>JAAKBH010000001.1:2400000-3840000 GCA_019776075.1 Amaranthus palmeri | reverse complement strand
CAAGCTTATATAATCAGCTCAATTCTCTAAATAATCAGTTTAAGATTTTACTGAATCAAGGTTATGATTCATCATTTTAATATTGTAAGTGATACTTAAAGGTTATAAGTGATCACTTTGAGACTGTAAATGCACATTAGACCAATCTAATAGAGATAGTCTTACTATAAAATTGTCTTATTTAAAAACTTGTTATATTAAAATTCTTGTATCAGAAGGTCTCCTGAGAAACCGTCTATGGCAAAGACGACTCTCCCAACAACCCAGCCCAATGATTTCAAATTTAAAAATAAGGCTGATGACTTTGCAAAATGGGTTGACCCATATTTACCCGTCTATGTTATAGACGGTCTATAGCAAGAATTTGTGTTCTTGTATTGACTTGTTTCACATTTGGTGCAGGATATGGTTATTGCTGGTAAAGATACAATTGCAATTGTTGTAGAGTGGGCTTTGGCTGAATTGATACGAAATCCAAAAGTACAAAAGAAAGCCCAAGAAGAGCTGGATCGTGTTATTGGGCCGGACCGAAATATAACCGAACAAGATTTTTCAAGCCTTCCATACTTACAAGCCTTAGTTAAGGAGTCCTTAAGGTTGCACCCTCCAACCCCATTAATGTTGCCACATCGGGCCAAAGCCCATGTCAAGATTGGTGGGTATGATATCCCTAAGGGCTCGGCGGTCCATGTGAATGTTTGGGCTTTGGGCCGTGACCCTAATGTTTGGCAAGACGTGAATGAGTTTAAACCTGAAAGATTCTTAAAAGAAGACGTGGACATAAAAGGTCATGATTTTCGGTTATTACCTTTTGGGGCGGGTCGAAGGATCTGTCCTGGGGCACAGATGGGTATAAATTTGTTGACTTTGACTTTAGGTCATTTGTTGCACCATTTTGATTGGTACCCACCAAATGGTGTTAGAATTGATGAAATCGATATGACAGAGAAACCTGGTACTGTTACCTACATGAGCACCCCTTTAAAAGTAAACGCAGTTCCAAGGTTGCCTACAAAATTATACAAGTATTTACCAACCGACATGTAGGCTCGTACTTTCTCCATGCCTCCTAATCAACATTACTTTTTATTTTATTAAGTGTCCCTGGTTTTACCCCATTTTCTTTTTTGCATTGTTTTCACCCTCATATTATATCTATCCATATCTTAACCATCCATTTTTATTATTAACTTATCTTTTATTTATATTGTCTAATCAGAAAAGCACATGATCTTAATTGAGGTGTACTTCATTGAGTGTGAGTGGATGGAAGTCCAAGGCTTTAAAATCAAGAGTTTAAATGTATTTTATATATTTAATTTATTTATGTTATGGAAAAAGCATCAAATATTCAAATACAATTTTAAATATGAATAAAAATTAGTTCTATGGTTGTGTCATATTGTTTCATTAGGAATTCTTGTTATTTGTGAGCATATTGTATAATTTATTATCTTTTTCTCAATGCGTTCTTATTGTCCTGATTATTCTATCTAATTTTTTTAAATATGCTGCTTTGGGTTTTGAAATTCTAGGTATATTTGTTTTATTTCTTATATGTTTATAATTTTAATCCTTAATATTCATATTATAAATAACTAAAAATTAAAGAAAGTTGACTTTAATAAAGTATACACTATGACGAATCAAACAAGATCTTACATATTTATTATTTAAAAATAAAATATAAATCAAGGCAAATTGACCCGTGAACAATATTAAAATTTCAAATATAAGTAAAATTTTGGGACAGAAGGAATATTTGAGTAGCTTTTCTATCACTTCTATTAAGATTTTTTTTTGGTAAATCCGTAAATTCTATTATGATTTTATTTTTCTATAGATTATAATGGAGAATATACTTTCGTTATCCTATAAACTTAAAAGTAACAAAACAAAAAAATAGTTCATTACCAACGACATCAACAAAATGTGTGAGTATAATTTAGTTGCATAAACAACAATGTTGTTTATGCAACTAAATTATACTCACACATTTTGTTGATGTCGTTGGTATTGAACTATTTTTTTTGTTTTGTTACAACATACATAATCAAATAAAACACTCTAAAGGAATTTAAAAATAGTTCAATACGCAAAATTAATTAGATATTTTCTGACAAAACTTTTTTTTATTACGTACTCCTTGAAAAACAAAATTTTATTAGATGTTTTCTGACACTTTTACACAAATAAATGTGTAAATTTTTTATAGCTCGGAACAACAAAATTAATTCATACTAGTATAAAATCCCATGCAATGCACGGATTTTTAAATACGTTAATATTTCAATAAAATTTTAGACTAATACTAATATTAAATGAATTAGGTGGGTAGTAAGTATTTAGACATATATATTGTAATTAAAAAAATTAAATATAAAGAAACTCAAAATACGTTGTTAAACAAAAGTTTATAGATTTTGAAACACCTCAATATATATACTACATTTTAAGTGCGATGACATATTTTACCATCCTTGTCGCATATGAGAATTCTTTGTCTTTTCCTTCTAGTCACTCTAAAAATGACGACGTAAAATTGTAATGACTAAAAACAGGCTAACGTAGGAATAGACCAATATGGGTTATTGTTTGTCCTTGACTTTTATTAATTAATGTATAAATTTTTAAAAAAATGCAAACGTGTAAATATGAAAAGTCAACAAAATGCAATAAATCAATTCCATTAATATCATCCAATGAAAAAAAGACAAATGTCATGCTCACATTCAACTTGCCTTTTTTTAAAATACATTAAAATTATTAAATTGTATGATGCTTCCTGAATTCCATGAAAGTGTAGAATTCCTGATCTTGTGTATTGTATTGTATTGTAATGATCATTCAGGTTCTTAATGACATTAAATTGATGCATGTGGTGTATGTATCAAATTTATTCATTCATTCCCTTCATCCATAGTCCTGTTATCATCACCACGAACCATCATGATTTTGCGTTTATTTTGCTGTCAAAATGCCCTCCCTATTAATTCCTATTCTTCATTCATTTCATGTCATCTAACTTATAATAAAGGGCGAATTCGTCATTACATTAATTAGTCTCTCGAGAGACCGTCTTTCAGACCCAGTCCAATAAAGCTTGATATATACTTTTATTCTACTTTTCTTTATCGGATGACCAAATTAGAGATGATCTTTCAAATAGACCGTCTTTCACAAGAATTTGCATATATACAGTGGCGGACCTACATTAGGTCCTCCGGGGTCACGTGCCCCTAGGCGTTTTTTTTTAAAAAAATATTTAAAGTAAATTTTTCTATTGGTAAGAGTAAAAGTGTAAAATTAATACTGAAGTTTTTTGATGATAATTACTCCCTCATTTTAGTAATTTTGTCTTATTTATTTATTTTATCACATTTTTTAAATTAGGTTAGCTAAATTAATTTGTTCAATATCATTTTGTGGTAATGTCGTATTTAAACTTTTAGCAAATAAGAGTAAAATAGTTGTTAATTTTGCAAATAAAACTCTGCCGAAATCTCGTCCACTAGTTGGTGCCCCCTGAGACTCCGGACCCTGGATCCGCCACTGCATATATATATATATATATATATATATATATATATATATATATATATATATATATATATATATATATATATATATATATATATATATATATATATATATATATATATATATATATATATATATATATATATATGGGAAATTTCATGATATACCACTGAGTTTCTTCGTAATTCATTATATACCATATCAAATGTTGTAGATCACCATATACCATTGAGTTTTAGTCCGTTAGCACAGAATACCATTAATGACAAATTCCGTTAGTTTGCCGTTAGTGGTAATTATTAATTCACCATATACCATTACTTTTTTGTTTTTTGCGTCAAATACTATCATTTTAAAATACAGTTTATGTTCAAAAGAAATGTTCATCCAAACGAAGTATTTAACAAAATATAGTTATATACAAACCAAATTTCAAACAAAAGTTACATTAACCAATAGATATAACTATATTTTAAAAATGATGGTATTTGACGCAAAAAAAAAAACAAAAAATAATGGTATATGGTGAATTAATAAATACCACTAACGGTAGACTAACGGCAAACTAACGGAATTTGTCATTAATGGTATTATGTGGCTAACGGACTAAAACTCAATGTATATGATTGATCTACAACATTTGATGTGGTATATTGGTGAATTATGAATAAACTCAGTGGTATATCATGAAAATTCTCATATATATATATATATATATATATATATATATATATATATATATATATATATATATATAATATATATATTATATATATAATATATATATATATATATATATATATATATATCTATATATATATATATATATATATATATATATATAACGAAAGGGATCAGACAATATATGAAAAAAAAATCGAGAAATAATAAATTAAGGACAAACTAAGCTAGTTATATATGCTATATATATATTAACCTTTTCCTTTCCAAGATAAAATTTATACAAAGCCTTCTTAGGTGATAAATGGATCACCTATAATAAACCAAGAACCCAAAATTTTCCTATCTAAAAAAAAAAACACAAACCCATTAACAATTTTGACAAAACCCCAAAGTTAAGGCACCCCAAACAAAATTATAATAATAAGAAAATAAAATTAAATGTGCCCTAATAATTTAGCTAGGTACATCTAACATTTCTTCCAGGACCTCCATAATAAAAATAATGACCCCAAACATTATTAATTCCACCTCTAATATCATAACAATTTGGGTGATCTGCCAAAACTTTAAGGTTTGATAATGGAATTAAACTATTACCCCAATCTACAATTTGTAAATTTCTAAAATAAGATGATTTTCCAAAACCTTCTCTTGAAAAATGACCACTTCCCATTTGTGTTGATGTGTGGAAACCTTGTGCCCTTGAATTTACTATTTCACCTCCAAATTGTACCATATTTGCATGTTTACGTAGGTGGGTGAACAAAAATGATGGCCAATACCCGACTAAGACACCCGACCCGAATTCTAGCCACCAATTTCCATGCTTCGGATCCTGAATAATAGAATATATTATAAAATCATATACCGTTTCAAGAAAAATGATTATTAATGATAGGAACTAGGGAGTATATTTGAAGACCAAATCAAGATTAATCTTTTACCTCTATTTTTAAGTGAAATTTTACTTTAAAGATGGTTCGTTGATATGGTATCAGAGCTGATGGTTCAATCAATTAAAATGGTAGGTCTGAAAAGAACGACGTTCCTACCCTAATTGATTACTCCCACATGTAAATTTGATGGGGTTCGCATTTGAGGGGGTGCTTGGATGATTTATCCCACACTAATGATTTAAAAATTGAGTGTACAGTTACATATATAAGTCATTGGCCGGAGCCCTTCCTCCCATTGTCTTATAGTTTTGGGATGTTATTTGCTTGACTTGTAAAATGTGTGCATCTCGTGTCTTATCAATTATATACTGGTATTGACAATAAATTCAGCTAAACTTTAAATCTAACGACGCATATGTAAGAGAGGGTGGCAAAGTAACATTTAAAATTTTGATTGAGTTGTTTTTTAATACATATATTGTTTAATTATTTATATTCCCAATAATGTTGTTTAGTAGTAAATCAATAATTTATTTGGTATTGTACTTTAATTATCCCATATTTCCAAGTGCATGGTAACGATAACTAGGCAAAGTTGTTGGGTGAAAACATAGAGATGGTTTGCCGTATAAACTAAGTTGTGCATGATTTTATTAATTGGAGTTTAATTTATTTAATAGGGCTTAATGGCTATGGTCTCGAAATAGACTACTACAACGTACCTCAAAGTAATCAACACTAAATATATATTCCATTATAATAGAAAAGTTATGGGGGAATCAATTGAAGATTTACATAATTTTGTATTCAATTTCCTATATATAATTCAAATATTTTTAATCGTAAATTTTTAAAAATAATAAGAAAACTGTGTTAAAATGTATATATAACTTTTCATTACCGCAATTTTGGCTTTAATAATTTTGTTAGAGTATATAACATACTAGTATAGAAACTCGTGCAATGCACGAAATTATTAGTATAAAATATACAAAAGTATAACTTTAGAGAATAATCCAAGTATATATTATCATGATTAAATTTATCGAATACATGACTTTTCTAAAGCAAAAATTAAATAATAATTTTTTAAAATTATTAATTGAATACATCAGTTTTTCGTTCAATTAAATATATCAAATTTTAGTAATTTATATAGATTTTTTATAATAAACTATACTCCATATTATACCTAATTTAGCTCTAATTTTAAAAATAATCAAATTCTAAATTAGGTAAATATTGTCATGAATAACTATTATCCACTAAAATAATTACATTTGTCAAACCTCATCATAGGATGACACTTGGAATTTTCCATCATTTTTATAGATTTTAAAAATAATCAAATTCTTAATTAGGTAAATATTGTCATGAATAACTATTATCCACTAAAATAATTACATTTGTCAAACCTCTTCATAGGATGACACTTGGAATTTTCAATCATTTTTATAGTATTGTACTATGATTCTGGCCTCAACCATCAGCTTAAGCTTTTGGTTGAGTTGGTTCCTTGACATGGTATCAGAAGCCAACGTGACAAAAGGTCACGGGTTCGAATCTCAACCACCCCTCATTTAAGTGGAATATTTAGCACCAGGTATGAGGAGAGCCTGTGTTGCATCCACACTTCTAGCCCAAAGGACTCTCGTGTGAGGAGGCGTATTAGAGTATATAACATATTCTGGGGCCTCAACCATCAGCTTAAGCTTTTGGTTGAGTTGATTAGAATCCAAAAATCAACACTTAAAATCACAAAAATTTTATAGATGACTTTAAAATTGAATAAGTATGAAATGTCCCCTCATTAAAATGATTTTCAAAACACGTAAAATTTGTTTGGTAACTTTAGATGTACAAAAGCTAGAGGGATAAACACAACATAATTTGCTTTTAGCGGGATATTTTTAGTGACATTTGATTCATATGTCGCTATTTCAAATTGCTAACAGTATATTTAAAGGATTTAGTGACATTTACCAGACTCTTTAGCAACATATTAAAAAAATCACACAAAAACTTTTTTGCGATATAGGATCTAATATCATATCTCACCAATGACACAATAGACTATAGTAATAATTACATATGTCAGTAAAGACAAAATAAAATGTCGCTAAATCACTTTATGGTGAAACATTAAATAAAAACCAATAATTATAACATTAAAAATATAAATTAGTGGTATTTTATTAATGTCACTAAATCAAAGGTCGCAAAAAGTTAAATTTGATGCAGTGAAAATAGAATTTTCCAAAATCGAAAAGAAACACTACTAGACACAAAGGGAATCAATCATGGTGAAAAATTAAATTTTCTGTTATTAAGTAGACCGAGCAAAAAGGATGATTAAATGAAAATCAAATTTTAAATTTTATTTGTAAAAAATATCACAAATTCTTGTGAGAGACGGTCTCTTTAACAGACCATCTCTAATTGGGTTGGTCTATTAGGAGAAATGTAGGATAAATGTAGACATAAGCTTTAAAGAATTGGATCTAAGAGACGTCTATCAGAAAGATGGTCTCTCAGAAGACTAGCTGAAAAAATATACTTAATTAAAATAAAACAAATGGAGATAATCGTGCTATAAAGCACAATCCTAATGTAGTGCAGGTGTGCAATAAAGAAGAAAACTACTCTTACTAAATTCGAATAGGTAAGAGTAAGAGGATTTTTTGTTCAAGTTTTGATATGTTTCTATGAACAGCAATTAAAGTTTTGTAAAATTCTGATTCTGATTCTTTTTCCAAAAATATTGGTCCCTTTTCTTTTACACATGTTAGTTTGTGCCAAATGACTTATTAAATTAGAATATTTTTAAGTATGTTCGGTTATTTTCAGTCGGATTATTTTGTTTTATGTATTGCTTTAAATTCACAGTTTTTATTAATGTATGTACTTTATTTAGATTGATTCATTGTGTTAAGAATTTTAATTGTTTACTTATAATTAAAATTTTCAAAACAAAATCAATTTGTAGTATATATATTTTTTTGTGCAATAATTTCTTCATAATTATATATAGTAATAAACTAATAGATGCTTTATAAGGCATATACTTCCTCCGTTCGATAATACTTGCTACTAATTGTGACATTTTTCCACACAACATGTCACACTCAATAGCAAGTATTATGGAATAGGGGAAGTATATATCTAAGTGCGTACATATTGTGTGATAAAATATCACTATCAAATCATATATATATATATATATATATATATATATATATATATATATATATATATATATATATATATATATATATATATATATATATATATATATATATATATATATATATATATATATATATATATATATATATAATGGAGTAGAAAAAGTAGTAAAAAAAAGTAAAAAAGTACCTTCCATATTAACAAGCTTATATCAAATTGGCCTCCTTTGTAAGATGATGTAGGTGAAATAGCAGCCCCAATAGCAATCCTACTATTAGTTTGAACAAAGCCAGAGCATAGCAAGTTGTAGCATCCGGTGGCTTCATAGGCGTCGCTCTGCAATATCAAAGGCACCAAGTCATATAAGTCATAATCATTAAGTGTCAACATTATAAAATAATATAATTGCCAAAATTGTCATATGAGACAGTCTTATTATGAGACCTGACTTATACACAGGTGAAACAGCCAACTAATACAAATTAAGAATTAAAATGAAACAATCTTTCTAAAATGCTGAACATTTTGGTCGCTAGTTGGTTGCCCAATGTTCAACGTAAAATGGTGTCCATTTGGCGTCCACCAACATCCCGTCGTCCCCCGTTGCTAACACCATTTTTTGACCCTTTAGCTTTCAAATGGCGATGGAATGGGTAGTCGCCATTTCATTATTTTTTTGTAGTGTTTCTATATTATCTTATCATGATTCTATGATTTTTAATCAAACAATCGATATATGAATACGGCAAACTCGGAACTAAATTCACCCTATTAATTTAATGCACCTTATGATAGTGAGTGGTTTTTCTTTTATTGTTTAGAAATTAGAAAAGAGAAATGCACCTAAAAGAAAAAAGGGAAGAATAATCTAAACTAATGATTTTTCATTTCAACTATTGATTGCACCGAATTGAGCTTATTATGAGCAGATTGCAATAATTGAGATTATTTTAAGAAAATACATCTCATAATTGGGATTATTATATAATATTTTTAACTAATAAATGAAATTATTTTGAGCCAATGGAAAATAAACGGAAATTGCTATAAATAATAATAATAATAATTATTATTATTATTAAAAGTAGAAAAAAGGTAGAAAGGCAACTTACAGTCCAATATGTAAAAAACCTAGGGTAGTTGTCACCATATAGCTCTGGGCTAACCTGAAACAGTATTAATTGATTTAGCCCACAATTAGCCTCATTTCTTGACTTCTATTAGTAGTTGTTGGGTAACTAGTAGCCACCAATAAATTTCAACATTAAATTACAACTCTAGGCTAAATATTATTAATATTCTTGATTTATAGTGCCAATTAATTAGAAGTAATTAATAACTAGCTGGTACAATTCCCTAGGAATAAATAATACTCCCTCCGAATCATTTTAGATGTCCCATTTGGGTTTTCACGATTATTAAGGGTGATGTAGGATCCATTAAAAAGGTGGTAATTGGGTATTTTAATTGATTAAATTAATTGTAAAGGTGGTAGTTGGGTATTGGGAATTGGAAAAGTGGGGGTATTTAGGTAAAAAAAAGATAGGCAAAAAAAAAATGAGACAATTGATATGAATTTGCCAAATAAGGAAATGAGACAATTAAAAAGATTCGGAGGGAATATTGTTTTAAAAAATGAAAATATCAAATATTATTAATTGATTTAATTAATGGGCATGTGATTTTTTGAAATGTTTAAAAAATACTATTTGGTTTAAGGTTTTTAACCCAATTAAAAAACAGACGTTTAAGTTAAATCCAAAAGTTAAAAGTAATAGATTTTTTCATTGGTTTTTACTTTTTTAACATATTGTTTTCTAATATAAAAAAGTCAGTACTAGACCAAACTACCTAATAATCAACCGGCAACGGCCAATAACCAATTTTGAAAAAGGAGTTGATTTAATGAGAAAAAAACTTGCCTGCCAACCAGCTTCAATAGTGTTTAAATCATCTCCAAAGGAACCAGAAATAACCCACATTTGTGATAAGCTGAATTCATAAGGATTAGACACTCTTGGTGACCAAACATTTATACTTGCTTTTGCTCCATAATATTGTTGTCCAGATACATATCCCACTGCATGCTGTTAATCCATAAATATTTTTTAAAATGTTAGCAATTTCTTTAATCAAAATAAACTTTAATTTTTGCAAGGTTATTGAAATTTATAATAAGATAATTTTATTTATGGAAATGAATTCTTATTTAGAATTCTAAGGACTTAAAAGCTACTCCATACATAACACAAATTCTCGTTCAAAACGGTTCATAGGCATTTTAATTAATTGGGCTAAAAAACCAATTAAATCATTTATAACATCACTTTGAGTGTAAAAATGCTTATTTTATGAATTTAGATTCTTAATATAGAACTGCCTCACAATAAGAGTCTCATACAAGAGTTACTACAATTAATAAAAGGCGGCAACAATTATAAACTAGGGCACATTTTGTTGAATTCAATCAACTCAACTAAGGCTTTGACATTATTACTATTTTCGCATCAATATAACGACTCTACTTTTAGATATTGTCACATATGTGTTTTTTCTTCTTTAATTTCTATCACGATGACAATTCAAGTACGTACTAAGTCCTTCATGATGAAAAAGGTACTCCTACATATCCTAATCTTGACAAAATTCAAGTACGTACAAAGGCTTTGACATTATTACTATTTTCGCATCAATATAGTAAGGTTGCTTTTTAGTTAAGATTGATAATAGCAAGAGAAATGTCATGTATTTTAATTTCCTTAATAAAAATAAAGCCAAATCGAACACTAGAAAAATACAAAAAGAAAATCCAAAATCATGCTATTCATGGAAATATTTTTTGCAAGAAATAAAAAGTAATGAAATTAAATTAAAATCTTCATACAAGAGACAATTATGTAGAACTAGACTAAATGAAGAAATATGTGGAAATGAGGAATTACTACATAAAGCAATAAGCTGTCCAAAATTAAATGAGGATAAGTTAAGAACAACTAACTACAATAAATATTTCTCCTTTCATTTCAGTCATAGGAGTACAACACAAATCTTTTCATACCAATATTTCTGATTTTACATTAATGCTTTTTTATTACTATAATTTTTATTTTATTTTTAGTAATTGTGTTTGGTTGAAAATTTTGACATATAATATGAAATGGTTTTATAGTCATCAAAGCTTCCTCATTGATGAAAATATTGTATATAAATAAATTAATTTATACTTCTTACATAAAATTATATTAATCAATGATTAATATTTATTTTTGACTAGATATTGACTATGTTAAAAAGTAAATTTATTATTTTAAAAATAACAAAGTTTCATCTGATTATTATATTATAATTTATAACTTGTAGATATCCAAGAAGTTTTTTTAAAAAAATTCCAATTCTTTTTGTCATATACTTCGTCTTGAATTTATTAGTTGCTAACTTGCTATAGATAATAATATCTTGTAAGGAGAAAAATCACTATCTATAACAACTATTAAAAATCAGATAAAGTATATAAAATTAGAAAAAAAAAAAAAGACAACCGAAAAACTTTAAAAATCTTTTTTTTTTCCAGTCTTTTGACCCCTTGCCTAGTGTTCACTATGACCCTTATGGTAATAATGATGAAAAAACTCAAGTACTTTGCCTTTTTTTCTACATATTTTGTTTAAAAATTATATTTACAAACACAATAAATTCTACTCATCTATCTTATTAAAATTATAAATTATCAAAATTGTATCATTATGCAAATTTATGTTTCAATGAACCAATATATAATAATGTTAATTGAAATTTATATTTGACTTTTGATCAAAAGATATATTCACGATTTGGCTTCAAAGGAATGCTCGCATTTTTTAGGGGCTATCTTACTTCCTTGTTATGTAGCTAGAAATGTCTTTTTTTTATGTAATTTCTAGGCTAGATGATGATTTAAAAGCTAGTCTTATTGTTTAGCTTGGTTGTTGGCCTTTTGGTGTTAGTTTTTGGCCTACTTGTTTTGGCTTCTAGTGCTTTCTTTTTCGCGCTAAGGAAGTGTTTTTGTCCTTTTATAACCTAGGTTGTAAAAGGTTTTTTTGAGTTATAATATATTTCTATTAATTGCCAAAAAAAAGATATATTCACAATAAACCCTATGATAATTTTTTTTCATTTATTTAAACAATTAAAAATTATTATATTTTAGTAAATAAGATTAGAGAGTAGCAATTAAAAAAAAATTACCTCATGGTTAGAACTAGTAGAATCTCTTCTGACAAATTTTCTAGGTTTTCTTCCAAATCTTCTAATAGAATTAGCTCTCATTATATCATCTTCTATAGTTCTTCTAATTGGAATTGTCCCATTTGGGCATTCTTCTCCTGTTAAATGCCATAATTGGAACCTTTTTTCTAACATTTTGTTACTATCATGCCCTTTTGGTCTCTCAGGTGGTTCCTGTAATAACATATATTTTTACAATTAACAAAACAATCCAAAATACAATATTGTGTCAGGCACTAACTCAACCAAAAACTTAAGCTGATGGTTGAAGTCCTAGGTTATGTTATATATTCTAACACGCCCCCTCACACGATAGCCCATTAGGCTAGCAGTGTGGATGTGCATAGGCGTTGAATATTCAGCTTTAAATGAGGGGTGGTTGAGATTCGAACCCGTGACGTCTTGTCACATTGGCTCTGATACCATGTCAAGAATCAACTAAACCAAAAACTTAAGCTGATGGTTAAGGCCCCAAATTATGTTATATACTCTAACAAAATGATGAATAAATTAAAATAAAATATATTTTTGGGTTTTTATAAAAAAGAATCATACCAATGGTTTTTGACCTTGCAACATTGGATGATCAAATGCTGGTTGTTGATGTGCCAATACACAATCTATAAGATCCCCATCTACACTCTGATTATACAAACAATATTTATTAACAATGAATAATAAAGGATAAATTGAACACTCATTTTTCTTGGCATATCTTATTATATATCGCACAATTTAATATTAATTAATAAATTTTGATCAAATGATCTGAGTCGTGACATAGGTAAGCCCGATACTATGTTACTAGAATGTAATGCAACTTCATTTAATTTATCAGTCAATTTATTTATATTAAGGTTAAATTATATGAGTTGTTATTGTTCTTTCCTTCCTAGAGTCTGACCATAGTTTTCTATAAGTTGGATACAATGGATATGATCAAGGTTAAAATTATGTATCATTATATCATATTATAAATGATTTGACATGATTAATCCTTCATATATTTTAACTTAGCTCTTTAATATTTCCTTCAAATAATTCAAGATATAGATAATATCAAATGTAAAAAAAAAGAAACTAAAAATTTATCCAATGTTGTATTTTAGGGATTATTCATAACACCTTATAAAAAATATAATTTTTCCAAAACCCTACAAAATAGCACCATAATCCCGTTATGCATATTGATAAAATTTGAATATTTAAATTAGTAATGAAAACCCATTAACCAAAAAATAGACAAAAATGCAATATTTATTTATTCTACTAAAAAAAATAACAAATAGAAAAAGAAATTAAATTAAAATATACATACTTGTATTGTCTTGATAGGAGTTTTGTTGATCTTTCTAAGATGTTCTCTAATTCTTCTCAACCTCTGAACTTCAATACCATTCCTAAAACGCTGCGTTTCATAGCTTGATTTTGTAGCAAAACCAGAATCCATGGAAGAAAAAACAGGGGAAACCATAGAAGAAGAAACAAAAAAGAAGATTAAAACAAAATAAATGATTGAAGAAATATTGAATAATAAGCATTTAAATTCCATGCTCTGTTTTATCTCTTCTTCTTGTCTACATTTATTTTGTCTTCTTCTAATTCTTCTTTTCCTTCCTTTTCTTGTATTGTAATGGTAAATAAATTTTTTTTCTTCTTGGGTATTGTTATTCAATTGCATTGTAGAATTAAACAAAAATAATAAATTTATGGGTAATTGTTTTTATTGTTTATTTTACCATTTCCAAGGTTTTTGAATGGATAAAGATGATAAATTAAATGAATACTTGCTTCTGTTCTATGGTTTTGAATCACTTCCCTGTATTTTTTTCTTGGGTTTAGAGATGGAAAATGAAAAAAGGTATTAAATTGGAATGAATTGAAGCTAATTGGAAAATGGGTTTGTTTTTATTGTTGGAGTTATGACCATGTGATGATGGGTTGTAGGTATTAATACTTGGTGTTATGATCAAAACATGCTCTATTTTATTGTAATAGTGTTTGAAAAAGTAAGAGATACTATTATGATTTTTGTAAGTAATAATATTCCCTTTAATTTTTTTATTCTCTCATTTGCATGGACACGGTTATTAAGGGTGATCTGAAGACCACTTAAAACTGAGTAGTTGAGATATTTTAAGTGATTATATTAATTGTAAATGTTGACTTTAATCTAATGAAATAGGGGCAAAATGATCATTTTCATACTTAATGGTTTTTAAACGTTTTTTTGTGCAATATAGTTACGGCAACTAGTTTTGAAACAGTTGGTGTTTACCATGTAAAAAAAGAAAATAAGTAAAAATCCACAAATAAATTCTACGATATAACCTAAAAAATTAAATTTACACAAATAAATATCCAACCCCATTCATTTATATCATAATTTCAAACGCTTCAGTTCAACAAACTATTTTAATTTTTATGGTCTGGGCCGTAGCCCATATCTGCCCGAGTCTAACTACGACCCTATCTTTAATTTAACTTTTTTAATAGCAACATATAACAAAAATATGTCCTCAACAATAGTAATACGATCCTTATTCACGATGACAACGAGGAAAACAAGGGATAATTGAATCAGACAATGAGACAAATCACTATTCAATATTTCATAAAATTTGTTGAAATTTATTAGTATATTAGGTATTACAAGGAATTTCAGAAGACTTTTAAAATATCGTTTTCCAGGAGTAAAACAAGTTAATTTTAAAAATGTAAATTCTTGATCATGTTTGTTTCTTGTGTAGGGGCCATTAAGGCATGCTATTTTGCATGCGTACTGTTTTTTTCTTCATTATAAGCTCCTAAGAAAATTGGGAAAATAGATGAGAATTAATCCCATAAATTAAATAAAAAAGTTTATTATTATACTTTAGCTACTAAATCTTACTACTTAACTTTGTAATAATTAATTCGCTCTTATATTATTGTAGATTTATAAATCATAAAAATAGCAAATTGAATACATTGCATATGCTTAAATTAATGAACTTTTTTTAAATGCTTTTTTAGCAAAATATTTGGACTAGTAAGAGCCTCTCCAAATTAATTGTAAAAACAAGCTTCTTCTTCCAAACCGCTACTTGAAGTAGCGTTTTTATCATTCTGAATAATCGAAAATTTTTTTATGGTGGAGTAGCGGTTTTGTCCACATAATTTTTAAATTTTTTTTTTGTTTTCTAATAAACCGCTAAACTGCTAAATGGAGTAGCGGTTTTACCTGCTGTTTTTTTTTGTTTGGTAGAAATGGCAAAATCGCTACTTCATGTAGCGGTTTGCTGGAGAGTACAAAAAAAAAAATCATTTGTTCCGTAGGACAATAACGCTACTCCAAATAGCGGTTTTCATGTAGAAGCTTATTTTTCCAAATTTCAATTAGTCTGGAGAGGCTCTCATTAGTCCAAATATTTTGCAAAAAAAGTTCTAAATTAATTAGTCCAAATATGAAGTTGCAAATGATATATATTTAACACGAGTAATTGGAAACAATCTGTTTATAAAGAGTAGTAAATTGTGTAATTCAACACTGCGAATTCATCTAAATGGAAACCACTTAATATTATCAGTCCTATACATAAATGATGAGTAATAAGCATATACTCATGATTATCATGAAAACTATCTAGGGATTATAGTACTACTTAACAACATAGTGTATCATTCATAGGAATAAATATAATTGTGCAGTAATAATAGTGTTTTGATGTTATTTAAATCCTGATTTGCCGCATGAATACAACATATATACAAAATATAAGATTTAATTAAATTAATACCCTCAAATTATTAAAAAAAGCTTATTAATTCTATTAGCTTTTTATTTTCTGATACTCCATAAGAGGAGTTTGCTTTTTCTCTGATTCATGCCTTTTTATGGTTGATCAAAGCGCGGCTAAGATTTGGTTTGAACAATCATTATTAAAACCCAAAAGTGATTAATTTGGAGTGAAGTGAAGTTGTACCAACAAAAAAAGTGACAAATATTGGGGCCTATTGGCACCAGCTTATGGAATGACAAATTAACCGTCATAAGAAGAGAGTTGACTACACGTAATATTTTTGCGTCATGTTCCATAGTGATGAATGACAAACTGTCATAGACTTGTGTAGATAAGCACCCATAAGAGAAGAGTTATCGACCATACACAAACTTGATATATGCAATAGGACTGATCTACCAAGCTTATATATGCTAGTTAAAATCTCGTATAAAATCACCAATTTGGATTTACATGCAGTGGCAAGGTGGTAGGCGGTGACAATTCGTCACATAATCACCCAATGGGCCCACTTGTGTGGACTCACCCACGGAGCACCTATGTACTCGGGCCCACAAACCTACGAGCAATGAGCGTGTACTTGCATACACATTTGATGAGGTTCACTCTTTCTCAATATCATATGCCAAGTATTATATAAAAGTTTACGACCCACTATTTTAGTGCTGTAAAATCTTCTTCACATATAAAATATTTCCGGCACAAAGCCATATTTAAGTTTAACCCCTATAATCTTTTTAATTATATATTGTAATATTGGTTATGAAGATTTTAATATGAGTAGATGAATCTATCTTGTGTTTGTAATTCCAAGTATGAGCTAATAATCATTCTTTATATTTGTGAAGCATAAAAGGGAAAGAAAAAAGAGAGAATATAATAAAGAAAAAATACAGCAAAAAGCAGATTCATACATGGATTGGAACAGGGAATATGGATATGTGAATGTGCACCCATTATTATGTCAAACAAAGCATATTCACCTTTTTCTTTATATGCTTCAACCAATAAACACAACTTCGTACATTCCAACCCCTTGTAGAAAGTAAAATCATACAGTAAAATTCTAGATGGTATTTTCAGGGTGATTTGCTCTATGAAATAATTCATACCAAAGTTAACATCAATTTATTCCTTAATATATGAGATATATTCTTTTAAATTTTCTACACTAACAACTTCGTACATTGCACGAGTTTCTAGTCTAGTTTTTCTTAAAAGAAGCTGATAATACAGTATAAGTAGATGATGGCGCACATCCGCACGCTTTATTTTAAAAAAGTATATAATAAATTATAATTTTTTTTTAAGAAAGTTAGTACTAAGTTTGCATTTAATCAATCTAATATAAACCAACTAAAACTCATTAAATTTTTAAAGCTATTATTCCTAAATAAAACATAAAAAGGAGTTTTAATAATTAGGTTAATGGTAGAATATAAAATAATTTATTAAGAATTGGGGGGTATATTTGTGGCACGCTTTAGGCAACATATGAAGTGATGGGGCAGCATGCCAATTGCCAAATGTAAATGATGAAGTATATGACCATGATGATGTTATTCATTCCCAATACATAACATCAACAATAGATTACGTTCTCTACGTTATGAATTCATGTATGTTCCTACAAACATCATCATCACCATAACCATCATCATCTTGTGCACCTTTTTTTTATTGACTCCTCAATTTCAGTCATTTTACATCGCATCTAAGAATTTTTGCGACTAAATGATGCTGAATGAATGAGACATAAATTATTTCTGCAAAATTTAATATTTTATCCAAAGAAAACTAATGTTGTCGACTGTTATGCTATCCCATAAATATCATATTAAACAAAAGACAGGGTGCCATTATCTCACAAAATAACATATCATGTACCTTTAATAATCAGTTATAACTTTTGTATCAAATTGATTCTTTAACATGATATCTACTGCTGACTCGCCGTTAACCAAAGCTCACATATTCGAATTTTATTCCCCCTTTCATTTTAATGTGTAAGGACCAAGGATTATGGAGGCATGAACTTAAAGCATTGGCTATTAATTACTTGCTAAACAAGTTTCAAGTCATTTGGTAGCACTCATGACTAACCCCAAATTGTTAAAATCATTCTAGAATAATTCATAATAAAAAAAAGTGGCTATTTAGCAAATGCCATAATAGCAAGTTTATATGGATTATGGATATACAAGTAATTTTGTATTATAAATTTACATGATCAGCTTATTATCTAATAATTCCTGTTCTTGTTCTTATTACAGCTTAAACAGCCATTTAATCTTGTTCATAATCAGCAAAATCAAATACTTTCTGATCATCGATAATGAATATAGTAAAAGCGTAGCGTAAGACTTGATGGTTTAACCTGTTTTCCGTCTTCTATGTCCTATTCGGTCTTCCTCTTGCAAATTGCTTATTATTTTGCAACTTCCGTGGCTCGGTTTTCCAACGCCCTGCATTCCGAACTATTTCTCGCGTGGAAGAGGGACAGGACATATGCGTAGACGATAGTTGCTTGGTGATGCGCCAAGAAAATGATTACATTTGTGGTCGTGTTTGTACAACGTATATCTTCCCTTCTTTAACCACACCTTCAATATCTTGAGGAGATCCATACAGTTCCTCGATTGCACTTCCAGCGCGTGCAATGCTGCTGAGTATTGATTGACGGAACTTGCCGTCGTTGATTAATGGATCAACGGAATAGTCTAGCACGACTTTTTCTTCTTCGTCCATTGGCACACTGTTTGACGACAAAACTCATTTAGTTTGATACGGAACAAAATTCAATGGTCTATAAACACAGTTCAGAAACTGATATCCATGAACGAGAGAGACTAGAAAAATATTGTACGCCGTTGCCAACATACCTGTCATAGAGTCCAGCACCAGCATAACCTTCAAGATCTTCACCGTTCGAATCAGATCGGAAGATGATAGACCGTTTTATAAAAAGGCCAATAGGTTTACTTGGGTATCCCAGAACCTTTGGCGAGTCGAGATCGCTTTTTTTGCTGATGAAACTTAGAGCACGACCCGGGTAGGCCCCAACCAAAGTCTCCCCAAGGCCATTCACAACCTACGCCAATTAAAATCAGACGTTTACATTTTAAAAACGAGTAACGATACGTCGATACCTAATGGACACCTAAACGAGGTTAATACTGCATTACCTCGGCATATATTTCTGACGAATCCCCAGAAGACGGATTAGTTGTGTGTATAACAAAAGCATAATCCGCATTTACAATTTCCTGAACCAAGACAGCCATGCAGAGATATTCATGATCTAGCCCAACTTTTTTCGTACTGAAGTATGCTCTTTCATTCCACTTTGAAGCCCACACCTGAATACGTAACACGGCTCTCAACTTGCGTCTTAAGTAGTATAATTCCGTATCATAGAGAATAACACATTATTTGAAAATAAGCTTTATCAACTACTTGCTTTTTTTCATATAGCCGGCATTTTAACAAAACACCGTGACAATCCAATAATATTACTCACCTTTTTTATTGCTGTCCATGCTTGTTGCCAACGTTGCTCACCTTCATCACCAGGCCACGGCATTCCAGAGCTCTTCATCTTGCTCTTTAGCTCTTCAACCTAAAACACAATCGCCTTTCGGTAAAAAAGGATCTAAAAAAACCTTTCTCGTGTTTCATCGGCTAATTTGAAGAAAAATGAGAAAAACAAAGAATAAACATTGAACGTCTTTTTTTATTACAAAAATATGATTTGCAATAGTTGTATTATTTTTACACTCTTTATCACATGATTTTCCGTATGAGTATATTAGGTAATCCAATCATAATGAACAAAAAATGATAGACGGGTGACAAAGGGCCTTACTAGTTGAGGTGGTTCGACAAGACCTAAAACTGTACTACGTATCTTTGAAAGAGCTCCGAAGTCTCCGCCATCTAATTCCTTCTTCAATATATCAAGCTTATCTTTAACATCCTGCAAAGTTCGAAAACACGAAAAACACAAAATCTAAATCAAACAAAAGAAAGCAAAAAGTTGACATGTTCTAAACAACTCTATTAATTAGCTTTTAAGTTGTATTCAATACTAGAAACAGTGAAGGGAAATTGGGGAGGAAACATGATCCATGTTGGGTCATTAATTCTGAAATTTCCGATGAGTGTTATTGCTTCTAAAACTATCGTGATCAATCGAAAATTCAAGCAAATTGAATGTCAACAAGAATATAGAATATAACCTTATTGGGGCCATATGAGAGGACTTCCTCAAAAGTTCCGAAAGGTAGAGCCACAGATGTAGGGACGCCAACCCATGACGGAACTCTTCCTCTTAGATATGAGATATTACGCGACTTTGCTCCGACCTGGGGAAAAATATCATGACACAAATTTCGCATGGATGTTATCAATATCTTTGTCTCTGAACTCTAATTTTACCGGGAAACATCGAAATAGGGAGACTGTTAGAAGCTTTCACAAAGGCAACACAACATACTGAAACACTAACCATTTCACTAGTGAACTCCTCGGACGCTATGGCGTATTTACCACCGAATTTCTTCTTGACCAAGCTCACTGACGGCAACATATTATCACTTTCACTTGAGCTAGCCCCTTTGAGCTCGCTCTCGTTCACCTCACTGCGAAACAAACGAAGCAATCACAAAAAGTAAGAAGCAAAAATTTTACAGATAAAGCCACCACATATCAGGACAAAGGGCACAATGTAACAAGATTACCTGTAGAGTATATCATTCGATGTTGGATGAAGACGTAATAACTTTCCTTCGGCTGACTGGAGGTCAGAGAGAATTTTGCTATCAAAGCACGTGGCAAAGCAAACCTGGTTGTGTGAAGTTCTTACTTTAGACGTAAAAAATCGAGATCGATAGAGAAATTACCATGCCGAAAATATTATACGAAAATTGAAAGAATAAAGAACCTTGCAGTTTCTTGCTCGCACAGAAACATGAGATAAGACATCCGGCATATCTGGAGTCAGCACAGCGACGGTGCCATCGGGAATTTCTTCCTCTCCTTTTACGTGATTTGCAACCAGAATAGTGGGTTGTGCGTAGGATTTATTTTGAACAGACAGTAATTCGTTAACAACGACAACATATCCAACAGCTTCAACTGGACTGATAATCTGCCAACTGGACGGGGAATTTCCGGGTTAATCAAAATATTTCTGGAATCAATAAAAATAGACAAGCAATGTCGGATCTTAGTACAATTTTTATCAGAAATAAAGAGAGTAAAGTCAACCTTCCCAGATTAGCAGTATTCCGAAGAACGGGATCCAGTCTATTAAGAAGAGCAGATAGAGATGCAGCAGATCCAGCACGAATAATCTCTTCCGTAAATATATTGACCTGCGGTATAAGTGGAATGATAGCTTGATTCAGTGCATTGGTAAACTAAAAAGCCGCCAAAATAGATAAAATGACTATCATTGACGTACAGCCCACTGATCTACGCCAAGAAGTGAACCCAGGTAATCTGCAGATGGCTGCAAAATTTGTTGGTACAACTCAGCTTTGCTCGCAAGTGATAAACGAGTCCTGTCGAGGACTGATTTTGCATACAACGCCCAATCTCCATCTTTACTCTTTAACATATCCATCGCTCGATTCCATCCCTTCAAGAATAAATACGTTCGGACTATTTAAATATTATACCAAAAAAAATGTTTCCATCCATTTGAAGCGGTAAATACCTTCAAGCAGTAGACTAGATCTTCATTATCATCAGATGACAGAGCAAGATTTTCTACAACCATCGATATGTAGTACATAATTTCCTGTAGTTACACAAATACCGAGATTTTTCAGAAAATAAACTGTTCACTCAAACAATTTGGTTAGTACTCGGGGAAGATGAAAAAATCAAACAAAACAAAGTCGAAACAAGAGTTACCGATCCTCCAACAAGGAACAGGGTGACTGACTAATGATTTTCGATAATGACAAAAAAAATTATGTATTTACCTCAGGTCCGGCTTTATTTAGCTCCTCATACCCTCTTTCAATGGCTGTCCTCACACAAGAATCGAGAGCAATATCTAGAAATATAAGATCTTTGAGCCGATTTTGAGACTTAAACAGCAATGGTCGGAGTTCCTGCCGTGTCTCTAGTAATCCCTGCAAATTATGGTTTAAGATAACGGAAAAAAAAAAGACTGAACTAAAGATCAAAATAAAAATGTATGCAACAGCCTAGGTACCTCGAGCAGTGGGAGCACATTCTTATCCTCCACGTGTTCCAAGACAAATTGAAGCAAGTCCTAAAAAATGATTTAAAGTATTTGCGCGCAGCGAATACATTAAGTTTGATCTCATACAACCAAAATAAAAAGCAACAAAACAGTTAGCGGTAAAAATTACCGGAAATCCAGCAGGCAAACCAGGAACAGGATCTATATTCACCCCAACCATGAAGCCTTGACCCTGAGGACATCACATGGATACAAATATATCAAGTCTTTAGAACAAAACACGGCAGAATAAACATAAGGCAAGTTAACTGACAAGTGACAAACTGACAATACCTCGGCTTTGTATCCCATACAATTCGAGATAGCAGCTTCCAGATCTGCGCCTGAATGAACTGCCTGCATTAACCAAAATGACACGATGTTAGAAAAGCACAGAACAATGAAGGTATCGAGGGGTTAGTACACATCTACATACACGAACAAAATAAATGATGGTATCGAGGAGGGGTTAGTACACATCTATATACACGAACAAAATAAATGATGGTACTCCCTCAGCAGCCATGATTTTGCAGCTCTTTCTATTTTACTTTATCCCAACTAATATCTTTCTTTATAAGGAAATGATCCCCACATTTTTCTTTTAATTCATCCACAAATTCATTATCTCTTTTTAATCTCGTCTACTCATTGATTCCACCCACTTGTTTTTTTTTTGTCTTATTCACCAACTACAAATTATTTCCAAGGGACTGAGGGAGTAATTAGCAAAATATCATTATAAGTCGAAAATTAACACAATATATTTTTTTCGCGCGACTATAAGCACACTTGTCCACATTTAAGATTGTTACATTTGTCTAATAATCCAACTTTCTGAGGTAAAATATGCAATAAACTTCAACTGTTTGAATTAAATAGAGATCCCTTCAAGTAACCAAGCATACAGAGAAAGCTACAATTAAGATACTGCAATGACTACCTTCAGTGTTCTCATATAATGTCCAAGATCCCGCAAAAGCCCCTCCTTCTGGTCACTTCTGAAGTTCGGTTCAGAATGGATAGCACGATCATAACTCAAGAGGCGCTCTTTAGTAATCCCATTCTCATTTAATGTTTTCCAGTAAACACCGATATCGAAGTCGCTTTTGATGTAATCAATCAATGCCTGGACAAGAAAATCTGTAAGCAAAACAATATACTGAAAGCGAGAAATTTATCATTCATTTCATATTACCTGACATATGACAACGTCATCAGGACTTGTATTGTTATGCAATTTTTGGTGCCATTCCTCCATCATTCCGCCTTTGCAATCATTGTTTCTCTATGATAACCATATTAACAAAATACATTCTCACTAATTAATCATGAGAGGAAAATGGAAAGAAATTTTGATAGGACAGGTGCCGAAATTCACCTGAATGACCAAAATTTCATCTCTAATTCTCTGTCCAACATCTCCTTCGCCTCCACGACCAACAGTTGACATTATCATTCTGATAAGTTCCCGATACTGAGACCGGTTTTTGAATATATCCTGGAGAGAATCCGTAAGTCTATCTTGAGCTTTACTTATCTCACTGCAGAAAGAAACAAAAACAGAATAAAAATTATAAGCAGAAAAGACAAACGGCAGAACTAATATAATATGCACTGTCTAATGTCACATGATTTGCTTATCTCCTGACGAATCGCATATAAAAAAAAGCGAATTATGGTCAGTTTTGGGCTATTATTAGGCAAACTTAAGCGAATCACGAATTCAAAAAGTGAATTAGCTAGCGAATCATGTTACACTGGCACTATCTATCACAACAATTAGAAAAGCACAAGTAGAAATTTACCGTGGTTTCACATTGTAGTTTTTGTTCCATATTAACTGCCTAGTGGCCATAAATCTCATCCACACTAAAATCCCAGCAAGACCCGATTCACCGTTACCGATTGCTTCTTCAAGCAAATCTGCTGCAATGTTGAACCTATGAAAAAGAAAAAAACGTTATACTTAATACTTCATTTATTCTCATCCGTTTGTACATACATTATTCATATCTGGGATCTTTTCATCCAAGCAGAAAGTGAATAAATGAAAAAACTTCTGCGGCTGGTAGAAGACACATAGAAAACCCATCTTCTTAACGCTTATGTGTATACTACTAGAGATGATTTTTCAATGTTTAAAGTCCACCTCAATCAGAAAAATTAAAATTTTAAAGTTTGTTATTAAACCTGTGCATGAACGATTTTTGTGCTTCACTCTCTAGTGAAGCTATCTTTTCCAATAGTGACTTTGCAGTCCCACTTCCATCACTAGCATCCATCTGTCGAGAAAGCATTCAGAAAATTTTATTTCATTGTTAATAAGAGAAAAAAGAGCAAGAAAAGAATGCAGTACATCATAACGTGACTGTTGAAAATAATTCAAGACAAAAGACCGCAAACCTGCTTAGGTCTGACACTGATGTCCACGTAGAAATCTGAGCCGTTGTCCTTTATCCAATTTCCAGAAGACACAAGGACAAATGGCATACCTACAAAATCATCGCCTTGAACTTCGATCTCCAACGTCTGAAGACCTAACTGCAAAATAATTTCTGTGTTAGCTGCGAACTCTACAATTTATTCAATTTTGACTTCATCCAACGGTGAAAATTTTCCAAGGCAATATTTACTGATGCCAAGGAAAATATTGCATCCCACTCCCCAAATGGGTCCCACCTACGAGAAGGTTTGGAGATCGGATGTATGCAACCTTACCCTTGTTAGTGATAACAAAGAGGTTGTTTCTGAGATTCTTGGTAGCAAGCGTCATCTGCACCATCACATAATTAAGCGCATACGATATGATCAATCATTTCAATATAGTCCAGTATAATCAAAAACCAAAGAACCAAGAAATGTTGGGCCCATCAAAATAAGGGGCGTTTTCCAGGCAAATAGGTTTGCCTTTGTAATGGTGAAAAATGCATTAAAGAATTTCGAAACCATTTTCTTAACAATTCTTAGATCCTACATAATGGTTACCAATTTAAGATCGAGACCACCTTATGTAGAGGATCATCAGATGAGACGCTGCAAAATTCTGTTTCTGCTGCCTTTTCTTTTAGAACTGAGCCTGGTGGAAGGGCATTCTGAGGCGGTAGCTGCAAACATTCACAGAATAGTCAGATATTCGAAAGGCGAACCCTATTAGTTCCCTTTTCAGGTTGATAACCGCATAACACATTAGCAAGCCAGTACTTACCGACCACTCGTTTCCATTTTTCGATAAAGCCCAGTGAAGAATAAGAGGCTCCTTGAAATCTGTAGCTAGACAAATCTTCGTCTTATCAGCAAGCTTAGTTACAAGTACCTTACAACGCAAACAAATGTCTCCACAATTAGTGTCTTCAACAGTAAGTAAATCCGAGTAAGACGGAAAAGCAGGTATACCAGCACCCACTTACCATAAGTTGCTTGTCGGCAAGACCGAATAGCTTTTTCTTCACCCCAAAGCCACCATCTTGAGATTCTTTCGCCTCAGCAAAAAGCTCAACTGCGGATAAGGATTTCGGTTTTTGGGGCACTTTTACAACTGGTTCCGAGACAACTTTATTAATTATTTGTATCGGATCCCTCTTCTTACGCTGAATCCGATCAACTGTAAAGTAATTCTTTTTCTCTAGCTGCTTTGCAACCTTAGTTTTTATTTCTCCTTTCGCAATCTTCTTTCGGATGTCATCCAGTGAAGTTCCCTTGGATAGTTCCATCTGTAACTCTTTTCTTGCTTCCTCAAATTCCTTCTGTTGATGAAATTCAAATAAATTTCGTTACACAACGGAAAAAGAAACACTATCAACACAACTTAAACGTATAGCATAACTCAATAATCAGTAACACATAAGTGATTTTCGAATTTTTACACTTTGTTTTTCCGGAGAGTAGTTTGGCTTCCCTGCTTTCTCCCATCTTATGTAAGCTTGAATTTGAACAAGGTCATCCGGGATCTTGCTTTCAGATTTTGAAGGAGCTTTTTCCTTGACTTCACTGGTATTACTTCCTTTCTTCAACCTGGCTTCAATCTCTTGTATAGATGCGCCTTTGGCCACCTCTTCCAATAATTCAGCACGCGCAGCTTCATATTCTTCCTATAAGACAGATAAGGTATTTGATCAGATCACTATGCAGGTCATTTCTTTTCGCGGTCAATTTCATGCAAAGCAATATTATGATCAAATCCATATAAAAGAAAAATATATGTACCCCCATATATTAGATGATGGAAAAGGTAAGGAGATACGAAACTTACAAAAGAACAGCAAATTTCTATATTGGTATCCAATTCTACATATACATGCTTCATTTAGTGATACAGTAGGGCGTCAACAATTAGCTTAAATTTTTGAGTTGATAGGTTAACATGGTATCATATTAACATCCATCTTAAACTTTTAAATGATTTGATAACGTAACAAAAAAATCATAGGTTCAAATCTCTATCACCCCTCACCCCTCATTTAAAGTATAATATGTATCATCAAATATAAGGAGGGTCTATACCACATCCACACTTCTTGCCGAAAGAGCTCTCGTGCGAGAGGGCGTGATAGAATATAAGACATATTAAGCTTTAATCATCAGTTTAAACTTTTGGTAGACTTGATTCCTTGTCATTTACAAATGAGAAGGTACTTGCCTTTTCCTGCTCAGGAGTATACATCTGTTTACCCTTTCTTTCCCATCTGAGATATGCTTGAATCTGAACAAGATCCTCAGGAACCGATACTTGTTGAGAATGCTCTACTTTACCAGGCAACTTCACATGAAAGTTTTGGCCATTATTCTTAAACCTACCAATGTGACAGTAGATTTTAGGTGAAGTCACAACAGTTATTGATATATAACAACTAACATAGCTGTACATCGAAAAAAAGAAGTATCATTGGACAGTGAGACACTACAATTATAACTCACCATATATTACGGGCTTCGTTAAAAATAAGAAATTCAATAGCTTGCATTGCAGGATCATCAATCTCAATTTTCAAGGATGAACCAGAACCTGACTGTAAACAGTAAACACAAATAAATGTTAAAGCTTATGCAATGTATTATTCGTATTTTGAACTCTTCTGATCCCATTGTACATAAAATTCACCAAAAAAACTCTTGTACAGGGGTCGTGATGGTGAAAGTGAAGTGTCAATTATATAATTAGACAGTACCAATTTTTTACCTTTTGAAATGGAGTTCTAAGTGCTCTATCCTTGTGCACTTTGGTACCTTCAGGTCTTCGTGAAGGAAGAATCCATTTCCTAAAAGATAACCAAATGAAATTTACTCCTCAATTGTGTAAGAATATTTTTAAAGCAACGAAAGATTGCAAAAAAATGCGAGATTACTCTTTGTTGTCACGTATTCCACCCCAATGAAGTACTAAATTGTCATCGTAACTATTTGTGACCCGTATCTCCACTTTAGAGACACAGTCAGACGACATGGGAGTTACTTCAACCTGATGAATAGGAAGAGCACGCTTTCAGTTTGGTTGTCACATTAAAAATGTCGGAACATTAAACAAAAATAAACACCAACTATCGGCCAATCGCATTCCCGGAAAAGCACATCAATGAATACTATATGCGATTGAATTCTAAATTTCAAATACCTGTAGTTCAATATCTCCATCAAGATTGTATCGCCCTGCTTGCTGCAATAGAAAAACAGACTATCAGAATTAAAGGTACAAAAAATTACAATCCCCGAACATCGCAGTCACCTAGGGAATCCGTGACTTCTGAAACAAATGCCGAAAAATTCTTATGTAGTATTCATTAGTGTAAAAACTACGAGAAAAAAGATGTATTCGAGAGTTCGAAGTCATAGGTAATTCAATTCTAGCTCTCTTTTGTGTTGCTTTCATTTTCTACAAAAATTTCACTGCTCACAGACTAAGTTTGTGTATCAATCTCTGCAACCCTAAACAACTTTTACATTTTTTACTTATATACAATCAAAGATATTTATACTAAAATGAGTGTAATGACAAATGTACAAACCCTTACGCATCGACTAATTTGAGACAAGAGGACGTAGTAATTTACGCAACAAACCAGCCCCAAAAAAACAGTACATCTCGAAAAATAACAAAATCAATCCGGATAACAAACTATTCCAATCCGCAATCACAATATGCAAATCAATTTCATTTTCCCACATCACATCAGATTAGTGTACTTCTAAGTTTATCACCTCCACACTCTTACTGTGCATATAACTCTTTGATCTAATCTATAAAGTATCCGTTACATTGAAATCGCTACATTACATATATCCATATGAAGAGTTTATTTATGTCAAATGTAGCAATTTCCATGAAACACGAGTAAATTCTAAGTATCAACTATTCCTACAAGAATGTACTAGTCTACTCCCTATGTGCAATGACTAATTGAATTCCTGCTTACTAAGTCACTGTGCTTTATCCATCCTTTTTAACTCTATCAAATACCCTTTTCACTCACAAAACCACCAAGACTTATTAGCAACAGCAGCAACCAACGATTGACAGATTTTTTTTTATAGTAAAAAAAAATCGACTTAGTAACTTTTTGGTCGAGTTGGTTCCTTGACATGCTATCAGACGCCAGCGTGACAGAGGTTATGGTTCAAATCTCAACTACCCCTCATTTAAGTAGAATATTTAGGGTCAGCCTCAGGTATGAGGATGACATGTGCTGCATCCACACTTCTAGCCCAAATAACTCTTGTGCGAGGAGGCATATTAGACTACAAAAGATACTCTATTATGGGGCTCAATCATTAATTCCTCACATTATTCCTAAAGAAGACCAAAAGACCCACATTTGATCATCATCATACCCAATATATCCCGTACTCGTAGAAGCTATGATTAGGTCGAAAGACGGGTGGAAGACAGCAAACCATATCATTCTCAAAGGGAAAAAGAGGTTGCTAAACGCTCACATTTGAAATTAACCATAAATGTCTAACATAATCATATAAACAAAATCTAAAAAATACTCATAATACTATTATAATCTTATATTAGAAAGACTACTTTACACATCATACCCTAACTAACATTACTATACAATCCCTATACTTTTCAAAATTATACTATATTTAGACATAATGAAGACCATTAACTTGTTAATCATACCTGAGAAGCAGGATCAGCGGCTAAAACAGCACGAGCTACATAAGAAATTCGCCGAGAATCCATTAATTTCTGGGTATTTGAGGAAGATCTCAATTTTTTCCCATAAAATTTCTTAGTAAATACAGCTGAATTCCTTAATTTTGATGTTGCTTGTGCTTTGAAGATTGGAATCCCAGAATTTACCTTGCTTTGATGCTGCTCAAACAACAAATTCACATTCTGTCCTATTAAATTACTCATTCTTTTTTTCAATTCTTTCAATTTCTATGTAAATTATTGTTCGCTCATCCAAATACCCACAAATTTTCCCACAAAATTATGGTGAAAATTGAATAAAAATCTCAACTTTCTTAATAGAAATAGTGACCCACAAGAAGAAAAACAAAAAAAGATTGAATTCTTGATAAATGTTTAAAATATTTGATTTTGTATAGAAGGGATGATTTATATATTTAATATTGATCACTCCTCCAAAAATACCCACAAAATTATGGTTAAAATTGTATAAAAATCTCAACTTTCTTAATATAAATAATGACGCATCAGAGAAAATATATTAAAAAATTTGGATTTGATGCAAAAAAAAAAAGATGGGAATTTGATTGAAGCAAATTGTAAATAATGTAGTGAATACTTCCAAGTAAGATGGAAATGGTGAGACCCTGACGCTTAAGAGTGGGACTAGTGATATTTCATTTAATTCTTTTTCTTTTAATTGATAATAATTGCTTAAAATTTGAAGAAGAGGGGTACGTGTAGGGTGGATATTGAACCACTAATAGATTTGTTGGAAAAAGTGAAGTTCTCACGTGTGAAGGATTAAGGTGGATCTCAAGCGTGGGACCCATGTATGGATGATACGAATCTAGAGGTTTAGATATTTATAACTTTGAGGAAGAAAAAGCACCCTTGATATTGGAAGGGAATTCTAATAAACAAATTAGAAATTTCACGTGGTAATATTGAGGTTTTGGTTTTTTCATGTGGTAACCAAAACTTTAAAAAAGTGCATGCGGTAGCCTTGAGGTTTACTAAATTGTTCCATTATGACCTTTTTGCACATCAAACGTTAGAGAAACGTTAGCAAACGTTAATTTTGAAGCTTTAAGGCTATTGTACACTTATTTATGCCACTCATTATTTCAAATGCCATCAGTTTCAAAATTTTCCCCAAAAATATAAACTCTAACTTTATCATCTTTGAATTTTAAGGAAAAAATATGATTTGGATGAAAGATGGTAGAGTTTTGAGCTTATGTTTTGGGAGAAAATGTTGAAAGTGATGGCATTTAAAATGGTGAGTCGCATAAATAAGCATACATCGGCCTTAAAGCTTCGAAATCAACATTTGCTAACGTTTTTATGTGCAAAAAGGTTACGGTGGAACAATCACGTAAACCTCAGGGTTACCGTGTGGATTTTATAAAACTTTTGGTTACCACGTGGAAAACCCAAAACCTCAGGGTTACCATGTGGAATTTTCCAAAATTATATTTAGAAATTCTATTAACTAACAACCAATTTTAAGAAAACGCGAGTATTCGTGTTTTTTTTTTTTTAAATTTTCATATTCTAACAATAAAACTTTGTTTCCAAAAAAAAAAAAAAACAATAAAACTTTGAATCTATAAAGACAATAGACAAATTCGAAATATAATAATTTGTTAATTTTGAATTTTTTTTTAAGTTTTTCCTTTTACTCTAGTTTCATGATTAATTTATTAAAAAAACTCATAATCCTACCTCCAGTCACCCCTACCCCTACCCAGAACCGGCCCGTTTATCACTACTAAAATCAATAAAGTGATATGTCATATTGTCATATTCTCTTTCTTTGATAGTGAATTATTCACGTGTAGATAATAATGAATATGTTAGCACACAGGCTTAGATGTGCAGACTGCGTCTACCAATTCATAGTGTTCCACCATCTACAAGTAAACACAAGTTCTTACTTGAGACCGTCTATACAATAGACGTCTCAAGTTTTGAGGCTGGCCCAATTTATAAATTAAAAAAAAACACAAAATCTTACAAGAGACGGTATATAGGATATACCACAAAATTGGGCCAGCCCATTTCCCTTAACTGATTTTTTTTATCATCATATCAATTATATTATGTTATAATCCTAAATGTAAGGTATTATAACCTCGAATATACTATTCTATAACCCCAAATATAAGTTATTATAACCCCAAATAATTTATTATAACCCCAAATAGACTATGTTATATTTTGGGCTGGGCTTCATGGATTCCGTCTATAGAATAGACCGTCTCCCATGAGACTTACTAAAAAAAAAATTAATTTGTGATTTTGTAAGTTGAAAGGGAGATATGGGTTGGGCTCTTGAGAAATGTCTATACTATAGACGGTTTCTCAAGAGAGGACCTAGTAAGTAAAATATCATCCTATATTCCTATTACAACGGATATTATCATAAGCCCATAAAGTATTGGGTCATGCAGCCCAACAAAGATAGCAATACTAAACCTCACATTCTCACAATCTAATATATACAGGGATACGCAATATATATATATATATATATATTCTATATATCCAATATTTTGGAACACTACAAAAATATACTACTATCAGTTTATCAACAAGTATTTTTGTGGGTAACTTATAGGTAAACTACAAAAATATACTACTATCAATTTACCAACAAGTATTTTTGTGGGTAATTTAGAGGTGCATGTCCTTTACCTACAAGTACCAACAAAGAAGGTTATGTTGGTATGAGAACTGTAGCTAAATATATTTGTTGAAAGTTTATTGGTAATTTCCTATAAGCTAATTTTGTAAGTATCTTGTAGGAAATTACCTACAAGCATATTTGTTGGAAATTTGTTGATTATTTCCTTCAAGATATCAACAAAACATTTGTTGAGAATAATATTTAAGTTTCTGAAATTTCACCTAGAGAAATACTTGCACACAAATTAAATCATTGTCTAAGGCTGAGGAGTGAGAGCAATTGAAATTGTCAGCTTGCATCTTAATAAGCAAGCTTAGCCCTTAAAACATAACAATTTAGAATAAAATAAAATACATTTAAATTTGACGGGGAAATCCTGAGATTTTAGATTTTCCACGTGGTAACCAAAATTTTTAAAAAAGTCCACGTAGTAACCTTGAGTTTTACCAAATTGCCTATTTATACGACTCACCATTTTAAATGTCATCAGTCTCATTTTTTTTCCTCTCAAAACATAAACCTTAACTAAAACCAAATAGTCTTTAACATCGTATTAATCTCCTAAATTTCAAACTCAATGTACATAAGGATATATAAAGAGAACTTTTCATAGAACATAAAGTTTTCAAAAACTAACTACTACCTTTTAATCATACAAAATACACATCACTTAATACACGAAATATATAATATAGATTATAATTCATACGTTCATATCACACATAACATAACAATACATCTTACGAATTATCTTGGCCTAGAAGACCAAAACATTAAACATCTTTCACTTAAAAGAAAAATTACAAACGTACGATTGCTCCATGCTTTTATTGAAACAAGTAGTAGCAAGGAGCTTCACAGAACATACATACTTCTCTGTCTTACTCAATTTACAGCAGTACGCAAAATAAATAAGTAAATAAGACAGAGAAAATATTTTTTAATTTTAATTAACGAGTACAAAGTGGAACAGGACCAGTAAAATTACAGTGACAAGGAGAGCAACAATTTCTTGAGGAGATACAATTTTGTCCACAGGGAATACACTTCAAATCGTCACTTTTTAACATGATTTCCTTCAGTGAATTTCTTGCGGCGGCCATCCCCAGAATTGCGATTATTTCCGCCTCCGATAATATTTCTTTTGCGAACTCATTTTTGTTTTCCTCCTCCGTGCTCATTGTTAGCTTCTCCGTAAACCTTGCATCTATATGCATATTTTCGTAATATTAATTATTTGTAATTTTTAATTATTTGCGACTAAATACATATATGTATTAAAGAAAATAATTAATAAAGCAGAGATTCTTACTTGAGACCGTTTTTTGTAAAGACGGCTCTCAAAAGCCAATCTACTTCTAAATATATATTGCTACAACTGTAAATATAGATTTGGGCTGGACTATTAACAGTTCGTTTGGTTAGTGTTACTAAATGGCGGTAATGAGAATGGTTTATAGTGTAAAAGTTCATCAAATTTTTTATGTCATTACCATGATAATGAAATTTTGATCACAAAATAATTTTTTTGTTCACAAATTTATCCATTACCACCTAATACCACATCTCCCATTAATAATGCATTGGAATGAATTTTATGAAAAAAATGAAATGATTGAAACTTGTCAAGCATGACCATTAAACTAGCCAAGAGATTTTTTAACCAAAATTATATTAGTTTTTCGTTTCTATTACCGCGTTTTATTACTACCTACCAAACAGGCCGTAAGAGTCGTCTTTATAAAAGACGATCTCTCAAGAGAGCACCTGTTAATAAAGTAGCAATTATTTTTTACCAGAGGATTCTGGTACTCCACGTTAATATAGATCATACCATGCATGACTAATTCATTTTGTTTCAAGTTTATTGCAACGAAATGCTACATCACTCTAAAATTATGGGTCTCAATTAGTATATGTTAGTTTATAGTACTCTCTCCAATTCAAAATTATTTTAGGTTGGGTACGAATTTTAAGAAAGTGATAATTGGGATATTTTAAATGATTATAATAATTGTAAAGGTGGTAGTACTTAAGTGATTATTAATAATTGTAAAGATGGTAGTTTGGATATTTTAAATAATATAAATGGGGGTATTATGGTCTTAACTCATGTGAATATAGGGTATTTAGGTAAAAAGTCTTTGCCAAAAATAAAAAGTGGACAATTAGGGTGAATTGAGCCAAAAAGAAAAGTGGACAATTATTTGGAGTTGGAGGGAGTATTAATTTGTTTTTAGATTACTTGATTTTACTTTTATATCTGAAATAAATAATCACGACTTTTAAAAGAATGACAGGTAGTTTCTTGAGAGACCGTCTATAGTATAGACGTCTCTCAAGAGCTCAACACATATCTCCCTTTTAACTCACAAAATCACCAATTAATTTTTTTTTTAATTTATAAATTGAACCAGCCTAAAACTTAATACGTCTATTATATAGACGGTCTCAAGTAAGAATTTGTGAATGATTATAAAAAGTTAAAAGTAATCAATGAATAGAGGTTTAGGTTGGAGAGAGTAATACATAGGAGTAGTTTGATGATGACCTCCCAAAATTTTTGAGTCATTTATAATACTAAAATGTACTCCGATTATAAAATGATGTAGTTTAATGGTTAATAACATAATTTTTAAAAAATTTATTAATTATTATTAATTAAGTTGGATTTATTGTAAATATCAACGTATTACGCAAGAAGCACACATTCAATAAGTCAGAAGATATATAACATGCTAAAATTATATGGTAATGGAAAATTGAATTTCAAAAACTTATAACGTGTGCACGTAACACGCCATTTTTAATCTGTGAATATGTAAGATATAACATCCCTAAAAAAAATTTTACAAAATTAAAAAAAAAAAGGGGAGAATTACGTGTTCCATCGAACATAAGAGACATCGCGAAGACCACGACTATGAGAAAACAGAATGATATTCTTGCCATTTTTGGGTAAAAGGGTTTGTGGTGAATTTGCTCTGAGATTTGTTTTGGTGTTTTTGGTACTTCGAAATCCGGATTATGGTTTCTATTTATAGAACAAACCAATTTAATTATTTCCTTTATTTTTTTAATTTCACCCAAATTATTGTATAAGGTGGGCACTTTAAGATATGGTTTATTAGTCTAATTAAATATAAATTATAAGAATCATAGATATTGTACAATTATTAAAAAAGTTGGTGAAGTTTTTAAATCTTTTGGTTTATGTCCTTTCCTATAATTATATTAAAATAAATGGTGGGACGTTAAGAGAGATAAATTAAAGTTTATATAGTGTACGAAAAATATTATTTGTTTTGTTTGTTAGTAGTAGAGAATTTTCAATATTACCCTTATTTATATGGGATTAGGAGATAATAGTAAGTCCCATAAATAAAGTTGTAATTAAGTTTGTCTAATTGGCATCACAAATTTTTATATGAGACGTCTTCAAAGTAAGATGCGCTCACACATTAGTTATATGATTCAATTGTTGGGCATATTAGTTGTGAATGATTCGTATGTCCAAAGATCTCATTCTAATTTGAAGTTGGATCACTTATTAGTTTGTCAATATTTTTTTTCAATGTAAAGTTCGAGATGTATATTTAAGAAATATGTCCCTTAGACCAAGTACCACATCACTTGTGTCCTCTACTTCAATGATGCGATTTGTCTCATTGCATCGTTACTTTACCATGTAACTTGCTTCCTTGACCACCATGTATTTCTAGAGTATTATGAATTGATCTAGTGATTGAAGATTTTTTATTTTATTTTTATGACAAAAGCTCAATACTCGGTTTTTCTACTATTTATAAGAAAGATTAAACTTTGATTTTCAATATAAAAAAAAGGTCGGTTTAATATGGTGTGTTAATTTTATTGGATGTAGTGAATAGGATTATTAATTTTAATTAAATATAAACGCAATAAACCAGCTCCAATAATTGTTGTAATCATGCGACAAATCGTACATGCGAAAATATTAATTTTTTTGGTAACATAGTAGATAGTACGACATTTACATTTATTTTTGTGGGATACATTATCTATTGGACCCAACTCCCAACTCCCCTCACCTCAAATAATGTTGGAGGAAGACGTTATAGAGAAAGTTTTAGTAAATAACGATTATTTATGAGGATAATAAATTACTCTTATGTGGTAGAATATGATAGGGTGAAAGGTTTGTTGTTTTATTTTATCTTTTTTAATTTTTTTTATTTTAATATTATTCTTTTTGTCTTTTTATGGTGATTTACAAATCACGGTTATTGATTAGGAATTTTTAGACCTAAATACTCTTTATTTTTCTCACATAATAATAGTATGACTTAAATATATAAGAATTTTTTAAATTAAATAATATTATTTCAGAGAGACAGAAAGAATAATGATTTAACAAATTACACGTACGCTATAATAAGTAATACTCTTTTTTTATTTAATACTTCATTTTATATTTTAATATGCTTTAATGAATTTACCACAATTCTAATTTTTAATATGATCATACCACAAAATCTAAGTCTAAATGAAAGTAATGTTATATTTAATATTTGAAAAAGTTCATATAATAATCCAATTTTTTGTCATTCCCAAAAAATAATTCCACCTTTTAATTACTCATATTTAAATAATAATTCCACTTTTAGCATTAATTTGCTCTCAACATTAGGAGTGAGGAAACGAGGATAATCTAAGATCTGAAATAATATGCAGTCAGATTGGATATCCGATATTCGAAAACTACCATCTTATATCTAATATTCGATCTAACTCAGATATCCGAAATATCCAATATCCGATGTCAATTAGGAATAATAGAAATTTTTATGAGAATCTCTTACACAGAAAAAATTTCTCTTTAGGTAATTGCTATTCCTGTCTGAGAATCTCAAGTTCAGAAGAATTCAACTGTTAACACCAATTTGGAATAAGTTCAAAAGAATTCAACTCGGTATCTCAGAAATCAGGTGACAACAATGTGGAACCTAGCAACGAAATCCAGACCACTAGATTCGGGAATTCAGTCTAAAGTTCAGATGTTTACACCAATTACGTCTTCCACAATGCTGCGAAGACCTCTCTTATCTCGACTGTGTATTGTGCTATGCTCAAGCATGAACTGCTCGTCTATAGTACTTCCCTTGACACGGAGTTATATATACCAGAATGGCGGCTATGAACGAATAAAGAACGACAACATGTGCTGTCAGCTCCAGTTTCACATCAATTGGCTTTCAGTTCTTCAGATACTATTACAGTGAACAGTTATATGTGCTGTCAGCTCCAGCAAAGTTCTGAAAGTTTCATTTTCGGAAGCTCAGAAAAAATGAAGAAACGAAGATGATAACAATAGGACTACCATAGCAATTGTAGATCAAACTATATTTCTTTGTGCCAGTTGCTGATCTTGAATTACTCAGCAATTAAGAAGGCAACAGGCTCCTTCAACGAAGCCAATAAGTTTGGGTAAGGAAGATCGAAAGAGTCCACAAGGTAGTTCTACCCTCGATTGAAGTTCTTTCATACAGAGCAGGTTGAAACATCAAACCCAGGGCAACAAGAAACATCTTTCTCGAATGTGCGAAAGAAAATGTCTAGTTTCTGAAAATATTTTAAAATAAACACTTAACACGGAGCAGCAGATTTCTACAATTGAATCAACATAAATAGCACCTAACGGCCTGCAACACAAAAATCTTGTTAGATTGTTTACCAACAGGAGTCGATCATTCATCAGATCCACCGTTAGATAAAACACTTGATTAAGAGAAAAGATGCAGTATATTGATTGGCACTGCTGACTGCTAAGGAGTTAGTAATGAATACACAAATACAAAAACCGTCCATGGAGACATAAAAGCAAGCGATTTCTCTTGGACTAAAATTTCGAGCAAAAATTGCAGATTTTGGATTGGCCAGGAATTAATAAGAAGATAAAAGCCACAATAGTACAGCCATTGCAGGCACGCCGTAAGGCTTAAGAATTACAATATCAAGAATGAGGCCATGAGTTGTGAATATAGCACTTTTGTGCACCCAAGAAGAAACTTCAGTTATGTCATCAATGTCAAGGATAGTACAAATCCATTCATAAAGACGAAAGAAGGGCACCTCCCACAACCTCTTAGTGAACCTTCTATGGAGGTCAGGACTCAGGACTAAAACATCAACGATATATGTGAAAATCCCACTTATCCTTTGAGAAGAGAACCCCTCTAGCCATAAGGGTACGCCTTGTAATTAGAAACCTTCAATGTCAGAGGTTTAAACAAAAAAAGTACAATGAGAGTGACATGAAAAGCAAGAACTTAAATTCGCATTCACAATTCTCACATTTCAAAGTTCCAGGATAAAAAAATGCCGCAAAGACTGATAGAATTTAGAAAATGGGCTTGGGCAACCCATACAAGGAGGAGAAGAAGTCCACTCATAAACACAAAGAAGGTTCACTACTAAAACCAATTGGTAATAGTAGGAGTTACTCCTTGAGTATATAAAGTGATGCATACTCTTCTCTTTCTCCAATGTGGGACAACTCACATGTGGGTAACAATGGGCATTTCAACAAAGACCAACAGAAATAAGAGTACATTCAGATGGGCTGATAGCAAAAGTGCAAAACTCATGATATCAATAATGTATCCAATATGTGTAGTAAAACCAAAAAAAAAAGAGTACAGAGCGATTAAACCTAAGAATTCATAGTACACAAAACACATTACAGTTATATGATCTTTCCATCAAAATAGCTGATCTATGAAGGCCGAACATCCGCTTAGCAAGTAGCCACCAAATTACCCATAAGTCCACCTGCAATCTCGTAAAACTTGGCATCTGAAAATCCTACGGCAAGAGCAAGCTGCTCCAATTCCTTTCCTGCACCAAGACAGTACATACTGAATGTAGCTATGTGCTGGAAATCTTCTTAAAGTCATAAAATCATTCTAAATACTCCTTCTGTCCCATTTAATTTGCAGCATTTTTCATTTTGGTACATCCCACTTAATTTGCATCATTTCTATTTTTGGATTATTGCCCACCACTTTCTTTTAATTTCATCCACACATTTTAACTGTCTTTTAATTTCATCCACATAATTCATTCTCTTTTTTCATTTATTGCCACATTCTAAAAAACTATTATCTTTCTCTTTGATGCAAATCAAAGAGGACGGAGTGAGTAGCTAAGAGAAAATTCAACTTTAAGAAATTTAAAAGCAGAGAGTGCTAGAGCTTAGATGCCTACTAAAGTTTAACTAAGCTGCAAAAGAAACACATGATGAACTTTGCATTTACCTGTCAGAAATTCCTGAATTGAGCTTTTCAGGTATTTGTAATCGTCTGCCAGACCATAGACAGTAGCAGCAGGAACTACCACATTGTCTATCATCCAATCCTAGATTATGATAACAAAAACATTACGAGAAATTTCTTTTCTTCGATTTGCATCATTAATTAGTGTAACCAAAGCAACAAACTTCAGATAGTAGAGCAAATATCATCAATTTCATGTGCGGATTTTTTTTGTATGGATTACTTGGGGAAAGATTACACACAAGAAGTGCAGATATTTTCTGTACTGGGAATTTCTGTAGCAGCTGTCATTACAAGTACTCAAAGATGATCTAAACTACAGTTGGAAGCTACCAAAAACCAAAAACGACAGAATAAATGTCTCCACTGAATATTTAGAAAAACAATACCTGTATTAATCCAGGAATCGGTTGGTTGCTTTTATTAAAATCAAGGATAGAAACCTTACACCCTGACAAAGAATTTAACCACTTAGATGAAACAAACAAATTCCTGTATACATCTGTAAGCAATCAATGTCATCATAAAAACCTGGTTTAAGAACTCTGAAAATCTCTCGTATAGCCCTTTCTTTATCTACAACATTCCTCAATCCATAGCCCATAGTGATGGCATCAAAAGTATCATCAGGGAATGGTAAATTAAGTGCATCACCTTGCAGCCACCTGTGATGCATCAATACACATATAACTTCCTCAAGACGTTGTTATCACAAGAGATATTTTTAATCAATATCACTAAGCCACAGAATTACCAGTGCTCACTCTATGTTCTTGTAGCAGGCACTTGACCTCTCTTGCTGTCGTGATGAGGCAATCAACAATTGTTCCCTCGAAAAATCCAAACCAAGCACCTGCAAGTAGATTTCCGGTTTGACTTTGATCACACTTGGTCTCACTCTCACAATAGGTTTCATTTCAGACATTAGAGATTAGAGATTGAGGGGGAAAAACCTGCCCATCAACGCCAACTTTTTCAGACAAAAGAAATGCCAAATCCCCACTTCCACAACAAATGTCCAGCACATTATCCCCTCCCTTTGCCCTGTTGCCAATATTGAATCGACATAAATTTATAGATAAGTTGGATCGGAACCACTTTTTGTAACATCCAAATAACAAATTACACACATTACTATATTTATTGCACCAGACACTTTTCATTCACCAATATCTTTTGAGCATTTCAATTGTACACAGATTGTTTCTTCTCTGGGCATACATAGTATCAATCTCACAACAATGGTATTAAAATACCTCAAATGCGTTCAAACTAATAAATTAAAGTCTTACTTAACACAACTAAGATAATTCAGTACAACCACGTTGCAACATAATATACTCATACACTTCTAAACATTTTTGTCTAGATAGGTATTATCTTTTATATAAACAGTGACCTAATTCAACTTTCAATTCATAACCTAGTAATCAATTAAAGGGAAATAATGGTAAAAGAAAACTACCTTTTGTCATCAACTTGGAGCTATAAGATCACTATCATCTCAAATGATCAAATGGAAATATAAAATATATCATCTCTCTCTTTCTCTCAACTCTCATGAACAAACATGTAGATCTCATGGTCTATTCCTCCGCCAACAACCAACTAAAATAGTAATCGATTCCAATTTTTCAATAAAACCAAGATTTTTCAAAAGATAGTAGTTTTAAAAAAAATATTGGAAGATACTTATCTTTAGAAAAAATCTTAACAGAGTATAAACAAGTAATTGACAAAATCCTTTTATTAATCAAAATTTGCCACCAAAATTCCTCAATTACTCAAACAAATTGACAATTTTTTTTGTCACAACTCCAGTTCATTGTTCAATCAAAATTCCAAAAAACACTAAATAATAATGACACAAATAATAATGCCAAATACCAATAGACATTATAATAATAGTAACAATACTAGTAGAACATATAACACAAATTCTTAATAATGATAAAATTGAAGAAAGAATGAGGAAATTTACCCGCTCCAGGAAACAGCCATGCGCTTCCAAACACGGTGTTGTCCCATACTCAGCAAATCATTCAACTGATCTTCATTTTCAGATTATGCAAAAAAAAAAATTTATCACAATCATTTATCAACCAAAAGTAAATAAAACTAAAGAGAAGAATAATTGAAAAGGTGTACGTTATCATAAACAGGAGCAATGCGGTTAAACAGCGCCTGGCGTTCCTCGGAACATCGGACTTTGAAATCCCGGCGCCGGGAAAATGAATTTCCCGGCGAGGGGGATGAGCGGAAATTTAGTAGTAGTGGGAATTGCAGTAAAGCCATGTTCGGCTTATCCTTGTTTCGGAATGGGTAATTATCTGGTATGAATGGGTTGTATTTTGGGCCGAATAGTAGAATTTGATTGGACAGTACAATATGGGCCTGTTCTTACATGACTATATGAATTTCACAAATCCTTAACACAAACACAAATAAGACGTCTCACGAGAAAACAATTTTTACGCAAATTTTTGCTATAGACCGTTTATTTTTAAGCAGACTAAAATCCAAATATATATTTATTGTTTTAAAGTTATTAATTATCATAAATTTTTGTATGAGCCAGTCTCACCATAAGACGTGTCTTATACTTGGGTTAAAAAGCCCAATAATTGAAAATGATCACAAAGAATTTAAAAGTGATCACTTTCAATCTTAAAATAATTTATTAGAGAAATGCATAAATTATATGGATCAATGACATCTGTCTCATGATGAGAGGACATCCAAGACGAGCTGAAAGATAAGAAGTTATATTTGCACTAGATATTTTAACAAGTCTTTGTCTCACTGTGAAACTAATAAACGAGGTATTACAAATTTACAATTACCTTATATTTTAAATTGATCATTTATATTTGTTTAAAACTACAAAAGTTATCACTTTAAATTTGTAAATGATTACTCTGTTATAATTAATCACTTGAATATCGTAAGTAATCATATAAAATTATAACTTACTTTAAGATTATAACTAATAAGCATCAATTTTCGGACTATAAAAATAATCACTTCTATGCTTGATTTAAGATTGTGACATATCACTTGAAAATTTTATATACAATTACTTTGAATTTGTAAGTATAAATTAGGGCAGCTCAATTAAAATGATCACTTATGAGACCGTTTCATTTGAGAATTAATGAAATTAAAAGGCTTAAATAGTAATATACATCACTTATTGTTTAATTTATAAAAATTTACCTAGAATAATCCAACATATTCCTAATTTTCCTACAATTTTACCGCAGCCAAAGCGATCATGAGAATCAATAACAACAAATTCGAAAGAGAAAATAAATTCATATGAAATTAGCCATTTCATTTATGCAAATACATTAGCAGTATATGTTGAGTTTTACATTGCAATGATAATGCAAATGATGGAGGGGGTCATATTTTTCCCTCTTTTCATCCAAAATGAACCTAAACACAGTTTTCTTATACTTGGGTAAATCGCAATTAGAACATATGCATAAGGAGCAAAAATAAATACGATTTTATCGTGTGAAGTTCAAGGGTTGAGTCTGTCGATGTCTCGTTTATATTTTAGGTCGTCCTTACTCCTTAGTCGTCTGTGAAGTATTGTCCAGCGAAGCCATCCATGAGCGCATATTGCATGTTCTCGGATGGCTTCCAATGGCGCTTCCGTTGGTTTATGAACCAATTGTTGATTTGCCTTTGATCCAAACCCGTCATCTCAGCTAGCGCAATCTTATCGGCTTCCTGCATAGCGAGAGCCAAGGTTGAAAAATTACACCTACATACATGCTTAAAGGCCTAGTAAAATTACCAAGTAGTAGAACATTTTAGAGCTAATCAGCTCGAATTGGACATTTTGGACTGTGCTTTTGAACTAAGCTAGCATCTACTTAGGTGCATCTTGGGCCGGGCCTTGGCTTCGCTCCTTTTGTTATTTTACATGCCTTATCGACTCGGCTTATAAGCCAAGCCAAATACGATTTGCCTAATGATTAGAGGGTTCAACTAGTCGGGTCAGGTCAAAATGTAAATTGGTCAGGTCGGGTCGGGTCAAATCCTGTTTTATTCTACTTTATGGAACGGGCTGACCTACCTATCAATATATATCATATAAAAATATATAAAAAATGTTGTAAAATATTTTTCACAAACGATTTCTATAATTCTCCAACCCGATTCGACTCTTCACACAAAGGCTCGTTAATGATTCGACCATAACCCGTTAGGTTGACCGGCCTTGTTGATGATACAATTCTTGGGGACTCATCTATTTCTAAGCAAGTACAGCTACTCATCAGATCAATGGGGTACGGTAAGGCACAAAATGAGGTCCATTTCAGGTTCATGAGTGTTAAGAGTATATATAACATATCCTGTGACCTCAACCATCAGTTTAAGTATTTAGTTAAGTTGATTCATTTACCATGTCAAAAACCATCTCAACCAAATGCCTAAGCTAATAGTTGAGGCTCCAGAATACGTTATATACTCTAATAATGAGATGGTATCGAGTTAGGCTTTTGGGGTTGAAACGACCTTCTCTGATTAACTCTATGTCGATGAGCCACAGACCCATAACGATGTCATGCCATCAAGTAACAACTAACAAGTCATTAGCATTTGCGATTAACTTTCAACACTTAAGATGATGGTTAGAATGCGGATTGAATCCAAGACTCGGAGGATAGGGATATTGAATGCACTCACAGTAGGATACGGCCATTTATAGTGAGCGTTCCACCACTCGAAAAGCATTTGTCTAGCTTCTCGAGGTAGCTTCCCTTTCTTCTTTTTCTTCGAAAATTCGAGCTTAAGGCTGCTTATATGACTCCCAAATCTACGTAGGAGCTGATTCTTAAGATCCTGTTCTCCATCTTTCGGTTGCAGATCCTGTACATCTATTTCTCCTCCGCTACAATCCTCATCCGATGATACAACGCCTTCCTCTAACATAACACGGATTGGTTAGTTAGTAACAACGGAAAGAAAAAATTTCTAGCAATTCGATTCGTAATCTTTAATCTACATATTCAGTAACGAGTTACATCCGATGATAATTATCTTTTGCAACTAATCAACGGATAATAATCTACCGTATAATGTCATTAGCTCCTGTCTAGGCAGGTTTTGAGAGTCAACTGTACGTAACATTACATCCGCTGGATCAAATCTTACATCCTTTCAAAGATTAGTCAAACTAATATCACATGATTCGCGTTTTCAATTGATCTCATAGCGAATCAAAAGAGCAAATTAGGTTTGATTTTGATCTATGTTTTCACCATTTTAAACGCATTGTAAATTCAAAAGGCAAATTAGCCAACGATTATGTAACACCGAGTCAAGCATAGGATCAATTAACAGATGTGTTCTTTGTTCTTTCTTTGGAAAAATCCTTCGCAAGATCAAGTTTTCTTAGTCATAAAACGAATGACGTCCTATATATGCAATTAGTTCTTGAATCAAATTTGGTGAATATTGAATACTTTGAAAAGAAATTCAACTAGAATCCAACAAACATACTACATTGATTTGATATTGATAAATATCCCTCTGTTTCTTAGAGTTTGCCTCATTAAAATGTACAGTCACGTAAAATGATCAAGGGTGACAAACTCAAAGGAACAGAATAGTACTACATAACATATTTCTAGAAGTAAAAGAAAAAGAAACGCAAGTCAAACTAACTTAGTTTGTCAACTTTCAATTCTAACTTCTAAGATATCGAGCTACTGTGAATAAGTTGACTAAATTTTTGGTTGAATTGGTCGCTTGACAAGATAAGGATCAAACTAGAGTGATTCAATCAAATGCTCAGATTGAGTTAGATTAGTCACTACTCACTATGCACAAAGCAATCAATTTGGGGTGCAACCCTCTTATATTCTCTTTATGATTTGTCAGTCACCTACCCTGAATTCTGTTTAAAGCGGAATCTACTAGGTATGATGGCATGATATATGGTATACTATATAAAGTTTTTCATTCAAACGGAATTTACCAATTATAATGGTATGATATGCTATGACTTATGCAGTCAAATTATTTCGGGTCAAATTTAGATCGGGTCAGTTTAAGATGAAGTTTTGCCCCTTGACAAAGAATCCTAGGAAAAACTCATGAATATATACCACATACTAAGTCATAAGATGAAACAAAATGTAGCAAAGAAAATGATGCATGCCAAATTATGGAAGAAAATGAAGAATAATTTCAAAAAAAAAAAAAAAGAAAAAGAAACGTAAGAAAGAGAAAGAGAAAAACATGGTGGAAGACAGGTTGAGGTAAAAAGAGTCATAGACCATAGTCCAGTCCTTTCCCAATTCAGCATGGACAAGACGGCACAGTCAGAGCTACGCAGCCTGAATTATTAGTTAAAATAAAAAGGAAAAAATTGTCGGGAATAACCCGTACTTTTAACGTTTGCCTGTGAATAATCCCTACTTTTGATTATTCATAAATAATCCGAACTTTGAAGTCACTTTGTTCACAGCACCCCCTCCTCATTTTTGACCGGTTCTAGCAAGTTACCCCAACGAAATTACTTGTTCCTTCCCCTTTATTATGAGCTGCTGATTGATTTTTCAATTCATCATCTTCAACCCCTTACTTTTCTCCATTGTTAAACCCTAAGCTTAGAGAGAGAAAAATGAGGAGGGGGTGCTGTGAACAAAGTGACTTCAAAGTTCGGATTATTTATGAATAATCAAAAGTAGGGATTATTCACAGGCAAACGTTAAAAGTACGGGTTATTCCCGACAATTTTTCCAAATAAAAAAGAAATAAAATACTTCCAACTATTGTCCTAAGTCTCCTATTATACGATTTTTTATTACTCCCTCCTATTCATTAGTATTGTCCACTTTGTGTTTGGACCGCATTTTAAGAAAAAATGATAGTGGGGTGGTAGTGGGGTATTTTAAGTGATTATAATAATTGAAAAGGTGGTAGTGGGGTATTTTAAGTGATTATAATAATTGAAAAGGTGGTAGTGGAGTATTTTAAGTGATTATAATAATTGAAAAGTTGGTAGGTGGGGTATTATTTAATCACAAAATCTCAGGGAAGACCGTCTATCCTATAGACCATCAAAATGGGCCAGCCCATTCCCATCCCATTAATTGATTTTTTAAATTCTAAAAAAAAACAAAATAAAAAAAAAGAAATGAAAGATTATCTACTCATTTTCAACTTTCCTCTTTTAATAATTACTTTCCCTCTTCTCTCACTACTCTCTCTCTCCTCTTTATTAATTTCTCTTTTCAGTTTTTGGAATTCAAACTTCCAAATCTTTTCATTTTCATTATTGTTCCTCAAGATTATCTACTCATCTTCAAAGTGAGTTTTTTTTTAATTTATTTTATTATGGTTTTCAATTTTTTCTGAATTTTTTGTCCATTTTCGCATGAATTTTTTCGAATTTATTATAACACCAAACATATACCATTAAACCTCCAAAATACAGGCATTATAATCCCAAACATATACCATTAAACCCCAAACATATACCATTACACCCCCAAACATATACCCATATAACCCCAAAACACAAATATTATAATCCCAAACACACATTATTATAGCACCGAACATATATTATTAAACCCCCAAAACACAGGCATTATAATCTCAAACACACATTAAACCCCCAAACATATACCATTAAACCTCCAAAAATTGAATTTTTTGTCATTGAAGCCATTGAAGCCATTGATGAAGCTTGGAGAAGACAAAAAAAAAATTGAAGCCATTGATGAAGCTTGGAGAATACAAAAAAAAAATTGAAATTAAGAATTCATGCAAGTTTGGAAATTCTCATCCGCCATTGAAGCCATTGATGAAGCTTGGAGAAGACAAAAAAAATTGAATTTATATAAACGTCCGCCATTGATGAAGCTTGGAGAAGACAAAAAAAATTGAAATAAAGAATTTTAATGGAGGATTTTTGCTCTTTAGTTTGATGTTCTAATGGAGGAAATTATCAAGGAAGAGAGATGTCTTTTGGTATTCTTGCAAGTTTGGGACCCGTGAATTTGGCTTGTTAATTTAGGCAGTTATGAATGTATGGGGAAAGTGACAGTCTTTTGGTTTCCCAAAATAGTGGTTATTAAATTTATTTTTTTTTAATTCTTTTTCCTTTTTCTCCAAAAAATAAAATGCCATTTTGTGATTGGGCTGGGCTTTGTGATATTCGTCTATAGAATAGACGGTCTCACATGAGACCTACTGTTATTTAATAATATAAGTTGGGGTAGTTGGGGGTATTTAGGTAAAAAATTTTGCCAAAAATAGAAAGTGGACAAGTGAAGTGACTTTACCAAATAAGGAAAGTGGACAAAACTAATGAATAGGAGGGAGTATTTTTTAAGCGGTCAAATGGGATTACATGTGTAAGAAAAAAGCATAGAATTTTTAATTTTTTATAGGTATAAAGTGGAAATTAAGACACATAAGGTATGCTTGGATTGATTGTAAATATTTAAAAGGGTAAAAACTGTTAAGGTAAGAAAACGAAGTTGATAAATGAGAAATTAATAAGATTTAATTGTTGTATAGATGGAAGAATGATTGCAAAGTAATGAAAAAACATAGAAGGTCTTAATTTTATGAGGTAAATATTTATCTTAGGGAAGGGTAGGGAAAGTATTACCTCCACAATAAATAGGGAAAATCATTTTCTTTTTTCTTCATTTTTTTGATTTCATGTTCATTTTACCTTTTTCTCAGAACTATCTCAACTACTTTGCCCTTAAATATTTCTTTAGTTTGACTTTATTAGCCCTTAAATATTTACGTTCAATTCAAGCTGCCTTTATGGTGAATAGGAAGGAGTAGCAGTATGTTTAAGGAAAAGAAAGATCTATGAATAAGATTATAATAACAAAATTTAAATATGTAAAAAAAAATAATTTTGCATTTAACACTTTTAAAAATAATCCGTTTAAACAATAATTTTGCATTTAATTATTATAATTATTATTATTATTATTGAGAAAGATAGGAGAGAGGAGTCAAATCCCCGGAAGGCACGCTGATAAAATGTCAGACTAAGTGACCCCCTTAAAGTATAGACCTCTAGGATATCGCCTCTAGGCCTATATAATAGGGGGACCCACTAAATTATGAAGGAAGCAAGAATCAAATTAGAAGAGGAGGAATATGAATAGTAGTCCATCTAACCTACAAAACATACGAGGATAATGCATTACACTTATGCTTAACGCTTGTCATTGTCATCTACACCATTCATTCATGCCCTAATTTTACCAATCCCAAATTATTCATTTTTTTAATCTTTTTTCATCAAATTTAAATTTTTACTTAACATTATTTTTACAAAATTAGGTTTCTATCTCTGAAGATTCTTATTGACTAGAGAGACTCTTTGACCGCATTCTTTTATATGGGTATGAGCTTTTCTTTCTTTCTCAGACCCTAACCATAGTTGTCTAAGAGCGGGATACACTGGGTTATGATGATGAGAACTACACCGATAAAAAAATCAGTAGGCCATTACTTGAAAATTTTGAACTGTAACCTAAAAATGATCGAATTCGATTATACCAAAAAAAAGCAGACCCTCTCTTGAGAGACGTCCCATATCTCCCTTTTAACTTACAAAACCACCAATTACTTTTTTTAATTTATAAATTGGGTCAGTCCTAACTTGAGATGTCTATTATATAGACGGTCTCAAGTAAAAATTTATGAAAAATAATCAAATCCGACCGAAACTGAACTCAACCGTTTGACCTATTTTCGCCTCATCATCGTCTCTATCAATAACACGTCTTAATACAAGTTCCACGTCATCAATTTTAGTCAGCCCCAATGATATTTCTAGTCAATTTTGACAATTTTGAGTTAATAATTATTGAATGTAATCTTAAAATAGGTAAATTAGTAATTCCATATAATAGCTTGATAAAGTTGATCGATCCAATGCAACAAGCATGATCGCAACAAAAGTAGTCCTATTAATTTAGGAAAATGAAGGACGGCACACGCTTGGGCAGGCACGTGCAGAAATTGGATTAACATAAGAAAACACGAACCTTATAACATACCCCATTTGTGTGTAATTTAGAAAAAGGATGTAAAAATCAAAGAATCAAAACGCACAAAACAGATTACATAATGAAACCACTAAGAGAAGGACAAAGAGATCAACAGGGAAAACCCAATATATATACAGAATTTGTAGGCCATCTAAACAAGCAAGTGCAAACATACAGGCCCCCCCTCCTTTCTATCATTAATACTTAACAAATTTATAATTAAAATACACTAATTGCCACATGATTATTATTCTTATACTTACTCCATTTTAGTATATATTTTCACGGAACTAACTCAATTAAAAGTTTAATATGATGGTTGAAAACCCAAGATATGTTTGTTAGAGTATATATAACATATCTTGGAGCCTTAACCATCAACTTAAGCTTTTGGTACTTGAGTTGTTTCGTTGACATGGTATCAAAGCCAATGTGACAAGAGGTCATGGGTTCGAATCTCAACCACCCTTCATTTAAAGTGGAATATTAAAGACCAGGTATGAGGAGGGTCTGTGTTGCATCCACACTTCTAGCCCAAAGGGCTCTCGTGTGAGGGGGCGTGTTAGAATTTATAACATATCTTGGGGTCTCAACCATCAGTTAAACTTTTGGTTGAATTGGTTCCTTGACAATGTTATGTACTCTAACACGCCCCCTCACCTCACCGAGAGCCTATTAGAATAGAAGTGTGGATGCACAAAGATACTAAATATTCTACTGTAAATAAGGGATAGTTGATATTTGAACTTGTGAACTATTGTCACGCTGACTTCTGAAATCAGGTCAAAAAACCAATTCAACCAAAAGTTTAAACTTATGCTTAAAGCCCTAGAAATATTATATACTTTAACAACATTCAGGTGCGGTTATTACTGAACGAAAAAGCATTTTAACCTAAAATACTCTCACATTTAAAGAACCCCTCATTTTAAAGTTGTAGATTTTTATTTACCAAAAGATCACTTAAAAATATACCCTTGAATGCTGAATATATACTCTCAACAAAATAGGCAATCTAAAATTAGTAGCAATTAGTCTTATAAATTTCCACATGTCAATTTGCAAGCCAAATTTTGACTAAAAAACACTCCATGAAATTATTATATAAATTTTTTTACTTATAAAATGATCTAGACCCTACTAAATAAACAATTGACGGTTAAAATTATTGACTGATTTGACCAACTAAAAATATTTCTAATATTTGTTTAAGCAACCCGTTATAAGATCAACTCACTACTGGTTAGTGGTTAAAGAAACTAACAAATAAACCCAAATGAAACCCAATCGTAAAATTCGACCTAAATTCGACTCAACCGACTAGTTTGACAAGGACAAGTATACGTATATAGAAGAGAATGAAGACGTATGGTAGCGTGTTAACTGGAGAAAAGTCTGCAAAGGGAAGGGATACATGTAAATTGTAAAATTGACCCATCATAGCAGAAATGAGAAAAACCCAAAACAGGAGAAACCCTTTTCTTGAGTGTTTGATGCAGAAAATGACGTTCTAACCAATAAACCCCACTCGAAGACCAAAGAAAAAGAGGCATTAAAATTACTACAAATGAATTGAAAAGAGTTGTGTTTATTGGAAAGCTGCTTTTGGGTCTTCTTCAGCGCAAACTCCGGGAGTCTCCATGTGAATTTAAGTCCCCACCCCCCACCCTAACCCTATCCAACTCTTTTCATTCTTCTTACCCTTTTCCTACCATTAATTAATTAATGCCATCTTCTTCCTTTCATTTTTCATAATCAATTATTCTTGTAAGCAAGGCCGGTCCTAAGGATGGGCAAGAGGATTGTCGCCCAGATAGATTAATGATTGTAGAAGGTCCATATAGATTATGGATTGCAAAGGAAAGGGCCTTAATGTGCTATTTCGCCCAGTGCCTTAAAATATTTAGGACCAGCCCTGCTTGCAAGAGATCATTTTTCGATAAGACAATATCAAACAAGTGATTTATATACTCATATTTATGTATAAGATGATTATTAAACCCATGTATTAAGTTTGTCTCATATAAAAATTTATTTAACCTATTTTAGGTGTTTTTGGTGCGAAGATCGACTAAAGAGAATACATTGACCACCATTCATTATATTAATATGTGAATGTGAAGGTTAACCCCGACCGGATTAACCTAGGCCTGAATCTGCCTAGGTCGATGCTTGAGTTGTTTGATAAAAATTAGTTCTTTCACCCCTATTAGGTGAGTTGCAAGCACTTTGGATATACCAATGATAATTGACCTGCACTTTGGATATACCAATGATAATTGACCTTTATATTATTAAGATTTAATATTAGAAATTCTAATATTATTATTGTTACAAAGAATTTATAAAGAGGACTCAACGAATTTATATTGTTAGTATTGTTAAAATTAATTCATTCTAAAGCGTTTCTTGAATGAAATTTCCGGTTTAGTCTATAAGGTAAAGTTTTTTTTTGGTTTTTTTTTTTTTTTCGTGTTTAACTAAAAAAAATTAAGCTAAATAAAAAATCAAATAAAAAATCACTAATATTTCTTTCATGTTTTACATGGTTTACGTGCAAGCAAACAAGATTGAATAACACAATTCATGCATGGATCATATGCAACAAAGAGCCCCAAAGGACACTAATGCAACCCTAGGAGATCCCATATCAAGAAACACTATATTTCAACTAAGATGATGACATATTCTAGATCCCGAAAACATATGTAACGATAAAAATTCACCGTGATCTTAATAGAAACGTCCCAATATCGTAAGATTTCCTATAAATGTCTCACCATGCCTCATAAATCTCATCTATGTTATCTCATACAATGACATGTGAGTTGTAATAGACCACCATTCTCATAAAAGCTTTCCATATATGAATCCGATTGAATACACTAGCTCTACGAATAGCCTAAGACCGTTTTCTCCGACAACAATTCATGCAACATACTAAAATAAGAGACACCAATTTTATTCGCTTCTCATAATCTACAAGACACGAAACAAACTAAGACGCAACATGAGTCCATCCGATAGGCCTCCAGTAACTAACAACTACAATTGTATATGCTATCTGAAATTTCGATACGGACTAAACGTACACCTATTAGCTCTCCTAGAGGTTATTAAGAAAGTTCTCAAGTTCGCAAAGATAATCATCGAAAAGTATAAGCAATTCTTAAGCGTATACGTTAAAAACAATGAAAAACTCATAGAGGTGATAGTGCAAATACCTTCAATCGAGCCTTGTTCTTGAGAAGATTCCCTTATCGTCTCTGAATCACCTATCATACCGAAAAGGAAAACAAGGTAAACAAACTCATTCAGCTTAAACCTTTCAGAAATTTTCAACAATGAAAAAGAAACAACTTCAACAGCCAAAGAAATTGTCGAACTTATTCAAGAAATCATGTAAACGAAAGAAACAACATTTTCGTTCTTGATTCAAGAAATCAAGCGAAAGAAATCAACAACATTGTCGATCTTATTCAAGAAGTGATACGTGGAAAAACATCGTATAATTAATTACAACAAAACCATAAAATCGTACACAACACAAGGCCTCATGAAGGCATCAATTATCTAGCTTCGGCTAGTAGTATGTTACGGTCCATGGTGAACGTTCATACGAAATCACAACAAAAATTATCACTTGCCAACACCATGCTACAAAGTTTCGGATTTTTTGAAAATACGAGCAAGCAATATTCAACTATTCATACATACAAAATTTCTCTGAAATCATTAAGAAACTTTCACCTATGGCGAGGTTAGGGGTTACATGTGTGCAAAGTTATCCTTATTGTACACAGTGATAAGAAAAAGGTTATTATTATTTCTGATTGACTCTTATAGTAAACAAGATCAACACCTTTATACATAAATAAAAAAAATCCACATAATTTAATAAGTTAATTTACTCTAATCCATTATAATTCAAAATTAAAGAACTAAAAGTTTCAACGATGCATACATAATCAACCAAAATTCCAAGACGACTAAGGTGATGCTCAATTTACAATTTCCGGTGCAAGATTGTCTTGAGATTCTTAACACTCGAACATAAGTAGAACACTTAAAAATTTCAATTTGGTTCAGAATCTCGGAATTTTACACAAAATAGTCAAGTCGTACACTTACACATATCCAAGTCAAAAACAGACATATAAATCAAACTAATATATTCTAACATAAGATTTGTTCTAAAATTAATCCCTCTTTACGGCTAAGTAGATTCTTCTATACTAATTAACAAAGACATAGATAAAACTATAGACAACAAGAATAGATGCATGTCACAAAAGGAGTAAAGTTCAGACAACAAAGTCAGCAATGAATATAATACCACAAGACATGCGACAATCCGTCACATGATCATCCTATCAGACATTTGTGTTGAATTGCCCATATTTTACCCACATGTGAATTGTCCCACATCGATGAAAGAGAAGAGTATAGATCAAATTATAAACTCAAGAAATAACTCCTACGATCACCAATTGGTTTTAATAGTGAACCTTCTTTAAATTTATGAGTGAACTACTCCTTCTCCTCTTTGTTTGGATTGCTCAAACTCATTTTCTGAATTCTATCAACCTGGGAGCTTGGGCCCACAAACCCACGAATAATTAACGTTAAGTCGTTAACTTGCATACATATCAAGCATTATATGCAAGTCCACGACCTACTAATTTAGTGACATGAAACGTTCCTCACATGTAAAATATTTCCAACAGTTACGTCGATAAATCAAAATCTAAGGCTGAAAAGAACACAATCACATAATCAGTATGTCTAAAATGGAAAGTACAAGGTAAGCATGTGATGGATGTCGAAACTTATACATGTACACGATGGTGTGTTCATGTGTTATAGAGAATCTTAATCAGATGGAAAACAATTAAGAATTCATTAAACATAATTTCATACCACACGAACGATTAGATTAGAGTACCAAAAAGCTAATTTGTACTTTGAATAATAAATAATTTAGAAATATTAATTAACAGCTTTTCTCTGACAATAAATGTTAATTAATTAACTAATGTTTGTACTTTCACTAATTACAGATAATTAAGATTTAAAAGTCATGTAATCATCTGTTAAATGTGCTTAACAACAAATGCCATCAGTATCTGGTCTGCCTACTCATCCTATAGCCTTTTAAGATAGTATTTAGCAAGTCAAAGAATAAAAAAAGAGAATTACACATCGTTAAGACGATTATGTTATAATTTAGAAAATGGGTCTGGTCAAATAACACAGAAATAACAAATTCAAAGGAGTTTAATATTAAACTAATTCGTAGTAGTAGGAGGAGATACTCCTGAAATTTTTAAAGTGACATATCTTATTTTGTTTCTCCGATGTAAGACAACTCATAAATGAGTAATAATACACATTAATAGATTTTTAAGTGTTGATCATTGTCCATGCAACCACGATATCAAATACTTTCTCTGTCCTTTTGAGCATGCAACAAAGGAAGGGCAAACGAGGTACTTGAAATGAGATGACGCAATTAAAAGATAGAAATGTTGTAAAATCAGAAAGACGAACTAAAAAAACATACTTCCTCTGCTTCATAATAGTTGCTACGTACTGATTGTGACAGTTTCCCACACAATATGTTACACTCAGTAGCAAGTATTATGAAACGGAGAAAGTATTATAATGTAACAAATTCAAAGAAAGGTGAATCTTAGTCTTTGATAGAGTTTGTTTTTCTTATATGTATGGTGGGTAAAAGAATTATTTTAAATATTACCATTTCTCCTAAAAATAACCACCCAAAATGTGATAAGCATTCCTTTATTCCTTATGATAACAAGAAGATAATCCTAGAGATAAATAAGCTTTAAGTAAATAAAGCAACAACAGACATTTTCTGATGCTCAATTCCACCAATTCCACCTCTTATTTGCAGCAAAATAGAATTCTCATGCAGTATTGGAACTTGAAGCTCTTTAAAAGTTACTAGACAAACATTATCAAAGGTAACAATCACATTCAAACAAAAACAAAGGCCTTATATGTTTAGTACTTGCCCATATTATATTGTTTTTTAATCTATCATAAGGCGGAAAAAACTGCACCACATCGCATCATCCGCGTTGTAAAGTTTTTGAAAAATAATGATCCAATACTCTCACGTTGTAGGCCATGTGACCTGGACCGATATTTAGACATTACTATAACTCTAGACTAGAATGATTTCCTAAGAGAGTCTACAAAAAATCATTACAAGACATCAAAGATTAATCAAAAAAGATATTAATCACCCACAAGACTTGAGCATTCTCCAAAAATTAAAGATGAATTGAAGCATGATCAAATCTCCTAACAAAACCTCATTTATAATCACCACTAACGGTTATAAGATAATGTTGTAGTTAATTGTTTCCTACCTTATAATAAACCGTTAAATTAGGCTGAGCTTATTGTCAATGCCAGCACATTGACGGAAGATACGAGGTGCACAGACTTCATAAGCCAATAAGATATATATAACATTTCAAAATCATATGGCAATAGAAAGAAGGTCTCCACTAGCTTACAAAGTGTGCACACCATCTTTCTTTTATCGATGTGGATAACTCATCCCAACATAAACATAAAATATAGCCTCTATAGTAATTGAAAAGGGAAGTGATCACAACATACTATCTTACTCAAATTGCTATAATTGATCTAAAAATTCTAATTTTTAAAAATATAGGAGTAAAAAATAGTTATCTCGAGACATATAACTCAAAGAAAAATATAAAAGTATCATATAGACACATGAAGTAACAACTGTAATCGAGCATGACTTGACTCGATTCAAAGTAACACATGTAAAAGACAAATTAAACTACAAAATACTCGCTTTATCCCTTAGAGTTTGCAGCATATGAACTAAAATGCTCTAATAAATGAGTCAAATATTGTAAACGCAAAAGAAATGACGGGCTTTTCAGAACCTGAGATATCATACCTAAAACCCACCCGAACAACGGGAGACTTAAATATATTTCCTCCGTTTCATAATACTTGCTACTGATAGTGACATTTTCCCACACAATAATATATCGCACTCAGTAGCAAGTATTATGGAATGGAGGAGTATGGATGGTTGTCTGAGCCCCCCATAAGACTAGTAATATTTAGAAACGTGTAATAGACTGGCAGATGATGAGTAGTATAATGCATAAAAACTTTGGAGAAAGAACCGGGAGGTGGTATGAAAGAAATCAGAGGATGGAAGAGCTAAATTTGCATAATTTTAATTGAAAATGGTAAGTTTTGGGCCTACATTTTTCTGAACTTTTACAGTCTTTCATACGACTATAGTTTTTTTGGGAATGACAAATACTGGCTCATTTTAGTACCTTGTAGACCGTCTCTATTCACTACTATGCCTACCTTTCTTACTTACTCCGTTCTACTCAGAACCGGCACTAGGTTTTTAGGCGTCCGGGGTAAAAGATTATTTATGAGCCTCTAAACCATTGTATATATAGAAAATTCAAACTTTAACAATAGTTGAAAACTAAAATTTTTTGGGCTCTGGGCGTAGGTACGGCTTGCACTTGCTTAGGACCGGCCCTAAGTCATTTGTTTATAATTATACTTGTTACATTACGCTTATTGTTGTTATTTAATGTTTAAGCCTATTTTCTATATTTCGACTAATGTATAAGAAAAAATGTAGTCAAGTAGGATCTTATTAAAATCGTCTAATAGCATATTTTCATAATATTAATTTTTTATAATTTTTAAATGTAACAAGAATAATGAAACGAAAGAAGTATATCATAAAGAAACTTAAAAATTATACTACATTATTCCTATTTCATAGGTATTTAACTTAAGTTTTTGTCATTAGTTAAATACACTAGTAGTATTTGGCTATCAACTAATAGTTTTGTTGATATTTATTATGCCAAACCGAATTAGTTCAGGTATTATGAAACGAAGATAATATTATCTTTAATCGTTATTACACATGTATATTTTCATAATACTACCATTTTTTATAATTTTTAGATGTATCATACAACTCAAGTTATAAATGTATAACACGCTCATAAAAAGATACTTTATATTCCTTTTAATTTGCCTTAGTGATTTTGCATACTTTCTTTCTCATCCTCCTTAAAATCTCATTCCAATGTTATCTTTCATTATCATAAGCACTTATTTTATCATTCACTTATTATTTTTTGTCTCAACTCAATTCCTTTTTAATTAAAGTTCAATCTTTTTGAAGTTGTGCAAAAGAAGAGAAACTGGTGCAAATAAAAAAGAACGGAAAAATAATACATCATCATCATCAACATTCTACCTAGTATATCCCGCTCATAAAAAACTATGAACATGTTGTCTAAAAATTGTAAGAATATAAAGGGATATGAAGTATTAAATAATTCTAATTTTCTGTTTATCAACTGTATTGATGAGTGAAGTTCAACTGAAATGTCAAATTCAGAATCTTTCAACCGTGCAAGTCTCAATCATCTCAGTCCTTAATTATTTCTTTTTCTCACCCTTTAATCTGACACAAACTATGAAATTTCAAGGTGAACACTACAACAATTTAAACCCATAACTCATTCTCCTACTCCTAAGTCTTCAACCTATCATAAATCACATTGTTACACTTTTGCATTACAAAAGGTAAGAGATGTACTATTTCTGTCCTTTTGAGTTTACCGCTAAAAAGTAATATGTTTTCTTATGATATATCATTTTTAATATTTTCTCCATTTCATAATACTTGCTACTAAGTGTGACATGTTATTTGGGAAAAAATCACAATCAACAGCAAGTTTCAAGTAAGAAAGTGTTATCATCATCGAAAAAGTGAAATCGACACTCTCTATCTAAAAGCTTTTGCACTCAAATTCTTATTTCGCCTTGAGTACTAATGTCAAGTTCATACACCCTAACATTGTCAAAGGACCGACTCTATCTAAAAGCTTAATCTAATTAATAGCTATAACCCTATAATATGTTATAGACTCTCACACTTACTCACACAAGAGTCATTTGAAATGGAATTACGAACAAAGCACAAACTCTCCTCATACTAAAGTTAAATATTTTTATAATTAAAATCATAACCTTTTTATAATATAAGCTCTGATACCATATTAAAAAACTAACTCAACTAAAACTCACATAATATGCTAATATAATACAAATCTCAAAATAACCCATAAGACTACATCAAACTTATTAGTGATCATAATAAAGTGGAGTCTCACACATGACACACATACCTACATCTACATGAGTAGTATTTTATACATCACAATATAATTAAGTATCATAGCCAAGTAGTATTATAGAAGTATATAAGTAATTCCTATGTCATATCTCATTATTAGGGTTTCACATAAATGTTTGTTTTTAAAAAAAGAATGCACCACACTAGTCTAACAGTGTATAAAAAACAATTTCTGGGTTAGTTTACTTTATGGAGTAAAATCATAGGAACCCAACTGTGACGAATTACAATCATTAGAAGAATTTATGTACACAAAATGTTGTGCACAAAGCTCAATGAAGCTATCTTAACATTAAATATATACTTCTATACTATACAATATTCAATTAAAAAGCACACTTAGCTAGCTTCAAAACCCATAAAAATAGACAACATTTTGAACGTCACATTTAGAACGTCAAATATAAACAATCTTACCGTAATTTATGTCTAAGAGATTGTTTAAACTTCGGATTAGGACATTACGTCTAAAAGATCATTTTAACCCTTTTTGAGGGTCGTGTTTATGCAAACTCGTGTCTTAGAGGTAAAATATAAGCAACTTTGAATACGTTTAGAGAAGAGATTGTTTCTGATCGATTCTGTAGCGCGGGATTAAAAAGAAAAAGAAAAACTAACCAGCAGATGTAGTGTTTACAAAAACTCCCTTGCAAAGATTTCTAAGTTGAGTCTCAATTTTGTTCAAGAAGTTTGTAGCTTCGTCAAAGGGTCTTGAAAGATCCGACTTATATTTGTCCAATATTTCACAATAAGTCTCCTGAATAATTAATAAATAATTAAATCCCATAAATAGTCAAAATTATAAATATATAATAAAAATATTTACTCCATTAATAATAATAATATTATTAAGTATAAAATAAAATAAAAGGGCAAATAGTAAGAAACCATAAATTCATCAAGTTCAGGATCCATTCCTAAGCAAGTCCTCCTTCCTCTTCCTATATCTTGACTATACATATCACTCTCTTGCTTGATTTCATCCAATATATTTGCTATTTCCGGCGGTGCTCCCACCTACAAATTTCCAAACTAAATCAAACACCCAATTCTATCTATATAATAACATAAAAATGTCACTATAATAAGAGTGAATTCACGGCCATTAGTCATAGTCATCAACCCAGTATTTTGCACAAAAGTAGAGTTCGAAGAGAACGAGGGTATAATATATATTGGGGTTTCAACTTTCAACCATAAGCTTAAGCTTTTGGTTGAGTTGGTTCCTTAACATGGTATTAAAAGCCAACGTGATAAGATATCACGGGTTCAAATCTGAATCACTTCTCAATTAAAGTGGAATATTCAGCACCAAGTATGAAGAATTATGTGTCGCATCCACACTTCTGATCAAACCCATTATGTCCCTCTAATGAGAGAGAATTCAGAATATTAGTATAAAATAACTTGAACACTCATATTTACATGAGTAATTTTATGGGGATATGGGGATTGGTTTTAAATATCATAATTATACTTAATAATCTTAAAATTGAAATCATATAAATTTCTTTTAATTAATTTAATTATATTTCTCTAATTTAATGCCGATAATTATAGAATTACCTTAAAAACTTACCGTATTATATTATACTATTAATAAATATGATATGATTTTTAATCAAATAACCTAAACACGGTGTAGCCTCATGATATGTTGTGGAGTATTATTATCAACAAGTTTTTGACATATTTAACATGTTCGACCACATATGACCCAAAAAGTTAGAGTCCTCAATATTGAATTACATAAAATACAAAGTTAATTTTAAAATATCATAATTTTTAAAATTGCACAAAAACTGTTAAAAAAATTTTCAATTTTTGCTCCGCCTCTAATTATTACTTATATTATTATTATAATAAAAAGAAAATGATTAAAAAAAAAAAAGAAAATTGAAGGGACCTTATGACAGTCTATGTAAGCTTGAAGAAGACGAGGGTAGTGAGGATGAGAAGCAATCTTCAACTTGATGGAATTAGAAGTATGATCATCAGGAGTTACAGAAGCAGACTCAGACAAACAGGTAGCGTTGATTAATTCATCAGACCCAAATCGGACGGCTGTTGTGTTTCCAGAATTCATGATCAAAGAATGGTAATCAGACGGTAAGATGAGATTATCTGGGGAGATCAAGGATTTATCTGAGTAATCCTCCACCGTCTGATGATGAATTCCGTACATATCATCCATTATAACAAAAATGGGGGTGGTGGGAGAATTATTTTTGTGAAAAGCATCAAGATTTTTGGTGGGTTATATAAAAAGAGATGAACTTGATCAATAGGAGGGATGGAAGTTAGGTTTTTTTGTTGGGAGAATTTTGTTGAAAAAATTTAGAGATTTGATATTGGGAAGTGTGAATTTTTAGAGAAGTGGGAGTATTTTCTAAGTACTATTTTGGAATTTGGAGTGATTTTTTGAGAAGAAAAATAAAATAAAAATTTTTGATTATGATGTACTCCCAGCGTTTTTAAAAGGTTGTTCATTATGGGTTTTTTTTACACAAATTAAGAAAATTAGAATCTTTATAGCAAATGGGAATTATTTTAATTAAATAGTAGTGTGAAGTAATGATTGTATTGGTATTATGAGAGCGAATAGACATTTAAATTAAAGAGTAAAAGGAATTATCATTGTCATTAATATAGTGAGAGTATATTTGGGGAAAATGGGAGGGATTATGAGGGTACATTTGGGAAAAATGAAAAGTATTCTAAAGTGAACAAATATTTGAAACTACCCGTTATACTAAACATAAGAGAACGGAGAGAGTAATATAAAATAAATAGAAAATAATCAAATCTAAAATCTTACCTAAAGAAAGTACTATCTATTTGATTTGTTTGTCCTATTTACTTTTTTACATTTTTCAATATAATATCTTAAGTTTTTAACCCTTTATATTTTTAATTGTATATAATAATAAATAAAAAAAAAATTTGATATTATTAATTTTTACATTGACACAAATATAACTAGATTACATGTGATTATATTTTAACTTATACATTAAGAATAAAATACAAATTAATGGAACCAAAAAGTAAATTGGACAAAATTTAGTTTTCTCAAAAGTAAAATAAAATTCCTAAAATTAAAAAGGGAAAATAGGAATAAATAAATAAATAATTGATGATGATGAATATGATGATGGGAGAAAGGGTAAGGTTATGGGAAATAACTCAATAATAAGAGATCTTGTTCATGTGCTCCTTGTTTTATTTTGTTCTTTTCTCACTTTCTCTCACATTCTTTTTATTTTTTTTTATTTTTTTGCTTTCTTCTTTCAATTATAAACTTTTTTTAATGGATATATGGCTTGCTTTTGTTATCCTTACAACTTGTACTATACTAGTAGTTCTTGCTAGGAGTATTTATTGAGATGCTACTTCTACTCAATATGCAAGAATGGAATAATCCTATAATCATTTTTATTCATTTTGTTGATTTAATTTCCTAATTTTTCTTTTTAATATAAAAGATTATAATTAAAAAATTTATAAAAAATTAAAAAGAATAAATAGAGTAATTTTGTATATGCATTCTTCATTTATTAGTTGTAATGTGGGTAAAAAGTATATATATTAATTATATAAACTACCTAATGTTTTTTTTTGAATAGGTAAAATTACTCTATTAGTTGATTCATGTTGATGATTTATTTGTGATTTTCTAGTACTTGAATCACCTATAGAATTATATTATTATTTGGTATACATTTTATAGGTACAAGTGCAATTGGAAATTCTTAAATCTTTTTTAAGACTTGCAACAACACACTATTACACGGTTATTAAAAATGATGAGCATAATTAAATTACATAGATATAATTAAAATTTTAAAAATAAAAGAAAATATATGAATAAATATTAGAGAAATCCATGTGAATGCAAATCCTTAAATATATAATCAAGAATAAAAAATCAAATTTTTTTATATCAAAATAGAAATATTGATGGCAAACTTACAAAGGACATTATACAAATCTCCCTTTCAAGTACATGTTCAATAAATTAAATTATAATATCTTATGAAGTACACGTTCACTTTGAAAGACATGGGAGATTTAATTTCAGTATCTAATTCTCTAAAAAGTAATATTTATGCCAATTAATATAAAAATTAATATTTATAAGAAATTTATTTTTATCCTTTGTTTGAATTGAGAGATCAACTGAAGAGAAATATATGGGGTATCAAATGAATACTTCGATTACTTCTTTGTTGGGACTATAGATTTGGAAGGAAGAGATTTTAAGGATTAAGTATGTTAATTTGGAGCGCAGTTATATTTAGCCACTGAGTAAACTATCCACTACTAATAGATATCAAGAAATAGCGATATTCAACTCACAAATATAACAAATATATCTATTTGTCAATTAGTAGTTGGTAGTATTAAGTTTTTTCATAATTAATAATAACCAAGTTTTTACAAATGTGGAACTTTTTTTCTTATTAATGATATTGTCCAGTATCCACGTTGATTGATTGACAGATGTTCACCAAGGAATAACTACGGTAAAGCCTAAAGGTAAAGGTAAAGGACCTTTTCGGTATCCCACAAGGAAGGATCCGAGATTTTGCTTTTACTTGAAAGATGAGGACAAATAATACCCGTACCTTTAAGGAGGAAGTAAAGAGAGATGCGCATAGTCAAAAAACCTCCCAATTGATACCTAGTATAGGGGTCGAACCTCAAACCTTCTGCTCCACATACAAATGCTTAAAGTTTTTTTAAAAAAATAATTAAATAAATAAATAAATCCGAAAATAGTGTATTTTCATTAGTTATTAGTTTAATACGTTACAATAAAATCTATGCGGTGCCCAATGGTAGGCAAGGGTGGATAAAAAAAGACTAAAAGAGGTTTGGGATGTTATTACCTAACACAATGAAAAATGTTAGAAATTCTTCAAGGCATAAATAAATACGGACTAATTAATAAAAAATAAAAATGAAAAGTTATGTCAACAAAATAGAATTGAAGAGTACTTATAGTCAACCTTCGTATGTAAAGCAACTATTACTCTTTAATTTTTTGGAAAATTTTCACATTGTAGTATTCAGTTTCTGCCGTAACATTTTCTGTTAAATTGTTGTTAATTTCCATTTAATTCACCATTTTGATGTTTTTATTCTTAATACATTGGTTGTTTTCTTTACAATTTGCCAAAAATTATTTTTATGTTCTTAAATGTTTAATTCACCATTTTGACGTTTATTAAGGGTAGAAACGTCAAAATAGTGAATTAAATGGAAAGACAAAAATTTAACAAAAATGCTACAGCAGTTAGATTAGGTATAAATTAGATGCTACCATGTTGAAAAATCTTACAAAAGTACTACAACTGGCATTTTATAAAAGTTTAATGCTATCACGTGAAATTTTCCTAATTTTTTTAATGATAAGATTAAGATTAAGGGAAAAGATGGACTTTAGCGAGTGGCCGACACGAGTAAGCCTAACCAAAAACAGTTGTTATCACCAAACATATAATTAATTAAATTTAATAAAACTGGAATTCATGTTTGATTACTGAATTTGGAAATTTGTAGTCAAAGCATCTTTGAAACTTACCTTATTTTGACTTCCAACAAAATTTGATGGATCCCATATATGCCAAAATCAGGGAGTTGAGGTTATTTTTTATTTACTTTAATCTAAAAGGATTATCTCTTAAGATTAGTTTCAAGATTAGCTTTTTTAATAAAGGGAAACCCCATTCCTAATAAGTAATATCCCGTACGAAGCAGAGTTTGGGTGGGGTTTTTTCCTTTTTTTGAAAAATGCGGATAAATTATATCCGTTTTCCTATGAGAGAGTAAAGAGAGATGCGCGCAGTCAAGAAACCACCAGATGATACCTACGCTCAATATGGGTCGAACTGCAAACCTTTTGCTCCACATGCAGATGCTCTATCTATTGAGTCACAAACGCTTTTGGTGAGATTAACTTTTTAATACTTTCTATAAAGTCTAAAGATCCAGACAAAATTAGTGTGTGGACTTTTTTTACATACTTTTAGTCTTTGGAGGTTATAATTGGTAATTTGTGTACATGTGAATTTTCAAGTTATAGGATTTTTTCCTGTTGGGCTAATAAGATAAAATTTAAATTGTCTAAATTATATTGATCGAGAAAATAAATATTAGGATGTAGTGAATTTATTACTACAAACGGTGGAGATTATTTTTGTAAGAGAAAATGTAAGATAAATGTAAGACGAATCAAAATAAAAATTGTAGCAAAATTCAGGGATTGGAAGAGGAATATATTGGTAAAGTTGGTTAGTCACATTTTGACATTAAGCTTGTTTGATATATGGTTGCTATTTGAAACTATTGGTTGATTTGACTAACTAAAAGAATTGACTGATAAGCGAACTCTTTAAGTCTATTGTTAAGAAAATAGTTGGTAAAATTTATTTGTTGATTGTTGACCGTTTATTAGAGAAAAATTGACAAAACGCTTAAAGACAATGAAAAATCTATTTATAAGTAATTATTTATTTTGTCTTTAAAGCTAGCTTAGCCAAAAATCAATAATAATAAAAAAAAACCTATAAACAAGTTAATTAATTACATTCATCATAATTTTGGGCTTGACGTTCTTTATTTCAAGTCATATAATGCTTTATTCAAGATTGTAAAAGCATGTTCACAAAAGTTGATGTTAGTTTTGTGAGTTATTGTTATGTACTTCTATATAAAATGTTAGTGATTAGATGTTAAAACTTAAGTTTTAAAATGTCATTATAGTATTCCGATAAAATTATACTTAATTAATATTTTACAATTTATTCATCATATCCAATTATTTATAATTAGTAGTCATTTGTCCCTTTAAGATAATATAAAAAAAATTAAATTAAAAAGTGATAAATCATTATCTAAAAATAAAAATAATACGTACAAAATAAGAACGGCAATACAAAAAAAATAGTGCTAACTAAGATGCATGGAGTGAGTAGTGGTTGGACTCATCAAGATTCAAGTTGATTCATATACAAATATCTAAACACAAAAACTTGGATGAGACGTCTCATTATTAATTTTGGACCAGTCCAATTCGCCCGTGTAACAATATTTTAATTTTTCTAGACATTTATCAATTTTGTCCAATGCCAAGAAAATAAAAAAAATGTCCTAGTTGATACACAAGCGAATTGGGTCGGCCTAAATTGACAGTCTCATCATGAGGCCGACTCGTTCAAGACTAGATGATATTTAAAAATTGTAGAGTTTTAGATAGAGAAAAAGTCTTGTATGAACTTGATCCCCACTATTGGCACTAACATTAAAAGGTTTAATAGTAACACAAATTATTGTATTAGACGGTCTCACCTTGAGACATGCCTCATACTTGGGTTAAATAGCTCAACAAAAGAAACTTTTAGCTTATAAGCTTCTTGTTTTGATATCATTTCAATGTAAGACGGTCTCAAACATGACGAGTTGTAATAGTAAGTATTTTTACTTAACGAGTACATTCAAGTACAATCATTCTGAAATACTTATTATTATTATTATTATTATTATTATTATTATTATTATTATTATTATTATTATTATGTTGGTGTAAATAAAAATAACATGAGTCAAATCCATATAAATTTAAAGAATATTAGCTCATTGTTTAGGCCTCCTATAACATCTGGTTCATGATTTTGTTAAAAAATTTGTAATTATTGGGCTCTTGAGTGCAAGAGGCCCACCATCTTAATGGTTCATTCAACAGTCACGTGCCAAAGCCCTAACTGATCACTTCAGAAGTTACCCTGGTGGGCCGCGGCCCAATGAAAGTCTCAAGAAGGACTTTTGTTGTGGTACCATTCAATCTATACCTCGTTTTGTATGAGACTGTCTTATCATGAGAGAGGTAATCAATCCATTTTTGTAATTAATCACTTTAAATTAAAATTATAAATAATTATAATACACTAAATGTACATTAATCAGTTTAATAGAGATGATTTCACCATAAGATTATCTCATTTAAGAATTTGCGTTCAATTTGATTGACCCTAAGCTATTTAGGCTTAATAAGAATTGGGCTTTGTAAAGATATAGCCCAATCTTAAAAATATACCCAACCGTTCTTGTTAATAATTGTAATTAAAGAATATGAGAATTTTAAAATCAGATAAAAAATAATAAAGATTATCAAAAATAATACTTCCTCCGTTCCGAAATACTCGCTACATTTCGTTTTTGTGTACTATTCATCGTTCAAGCTTATTTTACATATTGCGATTAATGTGTAAGTAAAAATATAGTCAAGTGGGATCTTGTTTGAATCATCTAATCGCATACTTTCATAATATTAAATTTTTATAATTTTTGGATAAATTTAGTTTAAGATATTAATGATCAAAATTGTGCATTGGATTGCATAAAAAAGTGAAATGTAGCAAGTATTATGAAACGGAGGAAGTATCAGTTATTGCCCATCAACTCAAAATAAATTTCATTATTGCAACTCAATATAATCCTAATAGCTTAAACTATACTCCTTGCTTGAGTTTCATGTATCTCTCTACTACATTCCTTCCTCACATAGTATCTCCCTCTATGAAATACCTTTGTTGTATCAGATGTTCTCTTGAGAGACCGTCTTTTGTGAAGATGACTCTCAAAACTCCAGCCCAAATATGTATTTAAAATTATAACAATAAATATTTAGATTTGAACTGGGCTTTTGAGAGGTGTCTTTACAAAAGATGATTTCAAGTAAAATTTATATTGTTGTATTAGCTGAACTAAGAGCTTCTTTATCCTTTAAACACAGAACACAAAACACTAGTCTAGGAGCAAAATATAGCCAAAGTCAAGGTTTTGAACCTCATTCAATATGGTGTTTTTGTTTGCCCTTTTTTCTTGCACATTCATATTCTTAGTTTAAACTTGCATTAATTTTATGTTTATTAATACACTTTCAAGCTACAATATTCCGCATATTCTCATTCCCTTAAAACAAACAAGAACTTTGACCTTTTTTTGCAATAAAGTCCCATTCCATTCTCCAAATAAGTTTGGGGAAGCGTTGAAGTAAGCTTCAAAATAAGTTTCTCGAACGAGCATGCCCTATGCTCGAACGACCAAACATTTGTGATGTAGCCATGTCGATGAACTTCATTAATTTAAGTGTTCATATTTACTATGTATTTCTTGTTTATTTCGAAAAAAAACCCATCTAGATCCTGTCTTGTGCGGAATACTGAAAGCGCTTTTTACCTTTACTTTTACTTTTTTTGTTTATTTCATCTGATTACTTACATTCTATATTCATTAATATAATTTCGAGCCACAATATTCAACATGTTCGTTGGCCTTAGTTCTCCGCTTCCCCTTACAATAACTCATACTTTCTCTATCCCTCTCATTTTGTGCCACTGTTCATTTCAATTTATCCCACAAATTTTATATCTTTTTTTTTTTTGGCGATGATCTCACTCTCATTCTTTAAATCTTATCCCCAAAATTTATACTTTCTTAATCTTAACCACTCATTCATATCATCCACTTATTATTCATTCTCCAATCTATTTTTTTTTTCACTAAATTTCACCTATTTTATACTGTGCGTAAAATAAAAGCCACACAATGTCATATGACGAAATCTTTGTTATTAGAGTTTGCTTAGCATGAAAAAAGATGAAAAATAGGTTAGGAAATAAGCCAATTAAGAAATTCCACATGTTATTGAAGGTGGAAAGTGGGAGATGACTCTTAATAAGCTTATAATTGATCATCATCAAACTAATCTCAAGCTCAAAATATACGGCTAATCTAGCTTCAAGCCGTGGCTTAGTACGCAACACCTGTCTAAATGTGAGAGTGCCACATAAGATAAAAGAAAAATGGACGGCTACGATTCGTTTAAATTAATTGGCTAGCTAGCTCATAGCCAAGCCGTAAGCCGTCGGCTTATAAATAAAAAAGTAGAAAGTAAATCATGTAAGAGGGAGGCATAAGTTAGTGGATTTTAGTGGGTTCACCATAGCCAAAAGGTACTCCACTCAATCAATAAAAGTAGGTTACAAAATCATAAAGCATCCTTTTTTGTCAACTCCTAATCTATTTGTTCTGTTTGTAAGTCGTAGGTCTTTCTCTTTTGAAGACTTTTTTTAAGTCGAGGGACTCTTTGACCGTATTCTTCTCTGTGGGTATGAGTTGCCGTTATTCTTCCCTTCCTAAACCCTGACCATAATTTTTTATGAGCGGGAGATACTGGATATGATGATGATAGTGATATTTCAAATTGTCTTTTATACTTAAATCTACTAAAAATACAAAGTTTCAAAAGATAATTGATTATTATGTATAATAAAACAAATAGTTGTGTTTGGATATGATTGGTAGACTCATAGTTCGTAAATTGAGAAAAAAATATATATAATTAATAATTTTAAAGTTTTGTGTATTTTTATTTGAGATTTATCAAGTTAAAATAACTCCAATCTTATTATTTGAATAAGGTAAAATAAATTATTATTATAATACATAATTTGAGTATGTTGGTATATTAGGGTTAACAAAACCCGTAAACTAATCAATATTTAAATGTTTTTTTTACATCTTTACGTTAAATTTTGTTTGCTTTATGCATTGTATTTAATAATATATTTATTTAATTTTTAATATATTTAATCTAGCTAAAAATTATAAAAAGTTAATCTTAAGAAACTTTATATTAAGACAAATCAAGAAAAATCAAATAAAATCGTTGTTGACTATGTTTTAACTTATAAATCAATAATAAAATTCAACTTAAAAATGTTAAATAGATAATATCAAAAAGTAAACGCAACACTTTTATTGAATGAAAACATGGGATTATATTAAGTCAAGTTTCGCCTAGACCAGAAGGCTTGGAGCAAAAGGTTGTATAAAAAATTTTCTTGACCGATACCCGTATGGTCGTATCCATCCAAATAATGAATCATTCATCCTTTTAAAAATTGAAAATTTTTTCCTTTATTTCCTTCCATCCAAATACACTCTTTCAGATAAATATGACGAAGTACAATATTATTCCAATCGGATATACACTAATTATTTTTCATAAAAAAACAAAGGTCAATATTGTCACCAAAGAATTACACGTCAAAAGCATATGAAAATGACTCATTTTTCCTCAATCTCAATATTGACTGAAAATTGAAAAGCAAAGACTATTACTTCCTCCGTTCCATAATGCTTGCTACTGAGTATGAAAGACACTCCCAATATCCACAGAGTTTGGGTGAGGATTTTTCTTTTTCTTGAAAGATGTAAACAAATCATACTCGTTCCCCCAAGGAGGGAGAAAAGACAAATGCGGACAGTCAATTAGAAACCCCCAACTGATACCTGTGCCCAATAGGAGTCGAACCCCAAACCTTTTGCTCACATGCAGATGCTCTATGAATTGAGCCATAATAAAATAAAAACAATTGTCATCATTTTTGTTGAGTTATGATTCTCAACTCCCACAGGATCAATATTCATATCATCATCATATTCCTATATATAAACCATCTTAGGAAACACACCTCAACTTCCTCACCCACCTCCTACAAACCTCCATTAAATTCTTATAAGTTTCCATGGAGAAACTTATAATAAATTTATCATTGTTTATAACTTGGGAGGAGTATAATAATCTTCATGGGTCTTGATCTATACAATGGCTCGGATTTCGAAGAATTTCCATAGCTTGTTTGTGCTTTCGCCATTCAATTATCTCTTATCAACTATATATATACTCGCTCTGTCTTTTTAAATTTTTGAATTTGCTATACAATATTCAAAAAAATATCACTTTTTTACATTAAATTTAAGGAGACATCGGAGTATATTTGCCTAAGGGAAGATAAAATGATGGAAGTCAAGCAAGCTACGCCGGCAAGTCAATATAATGGCATTTAAGGCTATATATTATTACATTATTGTTATGAATTTACGTATTTTTAATATTTGTTCGTGTGAAGAATTTTTTAAATTTAAGTTTTATTATTAATAATTAATTGTTGATTAAAGGAAGTGTAAGCTTTTGGTGTGTAATGTGAGTGAATTTCCTTGTGATTTTAAGTTTAGTATTTTCTAATTGATTATGTATGGTAATTAAAAGCAAAAATACCAATTAAAAGTGCTAAAAAATTTATGTTATTTATTGATTAGTCACTTAGTCTTTTATTTTAAGGTTTGTGTATTAGTTTAGTACAATATATGTTTATTCATATTTCTCTAATTTATTTTATTGAGCTCAGTTGTATTATTCAATTCAACTCTATTAATAATATGAGTTCTTCGTGATAGAGTCTAATTAGTTAAATAAACAATTTTCTATTTTATTATTTTAAGGTTAAAAGTATTTTACTATTCTCTTTATTTTGTATAATAATTTTAAAATCTTTTCAATTCCTTTTTCACTATGACTATACATACTCCATCATTTTCTCATTACTATTATCAAATAAATTAAAGAGTAAAATAAGAATTAAGTAAATAAGTTTAGTAACAGGTGTTATCTTAGTTAAAGTAAGTATCGTATTTTCAAGCAAAGCCCTGAAATCGAATCTCACTTAATCCTCTCCTTTCTTTACGCTACCATATAAATAAAAAAATAAAATAAAATTTATTAGGAGTAATGTAACACGCATTGAGTTAGTAGAATCATAAAGGAAAAAAATAAATAGAGCACAACTGTTTCACCAAATATGTATGGTTATTCATTTATTGTGTTATGATAAAGTCTTGTATTTAAGCCCTCAAAGGCTTCAACTTGAAGCATAATCATTCATCAAAATGGCAAAAATATCATTCGTTTCCTTCATTTTGGTCTTACTTGTGCTTGTTTTGCTCACTAAATCAGGTTCTTTCCGATCCTCTATTTGTAACTTTAATTTACCTATGAGAATTATAGGTTAAACTCGTGGTTGAACATTTTTTCTTTCACCTTTATAACAGATTTCAGTTCTCACAACTTACAAATAAAATGATTAAATTTCTTTTTTTTACCTATATGAAATTCTATATCTCTAACCTTACCTTCGTATAAAGAAAATGCGCATATAGTTAGGGTGTGTCAAGGAACCAATTTAAGTGTGGATGCAACACGGGCCCTCCTCATATCTAATGCTAAATATTCCACTAGTAAATGAGGGGTGGTTGAGATTCGAACATGTAACCTCTTGTCACACTGGCTTCTAATACCATGTTAATGAACCAACTCAACCAAAAGCTTAAGCTAATGGTTGAGGCCCCAAGATATGTTATATAATCTAACAGGGTGTTCAATGGGTCGGGCCCTCATTTTGAGCCCTTATGGCCCGTTTTAAGAAGGGCTTTGTAAAGGTCGGGCTGAAAACAGGCTTTACTATAATTAAAATGAAGTGGGTTATAAAAGGGCACAATAATAGCCGAAAATGAGCCTTTGTAAATAAGTATAATTAATATATGATTTAATATTATAAATTTAGTCAATAAAATTATTAATATTTTTCAATCTAATTATTATAGATGATAATTTAATTGTTATAAATTGATAAATGGGAATTAAAATAATTATTAGTGGTAAAAATCAGCCTGTTTGGGGCTGACCGGGCTTTGAAAGCCCACCCATACAAAGCCCATATAGGTGGTATTTTTCAGTTTTAACCTTTTGTAATAACCAATTAACCATACTGTTCTAGGCAAGCATGTGAAAATTAAAGTGTGATTATTAAGTTTAAAAAATATTATATTTAACAAAATATGCAAATTTAGTAAATTATGTATGCTTCCTTGATTATATAAGCTTGAAAATAATGTTTTATACTCCCTCCTATTCAGCTAAAGTGTCCCATTTGACTTTTCACGGATTTTAAGAAAAGTCAAATGGGACCACATGTGTAAGAGAAAATGTAGAGTTTTTGAATCTTTATAGGTGTAAAGTGGGGTTAGTAGGTATAAAGGTGTAAAAAAGTTTAGTTTAGTAGGGATAATTTTTTTTTTTTTGAACAAAGTTTAGTAGGATAAATTGGTAAAGTTAACATACCAAAAATAGAAATGGGACATTTAAGGTGACTTGACCCAATAAGGAAATGGGACACTTAAGCTGAATAGGAGGGAGTATTAGATTATTTCCATCTTCAAAAAAAAACAATATTAGATTATTTCCAAAAAAATGTTTTATATTGGATTAGCTTTTTAGATTTATTGGAGGAGACGTACTTTCCGATCCCCTATTGCTAAATATTTCACGTGAAATAAAAATTTGATGAACTTTAATTCAATCACAAGTACTCGTATTAGCTCTGATACCATACTAATGATTTAAACTGATTAAAATCATATAATGATACAATATATTATACTTCTTATCAACTTATGCTTAATTTTGGATTCAGGAGCAAACTTTGAAGAAGAAGAAAAGATAAAAATGAGAATAGAGGAAGGAGATGGAAGTTTAGTTAAAGAAATGGTTGAATTAGAAGGATTGAAGCAGTGTGTTCCATGTGGTGGAGAATGTTCAGCCTGGAGTTTTGGTTGTTGTGGTGATTGTGATTGTCAATTTAACAAATGTGTCTTCACCTAAGTATAATTAAGTCATCATTAATTATGTCATTAATTATGTGATGTGAGTACTTAGCTTGACATTATCCATAAATAAAGAGGTTTAGTACTTATGTTGGAGCTCTAATTTCTTTACTTATGCAAATTAAGGTCTTGTTCATCCAAGAGAGTTTGTTGTTTACATGATGTTTTATAATTGTTTTACTTTTTTTGGATCTATATGCGTTGTTTTTTTTCTCTCACGTGGCAGGAACATATCTTAATCTTTCTCGAGTTGGGGGCTCCTTTTGACCGTGTTCTTTTTTATGGATATGAGTTACCGCCGTTCTTCCCTCCCAAGACCATGCCCATAGTTTTCTATGAGCGGGATACACTAGGTAGGATGAGGAGAAGTCATTCCATAATTTTGATATAATATGTGTCCTTCATGTTTTCACGAAATTACATACTCTACTTCCAAGGATTAATCAGAAACAACTTTTTTGTTTTTACAAGAGCATAGTGTACATCAAATAATACCAAACTCCACACGTGCGAGAGCCAAAATATGAGACACTTCATGACATTGGCAGTTGAACTATATGTATGAATCTACTATCGCGTAAAACCTATGTAAAAACTATATGTACGGAATCTACTATCGCATAAAACCTATGTAATAGCTATATGTACGGAATCTACTATCGCGTAAAACCTACGTAATCACATGCCTCAGCTTAAGATATCTCGAGCTCATATTCATTGATTAGGAGAGCCCCATCCAACCTTGACGAGAGAAGCATAAAGAAGCTCGTTCCAAAAGTCGGGTACACCAGGCAAGCACCAATGACTGCAATCTTGATATTTCTCAGCCTCGGTTAGCTCTTTTTCGGTTTCATACACCTTTCTGTAGATTGACGGGTGAGCATCTTTTCTGTAGTCCGTCAATCTGCTGATGTTTAAATACATCACCGGGGTCTTCATTTTCCCTAAGACGTGTTCAAGAGCTCTCATTTTTGATGGGTATTTCGTTAAGTAAGTCCGGTTCAAGATTGGTTCGGTTTCTTTATGGCACTGACCTCCGGAATTCCACTGACCCCCTCTGCATCATATGTTTGTTTACATCAATTTCGAATCTCCGAACAAAAGAGACTAGACTTTGTTTATAATTGCTTGATAAAGCAAATAGAAAAGAGATAAGCGTACAAAACTATACATCAATGTATGTCGAAGGAAGGAGGGTACGACCTTTGTTTTATTTAACGTATCGATGAAATTTATTGAATGTGCTTGTATCAGACAAATGCGTGAATGATCAACATAAATGATATTCTGAACGCATGCATTCTCCTTACCCACTCCTTGAAGGGGTAATGGGTATGATTTGCCCGCTATCCTTCTGCTCTCGGACTCTGACTTATGCGGAATACTGAGTTACTAACTCTGACTCTAACATATTTATTATCCCATGACAGGCATAAATCAGACATCGAGGATTTAAGAGTAAACAAACTTACTTCATGTATAGGTATTGATCCTTACATGAGCTTCGGCAAATGAAATTGGATGCTATCAGATGAAATCATGAAACAAAAGAGTCAAGTATTAGCTATTAGCAAGCTAACCTGAAATGAGTGCCGGAATATCCTCTGAAGAAAACTAGAGTTTTGTTGTAATCAATATGCCTGTCAACCCATCTGCCCCAAGTAGAAAGGGCCTTCCTGTAAGCCTTGAGAACCTTAAGTCGAGGATGAACATGATTACCTTCTTGATAATATTCCTCTCTGAGGAACGGCAAAACGAAAATATACATCATCGTTCTAGTCATATAGATGTACACACAACAACGTTTCATTACCGCAATGACATTAACAACCCGTTTGGTTAGTGGTACTAAATGGTGGTAATGAAAATGACTTATAGTGTGAAATTTCATCAAAAGTTCAATATCATTCCCATTACTACCTAATATCACTTATCTCAATAGTAATGCATTCGAATGATTTTCGTGAGAAAATGAGATGATTGAAGTTGGACGAGCAAGTACATCAAGGTACCAAGAGATTTTTCAACCAAAATTACACTAGTTTTCACTTTCATTACCATCGTTTATTACCCCTGCCAAACGAGCTGTTTACAATGCTATAATGGTGAATCCAAACTTACCCTCTAGAAGTTTTCTCATGGGTCCACCAATGACCAGTGTTAAACACAAGAATATGAGCATCATGATACATGTTAGTTGTTAGGTCCATTAAATCAAGCCTTAATGTTGGTAATGACACATTATTTCTCTGAAATGTGGATTCCCTGACCAGAAATGGAGATCTAACATAGTCGATCGAGCATTCGTAATCCTGCATACAATAAAATCCCGGCAGCTTAGTAAATTCGAGATGACAAAGGAGAAGGTCGATCGATAATCGATATGAAAAGATCAAACAATCTTGCCTCGAATCTGAAGGCGTAGAAGCCTTCCTTTTTGAATTCTCTGTTTCCGGATACCTCATAAACCTTGTTCTTGTCTTCAAGACTATTACGAAGAATGCAAATAAGAGACTCCCACATATTCCGATTCAACGAATCTCCAACAAAAACTAGCTTCCTCCCTCTCATTCGCTCCAAGAAATCAGTGGCATTCAGTCTAAAACATTTGAAATACAAAACCAATACATAAACAAAGCTTAGCATATTGGCATTACAGAACATAATGAAGCACAATTCAACCAAACTTAGGAGCAAGAAATCACGGAGCTCAGATATACGCAACCTTACATTTTGCGATTGACCCTAGGTAGCATAGTCTGCCACTTAACATAACATGAAACCCAAATAACAATGAATCTTTAGCCTTACTCAAACAAGGAAAGTTGCAAAAAGTCACATCCTAAACAGATTTTAAACATACTATTTAAGGAAAAATTGATATTAATAATCTAACATTTAACGATCCGTTGTGAATAATTCTAATTTTGGATTATCTTTTAATAAATCAATAATAAATCAACCTTTGTCTTTAGTTTGTTATCAACATACCAATCTAAGGGCAAAGGTTGATGCTGATAGCAAATTAAAGACAAAGATTAGATTATCAATATCGATCTTTCCACCGTTTAATCCATCTTAAAAATGTTTGTCTATAAAACAAACCCTCCCCAAATATCAATTTTTCCTTAATTAACAATCATAATGCTTTACACAATACAAACTCAGTTGAATGCTCACTAAAACCTAAGCAGTAAGCACCAAATCATTTCAATTATTACCAAAAATATAAACATGCTAAAACTATATCAAAATTTTAGCAAAGAAAAAAATAAATAAAAAATATAAAAAACCCACAAATAACAAAAAATAAGAAGCATTTATTCTCCTTCCTACATCGTCTGATTGTCACATTTTTCTATACAATATGTCAAACTCAGTAGTAAGTATTATCTAACTGAGGAAGTAATAGAAGTATAAAATTTACCTAGGAATGTTGCACCCAAATGGCTGCCATTTCCATTTATAAAAACCTTTATCAGGTCTCCCATTAAGATGACAATTAAAATCCCTATCAATATAAGGGCAAGAACCAGGAGGGTAGTATGGCAACCCATCATCTCTAACCCATTTTCCATCAAAAATATCACAACTTTTTAACAAATTCTTATCATCACCATCTTCTCCTTGAGAAAATCTTGCATTAAATTGCTCTGAAATTCTCAAACCCTCATCATTTTTTCCCTCAATAACATTATAATTTTCACTTTCTTTTGAATAATTTGTCTCACCATCAAATACCCTTGATTCTAAATCAAGAAAAGTCCCATTTTTAATCTGGGTTTTTACTGTAATATTCAAAGACCCACTTTCACTCACATTATTTAGGGTAAAATTTTCTAAAATTGTTACATTTTTAAATGTTTTTGGAAGTGAAAAAGACCAAGAAACAACTGGAAAACCCAAGAAAATAGAGGAATTTGGGATTGTTTTATTATCAATTGAAATAAAACGAAGCAAAAGAATGAAGGAAATAGAAGCAATACATAACCCAAAACCAGAAACAATAAATTTTCTTTCTGGGTATAATTTGTGAGGCATTTTGTCTAATAATCCTGGATTTATTGACGCCATTATTGCTGGTGTTCGTCAATCTGCATGCAGCAATATAATTCTTGTGCGAAGTGAAGTTGATTATTTATATGGTGATTAAACCCTAAAGAATAAAGAAAAAGAGTTGGTTCATCTTATTTATTTGAGTTATTTTATTTTTAATTGTATGTAACAGTTCCAGAGCAAGGGAGGGAAAATTATGAAAGTGGAATGGTTTGAGAATTGACTATTTTACCCCTCATAATAAGTGTAAACATTTAACATTAAAAAAATATAATTAATTGGAAAGTTTACGTGGAATAATCCGACCTATTTGTGATTTTTCTATAATAATTTCACTTATTGATTGACCATGAATAATTTCAACTTTATGAGGTATTAGTCTAGACTCTAGAGTAAGCTTGGGTAACCCGATAACCTATAGTGGGTAATTCACAAAAAAAGTAAACTGAAAGGTAATTTAAAATTAGAGTAAAATTTTAAAATTTTACATAAATGAATCTAAATAACAAAAAAAAATCATTAATTTTTTGAGCATTTTTTAACATTTTGTCGACATTTTATTTTAAAAAATAAAACTTGTTATAGTAAGTCATCCGGTCAACGGGTTTATTCTAGGGAAAAATACCTCAAAGTTGGGATTATTCATGGTTAATTAATAGGTGGGATTATTGTAGAAAAATCACGAATAGATTGGATTATTCTAGGTAATTTTTCTTAACTAAATTCCTAAATGAATTATTCTTATAGACAATGAAAAATCGATTTATAGTTACACGAATAAGAAAAAAAATTTCATAAGCTAATCCACAATTCCCCTAATAAAATATGCTTATATGAATTCATTATTTTTTTCTTTTTGATCTAATGAATTCACTAAAATAAGTGTTGAATGTTTATCCTAAAATTAAATAATTAATAGGTAAAATAGTCCAACCACATATTATATGTTGATTATATAATAAGCAATAGTAGGTTATCGAACTGAGTGTTAAAAGGTAATATTTTTTTTCTAAAATAGTATTTAGCTTTATTAAATTAATAATAACTGTAATAATTGTGATAAATGCGCTGAATAATTTTTTAGAGAAGTATTTTCGACGGAAAATGAATCATTGTGGTAGTGACACTATGTTAAACACGAATTTTTATGGAATCAAGCATCGACCATAAACCATAGGTCAAGAAAGTTGGAACATGAAAGGGAATAGAAGCATCAAAATAGAAAGTTGGGACATATCTTGTGGGAAAAACCGACCATATAAACCCTTAAAAATCAGTAAAAATATAGTGTTCCTTGATTTCGCTATTAACATAACGAAACTACTCAATTACAAATATTTGTAATTTTCAACCCCTCAGGCCCTCACTTCTTAATCTTTATGTAACGTTAATATGAAAATTTTTTCAACTCGTGACCGTCTCACGGTAAGACGACCTCGAAACAAGTAGTCTATAAGCTAAAAATTTTTATTATTAAGCTATTTAACTCAAGTATGAAGCATGTCTCACGGCGAGATCATCTCATACAAAAACTTGTGAAAATTTAACGTCATCTAAAATCTTGGCTTTGGTATGCAAGCACACTCAATAATATCTAAATTTTTTTGGGACAAGATAGAAAAATAATAAGAGAGACCATTAAGCCTTGCCTAAAAAAAATTACACAATCATGGTTGTTGAGCATAACACAAAATAGGGACGGATTAAAAAATGAAAATTCATAATACAATTTCAAAAATTATGATATCTTTATAACAATTTTGTAACTTTAAACACTTAACATATACTACATAATTTAACATTGAGGCCTTTAATTTTTCAAGGCCAGGTACGGTTACACGTGTTGAAACTTCCCCTGACAATGAAGTACAGATTGAAAGCACAGCAATAAAGTTTAACAAGGATTAGAGATAGATACATCAACTACCCCATGGTATAAACAAATCTACAAAACACCATCCATTTAGCACCAACCATGAATTGCCAACCACTTCGCCGTAGGAGAAAGTATTAAGATACTCGAACGAGCCATGAGAAAACACGGCAACATAGTAAATGCTCGCCTGCTCGCATATTCCGGTCATTGTAGTTCCGTCTCAGACTTCCGTGCTGATCCCGGACAACGTTTAGAGATACTAAACAAATGTGCAACTAGAACTCATAATGTGCAGTAATTTTTGTGTTAATCATCTAACTTTAGGCACAGTTCAGAGGATGCTGTAGTGCTTCACAACTACAATTGAGTCTTACTCATTTACCAAAAAATCCCCCAATTGCAGGAAAGAAAAACCATTCTCATTGCAAAAAGATTTAGAATTGAATCAGAAAAAATTACCAGATGAAAAAGGCAAATAGAAGTGGCATCTCTGCATGTCAAATTCGTGTATGAGACGATCTCACCGTGAGACATGCCTCATACTTAGCCCAAAAATAAACATTTTTAGCTTATGGGCTTCTTGTTTTGAGGTCGTCTCACGGTAAGACGGTCTCATACAAGACTGGATGTTTTAGGTAAAGTCAAATGAAGGCTCGAGCAAAGAGAGAAAACATACATAGATATAATTATCCGACTCTCTTTCTGTCTCTATCAGCGCCATTCTTGCTGTAACAAACTGTTCGCAGCGGAGCCATCATTTTCAAAACTCCACTCATTCAGGATGTGGAAAAATATTTATCATACAATATATCCATGGCTAAAATGACACTCACATTTTGAGCCAGATTACCTTCCCCGAATATCTGATGGGTAGATGTCATTTTTGCACTAGTACAACCAAGATAGACAACGAATATAGGAAAAGACGCTGGCGATGCGCTTCCTGATTATCTTTGTCCGGAAATTTTCCCAGAACAAGCAAAGTTTCTGTGACTTTGCAGCCCATCTATCAAGCTGTTGTACAAGGCGATATCAGCAATATAGTCTTTGTCCAGCATCTCCTCAATTAGGCGCTCGCCTTCTTTAGTTTTACCTTCACTGGCGTAACCAGATACTAATATATTGTAGGTCACAATATCAGCATCCAAACCTTTTCTGGAAGCCAACAACCTTAATCTATCAGCTTCGGCAGTTCTTCTCAAATGACAAGCATCTTGAAGAAGACAATTAAACGTCACAATATCCAACAGAAGGCCTGCGTTTAGCATCCTATCTACTAACCTCAATGCATCGTTTATGTTTCCAACTTTCCGCAAACCTTCAACCAAAGTAATACAAACAATGATGCCGGGACCTTTCCTTGTCTTCCACATTTCCTCCACGACTTCTAATGCTCGAACAGTATTTGAATCACAACAAAGCTTCTCCACAAGGTCGGAACAATCAAAATCATCGGGCAAAACACCTTTCCTTGAGAAATCAATCAACAAATCATATGCCCTTAACGTTCTCCCTACCTTGCAAAGTCCATTCACCAAAATCTCACAAGTTACGCTTGAAATTTGACACCCAAGCTTGATCATCTCATATGCCATGGCAATCCCTTCCTCATATTTTCTCTCCTTAAAGAACCCTTTTATTAGAGTATTAAATGTAACTACATTAGGCTCACAGTTCTTAGCCCTCATTTCCTTGAACAGTTCCAAGGCCAAACCAAAACGTGAACTCTTACAATAGCTACTAATCAATATGTTGAAAGTAAATACATCAGGGCTAACTCTATCCAGAATAAGCTGATCATACAAGGGCAACGCCTTATCATGTTGGCCATTCTTGACAAACCCATGAATCAAAATGTTGTAGACAGCAATACTAGGTCTTCCATCAATCAATTTCCGCATCGTATCAAAGAGAAACAAGGCATCATCCAACCTCCCAACTCTGCAGTAAGAATTGATGGCAAATCTAAATATGGGTTCAATCCTTGGGCAACAAAAGATCCCATCAGAGCATGGGCAAGGATTAGAGGGCATAATATCAAGCAAAACTACTCTAAGGGCATCAAAACGATCAGTAACAGCAAGGGTTTTGATCATCCATTCGTAAGTATGGTGGTCATGTCGATAAGAATCAATGGTACTAGCCCACTGGAAGATATAGAAGTCAAGGTGGGTGAACTTTGGGTGATAATGCAGCTTATTCTTGAGGAAGTGGAGCAGAGTCTCGGGAGTGATCGGAGATTTAAGGTTGATTTTGAGGAAGGCTAAGAGCTGGGACTGGGTGGTTGATGACGTTAATGAAAGTGTTGGTAATGGGGCGGGGAAGGTGGCTTCAAGCGCAGGGGTCATGACTGAGCTTGCAGAAGGTGTTGTTTGCTGAAGGTGCTTCAATTGAGGGGTTATGAGCTTCCTTATTGAAGTTCTCATTGTTAACCGCGACATTGTTCCTCTTTCTTTTTTTGTTTTACAACTTAGATACTAAGGTAATTAGCCAATTTTCATAAGTTTTACCTTCTGATATTAGGCAACTTTACTTCTAATCAAATATGAAGAAATTGAATAAAAGTTCAAAACTATCACCTCTCTGAAAACCATGTATAAAAAGACACTGCCATCCATACAGCATGGTACTAATTTGTAAACCTACATTACCAGAAAAAGTAATTGTCAAAGGACATGGCAAACTTGATTCCAAAACTGAAAAGCACAAAATATCGAAATATCAAATTCGCCTTCGTACAAAAGGTCAATGGCTTCTTTAGTATCCTCTTGTTTAGAAGCATGAAGATAAAAAATCAGTCCTTACTGCCCATACAAATGCATTAATGGCATCAAAATAAATGAAAAATAGCATAATCACTTATCCAATTTCGTAATCCAAAGCGAACAACAAAGAAAATATCCAAGCATTTATTGTTACCAGGACCGATGGGTGGCCTATCGCATCGCAACCTGGGTGTGTAATCCCAATTGCGAGTCGATGGAGACCAAGATCGCCCGGATTCGCGGCGTGGGTCGACAAATTTGTCTATTCTAAAACCCTAAATGAATTAAGATTGCCTACATCCAATCCCCAAATTCTACCCTGCAATGAATTATTGTTTTTGTACTTCCTAAACCGCAAGGTAAACTTCTTTAAAACCATTTCATGGTTGTCTAACCAAGACACACCTCTCATATACACATGAAAAGATCACATTACATTCCTCAGCCTTTCCCTATCAAATGACTAATCATAAAGGATGTAATTTTCTACTCCCAAACATAAATTAACAGAAAAAGCTTTTATCGTTTAATAACCCTTCAATTATAACATAATAAATATCTCATCTCCTTCATCTGAGTGTCAAAAACAAACAAACAATTGAGATTCTTGTACACTCAAGAAAAAGGCATATTGTGGGGATACGAAAGGATGTTTACTACTAGCCCATCAGAAATCATACTACAATACACAGAAATCTTAACTTTCTAATCATCATAAATCATCAAAAATTAAAGCTGAGATTCAGAGGAGTAATATACTTATAGTAAGATACTAACAAAATACCCAACGAAAAAGAGAAGGAATTAAACCAAAAGTAGGTGAAATTGTAGACAAGTAATACTCATATTCATAAGGATAAGAAGAAAATCAAACCTTAATAGCGTAGAATCGCTGCAAATAAGTTTACAATTCCAGAGACATTTTTGGGTCAGTGCGAGATGATAATCAAATTCTGTGAATTTGCCCGAATCTCTACAATTGGGTAAGTTGAGTTATTTTTATCGCGTCATGTATTTGATCGGATATAAAATTGTTAAGAGTATATAACATATTTTGGGGCTCAATCATTAGTTCTATACATATTTCGTGTTAAAAGATTTGAATATGTGATCTTTTGTCACATCGACTCTGATACTGTATTAAAGAACCATTCCAACCAAAAACTTAAGCTAATAGTGAGGCCCTAGAATCAGAGCCGTCTTGAAAAATTTGGTGGCCCTGTACTAAATTATTTGTGTGTCTTATTTATAGGTAAATATAATATATTTTATCAATAAATTTAACATATTTCTTTTTTTTTTATTAACTTTTTCATATACTAGAGAAAGAGAGGCCCTGTGCGGTCGATCACCTCGCACACCCTCAAAGACCCCTCTGCCTAGAATATGTTATATACTCTAAAACAGAAACAACAATTCTTAGGTTCCAAAAGATTGGGGTGTGCTATAAATTACGCAAAATTTTAAACGAGACAGTTTTATTTTGTGACCATCTCTATTTAGTTGGTCTATATGTATTTAGTTTATTTAAGTGCTGTCATATAATAATTAGAAAAATAGATTAAACCGTCATTTATATAGGCTTATCTTAGAATAAGACAAATTTATTCAATTCCAATGGTCAATTAATGGATCTTCTCATTCATTCGTTTTTTGTTATCATCATAATGGTTTAGGTCATTCGTGTTGTTTTTCTACTCATGTCCTTCAAGTCATCTTTAGCCTTCCTCGCCTTCTTTTTAAGTGTTCTAATCTCCAACTTTTTATCTTTCTTATCGGTTTGCTAATATTCAACAAAACATTCACAATTCTGCTACTCACATCTTTCTATAAAGCGAACATTTTGATTCAAATAGCAACACTGGTCTAATGAATATTCGCTAAAACTTGCTCTTTTACTTTAAAGGCACACATCAATCACATAATATTCAAATAGACGCTCAATAAAACGTGTTCTTTAACTTTAATGACGCACATCGCTCACATAATATTTCAACAGGCGTTCTCGTTTTTACAACCCACACATAATTCTTTTGGTCTTATCTTTAGGTGGTAATAAAAGAATTGTGAACAAATTAACCTTTTATGCTCAAAGTTTTAAAACAATGAAATAGCATGATACATTCATGAAAATTTACACTACAAGTCTTGCTCATTCCTATATTTAAATATTTAATACCAATAATCAAATTTACCCTCAATTAATTTGTCTAATAATCACCCATGTGGAAATTTCAGTTGTATATTGAAAACAAATTTACTCTTATCAAATGTTTATCTTATATCTCAAAATTATGTTACAGGCAGATCTTAGATCCCATAGCTCATTCTTCCTTATTTGTTTGCTATGTTTTTCTCTTTTACATGTACTATTTTAAATACATGGACAAAGTATTATTGATATCTAAACAAAATAAAATCGCGAAAACAAAAAACGAATATGGTAGAAACAATATAAACATAATACTTCTTCCGCACTTTTTACTTGCAACATGAGCCTAACTACCTAAGCGCAAGCATACGGCTCAAACGTTCGATATGGTAGTAGCAAAACAGCACAACATACAATCATCCACAAGTAATATCGAACCAAATCGTCCTAGGCACTTCTATTATATTTTATTTATAGCTGTTGTTAACAGCGAAGGCTTCTATTTTCGGAGTAACAAATGCATGAGATGGAATTACATTGCCGGTGATTGTTCGGCTTCCCTGTAATAAGACGCGAAACAAAACTACAACACACATTATCAAATTCGTAATAATTTCTAAATCGGCTACAGTAAATTTGAATCATCGCTACAAGCAGATAGAATGAGGCATTATGGTCGGTTATATGCTCCACAGCTCCATTAGAATTAAGCAGCTACATCGATACAATCGATGGCCTGTTTGCAGATTCCAGTCATGGTTGCCTCAGGGCCGTATACCTGCAAAGAGTATGAAGAGCACAATTCTTAAGTTTTGGTTTTGATGGACTAATATTACTGATCAATAGTCCATAGATTTTCCGATCAAGAATTGTCAGCAATATCAAAGAGTAGCTAATCGATATGGAGAATTCATGTAATAACTCTTCATATCAGATCTCAACGATAGGAGAAAGGGATTCAATCTCAGGGAAAACACCCTAAAAAGCGAGATCGTGAGGAAAAACACCCTAAAAAAAAAAGATTTTTGCCCGTCTCTGAAATGCAACAATGTTATAACTCAGCATGCAAACAGGAGATATTTACCTCAATAGGAATACCAATCTCTTCTCCGAGCATCCGCATTTTAGCTAAACCCTTTTGGTAATTCGGACCTCCTCGCCTTACATAAATGTGCATTCTTGCCGCTTTGAGTTTTGATTCCTATTTGAGCACAGATCAGTAGGGAATGGTTCAGAATTGAGCTCACTTCAAACAAAAGCACGTATAAGCGAGTTTACCTTCTCCTTCAGAGCTCTAATTATTCCGTTGAAAGTGGCAGCAACGTCTGTAAAATTAGCAATACCTCCACCAATTACTAGGGCCCTTTTGCGCCCATCAGGATTTGCTGTTGCACACTGCAATTCAAGAAGAATAGTTAGCGTTTCTTTTTTAAGTCGTTACAACAGCATTGCTTGGAAATTCCCCATATTTCATCCCACAATCCCAAAACACCGTTCTATTGGTCCTCAGCTATGTTACTTGAACTCGGGTAGTGGTGTCGATAGTAATACGTGTGTTTTAGTGTCGGATACGTCTAAATATTCAATTTTACGCCTAAAAGGAAGTGTCTAAGTGCCATACCAATGTCCGAGTATCAAGGATCGAATAAGGGTACGTGAAGCAAAATGAAGAATCCAAGTAATATAAGTCCTCTGGATTCATGCGTACAAAACAACAAAGCCTATACATTCAACTACATGAACCAAAACAATTAAATGTAACAGCTCATCCAAAAAACTACAGCCGTGATCAAAATTATGCAACAGCATGTACAAGACTTGCAATCTCGTATGGTGACAAGTTTTTGATTGATAAAGAGCTCCGATAGAGTTAAAACAGAAAAAGAGGGAAGCTGACGTACGTCAATCACAACTCTTGCATATTGCAAAACCTCCTCTTCATTTGGAGCACCACTGTATTCGGCATAGTTCCCCAGCTCAGATGCATAACCAAGATCCCCAACCTTAAACAAAGGGCAATATCTAAGATACAAACGCAAAATTGTGCTGAACAATTCAATCGATCAAAAAGTTCATTTAGTCATTCATAAAGAACATACCGTATCTGCGTAGATTACACTAGCTCCTCCACCAGCTACCATGGTCCAAATCCTTCCCTTTGGATTCAATACTGTGAACTTTAAGGATGCACTAGTCTGCAAAATAAGGAACAAATAATACAAAAAAACACCATCATTATCATCATCATCATCAACCCCATATCTCGTCTGTAAACAAGGGTCTGGGTGAGGAAAGGTGGCAGACACTCCATACCCGTCCTCCCTTCAAAGAGAGGACTAGAGGAATGCGGTCAATTTTGCCCCATGAACAAAACAACACCATATGTGACCATAATTATTGACCTATTAACCGCATGATTAAAGTACATATGAAAATTGTAACATAGATGTTCCTCTTTACCTTTTCATCAAGACCATGAACAAAGCTTTCGGTTGGACTCATAACTCTTCCAAATGGCAAGGGGAATTCAATATTACCCCACCTGCATAAGTATTACGTGTGAAACAAATCTTTTTTAACGAGGCTTTGAAGAAATAAGTTGAGGTATGGATGAAGTTTTAAGAGTGAGCATACTTCTTGAAATTTTTGAAGGCAGCAGTATCATCTAGCTCGCCTCTCATATCCAAAGGATACGGCTTTCCGTTGACTAATGTGAAAGGATTCATTTCTAGGAAGGTGAAGTCCAGATCTGCAGCAATGTATATTCTTATTGTTAGGCCTTAGTTGCTCATATCACATAATTAACAAAAATCGATTTAGGTGAAATTACGCTCTGCAGATGGATTGAATCAGTTGATATTAGTACATCAGCTAATTAGCTTAATAAAGTTTACGATAATTTTAATGGCTACCAGTACCACTATCATGTTTGTTCAACTACAACATCATTAAGACACTAGCCTATACACCACCATAAAACAAACCATCATGAAAATTTCAGGCGGCAAGCCATTATTATTCAATTCATCTAAAGCAAACTCTACAACCAATTTAAGGAATATGATTTCATTCTTAGAATTTCCTATTGATGTAGCTATATTCTCTTTTTGTTTTCAGAATGTGCATTGTTTAATCTTGGAATGTAATAGTAGATAAACCTTCGTCCATATCCAATGAAGCCTAAATGTCATAGTTACGGACTAAAGTAAATTGTTCTTCAAACCATGTATCGATGTGAAGCGGCAAATGGTGCTTGTAGTCAAGGGTTAATCATAGGCTTGTGATTACAACTTACAAGTATAAGGTAGCCCTGCGAATGACCCTTCCCCCCTCTAAACCACACAAAAAAAGGGCTTTAAGTCAACATCATGTGGGGCCGACATATTGCTGTAATCGTAACATGATTTATCTGATATTACAGTTACAGTAAGAATATTTCCACATACCTAAGAAAAGGGTGAATATATTTTTGATAAACTCCTCGATCACACCTCTGACCTAAAACAAAGAAAAGTTTTACACATGAATCCAACGGTATTCAGAATATTTCCCTTTAAAATTTTGAAGTTCACTCAACACAGAACAAGGGCAATGTAAAATATAAGATAGATCATTGAAGAAGTACCTCTAAAGGTAAAGTAGCAACTAGCGGAGCACAGACTTCAGAAGTAAAAGAAACGCCTGTTGGCACAAATATAGTTTTTACCTAGGAATAGAAGGAAAAGCGAGCTGATTTAAGTATAACATAAAGTTTAAGTGTACCTTACACTCTTACAGTATGAAATGGAGATATAGGATATATAAGATTCGGTTAAAAAGAAGTATCAGGATTCAGGAGTACCTTATCCCAGTTCTCTTCAATCTCAATTCCACCACACTCCGAAAAACTAACACTGTTTCCTAGTCTTTCTGAAACAATGTTTAGGTAAAACTCTTCGTTGTGTGGAACGAAAGGCTCAACAATGAAAGTCGTAATTGGTCCTTTACATCCCCCCATTTCTACCTGTTATTTTATCATAATGCAACAAGAATAACAATTAGAACAATCAGTAACCGAAATTTGCAAGCAAGCACAAAACTTGCCATCCTGAAGAGCAATTCTTCGACATACCTCTTTGCCAAGGCGCTCTTTTACAAATGCAGAAACCTGGGCGAAGTCCAAATTCAAAGCAACCAAGCCACTTTTGCCACGCTTCCCAAACAACATGTCGGGTTTCACAACCAACTTTTCGGATGATAGCCATGGCTCATTTTCAATAAGCTCATTGAGATCGGTTGACTCTTTAATCTAGTCAATAAAATTGGATAAGACATTTCAAAGTTAATTGTACTAATCCTAACTCACTGGAAAAGAAAAACAAGAATATATGTCAAATTTCTGTCCTATTTTCTTTCTTATTCTTTTTTTTATATCAGGTGGTGTAGAAATTATCTCAATAGATGCAACGTTTAGCAAAATAATACATAAATAGAGAAAACCAAATCAAATTAGAAGAGTGGTGCCTAATTTCAAGAGCCTTGGAGTATGATCATGGATCAAATGGCAATACAGTCACTACAGCTTTTCAGAATGTCGTTTCTATTGAGGAAAGAAATTAGAATTTTGCAAGGAATTCTTGCAACGTGCTTGAAAACACGAAGATTTACAGCATAGTAAAAGCCTCAAAATCAGACTCGAACATAATCTAGTTTGATCAAGGTCTCCTATCACATTTGTTCAACATAATGAAGGTCTGAAGCTATAAAGATCATCATCAATATTGCTTCTAAGAGTCGATTGCATAATACCCTTACGAATCTCATTCTCAGGGATATGACTAGCATATTTTCGACCCCCCATCATTTATCAAGACTGCATGCTCCCCCCCTGAAATCTTATCATTAGCAAAACTATAATTTTGTGTTTAGCCAAGTGCATACTACCCATGGTTCAAATTAGTTCAAATTAGTTGCTACACTTGCATAGTAATTACTATTCATCGATCAATATAGTTCAACTTCTTATTCTTTATGTATAAGAAAAAAGATCGTTAAGTAGAATCTTATTTGATTCGTCTCGATACTTAATTTCATAATATCAACTTTTTAAGAAAATTTTAATGATGCGCAACTATATATAAAGGGTTAAAATAGGCATTGGATAGCATGACTGGAAGTATATAGATGATGCGACCTCTGCCTTCTTTCCGACCCTCCCCATACCCCGCCTCTCGGTGGGTTTCATTGGGATGATGATGATGATGATGAAAACGCACGTTTATTTGGATCATATAATGTAATGAGATTCCATATGCCAGATCTAATTCGAACCGAAAAATCAGATTTCTAAGCATAGCTCCAATTCTCCATACTCAACCCATAAAATGTCATTCTAAACACAAAATTATTTGGATCTACAGTATCCAAATCAATGTAAACAAATCAACAAGAAAATATTCAGCATAAGTTATACACAATATTTGAAAATTACAACATTGAGTTTACATTGGCCATCAAACCTAAAATTAGTTGGGTTTACATACCTACACACATAATCCTACAACCACTAACTAGTTTTATATCTGTAATTCAATTTCATGGCAATGTAGTTTAACAACCCAATAAATTAGTATAATATAAGACCAAATCACATAAATCTAAAATAAAATAATACAAATTCAAGGCTAAAAGGGAAAAAACAAGCTTACTTGAGCCGATCTGATAGGAAGTTCGGAACCAGAAATTCTCTTAAAATGTTCCTTCAATAACCTCTTTGAATCATACTCTCTGATCTTCTTCCTTGCCATTTTTGTCTTTGTGTTTGAACTTCAAAATAGATTTTCACCCATTGAAAAAAAAACCCAGTATTTGTTAGCTTCAAATCAGACCGAAAAAATAAACCCTAAATCTAATTAGTAACAATTTTCGCATTCCACGATTGATTCTCTTTTGCATTAATAAGTGAAAATCACAACAAAATAGAGTATAAAACATGGATCACCCAGTTATAGTACATATAATGTAACAAAATATTAATTATAATCAAAATGAAGAATTAATTGCAAAATGTATATAATGTGGAATTTTTACCTTGAAAAATGCTAGAAGAAGAAAGAGGATCAGAGATGAAATAGATGGTAATGGGTATAAGAGTATAACCAACAATGGCTGAAGCTTATTTATAGTTGACAAAAATAAAACTAATTTGAAAAGGTGGAAAATTATATTTTTATTTGAATTTTTTAGAAGTTTTTTTTTAACTCTATTCGGTAAATGGCGTTTTTTATTGATTTTTTTGTTGATTTTTATTTATTTGACTTTTTTAAAAAAATTTCAGATTTTTAAATAAATATTTGATAAATGACTTTTTATTAATTATTATTGACTTTATTTTTTGATTTTGAAGCTTATTTTGTTTGTTAGATATTTAAAAAATATATGATAAATTACTTTATTTATTGTTTTTTAGCTTTTTATTTATTATTTCTCTAAAAAAACCAATAATCTTCAAGTAATTTTTACTAAATATCTTTATAAATATTAGTAAAAAAAATTACTTTGTTTTATTAACTAATTTAAATGATAATTTATCAATCAATATTTTAAATTGATCAAATCAGTCAAACACCAATTTAATAAAAAGGCGCATCATCATCATTATCATCTTATTCAATTTATCCCGCGCATAGAAAACAGGTACATCAATGAAAATTCAATGAAGATGAAAGATTTGTTGTTTGTATGAAACACATGTCCCAACTACTTGACTAACGACCAACTAGTTTATCAAAAGCAATTAAGGCCGTTGATCTAAGATCTTACGATTCAAGTCCAAACATGATCTTGAGTTAAGGTAACTTGTTTTTTATTATGGGTTGGGATGAAACCTAGATTTTGATGATTCTTCACCAACTTAGAAAATTACGTTACACGCACGACATGTGGCTTTTTAAGACCTGTTTGGTTAGCAGTACTAAATGGTGGTAATGAGAATGATTTATAGTGTAAAATTTCATCAAAAGTTTCATATTATTTTCATAGTAATGAAACTTTGATCACAAAAAAAATTTTTTGTTTACAAATTTCCATTACCACGTAATATTAGATGATTAGATCTTCCAATGGAATGCATTGGAATGAATTTTATGAAGAAAATGAGATGATTAAAGTTGGTTAAGCATGGTTATCAAGGTAACAAAGAGATTTTTCAACCAAAATTACACTAGTTTTTCAATCTCATTACTACCGTTTATTACTACCTATCAAACGGGTCGTTGATGTATTAAAATTCTCTTTTTGTTCGTTTGGTAGGCGGTAATAAACGATGTTAATGGAAATGAAAATTAGTGTAATTTTTGTTGAAAAATATTTTGGCTACCTTGATGGTCATAATTGTCTAACTTTAACTATCTCATTTCCTTTATAAAATGCATTAATGCATATTGGGAGAGATGATACTAGGTGATAATGAGAATTTGTAAACAAAAAACTATTTGGTGATCAATGTTCCATCACCATGGGAATGACATTAAACTTTTGATGAAATTTTACATTACCACCATTTAGTTTACTAACCAAACGAACTGTTTGTACACGACTCTATTTATTTGACGGTAAAAAAATTATATTACTACTACCTTTATTTAGAAAGGCATACGAATATAGATTAATCGTTATTTACTTTTATTTGGACTATGTTTTCAAGCGGAAAACAGAATTAATGACTATGACTTATAAGATTACACCATATCCAATTTGCATGGCAATTATAATTTCCCATCATTATGATGTATTGGAAATATATGACAAATCTTTTTTTTTAGTTACCTTAAATATTTTTGGTGGATTTTGATTAAACTTTTATTATTAAAAAGGTTAGTAAAGGGAATCTCAAGGTAGATTCACCATTTAGTCATACAATCAACTTAAATTAAACTATTGAATAAAAGTCAAGGAAAACAAAAAAAAAAAAAAAAAAAAACAAATAAACTATTTGCAAAAATGAGACAAAGGTTATTTTTTTATTGAATAAATAAAACGTTGATTCTTTATTTGCAAATGGCCAAAAGGTTGGCTTTTTAAAACAATTTTTCCTAAAAAGAATTCATCAAGTGTTCCATTAAAATAGACCTGTATAAGTATCTTAAAAATAATAAAATAAAACGTAATCAACTAATCAAATAAGTCACTTAAACAAACTAACAACTAACACTAAATGAGTAATTATTAAACACTTGTAAATTTTTTTTATTTTTTTTGCTTTTCTTTTGACAAGTAGAATGGGACTCCTAAATTATTATGGAAAAAAAACTTGTATAAAATGAGACAAAGATCGTTTTTTTATTGAATAAATAAAACGTTGATTCTTTATTTGCAAATGGCCAAAAGGTTGGCTTTTTAAAACAATTTTTCCTAAAAAGAATTCATCAAGTGTTCCATTAAAATAGACCTGTATAAGTATCTTAAAAATAATAAAATAAAACGTAATCAACTAATCAAATAAGTCACTTAAACAAACTAACAACTAACACTAAATGAGTAATTATTAAACACTTGTAAATTTTTTTTATTTTTTTTGCTTTTCTTTTGACAAGTAGAATGGGACTCCTAAATTATTATGGAAAAAAAACTTGTATAAAATGAGACAAAGATCGTTTTTTTATTGAATAAATAAAACGTTGATTCTTTATTTGCAAATGGCCAAAAGGTTGGCTTTTTAAAACAATTTTTCCTAAAAAGAATTCATCAAGTGTTCCATTAAAATAGACCTGTATAAGTATCTTAAAAATAATAAAATAAAACGTAATCAACTAATCAAATAAGTCACTTAAACAAACTAACAACTAACACTAAATGAGTAATTATTAAACACTTGTAAATTTTTTTTATTTTTTTTGCTTTTCTTTTGACAAGTAGAATGGGACTCCTAAATTATTATGGAAAAAAAACTTGTATAAAATGAGACAAAGATCGTTTTTTTATTGAATAAATAAAACGTTGATTCTTTATTTGCAAATGGCCAAAAGGTTGGCTTTTTACAAAAAATTTTTCCTAAAAAGAATTCATCAAGTGTTCCATTAAAATAGGCCCATATAAGTATCTTAAAAATAATAAAATAAAACGTAATCAACTAATCAAATAAGTCACTTAAACAAACTAACAACTAACAGTAAATGAGTAATTATTAAATACTTTTAATTTTTTTTTTTAATTTTTTTTTTTGCTTTTCTTTTGACAAGTGAAATGGTACTCCTAAATTATTATGGAAAATAAACTAGTATAAATTAATATTATGGCGTGATTAGAATAGTGACTAGTGTCTTCAATTGTAAAGGAATGCTCGTGGAATGCAAGGACGATTCCCATACTTAGATAAACGTTCTCCTCGCGCAAAACGTGCCAATCCAAGGACTTCTTATTTCCTTTGTTTTATTGTATGAAATACTTATTTCAAATTATTATGTGAAATTATGATAAGTGATATTATAAAAATGTCTTATAAGATGAATTAAGTAAGATTTCATTTAATTATATATATATATAATTATAATTATACTTTTTTTTTTGAAGTTTAATTATAATTATACTTTTGTCAATACTCAAAGACATTATACATCACCAACTCACCATCTAAAATCTACACAATAAAATTTCTTCACCTAACAATTCACCAATTTAATTCCATTTCTATACATAACCAATTGATAACTTTTTATTTAAATCACGAAAAACCCAACTAATTTCCTCTAGTAAAAGGATTTTTTTTCTTTGAAAATTACTTTCCGAACAAAATTTACTTCATCTGTACTTTTGAATTTACTTCGAAGTTTTTTCTTTGGAGCAAAACAAAAGAATATAGGGAATATTTGCATAATAGGAGTATTACATGCTATTGATTTGTATACAAGAAGAATTAGTTATTTCCATTAATTAGCTATAACGTTTGTCATTTATATGTACACAAGAGTGGTTTATTAGAACCACTTGTACAGAAAAACGAATCCATGGAATAGAGATACGAGAACACGAAGTTTCGGGATCTACAAGAACTACCTACACCTTGTCATTTTCAAACTCGTGAAAATAGTAAAATTGATGCGAATCTTTAGATTTTCGAGTATGTTATTCATCGTGTTTGTGCAGGCGTTTTACAATAACATCAACTGGTAATGACCCTAGAGGGCCAGGTGATTCGGCCGTCTCAAACAGGTCATCATCCCCACTTTCTTCGAAATCATCTTCATCAGCGAATTGATCGCTAAAATCTTCGTCATCTTCGAGGACCCCGTCCTCTGTTTCCGAATTCGACATTATATCTTCACCAGAATGGACTAATGCAGGATACGAATGCACAGTAGCTTGAGTTATCCTATCGAATTCTTCCACCCTTTCAAGAAGCTCGTCTGGACCAAGATCAGTATCGTCTAGTAACATCGCCTTATTAGACTCTAATGCGCGATTCCATAGAGACATCATTCTTGGGCTTGAACTTACTGTCTTGGGTTTAGTTGCTTTGCCTGAATAAGAAAACATGAAATTTGATATGTATGCGTTCCAAAAAAACCGAACACTTGAATGCAGCTCAATATCCAAGTCAAAAATAGACAATTATGCAGCGTGTAGGGCTTTCCTCGGTTTTGGATGTTCTGAAACTAACAGACCTTATCTTGCTTTCCGTGGGCCGGGATAGTGTCCGGAATCCTACTAGTTTAGTGGGCATGGTGCGAGGCAAGAGTCGGAGATGATTTGCAAGCCCGAACAATTTTTCAGTGTCCTCGGAACGCAGCGAAAAAATAGTGACAACCTTTGGGTGCATAATGGATAGGGTCATTGGGGTAACATCCCACCAGGAGGTTGGTTCTCGGAAACAATTAGTACGGTTTAAAATGTGTTGTTCTTTTACTCTTAGAGAGAGCTAAGATGGATTCTTTAGTCTAAAGATCGTGTATTATATTGATTACGTTATGATCTCTAAAAGTGTTAATCTAAAAGCTATGGCCGTGTTAGGTCTTTGCATTATGAATAGTTTTAGTTTCCGACATTGATATTTTATATTCGAGCAAAAGAAAAGCTAAAATACTCTACAATGCGTACCTGAATCATCAGAGGAGATCATCAAGGCTGTAGGAGTGTCTGGGTACATAGATTTCCAGTCGTGTCCTCTCCACATCAGTATCTGCTCATCATCGAAGGAAAGCAGTACACAAGGAACCAATTCCTGTTCAACACACGGGAGTAAAAACGATGAAATTAGTACAGTGAAGATAAGCCAAAATAACCCAAAACCGAACATAGTTCATTTTTTACGATTCGCGATTCACAAGATTAGTGAATCATGTGACAATGTCGCAGACCAAAATAAAACAACTTTTGATCATTTTAGTCGTACAACGAGCAACAACACGATTACATACGTTGAAGAAAAACATAATACCTTGTCTCCTTCCGTCCCTATGATCTTGACATATTAAAAAAAGTTTGCTTTATTAAGAGAAGTTTTTTCAGCCTCAAAAAAAGTACCGGGAGCTAATTTCAAATATATCAAAATTTTATCGTTCTAGGTTGGTCTTTTCAACGAAAATGTTTGCGATAGTAACACAATAAACCATTATGTGTAGATACTATTTTCTCGAACAATTACGAATCTCGAACAAGTAGAGAACTAAATGTTTTCTGAGCAACTCACACCATTATGTGGGGATACTATTTTTTGGATACATGCATGTAACCATTCAAAACGAGAGCAATCGGGATCAGAGTCATCAGACAAAAGGAAGTTGTATACACACCATTAGTTTCGCCCCAATCTTCTTGTAGTCACTGGGGTCTAGTCCTCGGCAATCAACCTTCACGAGACTACTTCCTTCAAAAGCTTGCCTCACTTCATTTACTAGGTTATCATAAACTCCGTTTTTTGCTGTAGCATAAGAGATTAAAACGACATGTCATATATGCAGAATATGCGTATTACAGAGCAAATATAACATAATAGTGGATAAATTACCTAATTTACAAATTGGCAGAAGGTTTTTCCCTTTTTGTCTTAACTCATCAGCTTCTTGCTTCGTCAAACCTTCGGGGGCATCTTGAATGAGCTTTGGATACACTGGTGCAGCTGGCTTCCAAAGCATTATGGGATATCGTGGGCGAGTATTGTAGTTATAGTTTCGACCACGGAATAGGTAAACTACACCGCCGGCACGATGGATAATCTTACCTCCTGTTCTCTCCTAACATAATCAACAACAGTACAGGAATCAAAAAGATAGACTCATCTTAATTGAGCTGAATACGCGGGTTAAATATCCCAATAATAGAAATTTTTAGCTTATGGGATTCTTGTTTTGATGTCGTCTAACCGAGAGACAGTCTCATTCAAGACGGGTTGAATCATTTAAGCCAGATATTTCCTATTAAACGAGTTCCCCAGACCAAATTAAATTTTGAAGACAGCCTAGCAATATGGTGATAGCATGAATAAGATTTTGGAAGGTTACACTTACAACTCAACTCAGAGACAATGAATCCAGAATTTGCAAATGTAGATAGAAACTAAATAGGGAGATGAAGTTCAACGAACAAACCTCGAGACACTTGCAAACATTATCCATGTCAACAGTTGGAACACCCTTGCACTTAACTTTGCAGACCCTTCTTCTCTTCCAATGTGATTGTATCAACTCCAACATATTGTGTGTCAACCCATCCCTTCCTAAAACAAAATCAAACTGTTAGCAGCTGTTTAATCATGAACAAGTTCATCATAACAAACACAAGAAGTTTGGCTTATTGCACTGACAGCAACTCAAATACCGTGATAAGTAGAGTTATTCAAAACAGACCCAATGATCTTATATTTATCCGATCTTGGAACCAAACCCGACTTCAAAATGAATCTAAAATCTAAAATAATGTAAAAATCAATATGAACACAAGACCTGATTTTAAACCGACCCAAAACACCGGACCCTAACTTGACCTGATGACCCGAATGAACACCTCTAGTGATAAGCTATGCTACTCTGAGTTTGTTCATTCTCCACATCAAGTACCTATGTTGAATCCTGAATATTTCAATGTTAATATGACGATTGGAAACAGACCCAAGTACAAATAACATAGATGATAAATTGATAACTCCAACAAGAAAAAACAACACCTGCATTACATGGGTATACTGTTCCGACTATAAGTAGTTAGTAGTCCTCAAATTCCATTTAGGAAAATTTCGTATTTACTTTTTAACCTAGGATATGAGAAAATTTTCAGTTTGGCCTCTTAGTTTAACAACCTCGTTGAAAGTTCACGACATTTCACCCCAAGTCTAGCCATTCATTAACCCAAAGTTCTACAACAATATCTATAACAAGAACACACCATTACATTGTCCTATATCCTAATGCCATGGGCATATGGCTATTTAAGGGGGTTTACTTCATGGATGTAGGCAGCCTTACAGCGGACTATCAAAGAGCTACTATTGTGAGAGACCGTCTCTCGGTGAGACGATCTCTAACAAGGAGCTCATATTCTCATTATATACTTATACTAGACGGGCTATTTAACACATGTATAAGGGAACACCGTCTCATACAACAATGTATCAATATCAAAAAGAAGATTTTCCATATGATTGAATGAGCTAATTTACTCTAATGAATAATAATCGAAAATAAAAGAACTATAAATCTTTGTTTCCATCATAAACAATCATCACACCAATTCCATAACAAATTCAAGAACAACCCCTCATCAATTCAGATTAAGCTTAGCAAATAGCCCATCAAAAACTTTAAATAACATGTTAGGAACCAAACGATCAACCATACCCTACCAAGATAATAGCCCCAAAGCTCATAAAGCCTAAACCAAGATCCTAAATTTGTCAACCCTATTCACTTCTCCTTAAAAATATACTTAACCTATAACTTTTTCCCTATTCAAATATAAATATTCAGAATTCAAATTTAGATATTCAGACTAATTTTAGCAATTTCCCATCTAAACTAAATCAAAATTTAGCATTCAAACAATCAATCATACCATACAAAGATTATTAGACCATAACCTCAAAGCTATCCCAAGACACAAAATTTGAAAACCCAATTCACTTCTCCAAATAAAGCAAGAACTTTTTACATCTTAATACATTACATTAATCACATACCAAGATTAATCTGTCTATTATCAGAAATTAGAGGCTTAATTAGTGCTTTAATCTCAGCTCTTGACAAGGGTTCACCAAGAATTTCCTCTCTAGTTCTTCCATCTTTAGGAAAATCTCCAAGCTTAAAAGGTCCAGGCATATCAACCCTTTTAACCCCTTTCATCCCAGGAGGAGGAGGATTAAAAGAATCAAACAGAGGAATCTTCTTTTTCATCATTTTTTCAGCTTTCCCTTTTAACGGAGCTTTTCCAGTCCAAGGCCTTGGCATTGAAGGAGGAGCAAAAGGCAAAAATGGGGGTTCCCTTATTGCTAAAGGTTTAGCCTTTGGTGTCTCAGAATAGCTAAATTTGAACTCAAATGGAGCTCCAGGAAGAAGATAAGAAACCCCAGATTCTCCAATTACAACAGCACGATCATCTACTTGGGTTTCCGGGTCGGGTAAAGGAGGAGAAATGGTTTGAGGGGGTGAAGAAGAAATGGGTTTGAAGTATTTGGTTTTGTTATGGGGGATTTTGGTGAATGCAGGGTGATGATTGTTGGGTTTTGAAGGGGTTTTAGGGATTTGGGGATTTAGGGTTTTTCTAGGTTTAGGTGGGTATTTGGGAATTGGAATTGGAGGAGAGAAAGACGGAGATGGTTTTGAAGACGGCGGAGTTGGGGTGGTTGGGAGGGAGGAGAAGGGGTTGTGGTTTGGAAGTGAAGCTAAGATTGCCATTGACATAGGACTTGAGATAAAAGAGTGGTTATGTTGGTTGTTTGTGATGATATTTGTTTGGTCTTTTTATTTTTTTATTTTTTGGGACAGGTGGGTCTTTTTATTTTTATAATTGCTAAATTTAATTTTAAAAATAGTTGAATTTCCAAACATAATTTTTTATATCGTGAAAACTTTTTTGAATTGTAATGCATCCATCATTCATTTTTTTTTTTTTTAACTCAAAAAAAAAATCATTCATATTTTTTAGATTAAAGGAAAACAAATTTCATATAAGAATAGGAATTTATTTTTGTTAATATTATTGAAAATAAATTTAATTGAGGTGGGATATGATGAGGCCTATAGCCTAGATTACAGCGTGTGATTACGAATTTTATTTTTGTTAATAATATTGAAAATAAATTTAATTGAGGTGGATGAGGCTGGCCTAGATTACAGCGTGTGACTACAAATCACTGTATCGATGTTCGAATACCTCCGCAGTTGTTGGCAATAAGGGATGGATGATTTTATCGTCCAACCTTCCCTAGATAGGTCGTGTCAACCAACCTTTGCTAAAATTTAGCTTGTATGAATTGGGACCGGTCGTCGATAGATTCCCACACACAAGGACCAAGGAGGGCGGTTAATTAATCCCCTTAGGAGAACATTGTTGGATGACCGAATGTTGATATGAATTTGTGATTTTGTTATTACTTTTACTATTTTTATGTACTTGTCATATTGTCTCAACTGAAATAACATTATCATCATTATATATATATAATATATTAATATATTAATTTATAATATTTGTATTATAGTAGCATTTGTTTCAAGTGTCATATACATAAATATTTGTGTTTTTTGTCACTTTTATATATAAGCATTTGTTCAAAGTGTCACTTCGCACAAGCATTTGTTCAAAGTGTCACTTCACACAAGCATTTGTGCTGCCAAGTGTCACTTTATATAACCATTTGTGCCAGTATCAATTCATATAAGCATTTGTGATTTCAAGTGTTATGTCACTGCTTTCAACAAGACCCTTACATGCTTCATATACAAAACTCTATGTATTTTTGCATTTACTTATAACTCTGTAATCTTGCATTTCCAAATTAAATGAAAACTTTTCAACTCATTCATTTAATCAAACAACAACAATTCATCACCTACGTAATAGACAACCCCTATGTATTATTGCATTTTCTTATTATTATTATTGTTATTAAACTACTCTTATTTTCACCTACTCTATATATATCTATATATATCATATCACCATTTAGTTTTCACATTAATTTTTCTCATATGAAAAGATGGGAAACGAAGGAGCTAGTATTATAGAGAAGATTTGATGACACATTTACATACCTAGCTTACCAATAAGATCACGTGATTGCACGTGCATGTCTACACTAGGTATTTTTTGACATAGCTTATAGGTAGTTGGGAAATTAAATTTGAGGGTAAATAAATAAAAGCTTAAAAATAGAAATATAGAGAAAGCAACACAAAGAACAAGACATTATAGAAAGTTAAAAAGACAAGGTAAAAAATCATTAACAATGTACTAACATAAGCATTCAATTTTCATCTGATCATCAACATTATCATACCCAGTATATCCCGCTCATAGAAAACTATAATCATGATCTAGGGAGGAAAGAACGACGGCAGCTCATACCCATAGAGGAGAGTGCAGTCAAAGAGTCCTCCGGCTCAAAAACATCTTCAAAGAGAGAAAAACATACAACTTACAAATAGATTAAATAGAATACGTACAGATAGATTAAATAAAATGCTATTTGGTCAATTATCATGCAATAATAACATTTAGTATAAGACAAATCCTAAGATACCTCCTTTCCTAAAATAGAAACATTTCTAGAAACTTCAACCCTTCCTAATTAAGTAATAAATCATCCCACTTGAAACCCTAATTTAGAAATAATGACACAAAGATATAGTGAGGCAGAAAACAACACTTAACAAAATAAGGGCATTGGTCCCCTTTTCTCTTTAATTTCCCCACCATCAAACCAACATCATTTTGGAAATTAATCTCTTTTTTTATGTGATGTCTACCAAGTTATCTTAATTTTTGGCAGGAAATTGTAACTTGGATTCAATGCAATTATCAGAAAACTCAAATGAGGTTCAAATTTTTCACTTTTCAATATTTTTGCTTAGTTTATATAAATATATATATACTCATCAATTCAATCATGGGTATGATTGAATAATACTCCCTCCAATTCAATTCAGTTGTCCCATTTCCTTATTGGGACAACTCACATCAATTGTCCCATTTCTATTTTGGTACATCTTTTTTTACCTAAATACCCTCACTTTTCCAATTCCCAATACCCCACTACCACCTTTACAATTAATTTAATCAAATTAAAACCCCACTTTTACAATTCCCAATACCCAACTACCACCTTTACAATTAATTTAATCAATTAAAATACCCAACTACCATCTTTACAATTATTTAATCAATTAAAATACCCAACTACCACTCACTCTTAATATCCGTGCCAATCCCAAATGGGACAACTGAATTGAATTGGAGGGAGTATATAATTTGTTGGTAAAATCTTTATACCTTACAAAATCAAGTTTATTTGCATAAACATACTATTTTACTCCTTTTTTGGAAAAGAGGAAAAAACTTTTTATGAGACGGTCTTACTGTGAATTTTTTTTTTTGAAGAATTAGGAATTATATAACCAAACCGAAAAACAACACTGTGAAATATGCTTTGTGTATTGATTAAATAGCTCATCATTATCATCATACCTAGTGTATCATGTTTGTAGAAAATTATGGTCAGGGTCCACGGAGGGGAGAACTCCGACAGCTCATACTGTAAGGGAGAGTGAGGTCAAAGAGTCCCTCGGCTCGAGAAAGGTTTTCAAAGAGAAAGAAACCTGCAACTTACAAATAGAGTAAATAGAATATGTACAAATAGCTAAAAATAAAGATAACAGTAAAGAAAGAGGTAAAGAGCGATACTAAAAGGCAATGAACAATAAAACGATGGGTAAAAGAGCGAGTTTTGTAATCTAAGACGTAAATAAGACACCGCTAACTCCCACTATCCCTACTGAGATCCTTAGAAAAGTGAAGTTATATTTTCCACTAAGACACAGTCTAAGACTTATTAAGAGATAATATAGTATGAAAATTTGTTACTATAAACATGGTGCATGTATTGATGTATTTTCTCTTAATGGAATAAATTGACCCATGTAAACGAGTATATGCTAGCAAAACTCTTAAATAAACATTTATATTGTCCAAACATTATTTAAATAATAAAATCAAATTAATAAATAGAGTCAAATCCAACATACAATAAATCTCAATCTTTCTATATCTTTAGATGATTACTACAAATATTTTGACACACTAGTAGAATACTCACAAATGTCCAAATAGTCAAAAACAATTTAACTAAAAATTTAAATTTATCATTAATATCAATTATCATGGATTAGTTGTTGACCAGATATGCAGCTAAAGGTATAACTAAGATTATTTCTTTCTTCTGTTACTAAAATCTGAAAGGATGATCTCTAGTTTTACCCTCGAATAAAAAAATATTTATTAGGCCGTGACAATTCGTCACATAATCTCACCGTGGCCCACTCGTGGGGACACGGGACACCTGTGGGCTCGGGCCCACAAACCCACGGGTCAAGAGCGTTGACTTGCACATACACTCGGTGAGGTTCATTGTTTCCCAAAACCATATGGCAATAGGAGAATTATCTCACCAAGTATATATGCAAGTCCACAACCCACTTTTTTTATCGATGTGGAATCTTGTCTCACATGTGAAGTATTTCCAACAATATTACATACACCTTCATTCTATATATATGTATGTTGCTACCTTTCAACCCTAAAGCCAAGATACAAGTACTCTCCCCCATTCATTCCTCTCTCCAAAATATTGACCTACATTTTTAAGGCATAATCAAAGAAAGGGAAGATGGCAACACTAAACCATTTCTTTGATAGTTCCCAAGAACAAATATGTTATGTCCAATGTAGTTTTTGTACCACTATCTTACTGGTAATTAATTATCTTGAAGACCTTTTCGAGCCGGGAGACTCTTTGACCGCACTCTCCTATATGGATATGAGTTGCCGTCTATCTTCCCTACCTGAATCCTGACCATAGCTTGTCTATGAACGGGATACACTGGGTGGGTAATGAGTATGATGATGATATAATTGAAATCTCATAATTAATGCTTAAGTGACTAAATTGCTAGAATATAATATTTGATAAAATATTTGTTTATTTTGTGTATCTTCAATATATATTTTGCGAATATGTTGAAGATACACAAAATAAACAAATATTTTATCAAATATTATATTCTAGCATATACTCTAACATAAATCACATCATTTAATTATTTTTGTACCAAATTCTAATAATATATATTTAAGTGAGTAAATTACATAATTTTGGTCTGTTTTTGTGATGAAGGTAAGTGTGCCTTATTCTAGCATGTCAATGGTGGTGACAGTAAGATGTGGTCATTGCACGGGTCTTCTCTCTGTCAACATGTTGAAAGCCTCCTTTCTTCCTTTTCATCTTTTTTCTTCCCTTAACCAACAACATCAGGTATTTACTTTTTTTTAACTACAAATAAATTCTAATTAATTTATTAACTTAAACCACTGTTTGATAAGTGGTAATAAACGGTGGTAATAGAAATGAAAAACTAGCGTAATTTTGCTAGAAAAATCTCTTGGCTACCTTAATGGCCATGCTTGTCCAACTTAATTCAATCATCTCATTTTAGTCATAAAATTTATTCTAATGCATTACCATTAGGAGAGATGGTATTATGTGGTGATGAAAATTTGTAAATAAATTTTTTTTTGTGATCAACGTTTTATTACCATGAGAATAATATAAAACTTTTAATAAAATTTAACACTATAAATCATTCTCATTATCATCATTTAGTACAAACGGGCCGTAAATTTTACTCCCTCTAATAATTAATAATCTCATTTCTTAATCGATCAACTAAACAAAGGCTTTGTTATTATACGGATAAAATATGTACATCTGTTATAAGTTATAAAATGTTGTTGCATTAAAAATAAAAATGCATGAAGGTTTTCCTTATCTATATATAAATAAAAGACTAAAAAATAAATAATTGTGCGTCATACATATATATATATTTGTGATTTTCAGTTTTTGCCACTTTAAGTATATTTTCACTAGATTCTGCTTCTATATCTGTAACTATTATTTATTTATTTATTTATTTATTGCAGATGAGTAATTATAAGCAGCAAGAGGAAGTCGACACATCAAAGGCAAATATGGATAGGCACAGCACCACATTGTCGATGGAACCCTCTTCGGAAGAAGATAATGATGATAACGATGACGAAGATGAGGATGAAGATGATATGATCGCGGTTAAACATATTGTTCATAAACGTATTTTATCGTTCTTTTAATTTTTTTGTTTTAAATTAGTTGCAATACGAGATTTTATGCTCATCGTTTATAATAATTTAATGAATAATTAATTATTTATTTTCTTAATTAGTTTGATTACAAATTACAATTTCCTAGCATAAGAATAATTTTTGGATTGATAATTGGCAGCTCCGGAGAAGAAAAGAAGGGCACCATCTGCTTATAATCGATTCATCAAGTAAGACCAATTATTTATGATATTGTCATTCATCAAGTAACATTATCCGTGCACATGAAGAGTGAGGTCGAGAAACCCTTCCTAGAAGGTGGGCTCCTCTTTCACACTGATGCAATTGTAGGGTGACCCTCGGTTATCTGGGTATTATTACCTCGTTGTATATGTTTTGTTTAGTGTTGAATAGAAAATCGCTTGACAAAAAAGGAAAATATGTAACATTATTATATTAATAGTAGTATAAAAACTTGTGCAATGCACGGAATTTTAATTATGAAGATATAGTAATCATTAAAAATGGTAAATTACTCCGTTTAATTAATTTTTAAAAGGGCTAAAAATGACATGTTGATTAATTTTATTTGTCATGTAAGCCAAAATCAACCAATAAAATATTTTCATCTAATGGAGCTATATATAGATGACACGTGAAATTTTCCAGTCTTTTTAATATATTGTATGATTTTACTAATTACATGTTTATTATTTCATATGTTTAATAGAGAAGAAATTAAAAGATTGAAGGCTATGAATCCTAACATGAGTCACAAGGATGCATTTAGTACTGCTGCTAAAAATGTAAGCTAAATTGTTCATTAACTAATATATTTCTCATCAAAATTTTAAAAACTTATAATCTTTTTTGTTTTTTAATTCCATTTATTTACCGATCTTAATGCAATTAAACTCAAATAACTTTAGTTTTGGTCGGGTTTCTGAAAATTATAAAAAATTAACATTTTAAAAATATATAATTCAGACAAATACATCTATTATCCCGTACGAATATATTTTTGTATTAATCAAGGAGAATTCATAGTAATTTTAGTAGGAGAATTTTTATTGTAATTAAGTTCCACTATAATATCGAAATATATATATATTCTAAACAAGAAAAAATTAAACAAAGAAAAGAGCGAGTTGTTATGTATTGTTTTTTTAAAATGAAATTTTTATTATTTTACTTTATTTGTTTTACCATATTTAAAACATGTTGATGATTTTATGTTAATAATTTGTAGTGGGCACATTACCCATCTGCCCAACATGATGTTGATGAAGGAAACGGTGGCCATGAGAACAAAAACGTTATATACAATAACTTTCAACAAGATGTTGAGGTTAGATGTTCTTTCCTTTCTTTCTTTTCCTGTGATAATTTCTAATTACAAAAAATTTAAAATTTAGTGATGAAAAAAAATCATTTTCAAAAGGCTAAGACATCTCATAAAATCGTCGAATTAATAAGATATAAGGGGTCACAACAAAAACCTGAAAGGATATTTTTTTTAAAAGAAAAGCAATATATAGTAGCATCATAAAAAGTTAGGAAACATCATAAAAAATAGTACAATCTCTTGCTCCTCGAACACAGAGAAGAAAGAGAGACAACTGGAACGAATATATAGTACATCATTACAAGGCCAATTAACATCAAAATTATATATAATAGCATGGTTTACATAGGATGGCGATCTTGCGAGCCTAAAAATTGCTCGAGAAAAATACGTCTAAACATAAAAGAATACCTCTAAAGTTGTTACCGTTAAGTATTTCTCACTAGAAATTAATTCCATAATGAATGATTATAATTTTAAACTATAATATAAAAGGAAAAAGTTTTCTTAACCCTAGAGAAAATTCTGGCATGTCGGATTTTGCAGCTGTTCTTTAATGAATTATAGCAATATATATATATATTAAAATTCAATTCCATAATTGCTCCTAATAAGCTAATAAGTAATGTCCATGTTAAATTAAATGAAACCATAAGAAATAAATACACTCTTTAGAATGTCCCTATTATAAATTCTTCAATAAACACAAGTTAATTAATTGTGTCACCTAATAAATAAACCCTTCACATATAAATACATCTTTTACTATCATACAATATAATAAAAGACTGTAAAATTACACATGACATTCTTATAGTAATTTTCGATACAGAAAAATTCTTACCAAAATTAAAATCAATTCATTCCTTAAATATATATGAGTAATATATCACAATTCGATATATGTTTAAAATATTTTTTGGAATATTAAATTTTTAATCTAAAAAATACAAACGATTTTCAATTTAAGTTTCGTAGAATATATATTTGCTTTTTTATGTTGATCAATTAAAATTTTTAATTTCAAAAATATTTCATAAAAAAGGATACATGATAATCAAAAATTATTTTGAGAATGATAAAGAATCCTTGTGAAAACATTATTAAAAGATTACCTATATTTGCCTTAAAAAGTACGAGTACTTTAACTAAGTTTTTTTTCATTAGGAGCGCTATATATTCTAAAATTCTTTATCTTTTTTATAAGAAATATCATAATTTTATACCGATGATAATATGTTATATTGAATCCTTATTTAAAATTCACTAACATTTTCGTGCATTACACGTGTTTTATACTATGAAGACACCTCCTGAGCCGAAGGACTCTTTTGACCGCCTCTCCTAACGGTTATGAGACGCCGTCGACCTTCCTTCCCCAGACCCTGACCATAGATTTATCTATGTGCGGGAACACTGGATATGATGATGATGATGATGACACGTGTTTTATACTAGTTTGTTATATTACACAAATTAAAGTGAAACTTTTTTGGATATAGTGTAGCAAATTCAAATAAGTATAGAATATTGTTTTATATTTGAAATTCTTTATTTTTAGGAGCTATATCAAATCGGATATTTTTATTATATAAAAATCTTTACACAATAATCCAAACAATAAATTTGAATGTCTTGGATACCCATCAAGTCATATTCATAGTTTTGTGAACATCACATGACAAAATTTATGACACTTACTAATTATAAATATTCAAAAAAAAAAAAAAAAGTGAAAAATTTATGCAAGTTGAAGGGTAAAATAAGTGAAGTGACTGACACATATGGAAATTGCATTTCTATCTGTTGTGAAGGTTTTCAGGTCCATTTAGAAGGCAAAACATTCAGTGAAAGAAAGCCCTCAAAGCATTTAATTATCAAAGACAACCTCAAATTTTAGTGATCAAGACATCTACTTACAACAATTTATTGCTCAAAGAGAATCGCGTTTTTGTCTTAGATAGAGAGCAAATACTGTTTTTAAGGTGAAATTTTAAATTTGATTCTCGCCCTGAAACGATCTAGTTAAATAATTTTTAACTTTTTTGTGCCCTAGTAAATGTTTCTTGATATTGACTAATGGATTAGGTCATTTTCCTGTAGTCCTCCCTTAAAAGGAATACAGATTTGAATTGTTTATCACCTTACCTCACCCACCAGGCACCAGACCCTGCTTATAAGCGGGATGATATTAGGTATGATGATAATGATGTTGACTAATGGACATAATGCTAATGTGAATTTCTTTTGTATGTGATCTACTAGAAATATAAACTATTGGTAATCTTATATGGAGAAAGGAAAAATAAGGTTACTTATTTATTGTATGTTCACTAGAATTATGAGCTAATGAATTTATTTCTACTATTGTTGTAGAAACCAAAAATTTGTTATTAATGGTGTTAAGTTCATCTTTTATTTTTATTAGAAAATATCAATTATCATGTTAGGTACTTAAGTTAGATGTATGGTACTATAATCGTAGTGGTCCCTTTTTCCACTAACTTTCTTTTAATATTTTTTTAATATTTGTGGTTCCCTTTTTTCTCTTTTTTTTTTTTTTGAAAATTCGGAAACATTTTATTAATCTGAATAACCTCGGAAACTGGAACTTAGGAGCCTTAAGACCGCCGGCATAAAAAAACCCCGCGAGGAGAAAAAGTCATTGGAAATAAGGGCTAAGAACCGGCCCACCCAAACAGAGCATAGGGGTGGACTATGCTTGGTTCAACAAAAACAAAACAAAAACAAACACCACGGATGCTATACACCCAAGACACCAATTGCCCAGCCTATACATAAACTAAGGGCACAAAGAAACACCTATACAAAATAACTACCAAGATACACCAGACACCATGGATACCATCGGGGCCCTCTCCAGGCCAAGGAGCTCCTTCCCCCAAAGATTAATCCTAAGCTGTAGTAAAAGATGATATAAAAGAGAAATTAATTAGTTAGGTACTTAAGTTAGATGTATGGTACTATAATAGTCTATTAAGCCCGAAAAAATAGGTTTGTTTTATCCAAAGATATCTAATTGAAGGGCCAAAAAAGCACAAGAAATCCAAACGAGATTCACCATCTTTAAGAAGATAACCCAATCTAAGCTAAACTAAGGAAAACAATTCATAGACGATCCTTATTATTGAAAGTCAGGTTTTAATATTTTAATTGCTTTAAAAGATATATTAAATTACTTTTGTCACCCTGGCTTCTGATATTATGTCAAGGAACCAACTCAACCAAAAGTTTAAACTGATGGTTGAGGCCCTGGGATATGTTATATAGTCTAACACTTACATCTTTTGATTCTCACAATCTATAAAAAGATCAATTCTTCCTCCTTCTCTCACCTATATGGAAATGTCCTTAATCCAAACAACTCGTCTTATATGAAATCGTCTCACCATGAGACAGACCCATATAATTAGCCCATTTCTTTAATTCATTATTTTAAGATAGTAAGTTTTATTTTAAGGTTATAAGTAATCACTCTAAGACTATAAAAAGTGAATATTTTAAGATTGTAAGTGATCATTTTAACGTTATAAGTGATCACCTTAAGACAAAAAGTACTTCTATATATTGGGCCAGCCCAATAAATATATTCTCACCGACCATGAGACTATCTCATTTAAGAATTAACGTAATCCAAATTTTTTGTAAAAATAAAACAAAGCTTAGAGGAGGTTTCCAATCAACGGTCAATTTGGGCTTAGCCCATCACTTTGGACACATGAGTTGGACCGGGATACACGGCCCATTTAACAAACTAAATAATCAAAATAAATTTGATTGAATACCTCAAATAAAAATTTTAATTTAGAGCACAAGGTAAATTGAAAGAAGGATAGCGATAATGAAACCCATAATCTTAGTTGAAAAAAAATAATATATATTCCAACTAAGACAAGACTTGATTCTTATATTAAAATATTTTTAAATTATTAATATTAATGTTTGTATGAGACAGTCTCAATGTGAAATATGTTCATACAAAAACTTCAAATTTAACTATAAAAGTGAAAAGTTTAAACAATTTCGCCAATGAGTACGCCATACATGTGCGACTTCTGACCAAACCTATTAAAAAAATAATTTTTAACCTACCAACTTCAAGCTTTAAAATACCCACTCTAAGACTCAAAATGTTCATTCTAGGGCTTAAAACCCCTACTATAAGCCTTAAAGCCTTATCCTTCCTTCTCCAAGACTTAAGTTTTTTTTCCCTTCTCCAAGGTTTAAGTTTATTTTTTTAAGTAAATATTTCAACCGTTACCATGTTTATTCCCATATGTATTCCCAAGTTTAAAGTCTTTATTCCAATCCATAATCTTCCTTCACCAAGGGCTCAATTTGTCTACATTAAAACTTAAAATGCCTACTCCTTAATTCTTGTTAACTTCAAGACTTAAAATCCTTATTTCGTGGTCTAAAATGCTCATTTCATCCTTTAAAATGACAACTCCAAAAAAAAAAATTTTAAAAACAATTATTTTTGTAAAAAAATTTATTGTATACTAGGTGCATATGTGAGATAGTCTCACATAAGACTTGCTGCTGATATTTTAATTAGTTTAGTTGGGCTATTAGCCCAATTTAAAATTGTTTAACGCTTCTAGCCCAATTTAAAATTGTTTAACGCTTCTAGCCCAATTTAAAATTGTTAGTTTCAGGCTTCGTCTTAAAAGATAATTTTTGAATTGATAAAGGTGTTTTACAACTAGTATGGAGCTAAGATAAAGATTAGATAATATTTATACTCAATGTCAATCCAATAATCAATATTACAACTAATATGGAGCTAATATAAAGTTAAGATAATATTTATACTCAATGCTAATCTAATAATCATCATCATACCCAGTATATTCCACCCATAGAAAATTATGGTCAAGGTATGAGAAAGGAAGAACGGCAGCAAATCATATCCATAAAGGAGAGCACGACCAAAGAGTCTCCGACTCGAGAAAATATAAGAAAATGTTGATCAAATAATCAATATCCATATTTGTGGCATTTTATTTGGTCTACATCTGAAGGTAGCTGTCCAAACTAGAAGTAGTAACTTGTGTTTTAACTAACCAGCTAACTTATGGCAGAGGGTAGTTCTAACAAAAGAATAAACCAGCTATACATTTGTTATATATTATCATATATTTTGCTTAAATAAATAATAAAATAAATAAATAACCAGCTAAGTTGTTTCCGAGTTAGCAAACGTTATGTTCAACCTTAAATAAAAAAAATGCACATGATTTAATGAGTCATTCTATTTTACTTCATTATAATCCAATAAAACTAAATAAATATAATATACCTAAAAATAATAATTTTTCACTCCAACAAATAATAAATATAATTGATTACAAGTATAATAGGACAAATATATATCCAAAAAATAGCCTAATTAATACAGTCATTAGTATATAAACTCTTTACTTTAAGGTCGTCTTACCGAGAAATGATCTCTCATAAGAGTAGCTCCAATTTTTTTTTTCAGATTAATAATATTCAATCAACTCATACAAAAAATAACTTTTATATTAGACATATACATTATACTATTAATCCTATCCCCTTAACTTTGAAAAATAAACGAAATTCTCGTTGGGAATGTGTCCACCTCATTCTTTATTATTATAATTACTTTATTTATAATAACAAAGTTGAACGACAAAGATAATGATAAATGTTGTTGCAAAAACTTATAATGAGTATGGTATGGAGTTGGTTTAATTGAAAGCAATGTACTAATTCCAAATTTTGGGTTGTTGTTCCTATCCACCCTCATTCAAGCTAATCCCTTTGGACCAACCTACAAGTGATTCATCGGTAATCATCATATCATACATACTAATAAAAGTGTTGAAAAATGATAAATGTCATCTTTTAGGGGAACCATGACAAATGGAATTATTATACTGGAAGATAGTTGATTGAATGAATATATTTGCCTAAATAAAAATCTGATTTTTTTGAAAATTGGAACTAATTAGGTAAACTATTTATATAGCTTATTATAGTAATTCTATATACTCAAACTAAAATTTGATATACTTAAAATTTGATATATTTAATTGAATGAAAGTTTGCTATATTAGATGAATAATAAAAAAAACAACCAGTAATTAATTATTGCTTTAAAAAAGTCACGTGCTCAATAAATTTAATCACGATAATATATACTTGCATTATATTTTGAAGTTACATTTTTGTATATTTCTTACTAATGAATGATTCGTGCGTTGCACGAGTTTATATACTAGTATATATATGCATATGAGTACATAAAAACTCAAATGGAGTATATATTTGGGTAACAGTTTTGTAATAATTGGACATTGCTATAAAGGGTACATATAATATATATGCTTAAAAGGGTGCATTTTCAGATGACATTTTTGTAAATTATATGAATTTTTTCTTCACAAGAAATTTGTGCACCTTATAAGATAATATGTACTACCCCTTTTGCTACAATATTTACATCTGTCTGGTTTTCAGTTTTCACCACTTTTTAAGTATTTTCACTTAATTCTATCTCTATTATTAGAAAATAATACAAAGATGAGATTATTTATAGCGAGTGAGTGAAATGTTGTATTATTAATGTGAATTTTTCTAAAACTTTACTATTATTGATTATGTGCATTTCAACATGCCTACAAAATGTCCAACCCTATATGGAGTTAATAGGCTTACTAAGCAGTAAGCATCAAATACCATTCAACCAATATTTTTGGATTTGCTTGTTCAACTTTTCATTTTGCCAACCAATCCATTGTTCCCTTCGTAATCAATTGATGAGTAGAACATAATATTGACTTTATTTTTAATTATTCATATGTATTTTATATATCATATCTGTAAGTTGTAGGTTTATTTTTTTTAAAGGCCTTCCTCGAGTTGGGACACTTTGATTGCACTCTTCTTTATTGGTATATATGAATTGTCGTCGTTATTTCCTCCCCATACCCTGATCATAGTTTTCTATGAGCGGAATACAACACTGGGTATGGTGATGATGATGACTTCAATCTCTATTCGGCGAAGGTTTTAGGTTCGAGTTCATAGTCGTTTTTTAAGTCTATTATGAAGTACTTAAAAAAATCAATTTATATCTCATGAAATTATAACTAATTTTCTAGTATATGTTTATGATAAGGACAAAGACATTAGCTAATAGTATGTTCGAATTTTAGATAAATTACAAATTTTAAAATTAATAAATAATATAAGGTTAAATTTCTAATTCAACGAGAATTACATAAGTAAATATTGTAAATAAATTTAATTGTACACTTTTTTAATATATATTTTTTATAATTTTTTACCATGCGTATTTAAAGATATTAAGGCTTAAAATTTACTTTACAAACTGTGCGAAAAATAGGTGAGAAAAACATTTGAAAACAGAGAGAATATAACTTTTTTTTTTTTAACTTTTTAAACTAAATAAAATGAAATAAATTTCAAGAAAAGGGTAAAATTAGAAAAGTGGGCATCAACGATTCTTTGACAAGAAAAATGAACCACCTCCCATAGTGCATTAAAATTCAGCATATTTATTATTTAGAACTTTAATAAAGAACGTACTAGAATAAATTCACTAATTACGTTTTTTAAAATTAAAATTTGCCGTTTCGTCAAATGTGGGTCCATTCGGGTACAACAAACTCGTCGTTTAGCTTACCCGCCAAAATTTACCCGCTAAAGAAGGGTAGGTCCCTTTACCAATGGAGTTGACAACTTGATTTGCACTAAAAATGTTTGGTTCCTCCCACAAACTTTGCCTTCTTTTTTGTTTAAATTTCATGTATTTTTACTTATCACTATAATTTTTGTTATTTTTAAAATTATATATATATATATATATATATATATATATATATATATATATATATATATATATATATATATATATATATATATATATATATATATATATATATGATAAAAAAAAATCTAAAAGTCACGATTGAACCAAAAATTCAGAATTGTAAAAGTCATTATATTACACAGAAAAGTTACTATGACATTTTTTTTGAATTAATTTATAGAATATTTTTTATTTATAACATAATATCTTTTTATATCTATAGTGAGAAAATATAAATTTTTCTCACTCTCTTTTTCTCTCTCCAATCTTCACTCTCTCTCTATATATTTATAATCTATTTTCTCTGTTTTTCCATTTATTTATTTAAAATTTTTCACTTTAAAAAAGAGAACTTTTTATTAGGTTTTTAAAATATGTTAAAAATAGAATATATTCATGTGGGATGATCTTGTTAGAATAGATAGTTTTTTAATATATAAATTTTATAATTTTTTAAAATGCGTAATTAAAGATATTAAGACATAAAATTCGATTTAAAATACATGTAAATTATTTAGTGGACAAATAAAAATGAAAAAAAATATATTTTTTTAAACAGACACATTTTTCCTACTAGTCAACAATATTTATTTTGTTGCTTTTTTCTTGGTTTCCTACCAAATGTCTTTGGAACAATTTTGGTGAGACATACTTACTATTATACCCAATTCCACCTGGCTCTCTTTAGTTTGTTTCTAAATTGTAATAATAAAAATAAAGATTCATCATTATCATACCCAGTGAATCCTGCTCATAGAAAACTATGATCAGGGTCTGGGAGGGAAGAACGACGGCAACTCATACCAACAAAGGAGATTGCGATCAAAAAGTCTCCAGATTCGAGAAAGGTCTTCAAAGAGAGAAACCTGCTGCTTACGGATATAATAAACAGGCAACGAACAACAATAAATAAAGGGCGAAATAGACGGATTGTAACTTGTTGTAATTTGTCACTTGTAATGCTAGTCAATCAATAGCCTTCGAGTTGAGTAATTTTGGGTTTTAAGCGTAATACATGAAATGATTGATACTCCTATATTATTCTAATTTTATTATTATATTAATATCAGATTAAATTAATTTTGGTTGTCTATCATTATAAGTTATAAGTGATGATGTTTATCAAAAGTTTTGAATGATTTAATTCATTAATCTGATTTCATCTTTATGTTAATGTTAGAGTGAATTTGATTTGATTGCCTACCTTTATAAGTTATAGCTGGTATATAAGTTATAATTTATAAATACTCCTTTTTATTCAGTCTAAATGTTTTATTTTAGTTTTTTCTCACTTCCCAAGAGGCCCAAGATAATATTTTAATTCTTAATATTTCAAATTATTTTTAATTAAAAATTATAAAATTTGATATTAATGATCCTTGTATTGAAACGAATCAAACAAGATCCCCCAGGCCATATGACTATATTTTAAGATTAAGAGTAAAATGCAAATTAAAAAGTGATGAGTGAATAGTGCTAAAAAACTAAATGAAACATTTAGGCTGAATAAGAGGTAATATTATTTTTTAGTTTTATGTTAAATGAAGTGATTATTGACTTGAAGAAGAAATGAGCGCGTTAATAAAAAAATAATAATATATATAGTCCTAAAGATTATATATAAGAAAGAATCTTGTATTTAATTTTGTTTTTGTTTTGAAAACATAAACATTTAATTATATTTAATTATTTTAACATTTATTCTTTCTTGAAAAGTTAAAGTCATTACATTTAGTTTCTTTGTGTTTTAATTTATAAATTAAAAACTCAAAATAAATTAAAATAATTAATAAATTAATACTCCCTCCGTTCCTTTATGTTCTTCCACCTTACTATAACGGGTAGTTTCAAAAGTTCTTCCACTTTAGAATACTTTCTATTTTTGGAAAGTTTTCATCTCACTTTTACCCCTTAAAACCCCACTTTCCTTACTTCACACTACTATTTAATTATTTTCTCTCTCATACTTCCAATACAATCATTACTTCACACTACTATTTAATTATTTTTTCCTCTCATAATTCCAATACAATCATTACTCTCTATTACTATATAATTAAAATAATACCCACTACTACCAAAGATTCTACTTTTCTTAATATTTGTGAAAAACTCAAATAGGAAGAACAAATAGGAACGGAGGGAGTAATATATATTATATTGTCTAGCAAGTAATATGAAACGAAATATTAAAAGGAGGGTAAAATTAAATTAATATGCAATCTTCAAAAAATAAAAATTAATATGCAAAGAATAAAAGGGAAAAAATTAGAAAAAGACGAAGAAGTGGGAAAGGGGGAAAATCGAAAGAAGAGAAGTGAGAACACGGACAGCGTGCTGACTCATTATTCATGATTCACGAATGCAGTAAATGACCCATTTGCGTGATTCCTGATTTTTGCCGGATTGTGGGACCCACGCCTACCCTTCATTTTGAAATTTTTTTCATAAAATAATAATAATAATAATAATAATAATAATAATAATAATAATAATAATAATAATAATAATAAACAGTTTAATTTATTTTAAAAAATTAAATAAATATGAAAAAATTCAAAATAATAAAGTGATGGGAGAAAATATGGGCAAAACTAAAAAATAAAAGTTAAGGAGACAGTAAAGTCACTAACACGCAACCCAGTTGCTCGCATAGAGCTGTGAGGGATTGATGATATTATCCTCGAGGGCTTTTGCTGAGTTAGTTCTGTATTTTATGTCTGGATGTCTTTGTTTGGCTCGCTTTTGGCTTTCCTTTTGGTTGTTTTCAGGCTATTGGTTTTTTTAGTCAGATAGGATCTATGTATAGTTTGGCTTGGTTTGTTGAGTTTGGTTTGGTTTGGTTGGTTGTCCTTGTTGGCAAGTTCATTTATGTGATGTAATAAATTTCACTTCTATGATCAAGTAAGTGTTTTCCTTACATTTTTATACTAAACAACGTATAATTATAATTTATACTCTTACCCTTACTCCTTTTTTTTATCATTTTCCTTTCCATTACAATTTGTGTTCTCATGCCAAACACCCCTTTTAGTTTTGATGAAATATGAGCAATAACATTTTTCGTTGCTTTAATTTGAGTGAAAACAATATCTTTATCATCAATCTTAAAACACCACAAAAATCTACTCTCGGCCCTCCCTACTTATAACCTTATTTTATTGCTAATAAAATGTAAAAATAGATATATTCACCATAAAAGTCTTGATTCATATTCTCAAAGTTGAAATAAATGATAATAAAATAAAGAAATTACATTTCCGCATCAATCGGAAAATAAAGCAAATTAAGATAAAAGAATTAAAACAAAAATCCTTCACATTTTAAAGCAAAACAAAATTTTTCAACAATCAATAAATTTAAAATGAAAATAAACCAATACCTCGTCATTTCCCTTTTCTTCTCTTCCCTACCTGTTCTTTTTCTTCTCTTTTCACACTTAAAAAACCATCCAAACATAATGTAAATTTACTTTCTTATTTCAAACACTCTTAATATGGTATCAGAGCCTTTTACCTCCAATGTGGGTAAATGTTAGGCATGAGAAAATTGTACCAACTAATTGAGCATTGAGCATTTCTCCTCATGTAAGAAATATATGTAATTTGTACATCATCATCATACACAGTATATCTAACTACGATCAGAATCTAATGAGAAAAGAATGATGACAGACTCATACCTATAAAGAAGATTACAATCAAAGAGTCACCAACTCGAGAACGGTCTTCAAGAGTAATTTGTACATACCTACCACTAATATTTTTCTTTGAAAGAAAAAAGCATTGAACTTGCGTAGAACCATTCCCATTTCCATTACCCAAAAACAAGCTCACATAAACTGCAACACAAGCACGAGCACCTGCACCTCCCCCACTCCCCAATCATTCTCTTTCATCTCCTTAAAATTCCCACACATCCACCCCCCCTCTTTTTTCTTTTTTTTTTTTTTTAAATTTTGTATTTTCTTATTGTTATTGGTTGTCCCCTTCTTCTTTCCTTCATTTCTTCATTTTTGGGTACTTAATTTATGAGCTTTATCTGCTTATTTATGGCGTTTCACGGATCTTCTTGATCAAATTTACCTTCTTTCTCTTTGTACATAAATTACTATCATCTTATTTTTCAGGTTTGTGTTATTTTCAGTTCATCTTTCCATTTTTCCTTTTTTTTCTAAAACAAAATCAAGATAAACTTGGTTAAGATTGGAACTTTATTGATGAAGCTAAATAAATTTTAATGGGTTTTTTGGGGACTAATTTAAGTTGATTTTGAAATGGCAGGATCTGCTCTTGGGTTTTCTACAGAAGGTGAATTCAAAGAGGGATTTTGATAGGTACAATAGCTTAACTTTTTCCTTTTTTTTTTTAAAAAAATTATAGTTGCTAAAAATTTATCTTTTTTTTTTTTTTTGATGTATATGGATATGGATGGATGATGTTATTTTTTTTATTTTTTTATTTTTACAATTTTTGATTTCTTTTATGGTTTTGATTTTATGATATAATTTGTCTGTAATTGTTGTAGATTTGTAATGGGTTGAAGGAATCTAGGGATTTTCTTATTTTACATTCACATATTTTTCTTTTTGAATTTTTTAACCAATTTCTTTTGTTGACCAACAGAAGATGGGATTTTATTTTCTTTTAAGGTTTTTTTTGATTTTAGTTTTTTCATTTTCATACCTGTTGAATTTGATAATTCTTGATCATTTGATGATGTTTTAGTGAGTTTTCCTGTTGTTTCATCAAGTTATTCAAGTTTTTCTTCCTTTTTTGCTGTCTAATTTTTTCCCTTTGTTTGTGAGAATTTTTTAGACTAGTGGTTTAATGCTTTCCCTTTCATGGTTCGATTCTCAATCTCACCACATACAGTAAGGATTAATTCATTCTTTCCCCTTTTGCTTGTAAGGAATCTCTAGCCTTATCCTCGAATAAATAAGATTTCATTTTGAGCATAATATGTCTGCTAATGTATTACTGATGTAGTTGCTTGACACATCCAACTGGTTTTGTACACATATTATAAATATCTTAAGATAGTAGCTATTTGCCATTCTAGGTTTTGGATTAATGGGTTATTAGGCTGTGAAAATTCGTCATATAATCTCGTGTGGGCACGACACCGATGGGAATCAGCCCACAAACCCACGGGGATGAGCATTGACTTGCGCATACACTTGATGAGGTTCATTGTTTCCCAATACTATATGGTAGTAGTAGGATTAGTCCATCCAATATATATGCAAGTCCACAACCCACTAATTTTGTGGATGTGGGATCTTGTCTTACATTTGTCTTACATGTGAAGTATTTCCAACATGAGTATGTTGTACGAGGCTAGTTTGTACCAAATTAGATGCTGGGATGGAATCGGGTATGGGAACGTGGTCGGAAAGTGACAAATTTTGAAAGATATTACGGAAAAGGTTTGGAATTCGCTTAAATTAAGTACCCTTGGTGTGAGGATGATAAGATTTGGTGGGATTTTGCACAACTATCTTGATGTGCGTGGTTATGCAATCATGCTTAGTGTTTGTTCTTATTCTAAGCTAATATTTATAAAACCTTATTGACATAAACTATAATGCTCATTTCATTGCTTATTTAATGTCAATTTTTATAGAATTCGTTATTCCCTGATGGCAATTTACGGGTTTTCTCCCCTTTTCAGTTTAATTTTAAAGGAGGGGGTGGGAATGGGATGTTTGAATGTTTAACCATAATATGTACGGCTATAAATGCTTGTATGTAAAAGGTTGAACAATAGAATAAGTATTTTTTGTCACAGATAGTCAAGCAATTTTATTCTTTTGATGTTTGTTATTTCGTTGGGGCTAAAGATGTATATTCTTTGGTTTTCTATTATAAAGATCTATTTTGAACTGAATCATTAAATCATGTGCACTTCTTATTTATGTGCAGTTGCACATTATGTTTGCTACTAAGGATTAATCGAAAACCACCTCTTTGTTAAAGGATAAAAAATTGGTTGAATTTATTTCCATGGACAAACCTGCACTAAATGTGGATCAATTTTGTGTATGGTAATATGACCTTGAAGTTTGATTGATCTGATTGCACTCAAAAGCGTTAGCCTATTCGTACATGATTCCTACTATGAGCACATAGGTGGACTGCGTACTTTCCATTTAACTTCCTATTACCTTAATTCCATTAAGTAACTCTCACCTAGGCTCTCGCATAGACGGGCTTGTGGGTTCGTGTATACACAATGACTTTTTTCCATTGACCACATAACCTCATCTTTTTATGCCTCTAAAGGGATCCATCACATAGTAGATGTTTAACAACATTCTTGTTATTTTTAAAGGATTATATTTTCTAATTTAATTACATGTCTTGTGATACAACTATAGTTATGACTTGTGTTTGCTTTGGAACACTGCTTCGGAACTACTTAAAATAAACTTTACGGCCCGTTTGGTTAACGTATTGATTGGTGGTAATGAAAAGGATTGTTGTGTAAATTTTCATGATGTGTATCATGTCATTCCCATTTTAATAAAAGTTTGATCATATAAAAACTTTTTTGTTCTCAATTTTCCATTACCACCTAACATCACATATTTAAATGATAATGCATTGGAATGAATATTGTAAAGAAAATAAGATTGTTGAAGGAGAATAAGCATGGCTAATAATGTATTAAGTTTGTCAAGAGATATTCTTACCAAAATTACACTAACTTTCCCATCACTATTCCCACCATTTAGTACCGTTTATCAAACGTGCCATTATAGTTTGTAATTATTATGGCACATTATGTAATATTTGATTAAAAGGTAAGAAATTGGCAGAATTTTGTATTTTGGCATTTGGTGAAGAAATTATTGGATTTGTATGATTTCTTTTTTTGAACAATATCTTGGAAGCTTGTTTTGAATTTGATCATATACTAATCTTGTTTTTATGCTGACATGGATTTGATAGTTAAATTGTTCAGGTGTTGCTATTGTGTACCATCTTGTAAAGAAGAAGACTGTGAAAGTACGGTGAAGTTTGCTTTGCAATCTAATCACAATGTTCGGTGGCAACAACAACAATCATGCACTTCCAATGTTTTTGGATGACAATCAATTTCAGCTTAATACTAATGCACCAAACCATCAACTCCAGCTTTTTGGGAATTGTAAGTCCGACTATATGTTTCAATGCTCATTACCGATCCATACGTCATATTTCGCTCGCAATAGTTTCGCTTCTCTGAACGATAGCTTTTGCGTTTATGCCGTTTACTATTTTCCGTGTGTTGTGTCGGTTACAGAATGAAACTCTTGACAATTTGGGTGGGGATCTATAGTTAAGAAGTTGGGGTGGAAATAAACTATACATAAATATTCATTTGTATTTTGTGATGTGAAGTTTTGAGGTGTCCTCCCCGCCTTGTTCTGATCTTATCGAACTGTTTTACTTTCCGAGGGTTTTCTTTTTATTGTCTCTGTGATCCCGATAGATCAACAAGGAGATCTGCCATCTAGGTTTAACCTATAAAGTGCGACTCTGGAAAACCTTTTTTGACCTTTATAAAGAATGAAGTCAAAGATGTATGCTTCCCCTGCCCCCTGAGTTGCAACATTTTTTTTTTGTTTGTCGTACTCAGTTTGCTAATTTCTTTTCATGGAGATGGTTGTAGGAAAATAGAATGCAGAATAAAATAAATATGAGGATAAAATAAAGATATTATTTTAGAATATTATATTTGAGGAAGCTAAGATCTTTTTTAATATTTAGGATATGAAGATTATTTTGTTTACTATTATTTAGGTTTAGGTTAATATTTTGTTTTCTATTTCAAAAAAAAATATTTTGTTTTCTAATTTTAGTCCTAGTAATTCACCATATTAAACCCAAACCGAATTCCGCATTATGATTTTCTACAATGGTCCCCATCATTTTCTTGAATTTTCATCAACACATTTGTTTTCTTTTTTTTTTTTCTTTTAATATCATCCACACAATTTATATGTTTTTGTCGTATTCTTAGTTTTAAGAGGCGCGAGGCGCAAAAGGTTATTTTTTTCCGAAAAAGAAAGAAGGCTTGGTCTTTTCGCATGCCAGGTGACAATTGCTATGTTGCTTGCTTACTTTATCACTACCTGCAAGAACCATTTCGAGATTTTGACTAATTGATTCTTACACTATTTGTCATGTTGAACTTGGGCTAATTCGAATTCAATTACTCTCCTTGAAGATGATATAGTAGTTTGAAGATTGTGCATCATTTTACGGAGACCAAGCAATATTTCGATAAACATTTGTTACCTTTTCCGGGGGATGAGACCAGCATGTAGTCCCACGTTAGCTCATGACATTTTCTGTTGTCTAGTTATTAGTCTGCTTAAGTTGTGTACATTATCTCATTCTCATCTATCATTTATCAGTCTTCTCATTCGAACTTTTTACAGTACCCGCGGGATGTACAGTTGACCCAGTAAATTATTTTGGAAATGAGCATAATTCATCTATTGTTCGGCCTAACAAACGCGTTAGAGAGGCTGAAGATCTTTCTAGGCAACAAAAACTCCAGATTTCGTTAAATTATAACATGTGCCAGGATGAAGTTGACCGTTCGGCTAGCATTCCGAACCACAACCCAGTATCTACTGGGCTCCGGCTCTCGTATGATGACGATGAACACAACTCATCTGTCACATCTGCTAGTGGAAGCATGACAGCAACACCCTCCATACTACTCTCGCTTAATGACAATATCAGGAGTGAGCTCGAACGACAGAAAGAAGAATTTGACCAGTATATCAAAATTCAGGTATGCATCGTTGATATTAACTTCTCATCCTCCGAGTCGTTTAAAATTTTTTTTGCTTTCCCTTGTTTGCTGATTAATTGGCACAATCAGGGGCGAAGCTACATTGGGGCCGAGGGAGGCCCAACCCCTCTAGCCGAAAATGCGATCCTTTGTATTTTTGGCTTTGGCCCCCTTACTAATATATGATATACTAGTATACTTTAAAGAGTCTCAAAATATAACAACAATTTACTTAGCTTAATGGTTGGAGTAATACATTTGTAACCTAAGGTTAAGGGATCAAATTTTAATATAATCAATTATTTTTTAATAAACTAATAAATTTATACTATAATGTCATTACTCTTTATCTTATAATTTGACATTCACCTTTTTTTAGTGTGTGAGTTTATAATTTTGCTATCTTGAATTTAACGGTATTTTATTGGAGTTTTACTAGGCGAATAATAGAGTAAAAAACAATTTGCTTTTCTCAAAAGGATAATTATAGGGAAGCTTCAACTCCATTTGTTGAATATGTTTTTTTGTTATGATTCAAGTTCATATCAGTCTATGATTTTAAAATTTTCTTAATTTAACTAGGTTTTATATAATAAATAATTTGCTAGTGAATCGACTATTTTCCGCCCCTAATTCAAAATCCTGGTTTCGCCCCTGGGCGCAATAGATTTATGTATGTGAGCCAAGTATTCAGAATCACTGAAACATCTTCTGTTTCGACTTTGTGCAGCAAGAGCAGTTAGCAAAGGGTGTAAGAGACATGAAGCAAAGACACATGGCATCGTTCTTAAACACTATCGAAGATGGTATAAGCAAGAAGCTTCGAGAAAAGGAGACGGAGTTAGAAAATATAAACCGCAAGAACAGGGAACTTATGGAGAGAATAAAGCATGCAGCCACCGAAGCTCAAAACTGGCATTACCGGGCAAAATACAACGAGTCCATGGTTAATATCCTTAAAAACAACCTTCAGAACGCGATTTCTCAGGGTGCGGATCAAGGGAAGGAAGGGTTTGGAGACAGTGAGGTCGATGACGCAACTTCTTACATCGATCCAACAAATTACCTCACAGTGGCCGGAGGTCGGGGAAAGTCTATTATGGGACAAAGTTCAGAGCATCTGGCATGCCGAGCTTGTCGATCTCGGGAGGTGTCGATTTTGCTGATGCCATGTCGGCACTTGTGTGTGTGCAAGGAATGTGATGGGTTCGTAAGCGTCTGCCCGGTCTGCCATATCCCTAAAAGTGCTAGTGTGGAAGTATACTTGTCTTGACATTGTGTGATGATATTATGGAGTTTTACCATGTATGCCTATTCCCTAGTCTTGTTGAGATGTATACTAAGATGAAATACCAAATGTTGGTGGAATTGAGCCTTTGTCATCTGGTCTTGTTATTGAGAGGTTCTTCATGAATGAAATTTGAACCTAAAAATTGTGCACATGAAACTTCTTGTTTTAATCCCGCCTAACATTGCCTATGCCTTCCACTCGTTTAAGTTTCGACTTTCAAGCGCGCTCAAACTCGAGTTGATCTTAAATAGCTTAAAAGTTGGCTCGATCCAAAGCCTTACTAACATCCTTATGTGCTACTCCCTTCGGCCCATAGAATTTACCATAAATACCTTTTTAAGTTTTTCCACAAAATTTGCTAAAATTTTATTTCTAGCTTTGTCTATATTTTTTACTTAAATTCGTATTCACACATTTTTGTCATGTTACTCGTACATTTTTGTCATCTGCACACAATGTACATCTTTATTCATCACCATTAAAACGCCTTTTTTACACTTTTAACGTTTGTTTTGAGACATAGGGAGGAGTATATTGATTCATGCATTTGTCATAATGAAGTATATGAATCTTAAATCATATATTGGAAATATGTTTCCTCACATGTCTCTATTTGCTTTACAGTCGTAATTTTATTATTTTAAAATCATTAAATGACTCATATTGTACGTATTCTTTTTACTCTATTGTAAGTTGGAGGTTTCTCTCTCCTTGAAAACATTTTTCGAGCCGAGGGACTCTTTGACCGCACTCTTTCAATGGGTATGACATGAGATGTCGTCTTTCTTTCCTCTCCAAACCCTGACCATAGTTTTCTATGAACGGGATAAACTCGTTTGACAATAATGATGATGATGATGCGCATATAGTCTATCTTACAAATAATATTCATCAACTTCATACATACATTAATTGTTCAAACAAAGTAATGCTTTCTTGTCCATTAACAAACTACATAGTACATACATTATTATCCAAACTTAAAACTAAAAAATATCACTTTTTCTTAAAGATTTTATCCAATTTAGTTTATCATAAACTCTTGAAAAACCCTAGCATAACACAAATAATTCCTTAAAACACTAACTAGATCATCATGATTATCAATATTTAGCCCTTTAACATTCTCTTAACAATCTATCATCATGACCAACATCAACGGTAGATACATCAACAACAACATCAATCTCAAATCTAAGCCCTAGAAAATCATTTTCGAAATCCACATAATCTTGGACGTACCTCGACACTTTCTCCTTCACGTAACTCAAAACTCCATCACTTACATAACATGGAAAATCCTTTTTGTTACCGTTAATTGCACGTGCAATACTATCCTCAATCATCTCCGATTTTTCGAGTATTATAAAAAATTTTATTTTATAAACATTAATATTAGGCTCCTTTAAAAGGATAGTATGGTCTTTTTGGGACGAAGATTTAGGGTTCTTGCATTTATGATGGATTTCGTGCCAATGACGAAAAAAGAGAGTAAATGTGATTTGATTTGAATCAATTTTCGACAAATCGATTATTGGTATATAGGGACTTAAGGTAATCGAACAAAAATGGGATTTGTTGTTTTCTTTAGGGTTTATGGTTAGAGATTGTTGGTTTGACATTTTTTGGTTAATTTTAAAGTGATTATAATTAGGGTAATCATCTACCTATATTTATATTAACCATTGTTGCGTATCTGTAATGCAATCTTTTGCAAGAAAGATATGGAAATTGTTTAATCCAAAGATTTGGAAAATCGAATGATTTTTTCGTTTTAAGGAAGTGTTTTTTACAAATTCTTACCTGAGACCGTCCTTTGTAAAGATGACTCTTAAAAGTCCAGTCCAATTCTAAATATATATTGTAACAACTCTAAATATAGATTTGAACTGGACATTTGAAAAATAGGGGATATGATACTTGTTGTTACTAAAGTAAAATCTAAATTTCGTATATCATTTTACTTTTCTAAAATAAAAAACACAAATTCTTGCTACATTAGGGTTAATATGTTATTTCTAATATATTTCTTATATTTAATATAAAATATTTTTATAGTAAATATTTCATATTATTATGTTATATATACTATATATCATCTTTCAAAAAAAAAATACTATATATCTTAGAAAAAAAAATAGAAATAAACAAATCAGATCCTATTTTGGTTGGAAACAGTACAAAATTAGAATTAAGAAATACTTCATCCGTTATAAAATACTTGCTACATTACAGTTATTGACAATATTCATCGTTTAAGTTTATTTTGTATTGCGATTAATGTGTAAGACAAAATATTGTCAAGTGGAATCTTGTTTGAATTTCTAATCGCATAGTTTGTAATATTAATTTTTTATAATTTCTAAATGTGTATAATTTTATATATTTCAATATAACAAATTAGATTGCGTAAAAAGTCGAATGTAGCAAGTCTATTGAAACGGTGGAAGTATGATTTTTGAGATGTATAAAAATCAACTTAACAAATTATGAATAAATCCAAGCGATCCTTTCTTAAATCTCAACGAGTTTTTTGTAGGTATTTGACCCTAATCCAATCGGGGGATTGAATAATAGAAATATGAGTTTAATTAGTTGATTTATTTGTGAACTCAGGGGCGGTTTAATATAGGGTCAACTGACATCACTTAAATTTCGAAAAAACAAAAAAACTTGTGTTGGCTAACTTGATAAATAAATTAACTTTTAATCCAAAAATCACAAGTTTAAAGTTGATGCAAATTCTTATTAGAGACCGTATTTTGTAAAGACGGCTCTCAAAAGTCCAGTCCAATTCTAAACATATATTGTTGTTACAATTCTAAATATGAATTTGGGCATTGGACTGAACTTTTAAAAGTCGTCTTTACAAAAGACGGTCCCTCAAGAGAGTACCTAAAGTTTAAACTTTTTTTTCTTCTGTGATTTAATTATGGGTAATGATATTTACAGCCCTTAGGGTTGTACATAAAAATTAACAAATTCATTTTATCATTATTAATTTTAAGTTTTCAAGAGAATCTAATCTAAAAATTGGAAAACAATTAATATTTTATATAATGATTTTTATGTTACCAAGAAATAATAAATGATAAAATAATAAAATATAATTAATTTCTTATGTTTCCAAAGCAAAAATAATATTAAATTAAATAAATTAAATGTAAGATTCCTTCTTATATACAACCCAGGATTGTATATATCATTTTCCTTAAATTATTTACCCCGGCATCCTGCCATCCAATTTTAATTCCCCTTTTTCAGAAAAATAAGTGAACAAAGCGTCAGCAAGTCAGCAATAGTCGGCGCTCGGCCGGCGCAACGGCAAGCCGGAAATTCCTGATCGACGGCAAATCAAGTATTCTGTATGTTTAAGAGTTTCTGTAAATAAATTAGGGCTTCTATATTTCTATTTCTATCTCTATTTATTTATCTTTAACCTTTATGTTTATGAGTTATCTATTTGTTAAAAATTTAGGGTTTTTATAATTTAAATGTTCATCTATTTAGATAAATTAGGGCTTTGAGTTTTCTTATTAGTTCTCATGTAAAATTATGGTTTAAAAAACATTAGGTTTTTTTTATTTGTTCACCTAATTAACTATATAGCAGTTGATAATTGTGATTAATATATTAGTTAGATAGCTTAAAGGTATACTTGATAGTTTAAAGGTAATCAGCGCAATTGATTGAATTTTTCAAAAAAGTATCGACATTCTGAACTGCTTATGATAAAATGTTAAAAGAAAACCCTTCGTAAACAAAGAAATGGGAAGTTAGGTTATTCAGTTGCCCAACATTTTCATCAAAATCAGCTGCTATAGGCGACAATTTCAATTCTTTGATTAGAAGAATCCTTCATATAATCATCTTTTATCCTTCTATCAAAAGTTCCCCTTTTTTCCCTTTTCTGGTAACAACACTGATTTTGATTTCCAAAATTATTCCCAAATTCTGTTTAATTTGTTTAATTGATGAGATTTTCTGGGTTTTTTCAGGGTACAAAAAAATTAATACTAATGCCAAGATACAAGGATGAGCCTACTGCTGTTCGTGTATATACAGTTTGTGATGAATCAAAGTTTGTATCTTTTTCTCTTTTTATCACTCATTGGTAATTATTTGTAGAAAACATTTTTTTTCTGTATTTTGTTTCATAATAATTACTTTTATTGGTTACCTATTTGTTCAAGGTACTTAATTGTGCGAAATGTACCAGCATTGGGTTGTGGTGATCAGCTAAAACAACTGTTTTCAACTTATGGAGGAGTTGAAGAGTATGCTTGCTTTTACCTTATTAATCACTTGTTTTCAATGGTTTATTGAGCTGTAAGCCTACAACTAATGTGAATTGCTTTGTGATTAATGATCTTATAGTTGATAATTAGTAATGATCAGAGATATACTCATCCGTCCCTTTAAATTTGCTACAAAACATCCAAAAACGAGCTGACTTGTTTGGTAAATTCATTTTGTATCAAACTGATTATTATGTCATACATGGTACAAAGCCTTTGTATGTTTGAAGGGAATGAGATTAAAAAATGAAAAAGTTTCCCCAGATATAACTCATATAAGTCTTTGGGGAGAGTGGTATTATAGTTGAGACTTTCATTTTTATGTCTGTCTTCTAAGTCCCTAACATGACAACAAGGGATAAGACTTTTTTATCTTCAAAGTTTCATCTTAAAAGTCCTGTTTCCTTGTGCCAAACACCCCCGGGATTTGCAGTGCTTATGTTGTGGTTTAATTCTCCCCGTGCGGTATGCACACAGAAATTTAACTGATGTGATGTTCATCTTTGGATCAATACTTTTAAATTCCAGATACAGAGGTGTTTGGAGTTCGTTCAGTTGATAATTTGTTATGAACTTGTTTGATTGCATCTCGAGATTATATGAACTTGTATTTGATTGAAGCTTTTTTGTATAGATTATATCAGATGCTTACGTATTTAGTGTCTATATCGCGAACCCTATGGAGTGGTAAAGGTTTCTTTTAGTTTTTTTAGCTTGTATGTAATATTTCATTGATGCAATGCAGATGTAAACCTATGGACGCAGAAGAATGTGAGCAGTTTACGGATGTCTATTGGATCAAATTTCACCTCATCAGTAATGCACGGTGAAGAAAGTTTCCTTGTTTACTCTTCAGTCGTAGATACTGTGTACTTTTCGGGCCTAAAATTAACCCTTTTTGAGGTGGGCATAGGCAATGGTTATGCGGGATGGAACATTTCATTTAAACCCGCTCACTTGAAAATCTGAACTGTTTGTTTTGAATATGAGTGTTGACTAAAGGAAGAATAATACGAATGAATAATATGTCACGATTGCTTGCCATTCTTTTAGGTTCGCGAAAAGAAAACTAGATGAATCAGTTTTCCTTGGGAATCGACTGCAGGTATCTTATGCTACCGAGTATGAGAGTCTGTCTGACACGAAGGAGAAGTTGGAAGGCAGGAGAAAAGAAGTCCTCGCACGATTGAAACGTAAGTTTCCTACTCTTATTGGTATTACTTAGTATGAGAGTATATTTTTGAACCCTTGTGCTATATGTTTATTAACAGCTGGGAGATTCGGAGGCCACAAAATGCATAATCATGCCTTCACAGATGGACTTTCGTCGCAAGTTTCTCAGCAATCGGACACGAACGAAGGATGGTATACTATTTAATTTGATCATTCCTATGTTTTACCAAAGTGACACTAATGGACTATGTTACTCGAACTCTTTCATTTTGCTTCACGTACCCATGTCTAATCCTTGATGCTCGGACATTAGTATGGCACATAGATACTTCATTTTAGGCATAAAATACCCAAGTCCAAGTAACATAGCCTTTGGAGTGTTCTCGAAAATAGTATTCATGACTATTTGTACAGGTACGCCAAAGAAATGGATCGATTTTCCGAAACAAAACAGCGGCCAATCACCAGGGTTTCATCTGACCAGGTAATCTGTCTACTTCCGCAAACACTTTTTGTGGAAATTGAGAGTGACTTGAAATTGAAAAAGGATAGAATAACGACGACTATAGTACACTTACTGCTCGTTTGGTTAACGGTACTAATTAGTGGTAATGAGAATAATTTGTAGTGTAAATTTTCATGATATATAATAAGTTTTTTGTTCACAATTTCCCATTATCACCTAATACCATATGTTCAATTAGTAATGCAGTGGAATGAATTTTGTGAGGAAAATGAAATTGTTGGAGGTGAATAAGCATGACCATGAAATTTATCGAGATATTTTTTTCCAAAATTACACTAATTTTCCATCACCATTCCCACCATGTAGTGCCGATTACCAAACGGATCGTTACTTTAACAGTGATCAAATTGCTTTCGGATAACCATTTTCCTTGATTCTTCTTTTACTATCCAAATGAAGGAAATACCGAACCTCCATTTCCCTCCCCTTTCCCGCCTTTCATTTTCTCCCTTCCAAACACAGTTTTAGTGATTGACTTGATGAATCGACAAACAAACTGTTTGTGAATCCTGTTCCCCTTCCCCACCAAAAACAAAAATAGATGCTACGGCCTACGAGAAACAATTCGATCTCCCTTTTTTTGTGCTGCCTTTCTCTATATATGTTAGATCATGCTATTATACAAATTACCTTTCCCTAGCTACTTTTAAGATTCTAGTGCTGATAAACGCTATGGAGTGTATATATGTCTTGTGTTTTTTTCCGATAATATGCTGGCATCCAGCCTAATTTAACAGAACTTCAACCTCATATGCTACTTAATTTTTGTTTTTACTGTCAGGATTACTTCCCATCCCATTCAATGAATGAAACGGTTAGAAGGGTGAGGGATAAGCTCGACAAGGTGAGTATTTTCCGCAGTTCTTATCTATCTCGAACAATATGCCATGGAGTGTCTTGGATGTGTTTGTCAATTCGCTGTGTACTCTTCTCGTTTCAGATAGAATCAAGTTCGTCCAGCCTACAAACTGGTTCAGCTACGAAGAAAATGCGAGTGGATAATAGAAGAAGGATATGACTCCCCTCCTTCAATGATCTTGCATTAATTTTCGATTTATTTTTTAGCCGATTCTAGAGGGAGGGAAGCGGCTGGGGTATGCCATAGAAAGGCGATGTTTTATCGAGTGGTGAATGTTTGGCTTTGCAAATCCTGATACTCCCATGCAATGCAGGTTATAATGTACTTCGTACTACAGAAATTGCTACATTTATTTTGTTATTGTTGAGTAATGTTTGGATTAACACAGCGATTTCTGTGGAACAAGAGTTTGTACTTTTTAGAAAATATAATTAAGTGAAAATTTCTCAAATTCATCTTTTAGCATGTTTTTAAATTATCAATCTTTTAATAATTTCTTTTACCTAAATAATATTAAAGAATTTAATGAATAAAAAGTGTATTGACATTATACATAAGATAGATATTGAAAGTATTCAGAATGAAAATAACTATTTCTATTAATAGTAAGAACTTTAGAGGTAGGGTCTTTTTGACAAATAGGTGTTAATTGGAGTTGTCGGTAATGTATTGGCTGAAAAGTTAGTCATTTAAGCTAGTTGTTATGAAAGTGTTTAATAAAAGTTATTTGTTGAAAAAATAGGTTCTAAAACCAAAAGTAATTATTTTAAAAGCTAGTATGAATAATGTTTTTTTTTGCTTAAGAGTTAACTTTTCAACTGTAGAATTTATTGATCAAACACTTATTTGACTATTTAAACAACTAAAATCTAGAACTTAAACACCAAATAAAAAATTAATTGTCCAATAGTTCCCTAATTTTTTCTTAGTATCTCCAAACCAATCATACCTTAGTTATGATTTTAAAGTATAATAGTAAGATATGATTGGTTGGAACTTGGAATACTAATGATTAGTACAAGGATGTTTAGCTATTGAGTTTAGCTACATCTATTCATCGGATAAACTATGCAGTACTAATAGATTTATTAATTTGCTTATTAATAGTAGAAATCAATAATAGATATATATATATTTTTGAAATGATAATAAATATATATTAATTTGTTCATTAATAATTATTATTAATAGATTTACACACGAAGTCAATTTAATATTTCTTGGCTAAACAAATTAATTGTTACTTCTTAGTTTAGTTAACTCTCAATCTCTCATAATTTTTACTTGATGTATATTATATTATATTATATTTAAAATAACAATCCTAAAATATAGCTTTGTAATTCTCTTGGGATATTATTAATATTATATTATATTTACTTGATGTATATTTGTTATTTTTACTTGATGTATATTGTACTTGATGTAAATTAATATACATTTGTTATTAATATATATCAAGTAATATTATATTATTTAAGAATTTGTAATTTTTACTTGATGTATATTATTTTCTTTGGCTAAATAAATTTTTACTCCCTCCGTTTCTTTTTAAATGTCTCATTTATTTTTTAGGTTATTATTCATTAATAAATTTTTATTTGCATTTTATTCTTAATCTATAAGTTAAAAGTTAAAACATAATCAAATGAGGTCTTCTTTGATTCGTTTAATACAAGGTTTATTAATATATAATTTTCATAAATTTTTATTATATGCAAATATCATTATTAAATATTAAATTATTATATTAATAAATGTGAAAAAACAAATCTTCAAAAAAAATGTGAAAAAACAAATAGCCCCTTTAGTATGAGACCGAGGCTCATTATGCTAAAAGTTTCTATCATTGGGCTATGTAACCTAAATATGGGATACATCTCACGATAAGACTGTCTCACAGTTACACTATCTCAAGAATTTAATATTTAAAATGAACAGAGGAAGTAATATTAATTCTCGTGGAAATTCAATTTAATTTCAATTTTGATCAAATAACCCGTTAGAACTTAGAATAAAAAAAAAAAATTAAATTCTGATAAGACCCTTAAAAAATATATATACACGCCTCTTCACCTCAAATCTTTCCTTTTCTCCTTCGTTCTTTTCTGGATTCTTCAACCTTAGAGAACAGAGTTTGAAGGCTGCAATTATACATACTCTGGAGTTTCGTTTCAATTTCACCTAATTTCCATACATAATATTGTAAGAATCATACCCTTTTCTTTTTTTTTTTTCTCTAATTTTACCCACTTTCATGAAAAAGAGTTCAAATCTTTCTATCTTATTATTATTATATGTGGGAATTTTTCAGCTACTTAGTTACCCACTATTTTTTATGTTGATTTGTTTTAGTTTTTGTATTTGATCTATATTGTTGGAATTCTGGGGTTTAAGACTTTGTAATTATTATTGTAGTTGAGTATATAATATATTTTAGACTAATCATTAATTTCAGCTTTTAGTGTAAATATTTTCTTTACAATAGAGTATTTAAAATATTTTGATTTAATCATCAGTTTAAGATTTTGGGTGCTGTGTGCTCTATCAATTTTTGATTATGATTATTTATATTATTGTTCATTACTATGATCAAGGTCAACTATGTAAGTGTATGCATATTTTAAAATTATGCCTAAATGGGTTGTCTTTTATTTGGGTGATTGGTAAATTGTGCTATACAAAATTACTCCTGGGTAAGGTTTTTAATTATCTTCTCTGTAACTCTATTTGTGATTGAGATTTGTGTTATTTGTTATGACTAACTTAACAAAGTAAGGTTGCGTATATCTGACCTCCCAAATCCCGCTTTGGTGGAAGCCACTTAATGACATTAGGTAATGAAATGTGATCATTGTTGTTATACTAGCTTTGAGGTCTTAGATTATGTTTGTGCTTTGAAGCTATGTTATGATGGTGCTATGAAATTGTATATATTATAAGTGTTCAAAACTAGAGGAGTGTTAAACATCTGAAGATGTATTAGATGTGAATTTGGAGATATGAACTTGTTGGGTATGAGTTGCTGCCTTCCTTCCCTCCCCAAACCCTGATTATAGTTTCCTATGAGCGGAATACACTGGGTGCGATGATAATGATGATGAACCTGTTGGGTTGCTGAAACAATTTTTTTCTGGATCCATACAAGAAGTTATAGCTGTTGTGGATACTCGTATTATGTTTGTGATAGTATATAAATTGATTGTCTCTTGTTATACTATGGAAATGATGTTTGTTGTCTTTAAAAATGTACTAGCATGTTGCCCTTTGCAACTTTCTTAATTGAGCTCATTTTGCAAGGATAGTATTGATTATACAAAATTTGCGCTATCAAAGTAAGTTTATGGGCCTAGATTAAACAGGGCTAATGATATGTTCAGTGTTCTCTTGACTTCTCTTTCTGTTCTCGTGATTGTTTAACACGAATAGAAAAGCTTTTTTCAGATTTATCCAATAGGTTTTCTTACAATTTCATACATGTTTAATAATGGGAAATTGTATTCCAGTTTGCAAGGTGAACATGGGATCAGAAGGACCTAAGAATGTCACATTTCATGTTACTGGTTTCAAGAAATTCCAAGGAGTTGCTGAAAATCCCACTGAAACCATAGTAAGCAACTTGAATGAGTATGTGTCAAAAAATAGTCTTCCTGCAGGGGTGAAACTTGCAAGTTGCACAGTTCTCGAGACAGCCGGCGAAGGGGCAAGACCAGCTCTTTACCAGTTGTTCGAAACAGCAGCCTCAAATTCTGACAATGAATCAGTTGTGTGGGTGAGTCTTCATTTTAGTTCTCTCGTTAAGCTATAGATGATGTTAGCTACCAAGGTTCAGACGAAAACAACTTTTTATTACCAACAAAGGTAAAGTTGTATACGTCGACCCTTCCAAACCTGACTTAGGTGGGAGCCACTTAATGGAAAAGGGGTAATGAAATGTTGGCGAGTCTCCATTTGTGTTGATTCTAAAGACTGATTTTACTCGGTAATCATCTGGAAGTACTTTAGCATTGTTTTTGTGAAGCTGTGTTAATGTGGGTTTAGTTTGTTCTAGTCTATGTTACTCGAATTCTCCATTTTGCTTTACGTACCTATGTAAGATCCTTGATGCTCGGACATTGATATGACATTTAGACACTTCATTTAGGCGTAAAATTGAATATTTAGACGTATCCAATACTTGGACACAGACCAGTATCTGACATCAGTACCTGAGTACAAGTAACATAGGTTCTAGTTAATGGCAACCTTATGCTTGTAACTTAAATGCTTATTTCATTCCTTTTATTTTTACGGGTTTTGTTTTCAGCTTCATATCGGAGTGAATAGTGGTGCGCAAAAGTTTGCCATTGAACGCCAAGCATTCAATGAAGCAACATTTCGCTGTTGTGATGAGCTCGGATGGCAACCACAGGTAGGCAGGGACTCCCGTACCTTCCTTTCCAGTGGCTCTCCTCTTTTCAATAGCTATTTAGATTGCTGATTCAGATATGTTAATCATTCCCCTTCATTTTTTACAGCAAGTACCAATCGTTCCCGATGATGGAGAAACATCAAAAACGCGACAGGTAACTACCAACCTTTAGTATGTTTCAATTAGTCAGACGGCGGGGAGTAAATCGTTGGCCTTAAAACCTTTCATGGGCACATGAGACGGGTAATAGCGTATATTTTAGCCCTTAGAACCTTTCGTTGATCGAGTTATGTGATTTTTCTCATCTCATTCTATATGTTATTATGCATGACAACTACAATGAAGACGCGGTGCTCAGTGGAAAGCATCCTTGATTTCATGAAGAAGAAAGGCTTCGATGTAATGATATCTGATGACGCTGGTCGTTTTGTATGCAATTACGTGTACTATCACTCTCTCCGATTTGCAGAAGATAGAGGCCACAAATCTCTATTCGTCCACGTTCCCCTTTTCTCTAAGATTGATGAAGAAACACAGATGCGTTTCATTAGTTCCCTCTTTGAGGCTATTGCAGCTACTTGTTGACGGTATCAGTAAGACATGATTCGCTAGTTAGTTCGCCTTTTGAATTCACGGTTCACTCAAAATGGCTTAAAAACAGCCTAAAACCGACCTTAGTTCGCCTTTTTGATTCACAATTCGCGAGGCGACTAGCGAATCATGTGACACTGGACGGTACTATTGATCCGAAGCTCCATAAGAGACTAGTTGGAAAAGGTTTGCATTTATGTTGTATACTAGTGTGCGCATTTCTTCGTGTTTCGTACTAGCAAAAGAATGTAGTACTCCATGAGATAGCTATTTCTTGCTTTGTTAGCTACTTGTTATAGCTCTCGACTAAGTTCCCCTTTATGTTCATCAAGAGATGTACTTTAAACGCTCGACTGCTAGATGATTGTTGTGATTCGACTGCGCCATGATAGCCTTTTTTTCTCTAAAGGCTAATAGTGCAACTGTTTGTCTTGAAACGTTACAACACCACGATGTTTTACTTTCCTTGTATCGTTAAGATTGTTACATTTTTCTTCAAAAGCTCTCACATCGAGAGCTGTAGTGTAGCAATTTCATTGTGATGCACAAAGTACGCAATTACTCCTTTTTGGAAGTCAAATTGTCTTAAAAATGATCATTTCATTCCCTAAAATCTACGACATGTTATATTTTAGTTTGTCCTATGAAATTTGCTAAAACTTCTAATTTTGTCATTGATTCCATAAATTTTTTAGTTCTTATCCGTCTATTGTACTCATCTTTTCATCTTATTAATTAATACATTTTAAATATTTTATCTTACTTTACATAAAATAAAATAACAAAATTTATAACTTTAAGACTTTTATACTTGTTGCAATTTTTATAGAACAAAATAGTAATTAAACAATAAAGGAAAAAAGCCTAGAAAGACAAGAGAATGGCTTGGCCAAATAGGTTGCCTGCCTGTGTGGCTGTGTGTTTGTTAGTGAAGGTGGAAAAGTAGAAAGTGATTTTAATAAAATACATAATCAATCGATCACCGTGATTTATAAATCACCATAAAAAATAAATAAGATAATAATAAAATAAACAAAATAAGAAAGATCAACTTAAATAACAAAATTCTCACCCTACCAAATCCTACTATGTAAGGGTGATTTGTTTAGTTATAATTTATAAATAACCGTTACTTACTAAGACCTTCTCGTGCAAAAATATTAGGTGTGTTGAGTTTTACGGAAAGACGTGGCCCACGTGGGATCATAGGCTGGCAACTAATTTTCACCAAATCTATTACACCTAATTGCCATTTTAAGAAATTGCCTTTTATCTGTCTTTCTTTTGAAACAACAGTTTAATTAGCTAATCATACTACTATTAAATTAAGTTGGTCCTACAATATAATATCTTTCTAAGCATATTTAAATCACCCTTATATAAAAAACATCATTGTTTAATCGAATAAACTTCAAATTTGTATTTAAACTAATAGTATGCTTAGAAAATTCCTCAAAATTATTTAACTATAGAGTCCAAAACTTGCTATTTTCGTTTCATTTAATTTGTATTATTTGCCATTCGATTTTTTTCTTTAATGCTAATTCAAGGTCGCAGACTATAACATTATACATTATTTAACAATTAATGCTTAATAAAAATTTCATTTATAAAAGACTATATTTCCTCTATTCTGAAATATTTGTTACATTGTGGTTATTGACACTATTAATCGTTCAAGCTTATTTTACTTTGTGCAACTAATGTGTAAGGAAAAATATAGTTAATTGACAGCTTGTTTGAATCGTTTAATCGTATACTTTTATAAAATTAAATTTTTATAATTTTTAAATTTGTATAGTTTAATATATAAATTATCAGAATAACACATCAGATTGCATAAAAAATCATACGTAGCGAGTAAGGTGGAAGTATTAAAAATTTATTTATGCTTAGCAAAGTCCTAAAAAAAAGGGAGACTGAGAAACTTTTTTCTCAAAATTGTCAAAATTTTCATAATTAATCCAAGCCTTCAACTTGTAGGAGTTCTTTTCTGGGACCATCCGTAATTGCTCCTTCATTAGTTCTACCATGGTAGAATATTAACAAATTGCACTAGAAAAATCTATAACGGATTCTATTGAATCTGAATGTGCAAGATGAATGCAACTATTAAATTTATTTTCATAATTTCAAAAAATATTTTGGTACAATGATACGTTCGTACCACTGATAATCATACAAAGTCAGGATCTTTATCCTCGGCCACCAGTTGTTCGATGAAATGTCTCTTACAAATACAGATGTTATTTCTTGGAACTTGTTAATCGGGTTCTAATAGAATGATATGAAAAATCAGGTTTTGGCTTTGAAATATATTTTCAAATTGTTATTCTGAAAATATTAAAGAAAACCCATCAACATTTTCCTCTGTTTTAAGCATTTGTAGTAATTATGATTATTGTTTTCAGTGGATTCAAGTATATTGTAGAGTAATTATTGGGATTTAGTGAGCCTTTCTAGGCAAATGGATATTTTTTTATGATGGGTTAAATTTTTTTGGTTGAAATGATTGTAAGGAATATTGCAGTTCAAAATTCAGTTTTTTGAGGAGTTTGTTGAAATTGAGCTTGTTGGATGAGATTCTAAGGTGGTTTCTGTAAATGAAATCTGATGGGGTGAGTTTCATAATCATGCTTTTAAAGAAGGGTTAGTTGAATTGAACCAGTTTGTTTTTGTATAAGCTAACAATGGGGTTTGGATTAATGCACTTGATTGGTTCAAAGGGATTAAAATTTTGGAGTATGCTGGGGCCTTCACCATCAGATTAAGCTTTCAGAGGCCAACGTGACAAGAGGGGTCACGGCTTCGAATCTCAACTACCCCTCATTAAAAGGTGGAATTTCTAGCGCTAGGTATGAGGAGGGCCTCTGCTGCATCAACACTTCTAGCTCAAAGGGTTCTCATGTGAGCGGGCGTGTTAGAGTATATAACATACCCCTGATTGAATTCGATGGATGCTCTTGTCCACCACACTGAAAACTTTCACCAAATGTGTCTCTTTTGTATCAATTATAAATGGGTATTAGTGGAATGGATCAGGAAAATAATGGCTGAAATTGATTGAACTGATGTTTAAAAAGGGTTTGAAACCAGATAGAGGCCTTGTGTGTTATGCCTGAATGGCTGAATGTAATCATTCAAGTTTAGTAGAGTAAGGAAGAATTTTCCCCCGCTTCCTGGACTGCGCCGTGCCTCGAATCTCTGAGGCATTTTTAGGGTCGCCTTGGTGTGCCTCACGCCTAGGCGCACCTCAGGCACAATATGCCATATATTTTTTGAAATTGCAGGATATGATGCTTTCTTTAAGTTGCAGTTCTTATATATCTACCTGCCTTTTGATGAGCCTGAATCTACAATCAGTCTTTATATAAAAAGGTAATTCACCCAAAAGAGTACACACCTGACACTAGAAAAATGGTTGACCTTAAATTATTCCTTTTTATTGTTTTTTTAATTGTGTCACATCCTTTGCTATCACTCATATCTTTTTAGCTGTTAGTGGAACACCCTTGAACTTTTTGCCAGGTAAATCTAGAGACCAATGGTTTAAGAGTAAAGCAAAGATATGTACAAGAAGTTTCACTTTTACTTGAAGTGTAGGCATGGAGAAAATGTTGGCTGTTCATCTACTTTCAAGTCAAGCCAAATTACCACAAATCTCCATTATGAATGCTAATCCTTGTATATATATATATGCAAACTCGGTTTCTGCTCATAAATTATCCAAGTTTAATGATTTTATAACATTATACACAACTCGAATATAATGAAAATATTCTTTGTTCTATTCCTTAGCTTGTTGATTACGGCTCATGGGTCTGTCGAATATGAGCTACATAGCAAAATGGCTATGCTTAGAGAACTTGAAAGCTTCGATGTTTATGAAGGAGATGAAAATGACGATTTTGAAGAGCCTTCATGGACAAGTTCAAATGGTGCGCGTGTTCTTGTTAATGTTGATAGTTTCGGTGCTGTTGGAGATGGAAATTCCGATGATACCCAGGTGATCTTGACGTGGCAATGAACTTCATTGACCGATGTTTATGCTCTGATAACACTAATAATTCTTGTTTAATCTTTTTAGGCCTTTGTAAATGCATGGAAGCAAGCTTGTTCTACCGCAAAATCAGTGTTACTAGTTCCTGAACGAGGGCGTTACCTTGTAAATGCTACAAGATTTGCAGGACCGTGTGCGGGTAGAATAGTCGTCCATGTAAGTTGCAATTCGGAATATCAATATTATAGTCTAGTTCTAATACTTTTTAATGTGATGTAATGTGTTTGTTGCTGAGTATAATTTATTTTTACTGTTGTATGCTCGGATTCACCTCTGGATCTTTCTCGAGCCGAGGGACTCTTTGGCCGCACTCTCCTTTATGGTATGAGTTGCCGTTTTCCTTCCCTCTCCAGACCCTGATCATAGTTCCTATGAGCAGGATACACTGGGTATATATTATGTATGTATGTATGTATGTATGATGATGATGATGATGATGATGATGATGATGATCGGATGCAGGTTGATGGCACAATAGTTGCACCAGCAGAGCCTAAAGACTGGGATCCAAAATTGTCCCGGGTATGGTTGAATTTTCATAACTTGTCAAGTGCCATTTTCCAAGGCAAAGGAGTTCTTGATGGTTCAGGCAGTAAATGGTGGGCTGCATCCTGCAAAAAAAACAAGACCAATGTAATACTTTGTCTTGACATTATCCGAATTCTTTACTTTGATAAATAAATTTTCTTGAAACATCATTCACTTGCTAATTAATCTTTGTTTTGTCGAATTCTCCTTGCGCTGCAGCCATGTAAAGGAGCACCAACAGTACGTATACCTTCTGCTGACATATTTTTTAAACAATCTTGTATTTTCCGGGTTATAAAGGATGCAGTAAAGATAATGTATACATTTTGGCTTTGTTTTTGCTGAAGGCACTAACGATCGATTCAAGTTCTGCTGTGAGGGTCAAGGGTCTGACTATCCAGAATAGCCAACAGATGCATTTTGTTATTTCCCGTTCTGATTCTGTACGAGTGTCAAATGTGCTAATTTCTTCCCCGGAAGACAGCCCTAACACTGATGGAATACATATCACTGAATCAACAAATGTCGCTCTTCTTGACTGTAAGATCGGAACAGGTATTTTCTGTATTGAACTTTTCTGTCAATTATTTAAAGCTCTGAGGCTATTGTCTTTGTTTGATTAGGTATTCTAACTAGCTGCGTTTGTGTTGCGGCTTTTGTGCATACTAGGGGATGATTGTGTTTCAATTGTCAATGCTAGTTCAGCTATCAAGATGAAGAGAATCTATTGTGGTCCTGGACATGGTATCAGGTACCTTTCTTAAATGACTAAATTCTATTAAGTGAAATTGACTCATGTTTGTCACTTTCTCTCGGAGATGACGTCTTAAAATCATGATTAGTGTAACATAATTCGCCAGTTAATTCTCTTTTAGAATTTGCGATTCGCTCTAAACGACCCTAAAATAGCCCAAAATTGATCACAGTTCGCTTTTTTTGATTCATGATTAGCTAGGAGATTAGTAGATCATGTGACAGTAATCAAGATTATTCCGATTTTAACTAATTGAGTTTGGAGTTGCAGCATCGGAAGTCTTGGCAAAGATAATTCAACTGGCATTGTCACAAAAGTGGTCTTGAACGGTGCTTTTATAAGGAACGCAAGTAATGGGGTCAGGATCAAGACTTGGCAGGTAATAATGTTTGTAGTAGATAAAGATATGATTAAACTGTGAATCTATTTTGGTCTTCTTCATGAGTTTTTGCATAATGCATTTGATCGCTTTAAGTTTCTAGCGTTAGAGCTTGAGTATCATTTTTACCTTGATTTCTTCGTTGACATAGGGAGGATCTGGCTATGTCAAAGCAGTACGATTCGAAAATGTGATGATGGAAGACGTTGCAAATCCTATAATCATCGATCAATTCTATTGTGATTCTCCCAATCCTTGTGGAAACCAGGTACATTTTAGCTTTTCGTTCTTTTTCCATTGATTTGATATACTACGTGTATCGTTTGAAGTTATTTGACCTAAGGGTGTCTTCGATATAGCAAATAAAGTCCTGTTTTGTAGCTTGTGCATATAATTGAATACATGAAAATCCAAATTTAAATTTCAGGAACAAAATAAAAGTGAATGCTTTATTATCCGAAATATTTTGAATACATAACTGAAGTTAGCAGAAAATGAAATTGCTTGATTATGTAGATTAGCTAACTTGGTGCAAAAACAAGGTCGCACTGTATTGTAACGGCCACGTTGTAATGTTTTTAAATCTACCGTATCGATACTACATGCATTGTGAAGGTGTGAAAATAACGTGTTTTAGATCAGATCAAAGGATATCTCGTGGTTTCGATGATTTTTTGGCGGTATGACAACCAAATTACCCTCGTTACCACATCATCACGACTGTTAACTTAATTGCAACCTAAACCGCATTTTGCACTACGTTAGATAACCATTTGACTAGCGTGAGTAGCATTAATAAGTTAAAGCAACCCATCAGCTCGAGAAGGCAATCTCTTGAAAAAGTTGCTAGGAACAGCAGGTAGCTTGGTTCTGAGCTTTGGATGCCTTAGTGTGTACAATCCTGCTACTAGAGCAACCACTCTGAATGGAGTCACATAGAGAAGCACTGCTGCAGAAAGGCAGAACATTATAAATAAGCTTGTTGCTCGTGGATCCCGCCAATTTAGCAGCGCTTGAAATCTTTCCCCTTGGGTTGCTATGTCACCCACTACTGTTTGAATCCTTCCCGCCACACTTCTAAGCCGATCATACCTCATCCTCACTATTTCATGTGGCCTTGAAGTAGGAAATGTGTCGAATTCTTCGTCAAGTTCATCTGGATGTACTGCCTCTGCCCATGAAAGTTTGATATCCATATGGGGTGGGTTGCGTGGGCGGAACCTATAGTTCCATAAACCAATGAAAAACATGTAGAGGCACATAGTTGGTAGTATCAACTCCGGGTACCATATCAATATCAAAAAGAGAATGTGAACGAGGACTGAAGTAATCGGATTTTTCCAATGGCAAACGTCACCAAACCATCGACTTATTGATATTGTACCCGAAAGAATTGACATAATCCTAAAGAAATTCGCTTTGCTTCTTCGCATACTCCACAGATGAGAATCAACATCCAACATGTATTCCACCACCTCCTTTCTCAATGGTGGCTCTGCTCTGCCTAGTCGTGCTGCCACGATGTTCATGGCTTGGAATCTAAGGCTGTCTATTTGATTCACAGTGAAAGGGTGGAGGTAGTGCATTTTGGGGAGCAACGGATGACCGTACATGTAAATCATGTTGGCCAAGGAGAGACTGGTGAATCTAACTGCCAGTTGGAGCTCTCCCATTTTCTTGAGCCCACCCGGGTGCAGAACAAGGAGAGGGTAGGAATTTGCGTAAACTCGATGAGACTCGAGTGTGGATAGTCTGATTCTTACCTTTCCGATTCGAGAATCTCTGGCTGAACTGTGTACATTACCCTTCTCAGATCCGCCCAAGTGGCAATTATCAAACACTCCCAGTGTGATTACTGTACATGGGTCGTAAACTTCCCATGTATACTGCTCATTCCATTTAGGAGCAAATGAATTCAGAATTGTTCTGGTCCGAACCCATTTCTGACCATATTTTGCCACACAGTATGCATCAGTGGTGCCTCTGCCATCCTTCGTCTTCATGGGAAGAATACCTTGAGCACCTAAAATACCCACTTCCAAAATTCCAACTGGCGGTTTCCAAAGTTGACGTGCTGTTGGGCGAGTGTCACTGACGTACATTGTTGATTCATCCAGTACATGGTAGCCACCCTCAAGACAGACTCTAAGGTGCACTCTGCTGGAAAATTTCTGCTCCATCCTCCTATCAGCCTCGAAGACTCCAAAACCAAATTTCTCTAGGTTGAACCAGCGAGAATGAACTGGCCTGTGGTCTAGCCGCTTCTCAAAGATGTTTACAGGTAGCATTATCTTTCCCAGTACATCATCTTTTGTCGGGTGAATATGATCCTCAATGGTGAGGACTAGTTGCTCTTCAAAAGGTTCAGCAACTACGAAAACCAGATCTTCGTTCCATAGAGGATTCATGATGTTAGCTGGACTTATCTTAGTCCTCAAGACTTGGTTCCCAACTTGTACTTTCACAAGAAGTTCTGGGGCCCGGCTTCTATCATTCGGAATGACATCCTGAGCTTCAATCACATTAACTCTCAGGTACCACAATTTTGGGGTCATGTAAACTTTCGACCGAATGCTGAATAACCCCTCGCCCTGGACAAACGCTGTTTCTGTATGCCAAGCCTCGGGAAAAGCTTCATCAGCTTGAGTGCCCATCCAAACAGCCAGCATGATCTCCCCCATGACCTTCCCCTGTCCTCTTCGATCCTCCAACCTGTACCATTGTGGGGCCAACGGGCTATCAGGTGGAACCCGGGTAGGAACCTCATTTAAGTCGAACACTACCCTCCCTATGTAATCATCCCTCCCCACCGTCTCTCTCTCCTTTAGAAAGACTTCCAATATAGATGCTTGCATTCGATCCTTCGAAAAAGCGAAAACCTGATTCCATTCTGGATTCCTTTTGTTCTCAAAATGCTTTGTACGTCCTTTGTAGTTCCCTAGCTTGACCTCAACGTAAGGATCACAGCTTCCGGTGATACCATTGTGAGGAAGATCTTTTGCTTTCACCACTCGAACATAAAGATAGTGTGTTTGTTCAACAAGATCATAAGTGCTACTGATTTTCTCTCCGCTATTCACCCATACTCTTCCACCGTATCCTCCTCCATTAGGCCATTGTTCTCTCTGTCGAGAGTTTGCATCGTTCAACTTGTAGTCATTGTCTTGATTGATTGAGCCCCGTTGCTTGATGCGGATCATAGTGGGTTTAAACTTCTTTTGTGATGTGAAGATTGGTTTTTCTAAAACAATAAGCAAGGATTGAGATCAAGTCTCGAGTCAACTGGGTATCTGAAAAATTCCCCTCGTTTATCCCTTGTTTTTTCTATCAAAGATTTACAATGGGTTTTGATTTCTTCGAAATAGAAGCGTACTAACTGGCTGATAGTGAGTTAAAGATACCGAGGGAAATTCTTTGTTTGGCTTTTTTTTTTTAGTAAAAGAAACTGATATTCAGTAGTATCTTAGTTCCTTTTTTGGTATGTTGTTGAGTAGAACTAGAAGAGTTAGTGTGTGATCCCAAGCTCCAGCTTGACGGTCCTTTTACTTTCTATTGTTGCTCCTGAAAGAAGCTACGAGGAATCGCTTCTGTCTTAGAAATCTAAAACTTATTTCATAAGCAAGGAAGTTATGCTCCAACAAAAAAACCAAGTTATCAAGCAAAGAATCTCAGACTGTAATGTTGGCTTATCACCCCTACCGAGACAGTATTCTTTCCCGATTTATTAAACCAAACAATGCTTTCCTCTAACCCCATCCCCATGTGCTTATCCTTCAAACTAATATAAACATGTCATTTTTTTAACATAAAGCGTGTTTACTTGCTCGAATCATTCGAAAACGATTAGAATCCTTAGTAGTATTCTAATCAATGACGTGCCTTTCTTTAGCTTTTCGGGTTATGAACACATGATGAGTTTGCTAATCTTTTGTTCGGGATCTTACAGTCGACTGCAGTGCAAATAAGTCAGGTAATGTACCGGAATATTACAGGAACGACAAAGAGTAAGGAGGCCATGAAGTTTGCTTGCAGCGACACGTTTCCTTGCAGGAACATTGTCCTGACCAACATCGACTTGCACAAGAAGGATGGCACAGCAGAGACATATTGCAACTCAGCCACGGGTTTTGGATTCGGAGTCATCAATCCGCCTGCTGATTGTCTGACGTCTAATGACAAAGATTATTCCAATTCTGATGATCAAGAAACCATTATTTCTCAGCTTGGGGAATCAATACAAGATCACATTGTTCATACAGAACTCTGATTTTGCTTCTACTAGTATTATTATTATTATAGGTATATAACTATATATAACACTTGACTTTAGTAATGGATTTATTGTACTTATGGAATTATTAATGATGTAGAATGTATGAATTAGGGAAGGATTTTACTTTAGATTTGGTTTGTTCCAAATCCAAGTCTTAGAATTTTACCTTTCCAATTTTATTTTTCTTTTTTTTTTTCCAATTTGGATTGTAATGATGCAATAGATTGATTTGTTTAATTGATTGTTATTAATGGAGGATTATAGAAATATTTTTTGGTGTGGATAAATGAATAAAAATATGGTTGATGGTAACATGAAGGTAAACATTGATGTTTTTGCTTCATATTATATGAGACCGTCTTACTATCAGACAGACTAATATAATTAGTTAATTTTTTTAATTGATTACTTTAAAATCGTAAGTAATCGTTTTATTGTTATAAGTAATAACTCTAATATTATAAAAAATTACTCGTATAATTTTAAAAGTATAAGTGATCACTTTAAGACAAAAAATGTATATTGGGCCAGCCCAATGGAGATGGTCTCACCGACACCGTGAGACCGTCTCATTTAAAAATTATTGTATTATTAAATATAACCGCTTTTGAGAGAGCATGTATCACTTTTCTAGATTAGATTCAAGGTTTGATTTTTACTTAACTCTCCTTTTTTGATCCACCTTAAAAATAAAAAATATGTAACTATGCTCAATTAAAATTACTTTGGTATGATTACTATCTTAAAATTTCTTATATAACTGTTGTACAACTAATTAAAATTAGCAGAAAAAGTTTTACTTACCTAATAAAAAATAACAAGAAAATTTTATTGTAATTTGATGTAACGTATAGAAAATATATATTTTTTTAATTTAAGATGTTTGAAGTTGTTTGATGTTGACCTAGTTGACTTGAATGGCGAATATTAACTTGATTTATACGTAGTACTCCCTCCTATTCACTCAAAAGTGCACATTTGGGTTGGGCACGGTTTTTAAGAGTGGAATAGTGGGGTATTTTAATTGATTAAATTAATTGTAAAGGTAGTAGTTGGGTATTGGGAGTAGTAAAAGTGGGGTAGTTGGATATTTTAATTGATTAAATTAATTGTAAAGGTGAGAGTAAAAATAGAAATGGGAAATTTTGTGTGAATTGGCCCAAAATAGAAATGTGTCATTTTGAGTGAATAGGAGGGAGTATTATATTTCATTTCTTTTTATAGTTATTTTTTTTATTTTTATGCGATAGTTTTTTTTAAAGTGAAGTTATTAAAAAAATGAAGAATAATATATTAAAAATACCTGATAAAAACTAAATAAACATGTAGATTATAACAATTTTTTTAAAAAAAATATATATCTAAATTTGGAATTAACCGAAAAGCATTACGACTAAGTGGGAACTGAGATTGAATTGGCTTTGCTTACAGAGAAGGCAAAGTAGTAATTGAAAGTTGTAACTTTCTTATAAATTGCCTAAAATTATCTTTGGTGAGACCATTTTCATGACTGAGGAAATGAACATGGATGATTTATTAACAAAACTCTAAAATTTTGATACTGAAGCTATACACTCTTCAAGTATATATAAGCTTGCAATTAGACTTACAATGCAAATACATTTAAAAAATTATTTTGCATTCTTTTTTTTTTTCAATGACAAAATTGAGCTCTATTTTTAACGATGATCAATAAATGAATCCCATACAAAATGGTATCCCTATTTCAAAATCAAGCCATATTTGTTTATTAGATAGCTTGAGTTCAGTTCACATCAGATTTGAAGGAATTCAGATTTGATTAAATCACACCAAGTTAACTAAATTATGTATCAATTATCAAACTGAACCGATTCATGTGCAAGTTTGATTCACATCACTCAACAAGTTGAGTTCAAATTTGGTGCCAATTGTTTTTTGTTAGAATAAGTGGTAGGCTTAAGATAATGAGAAGACTACATAAAAAATAAAATCTAAATTTTACCTGAAAAAGAGATGCTTGTTCCAATAGAAACACAACCCGATTAAAGTGATGTGAATCAAAAGAACTTACTTTGGAGTTAAAACTGCTAAGCCAACAGGCCCAACACTAAATTCATACTTCTACAAAATTCAATATCTTATTCTTGTATAGACAAACATGGTAAAATCAACACATACAATAGCTTTAAACTAACATAATGATGCATTAAAAACCTTCTACCTGGCAAACCAAGAAATAGCTAAGGAATGGTACATAATTAACTTTGATTACATATTCAAATACTTAGGATTAGGGTATGGTATGATCACCTTGAAGAATTTCAACCACTTGACTCATTGTTGGCCTTGCATCTTTGTCCTCCTTTACACACTGCAAGCCTATTAAAATCAAAGTTCGAACCTGAACAAGATTGAACTTACCTTCTAACAATGGATCCAAAATTTCTTCTATCCATGCCTCTGAAGTTCGACCCTCGATTTGCTTCTCCCTTACCCATGTCACAATGTCGACAATGCTCGGGTTTTTTCCTGTTATTATCTCTAGCAAAACTACCCCGTAGCTGTAAACATCGACCTTTGAAGTTATAGGTATGTTGGTAACCCACTCTGGAGCCATGTATCCTCTTGTCCCTCTAATCCGAGAGAAACTAGAATAACCTTCGCCATTTTGATTAATTAACTTTGACAAACCAAAATCAGCAACCTTTGGCTGAAAATTTTCATCTAGTAAGATGTTTTGAGGCTTTACATCACAATGCAGAATCCACTCCATGCATTCTTCATGCAGATAAGCAAGGCTTCTAGCAGTTCCTAGAGCAATCTCATACCGCGTTTCCCAATTTAATGAAGCTGACACTAGCTTCTCAGCTAGTGATTTGTTTTCCATGTATTCTAAAACCAACAATCTTTCCTTTCCTTGAGCACAATATCCCCAAATTTCAATCAGGTTCCTGTGGTTTAGTATTGCTAAGATGCTTACCTCTGCTAAGAATTCTGCTTCTCCTTGACCAGTAGTATCTGCCAGCTTCTTGATTGCAGCGACTCTACCATCCGACAATTTGCCTTTGTAAACAACTCCATAAGCTCCTTTCCCAACCTGTTCTCGAAAATTTCGTGTCGCCTTTTTCAGCTCATCATAGGAAAACCTTTTGAACCCAGCAATAGCATCATAATCTTGTGTTACCTGGTTTGACCCTCTTTGTCCCCTTAACACAAAAAACCACACCAGAAGAACACAAACCGTTTCTGTAATACCAATTCCAATAGCAAATCGAAGTAGGAATTTTAACATCCCTTCTTTATCCCTTTTCCGATAATCTCTTTGCAGCTGAATCATCTTAATGTTCCCCACTTCACAATGGAGCTTCGACTGATCTTCAGTTCTTCTGCTTGGGGATATAATAGAATTGTTAATGTTTTTGGGAACTTTGATATATAAAGTTCCATAAAAGTAGGATGCTTGGAACCCGTTGAGCAAACGCACCTTTGGATAACAGTAAAACATGCGGTGATCATACTTGAGCAAGAAAGCTATGCAATCCTTCGACTGTAAACAATAGTCTCGACAACTTTCAAATGTATAATTAGCAAGGCGACCAAGATCGTAGCCATAAAATTCTACATGAGGGAAACCAATGAAATCAACCTGACTATTATTACTAGGGATTTGAAATTCTGGCTCACACCCAAGCGTCCAATCAGTATGACTTTTGAGCTTAAAACCTGGTAAGCAAGCACATTTTCTCCCAGAGTTAAGTGTATACTTGCATAAGTTGTTAGGTCCACATAACCCATTTACATTACATTGTTTAAAGAAAGCTTCCCATGTAACCAACCATTGACCATTCTCTACTAAACTATACATCCTCAAATTACCATCAAAATCAAGAGTGAGCCTTCTTTGAGGCCCCAATCCAAAATCACCAGCTTTAAACAGTAGATCATCAGAAGATTGAAAATGACCATAAGAATCAAAAAAAGCTACTCGACTATCATTGAACGTTGTCCTTCCTGCGTCCCAGCTTACAAGCCCAATATCAGGCCAATAGACACTGGAAGTTTCCATTCCATCACTAAAGAGTAGCCTTAAAACATTGTCATTATCAAAGTAAAGTTTATAAAAACCACAAGAATAGTCTGTTTGGCTTCTATAAGAGATCAAACTGTCTTTCCTACTAAGAAGTTGGTTAGCAAGTAATGTGTTGGTTGGGAAATCGAAGCTTTGCCATAATATGGCATATGATGAGTTCCTTAAAACAAGATTACCAGAATCAAGCAGCTGTAGAGTTGAACCACCAAATGTATTGGATGACCATACAGTGATAAGGTCAGCATCCATAAGGAGAAGATTGTCATCTTTTGATAGTTTAAGCTTGGAGTGCTTACTGTTCACTGGTTGATCCCGGTTAGCTATCCAAACAACAGTTTTGTCCACAGAATTTTGGAACCAAATGGCAAAGCAAAACGCATTTACACCAACTTGGTAAAATCCAGCAGAGAAAACATTATTTGGAGAGGTTAAAATATCGAGTGGGTTCTCTACAGCAAAAGATAAACCCCTAAGCAAAACACTTTCCTTCATGAAAAGTGCAGGAGTAGGTGTAATGAGAAGGATTCCTAAGATGATGAGGAATGTTCCCATGAGTACTGCTATGTTTGATGGATTACCTCATGAAGGGTCTGACGTAGTATATTATATAGACCGCGTCGTAAAAAATTTTTTAGAAACCAATATCCCTTGTAGTAAAGTTGTAAAAATATAATTTTTGACTGTTTTAAGGAATAACTCATGCTTTCAACCAATTTGGTGATACAATCACTGCATCAATAATCAATATCAGTGTGTGGTCACCGTGATCCCTACCGTTGACGCAGTTTTGTAGTTGATCAAGTCTTTAGGAACTTGGAAGTCAACCTAATATTAGAAGCCTTTGGCCCTTGAGCAAAAAGCTATGGAAAATTTCATGAGAATTTCAGAGGCACCGACCGAAATCAGCATCTAGACATTGATTTTTACTTGCTATCAATTTAGTAATATGTGTACTTGTAAGATAGGATAGGAAAAGTAGACTCCGACCTCTATACCATTAGTGCACTACAGACTAGACTACTTGAATAACGTGTACGATTAGTAAGTTTATACTAGTCATGTTTTCTCACTTTAAAGCATCATAATCATGATCTAAAAAAAATTGATCATAATGCTTTACAATTTCTCTTACTTAAAAGTTCATCTTTCAATCTCTCAAAACAAACCATTCTGCTAACTTCGACTAAGTAGCTTAATTAATTGTATCTAGTCCTCTACATAAAACACGATACATGTACATCTATCATTATTTTTCGACCTCTTAAGAGAAAATTGATGTTTTTTTAACAAAAATAGAATATTTGGCAATAAATAAAGAAGAATAATAAATTGTTTGGATAAAATTAAAAAAAAAAATAATATGTATAAATGACATTAAAAGAAAGTCATTATCCAAATATAGAAGTGATGCAAATAAGATCAGGAACACTCAAAATGAAAAATGATGCAAAATAAGAGGGAAATAGAGAGTATATATCAATTCTTATATTACTTTCTCTGTCCCATTGAAAATGCAACATTTAAATTTGCAATGTGAAAGTTTTATTGAAGATATGTTGATAGCACTTTAGCATTGAGCCAATAACCATTTAGAAATATCCCCTCTATCAATCCTAATTGTCAGCACTCAGCCACTAAGACACTAATCATAAACGTTCCCTCTACCATTGCATGACACATTTCATCGCCAGTACTAACAAGAAAATTTCCTTCTATGTCCAAGGGATAGGTTATATCTCTCATAAAATGGGAAAATACTACAGCAATTTCATTAAAATGGAAAAATATGCACCAGCTCATGAAAAAATTCAAGCACAAGAATGTACGTCTTTTTCTTTTTTCTTTATTGACGGACTTTGTTCTTGTAATCTTTAGCATATAGCGTGAATTTTTGGGTAAAATGTGTGTGGACCTTAAAAATCAAATCTATGCTCTATGCTGAATTAAACCTTAATCTTTTCTAGTGAGAGAACATCACAAAACAAGTCAAACAACATTGTAGTACTCCAATGCTATTAAGTGACATTAGTTAAATAAGTCAAAGTGGTTCAATTTATGCATATAACATAAGCCGTGTAAGTTTAACAGAGGCGAAAAATTATATTACCATGTTAAAAACACGTCTTTAAAACCTGTTCCTCTTACATAACGCACATTTTACTTCTAAAAAACTCACTCAACTCTACTACTTTTTTTAAGGCAATAGCAACCATTAAATTAAAGACATTTCATTAAATCTTGTGCCTAAAAATTTTTGTCCACCTTCACTCTCTCCAAAATGAGAGCTGGCGCCAAGAGATGATCACGCAAATTCTAATTCGCATTCAGCTTATAAAAGTATTTAATATCACCCACTCTATGATCTTTCAACAAAAACAAAAGAGAGCTAATTATTTGTAAGACAGATATTGACATACTATAAACAGTAAATGGCATCATATACAAGAAATAATATTTTATAATGAGTCACAAACTTCAACTTAATGTTAAATAATTAGACGGGACAATCAGCAATTGGGATCATCATCATTATATATATATATATATATATATATATATATATATATATATATATATATATATATATATATATATATATATATATATATATATATATATGGAAAACAAAATTCCACAAATTAAAAATACAAAAATTCATCTAAGTCTGAAAATTTTTGGTCCAAGATTCCTCCAAACGCAAATGATACCCCAGATCAGTAATCGATTAAACCATGCTTATAAATTTATCTGCATATACTCTATATAAGATTATAGACACGAGGAAGGAAGAGATCATGGGAAAGGAAAAGGATCAATTGAGTAAAACATGTAACAGACATTATGATCTCCACAAATGGCATACTCTCATATAAATAGCGGGTCTATTTCTAATATACACAACAGTGAAAGACATTAAGAACCTCAAAAGTGTATCCGTAATTTCCAGGGGGAAAAAGCAGCCTTTATAAACTAGGTAGGCCAATTAACTGTCAATGCGCCAAAAGTTCTGTTCCAAAGAGCAAAAAAGAATGGTACATAACTACATTCCAGCACCCCGATGTCACCGAGTGACTCTCTATTAAGGTCTGATTTGAAGGAATCGGAAGTATGCAACCTTAATATTGTTAGTGACAAAAATGGGGTTATATGCTATTAACTCTTGGTAGCAAACATCATTTATAACTTCAACAACTTATTTTTATAATTCATTGTACTCCAAAATTAAAATTATAAAATTTTGGATCATTGAAATAACGGACATAGCCAAAACAATTGGTAAAAGAGACAAAATCTATTGTTTTTTATAAACTACACGCCTCAATAGAAATCATACACATGAGAGAGGTGAGGGAGGAGAATCGTGAAATGAGAAAAAACAGAGGAAAACAAAAGAAATATATCTTTGGCACTGAATATTCACATGCCTAACAACAAAAAGAAATACTATAGATGACCTAGATTTGGCCCATAGAAGCATTTTCGTTAAGAGTTTTCTTTTTCAGCACACCCTCTAAACTCCAATTTCAAAGATGATCCGTGAACTGCCTAGCTTGTCCCCCTTTGTTTTTATTGATTTTCTTGTTTTTTTGTTTAACTAGTAAGTAGTTGAACATGGTGTGGACAATCACAAATCCTATGCTGATTGTTGATCTGATATAAAATTAGTCTTAGTTTATCTAGTATATACACATATACAACCAAACAACAGAAATTCAATAGTAATCTACTCAATATCAAGTTAGACTAGTTGCTCTGTCTTCTCTCAAACTGTCATACCTCAAATATTATGTATATGTATTAATCAAAAAACACAGATACCAATGTTAGCAAGATTAAGTGTCTGACAACGACTTGGCTTAATATAAGGCCAAGATGTTCTTTTATTTTTCTTGAGGTTGTGTAAAAAAGACACGATGATTATTTACATTGATAAAAAATACAATTACCACATGTCTAAAGCAACCAACTTTGATACTTCAATCGAAATCGCTGTCTAAGATAGTAATTTTGATCCACAATTGACAGAAACTTATTTTATTTTATTCTGGAGCTTATTTTCCATATAAGTTTCAAAATCAAGCATAATTAAAAACATCTCAAATCCATGTGCAATTAAAGCAACTTAGAAGTAGAAACACCTACTAGCTATTCATGTTGTTCCTATTTCCATCTATGTCCCTTCCTGGGATTGATGACAAGCATGGAATAAGCTATAATGTCTAAAGCTCAGGGTAAAAGAGATGCATACAAGCATTACTAGAAGGATCACAAAACTGATCAAACAATATTACCCAAGAAATTTGGCACTGTTTCAAAGATCACATCCTTCAATTTAGAAAGATTCTTCAACATTTTAACAAAATGCCAACTAATTCAATAATGTCACTCTGTTTGCTCCTCTAGCTGCCGCAATATATATGTTTGTATATACATAGATGTAGAATCAAATAAGAAGACAACTTAATACAAAAATAAAAATGTTTTTTTTTCTGATCAATATGTATAAAGAAAAAGGTTATTATGATTAAAAAAAATTAGTTTTGTAAACATAGTGATCCTAACAATTTAAGCTTTTATACATCACATTAACCTTTGTGTATTTTATGTTAATGAAGTCAATAGTTTATACTTACTAATACTTACCCTTTTTATTTTAAATATTTTTTTTATTGAATTTCACCCCTATATATATACATTTGTATAATTTAAACGTTTTCTAAATATTGAAATTCTGCAATATTTTTTTTAGAAAATTGACTATTTAAATCCATAAAAATTGACTATTTAGAAACTTACCTCCAATATGAGGCATCAAAACATGGATTTAGGATGGAAGTGAAAATCATAAGGTGAAGAAACTTCTATGTGATCAAATGTCTATATTTGGTGTAGGAAAAGGTAAGAATGGTAATGAATGCCACATGCATGTGATATCATACAAAGGCTTTTAATGAGGGTTATCATGAACTTATCATATGTAGTACTCCTACCTTACTAGTTAGAGCCTTGGTAATTGACCACAAAATCCAAAAAAGAAACATGCGGACATTTCACTTGATACAACTATAGTTTTTGGTTTGCCTTTCAATATTAAATGGTCTAATTAAATTAATAACTCATAACTAATAAAAGATAAACATACAAAATTTCAAGGAGCCAATGCAGCTAAAGTGTGGGCCACTAGATGGAAGTATGACATGGACAACTATAATGTGAAGCATATAACTTCATTGTAATGTCACAACAGTGGTTAACCAGTGATTGAATGTTAATTGGTTAAAATACTTGAACACTACGTTTGAATATTATGTTAATTGATTAACATGAGTGAACTGTATGCTTATCTTTACCTTCCATTTGTTTAAAGCATAGTCAAACGACGATCATATATGAAGAACATCATGTTCTCTATCAATTACTTCGTATATGAAGAGTATCATGTGGAGTATATAATACTTCCTATATAATTAGCATCATGTTCTCTATTATAAATATTTTTGTGGGATTAGAGTTTATAAGGACTAGAAAAATTACTGTATTTACATCAATATTTGTGGGATTATTTAGATGGCTTAGAATGAGAAATGAAAAGTCTTAAAACCCTACTTTTTCTTTAAAAGACGGTAGGAATAGAAATTATATTGTTATATCAAATTACCATATATTTGATGTGGATGAGATTGATGCATAAAAGATGGTCAAATATAATATAAATCAATTCCTTTGTAAATTCTCACACCATATTACCTATAAAATCCTGAATCTCCCATTCAACTTATCAAAATCATTAGTACGACTTATTTGTGATTTCTCTGCCTATTTGAAAATAAAATAGTAATCAACAACCCAAGTTTAAAATATAACTTCTAAGAATAATTTCTTTTACCGTATTAAAAACTAACTCCAAAAGAATACACATAACAGTAAGCAAGATTACTCATCACATTTAGACCTCACATTAGAAGATGCCCTAGAATTGTAGATTAGCCATGCATAAATTCTTGGGACTAATAATCTTGAACTACTACACCAACAGTGAGAAGATATTGAAGGAAATTAATAAGAGACTCGTAATTTTCATAAGGAATCCTTTTGGTCCCCAAGCAGTATGAAATAATGGCTTATGTGTCGAATGCATGCCTTTCAAGTCATATCATAATAAAAACATGACTACTTAAAAGCTTTTATGTTTATCAACCAATCCGATTCCCTAACCACAAGGAAAAACATTGCTGATCATATCTATAGTTTCACCATTAATAATGTTGATGCCTGATGGTCCTTAAAGAGAAACATAGAGAAAAGTTATTGCACTCCCCCACTCCACTCTTCTACCCTTCAATCATCTTCATTAATACCTCATTTAAAGATCACGAGAGGGACCCAAAAGTTCACGAGCATGTGATCCACAAAAAAAACGGCTCTTAAAGTCACATCCCACATAAGAACCATTAATTTTCTTTCCAACTTTCTTAACTACATTATTCCTTCATCATCGTCATATATAATACATTGACTAATTAATGCACTAATTTAAGTTTTTTTATTAAGTTGAAGAATCCTCTATGGGCAAGAAAAGGGAGAAAGCAAAACTAAAATTTTATAAGTAATCAGAATTAAACTTCTATCATAAAAGTGAAAAAATAATTTTCAAACTAACCTAAGTTTAGATTACTTGAAATCTGGTAAACTTAGTCAGAGTCTAGAAATAGCTAATGAGATGATCAATTAAACTAATCTAAGTTGAGATTAATCTAAAACTAGTAAATTTATTGGTTGAAATCTATAGAAGTTAACTTAAATTAACGATAATCAGATCACTTTAAAAATTATCTCATACACAAAAAGTGCTCCACTTGTCTAAATGAAGGTACGTATATAGAATTATATACATGGTTGCGCACTTGAGTTGTGTTAAATTAAATAAATAGTCCTAATGATTGCTAAAATGCCATTAGCTAGATCTTATAATATAACGTCTTTTGATGAGGGTGAAATAAATAGACAATATTAATACAGTAACAGACATGTACGAAATTATTGGTTACTGTGCTAGCTGTGAATAACTCATCATTTATAATATATTTAATTGTATTTTACTCTCTTTGACCCTTCCTCTCATATTGCACCTATTGTAATATAAATAAAATTTAGTAGAAAGGGAAGTTGAATTAGAAAATAAGATTAAAAAATAAATAAATAATAAAAATAAGTGGTTAAAATGAAGAAATAAAATAAAGTTTATGAATGAAATTAAGAGAAAGAGTAAGACCGTCGCTAAAGAATAAAAGGGTGCAAATATAATAGAAGAAACTAAAATGAAAAGGGGTAAAGAATAGAGTAACTTTTAAATGTGGACAAGTATTGTTGGTATTTAGAGAAGAGTGGTAGATGATAGATGAGAGTGTAAACACTAAATTAAACACTGAAGAGCTAAGAAAGCCTAAAAAAGTGGTTATTCTATCTTTATAGTGGTTAATATTAAATCTTTGCTTGCTTTTCCAATTTATTAATTGTTTTTGTGCCTCTATTTATTCCTAAAGCCTAACAGATTTAAATTCAAATTTTGATAAGGCCTTTAATATTTCAACTCAGTTCATCAACGTCCACAAATCTCCTTTTCTTTGCCATAACATAAGAGTATAAAGTTTCACTTTTAAATATTAAAGGCACGTAAGGGAAAAATTCACCCTACCCAACATTTATGTCATATACCTAACGCCATTTATCAACTCTATGGTCCAAAATCCAAATGATTCAAGTATATAACTTAATAAACTTAGCGTTCATATAAGCTAACCATAATGATCCCTGCCCCAGGCATATACTAAACATATACTTTTGTTGGTTTATCTTAAATAACGCCTTAGTTAAATGATAGAGCTTTGGTGGAGATAAAAAGGTCCAAATTCTAAACAAACAGGGCAAAATTTAGTAGTAATACTAATTCCTAACTATGAGAAATATGGGGATTCCCTGACTAAAGAAGTGGTATTCTGAGGGAAGAATACTCAAACACTACTTCCTCAGCTTGAGCTGCTATATTAACCTGATGCATTCAAGATTACTAATTTTATTTTTACTAATCTCCTTTTGTTTATGAACAGTAATCATGTTTTACTAGTTTTGGAAGAGCAGCTTATACGGTTATACCTAAATGATGTAAAGTAGAAAAGGAACATTTTCCATATGACAGTATGACACTGACATTTAAGGCAAGCTCAAAACAATGGGCTGATTTGGCAGCTAATGTAGCAGGGTAAACTGTACAATCATTTCTTATGTCCGTTTCATTTTACAATTTTTCGCAAAGGGCCTAAAAAAGTACTTGAACTAAAGCAAAACATATGTCGGCTAATACTCCCTTTGTCCCATTAATTTTGCACCAAAAACTAGTCGTTTTCTTTATTAATTCGTAGTTGAAGAACAAAATAAAACAAGTTGATGGAGAAAATAAGTTGATGAGATGGAAGGAAAGAGTTTAAGGAAGAAATGAATAGAGAGAATTTTTTGTGGATGAAATTAACAAAAAGAATGTGAGAACATTGTCAAAAACAAAAATAGAGTAAAATCAATGACAAAATGAAAAAGAGTAAGAAAATCATAGGAGTTAACAAAGAATAAACTAGGAGTAATATTTTAGGCCTGTTATTTTCTAGGGCCCCATCTAACACCTTGTACATGTTCAAAACCGCATATGCTATTAGTAAGTAGTTTAACAAACTATAGTCTAAACTAATAGTACTGTTCTGATCTTAAGTGCAGCAATCACTACGTATAGCACAGTTTTCACAAGAACCAAACTGTATGTGATTTTCCAGCTAATAAATAATCCTTTTCCCATGTGGCTCCCAGATGAGTGATGTAACACGTTATCCATCCTTCACAACCATTCCTTAAGGGTAGAACAGATGATAAAAACAAGTTATATCGAATAAATCCCATTTAAAATTATACTATAACGTTTTATAATTGCCAAGGGAGATAATATTATAAAAACTACAAGTTATATCTTCTAATTATTCTCACTTAAAATTTTATACTCTATTGCTCACATAATCATCAATTATGACTCCAACTAGGTAACAAATAATACTTCAGCTGCTTCCTTCAAATCAATTTCTTTTTAAATAATTTGAATGTTATTTTTTATTACGCATTTGAACCCATCAACTTAAATCCTTAGGCGTCGAATAATTTTCTATGAAAGTTTTGGAAATTTTCATATGAATTAATGTGAAATTGCACTACATTAAGAGAAAAAAATGAAAAAACCAAAGCTTAAAGAGTAGTTAACGACTTGACTTACAGGTACAAAAAACAGTTAGTTGAGGAGACCAAGTACAAAAAAACTCTTGCCCGTGACTGCTGCATGTGATCTATAGAGAGCTGTAACAATCAGAACCCTTCAAAACTTAAAGCCACATACCCACTCACGTGCATTCTTAGGCTTTCCAGAATCCATTGCAATTAACACAACTAATAGAGTGAGAACATATATCCCCTGAACCATGGAAAGAATAATAAGAGGTTAACTGAAGGCTGAAGTTTACGGAAATATATTATTATATGTCTACTATGAATTGAAACATGTATAATACTTCCTCCGTTAATGCTTAATACTTGCTACGTTTTATAGCAACAATAATAATGGCACAAAGATAAAGATCAAGGGACATTTAAATTGTGAAATGCTATTAAAAGAGAGAAAATGTGTGTGGATGTCATTTAAAGAAAATGACAGGGATATATCCACTGAAAAGAAATGTTCCAAAGTTAAATAAACAAAAAAAAATTAAGTGTTGCAAATTTATGGGAACAGAAGAATTATGCATCATAATTCACAAGCATTCAAAAGCATTAAACTTACGGATGTTTCACGAGAATGCTAATGCAAATTGCTTGTCTACTTCAAATTGTATATAACTAACATTATTAAGTTATAATTCAGAATCAACAACTGGATGATTCACATGCAAACAAGAAAGTGACACATGTCAAGAATATGAAGACTTTAACAGCATGATCTTAAAAAACTTGTATACAATTAAAACTTGAGCAAAAAATTATGTTTTTATTAAAAGCATTGGAAGAATAAACAAATACGCCTTGCATTATGGAAGACCGGCTCGTGTATGCATAGTTTTCTGTTGGAAAATCTACACTTATTTAAACCCAACCACTTTTTCTTCTAAGTACCAGAAGAAGCACCTGTTCTGTTTCTCTTTCTCTCTCTCTTCTCCCCACCCTCCTCCGGTCCTCCCAATACTTCCCCATTCTCTCTCACCCCTCCCTACTTGTTTTTCCTGGCAATTATTTTCACAAAAATGAGAAATTTAGAGTTTAAAAAACCTACATTAATGCTTCAGTTGTTTCTCATAGTTCTACTCCTTTGGTCCGAAAATTTTGATACGTGCAATGCTAGACAAGGCAGACATTGAGGCATAGCAGACTCTGTCAGCTTCATTATTAAAGAAAAAAGAAAAAGTCATCATCATCACAATAGGTAAACCAAAACAAAAGCCAAAGCCCGTGTCTCCGAAAATGCCAAAGCCGAGTCCAAAAGTGGACACACCGCCATTGCCTCCGCCACTTCAGAAAGCTCCATACTTTAAAAGGTCACCTCCTAAAGCTAAGTCACACCAAAACATACACCAATAGTAGAAATTCCATCACCTCTACCACATAAAGGTTCCAACATTTTCAGTGTGCTAGATTATGGAGCGAAGGGTGATGGTAGTAGTGATGATACAAAGGTAACATTTGAACTCTATTAACAATTAGTTACTCCAATTGTTTGAATTCTAGCAACTAAAGTCTAAAAGTCTATATATAACAATGTAGTTGAAAGTTTGAAACGATGGCACAACTGCACAAGTAACTGGGAGAACAGGACACTGAAAGTGAACTAGAAATACTCTTTTATGATTAAGATACAAAGCCTTTGATTGGGTCTGGAGCAATACATACTCACACATGATATATAATATGACTCCGTAGACTAGAAAGGCTATGAATATTGAAACACGGAAAATTCTCATCTGTTTAGGTTGCCCTTGCCCCTGATGGGCATAAGGCGGAACTGACTTCTGAGGGCATTGTCCTCAGTCTGCTCTATTTTCCTTAAAGCTTCCCTGTCACCAAGTTTTAGGACTTAGTAGTGACATTCTTGATAAAGCCAACGTTTTTTTTCACTTTGAGCCAAATCTCACCACAATTACAAAAATGTCATTAAACAAAAGTCGCTTGATCTAAGCATAACTTCAGTGTCCATGATTTATAATAGTGATGAATGAGATTTTGAGCATTAAAAAATTTGTAAGTTCAAAATCTTTTTTTTCGAAAATGTAAATAAACTAGATTATACAAAAATTCTTCTACTGCACATAAAATCTTAGCCACTTAAATAATACTCCCTCCATTCCACTTTAAGTGTCCCATTTAATTTGATGCACACGTCGATACATTTATTCAACTTTCAATATCTCTAATTTAACAAAATTAAGATTTGTCTTTGTATTAAGATAAATCAAATCAAATAATATCTCACTTCACTCTGTTAAACATGTAGATAAGAAAATACAAATCAAAAGTGACTAATTGACTATGTTCTAACTTATAAACAAAGAGTGATTGATGAATAATAATTCATGTGTAACGTAAAAGTAGGTTTCTAGAGAAAATTTGAACACTAGGCAATCAATTATATTATATTCAGTTCACCAAACACGTCTATCAAAATTATTTGTAATAGAATGAAATAAATGTTGATTAGAATAGATGTATGCAACTTTATCCAAGCAAATCATTTGATTCTATAAATATAAGTGGAAAAAGGTTGCTCTTAGTAGACCGTTGAAGGAAGGTAACTAAATCATAGGCTCTAAGAAGCAAGAAATAAACGATAGCTGAGTGAGACGAACATTGAGTTCACAGTACGGGTTTCGATTTTCTAAGAAATAGTGAAAAACATAGGTCCCTCTGCTTGTAGTTTTTCTCACCAAACGTTGTATTAGAATATGAGTGGGAAGGTAACTAAAGGACAAAGTTAATAGGCCAGGGAGGATGGGACAAATGGCTAAAAGGCAATTAGATCCAGATTCTTACAATAATTATAAATACAAATGCAAAAACTGCAAAATAGGAACCAATCATCAAATTTGTGATCTAAGAAATTTTAGACGAGTACAACAATTGTATTCATACCATTATACAATGCAGGCATTTGAAGCTGCATGGGCTGCGGCTTGCAAAGTTCAGTCGTCAACGATGCTGATTCCATCAGGATATCAGTTCCTAGTGGGACCCATTACATTCTCCGGTCCTTACTGCCAGAAAAACATTATTTTTCAGGTAACTAGCTCAATGTGTAAAACTGGCATTTTTTCAACAATTGGGTAAAGTAATGGGGATAATTTGTGGGAGAATTGCATTGTATAACATACAATAAATTTGTATTTTGATATAATATTCTGTTGGAGTTCTAACCTGGCTAATACTGTATGCTCCAGCTTGATGGGACGATTATTGCGCCAACAAGCCCCAACGCTTGGAAACCTAATCTATTGTGGTGGATGGACTTTACAAAACTCGTAGGACTCACCATACAAGGAAAAGGGGTAATCGATGGAAGTGGCTCCGTCTGGTGGACAGACGCTCCATATGATTCAGAAGATCACCATGAATTGCAAGTTATCACCCCATTAAATGACACAATCCTAGAAAAACCCCCAATGCCAGTAATTATCTTCATCCTTCCAGTTTTTGCACAACAGATTTACAGTAAATTAAAAACTGACTTGATGCCAACTGTGTCATAGGTGAGAAGTGAGCTCAGTGGAAAAATGCCAAGTGTCAAGCCTACGGTAATGACCAAATCATTTACTCATAATGATAATGATTATGAACTTCAGGATCATCAAAACTAACAGAGAAAATTTCATGTTGCGCAGGCCATACGATTTTATGGAAGTATTAATGTCACAGTCACAGGCATAACAATTCAAAACAGTCCTCAATGCCATCTCAAATTTGACAATTGCATGGGTGTCATGGTTTATTCAATGAGCGTCTCATCACCTGGTGATAGTCCTAATACTGATGGAATCCACCTCCAAAATTCCAAAGATGTGCTCATTCACTCTACCAGCCTTGCCTGCGGTAAATGCTATATTCTAGCTCAAAAGTAGCTCATCACAATCACATATTTCTTAGTAGGAAAAACTGAACACGATATGACTCTTAAAGAGCAAACATCAGGATTAAATTTGAGTGTTACGTCCAAATGACCAGCCTGGCAACGGAGTTTCCATTGTCACCTAGCAAATGCCATCTTCCAGATAAAATATGTTCTGAGTTCATGGGGCAATAACACCTACAACAAAGAATTAAAAGACAACTATCACCACTAAAAACATCAGGATGCTGTTGAATAATCAATTCAGAACCACCACATGAAACCACAATAAGATGCCATCTACCAGAACCTTATAATGGTCCTTCTCCACAACCAAAAGTCTGTACAATTAAATTTTTTTTCTCTCTGAGAAAATAGCTGGAATGAAAGCCTTAGATAGACTCTAACACAAACAAGAAATTCCGGTTGCATAAGAATATATAAAAACGCTTCACATGGCACAGTGGCAGCAACTAACAACAAACTACTAAATGCAGGTGATGACTGTATATCAATACAAACAGGATGCTCAAATGTATACATCCACAATGTAAACTGTGGACCAGGACATGGCATCAGTATTGGAAGTCTGGGAAGGTATAACACTAAAGCCTGTGTCTCAAATGTCACTGTCAGAGACGTCAACATGCATGGCACGATGACTGGAGTCCGCATAAAGACATGGCAGGTATACATCACAGTTAAAAAAATTCTCATAAGTCATAACACTATATAATTAACGGATTCACTAGTTGACTCCACACCAAAGGAAGTAATCTAAGTATATAGCAGTCGCTAATAAAAGAAAACTTCAGAGAAACAGCTGAGTGATTGAAAATAGAAAATGAAAAATTAGAATTCTCAGCATAGGAAGAAAATTAACTGTTTAAATAAGCAGAAATATCACAATTCACAATACTGGGTTTAAAAATGCAATATCACAAGTTAGGAAAAAAAACACATAACCACATGTGATCTCACATCTAAAAATTAAAGAGAGGTTGACTAATATATTAGCTTGATGGGCTAAACCTAAATGGAACCTCATCGGATTTGTGTGGCCATTCCTTAATCTTCCATCACAAGCTCATACAATTCATTCTTTACTCCACTTCACACTTCCTGGCACACTCTTAAATTTAATTTGGTGCACCCCATTTTTGTGTGGACTAAGTTCATACAAGACCTACTCCTAATTTACATGCTTCCAACTATTTCATTCTGCAGGGTGGTTCAGGATCTGTGCAAGGCATAACATTTTCAAATATTCAAGTCAGTGAAGTTCAGCTTCCGATTGTAATAGACCAATATTATTGTGACAAAAGCACATGCAAGAATGCATCAGCCGCAGTTGCAGTATCAGGTGTCACATATCAAAATATAAAAGGCACATACACTGTAAAACCTGTACATTTAGCTTGCAGTGATGAGCTACCATGCACAGACATAACACTGAATACCATACAACTAAAGCCATTGCAAGAACGATACCACTTATACGATCCCTATTGTTGGCAATCATTTGGAGAACTTATGGCTCCCATTGCTCCTCCACTTGGTTGTTTACAAATAGGGAAGCCATGGAAGAGCAAGGTTCAGACTGATGTCGATATATGTTGATGAGTGACGACATCATAGCTACTCAAGGCAATCCAATTTTCCTTTTTTTCAGTTGGTCAGATTATTGTTTGTTCTGACCCATTCACACTATTGGCTAGATAGCTAGAGAGTATATATATTAAGCTCAAGTTAAAGAACCTTATATAGTAGGCTTATATAGGTTATCATTCAGGATAAATCTTGCTTACCAGGCTTTGTCAATTTATTCGGGGATTGTCCCAGTGTAAGATATTACATAAAGGGTGATATAGATGTTTGATAAATAATATTTTGATTCGTTAAAAGTGCACAAAAGAGCATAAAGGCCTACACTGCTTATGAGCTCGATTGTGATTCATACTTTCATTTACCAGAGAAAAAACAATGAACAACATTTGCGCCGCCAGTCGCCACTAAACATGAAATGACTTCAAAAGCAATAAATAAAAATGTACTTCCACAAAATCCAAGTCCAGAAATTTCAATGCTTAAAATCTATGATCCCCATGAGTACAAAAGCAAATAAAACAACCTTTGAGACCTCAACAAATTTGCGAGTTCTTCTGATTGATTCCCACAATGTTTCTGCAATGATGTTTACAGCTATGAATATTGCTCTATGCAGTTAGGGTCTCCACCCAAAAATGTTGCGATAAGTGTTTTTTGAAGCCTTATAATTGACTTCGTTCTAATCGCTACCAAGTACCTAATTAGCTTCTAATAAAGTATATAAAATAACAGAAAATAGAAACAAGAAAGGGATTTAATTCCAAAATGCTATCATTGAAACAGATATGTACAATAGACTCTTGCAAACGTTAAGGTTCATCCCTGCCCCATATTGACAACTGCTGGAAATGAAAGCAGAAATGAGACATGATATACACAGGGGGAGTCCTGACAAATAACTTGGCACAGTAGAGAAATAGATCTTCATAGGCATGAAGCTAAACTTGTTTCATCTTTCAGTCCATAAATCTCTGTTTCAAACACCGTTACATTTCCACTTCAGCTGAAGAAATAAACTGGAATGAAACAAGTCGTACTGTAACAAACATGACGAATTAAATCATAACATTTGCTTTAACCCAAAAGCCTGAGAATTAATAAGCTTTCAACCCAGTCTGTCATCATGGAGCATTAGCAAAACCCAACATTTTATATATTTATTTTTACGCTTAAGAAAAGAATGCCTAAATTCTCCCCTCCTACCTCTGATGCTCTATCCACTGGCCCATAACCTTCAAAATCTTAATTTATTCAAATGAAATGAACTATTCTTAGAAGAAATATGTAACAAAGCTCCCACTTCTGTTCAAAATCCAAAAAGAGAATTTGGTACACTAAAAGCTAAGACTCTAAGAGTATCATTCCAATTCTACTTGGAAATTTAAATTGTGCTCATTTTAGTCTCCAAAACCAACATTGCCTATGTAGTTTGACTACTCCACATTCAAGCTTTACTATCCTCTTCTATCAGTACACAGCAATCACTAAAACGCTAAAACTGGCTCCATCAATAAGAAATCCCAAACTCACCCACATTCCCTTAGCGAACTATGCAATGCTATGTAGCCTTGTTTTTGCACTATAGCCAACCCTCTTCAAGCTTCAGTTTCATGTTGACGTGGTTATGAACACGTCGTTCATCGGAGATCACTACAAGTCAACCTCTTCCACTGATGTTAAAAACAAACTGCAAAGCATAGTGCAAAAACAAGGCCGCATCAAATAGTATCAACCAATATTAAAGGTTTTCAAAATTTATGAACCGATAATAATTGCATCGTAGAGGTGTAAAAAATTGCGGTTTAGATTTAAAGGTATATATATCTTATGGTCTATACCGATACTTGGATGTATAACAATCAAACCACTACCGTTATTACATGACTATGATATCAACCCAAACTGCATTCTAGCACTATGTGGCAAAGGCTCTTTCGAATATGTTGGATGCTTTAGCCCACAAATGGATTTATAGCACAATATCATCTGACCTTCTAATTTCCATAATTGCTTTAAGATGATAAGTCAAAATATGGTTAGGAAGGTTTGGCTAACATATTCCAAGACAATCAAAATTCTTGTGCCATAGTTCTTGAAAGCAAATTCACTATTGCTCATCTTATTAATTTTAAGAAATCTTCCTACTATGATTGACTGACAGTATTGACGGATCAATTTGCAAATGTAGGTGCAAAAATATTGAATCAAAGAATAATTGAAACTTATAGCTGGACCCACTCCAACGACTGTATCACTGCCACAAAAAAGTGACCCTCTTCCTTTCTTATCCAACGTTGATTCAATACGTTTTTCGAAGAGAAAAATATGCAGCAACGCGAATCTGGTTTGATCTTTACCTTGATTGTAAATACTTTCCTTGCTAACTCTAATTCAAATTCATAGCAAGATAATAATAGTTACAAAAGTGCAAGGTATAACAACAATTAACGAAAATCAAAAAATAAATGTGGCAGAGGTCGAGGAGGGAATAACACCAACAACACCAGCGGTGGCAACCAGCAATTGGCAAGGGTAGCCATACCCACAGCAAGGTCAGACTCCATGAACTATCCACCATGGAATGCACTAATCCCATGAAATCCATGGGTAACATGCAACTTCACGTAGTGACATAGTCCATATCAAACTACGCCACTGTAGCATCCAGTAGTGGCCAAACAACATGTCCTCAATTCCCATCCCTCACAAGTGTTCTACACTATCACAACATATTCTAATTAAACACCAACAGATGTTGTAGTGGCGATGCATACTATCTCACAACATTAACCAGTTAACAACTAGACATGGACACCAGAGCAACTTCCCTCATGACCACAAACCAAGGTACAGTCTCACCCTTCTTTGTACTTTCCACATGTGTTGAAGCTCCTTAAGTCGTCAAAAAACATGTTTCATAAGAAGGTTTTTGTAGATTTTGATCCCGTTGGTTAGTCTATGGAGGATGGATACATAGAGTCTCCTAATGAGGTCTGAAAGTTCGTGTGATCTCTATCCAGCTACAACAAATCTTGCTATTCCAATTTCCATGTGCTAAGTGTTACTTGCTGGTGGACAACCTAAACCCTAATTATTAGCCATTAGTTTTAACACCGTGAAGCATCTTTCCGTCAGCTTTTTCTTGTGGCATTCCTGTCTATGCCATCCGAGAATTGTGATTTTCAATTTTCATAATTGTAATTCAACTTAATGTACTAGTGCCTCATGTGTACTAGGGTTACTACCAATGTATCAGTGTCAACGGGTGGTTCCAGTAAAACCACAATAATGCACTTACATTGCTATAAAACGAATACAATCAACCAGTCATATTGCAATCTTGATTCCATTTTCACAATTACGCCCCATTGACGATATGGAAACCGCGTTAAATTACACAATCAGCAGTTCACAATTTCACGATAACATCATGAACTGTCATTTTACCCCAAGTCCCCAACAATTAGCACAAAATCAACCAAATCATACTTATTCGTCATCAAAGTTCAAATTATCGAAATTAATGACAAAGCAAGCAATAAATAGTCGATAATAAAACTTAATATATTATTTCACTACGTCGTTTGTTTATCAATCGATCAATATAAAACCCTAACAAGCAGCATTAGAAAAACGAAACAAATTTATGAAGCTCATTGCATACCTCATAATGAATAATGACGGGAAATTGAAAAAAATAAAGGTGTATCCAGCAGATGATCATTTCCGATGATATTTGATTAAGACTAATTGTCCGTCTAACAATGGCGGGAGATATTGTGCGTGCATACTGCCAGTTGATGTGCGAGAAATGCGAAGATGTGAGAAATGAGGGAGGAAGCGCGCGCCTTTTTTGAGAAAGGTTTTAAATGGATGCAATTTGCATCAATAAGTATATATATTTACCACTAAACACAAAAGCATTGGATCGTAAAAAATGAACTCCTAAAATTCAACGAGAATAATTTAGTGCTATGTTTGGGAATGGTGATTTCATTTGGAAATCTAGTATTTGATCAAATTAAGTGTTTGGTAAATCAAAAAATTTCAAATTTGGATTTGAGTGAATTCCACCTTTGTTTCCAAAGTAGTTAAAGTGGAGAATTTGAAAATGACTTGTCAAACCTTGTCATTTCAAATTCTCCATTTATGATTCCATAATTAAAATTAAGAATTTGAAATGAAATACATGTTTCCAAACGCAACCTAGAGAGATTTTAATTTTGAATAAGATTTAATTAAAAATTGGATCAATTTTGGATTATAATTATAAATAAATTTTATGATTCTCTACTTTTAATTTGAATTGATTTATCAGTCAAATTTAACAAAACGTAATTAGTTTTACGTTTTATTTATACTTATTAGTCTATAATCTCTATGAAATTGTGCAAGTACTAAAGATTGTTTTGTACTTAAAGAATAATAAAAAAAATGAATGAGAAAAGAAAAGTGGTCACCAGATGAGATGAAGAGTCTATAGACACTAAAGATCATTGCAAAAGTCAATTACAAAAGTTATGGATGAAAAGAGAACGAAAGGAGACAAATTAAAGAAGAAAATTAATACAAACTCAGGAATATATAGACGAATTTATAAGTTAATTATTATTTTTACTAAGATTCTTGATATCTTCAATTAAGGTGTTTAATCAACATTTTCTTATAATTCATCTAGTTAATAGTATAAGGTTTGAGCTTGGCTTCAAATCTCGACTCAGATTATAATTAATTTGATTTGATTTTCAATCACTCACTTTAAGGTGGTATGTTCGACACAAGGTAACTTCAAAGATTATTATCGTTAGAATTGAAGTACATGTTAGCTATTATTAGTATACAAAATTACTCCTTACAACTTTGTAGTATATATGTCTAGAACAGCAACTCTGCAAGGGTGAGATGGTAAAAAAAAAAATAAAAAAAATAAAAAAAAAATAATAAAAAGTCATTGATATGGCTGGTGCATGTTTTCAAAGCTTCTCTTTGTGTATAAACAAGGAGAATACATAACTTCATTTCTTTTAATCCAAACAAGGGGAATACACAACTATAATTTTGAAGGTGATAATGTAGCTGATAATTAGTAATCCATCAACACGCAATCATCTTCCTCATCTTCCTCATCTTCGTCATATTCGTCGCACATGTATTCTGATTCTTGGACATGATCATCTCCGAACAGAAAAGGTGCAGCCGGTCTGCATCGCGAGCTCGGAGGCTTCCTGTCATTGATGTCTATAGCAGATATAATTTTGTCTTGTATGCACTTCTCTAAAGAGTGTCCTTCCATATTTGCCATCGGCATGCCAAGGAGACTGAAGCATTCGCCTTGGAAGTTTTGATCATCTGAAGTCAGTATTAAACCAGCAATGCTTCTTGCAAGATCAGGGGCATAAGAATGGATCTGAACCAAAAAAAAAAAAAAATCAAATGAAATTGCGTACTAGAGATTTCACTTTGGCTCAACCTGATCTTTCTAGATTTGCTTGTCTTAGGAAATTTTGATGCTTGTTCTTATCCAGGACCGGACACAATTAATGAAGTACAAATCTGTTCCGTACAAAGAGTTTAGCATGTTCATGATTACTGGGGAAGGTTTGTATTTGCTATCAAGCCCTTGACAGGGTTGCCTCTAGGGACCATCTCCGATGCCTTCAGTCCTTGACAGGAACAATGCTAAATTCGGTAGATAACAGATTTATACTAAGGTAAATATTGGAGTTCAGCAATTCAGTTCTCTTAGCAGATTTTACTCATACAGTTAAGTTTGCTGGTATCACAAAAAGAAGCGAGTACAGGCTGAAGTGTTTATGAAGGGAGGTACCTTGAGAGCATGATCACTGAGAAGAGCTCCCGTATATCTTTCCTTCAAATCATCTAGTGCAAGACTGATAGCATCCTTTGCAAGCTTTGTCTCGAGTTGATTTCTTTGCCTTAAAGGTGGCATTGTCACCTTGGAAACAAGTCAAGGAATTACTGTATAAAGCAGAAATATATAGTGCAGATTGTTCTTGTAGCATTTGATTGCTATTGTTATCATACAGAAGGTGAATGTATAAACTGTATGGATATTGCTTGTTATAACAATGAAGGGCGATGTCGATATGAGTGTTTAGGGGCAAGTTCTCCCATTCAAGTGAAGGAGAGCTTCCTTCATCATCAATACTTTTTAGAGTTAGCCCATAGTTACTCCACTTGACACTTTTGATTGCTTTGAGAGCTGACTGGGGGACCGAACAAGGCGAGAAATCTTTAAAATATAAAACCTGAAAAGTCACAGAGTCACATATTTGAGTATTGTTATAAAACCACTCATATATTCATGTCAAAAGCCTACATTTTCCACAGAAATCATGTAGGAGTTTTACAGATTATTATTACAGGATTTTGTCAATGAGTAATTGTGGATTTTGGAGATTGAAGTGTAAATGCAATTTACCGATCCATTTCACTCCCTCCCATTCTGATCAAATGTTCGGTTTGTTTTCTTACACTATTCATCTATCACTCCTAGTTTGTATTTATTCTCATAAATAAGTTAAAACATAGTCAAGTGGGTTCTTGTTTGATTCGTCTCAATGTAAATTATATTAACATTAATTTTTTATAATTTTTAACCAAGCACAATGAGAGATAATTAGGACTGAAATAGTGCATCAGCAAGTGCAAAACCAAATGCCTCATTTGATTAGAATAGGAGGTAGTATCTTTGAAATTTCAAAATAATTTCCAATTGTCTTGCTATTGAATGTGAATGTATTATTTAAGTCTAACAACATACTCGCTAAGAGCATGCTTTCCATAATTCTTGAAAGTAACTGTTTCAGAAACTTCTGATGTTTGATAAATTCTTAATTTTCATGCAGCTGAAGTCGGAACATCAAGAAGTCGGAACATCAACAAAATGAGATTATTTCCTCATAAATAAAGTACTACTAAAATAAAATTTAAAGAAACAACAGACAATTTTTTAAAAAGCACATTAAATAGATCAAAAGTAAGATTTTTGCCCACCAAAAAGAACCATTAATTCAAAGCATGGATAACCTTACAAGAACTGGTTTATGGTAATGAAATAGATGAAGTTGATATTGTGAGCAATTCAACTGCTGTTGGACGTGATTCCAAGTGCTAAGCAAGAATGAATAACAAACAGAAGAGTCAATAATTTCAGTCGAACATCATTCACCGCAGAAAACTGACCTCTGTTTTGGGCTCAAAGGCCTTCAAACATGACAGATTTGATGGATTCGATAACTCACTGTGGCTGACAATAATTACTACTTCAACAGTCAATACATCATTCCCGTGCTTCTTTTTGCATGCTTGTCCATTCCCTATCTTTGGGTTCTCTCTGAAAAAAAGAGAAACATAAACGAATAGCACAGAAAAATACTGAAAATAACAAACCTATGTCAGTTCTTGTTTTCCTGTATAAATTTTATTTTCTTCTGTTGCTGAAACAAACGAAATCTCAAATTCTACAATCCACTCCATGTTATCGGAGCTGCCACAGCATGTATGAATGTTTGCTCACCCGCTCGAAAAGCAGGACAGGCACTTTTTGATCAAACCATTTCTATGATTACAAACGTAACCCTCTAGTCCTGATGTTAGCTGCTGTAAATTTGAAGAATCTGGGGAAGGTAATGTCAACTCTGTGACAAGCACAACATTTTCATGTTGGAATCCGTGTTGATCACTGCATACAGCAACCAGCTCCATTGCAATGTTCTGAAGTAAAGAAAAATAAGCAATTATATTCCTGTCAAATAGCATAACACCCAATAACATACTCTAGCAGTTGAAGTTCTATTTTCATTTATGGTCTTGATAGCCTTCAAATTTTAGGATCAAAATACTAATAAATTGAGAAGGATTAAAACAACTTCCATGCAGAACACTTAGAAAGTAATCCATTTTTTGTAAATCATCTCACTTCAGTGGCTTTCAAAAATAAGGAGTGAACAACTCTACGTAGCAATATACTAAAGGTTAAGCACTAAGAAAACATGCGACATTCCCCCCTCCAACCACCACCCCCCCAAAACAAATAAAAGAGTTCTTAAGATGTATTTAGTGTTATTTTACATAAAAACAGAACTAGGAAGATGTTGAACTTACATGTATCTTCAATATATGAATCTGCAGAAACAAGTAAAACGTAAGTCCTTTGTAAAGGAAAAAAAAGGTGTGCATCAGAGCTTACATATATTATGCATTCATGCTTCATTAATTGGACGGGGAAGATGAAGACAATGCAGCACAACAACAAAAATGCCAGATCCCTACTCCCAAAAGATAGGGGTCGGCTATAAGAACCAATATATGAGTTTTAATGATCTTCCACATGGATTTTTCTTCTCCATTCATTCCAATTTTCTACCATCTCAATTTGTGAAAATGAAGCCAATGGAAAAAGGAAAACCAAAACTCCAGGATAACAACCTAAAAATATGGAATTAATATATCATAGCATCAGCACAGATCTGTACAATGTCAATGAAATTGGAGATTTTAGCCATCTAAAGTAAGGTTATATCTATTATGACGTCAATGATACTAGAGATGCTAATTTATCCATATTGTTATGTTATCCATCTAGAGATTATAAAACACACAAACAAAATCAATTGAATACTGTGGTGTACCTTTCTGAGAAAGGTAGTCATATCTTGCAATAATACTCCCATGTCCTCAGCAGTGGACATAGACACTTCAGTTCCACTGAGAAACAGAACAGGGAAGAATGAATTCATCATAGCATGTAGAAGTTTATAACCAAAAGAAGTATATCTGACAAACATACCTGAAAATGGCCTTTTTCTTTGGCATTGAAGGGAGCTTAGTTAACCTTTTGTTAGGAATGCTTTCTTTTAGGTTTAAGTTGTACTGGAAAAGATCAGGATCACCAAGGCCTACAGATTAAGTCATTAGTTTATACCATCATTGACTATGTACTACCAGCTGAGAAACAGCTGAAATTTATGCGCAGTATATTGATCTTGTAGTTTAGCTGGATGTCTGAAACCAAAAGAGGATTACTGTCGTGTAAGACGAACAAATCCTCCCTTCCAGTTATGATGTTCAATATTCACAGAAGAGTCGTTAATTTAAGAATGTACAAGGTTCGAAGAGAAAGAGGCTACTACGTTAGAAGTTTCTTTTCCTTGCGGTTACACAATCTTGTGGCAAGAGTTATATTGTAAACCATCATTGCCAAGCAAATATTTTCGAAGTAAAAATGCAGGTAGGTGATCCAATTATTTCCTCAAAACTCATGCAAGTGCAAAATTTTAAATTCATAAGATTGATCACAATTCTCCTTTTCCATTCACTCATTTAAAGCAAGTGCAAAATCATATTTACTTCAACCAGAAAGATCCAGGAAATGTTTTAGAGCCATGTTAGTGATCCAATATAAGACTTGAAATAAAAGAAGTATTCAAACTTACTTGTGGTTTTGATTGCAAGCACACCATCTGTATTTAAAAACAAAAAAAAAAAAAAAAAAAAAAAAAAAAAAAAAAAAAAGTCACAAACCCACCAAAACAAGCAAGCATAATCATAAATCAAATATATGAAGTTATGAGCAATCATTCAACATCACCCAAAAAAAAGGAACCAGAAACACGTGGCAACGTCACTAACCCCATTCAGCAGATCCATTGAAGCAAAGTTTCAAGTCCTGAAATTCTTTCAAGCAACTTCCAACACCAGTATCAGAAACTGTCAACAATCAACTACATATTATTCAAAAATAAAATCCTATTTAATAGAAAGAAAAAGGAAAAAGAGAGCTTCCTATTCAGATAATCTCATCCTACTCAAATCACATATAGAATCAATATAACAGCATTACAATGCCCAAGAACCACTAATGCACAGTATAACAAGATGATAATCCTGAAACTACAAAGCGCACATGAGTTTTTGAGTCGTTTTACTCTAAGTCATTATAATCGAAAAACCTAAGGACCAAAAATCTTTACCTCTATCGTCAATGGAGATATCAAATTGAAACTCTGAAAGTAGCATCAATGATTGGAGAAAAAAACATAATCAAACTACTTTCACATTATCAAACTTTTTTTTTCCTTTCAAATAAAAAAGTTCATTTCACTTAATTCTTAAAGTAGAAACAATCAAACCACATAACAATCAAATAACAAAACATTGAAGTTTATTAAATTTCTAACAAATGTAAAAAAATCGCATACAATTCTGATACATAGAGAAAACAATTACTTGAAATTTGAGTAGGAAAGCTGGAAAACAGGATTTGTCGTATGATGACAGAAAGTCGACATGGATCTCCCGATAAACGACACCGTTGAATTGCAAGTGAAATCAACTGAAAATTTACGAATAGCAAACAAAAACTTCAATATAATTTCGAAGAAAACAAACTCAATTATAATCAGCTTCATCATAAATCGAAACAATTATTTAGCCATAACCTGTTTGCAGAGATTCGACACCTCCATTGTCGCAATGGCAGAAGCTAACCAAATTAGGGTTTTCGCGCGCAAAGGTTAAAATAATTATGTTCAAATATGTTGTGGTTTGTTAAGGCAAGTAGAATTAGGTAAAACTTTTTATTAGTAAACAACATTACGATAATTAAATTAGGAGTGTAGGTTTTTTTTATAATATTAACTGATCGAATAATAATAGCAATTAACATACAACAAAAATGTTGAGAAATTCATATGATTAAAGTTAATTCATGATTTACTTCACTTACTAACCTACAATTAGGTGTCTTTGTATTATTTTGTAATCTCTATTCGTAAACGCTGATTTTCTATAGAAAATCAGCGTTTACATTTCCAAACATTCAATAAATGTCAAATGACAGATGACAATATTTGTCATCTTGTTAATAAGTTACAATCAAGACTTCCTCTTATGCCACAAGAGATAAGACATACTCCTTCGTCCCATTGAATTCTACAGATTCACGTACAAATCAAACAAGAATGTTTACAAATTCATGCTAAGAGAGACTTCCGATTATGCAAAGAATTTCTCCTTCGCAATGCCCATCTTTTCTTGATGTTGCGTACTTCATCTATACTCATTTCATTAGCTATTTCTCGAAATGGCTTCTCATCTCTACTTAAATCCGTCTCTGGAGAAATACCCTTGATTCGTGCAACCTCTTTGAGCTGATAATTCATCAGTGTCTCTGAGGTCTTCGCGGTGATTCCCCTAAGATACCATGAAAACGGAGGGGGTGGAACAATAGCTGGTTGAAGCAATTGCTCTAAGCTAACCCTCGATCCAATTCTTCCATTTCCTCTTGTACATGAACGATACTCTGATAAAGTTTTCGGTTTAAATGGATAGCACATATTCTCATCAACAAACACAGGATCCATTTTCCAGCAACCTTCGAACTTCTTCATGAATCCCGTGTTTGTCTGCTTGAACCTCATCTAAGATAAGAAGAAAGAGACATGATGTAATCCGGATTGTTTCGACACAAACAGAAAATTTATGAAGCAATAAGCGTAAATTCACAGGTCGTAAATGCTATTCTTACCGAGTGATCCTCCCTGTTTTGTTCTACTAAGACATTGACCGATATAGTTCCTGATAACCATAGGAACTTCCATATAGCTGCTTGTTCCACTTGAACTACTTGTCTATAGCCTTCATCAACCAACACCTTTCTCGACACGACCTCCTGAAATATGCCCGCAAATCAATTATTCTATCAACATATTAGATACGGAGGACGTGCTAAATAACGAAATCCTCAAAACATTGACTTAATGATATACAGATTCATCAATTCCACAATATCCATTACTAGACTGCATAAGCATGAATGTATTTTATATCACATCCATGGTGAGACGTTAGTCAGGCATTATCCTCATCATCATACCCAGTGTAACCTCTTATAGAACTATGATCAATGTTTGGAGAGGGAAGGAAGACGACAACCGAAACCCATAAAGGAGGATGCGGCCAAAGAATCCCTCGGCTCGAGAAATATCCTCGGAAGGAGAGATTCCTGCGACTAACCACAAGCCTGCATCTTACAACACAAGCTTGACGTAATAGTCAGTAGCATTCCTTACCACTCACCTTGATGTTTCGGAAGATCCTCTTGCTATCAGGGTCAATGATGATGTTGTACACGGCATCTGGTGGCAACCCAGCGTTGAACTTTATATGCAGGTTGCAAAGTGATCCTTTAGGTACAGCAACCTGTAAAAAAACAGCTCATTTGTTATGGTTCACTTCCTGTAATAGCACACAACACAAAAGAATGGTCCACTCCATCTAAACATACGCATCTTAACTACCCCGATCTTCCTACGATGTTCTTTTCTACAAGTCCAACATTTTGACCCAAAACAAAGATAAACTACAATGCACTGAGTTCGACAATGATGATGATGATGACAAACAAGTGAACTTCTCTCGATTAATTCTCACCTCTATTTCAGGCGGCTGATGACTCCAATAAGGGTTTGCTCGCCAAAGTTGCAGCTGCTTCTGCAGTTCAGTCTCCCACTCATTCAACGCTTTCTGTTCGTTTTCGCTAACCTGCTGAGTTACATCCTTTCTGTCCTTTACTTCCCCTGGTACTCTAACATGTGACTGTCACGTGTCAAGAAACATTCATAATATTACATGAATCAAAAGAAAAATAATCAATCCATCACAATACACATAGGAATACCAAACATTGCAAAAACAGTTATGTATAAGAAGCTAAAATGGCAAAGCTAAAAACCAAAAGACGTGATTTTATCAAAATTTTCCCAACATTATATTGAGTATATTGGTCTGTCTTCTTTCCCACCTCCCCTGACCCTGCCGTTGGGTGGGACTCATTGAGATGATGATGATATTGAGTAATATGAGAAAATCACCAACAAAGTTGTCTTGTAAATTTTGAAGGCCCTATGCCAATTCTATATAACAAACTCCTCAGATTTAAGAAAGAATTCAAAATACAAGAGTAAATATATTTGCTTGTTTTCTATGTTGAAGTACTTAATAACTGGATTGCTACAATACTCCCTCGATTTCACTATCATTTTCCCATTTGTATCTGCACACATGTCAAAGCACTATTTTGATCGTTAATTTCTCTAATAGGGCATAATTGAAATTATAAAAAGTTGATATGATAAAGTTTACATCGAAACGAACTAAACAAGATCAACTTTGTTTCAACTTATGAATTATGATTGATTAACGAATAGTGCCCAAAAACAACGGGTAACATGATAGCAAAATATAGTATACGTGTGTTTGCATTACTCAGAACAAGAAAATAAATAAAAATAGAAAATTAAAGGATTGCCAACCTCAAAAAAATTCTGCAATCTTTGATGGGCTTGAAAGAAAAAGTTTGCAAATGCAGGATTAATCAGTTTAGGCAGTTGATTTCTATCAGTAGTTTGATTGGTTGTACCTATCTCAGTTTCTCCCATCATCACCTGAATTTAAACAAATGAGACATTATTTTTGATATGTTGAACTATCTTATCCAAATTAAGCAAGAAATTCATTCTTTTCTCTACAACATTTTTCCCATTTAAATCTTATATGATTAACGAAAATTTATCGAAAATATCTAATCTTTCACTCATCCGCCGTGAATATTCCCACCTTTGGATTATTATCTAATAATGCAACATTTGCTACGTATTCACTCCCAGCATACCCGATGTGGGATAAGAGCGGTGGGGCTGTGGTGGTTCGAGGGTGGGGTGTTGGCCAAAAGGGTTTTTCACCAAAGAATCCATAACTGAACAAGCAAAGGATTTTCAAATCAAATTCAATTTCAAGGCATATTATTCAGAAATCCCATTAAAGGATTTAATTTGGGCACCAACAATTTCCCTCATAAATAATCTAATACTCCTATTATTACATAGTTCACTAAAATTTACAAATTGATGACCATACAATCAGCGGCGAATTCAGGATATCAGTATTGAATAGGTTGCAAACTCAACAGTGTGTTCGGATGTCATTTATCTGTAAATGTTATAAATTATTTATAGATTTTTAATCAAATAAGGTAAGTAGACCCGGATTTAGATTCCCTCCATAAAACTCACAGCAGTATTTATTTCTACAAAAACCCAGTTTAGAAATCCAAAAAAGACCAAAATTTTGCCACCCAAATACAGAAATTAAGCATACTGCACTAAATTTTACAATTTGATCACCCATACAATCTCACAGTAATATTCAACAAAAACCCAGTTTATATATCCATAAAAGACCAAACCTTTGCTACCCAGAAACAGAAATTAAGACTAAACAGTTTGAATCATGTAAACCATTGAATTATTGCAAGAAACAAATATACAGTGAAATTAAGTGATAATAAGAAATAAAAATTAGAAATGGAACTTACTAAATGGATTTATCATTTAACTGGATGCAGAGGCAGATCATTGTTGGAATGTTCTGATTGGTAAGTAAAATTCAAAGAGGATTTTTCAATTGCATTTGACTGCAAATATTATGGCTTAAATGGGCGTTTGGTGGGATGAGTGAAAATTTGGGATAAAAAGGTGGGATTAAAATTGGAAATGGTTGAAATATAACAAAATTCTTTTGTTTGGTTTATTCAAAAAAAAAATACTTTTGTTTGGTATGTTGACGACAATAATTTGAGATTGAGAATAAAATAAAATAAAAATTTAGTAATTTATTTTTTTAAAAAATAATTTGAGAATTGTAAAACTTTTTAGCTGTTTGTAAAATTTATTAATTTATAAGGATATAAATATTTTTAATATTTTTAACTATTCCCGCCATCTAATACAATTTAATAGAAATTAAGTTTTTATCTCATGCTCAAACCTAATTTAATTTCCCACCCATAAAACAGATATCCACATTTTGAAATTCTCATCCTCCAATCTCTCCTTCCAAAGTCCAAACACACCTAAATGTATACATTTATCAAATTCATAAATTATCTAGTTTAATTTTTATCTAATTCACCCCGCTTATTCGATATCGATTTAAAATGCAAGTTACTCTTTCCGTTTGATAGAGTTTGTCAGAGACATAAATAAAATAGGTTGAAATATCTTAGACATAAATACAATAAAACGAGTTTGTCACCAAAACAATACATTATTCATGAAAAGCAAAGGAACACACAAGGACTACACATCCACTTGATATACATAACAGCCTAACAAGTCTGTATAGGTCAAGCAGTGATGGGCATTTCTAGATTTTACGACAAACGTCGCCTTCACAAATGTATCCTTCCTTAGCTTCGACCTTTTCCTCATCATCTTTCGGTTTTTCCTCGTTCTTCAAAGCGCATTTGGGATCGAGATCAAAGTCACACTCCTCGCAATTAAAAGACCAGCTCTGCCCCGGGTTGTTACATCCATCACAATAATATCCCTCACGACGTGTCTTCACTAGCTCGTGTTCGTGAAGCTCATGCTTCACTTTCTCAGGCCACCCCTTTGCCATTTCGTCGATTTTCTCCTTGAGATGCTTTATGTGATCCTCGGTGAAGGGAAATGCATCTGCCCCATGAGCTGCTACGAGATGTCGGGTTTCAGTGGTAATTGTCTTACCATCAGGTCCAATTGCAACAAGACACGGGATACCCCTGACTTTGAACTTACGAGACAGAATGGATTTCCTCTCATCGCCAAATGGGAGAGCCAACCAAGGCATGTCTGAATAGTACTCATCAAATGAGGACTGATCACGATCACTCGAGGCAAATATGATCTCGAATGCATTCTCCTTTGCCTTGATTTCATTGTATACTTCGATAAGCTTTGGAGTAAATGCACGGCATGGAGGGCACCAGTGAGCCGAGAAGTAAATTAGCACGTGCTTTCCGACAAGCTGAGACACAGGCACCTGAACAACAAAACCAATGTAACATGATTCATCAGTTAATTCTTTTTTGGATTCGCAATTCACCCAAAATAACCCTAAAATAGCCCAAACCAACCATAATCCGCTTTTTTTTTATTACCGATTCATAAGAAATTAGTGAAAATTAGTGAATCATGTGAAGTAAACAAAACACAAAAGGAGATTTGATTAATGATGTGCAAGCTTAAAATTATGATTCCCTTTCGGGAAAAAGGATAAAACAAACTATTACCTTAGAGCCACTCTTATCGACAACGAAATCCTTTTCTCCTGAAACCAGAATGGATTCAAGGGTCTGCGACTCAAGTTTAGCTTTCTCGATCGCAGCAAGCTCGGCCAGCTTTTCGGGAGTGAAAGGGTAGGCTTCGGCACCATGCTCATTTATCAATTCTGAAACATCGGGATTTAGAGTCTTCCCATCCGGCCCAATGATGACCAGCCTAGGAATGCTTCGAAGCTCAAAATAGCGAGCCAGCTTTTCAATCTTGTTATCCTTGAAAGGCAAGGACAACCATGGCTTTTCTGCGACTTCTTTGAATCCCTCTTCATCATCTTCATCCAAATAGATTGTCACAACCTCAAAGTTGTCGCCTTTCTCTTTGAGTTTCCCATAAACGTTCAAAAGTTTTTCAGTGAACTCAATGCAAGGATCATAAGCGCCGACACAGAAATAGAGGCCAACCAACTTTCCTTCAAGATCTGATACGGGAACCTGAAGGATGATCAAAATAAAGATAAATACAAAACATGAAAATTTTGGAATGATAAGTCAATAACAACATAGTCCTAGATCATGTTAAGCTAAAGGAAATTCAAATATTGCGACTCAAATAAGATTGCGGGTTTATCAAAATACAGTGCCACACTACACTACTCAAACTCTTCATTTTACTTCACGTACCCGTGTCTAATCCTTGATCCTCATACATTGGTACGGGCCGTATGGCACTTAGAGTCTTAAACACTTCTATTTAGACGTAAAATTAAATATTTAATCGTATCCGACACTTGGACACACACCAGTATCCAACATTAATACCTGAGTCCAAGTAATATAGATGCCACATATATATAGTGAAACGAGCACAATTGAGATAAAATTTGTTCCGAATTCCAAATTCCGCAACATGTATAAGCAATCACGAAAACATTCAACCGTTCTAAAAGCATCTAAGTCATTCAAAAACAAAGTATCCAAACAAAACCCGATTCAACAACCAGATCAATAGAATGAAACATTAAGGAAAAAATTATACCTTAGTTCCATCACTTGAAATCACATAGTCCCGAGACTCAGAAACCAAAAGAGATTTCAAGCTTTGATTTCTCTTTGCAGCCTCTTCCTCCTCTTTCAATTGGTTGATTCTTTCGGGGGTAAATGGGTATGCTTGAGCTTTATGCTCCATCACCAATTCCACCCCTTCACTTGTCGAGATCTTGCCATCTTTATCAAGAAACACGAGATGAGGGATTCCCATTACATTGAATTTATCCCCAAGGCTCTTGATTATAACTTTTTCGGAATTTGGAATGGCAAGCCACGGCATCTTAGAGAAGTAACCTTGAAAGGAGTCTTCATCTCTGTCGGATGAAACAAAGACGATTTCAAGGTCCCCTTTAGAGGAGAGTTCATTGTATACTTCGATCAAAGTTGGGGTGAAACCGCGGCAAGGAGGGCACCATGAGGCGGAGAAATAGAGACCCACAATTTTTCCACTCAAATCTTTGATTTTAACCTACAATCATCGCCAATTTGATCGAAATATGAATTATTGGATCCAAAATCCAACAAATGAACACATGTTACTCTTAATCAGAAATTGGACTACAAAGTATGAACATATATTAACAATCCCTAAAACTCATATAGTAAAACCCTAAAAGGACTAATTTAAACACCCCCAAATCACAAATTAAACCATTTATGTAAAACAAAAGAGCTAGCAAATTGGAATACTTGATAATTAAGGGTAAAGATACAAGATTCCATTTGATCAATACAAAACTTGATAATTCAAAAGAAAAAAACACAAATGAAAGAAATATTCCTTCAAACAACAATCAAAAATGCTAAATTTCATAATCCAAAATTGAATCATCAAACAATATAATGTTCTTAATTTCATAAAGCCAAGCAAAAACAAACATAGAACAAAAAAATGATGAAAATCAATTTTCAAACAATACCCTAATCAAAAATGCAGAATTTCACAATACCCATCAAATGAATTAAAACAATGGTGCAAACTTCACAAAACAATCTCTAAAAAAACACTTAGAATGGGGTAATTAACACCCAATTGAAACACTTAATCGTAATTACAAATTCACATACAATATTCCTATCAAATGAATTAAAACCCAGAAATGAAAGAAGGATTCTCCAAACAACTATCATATAAATTAAAACTTTCATTATACCAATTCAAACTTTCATTAACCCAAAAATGAATTAAAACCCATAATGGTATGTTTGGGAACATGAATTTCATTTGCAAATATAGATTTGGGCAAATTATGTGTTTGGCTACTCTAAAATTTGAGAATGTAGATTTGATCCAAATTCTAATAACTTAAGAAAATAAGAGTGAGTTATGGATTTCAAAATAAGAGCTCTAGACTTGTTATTTCCAAATTCATGATTTCAAATTTCTAAATTGAAATCCAAATTTTCAAATAAAATCCTCATTCCCAAACACTACCTAAATGAATTTAAAACACCCAAAATAATATAATTAACAATAATCAAATAAAACCCAAATCATAAATTCAAACTTTCATAATAGCAATCAAATAAACAAGACAAATATGACAACTTTACAATACAATCTCCAAAAAAGTACAGATAAAAAGAAAGAATTTCACCTGTTCTCCATTGTTACGAATGAGAAAATCTCTGCCCTCTGAAGAGAAAAGAGAGGTCAGATCATAGCATTCACCATTAACAGCATTTTCTTCAGCCATTTTTGAATTTAATCTTGTGTTCTATGAAAAAAATTGATTTTGGTTGGGTTTTTGGTTTGATTGATGAATTATTTTGAGAGGTACAAAGTATAAATATAGAGAGGTGGCTTAATGAAGAAGGAGGAGGACGATTACAAGTCATACAAGTCAATGAAAAAATCTAAAAAAAATAAGTCAATGCAGAGTATATTAATTTATTCTTTAAAAATTACGTGTAATTTTCTTCACAATTAAGACTTAGCTAATTAGATATTAGAAATTTCCAGAAGGGTTCGCAAAAATGCTTTTTTTTTTCTCCTTGTGTTCCAAATGCAAAAGGACATATTCTTGCCGAGTTCACACTACCGTCCTAATCGATGAATGATTGATAATCATTACTTCCGCCGTTCTTAAATACTCGCTAGTCGCTACACTTGACTTACGAGTATTATTCATTGTTCGAACTTATTTTATATAACGACTAATGTACAATAAGAAATATAGTCAAATGGGATCTTGTTTGAATCGTCTAATTGCATACTTTCAAGTTTTATAATATTTAATTGTTTGGGTAAATGCCGAATGTAACTCCAAGTAGAAACGTCCACGTGTCAAAGTATAGGGTAGCCCGGTCCAACTAATTGAGGTTGAATGTGATTGAAGATGGTCGAAGGTGGTTGGAGATCTTCAAATGAACCTACAAAATGAACAAAGGTTACTGACCCGGGGGCGGCGCCCGGGAAAGCCCCTCCGATGCTTAAGTCAGGACGAGTTTGAATATGAAATGTGACAATGAATTACTTAGAGAGCATATGGGAGAAAAACTTACTTCATTAGGACATTTTGTGAGTATTTATAGTAGCTGGATTTGTACTGATAATGAACGGGTTGGATCTGACTTACGAACCGACGATCGATAAAACAGACTGATACATAATCCGAAATTGGGCTTTGACCAACCAATGGACTATCTTTGACTATATATGAGGCCCAATCAATATTGGGGCCTTGGACCCAAAACATTAATTTTTATAATTTTTAGCTAAGTGTAGTTTAAGATATTAATGATCAAACTTGTGCATTGAATTGCGTAAAAAAGTAAAATGGAGCAAGTATTATGGAACAGAGGAAGTATATTACACTACGTCCTAAACGATGAGCACAAATTGTTGTGAGAGGCAATCTTTCCTATAGACGCATTAAATATATGGGCTAAATAACCCAATTAATACAAATTAGAGAGAAAATATAGATATGGGCCTTTTGTTTTGAGATAGTCTCTTTGAAAGACAGTCTCTCACAAGAGTAGCTGAACGATGAATGATTGATAATCATTATATTACACTCTTTTACTCCGTTCTTAAAAGATTGTTCATTATAAGTTTTTTACACAAATTAAAAAAAATTAAAATATTTATTGTAAGTGGGTGTTGTGCAATGATTGTATTGGTATTTTGAGAGAGAAAAGACATTTAAATTAAAGATAAATTAAAGAAAAAAATTATCATTGTCATTAACATAGAGAGTATATTTGGGAAAATGGGAGGGATTATGAGGATATATTTGGAAAATAAGATTTCCGAAAATGAAAATTATTCTAAAGTGGACAAACATTTGAAATTATTCGTCATAGTAAGGTAAACAAACATAAAAGAATGAAGGGAATACTATTTATTTTTAGAACTTATTTTTCACTCTTTTAATTGTATTTTATTACTTTAAAAATTAAAACATAATCTTACGGGATTTTATTTATTTCATTTTAATGTATAGTCAATTAATATCAACTTTTTTTATTTTATACGTCCTCCATTCCTTAAAAAAGTTCTCATAAGAAACGTTAACGGGAATTAAGAAATATTTTAAATAGTGGAGATATACTTTATTAATACATTTATAGAATCTTCAAAAAAAAATACATTTATAGAGAAAAGAGGTGAGAACCATAAACAATAAAAGAAATATGAAAATTTTCACATGTTAACCCTGGGTATTGGGTTCTCCACGTCGTAACCAAAGTTTTTTAAAAATCCATGTGATAAACTGAGGTTTACCCAATTCATCCTCTGTGACCTTTTTAGCCAAAAAAAAACGTTTGAAAATGTTAGTTTAGTAGGGATAACGTTTCATGTACGCTTATTTTAATATTTTACCAGATTCCATTGCATCATAAACTTATATTTCCACCAAAACATAATCCATAACTTTCCTATCTTTCCCTCAAATATGATTTTTTTCCCCCCAAAATTCAAGCCCTATAAATAAATAAAATCATTTCAAGTAGAATGGGCAAGTTAGGGTTAATGTTTTGGCAAAAATATAAGTTTTTGATGCAATGGGATCTGGTAAAATATTTAAATAGGCGTACATGAAATGCTATCCTTACTAACTAACGTTTTCAAACGTTTTTTTGGCTAAAAAGTCATGGAGGATGAATTTAGTAAACCTCAGGATTACCGCGTGAATTTTTAAAATAATTTTGGTTACCACGTGGAAAAGTCAATACCTCAGGGTTACTACGTGGAATTTTTCATATTTTATTATTGTTTATGATTCTCACTTTTTCTCTATCAATTTATTATTTAATAAAATAATATTACCACAATCTAAAAGATACAATTTTACATTAATATCTCATGGTATGCATAATAAAAAATTTAAAAATTATATATTAACATTCTTTGCATCAAAACAAATCTAACAAGATCCCACATAAATATATTTTGTCTTAAATATATACTTTAAAAATCAACTTTAAGTTTTTTTTTGATTTAAAATCAAATTTAAGTTTCTCTCATAAAATAGAAAAACTTAAGATGAATAAACAAAAAAGAATGGAGGAAGTACAAATTTCTACATTCATCTTTTAGCGGTTTTCGCGCTTTCTTGCGTGCCCTAGTTCCTTGTGTGTTTTGTTTGTTATTTTTGTTTTTTTCACGTTTATTTAATTCTACATGTGTATTGGGTCTATTATTTGTTGTTTTTTCATGGCAGGTACGTATCTTCATCTTCTTCGAGCCGGGGGACTCTTCTTTTGGCCGTGCTCTCCTTTACGGGTATGAGTTGCCGCCGTCCTTCCCTCCCCAGACCCTGCTCATAGTCTTCTATGAGCGGGATATACTGGGTAGGATGATGATGATGATGTTATTATAAATAATGACAATTTTAAAATTTTCCACTATTTTCTCCTCCATCTTCATTTGTATGCATATTAGAGTGCAACTAAAAAAGAATCAAGTATCATCAACTAAAAAAGTACAACAATATAACTTTAAGATGAAATTTCAAATTATTTTTTTAAATTAAAGGGTTGGTTGAAGAAAAACAATAGATGAAAATTGAACTTAATATTTTATCTAGAGGAGGTGAAATTTGTTTCATTTGATTTTTACTTCACACAAATTCTTGTGATAGACGATCTTTTTGAGAAACCATCTTTAATGAGATCGGTCCGTTATATATTTTTTAAAATATTGTAAGTAGACATTAAGATGATGTTAATTGACATTTAAGATATTAAAAGTACGCATTAAGAATAATATATATAGACAATAAAAATACGATAAGTAGGTATTAATCTTGAATAGGTTAGGCTTATGATATATTTCTTAAAAAGGCGATCTCTCAAGATAGTAGCTGTTTACTTCAAATTACACAAATTTTATAACTTTTCCTTATCCTTATTGGATCAATTTCATACTTTTATTTTTATATGCACAGTCCACTTATTGGACCACTTTTGGATTCGGTTTCCTGCTCCTCCTACTTCGGATTGGTCCAAAACTAATTCCTTTTCGGGTCCCTTTTTAGGCCAGACCCAATCCATTTTTATTTCAGCCCAAACTAAATCTTTATTGACCCATTGAACATGTTTAATTTTGATCACAAATTCTTACTATAGACCGTCTATAGCATAGACGGGTAATTATGGGTCAGTCCTTTTAATAAATGAATAACTGATTAGTTATGTTATGCCTTGGGGGAGTTTTTGCAGCATAAAAGGTGGCTCTCAAAAATAGATTTCTTGAGCTTTTACATTAGTTAAGTTATACACTAATTTTTTATTGAGACCGTGTTATCATAAATGACCTAAAGTGGTTCAGCCTAAACTTTTTAAAAAAAAACTTATGCCTTGTACAATTCAAGTTTTATTTTATTTTTAATGTTTTTTTATTAATGAGTTGCTTGTATGGGCTCGTCTCACTGAATAATACCATTTAAAATTTAAGACCTTTATTTCTGTGGCTCTAGGCGGTGAGCTACCAACTTGTGCTCATAATCCACACATAATGAGACCTACATTTTCATAATAAAAATGTCTTTTGCATTCTATGATTTTTATGCTAAAGGTTGTTTTATTATGCAAAATTTTAAATCACTCCATATGGTAGTATTTCTCTTTAAAACTATTCATTTTAAAACATCACTTTTGAATGGAAATTAGAAAATGCTATTAAAATGATACTCTCTTTGTTCTTTATTTTTCCTTCTCATTTACTTTTTGCGCAATTTCAAAATAAATTTAGAGCTTTAATATCTTTAAATATGCATGATAAATTATAAAAAATATATATTATAAAAAGGTATACATTAAGACGAATTTAATGAGATCTCACATGAATATATTTTACTGTCTATATACTTATATTTTAAGAGTCTTAAATAGATTTTTCTCTCAAAATAAAATTTATAAACAGGAAAACATTATGAAATGGGGAGAGTTTTTTTTTTTCTACTTTTTTGAAAGTTTAATATGAACACTCAATAATCTTAAAGCAAAAAATGAAGGATGATTCATGTTTGTTCCTTGGGATCTGTTCCCACCAAGGTAGTTATCAGTTTAAACAAGCCAATGTAGATTGCATATTTTTGTCTAGGGAGACATGTATATTGCTTTTGTATAGGTTTTCATGCTAATGGAATGGTCAAATTATTTTTCAAAAACTAAGAGATCTACGTATATTGATTTTTTTTTTTTTACTTTTTAAATTACTTTTTCTCTTATTTTTATGAGGATTATTTAGATTGTTTTATCTTTTTAGGTCCTATTAGAAGTTAGTGCATATTGGGGTGTAGATGTCTCATGTGTGTAATGGATTAGTGTGAACAAATTAAGGTTAATTAAATTTTTAATGAAATTAATTTGTTAATATGTTAATTGAATCCAATACAACAATAGGGTTACAAGTTTAAAATTTTAAAATTTGTTGTTACAATTTACCTAGCTAGCTAGTTTTAGTGGCAAGAAGCTACCTTTTTTACGTACACTTTTCTTTACTTCAAGCTTAATGTTTGAAGAGGTTCACTCAAACAAATAATGAAATTGTGGATGTGTAAAATTCGATGTAAGAGAGCCTGTATTATTACATGTATGCATCTACATGTAGTAAAAAAAGATCTTATATATGTGTGGGGCTTCAATTGTTAGCCTAAAATTTTATAAATTGATTTGTTTTCACTATAACAAATTTAGCTTTTTGCGACATTGGATTTAGTGGCATTTAAAAAATGCCACTAATTCATATTTTTAGTATAATAATTATTAGTTTTTATTTAAATTCCACCATAAAAGTGCTTTAGCGACACTTAATATAGTCTTTAGTGGCATATGTAATTGTCACTATAGTCTATAGTGACATTTGTGAGAAATGTCACTAGATCCTATGTCGCTTAAAGCTTTAGTGTGACTTTTTTATATGCTGCTAAAAGGTCTAATAAATGTCACTAAATCCTATGTATACACTATAAGAAATTTGAAATAGCGACATTTAAATTAAATGTCGCTAAATATATGCCACTAAAAGCAAATTATATGTTGTAGTGTTTTTTAACTATATACATTTAACGCTCTCGATATTATATCCCTTGTGGCATGATGATCAGAACGTGGATATAAATCAATGGTGAAGTCGTATGAGCGGTGGTAGGGTTTATTGTTTTAGATTTCATTTTTATACTCCTTCTGTTTCTATAAAAAAAAAGTACCATATAATTCAAAAATATAAGAGCCTTTTAAAACATGATACAAACTCAGAGAAACAGACAGAGTATTTGCCATTTGAATGCCCCTCTTATATTTCTACCAAAACTTGATAAAATTAATAGCAAAGTATAATAATTTGGTTTAGGTTTAAGAATCAATTCATTCGGTTTTTCATTCTTGTTCATCAATCAAAGAGAGCAAATGCCCCCTATAAATACAAAAGATATGCCGTGAAATAAAGAAATTAAATATTACAAATATCTTAATTTCCTAAATACTTAAAATATTATTCTAGAATAAAATCAGAGACATTCTACTAATTATTCTCTAAATATTGATTATATTCTACTAATTATTCTCTAAATATTCTTTATATTTCCTACAAAACTACTCCATCCGTTTCCAAATGTTTTTCCCATACTTTTTGCACAGTTTTTAAAATAAATTTTGAACCTAAATATCTCTAAATACGCATCATAAAAATTATAAAAAATGTATAATAAAAAAGTATACATTAAGACGAATCTAACAAGATCTCACATGGATATATTTTGTCTTCTATATATGTCTTAAAAATTTCAATTAAAATTCTCTTTCTAAAATAAAATATTCTAAATAGAAAGAACATTAGAAAACAGAGAGAGTAATCAGTTAATTCTACTTATCAAGTAATCATTCGAAGGCGGAAAAATCCAAGTAAGAAATGTCCAATAGCAATAGAATATAGACATACAGTCAGAATCGTCATTCTCTAGAAAAAAGGAAAAAAAAAAAAAAAAAAAAAAAAAAAAAAAGGAGATTATAGGAGTAATCGATAATAGTTTGGCGTGTTAAGTGTTCCCTTTTGGTAGGCAAGAAAAGCATATATCTTAAAAGAATACTCCTATTGTCACTACCTCTATTCACCAACATCAAATACTCGTATACTTCTAATTTTCTTTGTTCAATAGTGATACCCCAGATTTAGCTTGAAAAAAGATTGATAGACTACTCATATCAACAAGGTGCATCTTCTTTTCTAGAGAGCCCATTTGCTAAGAACTCCACAGTTAAGCGTGCTTGATGGGGAGCAATCTTAGGATGAGTGACCTCTTGGGAAGTTTTCTGGGTGCGCATGAGTGAGGCCAAAGTGCGCTGGAAAGACTTGTGTTGGTCTGTGGGGCTAATTTATAGTCTCTATGAGTAGTCACCGGTGGTCCGTTGAACTGGGGTGTTACATCATTAACTAGGATTTACTCTATGTGTTTCTTAATTTTTAATTCATTAATTAGAATGACAATTGGTTGATCACAAATTGTTGTGAGGGACTTTCTATTTGAAAAATCATCTCTAATTGAACTGGCCCATAAAGAAATGTAGAATTTAGTAGATATTAAGCTTTAATGGGTTGGGTCTGAATTCTAAAAGACGTCTTTTAGAAAGACGGTCTCTCAGGAGATTAGTTGTTGGTTGATTATTTTCTTTATTTGTGTGCCGAATCAATTTGATTGTTGTTTTTTTATTTTATATGTTATAGAATTCAATATTATTAATATGATTTTTAATTAAATGATCCAAAATATAATCTAAACATGGAAACTTTTATTATTTCTCTAATAGTCATATATGTACCATAATTAATATCAATCCCAGAAAGTAATCAGTATTGAAGTTGGTAAAACGTGTGATGAATAAGAGTTTATGGTGAAAAATAACTTTAAAATATGAGAAAGAAATCTCTTGTTACAAATAAACATTCTTTTAATGTGAAAGTGACAAATTAAATTCATATTTAATAATTAAAATAATATGTAGTATTTTTTAATAAGATCCTATATCTATTACTACTCCGAAGCTTTAAAAAGTCAAAAAATGATATTATTATAAGTCTCAAACAAAATATAAACTAAAAAAGACTTAGATTATAGTCTGATTTATGCTCTAATTTGTAATTTCAGCCCAAATACAAAATATTTAACACATAAGTTAGATTTAAATTTTTTTTATTGGCAAAATAGACTTCACTTTTAAAAGCTAAAATTATTGGTAAAAATATGCAATGGGTGTAAGAATGTAAGATTCAGTGTTTTCTTTTTTTCTTTATATAATACTTCCAAATTTCCGAAAAAAAAAAAAAAAAAAACTAAACCATAACAATAATAAATTTCAACAAGCATTAAGCAACAATTTAGGGTACTACCACAATGGCACTACCCAAATTTAGTTATATTATCAGTTTGCTTATTTAACTTAAACACCCACCAAGTTTATTGTATAATGACAATTATTAGTAAGTGGAGTGAGTAGCTAGTGCTTTGTTGTTAAAACCCCACTTACAGAATCTTAATGATCTCTAGTTAACATGACAAACAAAGGCCCCACTTAACAAGCACTTATTCAAAAAAGCAAAAGCCTAATAATTAATATTATTAAACCTCCGGATTTTTTAAGATCCCAAGTTATTAACAAACTCCATCTACACTACGACATAATTTGCTTTTAGTGGGATATATTTAGCGACGTTTAATTTATATGTCGCTATTTTAAATTTCTTTTAGTGTAGATAGATGATTTAGTGACATTTATTTGACCCTTTAGCGACATATTAAAAAGTCACACTAAAGCTTTTAGCGACATAGGATCTAGTGACAATTACATATGCCACTAAAGACCAAATTAAGTGTCACTAAATCACTTTATGGAAATCACTTTATGGTAGAACTTAAAATAAAAACCAATAATTATTACACTAAAAATATGAATAAGTGGTATTTTTTTAATGTCACTACATCCAATATCACAAAAAACTAAATTTGCTATAGTGCTAACAGATCAGATAATCCGATAAATTTGTTATTAGACTTGTACACATTTAATAAGATTCAAATAAGAGGAGAGTTAACTGCACATCAAGTTTATATATTAATCAATTATTCAATCTCTCCCTAATTTTTCACTACGTATTACATGTAAATTATTTTCTAAAAACTCAATCGATTTACATGCTATTTAAGAATTTGTATAAAGCTTAAATTTCCGGTTGATATATTCGGGTTCATACTATTTTTCTCTCAAGATATCAATTTTAACATTAGAATAATATTCAAGGTAATTAATTGGAAAATTTACTTTTAAAAATCCGATCTTTGGGTTGTTCTCATCTTAAAATCTGACCTTTTGATTATTTTCTAAAAATCCCACCTTTGCACCCCATCTTCACTTAAAGTACACAGCCCATTGTCTACCTGAAAAACCGGTTAAAATGAATTTTATAAAAAAGGAAAATTTACTTTTAAAAATCCGACCTTTAGGTTGTTCTCTTCTAAAAATTCGACCTTTGGGTTGTTCTCTTCTAAAAATCCGACCTTTTTTTATAAAATTCATTTTAACCGGTTTTTCAGGTTAGACAATGGGCTGTGTACTTTAAGTGAAGATGGGGGGCAAAGGTGAAATTTTTAAAAAATAATCAAAAGGTCGGATTTTTAGAAGAGAACGACCCAAAGGTCGGATTTTTAAAAGTAAATTTTCCTAATTAATTTGATACTTCTACATTATAGCGATAAAAATAAAATAAAAGAAAATAATAAAACCTCTATGTATTTGAATTAGACTCGACTTATCCACAACTTTGATTTACACTTGAAGTTAAATAACATTTTTTCTATCGACTGTTGAAAAAAATTTTTAATACAGGGTACGCCTGAGAAAAGGATAGACTTAAAAATTGAGTAACAAAAATCAAATTTAAATATTTATAGAAAAATAATACATATTTCAACTGAGACAAATCCGATTATCATCAAAACCTAAAAAATAATGCTTTCTCATCATACAAAAAAAGTAGAAATTTCAGGGAAAACTGGCTAAAGGAGTGGCTAAAGCAGTAAGCATTCCTTCTATTCCGCACCAAACAAACAGTAAGGGAATAATCTTTTACTTAATTAGCCAACTTCTCATCCTTCTTTTTCTTTTTTTTTTCTTTATTAAAAGAAAGAAAAGCACTTTTTGAATTCAAAATTAAAAATCTTCCTATTTATCCAATCCTACTACATAAACCATAACTTGTAACCAACTAGCTTCTTCCTTTTAACAAATTACAATTCTCTATTTCTCTTTACTCTTCTTCATTCCCCCTTATAAACCCTAATATATCTCAACCTTAGATTCTCAAAAAAAACAAAGGGTCCCTAAAAAAAATTATTTTTTCAAAATGTCATCTTCGTTTCAAACTCTTCCAAATTCCGGACTGCCTCAGCAGTCTGGGCAGTCTGGGATGATTTATCCAACTACTACTACTACCGCCACATCTGCTAGTGATGATCCGAACGCAAATGTTTCGGATCATTCAAGTGGGTCATTTGGTATGGTTTTTGTTGTCCTTGCAATAATTCTAGTAATTTCAGCTGTTGCATGTATTTTAGGTCGTTTTTGTGGTAAAAAGTCCGATAAATCCCACAAATCAAATAACCATAAGGCCCATAAAAATAAAAATCATGGGAAAAATGACCATAACCACAATCATAGCCGAAACCATAATCATAACCATAACCAGATGCCGGGTGGTGGCTATAACCATAGCCATATGATGAACCACCACCAAGTAAACCACCCAAAAGGTGGGAATCCTTACAAACAACATGGTGGTGGTGGTGGTAAGCCGGGTGGGCGCCCTAAAAACCCGGACCTAGAATTCGGGTATAGGTCTAAAGAAGGCGATATCATGCTAGGGTTTGATCCCAAGACCAAAATGTTTCCTAGTAACAAAATTGCTAATAATAATGGTGATTTTAGAGTTGATAGTATGGGAAGAGGAGGTATGCATCCTCATCATCATGGCATGGGTGATCCAAGAGATTATCCCTAATTAATTAGATTTAATATTTTTTAATTACCATATAATAGGAGTATTATTGAAGATCTCCTTCATAACAACCTTTTTTATCTTTGTCTTTTTTATTTAATTTTTTTTATCTTTGTTTATTTATTAGCTAGATTGTTGTAGTATTAAATTAGGTTTTGGGGTGAAATTGTGTAATGGTATATTTTTCCATGACAAAGATTGTCATATGAATGAAGTGATAATGTTTAATTAATTAGGGTGTGGATGAAAAATTGCAAGGTTATTTTATATAATTCATGGTGATATTTGCATATTGTAGCATTTTAATCTTGTAAGAGTTAAAATATTTCTTCATTTCTCATGTTGTTTATAATAAAATTCAACTTGAAAATGTGTTATAAAAAGATACAAAAATAAATTCATTTTTTTCTTTATTGAACATTAAAGGAGTTAATCCTATAATTTTCATAATCTCTTGATTTTTCGCTTCAATATTATCGAGATTTACCATTTACCTACAATATATGATACTAGGGATAATGTTTGTGTAGAAAAATTATCAATATTACATTTGAAGTAAAAGATCATAAAATTAGGATGCTCAAAATTAATATTACATTTTAATATCAGAAAATTAAATTTTATCTTTGTTGAAGTGCAAGTATCATCATTTAAAAAAGTTCTAAATTTTATTCCTATTAAATTTTTCTCTTCTTTCAATCTACCTCCTAATCATTAAAAAATCTCAAAAGCAAATATTCAAAATTTCTAAACAACCATTGATCAATAAAAATTGTCACTACTATAGCTTAACATATTTTATTTTACTAGTTGTAAGTGTACAACTTAAAGTATGAAAATGGGCCAATGGGCCGGTGGGTCACATTAGAAAGGGAATAAAGTGGACATTTGTGCGATATTCTTTCAATTTTTTTGGAACCAAGCAACTTGTGTTAATTTGGATGGGAGCTATTTCATAAGAGCATTTCTACTAAAAGACCATCTTTATAAGAGATGACTTTTCACGTCCAGATTCAATAATGAAAAAAAAAAAGGAAAAAAAATCTAAAAATTGACGCGCACGGTTGAGCCTATTTGGAGTTAGTGTTATAATATAACTATTAAAGTTGGTATTATAACCTATTAAAATTGGTATTTGGAATTGGTGTTATAACCTATTAAAGTTGGTATTATATATATTTGGAGATACCAACTTTAATAGGTTATAATACCAACTCTAACAGGTTATAATACAAACTTTAATAGGTTATAACACCAACTACAAATAGGATTACACAGCGCGCGTTTTTCTTATCAGCACCTCTCCTGAGAGACCGTCTTCCCAATAATTAAAAAATAGAAAAAAAAAAATCTAAAAACTGACGCACGCAATTGAGACTATTTGGAGTTGGTGTTATAACCTATTAAAGTTGGTGTTATAACCTATTAAAGTTGGTATTATAACTTATTTGGAGATACCAACTTTAACATGTTATAATAACAACTTTAACAGGTTATAATACTAATTTCAATTGGTTATAATATCAACTTCAAATAGGATTACACAACGCGCATTTTCTTAAGTTTTTTTTCTACGTAATAATGGGCCGACCAATTTGAGACGCGTCTCTTATAAAGACGGTCTCAAGCAAGTATATGTAGTTTTTAATATTTGTTTTTCTAGATTAGATAATAATGGGCCGATCCATTTAAAACACATCTTTTTAAAGACGGTCTCAAGTAAGAATTTGTAATTTCATAATCCGTTCCTCAAGTTCTTTCATAAAAAACAGTTTTCATTCATGATTTTATCACTTTTATCATTTACTGTCCGTTTTTAAGTATGTTTTTTTTTCTTTAGTTCTTTTATTAAGAACAATTTTATTTTCAACAATTTTCTGATTTACTATCTTATCATATCAATAGTCTTTCATACGTATTGTTTGTGAATTTATCCAATAATATAAGCCCACTATTATTAAGGGCAAAAGTCCACATATTAAATCAGCCCACTAGTTTGCCTCTATATATATACCTCATAGGAGGTAAGTGAAGTAGGATGATACATCATAGTAGCTTAATAGATTTCATGACAAGATTAAGTCCTAAGTAGTAATTCACCTTACTGCTACTGTGCACCCGGCCCGAAAGGACTTATTACGCAATTGATTGGCCGTATATATACCTCTTAGGAGGTAAGTGAAGGAGGATGATACACATAAGAGGGGAGTTGATTGGCCGTATATAAACCCGATGAAGTTCTATTCTAATAGGCCCTTTCTTGAGAGACCGTCTATAGTATAGACGCTTCTCAAGAGCCCAGCCCATATTTCCCTTTTAACTTACAAAACCACCAATCAGTTTTTTTTTTAAATTTATAAATTGGGTCATATCAAAACTTGAGACATCGTATAAATAGTCTCAAGTAATAATTTGTGCTATTTTTAAAACCAATCATACTAGTAGGAGAGCCAACCAAGTATATATGTTAGTCAACCTTTCCCTAATTTCTCGATGTGGGATCACACATGGGTTATTTTCTAATAGTTACTTTACAATCTTGTTATGTTCTCCGGACTCTGATTTAGTATCTTTAACATCTAATGATAATGAAGTATGCTACTCATAAATTGTCTTGTTACCTTAGATGCACTGTTGCACCATTTCTACTCATATGTCCATGTACAATTAAATCCGCTTGGTGCAGGCAATTTCTTGTTGCGAACAGTGTTGTCTTGTTTATTTTTGGGCCACGGAGCAAAAGATAAAAAACTTAAAAATACAGTTTATTAAAAGTACGCTTGGTGTAATGACTAATAATATACGGTTTATTTTTTAACGAAAAAGTGTCACAAAGTTTTAAGAAAAAGTGTCACAAAAGTTTTATAAATAAGTGTCACAATGTTTTAAGAAAAGTGTCACAAAAATTTTATATATAAGTGTCACAAAGTTTAAAGAAAAAGTGTCAAAAAAATTTTATACATAAGTGTAGAAAAGTTTAAAGAAAAAGTGTCACAAAAAATTTATAAATAAGTGTCACAGAAATTAAAGAAAAGTGTCACAAAAATTTTGTAAATAAGTGTCACAAAGTTTAAAGAATAAGTGTCATAAATATTTTATAAATAAGTGTCTCAAAGTTTAAAGAAAAAGTGTCACAAAAATTTTATATATAAAAGTCACAAAGTTTAAAGAAAAAGTGTCACAAAAGTTTAAAGAAAAAGTGTCACAAAAGTTTAAAGAAAAAGTGTCACAAAAATTTTCAAGAACGAGATTAAAAAAATGTTAAGAATAAGTGTCACAAAAGTTTTATAAATAAGTGTCACTAAGTTTAAAGAAAAAGTGTCACAAAAATTTTATAAATAAGTGTCACAAATTTTAAGAAAAAAGTGTCACAAAAATTTTTAAGAACAAGTTTCAAAAAAATTTAAGAATAAGTGTCACAAAGTTTAAAGAAAAAGTATCACAAAAATTTAATAAATAAATGACAAAGTTTGATGAAAAAGTGTCACAAAAATTTTATAAATAAGTGTCACAATTACAAAGTTTATAGAAAAAGTGTCACAAAAATATTCTAAATAAATGTCACAAATTTAAAAGAAAAAGTGTCACAATAATTTTATAAATAAGTGTCACAAAGTTAGAAAAAAAAGTGTCACAAAAACTTTATAAATAAGAGTCACAAAATTTAAAGGAAAAGTGTCAGAAAAATTTTATACATAAGTGTCACAAAGTTTAACGAAAAAGTGTCACAAAAATTTTATAAACAAAAGTAACAAAGTTTAAAGAAATAGTGTCACAAAAGTTTTATAAATAAGTGTTACAATGTTTAAAAAAAAAGTGTCAAAAAAATTTTATACATAAGTGTAGAAAAGTTTAAAGAAAATGTGTCACAAAAAATTTATAAATAATTGTCACAAAAATTTTGTAAATATGAGTCACAAAGTTTAAAGAATAAGTGTCATAAAAATTTTTTAAATAAGTGTCTCAAAGTTTAAAGAAAAAGTGTCACAAAAATTTTATAAATAAAAGTCACTAAGTTTAAAGAAAAAGTGTCACAAAAGTTTAAAGAAAAAGTGTTACAAAAATTTTATAAATAAGTGTCACAAAGTTTATAGAAAAAATGTCACAAAAATATTCTAAATAAGTGTCACAAAGTTAAAAGAAAAACTGTCACAATAATTTTATAAATAAGTGTCACAAAGTTAGAAGAAAAAGTGTCACAAAAATTTTATAAAAAAGAGTCACAAAGTTTAAAGAAAAAGTGTCCCTAAAAATTTATACATAATGTCACAAAGTTTAATTAGAAAAGTGTCACAAAAGTTTTTTTAATAAGTGTCACAATGTTTAAAGAAAAAGTGTTATAAAAATTTTATAAATAAGTGTCACAAAATTTAAAGAAAAAGTGTCACCAAAATTTTACAAATAAGTGTCACAAAGTTTAAAGAAAAAGTGTAACAAAAATTTTTTATATAAGTGTCACAAAGTTTAAAGAAAGAGTGTTAAAAAAATTTTATACATAAGTATCACAAAGTTTAAAGAAAAAGTGTCACAAAAAATTTATAAATAAGTGTTACAAAAAATTTATAAATAAGTGTCACAAAGTTTAAAGAAAAAGTGTCACCACAAGATCCACAAATCATCCCACAAAAATACCCCAAGCCAAACACTTAACCTCATCTCTTCTCTAATTGTAACTCTCAAATTGTTATAATATAAGAGATTCTACACCGGAGGACGTAGCCAAAATTTGGTGAACCTCGTAAATATTTTGTGTCATTTTATTATTGCATTTTTATTCCTACAAACATCGAGTTTATATTTTTGCGTAATTTGTTTCACAAGACTTCACATATTTCGTTCTTGGTGATGTTATTGATTGAAACTCGTCGTTCGATCGCTAATACGTCATCGTTTTCAGATACTTTGTTATTCTCTTCATATAGCTATAGCATAATGTACTGGTATAGGTGTTAGGTCCTTATTATTTTAATAATGATGAATATCAAATAATATCTTTTTTGTTTAATTAGCTTCTTAAACAACAAAAACCTTTTACATATTTAAAGATTAAAATTTTTTCTATTCAAATATAAATTAAATATTTATAAAAAATCTCTCTAATAATCAGTTTATAGTATATTTAAATCATGATTAGGACCTAAATCTAGTCGATAACACCTTTATGTGTTTACCATTATTAGGAAGAATGTAGGAAAGGGTATTAGGAGAATATTTAAAAGAGAGTCAAATTAACTGGTCAACTTTTTACTAGTCAGCCGTTGCTGCTTGAATGGTCATCTACCTCTTGGGTCAATGTTGACCGTCCAATCCAAGATCCATGATTGTGCATAGTTTTAATTTTAATGGAGAATATTAACCTAACATGATATTGGCGTGCTAATTGCTAACTTGTTATCCAAGCAATAATATATTTCTTCTGTTTTTTTTATTGATGTTCTATAATAAAATCTACATGTGGAGTAGAAGGTATGCGGTTCGATTTCTACTGGATGCAGGTATCAATTGGGGGTTTTCTAATTGCGTGCATCTCTCTTTACTCACTCTTTGGGAAGGGTATGATTTGTCCGTATCTTTCAGGAAAAATTTAAATCCCCCACCCGTACTCTGCCTTGTGCGGAATACTAAAAGTGTCTCTTACCTTTCCCATAATAAATATTCATGTAAATTGAAAAAAAAATCTTTAAAATTAAATGAACTGTATGATAAAGTACACAATATTCATGTGAATATTTAGTTTGTAGAACGTGTAACACGGTTGCCTATTTAGTGGCTTGGTGGAACTCGGGTAGGATGGGTGAGACAATCTTTATGACCTATTTTTCTCATAGTCTTGTATCTTTGGCCTCGCTTAATTTAATATAATTCGCAGTTTCATTTCAAAGAAAAAAAGACAATATTGATATTATTTTGAAAAATTAATTTTAACAATTTCAACTTTAGATGCCAAATTTGAGATTCATAACTTTTGAAGTCATTTTCAGGTGAGGTCATTGGATCAAATCTCACTTAGCCTTCTTTTATCCAACCTACTTTTAATTATAAAAAAATGATTTTATCATGAAATACTACTCCTAGATTTTAGTAATTATTATTATTCAAAATGTTCCTAAATCTATTCGAATTTTTACTTTCATTCTTAAAATACTACTCCTAGATTTTAGTAATTATTATTATTATTATTATTATTATTATTATTATTATTATTATTATTATTATTATTATTCAAAATGTTAAATTGACGCTTTATGATTAAAGAGATATAGTAGGGCGATTAAGACTTTAGTTTTTTAATTAGAAATTGAGGGATTAGATCCCCTAATTTATTTTGTTTAAACAATAACTTTGAGCCCTCTAATTTACCGTTTAAGATACTTCATTGCTATATTTATTTATGTAATTAATTTCATATACCCAGTTAATATTAATTAAAGACCTTTTTCGAGTCGAGAGACTCTTTAATCGTATTCTTCTCTATGGATATGAGCTGCTGTCTTTCTTTCATTCTCAGATCCTAACCATATAGTTTTCATGAGTGGGATGCACTAAGTATTAAATTTAAACACGTGAATTCTATTATTGAACGATGAATCATGTTAGACCACAAAACTCCAAAAATGGACATTCTTAAACTTTCCAAGAAATTTATCTCAAAAAAAAAAAAAAAGAAACTTTCCAAGGAAAAGACTTGAACTTTAACCATGACAACAATAAGGTTCATCTCACTAACCTAAATACGTTTGTATCAAATAGACTTTATTGATTAGCCGCCTTATTCTCTTTTTTTTTCTTCAATTCTTTCTCAACATGAATTTCTGTTTTATATGACATGGTATTATAAATACTCAATTAAAAAAGAAAATTCAAAATTTTATCTAAAAAGTAATGTTTGCTCTTCAATTTAAATAAGTCTTAATTCTCTAAAAATTTATACAATTTTGAAAAAATTACAAAATTTGTTAATTAACAGTAAATCCCCGACGTTTTATTTCTTATATAGAGCAAACAAAAAAAACACTTTTGTATAAGAAATATTAGCTATTACATAAAATATGGGTGAAAATATTTTTAAATTTTATTAACTTACATTTTGATGCGAACAAAAAACAAAATTAGATTATTAAATTATTAATTCAAATAATAAATTGTCATAGTAAGGCAAAAATATACAAATAACAATCACTTTTGTATAAGAAATATTATCTATTACATAAAAATGTGAACTATTGATGGTAGATTTATTAATTTTTAAGATTGTTTTTTGACCTTAATTAGTTGTTGCAGACAGTCTCATGAGAGATCACAAAGTGACGGTTTCTCAAGTGTAGTCCATTAAAGATTAACATCTACTTATCAAATTTAAAAGCCTTCTTACATTATTTTTAATGATTACTTATCGTATCTTTAATGTCTATTTTTAATATCAAATATAAAAGTCTACTTACATCATTCTTTATACCTACTCGTAATGTTTTTAAAAGTATGTAATTGATCGGCCCATTTAAAAATAGTCTTTCAAAGAGACCGTTTTTCACGAGAATTTGCTAGTTGTTCTTTTAAATATAGATATTGTATTTTTAAAATTGATACGTGATTTTAATTTTATTTTAAAAATTAAATATTAATTAATCTGTTAAAATTCTTCTTTAACGGCCGACGTGGACATCTTCTGGAACCCACACACGCGTTAGCCCATGACGCATTTTTGTTAACTTTGACCGTTCTATATATATATAATCGCACAACATCGTCATTATCTTACTCACTCATCCATCTCTGTAAATCGTTTAATTATTCTCTTTAGTTTACTCTTCAAAATTATGGAAGGCAATGAAATTGAAGAATTCTCAGAAATCGCCGATGATTTCGATAAAACCCTAAGACTAACTGTAGAATCATCATCAGAAAACGAAGATGAAGAAATTCAAATCAACGATGATGAGAACGAAGAATTCGAATTTTGTTTCATCGGAGGAGATTTAAAATCACCAGTATCGGCTGAAGAAGTATTCAAAGACGGTCAAATCCGAGTAATTGCACCGTATTCCAACGAAATTCCAGATAAAGAAGCAGAATCGTTGTACGAACCGCCGGTGAAGAAATTGTTCATAGTTTCGCCAACATCTTCAGAAAACGACGACGTTGCTAAAGGACCGTATTGCACCTGGAAATCACCAGAAATGAGCCGAAAAAGCAATTCAACGGGGTTTTCGAAGCTATGGAAGGTGAGAGATTTGGTTGCGAGGAGTAATAGCGATGGAAAAGATGCGTTTGTGTTTTTGACAGGGAAAAATAACGAAACGACATCGTTGAAGAAGAAGAGTGAAACGACGGCGATTCAAGGAGAGAGAAAAGAGAAGATGAAGAAGAAATCGGCGTATGAAGTTTTTTATGGAGAAAAGAACGATAAAAGGAGATTGGATGGGAAATCGTATTTGCCATATAGGAAAGATTTGGTGGGATTTTTTACAAACGGTAATAGTGGTTTGAGTAGGAATATTCATCCTTATTAATTTTATTTACTTTTTTTTTTGAAAGTATTAATTTTACATTATTTTGTAAATTTGAATTGTAATTAAGGACATTTTGTTGTAAAGAGAAAAAAAATAGATTGATGACTATGAAAAATGAATTTGTAACTTTGTAATAGATTGGTTGTACTAATAATTGTTAGGGGTTTGATACTTTGATGTGATGAGGTTTATTTTATCTAGTGACAATTTAATTTTGATGTATAGCTTAATGATTTAATTTTTTTTTTGTTTATGTTTTAATTCACATAACTAGTTTGATTACTTATAAATATAAAATGTTTTGTTTGCTTATATTTCACGATCTTAGAAGATTGAGCTTTATTTGAGAGAAATAATTTTGTTATTAAATATTTAAGTACTGATTTACATCAATAAATGTTTACATAAGATTCAATGGACAAGATACAAGATTACATATGAATTAGTATTCTTTGCAATTTACAAAATGACTTTACAACTCAATGTTGTATATCATGGATCCACCCCGTATATATAAAATCATTGGATCTTAAGTTTGCATAGATAAGAGTCATCACCTTAGTTTCGAGTGAAATTTAGTTGCATTATATTAAGTGGCGGAAGGATAATTTATATTGCAACTCCAAGTAGAAACGTCTATGTTTCGAAGTATTGGGTAGCCCAATCCAATTACTTGAGCCTGAATGTGATTGAAGATGGTCGAATGTGGTTGAAGATCTTCGAATGAACCTACAAAACGAATAAAGGTTACTAACTCCAGTGGTGGCACCTGGAAAAGCCCCTCCAATGCTTAAGTTAGAATGCGAGGTTGAATATGAAACGTGACAATGGAATTACTTAGTGAGAATATGAGAGAAAAACTTACTTCATTAGGACATTTTGCGAGTATTTATAGTTGTTTGCTTCGTACTGATTTTGAAGATGACCATATCTACTTATCTAGACCGATAAATCACGAAACAGATCGATATGTAATACGAACTTGGGCTTAACTATTTTATTGAATATATTTGGACTTGGGCTTGACCATATATAAGGCCCAAGTAATATTGGGCCTTACACCCAAAACAACCATGATATGACAAAATCATAAGTTGGACAATGAGACACTTCATACAAGAGTTTGATAAACTCCACATCAATAATAAAATAAGAAAAGAGATAACGATCAACTGGTGAATTGTGACCATATAACATAATGACACAACGTTTTATAGGATAAAATAAACCTTTATTGAAATTTTAAAGTGGACTCATTAATTAACAAAATTATAATATTATGTCTAGATCAGGTGTTCATTCGGGTTATCGGGTTGATTTCGGGTCAGGTATTTCAGGTCGATCCAAAATCGGATTTTGTGTTCATATTGGCTTTCACATAATTGTAAATCCATTTTTAAAATCGGGTTTAATTATAAAATCGGGTGTCTATCGGGTCATCGAGTCTGTTTTGAACACCTCTAAATTATGCCATGTTTTGGCCGGTGGTAAATCTATAATCTTTCATTATCCACGTTATGCGTTGCTTTGATGTTTTCCCATTTAGGTCTTGCTTGGAATTCTAGAACTGATTCTGGGGTAATTTTTTTATGGGTTAAAAAGTTTATAGAATATTTTAATGGAAGAAATAATTGCCAGATAAAAATCAATATGGTTTGAAATATTACAAGAAAAATGTTAGAATTTTGTTTGAGATCCGAAATTGCATGAAGATGAAGAGGATGACACTTTCAAATGTAGTCTGTTGTGTATATTACTAGGGGTAGGGTGGAGTACGTACTCAAACACTTCTTTATTGGGGTAAATTTTATGTGCATGATCATCATCTTACCCAATATATTCCGCTCATAGAAAACTATGGGTAGGATCTGGGGATAAAAGGACGGCGGCAACTCATACCCATAAAGTAGAGCACGATCAAAGAAATGAGTCCCCCGGCTCTACTTTACTGGTATGAGTTGCCGATCTTAGAAATATATTTCACATAATTGATTTTTCATTTATGGTGATAAGGCAGGGTTCAGGTCGGGGATTTTTGTTTCTTTTAAAAGATGCGAACAAATCATACTCATGAGACCGTCTTTTGTAAATACGGTTCTCAAAAGCCCAGTCTAATTTCTCTCAAGAAAGCACCTGAGGAGGGAAAGAAAAATACGCGCAGTTAAGAAATCCCTTAACTGATACCTGCGCCCACTAAGAGTCGAACCCCAAACCTTCTGCTTCAAATGCAAAAAATTTATTATCCATTAAACCAGAAGCACTTATAATTACATCAATAAAAATTGAATTCAAATTTACATCAATAAAATTTTTGTTAACACAAGCTTGAATTGAATAGCAACAAGAATAGAGTGGTCATGTAAATTTGTATTGTTTGGAATTTACAAAACTATACAACTCAATGATGTAAATCATGGATTCGGCCGTACATGTGAAACCATTGGATCTTAAGTTTTCATAGATAAGAGTCATGAGTCATGACCATGAATCCATGATATGACAAAATCATGAGTTGTACAATCAGACACTTCATACAACACTTTGATAAACTCTACATCAATAAAATAAGTAGAGATAAAGACCAATGGTGAATCGTGACCATATAACATAATGACATAATTATCTTAATATTGTACGTTTTGTAGGATAAAGTTAGTCTCTTGACAGACATATTTCAAGTCTAACCCACTAAAGATTAATGTCTACTTACTATATGTATTATTAATGTCTATTTATATTATCCTTAATATTAACTTACTGTACAATTAATGCTTACTTTCAATATTCCCCTCCGTCCCTATGATTTTGCACCCATTAAATATTGGGTGATATTTAGTAGAAAGTGATATTTGGATGATATTTATCTTCCTCGAGCCGGGAGACTTCTTTTGGCCGTACTTTCCTTTACGGGTATGAATTGCCGCCGTCCTTTCCTCCTCAGACCCCACCCATAGTTTCTATGAGCGGGATATACTGCGTAGGATGATGATGATTAAATTTGGTTAGAGAATAAGACAAAAACAAGTGGTTGATAAAAATTAGTGGTTAAGATAGAGAGAGAAAATAAATTTGTGGATGAGATTTAAAGAAAAAAAAAAGTAGGGTCATTGCTAAAAAAACAAAGGGTGCAAAATGAGTGTAATAAACTAAAAAGGAAACAAGAGCAAATTGGAAGGGACAGAGAAAGTATCTTAAATGTCCATTTAAATTATTCTTAATGCTTATTAGGAATATTTTAAAAAATATATAATAAGCAGGTCCAATGAGAACCTTAAATGTCTATTTAAATTATTCTTAATGCTTATTAGGAATATTTTAAAAAATATATAATAAACAGGTCCAATGAGAACCGTCTGTCACAGTAATTTGCGTATAAGATAAACTTTTATTGTAATTTTAAAGTGGACTCATTATTAACATACTAATATAATATTATATATATATATAATATTATGGTATGTTTTGGCCGGTGGTGAAACTATAATCTTTATTTATCCACGTTATCCGTTAGGCCGGTGGTGAAATATTTAATTCAAGTTCGATTTTGTGCATTATTTTCTAAGTGATTTATTTATAAATTTTTTTATATTTAAAGTAATTTAGAATATAAAGTTGCAATGATAGTTGTCTCGAATTATTTTTCTTAAAGTGAAAAATATTTTATTTTATCATAGAATTAAAGGCCCTATTTTAAACGACATCGTAAAACCCTGACCTCGATGATTCTTCGATAGACTGAACGAAAAACATATAAACTACGAATACAAAGAAGTGCACTGTGCACAAAGAAATTAGTTATCTTAGACGACAACAAACACTATTTTTTAATTACTAAATTACACCGTAGATTACAGGAAGAAAATGTTAAGTGAGAATTGAATTTAATACTTTACTAAAAAAATATAATATTAAAACAAGATTTAATTCTCTATAAATAATAAAACTTGTTTTTTTTTTTGATAGAAAATCATAAAACTTAATTAGTAACTAATATAAGTCATAACATGACAAAACATACTTAACTAACTATAACCACAACAGAAAAACTCTGATTCATTGTTCTCTGAGATTTCCTTTCATTTTCATAATTTAATACCATTTTCGTATTTTATGGGTGTTTCCATTTTCTTTTAATTGATTGTAAATATATGGTGTTTTATTGTAAATAGCCCTACCTTTGAGTAAGGGATAGGCATTTAAGGGTCTGAGTCGATTCTGAATTTTACTCGGACTCAGACCCTAATTTTAGATTAGGGTCCAGATTCAAACCCTGATTTTAATTTTAAGGGTCCAAAAATTAGACTCGAAACCAAATCCTTTAAGTTTCGGACCCGTACCCTTAGGTTTTGGACTCATACTCTAATGTGAATCTTTATTAGACTTACGGTCCGTTTGGTTAAAATGGTACCAAATGGTGGTAATGGAAATGATTTATATTGTAAAATTTGATCAAAAGTTCCATGTCATTTCCATGGTAATGGAACTTTGATAACAAAAAAGTTTTTTTTTCACAAATTTCCATTATTACCTGATACCACCTCTCCCAATGGTAATGTATTGGAATGGATTTTATAAAGAGAGTGAGATGATTAAAGTTAAACAAGCATGACCATCAAGATAGCCAAGAGATGTTTCAACCAAAATTACAATAATTTTTCATTCCTATTATCATCGTTTATTACCACCTACCAAACGGGCCGTTAGTTTCTATGTTTCTAAAATCCATAAAAAAATTACTTTAAACCTTCTAAATAGAAAATAATTTCCAAAACCAATTTAAAATTTCCTTAATGGTACAAATTACTCCAAATTTAAGAAAGATAAACTAAAAATTACCCAAAGATGAACTAAACCCTAATAATTTATGTAATTCGAAGAGTAATTAATAATTTACTAGTGGATTAGCCGACAATGAAGATGTAAAGCTACTCATAATTTGATGGCAAATAAGTCTATAGCTAGCATCAAAGCCATTAAAAGACTAATAACCGCAGAAATTTAGCATAATTATGGGTAAAGTTGAAAATTTTTTCAGTAAATTTGAAAAAAATCATATGAACAATACCAATTCATACAGAAAATATCACAAAACTAAAACAAACAAAATCGAAAACCCTAGAAATGAAATTCAAAGACGAAATGAAAAATAAATAAAAACTTTGATAAGGCATAAAAATACCAGTATAAGTTGAACCCTAATAGCAGAGAAATTGAGAGAGAGATATGAGAGAAAAGAGGGGGGGACTGAAGATGAAAACGAAAGGGAATGAAAAAAGGAAATTGGCTTTCATTCAGTGTAAGAATGAAGTAAAAAAAAAGGTAAAGACTAGACTACTACTCACTTCAATTTAGTAGTCCTCCGTTTCATTTGACTAGTCCCATTTGATTTTTTCACGGATTTTAAGAGTTGAGTGGGGTCTATTAAAAAGGTGATACTTGGGTATTTTAATTGATTAAATTAATTGTAAAGGTGGTAGTGAAGTATTAGGAATTGGAAAAGTGGGGTATGTAGGTAAAAAAAGGTTAGCCAAAAAAGAAAATGGGACAAGTAGTATTAATTGCTAAAAAGGAAATGGGACAAGTAAATTGAAATGGAGGGAGTACTAATATGCCTTTTTTTTATGCATTCTGTTCAATATACTTATTTGATCCCGAATATCTATAGTTATGTATATATAAAATTTATGGAAAGTTGATATAAATTTGTGCATTAAGAGTCAAATAAGATTCCGAATGACTATGTTTCAACTTGTAGATTAACAATAAAATCCAAATTCGTAAGAAATGAATATTGTCCAAAAAGCAAATGAGACATTAGTAGTGAATAGGAGGGAGTAAAAAATATGAAGGTCAATCAAAAAAGGGATCAAGGGTCGGTCCGTGTCTATTCGGATTCGGACCCTTAAAACTTTCACTAATTCTTTACACAAACTTTTGTATGAGACGGTCTCACGATGACACATGCCTTGTATTTTACAAAATATAAAATCTTTAAGCTTATAGGCTTTCTTGTTTTGAGGTCGTCAAGTCATGAGACACTTTCATACCAGACGGGTTGAAATCTTTAGAGATCGTCTCAACGGCCTCAATTGAGTCAGCCTAAATTCTTAAATAAAACTATTGCCTTGTACAATGCAAATTTCACTGTTACTATGTTTTTAATTAATGAACTACTTGTATGAGATCATTTTATGATGTAGTAGATTGGTCTCATATAGGGGTGTTCAATGGGCCGGGCCCCCATTTTGAGCCCTTATCCGGCCCGTTTTTAGAAGGGCTTTGTAACGGCCGGGTTGAAAATGGGTCGGGCCGGAAACGGGCTTTACTTTATGTAAAATGAAGCGGGCTATAAAAGGGCTCAATAAGGGCTGAAAACGGGCCTTTGTAAATAAAATAATTAATGTGTAATTTAAATATTATAAATAACAATGTCAATGAAATTATTAATATTTTATTAATTTTTTTATTATAAATGATAATTTAATTGTTATAAATTAAAAAATGGGGATTAAAAATATTTTTAGTAGTAAAAATGGGCCTTTCAAAGCCCGGTCCATTTAAAGGCCCATACTAATTTTAAAAGGCCCTTATCCGGCCCGGCCCGGCCCATATTTACTTATCCGGCCCATTGAACAGCCCTAATCTCACACAAGACTTGCTAAAAAAAATAAACTTTACCCTTAAAAAAAGTAGGATGCGATAGGATTCCGGTAGAATCTTGAACACTTGCGCATCTCTATAATTTACTTTTTCAGTGGGTTTCCGGTAAAAATATTTTTGGTCAGATTAATTTCGATTATAAATATTTTGACAATCCAATTTTTGGACCGTAACAATTGGAGTCAGTTTTTAATTTTCTTGGTTCTTTCCGGTAATTTAGAGTTGAGATTAGGTTTCTTGATGAATATCATTATTTAAAATACATGTCGTTCTAGCTTCTTTAATCTTAATAGTGGCTATGTTTTTAATTCCAAAGAGGGAATATAGCCTTAAGTGTTGAAGTGCCCGGCCATGTGTTATCCAGATATGAATTATTTCACATCGGAGAAACAAAAGAGTGTGCATCGTCATTTTATAAACTTAAAGAGTAATTTCTACTATCACAAATTGGTTTTAGTAGTGAACTTTATTTGAGTCTATGAGTAAACTACTTTTTTTCCTTCTTGTTTGAGTTGTCCAGGCCCATCATCTAAATTCTATCATTAGATATATAAGGAATGTATAGATTAGCGGTAGATTTTCCATTGTTTTTTCTAACAAAGATTTACTCCTTCCGTTCTTTTTTGATCGTCCTATTTAAAAATTTCACACAAATTAAGAAAGGTGGAATCTTTGTAGCTAGTGGGTATTATTTTATTAAGAAATGTGAAATCTTTATAGATAGTGGGTATTATTTAATTAAAATAATGATGTGAATTAATAATTGTATTGGTATTATGAGAGAGAAATGAGGGTTAAATGAGGGATAGAGAGAGTATATGAAAGATAAAAACTTTCCAAAATAGGAAAGTATTCTAAATAGGACAAACTTATGAAACTGTTTGTTATAGTAATGTGGACAAACTTAAAAGAACAGAGGGAGTATTGTTTTAATTTATCAAACACTAATTTTATATAATTTGTACCATCATATGTATGATGACCATTTGAACATAGCTAGCAATCTTATTGTGACTATTTAAATTATTTGTCTTGTCCGTTTCATAATGTAATAACCATTAATTAATGAAAATGAAAAAAATATAAACATTAATAAAAATAGGAAAAATTACCTAGAAAATTAAATTTTTTCATGACTTTCTACAATAATCTCACTTATCGATTAACCATGAATAATTTTTTCATAAAAATGTTAGATTATTTTTGGTAAATTTGCCATAAAAATATTACAAAATAAATTAAAAAATTATAATTTGACATACTCATTGAAATAAACGGAGTGTCATTTCAATTTGTTTCAAACTAATGACAAAACAATAGAATATACTAGTATCTTGTCAATAAGTACAAAAAGATGTGTAACATTATTTGTCTACAACAAAGAAAGTTCCTAAATAATTATGATTTTTATCTTTTGCTAGAGCTAACATTCTTACCACAAACTTTAAGAGGTTGTAGTGAGGCTAAAATTAGAGGTTGTAGTAGTGAGGCTAATAAATTTAGAGGTTGGAACTTGCTATTAAAAAAGGTGTTTTTTTTCCCCTCAAAATGAAAATAAATTTAGGTAAATTGAATTTATATAATATATACTATTGCAAATGAATGTCCATGTCCGTTAAAACTCCAATCATCCCATATGATGCCTAAAACATTATATTAATATACGTGCGGATCTGTTCACGAAATCAGTGTCTATAAGATTGTTCCATAAGAACAAGCAAACTAAACATTTTGCAAACGGAACCCTTTGCAAAAACCCACATAAATAATGCTCACTTAAAAAGGTCAATCTTTGCCTCTTGTACTTTCTTTGATCGGTCTTAACGAACAAACCTTACACTCTTCGTTAACAATGAAATTATATCGTAATTCTCTTATCACTAGACTAGATTGTTACTTGGTTCATATACTACTAACAAAACGATCTAAGCTATCTTATCAATAAGTACACAAAAATATACAACATTTGTCTATAACATGAAATTTCCTAAATAAATTTCATTATATCTTTACCATAGGTTATAACATATATTGTTACCAAAAATTTTAAGAGGTTGTAATGAAACTAAATTTAGAGGTTGCTATTAAAGAAAGGTGCTATCTTTTTCCTCAAAAGAAACAAATTTTTTAATTGGATTTATATAAATAATATTATAATAAAACCAAATGTGGACCATGGAAAAAAACAAAGAGATTAGACCAATCTTATAACGTGACATTCTAATCTACGCAAATAACAATTTGAATATTTTTAGAAGTCCAACTTATTTCTCCATTCGTTTTCCTTATCCTATTGTCTTTGTCCCTCTCTTTCTTCCTACATTTAAATTGTGATTTAACTATATTTTCTTTACAAGAAAACACAAGTTTCTTAAGCAAATTCTAGCATTTGGAGTGCTCTTCTTTATGATATATAGCTTCCATTGGTAATTCTCTCATCTTTCTCCGAGTTTTTCGTATGCGAGTTATGATATACTCTTTCCTTTTCATTTCATATATCAGGTTGATTAATTATGGGGTAAAATCGACCACTTTCCTCTAGTTCTTCCTGTGAAGGGAGTACAGGTATGGATTGGCTGTTAACTTCCCTCACCCAGACTCTGTTCTCGAGTGGGATATTGGGTTTGATGATGATGATGATACCAGGTTAATTATGTTTTAATCTAAACATGCAGTATAAATTTGTTTGTATGTGTTGACTCAAACACTAAATTAAAGTAATAAGTGTATTGTTTTTTGAACTCAAAACTTATTTTGCAATATATTCAACTTTTTAGATGAGTACTAGTAAGTTATGTACGTACATGCATGTAAGACAATAAGAGTGATTTGATTGTGCCTTAATATTAGAGTATTTGTATTAGATTTTTAAGAACCACGTTTTATTTAAAAAATTATTGTATTGGACGGTTTCATTAGAATTATGTCTCATTTATGAATTATAAAGCTAATAAATATAAATTTATGAGAATATAAACTCTTTCCTCTGTAGTTAATTAATTTGGTGAGAATATCATTCACAAAGGTACATGGTAGTTATTTGCATCTAAATGAACCATAGTCCAAGTTTGTAGTATATTATTTCTATACTTATTTATAAAATGAGTAAAATGATCATAGTCACTGTCATAATCAACAATTTACTATCTCATTTAAGTCAGGGTTTAAGGGAAGATGTTAGTATACATATCTTATATGTGCCCCTTCAAAGAGAAATGCACGCATTTAAATTATCTAGAAAAAATAGGTTCCTCCACTAAAATGATCCTCATTTATAAGTTTATTCACAAATTTTGTGAGACAATTTAAAGTTTGAATAGCGATTGTATAAGAATGTGGTAGATGTGTTGTTTATTGTATTTGTCTTTGATCTTAATGGGCATTACAACTGTACAAGGTCACGAATTGCTGATAGATCTGTCTCAACTAACTCCAACTAACTATTAATAATTCTAGATTTGGGCCTTATATAGAGCAAAACCCAAAACTTTACATAATATTTGGCAAATTAGTCCAAATGAAGCCCATAAAAAAATTCTTGATGTAGGAATTTATCCAATTATTTTTGTGAGGGATATCTCTTGGTAAAATGATCTCAAAACAAAAAATTGACAATTTGATCATAATTTGTATTAACGTACTATTTATTTTTCTTACAGATTTTGCTACTATGTATGATAATCTCTATTTCTATTACAATATGATGTTTTAATTATATTTCGATATTTGAGAATCCGTTCTTGTCTTAGTGGAATAATAAATACCACATTTAAGGAAAGGCCTTGAATTTGATAATCATATAATCAATCCCTTCAATCAAGCCAAACTATAATTAAAAGATTATATATTTGGTATTTAAAATTCCCTATGTTCTTTTTTGTTCTTATCATTTCTTTTTTTTTTTTGCACAGTTTTAAAAGCAATTTTTTAAGCTTCAATATCTCTGAATACACATTATAAAGAATTATAATAAATGTATGATAAAAAAGTATACATTAAAACGAATCCTACGAGATCTCATATACATATATTTTATCATCTATATATGTCTATAAAATCTTAATCAAATTTCTCTTTTTAAAACAGAATATTCTAAACGAGAAGAACATTAGAAAACAAAGGGAGTAATACTTAATTTCTTATAATAATTTGTTGATCAAAGAAGAAGCTTGTCTAGCCCTAGACCATACCAAAAAGATATGGCGGGAAGTGTGAAGAAATGCGGCATGGTGTTATGTTGTGCAAAACAACTTCCGGTAATACTCTTTTGCCTTTTTTTTTTTATGAGATATACTCTTTTGCCTTTTTAATTTTGCTAGCTAGCACGAATTTTAATTCAGAAATATAGATATTAATTAGTTCGAATAATTTTAGTGAATAAATTAAATTTCTGTAAAAAATACTTTTCATATTCAATTCCTTTATTTCTGTTATATTTATACATTTAGTCATTATAAGACGTCCAAATTTAAATATAGAATCGACTCTATATATCTTGTAATTCATTCTCAAACTCATTTTATCTCTTATCTCATTTTCATATTTTTTTTTCTAGTCCATGTGCTTTTATATAATTGTTTTTTTTCTTTTAGTTGCTCAAAATATAAGTGTATGGATTATGGTATGGCCATATATGAGCTTGTTATTAATTGGGGATCACAAATTGTTGTGAGAGACAATCTCTCTGAAAGACGCATTAGATATATGGGCTAAATAGTACAATTAATATAAATTAAAGAAAAAATAAAAATGTAAGCTTCTTATCTTGAGGTCGTATCTTTAAGAAGCGTTGTCTCACAAGAGTAGCTGGTCAGGGTTATGTAGTAAATATTAACATGATATTTTGCTTACAATTATCAGTACTACTACTACTAATGATGATGATGATAATAGAGAGTATAAATAAAAAAAATAATGTGAAAAAAAGAAGATAAAAGAATGTTAAAAATATTATCTATGAAATAGAATCATGAGTACTTTATCTCATAAGTCCATTTCCCTAAATGCTATCAAAAGTTCACTAGTGTTATTTTACGGCAGAACCTTTTCTAAATTGGATGCATTTTAGTTTGATTTTTTGTATTTTTGTCTTTGTTTTTTTAATATTGACGAGTTTTGTCTTTTAAACCTCCATGGACCATAATATACATATCCAAACGTAAGATCAATGTCTCAAAACATAAAGAAGCTTTTTAATGAAAGCCACTAATTAATATTTGAGGAAGTCTTGTATGTGACCGTCTCATCGTGAGATGAGCTCATAAAAGCAACTTTTCAGCGGAAAAACATGAAAAAAAATTTGAAATTTCAATTGTAAAAAGCAACAATTTTTTTTAAAAATATGAGTTGACCCAATTGAGACCGTCTCATGATGAGACAGAAGTTATCTAATTATTAAATATAAAGATATTATGATGTAAGTTAGTTTGAAAGAGGTAGGTGACATATTTGTGCCTTATGTGAGCTTAATTTTGTAAATTCACTTTAAAAGTTTTAGATATAATGATGCGGTTTAAAAAAAAAACAAAGAAGTATGATGATAAAAATACATTTAATTAAGGATGTTGTTGAATAAATTTGGTTCAATAAATAATTTGTGAAATAATCCCACTTTTCATTATGAAATTAGTCGATTTAATTAAGGATGTTGTTGAAGGTGATGTAAAATTTTATTGAATTGTGATATGTTATTACGTCACTCACATACGAGATAATCTTTATTGCATTTTTAATTACACAATAAATAACATTTTTAAGAATAAATGAACGTCAATTTGCATATGTAACTTTTGTGAAGCAGTTCAAAATGAAAATCAAATTAACCGTTTTTAAAGCACATGCGTTGAGGTGACCTGTACTAATTTTTAGATTTAAAGGCGACATATCTTTTTAATCTATATAAAATATATATTTCTATAAAAAGTGTTTGTGGCTCATTATAGATAGAGCATTTACATGTGAAGTAGAAAGTTAAGGATTCGATCTCTGTCGGGCGCAAGTATCATTTGGGGGTTTCTTGCTTGCGTGCATCCCTTTTTATTTCGTCCTTGAGGGTATTAGGTGTGGTATGTTCGCCGCTTTTAGGGAAAATAAAACCTTTATTCGAACCCTACCTTTTGCACAATACGATCTCAATCTAGAAAAAAAAGGAGTGGTCCTTATTGAAAACCCCAAATTAATTTCCACAAAAGAAAACCACAAAAACACATCCTACCCCTTCTCTCTTCATTCAGCACCATAAATATATTAAACTTTTTTATTATTGTTTTTAGACTTATTTGACCAATAATACTCGTTATTGCATTATCTTTGTGAAATTTTTTTTTCTTATTTTGCATATTTATTAATGTTGCTATATTTTCATACTTTTTAGGAGTAAATTATGATCCAGAGCAATCAAATAAAGAAAAAATATATATCATTTATCTATCTATCTCATTCATAAATATATATCATTTACTTTTATCATACATGAAAAAAAATTTACTTAACTATTTTTAATTATTATTTTTGGAAAAATACAAACAAAAAATAATTGATAAATAATAAAAGAAAAAAAATTAGACACTTTATAATGAAAAAGATGTAACAATAGAGTGAAAGATAGATGTTAGGTTCCTTACTTATCATTAGCATTGAAAAAGTAATTTTGTTAGATTTTATATTATAAATTATTTCTTTAATTTTGCTACAATTTAACTATTACCGGTATTGTTAGATTTATCTCATCTATAAATTTATTTTTTCTCTTTATTTTATCTATATAGTTATTCGTTTATTTTTTCTTAGGAAAAATTACTTAGAATAATCCAATCAATTCGTGATTTTCTTACAATAATCTCACCTATTGATTAACCATTAATGATTCCAACTTTGAGGGGTATTTTCTTAGAGTAAACTCATTGACCGGAAATAATTAAAACAATAATGCCGAAAAAATATTAAAAAAATATTCAAAAAAATTTATAATTTTTTTTATTATTTAATATCTTTTAAGTCATCATCATCATCATCATCGTACCCAGTATTCCCGCGCATAGGTAGATCTATGTTCAGGGTCTGGGGAAGGAAGCTCGACGGCGTCTCATACCCATAAGGAGAGGGCGGTCAAAAGAGTCCTTCGGCTCAAGAAGAGTCTTCAACGATAAGAACCTGCAAATACCCGAACTCCTGCATCTTACACACAAGTTAGTCAAGCATATAAAAACAACTAGCCGCAAGCAGAACACAGACAAAAAGTAAAACCCAGAAACAAACAAGACTAGTACTCTAGGACGTGGATAAGGCGCCGCCATTTGGCCCTATCCCTGGTCAGGTCCTTAGAGAGGTGGAGATCGTGCAGGTCGATCTTAATCTGCTCGTCCCACGTCCTCCTAGGTCTTCCTCGGCTTCTCTTGCCTTCCACTACAATGCGCTCGATCCTTCTTACTGGGGCGTCATGGGTGCTTCTCTGCACATGCCCAAACCATCTCAACCTATGCTCCCGCATCTTTGCAGAGAGAGGTGCAACCCCTAGCTTCTCCCTATACTCCCGATTTCTTATCCTGTCCATCATAGTTTTGCCACACATCCATCTCAGCATACGCATCTCTGTTACGTCCATCCTCTGTTCGAAAACCTTCTTTACAGGCCAACATTCTGTCCCGTACAATAAAGATGGCCTAATCGCAACGCGGTAAAACTTGCCCTTTAGTTTACTAGGGAATCTTTTATCACAGAACACCCCAGTCGCTGCTCTCCACTTAAGCCATCCTGCTTGTATGCGGTTCGTAACGTCCCCCTCAATCTCCCCATTACTCTGAATTACAGAACCCAGGTACTTGAACTTGGGCGTACATGCAACCACTTCTCCCCCGATGGACACCTCCGGCTCCCCTACCGATTCTGTCCCACTAAAGTCGCATCGCATGTATTCTGTCTTCGAACGACTTATGCGCATCCCCTTGCCTTCCAAGGCTTCCCTCCATTCTTCCAATTTACTATTAGCCTCCTCCTTAGTTTCTGCGGCCAGAACGATATCGTCGGCGAAAAGCATACACCACGGTACGGTCTCCCAGATGGATTTTGAGATTTCATCCATAATGACCGCAAAAATGAAAGGGCTAAGTGCTGACCCCTGATGTAGGCCCACTTTAATACTGAAAGATTCTGTTAGCCCCACCGGTGCTGACCCCTGATGTAGGCCCACTTTAATATCTTTTAAGTAAATTCTTAAAATTTTTCTCTAATTTAAATAAGTTATTAGTTTACTTTTTTAGTGAATTACCTATTATAACAGGTCATCGAGTTACTCTAGTTTACCTTAGAAAAACACCCTTTAAAGTTAGGATTATTCGTGGTTAATAAATAGGTGAAATTATTGTAGGAAAATTATAAAAATGTTGAATTATTCTAGATATTTTTTCTAATTTTTTTTTTTACCATTTAAGGATATATCATTTTAATTAATACTACCCCTTAACAATATTCAATAGTCAATGACTGTTCCAATCACATACTCGTCCTATATATATTTCCACATTTGTCCATTAAACTTGATCACCTTCATTTTTCTCCCTTTTACTTCTATTTTCAAAATCCTTCAAATATCCTCAGGTACTTTTTTTATATCCTTTTTCATTATATATTGATCCTTTTCAATTTACCATTTTGTATTTTAAAAGAAATCATACCTTTATAATCCTATATTCAAGAAAGTGACTTTTTTTTATATAACTATTTGTATACAAATATATTTTATTTGTATACAAATATATAATCCTATACTCAAAAAAAAAAAGTATATTTTGTCAATCTTCTTTAACTTTTTTTATTTGAATTTCTTTTTTCTCCTATATAATAAATGATTAAATTTCTTGATTTTCAGAATTTAAAATAAATCATGATGTTTATATTTGTGTTGATATTATGTTTTTTGGAATTGGGCAAATTGGTAGAAAGAGAAAATGGGAAACAATTCACTTGAAGAAGCTATTCAAGGCCTCTCGAAGCTTCTAAGGTAAATTTTTTTACTTCTAAATTTTCGTCGCTTTTTGATCGGCGCATATAATTGTCGTTTCATATGACTTGTCTGATTTTTCTTTAGTTTAAACGACAACTTCACAATTCAGATTAGGTCATTGGTCAGTCACCTTATCAAATTAGGTAATACAAATTGTTGTCAATTTCTACGAAATACGCATTAGATATATTAGCTAAATAGTCTATTTAATATAAATTAAAGAGAAAATAAAAATGTAGTCTTTAAACATACGGTCTTTTACTAGAGTATTCGTCTGAATAATTAATTACGCAAATTGAAGAAAAATAAATCTTTTTAATACTCCAATTTGTAAAAAAAATTTTTTTTTTACGGTAACTCATCAAATTAGATGTGTCACTTTTTTTTTGAAATAATTAGATGTGTCACTTTTTGTTTTTTTTAAAACTAATTAGATGTGTCACTTAAGTTGAATATTAATTTTACTAAAAAGTTTAATAATTTACAAAGATAAAATATATACTCCCATGTAATCATTTTAAACCCCATGATAAGTGAGAACCATGATGTTGGAACAATGTAATGAAATGAATTTTCGATTACGACTTTTTAATAAAAACAATTTGTTTTACTATAACTTTTAATTTATGATTATAGAGTGTAATTAGGTTTTTATTAATTTGATAGTCGCTAAAATATTACTATTTTTTTATTTTAGTTTCACTCTCACTTAATTACTCCAGTATACATGTAAATAAATTTTGACTTTTTGGTTCTTTATTTAGTAATTGTCTCATACAACATCTATTAATCTCATCGACAAAATTATTTCTTTTCCTTGTTCTAATCACTTAATTGTATTCTTCGTTTTTTTATTCTTTATTTATTTATTTTTGGTAGTGGTAATACTTGTATAATTGTATTGGAATTGAAAATAGAGAGAATGAAGGATTGGAAAAGTTAGCAGCCGCAAAAATAAAAGACATAACAACCGAGTTGCAAGTGGAGGCAGCCCAACCCAAATCCAAGGATGTATTTGATCCGGTTCAACGCATCAAAACCGGATTTCTCCGGTTCAAAACCGACAAATACCAGTACGTTATCCTTTACCGTATTTCCGGAACCGCTATTTTCATAAACTCTTCTGTTCTGTTACCCTATTTTTGGATGATTCTGCAAAACTTGTCTTTATCACATTATTACATTTGTTTCTGTACAGCTGTATTACTTCTGCAATTCTCAATTCTCATTGTTGAATTTAATTTAAGTGAAAATATAAAGATAAATAGATTTTTTAAATTGAATTCGGTTTTAACTGATTTAAAAAAAGAATTTTTAACATGTAAAATGAATATGGATAAAAAATCAGATTTTAAATTGTCATAAAATACCCGATCAACAATTAATTCAATTACTTGAATGATAACCTTTAATTCATATAATAACATTGTCAAAGTCTTTCAATCTTTGTAAAATATTTATTCAAAAATAAATATTCATGAAATATAAAACTGCGACAATTTTTTGAAAATTAATAAACTATTTACTACAAATCCTTTGGATCAAAAAGAAATCAATGATATTTAGAGAAACAAATCAAAAATTAAAAAATATTAATAATTAATAAATTAAAAATAAGTGATGAGTGATCCGAGTAAAAAATAATACAAAATGACTAAACTTAGAGAGCATTTATCATGTTCTCTTTTGATACGGTCATACAGATACAGTCATGCTACAAGAATTTCTTTTTTTCTGGGGTTGTACTTCACCTTAATTTCAAGGAATGAGAGTATATACTGAATAAAGTAGTTACGGTGTAGGATCTGCACACTTGTAGCATCCCGAAATAGACCGTTATCATGGCTAATACGTACACCCCGTCTCATTTAATTTGCAAATTTTTTATTTTGTTACATTTTATTTCTACCTACTTGGCTACTTTGAATCATTTCTACTTTTGGATTATGGTTTATGGCGCAAAACTTTCTTTTAATCTCATCCATACATTTTAACTTTCTTTCAAAACTCATCCGCACAATTCATTCTCTCTCTTCATTTATTATCATTATCCAACATTTTTTTAAAAAAACAACACTTTTCTCTTTGATGCAAATTATTCAGGACTGAAGGAGTAGATATAAATTCAATGTACAAAAATACCTTTTATAAAATAAATTAAAATACATGGAAAATTTTCTCTATATTTATGACTTAGCATATGTTTTTCGGGTGAGAATATGCTAGGATTTAGTAATTTCCCATTTGCATTATTTAAATGGAGTTGATTATTACCATAAAAATATGTGTTTTCCCAATGATTTTACAAAGTTGGATAAATTATTCAATTTTCAAAGCTTTTAGTTAGTTTTACTTGCTCGAATTAAATGTTCATATCCTAGTTTGACTGATATATTTACTCTATATTCTTTTTCGTCAGGAAAAATCCTACTCTATATCGTGAACTTTCAAAGGGTCAAAGTCCTAAGGTAAGCAATTTGTCACATTGAGCAAATATACTGAAAAGATTACAGTGACTCAAAATAATCATTATATCATATAATTTAATAATTTTGTTATGAAATAACAAATGATAGTCTTACAATCATTTGCTAAATGAATCGCAAAATTATTGAATGTTAAATTTTGATTTAATTAATATTCCTAAGTAATTATTAATATCTTATCTTAGGTTGGGAAAATTTTCCTAAATGATTCTAACAATATTTTTACAAATTATATATAGTGAGGTTAATAATAACCTGAACACATACAGCACACATAATGGAAGTGATTTTTGTAATTACACGAGTTTTAAATATATTTTTATACTAACAATTCTCTATTACAAGATTTTTTTTGTACACTTTGACTAAACAACAAAATGAAATAAGGAGACTTAATAGAATTTATAAGAGATCAATAAGCTTCAAGCATCAGCTTAATTTTTTTGAGTTGATCGTTTAATATGGTATCAGAAGCGAATATGACAAGAGGTTACGAGTTAGACTCTCACCCAACCTTCACTTAAAGTGGATGCTGTAATTTGTGGCGGATTCGAGTCTCAAACCCAACCTTACTTGTTGGCACGGGAGCTAGCTGCATTCACCGATGACTGTATCTACAATTTTGTCCAATGGACTCTCGTGTGAGAGGTGTAGTAGATTATAACATATATTACTAGCTCTAACCTTTAACTTAAATTTTTATTTGAGTTGTTTTCTTGACATGACGACCTAGTATACTTCTGAAACATGACTTGGGAGAAGTTTCTGCACAACCTTCCAAAATAGTTCAGACTTGTGACATAATTTTTGGTTGCATATGCAGTTTCTGGTGTTTGCTTGCTCTGATTCGCGGGTCTGTCCTTCTCATATCCTTGATTTTCAGCCTGGTGAAGCCTTTGTTGTCAGAAACATTGCCAACATGGTTCCTCCCTATGACAAGGTTTGTTAATCCCTTACATACACATCTCCTACCTGGTGACCAGACTTAAAATTACACAATATACACATCTTCTAACTGGTGACTAGACTAAAAATACACAATAATTTTTATGTCTTTATTAATATAGAATGGGTCAAATATATCACTGCATTTTTACTGAATTAAATCAATGACTTGACCTAGGCTGATGTGAACCTCAGTTGATGTTTAAGAGATTTTAGTTGGGTATGTAATTCAATTTGTTGATATTGCAGACAAAGTATTCAGGTGCCGGAGCAGCTATTGAATATGCTGTTTTGCATCTTAAGGTGAAGTACTCTCCTATCAGATTGCATTAATCTATAATTACAATATTTATTTTCATTTATGTTATGTATAAATTGTACTTAACCATACGTGTTCACAAATTTTGATATAACACATACTCTCCTTATACATAGTACTGAATATTTTACTTTAATCAGTACGTGTTTGAGGGTTATACTCGATCAAGTTAGGACAAAGTAAAATATAATTATTTGGTGCTAAATATAACTTTTAAGTATCACACCTATCTTTGAATATAGAGATACCATGTTTGGTACTATAGCTTATTTTGATATAAATTGAGGATTAAATGGTCAAACAACTAAATGTTAGTGTTTGGTAAAATAACTTGTTAAAACGACTTATTGTTCTGACTAAGCTGTTTTGAACAAGTTGTTCATAATAGCGGATTTAAAATCAGCTAGTTAAGCCAATTAATAAAATCAGCTGGTCTAATTAACTATGTAATAAGGTATCAACATCAACTACCAGCTATCAGTATACACCCTAAAGCCATAAATAGCTAGGATGGTCAAACAAAGGGAAGAATGTTGTATATATAGAAAGTTTAATAAAAAAAATTCATTCAAAATTTTTACAAGTTATGGAATTAATTAATTAAAGCTGGGGTTCAAAATTATGGTATGTTTAGGTGGAGAATATTGTGGTGATTGGACACAGCTGCTGTGGAGGAATTAAGGGACTTATGTCTATTCCTGATGATGGTTCCACTTCTACGTATGTTTTTACTAATTTTATCTAAAGTGTAATCAATTAATTTAAATAGACAAAAATTAGTTACATTATTTTTTTTTAATTATCTTTATTATCATCACCCTTATTTTTAAGATATATTTTTTGGAAAAGACTTAATTAGGAAGTACGAATTTATATAAATATAGTAAGACTAATATTCCCCTATTTGTTGTTTGATGGTAGTGATTTCATTGAAGATTGGGTTAAGATCTGCAATCCTGCTAAATTCAAGGTTAAATCTGAGCACAGCAATGTTGAATTTTCACAACAATGCACCAACTGTGAGAAAGTAAGATTTCAATTTCTGATCTGATGGGTATAGTGTATGGTATCGTTAAAACAATTTTGGTTACAAAAGCTTTGTTTTGTATATACAGGAAGCAGTGAATGTATCTTTAGGAAACCTGTTGACATACCCATTTGTAAGAGAAGCAGTAGCAAAGAAATCAGTGGCTCTCAAGGGTGCTCATTATGATTTCGTCAGTGGAGGTTTTGAGTTATGGGGTCTCAATTTCGGTGTTTCACTTTCTATGATAGTGTGAGAACATATATATACATACATATATATAATCACTCACAATTACAACACAAAACAACAAGCTCTTGTTTTAGTTGTTTTGTTTTCATTCTAATGTTTCCATTCTGAACTACGAGTATTGTATTATCTCTTTTGCAATTTTTTTTCTTGTCCACGTACGTACTTTTATTTAATTGTTCTTTTCTTTTAGTTGCTCAAAATATAATGTATGGCAATATATGTAGTAAATATTAACATGATATTTTGATTACATCATCCAAATTTTAATAGTTGTTACAGTTCTTGTAAAAACTATTACTTATTAATTGATCTTATTATTAGAATAATATATTCATGATTCTTAGAATATTATGTAAATATTTTGATTATATGCAAAATAATTGTAAAAACTAAATAATTACAATTATTTTGTATACAATCAAAATATTTACATAATATTCTAAGAATCATGAATATATTATTCTAATACTTATTTGATATACATTTCGTCATATATAATGTAAAATATAGTCAAGTGAAATCTTGTTTGATATGTCTTAAACTCTTAATGCATATTTTCATAATATTAAATTTTTAGAGTTTTTTATCATATGCAATTAAAGATATTATAGATTAAAATCGTACATTGGATAAAGTTAAAAATAGAAATATATGAAGTATTAAAAACCAAAGAAAGTACTTAACGTTCCAAATGACTGCCAAAAGAAACTCTCAAATTATTTAATAAGTTAAATTATTATGATGTACTTCCTCCGTTTCATTATCCTTGTTACATTTCACTTTTTTACGCATTCCAATGCGTTATTTTGTTTATTTATTTGTTGAATTATACAAATTTAAAAATAATAAAAAGTTAATATTATGAAAGTATGCGATTATGATTCAAACAAGATCCTACTTGACTATATTTTTAATTACGTATTAGTCATAATATATAAAATAAGCTTGAACGACGAATAGTGCACAAAATCAAAATATAACGAGTATTTCAGAACGGAGGAAGTAAGTTATTTGAGCTTAATGTTGTAATTCACTTTAAAATTTTAGATATATCATATAATGAGGTTTTTTTAAATAAAAAAGCAGTATTACTACAATAATATATTTATTATGCGAAGATAATTTTGACTTAATAAAAACAATTTTGGTTCAATAAAATTAATTTGGTTAAAATAAACATTACCATGTTAATCCTACTTTTCAATATGAAATTAGTCTGTATATATAAGGCTGTTGTTGAAGATGATGTAAAAATTTTTTGAATTGTAATGTGATACATGGCTTACATACGACATATTCTTTAATTTATTGACACTTTTTAACTATTAACAAATTTTCAAAAATAAATAAAAGTTATTGTCTAATTTTTGAATTTAAAGACGACATATTTTTTAATTTGTATATATAATAGATTTCAAATAATTTACCTCAATCAAAAATAATTTTTGTTGAATGTCACCTCAATCTACATTATTGTTAAATTAAATAATTTTTAGCATTATAAAAAAAATAATCGAAAATTAAATTAAACTAAATACATATCAAAAATTACTTGCAATGAAAATGATTGTTGTATTTTGTTGAATGTCACCTCAATCTACATTATTGTTAAACGCCAATCAAAAAAAAATCATAAAATAAAAATTTTGCATATAAATTTTTGAAAAATATATAATAAAAAATCGGTAATAGTGAAAAAAAATTAGAACACTTAATGAAATGGAAAGGAAGTATACAAAAATAAAAAGATAGAACAATAGAGAAAGATAGATGTTAGCACTTAGCAGGTTCCTGACTTCACATTAGCATTGAAAAAGTAATTTTATTAGACTTTACATTTTGAATTATCTCTTTAATATTGCTAAAATTTAATTATTAGTGTATTATTTTTTCTATCTTAAGTATAAATTTATTTTTCTTCTTAATTTATCAATATACTTATTCATACAATTAAATTATTACAATAATCTTATTGAATATTGCAAAATTAGAGGTACAAAGTGCGTGCTAGATTTTATTTTTCGCTATTACATTTATTTTGATTCATTTTATATTTTGATGATTTGTCCGCATCTTTAGGAAAAGAAAATTATTCATCCGTACCATACTTTGTGCGGAATACTGGAAGTGTCCTTTACCTTTACCTTTACTATTTGAACATAGCCAGCATTCTTATTGTACTTATTTAAATTATTCACCCTATCCCTTTGATAATGTAAGGATAGATATATTGTATGGTTATTGTAAGGATAGATATACATTGTATGGTTATTATAAAAATGAGAAAGTGTATGGATAGCATAATTTTATAACAATCAAAGAAAATAAAAAGAATATAAACCATAATAAAAATATTACAAATAATATAAAAAAAATCATAATTTGACAAACTCATTGAAATAAAAGGAGTGTCAAACATATAGCTTTAAACCATTTCAATTTGTTTCATACTAATAACAAAACAATAAAATGTATGTTGTCAATAAGTAAAAAAGGATGTATAACATTTGTCTACAACAAGAAAGTTCCTAAATAATTATGATTTTTATCTTTTGCTAGAACTAACATTGTTACCACAAACTTTAAGAGGTTGTAGTAAGGCTAAAACTAGAGGTTGTAGTAGTGAGGCTAATAAATTTAGAGGTTGGAACTTGCTATTAAAGAAGGTGTTATTTTTTTCTCTAAAAATGAAAATAAATAATTTAGGTAAATTGAATTTATATAATTCATATAGTATACTATGGCAAATGAATGCCCATGTCCATTAAAACTTGAATGAACCCATAAAATGCCTAGAACATTTACTCCATCTGAATCATTTTAGATGTTCTGTTTAGGTTTTCACGGTTATTAAGGGTGGTATGGGGTCCATTAAAAAGGTGATAGTTGGGTATTTTAATTGATTAAATTAATTGTAAAGGTGATAGTTAGGGTTTCGAGAATTGGAAAAGTGGGGTAAAGGTGGTAGTTGAGTATTGAGAGTTGTAAAAATGTGGGTATTTAGGTAAAAAAAAAAAAGATAGACAAAAAAGAAAATGAGACAATTGATATGAATTTGCCAAATAAGAAAATGAGACATCTAAAATGATTCGGAGGGAGCATTATATAAACAGCTAGTCTCCTAAAAGACCGTTTCTTTGAGAGACACCTTTTAGGCTCAGCTCATTATAGCTTAATTTCTACTCTTACTTTATATTTTCTTTTATGGGCCGATCCAATTAGAGATGATCTCTCAAAGAGATCACCTCTCACAAGAATTTGTGTTATATAAATACATTCTTTGTTAACATTATATTAATACACGCGCGGATTTGTTCACAAAATAATAGTCTATAAGTGCCCCATAAAATCAAGCAGACTATACTTAACACTTTGCAAATGAAACTCTTTCAAAAAACCCACATTAGTAATGCTTACTTAACAAGGTCAAGCCAAATTATCAAGGGCAATCTTTTCCTCCTGTACTTTATTTTTCTTTGATCGATCTTAACGAGCAATTCTTGCACTCTTCGTTAACAATGAAATTATATATCATAATACTCTTATTATTATCCAACAGATTTCACTAGACTAGATTGTAATTTGGTTCATATACCACTAACAAAACAATCTGATCTACCTTATCAATAAGTACACAAAATTATACAATATTTTTCTATAACATACATGAAATTTCCTAAATAAATGTCATTTTATATATCTATACCATAGCTTATAAAATTAATTGTTACCAAAAATTTTAAGAGGTTGTAATGAAGCTAAATTTAGAGGTAGCTATTAAACAAAGGTGCTATCTTTTTCCTCAAAAAACAAACAAATTTCTTTAAATTGGATTTATATAAATAATATTGTAATAAAAACAAATGTGGCCCATGGAAAATAACAAAGAGATTGGCCAATCCTATAACGTGACCTTCTATTCTACACAAACAACAAATTCAAAATTTTTAGAAGTCCAAGTTATTTCTCCATTCGTTTTCCTTATCTTATTGTGTTTGTCCCTCTCTTTTCTTCATACATTTAAATTGTGTTTTCATTGTATTTTCTTTACAAGCAAACACAAGTTTCTTAAGCAAAAAATAAGCATTTGGAGTGCTCTTCTTTAGCTTCACTTGGTAATTCTCTTATCTTTCTCCGAGTTTTTCGTATGCGAGTTATGATATATTCTTTCATTTTAATTTCATATACCAGGTTAATTATGTTTTAATCTAAACATGCAGTATACATTTATAATTATGATAATGATACTAATAAGTAATAATGGTCATAATTAGTTAGTTAGTCTATAAGCAATAAGAATCATGATAATAATTTGTTTGTATGTATAATGACTCGAACACTAAATTTAAGTTATAAGTGTATTGTAACTCGAAACTTATTTTGCATTATTTTCAACTTTTTAGATGAGTACTAGTAAGCTTATGTACGTACATGCATGTAAGACAACATTATTGTATTAGATTTTTAAGAAACACGTTTTATTTAGAAATTATTGTATAAAACGGTTTTATGTCTCATTTATGAATCAAAAAGCCAAGAAATTTAAAATTATGAAAATATGAACTTTTTGTTTTGTAGTTAGTATAAGTCAGGGTCTGGAGAAAACATTTAGTAAATATATCATACCCATACCCTTCCAAAGAGAAGGACATATAGAAATGCACGCACTTAATTTATCCCAAAGGAATAGTTTCCTATACTAAAATGACCCTCATCTACTATAATAAGTTTATTCACAATTTTTGTGAGGCAATTTAAAGTTTGAATAGCGATTGTATAAGAATGTGGTAGATGTGTGGTTTATTGTATTTTTGTGTTTTTTTTTTTTTTGAGTTATATTGTATTTTTGTGTTTGATCTTAATGAACATTACAACTGTACAAGGCCACGAATTGCTGATAGATCCGTCTCAACTAACTCCAACTAACTATTAGTAATTCAAGATTTCGGCCTTAAACAGATCAAAACACAAAACTTCTAATAATATTATTTGTCGTAAATCGTAATAGTCCAAATGAACCCCATAAAAAAAATCATGATATTGGGGTTTAATCTAAGTATTTTTGTGAGAGACTGTCTAGCGACAAAATAACTTTATAAAATTTAGTCATTATTAGACGTTCAAATTTAAATATATGATCGACTTTATGTATCTCATATTTCATTTTCAAACTCATTTTATCTCTTATCTCATTTTCAAAGTTTTTTCTAGTCCATGTGCTTTTATATAATTGTTTTTTTTCTTTTAGTTGATCAAAATATAAATGTATGGCCATATATGAGCTTGTTATTAATAGGAGATCACAAATTATTGTGAGAGATGGTCTTTCAGAGACGCATTACATATATGGATTAAATATTAATAATTTAATATGGAGTAGTAGTAATAATAATAATAATAATAATAATAATAATAATAATAATAATAATAATAATAATAATGAGTAAAAATCAAAAAATAATGTAAAATTAAGATAAAAGAATGTTGAAAATATCATCAATGATAGAATCATGAGTACTTTATCTCATAAGTCCATTTCCCTAAATGCTATCAAAAGTTCACCATTGTTATTTTACGACAGAACCCTTTCTAAATTGGATGCATTGTTTGACTTTTTTTTTTTTTTTTTTTTTTTTGTAATTTTGTCTTTGTTGTTTTAATATTGACGAGTTTTGTCTTTTAAACCTCTATGGACCATAATATACATATTCAAACGTAAAATATAGCTGTCTCAATACATAAAGAAGCTTTTTAATGAAATCCACTAATATTATTTTATTTTATTATATATAACGTCCCCAAATCAATGCCAAAAAAAATCTCGAATTATTAATATTATGATGCAAGTTATTTTTGAAAGAAGTATTAAGGTGATATAATTATGCTTTAAAATTCAAGATATAATGAGTTATTTTTAAACAATCTTGCATGTCGAGTAGAAGAATAGTAATTCGACCCATATCAGGCGCAGGAATCACCTGGGGGTTTCTTGACTACGCGTATACCTCTTTACTTTCTCCTTGAGGATACCAGATATGGTATATCTGCCTCTTTTCAGAAAAAGAAAAACCCTCCATTCGAACCCTACTTTGTGCGGGATACTGAATTTATCCACTTTTAAGTAATAGATTTCTGATAACTTACATAGTTTAGCATATAAGAGAAAGATGAATGGGATGAAATTATATTAAACTAAAATAAACTACTCAAAAACTAAATTAATTTTGAAACTTTAATTGCAATGAAAATAATTGATTGGAATTTGTAGAATGTAACGTCAATCTACAGTGTTAATAACAATCAAAAACATATTCATAAAAAAATAAAATTAGAAAAAAAGGGAGTGGTCCTTATTGAAAACCCCAAAGTTCCATAAAAGAAAACCACAAAAACAAATGCTACCTCTTCTCTCTTCATTCAGCACCATAAATACAATTTACTTTTTTATTATTGTTTTTAGGCCTATGTGACCCATAATTATTATTTTTTATTTTGCATATATTTATTAATATTGCTATACTTTCATACTAATTTACTTATTATATTTGAAAAAATACAAATTTTAAAAAATTGATTAATAGTAAAAAAAAAAAAAAACAAAACAAATTAGACATTTTTTAATGGAAAGGAGAGGAGGTATAAAAATAAAAAAGATAGATGTTAGGTTCCTCACTTCACATCAGCATTGAAAAAGTAATTTTTTTAGATTTTATATTTTTAATTATATTTCCTTAGTTTTAAAATTTAACTATTAGGAGTATTGTTTATTTTTTCAATCTCATCTATAAAATTATTTTTTCTCTTTATTTTATCCATATAATTATTCTTTTAATTTTTCTTATTATTTCTTTTAAAATTATTACAATAATCCTATAAACCTATGGCAAAATTATAGGTAAATATATGGCTAGATTTTATATTTCGTTATCACTTTTATCTTGATTCAATTTATATTTTGATAGAAGTATTTTCTTTTTTTTTATCTCATTCACAGATATTCCATTTTTTTTTTTAACTTATCCATATAACTTATCCATATATTTATTAAATTTTATTTTTATTTTTTATTTTTATTTATAATTAATAAGCAATTTTATCTACCTGTCGCAAAATTAAAGGTACATATTGCTAGATTTTATACTTCAATTTCACTTTAATTTTGCTACATTTTATACAATAGAGGTAATATCTTTTTTTTATCTCATCATTTTATTCATATATTTACATAATAGATTATTTTTCTAATTATTTCATTAAAAATTAATAAAATAATATTATCTACATGTAACCCAAAAATATATGAATTATTAAAATTCCTAAAAAATAAATTATTTCTTACCATTTTAGACATTTTAATTAATACCCTTTAACAATATTCAATAGTCAATGACTATTCAAATCACATTTGTCCATCAAACTTGATCACCTCCATTTTTCTCCCTTTTATTTACTTCTCTTTTCAAAATCTTTCAAATATCCTCAGGTACTTTTTTATATCCATTTTCTTTTTCAATTTACCATTTTGTATTTTTAAATAAATCATACCTTTACAATCCTATATTCAAGAAAGTGACTCTTTTTATATATTTGTTAATCTTCTTTAACTTTTTTTCATTGAATTTCTTTTTTCTTCTATATAACAAATGATTAAATTTCTTGATTTTTCAGAATTTAAAATAAATCATGATCTTTATATTTGTACTGATATTATTTTTTTTGGAATTGGGGAAATTGGTAGAAAGAGAAAATGGGAAACAATGCACTTGAAGAAGCTATTGCAGGCCTCACGAAGCTTTTAAGGTACTTTTTTTTCTTCTAATTTTCGTCGCTTTTTGATCGGCGCATATAATTGTCGTTTCATATGACTTATCTGATTTTTCTTTGATTTAAACGACAACTTCTCAATTGAGAATTGAGATTAGGTCATTGGTAATTTTCCTTATATCAAATTTAATTCATGGAAATAGTTAATACAAATTGTTGTGGAACTGGATTAAGTTTTTCCGAGAGACGCATCAAATATGGGTAAATAGTCTATTTAACACAAATCAAAAAGAAAATAAAAATGTGGCTTTTTGTTTTCAGACCGTCTTTTTTAGAGACGATAACTCACAAGAGTATCTGATTTAATACTCCAATTTGTAAATATAAATTTTATACGGTAACTCATTGAATTAGATGTTTCGCTTAAGTTGCATATTAATTATTAATTTTGCTAAAATTTTAATAATTTATAAAGATAAAATTATATACGTGTAATCCTTTTAAATTCCATGATAAGCGTACGTCATGGTGTTGGGATAATGTAATGAAATGAATTTTTGATTTTGATTTTGATTTTTTTAATAAGAAACAATTTGTTTTACTACAATATATTTAGAAGTAAATAATAATTTGTGATTATAGGATGTGATTATGTTTTTATTGATTTGATAGTTGCTATAGTATCACTCGCTCTACAGGATTTCCTCTTAATAGACTTTTACTTTTTAAGTTGGAATGCTTTTAAATTCCTTTTTACACAAAAAAAAAATCCTTTTTGATTTCCTACCCTAATCCAATTTTTGCCTTGATCTATGATTTTTTTATTTTAAAAATTAAGTTTATCCATACATTTATAATTAATTTTTTTTATTTTCTTAAAACACTCCATGTCCCACATGTTTTGCAATGTTTTCTTATTATACTATGTCTAATAGATTTTGCTAAAGTTTTATTTTAGTTCAGATCTCGCATTCTTTCTTTAAATCAAATAACCGTATTTAATTTATTTTGTCATCTCATTTATATATTTCTCTTAGGTTTCATAAAAATATACTTTTTACCTCACTTTGTTTTAAGTACTTTTAACATTACTCATGTTTTACTTGTTGTAAACCTTATGCAACTAGGAAATACTCATTTTTTATCCAATTATAAAATTCAAATATATGCATGTAACATTTATTTAGATTTCTTTGATTCAATTTAATTATATACTCCCTCCGAATCATTTTAGTTGTCACATTTCCTTATTTGTCAAATTCATATCAATTGTCCCATTTCTTTTTTTACCTATCTTTTTTTTTTACCTAAATGCCTCCACTTTTCCAATTCCCAATACCCAACTACCACTTTTACAATTAATTTAATCAATTAAAATAACCAACTATTACCTTTTTAATGGACCCCACACTACCCTTAATAACCGTAAAAACCCAATTCAAATGAGACATCTAAAATGATTTGGAGAGATTACTATATATATAAATATTTATCAATCTTAAGGCTCGAATTGTATTTGAAAATTGTGGATAATGTCAAATGTAGTAATCAAATTGTAAAAGGAATGGTCTGTCTAAATCACTTATTTAGACAAATTTAAAGTGATTCATGAACGATATCAAAAATAAAATTATTTTTTTTTCACACTCATTTAGTCACTTTAGTATATATCTCACTGAATTTTGACTTTTCTATTTTAGTAATCGTCTCACACAACAGCTGTTAATCTCATTGAAAAATTATTTATTTTCCTTGTCTAAATCACTTAATTGTATTCACTATTTTTTATTTTTATTTATTTTTGCTAGTAGTAATAAATGTATAATTGTATTGGGATTGAAAACAGAGAGAATCAAGGATTGGAGAAGTTAGCAGCCGCAAAAATAAAAGAGGTAATAACCGAGTTGCAGGGGGAGGTAACCGCTAATGCTGTTCCGGTTCAACGCATCAAATCCGGTTTTCTCCGGTTCAAAACCGAAAAATACCAGTACGTATCTTTCCTTTACCGTATTTCTGGAACCGCTATTTCCATAAATTCTTCGGTTCAGTTACCGTATTTTTGGATGATTCTGATTTCTCAATTTCTGCAAAACTTGTCTCTATCACATAATTACATTTGTTTCTGTACAGCTGTACTACTACTACTACAATTTTCATTGTTGAATTAAGTAAAAAATATAAACATAAATAGTTTTTTAAAATTGACTTCGATTTTATCTGACTTGAAATACCAATAAAGATGCAGAATTAAAGTTTAAACGGACATACCTAATCAACACCTTTAATTCATACAATAACATTGTTGAAGTCTCAATCTTCGTGAAATATATGTTCAAAAATAACGTGAAATATAAAAATGTGATAATTTTTTGAAAATTGATAAACTATTTACTACAAGTCCCATTCATTTTGGATCAAAAGGAAATATAAGAGTTATGAAGAAAAAGAGGAGAATATTAATATTAAACGAAAAGAGAGAAAATTATGCACTTGAATTTAGTCATTATTAGACGTTCAAATTTAAATATATGATCGACTTTATGTATCTCATATTTCATTTTCAAACTCATTTTATCTCTTATCTCATTTTCAAAGTTTTTTCTAGTCCATGTGCTTTTATATAATTGTTTTTTTTCTTTTAGTTGATCAAAATATAAATGTATGGCCATATATGAGCTTGTTATTAATAGGAGATCACAAATTATTGTGAGAGATGGTCTTTCAGAGACGCATTACATATATGGATTAAATATTAATAATTTAATATGGAGTAGTAGTAATAATAATAATAATAATAATAATAATAATAATAATAATAATAATAATAATAATAATAATGAGTAAAAATCAAAAAATAATGTAAAATTAAGATAAAAGAATGTTGAAAATATCATCAATGATAGAATCATGAGTACTTTATCTCATAAGTCCATTTCCCTAAATGCTATCAAAAGTTCACCATTGTTATTTTACGACAGAACCCTTTCTAAATTGGATGCATTGTTTGACTTTTTTTTTTTTTTTTTTTTTTTGTAATTTTGTCTTTGTTGTTTTAATATTGACGAGTTTTGTCTTTTAAACCTCTATGGACCATAATATACATATTCAAACGTAAAATATAGCTGTCTCAATACATAAAGAAGCTTTTTAATGAAATCCACTAATATTATTTTATTTTATTATATATAACGTCCCCAAATCAATGCCAAAAAAAATCTCGAATTATTAATATTATGATGCAAGTTATTTTTGAAAGAAGTATTAAGGTGATATAATTATGCTTTAAAATTCAAGATATAATGAGTTATTTTTAAACAATCTTGCATGTCGAGTAGAAGAATAGTAATTCGACCCATATCAGGCGCAGGAATCACCTGGGGGTTTCTTGACTACGCGTATACCTCTTTACTTTCTCCTTGAGGATACCAGATATGGTATATCTGCCTCTTTTCAGAAAAAGAAAAACCCTCCATTCGAACCCTACTTTGTGCGGGATACTGAATTTATCCACTTTTAAGTAATAGATTTCTGATAACTTACATAGTTTAGCATATAAGAGAAAGATGAATGGGATGAAATTATATTAAACTAAAATAAACTACTCAAAAACTAAATTAATTTTGAAACTTTAATTGCAATGAAAATAATTGATTGGAATTTGTAGAATGTAACGTCAATCTACAGTGTTAATAACAATCAAAAACATATTCATAAAAAAATAAAATTAGAAAAAAAGGGAGTGGTCCTTATTGAAAACCCCAAAGTTCCATAAAAGAAAACCACAAAAACAAATGCTACCTCTTCTCTCTTCATTCAGCACCATAAATACAATTTACTTTTTTATTATTGTTTTTAGGCCTATGTGACCCATAATTATTATTTTTTATTTTGCATATATTTATTAATATTGCTATACTTTCATACTAATTTACTTATTATATTTGAAAAAATACAAATTTTAAAAAATTGATTAATAGTAAAAAAAAAAAAAAAACAAAACAAATTAGACATTTTTTAATGGAAAGGAGAGGAGGTATAAAAATAAAAAAGATAGATGTTAGGTTCCTCACTTCACATCAGCATTGAAAAAGTAATTTTTTTAGATTTTATATTTTTAATTATATTTCCTTAGTTTTAAAATTTAACTATTAGGAGTATTGTTTATTTTTTCAATCTCATCTATAAAATTATTTTTTCTCTTTATTTTATCCATATAATTATTCTTTTAATTTTTCTTATTATTTCTTTTAAAATTATTACAATAATCCTATAAACCTATGGCAAAATTATAGGTAAATATATGGCTAGATTTTATATTTCGTTATCACTTTTATCTTGATTCAATTTATATTTTGATAGAAGTATTTTCTTTTTTTTTTATCTCATTCACAGATATTCCATTTTTTTTTTTAACTTATCCATATAACTTATCCATATATTTATTAAATTTTATTTTTATTTTTTATTTTTATTTATAATTAATAAGCAATTTTATCTACCTGTCGCAAAATTAAAGGTACATATTGCTAGATTTTATACTTCAATTTCACTTTAATTTTGCTACATTTTATACAATAGAGGTAATATCTTTTTTTTATCTCATCATTTTATTCATATATTTACATAATAGATTATTTTTCTAATTATTTCATTAAAAATTAATAAAATAATATTATCTACATGTAACCCAAAAATATATGAATTATTAAAATTCCTAAAAAATAAATTATTTCTTACCATTTTAGACATTTTAATTAATACCCTTTAACAATATTCAATAGTCAATGACTATTCAAATCACATTTGTCCATCAAACTTGATCACCTCCATTTTTCTCCCTTTTATTTACTTCTCTTTTCAAAATCTTTCAAATATCCTCAGGTACTTTTTTATATCCATTTTCTTTTTCAATTTACCATTTTGTATTTTTAAATAAATCATACCTTTACAATCCTATATTCAAGAAAGTGACTCTTTTTATATATTTGTTAATCTTCTTTAACTTTTTTTCATTGAATTTCTTTTTTCTTCTATATAACAAATGATTAAATTTCTTGATTTTTCAGAATTTAAAATAAATCATGATCTTTATATTTGTACTGATATTATTTTTTTTGGAATTGGGGAAATTGGTAGAAAGAGAAAATGGGAAACAATGCACTTGAAGAAGCTATTGCAGGCCTCACGAAGCTTTTAAGGTACTTTTTTTTCTTCTAATTTTCGTCGCTTTTTGATCGGCGCATATAATTGTCGTTTCATATGACTTATCTGATTTTTCTTTGATTTAAACGACAACTTCTCAATTGAGAATTGAGATTAGGTCATTGGTAATTTTCCTTATATCAAATTTAATTCATGGAAATAGTTAATACAAATTGTTGTGGAACTGGATTAAGTTTTTCCGAGAGACGCATCAAATATGGGTAAATAGTCTATTTAACACAAATCAAAAAGAAAATAAAAATGTGGCTTTTTGTTTTCAGACCGTCTTTTTTAGAGACGATAACTCACAAGAGTATCTGATTTAATACTCCAATTTGTAAATATAAATTTTATACGGTAACTCATTGAATTAGATGTTTCGCTTAAGTTGCATATTAATTATTAATTTTGCTAAAATTTTAATAATTTATAAAGATAAAATTATATACGTGTAATCCTTTTAAATTCCATGATAAGCGTACGTCATGGTGTTGGGATAATGTAATGAAATGAATTTTTGATTTTGATTTTGATTTTTTTAATAAGAAACAATTTGTTTTACTACAATATATTTAGAAGTAAATAATAATTTGTGATTATAGGATGTGATTATGTTTTTATTGATTTGATAGTTGCTATAGTATCACTCGCTCTACAGGATTTCCTCTTAATAGACTTTTACTTTTTAAGTTGGAATGCTTTTAAATTCCTTTTTACACAAAAAAAAAATCCTTTTTGATTTCCTACCCTAATCCAATTTTTGCCTTGATCTATGATTTTTTTATTTTAAAAATTAAGTTTATCCATACATTTATAATTAATTTTTTTTATTTTCTTAAAACACTCCATGTCCCACATGTTTTGCAATGTTTTCTTATTATACTATGTCTAATAGATTTTGCTAAAGTTTTATTTTAGTTCAGATCTCGCATTCTTTCTTTAAATCAAATAACCGTATTTAATTTATTTTGTCATCTCATTTATATATTTCTCTTAGGTTTCATAAAAATATACTTTTTACCTCACTTTGTTTTAAGTACTTTTAACATTACTCATGTTTTACTTGTTGTAAACCTTATGCAACTAGGAAATACTCATTTTTTATCCAATTATAAAATTCAAATATATGCATGTAACATTTATTTAGATTTCTTTGATTCAATTTAATTATATACTCCCTCCGAATCATTTTAGTTGTCACATTTCCTTATTTGTCAAATTCATATCAATTGTCCCATTTCTTTTTTTACCTATCTTTTTTTTTTACCTAAATGCCTCCACTTTTCCAATTCCCAATACCCAACTACCACTTTTACAATTAATTTAATCAATTAAAATAACCAACTATTACCTTTTTAATGGACCCCACACTACCCTTAATAACCGTAAAAACCCAATTCAAATGAGACATCTAAAATGATTTGGAGAGATTACTATATATATAAATATTTATCAATCTTAAGGCTCGAATTGTATTTGAAAATTGTGGATAATGTCAAATGTAGTAATCAAATTGTAAAAGGAATGGTCTGTCTAAATCACTTATTTAGACAAATTTAAAGTGATTCATGAACGATATCAAAAATAAAATTATTTTTTTTTCACACTCATTTAGTCACTTTAGTATATATCTCACTGAATTTTGACTTTTCTATTTTAGTAATCGTCTCACACAACAGCTGTTAATCTCATTGAAAAATTATTTATTTTCCTTGTCTAAATCACTTAATTGTATTCACTATTTTTTATTTTTATTTATTTTTGCTAGTAGTAATAAATGTATAATTGTATTGGGATTGAAAACAGAGAGAATCAAGGATTGGAGAAGTTAGCAGCCGCAAAAATAAAAGAGGTAATAACCGAGTTGCAGGGGGAGGTAACCGCTAATGCTGTTCCGGTTCAACGCATCAAATCCGGTTTTCTCCGGTTCAAAACCGAAAAATACCAGTACGTATCTTTCCTTTACCGTATTTCTGGAACCGCTATTTCCATAAATTCTTCGGTTCAGTTACCGTATTTTTGGATGATTCTGATTTCTCAATTTCTGCAAAACTTGTCTCTATCACATAATTACATTTGTTTCTGTACAGCTGTACTACTACTACTACAATTTTCATTGTTGAATTAAGTAAAAAATATAAACATAAATAGTTTTTTAAAATTGACTTCGATTTTATCTGACTTGAAATACCAATAAAGATGCAGAATTAAAGTTTAAACGGACATACCTAATCAACACCTTTAATTCATACAATAACATTGTTGAAGTCTCAATCTTCGTGAAATATATGTTCAAAAATAACGTGAAATATAAAAATGTGATAATTTTTTGAAAATTGATAAACTATTTACTACAAGTCCCATTCATTTTGGATCAAAAGGAAATATAAGAGTTATGAAGAAAAAGAGGAGAATATTAATATTAAACGAAAAGAGAGAAAATTATGCACTTGAAATTAAAATTAAAAAAAATAAAATATATGGATAAATTAAAAGTAAGTGATGAATCATTATTCAAATAAAAAATGCAAAATGAATGAAAATGACAATCAAGACAAAATAACCAAACAAAGGGAGCATATTCATCATATTCCATTTTACTAACATTTTTATGCAGTGATGCTATCATGCTACAAGAATTTCTTTTTTTCTGGGGCTGTACTTCACCTTAATTTCAAGGAATGAAAGTATATTAAAGTAGATTTGGTGAAGGATCTGCATATTTGTAATTGTAGTATCCCAAAATAGATTGTTATCATGGCTAATACGTAGATATTCAAATAAGTCCAATGTACAAAAAATCCTTTTATAAATTAATTTAAAATATAAGGAAAATTTTCTCTAAATGGAGTTGATTATATCCATAACAATATTTATTTTCCCAATGATGTTACAAAGTTGGCAAAATTATTCATTTTAAAAGCTTTTAATTAAAAAAAAGCTTTTAATTACTATTTACTTGCTCAAATTAAATATGTTCATATTCTTGTTTGACTAATATATTTACTTCGTATTCTTTCTCATCAGGAAAAATCCTTATTTGTACCGTGAACTTTCAAAGGGTCAAAGTCCTAAGGTAAGCTTAATTTCTCACATGAGCAAATATACTGACAGGATTAAAGTAACTCAAAATAATCATCACTTTATATAATCAAAGAGACGGTCTTTCAAGAGACTAGCTATAATAAATATATAAGATAACAATGAGCTTTAAATATTTATTTGACTCTTAACATGGTATCAGAAACAAATATGACAATAGATTATTGGTTGGACTCTCACCCACCCCTCATTTAAAATGGATGCTATATCCTGCGGCGGATTCGAGACTCAAATTCAGCTTTACTTGTGGGCACGAGAGTCAATTGAATTTACCTACAACTGCATTTTGCACTTCTTGTCTAATGGACTATCATATGAGGGAGCATACTTAATTATAAAAGATACTACTAAGCTCTAATCATTAACTCACATTTTTATTTGAGTTTTTATCTTGACATGACGAGCTAGAATACTACATATACACAAGATGGGGAGAAGTTTCTGCACAATCTTCCAAAATGGTTCAGACTTGCTAATAAAATAATTTAACATAATGTTTGGTTTCATATGCAGTTTCTGGTGTTTGCTTGCTCTGATTCGCGGGTCTGTCCTTCCCATGTCCTTGATTTCCAGCCTGGTGAAGCCTTTGTTGTCAGAAACATTGCCAACATGGTTCCTCCCTATGACAAGGTTTTATAATACCTTACCTACACATCTCCTAACTCGCCACCAAAATAAAAATACACAATAATTTATATGCCCTTGTTTATTACTTTTATTATAGCAATTTTATTACATTTTTAATTCAGTTCAACTTTGTTTCAATCCGCGCTTATAATAAGATTTAAAATGTCAATTAATATTTAATTTCATCATAACATCATTTTAATTGGGGTATGAAATTCAATTTGTTGATAATGCAGACAAGGTATTCAGGAACAGGAGCAGCTATTGAATATGCTGTTTTGCATCTCAAGGTAAAGTACTCTCCTATTAGATTGCATTAATCTATAATTAGAAAATTTATTTTCATTTATCAGCCTTGTTTGTTCAGAATTATTAATACAACACATACTCTCCTTATAAATAATACCAATTCACTAATTCAATCTTTAATATCTCAAATTATATATAATAAAAAATTATAAAAATTTGATATTAATAATCTTTGCAATGACGAATCATACAAGATCTCACTTGAGTATGTTTTAACTTATAAATATAAAATTAATCACAAATTAAAAAGTGATGAATGAATAGTGTTATTTTTCAAATGTTGCAATTAATATGAAACGGGAAAATACAATGTTCAGGTGGAGAATATTGTGGTGATTGGGCACAGCTGCTGTGGAGGAATTAAGGGACTTATGTCATTTCCTGATGATGGTCCCACTTCTACGTAAGTTTTTACTAATTTTATGTCAAATTGTAATTGTAAACAATTAACTTAAATAGTATTCCCTTCGAATTATTTTAGATGTTTCATTTGGGTTTTTACGATTATTAAGGATGGTGTGGGGTCCATTAATAAGGTGGTTGTTGAATATTTTAATTGATTAAATTAATAAACTTAAATTAGTTTGATTATTTTTGTTTTTAATTATCTACATCATCTTCACCATTATTCTTGATATTAAGATGTACAAAGTTATAAATGTAGTAAGACTAATGTTTCCCTATTTGTTGTTTGATGGTAGTGATTTCATTGAAGATTGGGTTAAGATCTGCAAACCTGCTAAATTCAAAGTTAAATCTGAGCGCAGTAATGTTGATTTTTCCGACCAATGCGTCTACTGTGAGAAAGTAAGTTTCCATCATCTTATTGTTCTTGATATTAGCTGTTGGAAATACTTCACATGTGAGACAAGATCCCACATCGATAAAATAGTGGGTTGTTGACTTGCATATATGGTGCGTGAACCAATCTTCCTATAGGCTATAGCCATATGATTTTGGGAAACAATAAACCTCACCGAGCGTATGTGCAAGTCAACGCTCTTTACCAGTGGGTTTGTGGGCCCGAACCCACGGGTATCCCGTGACCCCACGAGAGTGGGCCACAGTGAAATTATGTGACGAATTGTCACGGCCTAATATTATCAAATCCAAGTTATCGTTTTCAGTTTGTTCCATTAAACTATTTAATTTATTTGATTATTTTATACGGGTATTCGAATGGTAAAATTTTGTTTTGTATAAACAGGAAGCTGTGAATGTTTCCTTAGGAAACCTGTTGACATACCCATTTGTAAGAGATGCAGTAGCAAACAAAACAGTGGCTCTCAAGGGTGCTCACTATGACTTCGTCAAGGGTGGTTTTGAATTATGGAGTCTCAATTTCGGTCTTTCACTTCCTATGATAGTGTGAGAATATATATTAATCTTATAAAATTATTTTTTTTTCTTGTACTAAGGGTGTGTTTGGATTGAAGGAAATGGAGAGAAATGAAAGCAAGGGATTTGGAGGGAGGAGATATTCCTTGTTTTAACTTTTAGATTACCGACAATATAAAAGTCAATTTGCTTAATGAATAGTACCACAGTCAACAATGTTGCAAGTAAAAAAGAACGGAGGAAGTACTTAATTATATTCTTCATTTTTTTTAATTTTTCATTTATTTTTGCTAGTAGTAATACTTGTATAATTGTATTGGGATTGAAAACAGAGAGAATGAAGGATTGGAAAAGTTAGCAGCCTCAAAAATAAAGGAGATAACAACCGAGTTACAGGGCCAGACCGTCTTTGATCCGGTTCAACGCATCAAATCCGGTTTTCTCCGGTTCAAAATCGAAAAATACGAGTACGTTACGTTTATATCTTTCCTTTACCGTATTTCTGGAACCGCTATTTCCATAAATTCTTCTGTTCTGTTACCGTATTTTTGTATGATTCTGTTCTGATTTAAATGGAGATCATTATATATTTATATTTATAAAAATATGTATTTTCCCAACGATGTTACAAAGTTGGCAAAATTATTCATTTTAAAAGCTTTTAGTTAGTTTTACTTGTTTTAATTAAATGTGCATTATCTCAAAAAAAAAAAAAAAATTAAATGTGCATATTCTAGTTTGACTAATTTATTTACTTCGTATTCTTTCTCATCAGGAAAAATCCTACTCTGTACCGTGAACTTTCATTGGGTCAAAGTCCTAAGGTAAGTTTAATTTGTCACATTGAGCAAATATACTGACATGATTACATTTACAATAGCTCAAAATAATCATCATATCATATAATTTAATAATTTTGTTATAAAATAACAAATACTCCAATGATCTTTGAAATCACACAAGTTATTGATATGTATTTTTATACTAACACTGCGTTGCTAGGTTTATTGTTTACACTTTGACAAACCAACAATTTGAAATAAGGAGACTTAATAAATATAAGTATAAGATATCAATGAGCTTCAACTATTTATTTGACTCTTAACATGTTATCAGAAGCGAATATATGACAATAGGTTATGGGTTGGACTCTCACCCAGCCCTCATTTTAAGTGGATGTTGCATCCTGCAATGGATTTGAGACTCAAATCCAGCCTTACTTGGGGGCACAAAAGCCAACTGAATTCACCTATAACTGCATTTACATTTCTTGTCGAATGGGCTCTCGTATGAGAAGTTAGTATGCTACTCATACACGAGTTGGCGTGAAGTTTCTACACAATCTTCCAAAATAGTTCAGACTTATTACTCAAATAATGTAACATAATGTTTGGTTGCATATGCAGTACCTGGTGTTTGCTTGCTCTGATTCGCGCGTCTGCCCTTCTCATATCCTTGATTTCCAGCCTGGTGAAGCCTTTGCTGTCAGAAACATTGCCAACATGGTTCCTCCCTATGACAAGGTTTGATAATCCCTTACATACACATCTCCTAACTCATCACCAGACTAAAAATGCACAATAATTCTTATGCCCCTTATTCATCATTTTTATTAAAGCATTTTTAATACACTTTATTTTAGTTCAACTTTATTTCATTCGGCTCGCATAATAAGATTCAAAATCTCAATTAATATTTAATTTTATCATAACATTATTTATAATATCTTTTTAGAGAATATACTCTATATGATTCATATTCGCAGTAGCGAAGTAAGATATTATTAATATAGAACATGTCATACATATATCGCTGCATTTCTGCTGAAATAAATCAATGACTTGATCGTGACCTAGACAGATTTGATCCTCAGTCGATCTTTAAGAGATTTTAACTGGGTATGTAATTTAATTTTTTAATATTGCAGACAAAATTTTCTGGTGCCGGAGCTGCTATTGAATATGCTGTTTTGCATCTCAAGGTGAAGTACTCTCCTATCAGACTGCAATAATCTATAATTACAATATTTATTTGTATTTGTCATCCTTGTTAATAAGCAGTGAGAATTAAACTTATAGGTATTAACTTTAATTAATAACTTAAGTTGATGTTTGATAGTTTACAAATATTGATATAACACTTACTCTTGTGATATATGATACTAATTATTTTACTTAAATTATTAGTCAGTTATTTCATTGACAAAATAAATTTTAACTCTAAGGGTGTTCAATAGGAGCCGTCTCCCAGAGTTTAAGGTCAAAAATACAAAATTAATGGTTGTAGAAGGTCCATATAAATTATAAATTGTAAAGAAAAAATGTCCCAACATACTATTTCGCTTACGGTCCCAAAATATCTACGACCAGCCCTGACGAGAAAAAATGTTGTATATATAGAAATTAGTTTGATAAAAAAATCCATTTTTTGTTATCTATGGAAGTAATGGAGTTAATTAAATCTGAAAAGTGGGTTAAAATTGTGGTATGTTTAGGTGGAGAATATTGTGGTGATTGGACACAGCTGCTGTGGAGGAATTAAGGGACTTATGTCATTCCCTGATGATGGTCCCACTTCTACGTAAGTTTTTACTAATTTTTTCTCAAAGTGTAATCAATTAATTAAAAAAAATATGATATTAATAAAATTTACATTGATACGAATTAAACAAAAATTCACTTAACTATATTTTTTCATCTAGATTGCTCCTTAAAATATAAATTAAGAGCGACCGAGAATTAATGTAAAAAAAAAGTAACAACTGCACTTAATTCGAAGGAGTATTAAGAATTAGTTTGATTATTTGTGTTTTTAATTATCTATTATCATCAACCTTATTTCTAAGATATATTTTGTGGGAAAGATTTAATAAGGAAGTACGAAGTTATAAATGTAACAACACTAATGTTCTCCTGTTTGTTGTTTGATGATAGTGATTTCATTGAAGATTGGGTTAAGATCTGCAGTCCAGCTAAATTCAAGGTTAAATCTGAGCACAGCAATATGAATTTTGAAGACCAATGCACCACCTGTGAGAAAGTAAGATTCCAAGCTCTCACTATTACATACGATTGTTCAAATGGGATACACTCTAAATAACGGAGGCATAAGAAAATAAAATCCAAATAAAAACGTATAAACACATTTTAACGTATCAAAATTCTAATAAATACTTCTATATGCTCGTTTTATTCAAAGGTAATACTAAATGAAATAAGGGTCGATATTATACCTTATTAATTACATGAAGATAGGTAGTCCACAATCTTAAATTTTGACAATTATGGGCCTATTTTGGCCCGAAGTTTGGATTGGACCAACCTATTTCCTTAATTATTTGGCTCATAACTCTTTAACATTTTGTGGATTTTATTATTTGAGTCAATATTTCAAAATTACAACTAAAAAAATTGTTTTCACCAAATATAATTATCTTGATTCTTTTAAGTTAACGTATATTTATTTATTTAATTATTTTATAGTGATAAAAATAAAAAATTAGTACATCAATAACATACTGAATCAAACCTGATCGAACCAAAATCTACCAATCTTACAAGTATGAAGTGTATGGTAATGTGGTAAAACAGTTTTGAATAACAAAAGTTATATTACGTATATACAGGAAGCTGTGAATGTTTCCTTAGGAAACCTGTTGACATACCCATTTGTAAGAGAAGCAGTATCAAACAAAATAGTGGCTCTCAAGGGTGCTCACTATGACTTCGTCAATGGAGGTTTTGAGTTATGGAGTCTCAATTTCAGTCTTTCAAATTCTATTTTAGTGTGAGATCATATATATATATGGTTACTCACAATTTCAGTCATTCATCTGTTTCTTTGTTTTCGTTTCAATGTTTCCTTTAATTTTCTGGACTATGAGTATTGTATTATCTCATCTGCACTTTTTTTCTTGTCCACGTACGTGCTTTTATATAATTGTTCTTCTTTTTATACACTCCGTTGCTCAAAATATATTTTATGGCAATATATGTAGTAAATATTAACATGATATTTTGCTTACAATTAGAGGTGCTCAATGGGCCTTACCCATTTTTGGTCCGGCACTTACAAATCTCTTCTAGAACAGGCCAGATAAGGGCTCAAAATGAGGGTCCGTCCCATTGAACACCCCTAACTTGACAAATGACAACAATTACCTACTTTGTCCATGACGGACTTGAAGCTAAAAAATATATGGGTTGGGCCGTAGAATCTTGAGCCAACAAAACCAACAAGATTCACCTAGCCATTTCTATTTTAACATGGTATTTTGTAATTTGTATCATAACAATAAACAATAATAGATGTTTAGCAAAATAGTTTATTGGATTATTTAGATGCAAATAGAGGGTTAAATCGTAAAACCATCCAATATTAGTGTTTAGTAAATTTATTTGTTAAAACAACTTATGTTATGAATAAACTTTTTAAAAAGCTGCTAATAGCTGCGAGTTTAAAATCAGTTGTTCAAATTAGTCAATAAAATCAACTGGTCAAATCAACAATCATAATCACCTACAACTATCAGCCATAAGTCGTTTGTCAAACACTCCCTATTAATTTATAATTTTATGATCTGTTAAGTCAAATTCGACCGACTCATTTGACTCAACCTTGACCAGCCAGAAATGTGTTTACTCTATCCAAAAGTGTCAGAACTCTATCCAAAAGACAAAAAATGCCCAATCATGAATACCAAAAACACTCCAAATTCACCAAACAATAACCACAAAAACAAATGATATTAGTATTACAACCCATTCAATACTCACTACCTCACTCTACTACTACTACAATGGAAGCCATTCTTACCACTAAAATCCCACTCCCCTTTTCATCAAACCCAATATCCCGCTCGAGAACAGGGTCTGTATCATCATCATCCAATACATCTTCTCTAATTTCTCTATCTTCCCTCTCAATTCTAAGCAAACCCATCAGAAAACTGAGTTATAAAAGCAATTACAAGAACACCCAGATTTGGGCTTCTTCTAGAATAAGAGCAATGTCCCAAACTGCCCCTGTTTCTGTAGAAGCTTCTAGTATTCCTACAGAAATGAAAGCATGGATATATGAAGAATATGGAGGGGTTGAAGTTCTTAAAAAGGGTTTTAATGTAAAAGTGCCTGAACTGAAGGATGATCAGGTTTTGATTAAAGTGGTTGCTGCTGCTTTGAATCCTGTTGATTTTAAGAGAAGGCTTGGAAAGTTTAAGGCTACTGATTCTCCTCTTCCTGTAATCTCACTCTCTCTAACTTTAATTAACTTTTTAATTAGGGTTATTTAGTTATTAGTATTAAATGTAAAATGGGTTACGTGGTAGTTAGGGATTGCAATTGGTCGGACTCGACTCGGATTCTACATACTCTGATTTTGCTCCGGATAATAGTCGGACTTTTTTCAGTCCAACTCCACTCGGAGTCACATACTTCGACTCTCGAACCTCTACTGGAGTCGGATTATACTCCCTCCGAATCATTTTAGATCTCCCATTTGAGTTTTCACGGTTATTAAGGGTGGTGTGGGGTCCATTAAAAAAGTGATAGCTGGATAATTTAATTGATTAAATTAATCGTAAATGTGGTAGTTGGGTATTGGGAATCGGAAAAGTAGAAAAAAAAGATAGACAAAAAAGGAAATGGGACAATTGATATGATTTTGCCAAATAAGGAAATGGGACATCTAAAATGATTCGGAGGGAGTATCAAACAGTATCGTTGTGATATGATACTAATGATTTTAAAGCATACAAAATTAAAAAATATATATATATTTTTCGAATGCAATTTAACAAAGAAATATGTACCTTGAATTCAAGTTTAACAAGAGAAATATTCTTACAGTTACTATTTAACAAAATTTTCTCGCATTTTAATTTGGCTATTTTATTTCTCTTAACCTGATTTGTCGTATTCTAATTGATTAATCTAAATAAGAATACCAAATAGTTTTTCAAAATCGAAAATTACAATTAGTACGAGAGAGCTTGAATTAGTCACCTCTAGAATTTAAAAGGAAACAAAATATTGGTTGCCTTAAATTCCAAGTTCATGATTGAAAACTTCAAACCCCACCTAAAATGGAGCCACATAATGAAACTAGATTTTAGGGGTCGCCTAGATTGAGAGTAAATATGTCCGTATCTGAGGTACAACGACGTAGAAGTTGTATTTATATTGGTTACTTTGGCTCAGCAAACTAATTACATTTGCTTGCCTTAAATTCCAAGTTCACGATTGCTAAGTATGGAGTTAACAGCCCAAGTCTACAATTTGATCATAAAATTTAATTATTCATATTGTGCATACATGAAATTGAATCAGAAATGTAGGAGTATTTTGCAACCATTCTAGTGTATATTATGTGTGCGATTGACATACATCTATCATTTTATGCGGAACGATTCATCCTTTATAGTTTATACTTCCGTTGTCTCTATGAAAATTACACCTATTTCTATTTAGATTTATCGCACTTACTTTCAACCTTTTTGTTTTTTTGGCGAGGATCTCACTCTTTTTATTTTAGTCTAATCAACAAACTTATTTTTCTATGTTCCTATGGGCCGGTTAATGTGCTTCGTTTTCCCTGGGCCTAAAAATTAACAGGACGGCCTGGCTACAGGGGAGATTCTAAGCATATTCAACATGTTCCACCGCACAAGACCCCAAAAAATTTGGGAGCCTCAATATTAACTTACGTAATACGGAGTACTATATATTTAGTGTCTAAAGATTCAAAATTGATAAAAACATCATAATATTCAAAATTGTACAGAGCCTTCAAAAAATTTTTCAACTTTTGCTCCGCCCCTGCCTGACTACGTCAATATAATAACAAAGAGTGGAATTTTAGTGCAGACTGTACCAGGCTATGATGTGGCTGGTGTAGTTGTAAAAGTTGGTAGTCAGGTGAGCGAGTTCAAAATAGGGGACGAAGTTTATGGAGACATCCACGAGAAAGCACTAGACGGGCCCAAGCAATTCGGGTCATTAGCCCAATATACTGCTGTGGAAGAAAAATTGTTGGCCCTCAAGCCTAAAAGTCTTGATTTTGCACAAGCTGCTGCACTCCCTTTAGCTATTGAGACTGCTTATGAAGGTCTTGAAAAGGCTGGCTTCTCTGCTGGAAAATCAATCCTTGTTTTGGGTGGCGCTGGCGGCGTTGGATCCCTCGTCATCCAGGTATGGTACTATCGTCACCTGAAGTGCTCGTATCAGATCCTCAAACTCCGTCATTTAGGTCATTCTTTTCGATTTGTCATTTAGATATGCTACTTTTCGAATCATGTGACACTGGTGTCTACACTATCAGGTTCTTGAATGTCAAGGAACCAACTCAACCAAAAGCTTAAGCTGATGGTTGAGATCTCAGGATATGTTATATATTCTAATTTCTAACATTGACAGCCACTAGGAAACTATTGCACGACTTGATATAATGTGTTTAGTTTCTTTTCGTCTTTGATAAGGAGATGATTTGGTTTGATTTCCGAGCAGCTTGCAAAACAAGTTTTTGGTGCGTCAAGAGTCGCAGCAACGGCTAGTACAGGAAAACTCGATTTCTTGAAGAGCCTTGGCGTTGATTTGGCTATCGACTACACTAAGGAGAAGTTTGAGGACCTGCCAGAAAAGTTTGATGTTGTGTATGATGCAGTTGGTAAGTTCAATCTATCGAATCATGTTCATTAGATTTAATCCGTCATGTATTTATCTATTGTATTCGATAAACGACAGGTGAAGGCGAAAGGAATGTAAAGGCGGTGAAAGAAGGGGGGAGCGTAGTGGTCTTAACAGGTGCAGTGACCCCACCAGGTTTCAGATTTGTGGTGACTTCCAATGGAGAAGTACTGAAGAAGCTGAACCCATATCTCGAGAGTGGAAAAGTAAAGGCGCTTATCGATCCTAAGGGACCGTTCTCATTCGATAAGGTTGATGAAGCCTTCTCGTACCTTGAAACAAATCGCGCTACTGGGAAAGTAGTCATCCACCCCATTCCCTGAGTTCGAACTGCTAAGCTCTAACAGTATTCAAACTTAGCTGATGCAAATTTTGTCGAGCAATCAAACATTGAACTATATTGTTGACTACATAGTCTATGATAATTCAAATTTTGTTTCTTTGATTTACCTTTCCAGAGTTTGATCTTAGCTTTTAAGAGCGAAATATACCGATCGCAGGGGATGGTGATGAGAAAGATAATGATGATGATGATTGAGATTAGTATCAAATTTAGAAACTAAAGACATGGAAAAGATCTTATAACCTTAACCATCCAAAAATAAGTAAGTCGTAGGCCAAAAGGCTCAACACTTTAACTAAGTCCAATATAACGATTTTCGACACCTCTAACAATAAGACCATGGATGCGTTTAACATATAACTTTTTAATTGAATTTTGATGTTTAACTTTTTTAATAGTCAAAAAGCTCAAAACTTTGGTAATTAATCTAAGTTAACTGAAACACTAGCTTTTTTTAGCCAAAACCAAAATCTACTATGAGCAACTTCGTTTGCTTTTGACTTTTTAAACTCAATTTTTCTCTAATAAACAATTAATAGTCAACAACATATATTCATACAAGTTGATTCATACACCAGAGTTAACAATTAGCAAATTACTCAATATTTTAAACAGATCAAACCAACCAACAATTTTTTAAAACGACCATTAGATGAATCTTAAAGACAAAGTGGGAGAGCATATAAATCCAAGAAATAAAGTATACTACAAATATAAAATTATAAGACGAAGACAATTAGGATAAAGTCAATGAGCCAATCTACCAACTACCACTTCCTACCCTTATTCACGTCGTCCCTGCTGGTACTCCAATTAGGAAGTGGATTTTGAGAATCCACTTGCGCAATTAAGAAAAATACTACCTCCGTTAAATGTTATCTGCAACTTTTACCATTTTTGTCCGCTCAAGGTTATCTGCAACTCACTTTTTTCTTTCCTTTTTTTAGTAAAAAATAACCAATCTAATTACCTATCCCATCATTTTCTCTCTCCTTTAATTACCTATCCCATCATTTTCTCTCTCTTTCTTTCCCTTCATTACCTATCCATACTTCCTCTCTCATTCTTTCTCTTACTTACCTATCCCTACTTCCATCATTTTCTCTCTCCTTCTTTCCCTTAATTACCTATCCCTACTTCCTCTAATTAAGACCTACCAAAAAATGCATTGGCAACCGCAAAGTGTACTGCGGTTGCACATAACATTTAACGGAGGTAGTAATTAATTAGCCACTCTTGTTACATGATTTCATCAGAAACTTCTTGACTTAAATATCTAATTGACTACATGTTTCGGTGTATTTTAAATAATACTCCCAATGATTCAAATTACTTCTCCAGTTTCCTTATTTGGTAAAGTCTATTTACTTGTCCACTTTCTATTTTTGGCAAAACTTTTTACCTAAATACCCCCAACTTATATTATTTAATAATACCCCACCTACCACCTTTTCAATTATTATAATCACTTAAAATACCCCACTACCACCTTTTCAATTATTATAATCACTTAAAATACCCCACTACCACCTTTTCAATTATTATAATCACTTAAAATACCCCACTACCACCCAGTGACCCAACTACCATTTTAATCATAATTGCAAAGGAAAAAAAATAAATTGTAATACTAGTGGTTAAAGTTGGAATTGGCTCAAATTTTTTATTTGGCAAATAAAAAATTTTAAAATTTGAATTTAGATTAAATTTCACCATTGTTTTTAAAATAGTTAAAGTTTAAAATAACACCCTATTTTAACTCCATTTTTTACCTTTGTTTTGGCTGTTTTGACTGTCTCGATGTTTTGTTTGTTAAGTTGGTGGCTGTAGTTGGTAAAAAAAAAGTTTGCGGCTGTTTATTTGAAATTGAGTAAACTTTAGAGGCTCTAGTTGATACATGATTCTAATTTATTTATTAATAATAAAATGCAAATTAAAAATTAGAGATGAATAATGTAAAAAAATAAATGGGACATTAATTAATAGTGAATTCGGAAAAAATGTAAGACCTTGAAAGAAGGGCATTGTAGGAATACCAGGAAAATTTTTGCTTTCTACTAATAGCACAAATTCCCCCAAAATACCGATGGTCGACGGCTACTTTTCAATATTTCATCGAATTCTTAACGCTTAATTCTTCGTAAACTTTCGCAAGATCAAGGTAAGTATTGAAATATCTGAATGCAATTTTTTTAATTGTTCGTTTATTATGTTAATTTAATCTACCCCTTCTATTAATTTTGAATTTTGCATGATTTAGGGTTTTTTTGGTGTGTCAATTAACAATCAAAATTGTTTTTGTGAGATTTTAATCAATGAATCGTCTTTTGGGCTTTGTTGAAAGTGTGAAAATAGTGATTACCCTCTGACATATCCGAAATTGACCTCTAGATATGGTTGTATTTTGTCTTGTTTCCTACTTTTTATCTTTAATTTGAAAAAAAATAGAAAAAAAACCTAGCTTATTGATGTGTTATTTGTTTGTATTGATTTTTCTTTTGCATAATTGAATGTGCAATGTCGATTTGATTTCAATTTTAGATTTGATCTGTTTTTTATTTGCTAAGCTCAAAAAAATGATGAATAATGGTTTGGGGTTTTTGATTTGGTGAGTTATGTATCAGTTTTTACGAGTTTGATATTTCTTTCATTTCATTTTAAGAATGATTGTGAAGTACAACCTCAAAGTTAAAGGCATTTTGCTAATTATAATTTTAGGTTAATTGGTCGGAACCCTGTGATTTGGCTTCGATATTGTATACATTGATAATTTAGTGGCTGCAATTGGGAAAAAAACATTGAAAGTGTAAATTTGCAAAAGAACTTAACTTTTAGGCTATAATACGCAAATTATTTTTTTAGCAATTGATTTTGTGTTTATTTGTTAAGGTAATGAAAAAGTATCGGACATTTTACTTGATCTTGGAATATTACTTTGAAAATGAGTGTAATTGAGTGACTTAATAGTTTTTTTAGCATGTATAACGATATGAGCTAAACATAACCATTTTAATTACAATTCAAATTATATTGGGGTAAGAGATACAAAACTTTAAATGTAACAATTACAACTTTAAAGTTTTGAAGCCATTAATTTCTAGAATAAATTGATGGAGGCGGTAAAAACCAAACGATCCTAAGTATAAGGCTGCATTTGACAAAAAAATTGTTTGTATATATATATATATGTGAAGTTTCAAGATATGGATTATCTTTTCTTGGTTATATGAATTTTAGAGATTACTATAAAGTAGGATTTTTGATTCATGAGATGTCCCCCTCGGTGTCACATGATGCACGAATCTTCTTGCGAATTACGAATTAAAAAACGAATTATAGTTGGTTTTAGGCTATTTTTGGGCGCTTTGAGCAAATTGTAAATTAATTAAGCAAATTAGGTAGCAAATTATGTCATATCTTTCTCGCTACCATAATTTTGTTTTGTGATTGTTGCATCTTTAGTTTAAAAGTTATCTTCTTGATTTGATTCATCAAGGTATTAAATGGCCGAAGCAAAGAGGAAGCCGGTTTTTACCAAAGTTGGGGAATTACGACCCGGTACCAGTGGCCACAATGTCACTGTCAAGGTTGTTGATTCAAAGTTGGTTATGCAGAGAGGGAGGAATGATGGACCTCAAGTGCGCCAAATGAAAATCGCAGAATGTTTAGTCGGAGATGAGACTGGAATGATCATCTTTACCGCCAGAAACGATCAAGGTAATTTTTTTGTAGATTGGAAGTTTATTGAGCTTCTTTTGCTATACTTTTTTTAGTCTTGTCTATTGTTTTCTGCTTCCTGAAGTGTATTACTAACTAAACCGTGGATGTATTATCTGAAGTTTTCTATTTTGTCTCTGAACTTTTTCAATACCTTGCGCTCTTTTGATTTGATATACAGTAGGTTTAATACTTTCCTTGAGCCCTCTTATTTGGTTGATGGGGTCTACGTCTGTGCCTTTCTATCTTCCTGCTTTGGTATATTTTGCGAGATAAAGAACAAGTCAATAACAGATTTTTGGATTGATATTGGGATTGATTCTTCTTATAAGTTGAAATTTTCGCTTGATTTGATGAATAGAATTACTTATCAAATCCTTCGACCATTATGCATCCTAAAGGAGCTTATTTGTGAACTTATGGAGGGATAGGAATGGGAGGCTGAGGAATCATCTTTTGTCCCTTTTTCGATACTATTTGGGTTGTCTGGAAGTCTTGAATTGCAATTATCAAGGATGGATTAATATGAAAGACTTTTACTTCATATTCTTATATCTTAAATGTCATGATCAATTTCAAACACTTAGTATGATGCCCTTTCAATTAAAAACCTCCCATGCATTCACTCTATGTCAATTAAAAACGTTATTTGAGTCATCAGGTGAGGAACGGCCGCCTAAATCATATTTCTTTGCAAATCTTTTTATTGTAAAGATGATTGACCTTCTAAATCTTTGCTACCCCTCTGTAGCGAATCCGTTCGCTGTAGAAGTGATGCATAATGGAGCCTCCCATGTGTCCCCTCCCTTGCAAATGCTTTCAAATTAACAATAACCTTCCTTTAACGTAATACTTTTTTCCCTCTCTTCTGTCGAAGTTCCCCGCATACGTGGTTGCGTCTGCTCTGATGTAAGAACCATTGGTTGTCTTCCTTTGACATGCTCAATGAGAACTTCTAATTATATCGTAATCGTATCCACACAAATTTTCGTCTTGTTCTCTCCTAAACCCAATTAAACTTAAAAATAAAAGCAACAATCTGCGTTTGTGACAAATTATGCGGGATGGAGAGTATATTCTTACCCCTAATTTTCTGTTTAGCGGCACCTGAATCAAGATCCTTGTTTAGCGAATCAGGAGGCTAGTCACTGTAGTAGTAAAATTTTAAGTTGCATTGTTGTACCCGATAAGTTGCTTGTTGCTAAAAACTGCACCGTTATCTTTTCATATCATATTCATTACCTTCGTTTTGTTGGGTTGATGATGATCAAATGTGTTTTGTTTTAGTGGACAAGATGCAAGCCGGTGCTACAGTAACCCTGCGCAACGCAAAGATCGACATGTTCAAGGGCTCCATGAGGCTTGCAGTGGACAAGTGGGGACTCGTTGAAGTCGCAGCAGAGCCTGCAAATTTCACCGTCAAGGAAGATAACAACCTGTCACTTATCGAGTATGAACTTGTGACTGTTGTCGACGGATGAAACGGTAGTTGAAGCAGCTTAATTACAACCCTCCAAAAAGTTAGAACCTGATGAAATAAATGAAGAATCAAACAAAAAACGTGAATTTTATGTAGTTGTCTCCTGGGCATATAGTCTTCCAATCTGCTCGTGAAACGCTTCCTTCGCGAGGCTTCAAATTACTACTAAAAGGCGAACCATTCGGCTGCATGTGAAGGCAGCTTGATGGATTTTATACCCTTCTAAAAGATGGTATTGTGCTGCTGCTGGCTGTTATAAACTTGGTTTGTTCTTCTAATTCTCTTATATTTACTTAATAGTATTCAAGACTTGGTTTATGTCAAATATAATTTGCGTGAAATATATATGAACTTAATGCTCTAAATATCCTTTCTCATGTAATCACTAGCCTTTTTATTTGATACTCTATGTCCCTCGGAAATAGCATCATTTGCTTAGACGGTGTAATTTAAGGGGTTATGCGGAGTTGCATTTCTTTGTCTTTTGTAGTAAATGCGTGAAGTAATGAAGAGAGGGTAAAAAATGGTGGGCCATAGACCAAAAACACATGAAAATTAATGGGAAATGAGGAATGATATGCGGTAAAAGTGGTGATTTGGTGGGTTATTATAGCTAACTTGTGAAAGAGTCTCTTTGAGAAATTATTTTTAATTGGGTCGGCTTATTGGATAATGTAAGTAGGTATTAAGAATGCGGTAAGTAGATATTAATCTTTAATGGATAGTCTTAAAATACGTCTTTCAAGAGACTAGCTGAAGTAGAGAAATGATGTACTCATGCAAAATGAGAGGGACGAATCTAAATGACAAATGAGGCCATAAGAAAGTTCTTGGTATTAGGTGGTAAATAAAATTTGTAAACAAATAAAGTTCTTCGTGATCAAAATTTTTATTACCATGGAAATGATATGAAACTTTTGATGAAATTTTACACTATAAATTATTTTCATTACTATTGTTTAGTACCACTAACCAAACAGATCGTAAGATTTAAACTAGTATATCGGTAATCGTATTTCTGCTAATGAGTCATGAAATGAATAAGAGGGAATACTTGGTTAATTTCACTTAGGAATACATGAATTTAAAATTAAGGTGTCCATCCTTAAACACAAAAACTTGGGTGAGACCGTTTCACTTGTGAGACGCGTCTTATTGGATCGGCCTAATTGTCATCATCATCATCATCCAACCCAGTGTATCCCGCTCATAGAAAACTATGGGCAGGGTCTGGGGAGGGAAAGACGGCGGCAACTCATACCCATACAGGAGAGCGCGACCCAAACTGAGTCCCCCGGCTCGAGGAAGATAAAGATAATGTACCAGCCACCTGAGAGATCCAAACAACGCATAAAACAATACCACTAAAAAGGCCAAAAACAGAGATAGAGCATATTAAAACCAAGCATATTAAAACCAAGGAAACCAAAAGGGCAAAAGATAAGGTCAAGCAAGAACTCAAGCGCCAAAACGACTCTAAGAAGACATACAATGGTCTGAGACTTGGATCGGCCTAATTGTATATATATATATATTTTTTTGCCAATTTTACTAATTGGGCTTGGGTCGGTTGTACGAATAAGGCGGTCTCACAGGAGAGTTTCTGATCCTTAAAAAGGTATTTTGCACTACACATGTAAACACACTTTGTTCTGGTTGTTTGCCCACCAGGTCACAGCCCTCCATTAATGGGGAAAGGTGGGAATGAAAAAAAGGGTATACGTATACCATTTGACTTTTTAAGGTCTTAATGGAGGCTATTTTATTTTCTTACATGATAATGCTGTTTTCGAACATATACACAATATATGATTGAATATCTTATAAAAATTTGGATACTTTATCTGCTATTTTTTTTAGAGATCGTATTTTAGTGAAACGACATTTATTTAATGAGCTCATATTTTCATTTTTTTTAATTGGACTAAAATATAGAAGTATATCTTAATAAAATCGCTCATAAGAATTTGTGATGCTTCATTATAATTAACATTGGCACGGAATCAATTATATCACTTTTCAAATTATTTATCCCTAAAGAATTTTAAAAGGTTGGTTAATTATTTATTCTTGTACGTGATAACACTAAGACCAAAAAAACGATGTAATAATTTTGTACTTTAATTTAGCATAGTTTAATGAACTTCTTGAGACAAAACCAACTAATTTAACACTAAATAGACAAAGATAAGTGCTCCAACTAACCTGGAACAATGAAATATATGTATGATGGGCTGGTTCCACTTCCACATGATTGTTATCAATTATTAGTGAATTAAAAAGGCATTTTAATACTCCACATATTACTCTAGACATTAATTTTATTTCATTAAAATTATAATTATAGTCATCAATTTAGTATTCCGCACAAGTTAAGGTTTAAAGAGAGGGAAAGTAACGAACAAATTATTCCTATGCTCCTTTGAAAAGGGGACAAGGAAAAATACGTGCAGCCAGTTTATCCAAAGGAAATACCCGTGTGGCGGCAATTTATATATTGGTTATATACATTTTGCAACATTTTTCCAAGTGTTTTTCCCAATTATTTTTTAAAAATTTCAAAGTAAATTTTGAGCTTTAATACCTCCATATAAATTAAAATTATAAAAAATATATAATAAAAAAGTATATAATAAGACCAATCTAATGAGATCTAATGAGCTTTAATACCATGAATAGTAGTACAAATTTAGAAAAGGTTCCTTGAATTATTGTGAGAAACGTCTTAATACCATAACTATTTAAAAAATGACAGACTATCAAATAAAATTTCCCTTAAACTCATTTTTATGTATATCCGATCTCATCCGGTCCAATCCAAATTTTTCGAGTTTAAGCCGGACTGAACCGAAAACCCAAAATGATGAATAAGTAAAAATCGTAGACGTCTAGTCCCTTTTGCACACCCCTACAGAGAAGTCAAAAGTATATAGGAGTAGTGACCCGTCAGCCGTCAACGATCAACGCTCCCCCTGGCATACAAAACAATTAAACAATGACATAAATGAATTTGTGAGAATATTTTTGTGACTAAATCATGGCATAAGTCAACGAAATAAATGTAAATGGTTAAATATCACATATCAAAATTTAATAAGAAATCAGTCCATTTATGAATATGAATTTGAAAATGTAGTTGAGATTTGAATACTAGTGTATCCTACTAAGTACTAACTTGTAAGTTGTTTATTTGCAAGTTATTTGATGGTATAATGATAGTTGTTCTACTTCTTTATATCTAGAGATCATCTCTAATTGGGTTGACCTATAAAAAAATGTGAAGTAAGAATAAGTATTAAGATTTAATGGATTGAGTCTGACAAATGTTTCTCGGAGAAACTGTCTCTCAGGATAATATTTTGTTTTACTTTATAAACTTGGTTGGGGGTATTGTTTTGCTTTATGTTTGGTAATAAATATTTCATTTTAATTTATAGGCTTTAAAATTTTAATTATGAAATTATGAATGAAGAATTTGATATTGACAATATTTGAGAAACCATCCTCAACTTTTAACATTATTAATGGCCGAATTGACCCAAGTAACCAAGTTCAAATGTGAATTTTTTGATTCGCCAAACAATTAATTGAGCTAGAGGTGTTGGAAAACAAATTAATCCATATTTCGAAATTTACCTGACATTGTAACCAAATCTAACGTCAAAAGCAAATTACCATTATGTAAAAAAATAATATGAACACAAAACCAAATTTTACTCCGACACAAAACACCTTATTTGAAATCAATTCGATGACTTTAATGAACACCTCTTTAAACCTAAAAAAATTATGGACAAGCTAGAATATGGACAAGATAAATAGCTCGAAATTTCTCTTAATCTAAAAAAATTCCCAAAGCAAACCTTTGATAAAAATAAGGACAAGCTAGAATATAAAATCCTTAATAAACAAGATAAATATTATGGGAATATTTTGGTAATTGGTAAAATTCCTCCAAAAATGAATGTAATTACTTTATCTTTAAACCTTTTATTGAATGTCAAGAAAAGAATTTTATGATGACATGCACAACTTTATTTTATGATTTCAAAACAAAAAGGCTGCATATAAGTGTTCATTAACCCCTCAATCTTCATCAGAGAACTTGAGATGTAAGTATGAAACTGTTAGAGTGGATAATAAGTTAACTGCCAAGTGCCAACAACAACTTGTGACTTGTGAGGCATTTAACGATTTTTCTTTAATTCCGCGTATCTCTCTTTACTTCCTTCTTGAAGGTACAGGTATAATTTGTTCGAATCTTTTAAGAAAAAGAAAACTCCCACTTCAATCCTGCCTTGTGCGGGATAACCTTGTCTTGTGCGGGATATCAAGAAGGTCCTTAACTTTTACCTATAGCCAGGCAAAGTTAGAAATTTAAGTAAAGAGGTCGGATTAAAACTAAATAGATAATAATATCACAAAGAGAAATTTAAAATATTTTGGTGGTTTTTTATGTTGACAACGAGGTAAGTGAATATTGTGACATAAATGTAGAGTTAAAAATAGTTTGTAGCTAGAAATTCACGTATATATTATAGTTTAATAGGTTTTTAAGGATGGGTCAAGATCGCCTTTCACCCATTAGTAGTTGACTGTGGTAACTAGATTAGGTTTCAAACGTTAACTATACATTTTATTTGAGTAGATCAAGTTAGAAATTATAATCTGTATATAATCTATCTATAAGAGGCGTTTTTTAATGAGGTGATATCAAATAAGGTGTATATAACTCATAGTCGTTATTATTAGTTGAATCATTTAATCTATCTTAATATAAAACACGTATTACAATAAGACAGTCTTATACAACAAAGTATGAATTTTTATTGATCATGATGAGATTTGTCTATTTAATTAAGTCAATAACCCATGATGATCATTCCTAATAGTATTATTAAAGGATCATTGAGCAACTCATCTCCAATAATAATAATAACAATAATAATAATAATAATAATAATAATAATAATAATAATAATAATAATAATAATAATAATAATAATAACAATAATAAATCAATGGACAGTTATGGAACTCGTGACTTGAGTTCCTTTTTCTATCAAACTATTTATGTAGCATCGCCCTCAAACTATTTGTTCATAAATAACTTTAAATAAATTAATCATTTATTAATGAAAAGCACTTACTGCTCATATGCAGGATTGTAACACGGACAAAGCGAAAAAAATTATTTAAGACCCTCATCAAATTTAATTCTTTCTCAAGACTATAACAGATTGAATGATTTTCTTGTTGAAGGCTGTATCAAACAATAATGTGGAAGAGAATATTCAAAATTGTCAGATCTCATACATAACGATTATAGTTTTGTTAACTTTTTTTCTCTTATGTAGATTTCGTATGACTTTTTATTAATGAATCAGGTTTTATTAAAAAAAGACTGTCATCATCATCTTCATATTTAGTGCATTGTACTCATAGAAACTTTATATTTATAAAGTGAATACGGCTAAAGAGTCACTCAACTCAAGAAATATCATCAGAAAAATTCATTAAAGGAGTTTCCTGCAACAAAAAGAACCGAAAAAAGTTGAATCTGCAAGCCCGCACCAGCTAACCACACAAACTTGACCCTTAATCATAAAATTAAAAATAAATAAAATAAAAGTAATTAGGTAAATAAGTAAATGATTTTAAAGACAAAGAACAAGAACACCTACCAATAAAGGTCGTTCAAGACCCTCATACATAATTTAAGGAGCTCAATTTATACCTAAAGTAAAAAGCGAAACCTCTTTCCGATGAGCCCTCCTTCTCCTCGGTCCGCAGAGACAAAATGTAGGGCTCGTGCCAATAGTTCATCACGGAAGAAGGGACTCACCCATTTTTTTCATCAAGTTCGAATAGAGACCAAAAATCTTGAGCGATCGATCTGGCAGAGCAGCCCAAAAGATAAAGAAGTATCGTCAATTTTTTCATGCTCGCTCAATATATTTATTTAATTATTTATATTCTATAATTATTATCATGGATTTTTTTATCTTGGAATTCTCATATATTATTTTGTGTGAATTTCAAGTAAGAATTTTTGTTTAATATAATTTCTTAGTACCTTTTTAGTTTTATATTATGAAAGTTGATATGTTTTACGATTATATGTTTGCGCCTGATTAGAAAAAACTGCAATTATATATTTGCATCTCTTTACGCTATCAAAATCTCATAAATGATACATTTTTAAACACCTTTATTAATTTAAAGTGTATGATTATAGACTTAATTAATATTTTTGATTAGGCAATATGTCCTTACATTATATAAAAGGGAAAGCCCTCATGTGTCATTATAAGTTTATAAGGTTTTAAGATGGACATAAAAATGCATCTATTCTTTTTTTCACAAATTTATTTATTTATACAATTTACTTTTTCTCATTTTAATATTTTATAATCAAGTGGATTCAATCATGCTTCCTTGACTAGGGGCGGATTCAGCTTATATCAATGCTGTCAATTGACAGCATTATATAAGGAACATTAGAACAAAGTAACCAAAAGTAAAGATAGATGAAATGGTAATAACTTGAGTATGTCTGAGACTTGCCACGGGTTCAATTCTTGACAGCAGCAATCAACATTTATTTTTTGTTATTAGGAATATTACTTATTTTTGTCCGCTATTTTCTAGCACGCCCCCCATTGTGATTTGAGAAGGATTTAATGACATTAGTTGGGACTTGTGATTAATTATATGAGACTCTAATGGAAATAGGATAGGCATGCGTAATCAATGAATAAAATTTGTTTGGGACTCTATAAGCAATTTCATTTATTGTTTTTTTCTAAAAATATTATTTTTATTTATATTATTTTTTTTTGAACATAATTAGCCTTATCTTGATTTTAATGTTTTTATATTCATATGTTTTCCACTTATTTTATTTTAATATTTTTTAATATTTGTGGTCCCTTTATTTCACCACTAATTTTATTTTATTTTTTTTTATGAAACACTCTCATATGACTATATGCGACGGTCTTAAGACTAGACCACAAACATATGTGATCAATTTAAAGGCTTATGTTATCACATAAGCTTTAATAAAATAATATCTCCACCATATAAAAAATTCAACTTTTCATAGTTTCCACGAAAATTCATTATGGAACATCAAATAGGAACATAGGAAATAGTAATTTTTGCGGCATATTAGTGGACCAAACAGTGAATGATACATAAATTTCGGTGTAGACTATTGTCTTAACTAAAATTTTGATGAATATTATTATTAAATTTAATTTATTGACATCATTTGATTTTTTTCTAGATCCGCCACAATGACATGGGCAACAATTAAGGCTATATTTATGGGGCAAATATCATGAGTTTGAAAGATGATAGTTGATATGAGATCGAAGAGAGTTAAATGATCGATTAATTTAGTGTATATTTTATCATCATAGAGTATTAAGAAATTCACATTTGGATAATATTAGGTTGTAGTATTTAATATATGAAGATCGATAATATATTATAATTTCTTTTATTCAGCCTAACTGTCTTATTTCTTTAGTATTATTTACTTATCACTTTTAATTTGCATTTTACTCTTAATCTATAAGTTAAAGCATAGTCATGTGGGATCTTGATTCGTCTCAATACAAGGATTATTAATATCAATTTTTTATAATTTTTAATGTAAAAGCCACTTGTTCTGATTTTTTTTTATTTTGTAGTTTTAATAATAAATTTAAACTGAAAACAAAAAATATAACGAATGGCTCCGTACTTATTTATTTTTATTGAACTAAAAACATTTCATTAATTAAATAATTAAACTTTAAGTTATACTTAATGTTTTGTAGCGTTATTTCATAATAAATAAATAGATAATAGAACATAACCTTAACCTGTTTTCCCAATTCCCATATTAAGTAATACGTGTCTAGGCCATTTATGAAAAAAAGTTTCTATTCATATTCATAGCTTTAGAAAAGGGAATTTGTGATTTTAAATCATTAATTAATGCAGATTAAACTATGGGTTGTAAATTTGTAATATAATAGGAGTGTATATTAAACAAATGCAAGTTATTTAACTAGTTGTAATATGATCAAAGAAAATTTCATATAAGAAAAGACTCAAGGATCACATGATTTAAATTTGACTTGTATTTTAATCGTCATAAGTAATTGATTGAAATACATTACATCAAAAATATTAAAATTAATTGATAAATAATCGTCAATTATAAAAATTGATCAATTTTTCGATTTTGCAATAGATCATGATTACGTTAAGGGTTTGAATTTAACCATTCATTAAGAATCAAAATAATATAATGTTTAAATAAAAATCGATAAAAAAGTTTTTCACCACATAGTTGTTATAATCTGGCGCTAAACCCTTCAAATAGAGTATATTAATCTACTCAATTAAATTACATGTGAGAGTAATTATCATTCCTATGTGATTAATATTAACAATGAGTTATTATTCACTATACACAAAACACAACTTATATTTTATAAAGTTATAATTTTAATTCAATATTATTGTGTGACTGTCATTAGTTAGTCGTAAGAGCAACTTAATGATACAATAAAACGTTTTTTAAAACCATCCTATATTGAAACTTTATACGCATTAAAAATAATATTTTATATTTTAACTCCAATTAAACCGCTAAATACTATTTAAAACTTAAATATACTTATCCCAACTCTTTTAATTCTCATTCTATAAATACCTCAATTCCAACCAAACAACAAAACCTACCCATGTTCAACATTCTTTCTCTCTCCTTTTTTTCTTCTCTCTTCTTCCTCAACTATTATACATACAAACATACACACTATTAAAATAAAAATAAAATCAAAAAAGAAATTCAAGAATGAAAGAAAAACAACTTATCACTTCTCTTTTCTTCATCCACTTATTACTCTTACTCTTATCCTCCTTTGTAAGCTCCATTTTCATTACTCCCTCCTATTCTTTATAATTGTTTCATTTGTATTTTACCACCGTTCATCCCTTACTCTTAATTTATATTTTATTATTTATTTATAAGTTAAAATATAGTCAAGTGGAATCTTGTTTGATTTGTCTCAATGCAAGAATTGTTTATATCAACTTTGCATAATTTTAAATTATGTACAATTAAAGATATTAAGGATTGAATAAGTGTATTAAATGAGACAGTTGTGGTGAATAATAGGAAATGTTATTTTTTAATTTTTATTCTTAATAATATAACATAATTATTTTCTCAATGTAGGTCTATCCGTCAACGGCCGGCGGACCATCCGGCGAGAACCCATTTTCTCCAAGAGCATTTGCGATCCGATACTGGAATAACAAGATTTACAAAGTGCCCCGACCCGAATTCCTTCTCAGAAAAGCTTCCCCACTTACCGCGTCCGACTCAGTTCGATTCACTCAACTCGCTTCCCAAAACTCACTCTCAACTCACCTTGACTCGTTCTGTAAACTCGCTAATCTCCTATGTTTTCCGGATCCCACAAATTATCTCTCCTCTAAACAGTCCCCTGACGGTAAATTCTCCGTTTATTCCAACCAAAACTTCACTAACTATGCAACTGGAACAGCCGGCGGACTCAGCTCGTTTAAAAACTACTCAGGTAATCAATGGCGGAACTTATGGGCGGCAGGGGTTTTATTCTTCAATTTTTTTCCCAATTTAATTAATACTGTAGATACCCAATATTAATCGATCATTTTTAATTTAATGTAATTTTCGTAATCAATTTTCATATTCAATTGGGTATTTTTTTTTAACCTAGGGTTGATGATCAAACTTTTGCTCATTTAATATTTCACCGAAGATTTGCTGCTGCAGGTAATGAAAACGAACCGCTCGACTCGTTCCGAAGATACAGCCGTGACTCAGCGGGTCACCATGACGAGTTCACAAACTACGCAAATGACGGCAATGTGATTTCTCAGACTTTCAATACTTATGCTGCTGGAGCAACTGGCGGGTCGGGTAAATTCTCTGTTTATGCCGATAATGTAAACGTTCCGGGTCTCAAATTCACCTCTTACTCGGACGAGTCAAATGGGCGAGTCAACTCGTTTGACTCGTACTCAAATGAGGCTAACTCGGGTGACCAGGGATTCGGTAATTATGGTAAAAACGGTAACGGAGTTGTTAACAGTTTTGGAAGTTACAATAAAGATGCCAATGTTGTGGGGTCCACTTTTTCCGGTTACTCCGAAACCGGAAATGCCGGAAATGATACTTTTACATCATATGGGTTTAACGGTAATGTACCGGAAAATAAATTTAATAGTTATGCGGATAATGGTAATGCAGGAATTGAGAGTTTTTCGAGTTATAGAGATCAAGCAAATGTGGGGGATGATATTTTTAAATCGTATGGAAAAAATTCAAATAGTGAAAAAATTAATTTTGGTAATTATGCTGAAAGTTTTAATACAGGATCCGATAACTTTACCGGGTATGGTAATGGAGCTAAAGGACAGCAAATCGGGTTTACCACTTATGGGGAAGGAAGTAATTTTAAGGAGTATGTAAAAAATGGGGTGAAGTTTTCGGATTATAGGAATAATAGTGGGAGTGGTAGTATCGTAAATTCGGAAATGAGTAAGGGTAAAAAAGTAAATAGATGGGTCGAGCCCGGAAAGTTTTTCCGAGAGGAGATGTTGAAGGAAGGAGTTGTGATGCCAATGCCGGATATAAAGGATAAAATGCCACCACGGTCGTTTTTGCCGAGGTCGATATTGACTAAAATACCCTTCTCTTCGTCGAAAATTACCCAATTGAAGGAATTTTTTCATGCATTTGAGAATTCTACTATGGATGGGATGCTAAACGCTGCGTTGAGGGAGTGTGAGCGGGCCCCAAGTATGGGCGAGACTAAAAGATGTGTCGGGTCGATTGAAGATATGATTGATTTTGCAGTTTCGGTTTTGGGCCAGTCTGTAGAGCCACGGACAACTGAGAATGTAAGTGGGTCGAAATCAGATATTTTGATAGGGAAAGTTCGAGGGATTAATGGTGGGAATGTTACGAAATCCGTTTCTTGTCATCAAAGTTTGTACCCGTATTTGTTGTATTATTGTCATTCGGTTCCCAAAGTTCGGGTCTACGAAGCGGATATATTGGATCCGAAAACTAAAGCTAATATCAACCACGGTGTTGCAATTTGTCATTTGGATACTTCGTCTTGGAGTCCGACCCATGGAGCATTTTTGTCACTCGGGTCAAGTCCGGGTAAGATTGAGGTTTGCCATTGGATATTTGAAAATGATTTAACTTGGACTATTGCTGATTAACATGAGTTTTTTCTCTTAATTAATTTTTAATTTAATATAGTTTAGTGGTTTTGCAAAGGCAAAATCACAAATATGGAAGCAAAAAATTGTAATTTTATTGTTTTTAAATGTTGGGTATTACTTATTAACTTTATTATTATTGTTCTTAGATTTTGGGTATATTTTATAGGGTTTTAATTAAATAATGGATATAAATGGTAATTATATAGAATTATGTATTTATTAAACGATTATTAATTAATATACATTTACTAATTTTATGCACATATTTATATAATTAATTGAATATATTTTTACTGTTTTCCTATGTTATTGTGATGGTTGAAAGAGACATAATTGTAAGTTACCTTTCAACGCGGTTTTTCTAATTTCTATGGTTGATAAAACTCTTTCACATATATGGATAGATGATTGGGATATATATGTTCATATTGTGTGTATTTTTTAGCAATTTATCAGATAGTCAACTGCAGAAATAACTTCTATTTGGTAGTTGAATTTGCGTTTTTAGTTCACGTTTTACTAGCATGTTGAAGAGGTGCTTATTCTAGTAATCGATTTTGATTTTCTACTTAGTGTATTCTGCTATTTCACTGGTCATTTTCAACTTTATTTTTATGCTTGACATAACGAGTCCTCACATTTAGATTGAAAATTATGATGTATAAATCATATAAAACGAAGGTTTATTTACAATAATTGGATTTTTTCACGTAATTTAGACAATGTTCCCTATAAGCTCTTGATTGCCGCACTTCTAACGGCTACCATTTGAAACCTGCCCTGTAAAAATATATACTCCCTCCGTCTTATTGAATTTGCATCATTTTCATTTTGGTCCCGTCCACTTAATTTGCATCATTTTTATTGTTAGACAATAGCCCACCACTTTGTTTTAATCTCATCTGTACATTTTAATTCTCTTTTAGACTAAAACTATATTATATTTTCTATCATATATATTAATTGTCCTATTCTCCTATGTCAAGATTCATTATTATTTCATTCCAATTTAATTCTAGGATGAGGAGCTAAAGAAAAAAGTGCAAAGAGCATGAAAAAACTAGGTAGTTATTAACAACAAAGATAAGGGACAACGGTGTTAGTGTTTTTGTTTGGTTGTGACTGTTGAGTCACGCATTCTTGTTCCGACTGGTAGCTACTTGTGACTGTGAGTGACTGACTGAGATCACATCCACAAATTGATGGCCTATAACTTAAAATATACTTCATATACGTCTTTCATCCCGTTATATTTTTAAGACTATTATATTTTCATACAAAATTGTTTAGACAATAGAAAATTTGGACACATGAAATATATGTGATGGATCCAAAATTGTATTATAAAAGTTATAATGATAAATTACAACCTGACTTGTATAATAATATACTCCTATTTATTAGGACATTTGTTTTGCACCTATTTATTTTTTATGCTTTTAATTTTATGTGCATGTCTTACAACTTTTTTTATACAACAATTTTACTACTTTCTCTACTTGAGAGTTGAAGGAAGGGATATTTGTAGTGAAATGATGCTAACTAATGATTTACGTTAAATGATAAGATGACATTTATGAAACGTTCGAATATTTAGCGATTTAACTAAAAGCTCAAAACAAAAATCTTGTTGATTTCAAGATAATGGTTTTAATCTTCGTCAATTATGGGGAAGCATTTATTGCAATATTATACTGCTCTGAGTGAGTGTGAGATGCTAGTTAAAATTTCAAAATTAAAATATTTTCAACATAAGTAACGCTCAAACCACTAAATTTATACAAATAATTATTATTATTCAAAATGAAGTGTAAAACTTTATAAAGAGTTAAACAACACTTTTTTAAAGCAAAACAAGAATGTTTAATTGGGTAAAGAATAAATGTCATTTTTAAAATAACCAAAATTAAGAGCATTGCGTGTGGACCTTGTTTTGGTATAGTGTTGAAGGCTTAAAGCCAAATGTCCTAAAAACAATTCTTGTAGGTTGTAGGAATGTGAATATGTACAAAATCATGTGATTTTGAGTTGAAAGAAAGGGTACAAGTGGTCCTTATAACTTAGAACCAACCCAAACTTAAGTGCTTTCTGGCCTCTTTGTGATGTGTCATAAACTCCAAGGTTGCCAGCTATGTCCATGGGCCACTTACCCATTACCATTTTTCAGGTGCTCTCTTGAGAGATCGTCTTTTATAGAGTTGATTCTCAAAATTCAGTCTAAATCTATATTTAGAGTTATAACAATATTATATATTTAGAATTGGACTGGACTTTTGAAAGAAACAGTCTCAAGTAAGAATTTGTGACCATTTTTTTCTTTTTTTACTTCAAATTAGCCAAATTTTTTAATTCATATTTATGTACAACATGACCGTTTTATCATCAGATAGACTCATATCTTATAATCAAAATATTTTTAATTGGACGCTATAACTAGATACAAGTAATCATCTTAAGGTAATGACCACTATAAACAAATGATCATGTTATAACTGTAAGTGATCACTCTTTGATTATAGTTGATCACTTTAATTAGTAATCATCATCATCCTACAAATTTTATCTCACTCATAGAAAAACTATGGACAGGGTCTAGGGAGCTAGAGAATGACGGCAACTCATACCCATAAAGGAAATCGTGCAGCAAAATGAGACCCCGGCTCGAGTGATCACTTTAATTAATGTTATAATTATAATTGGATAATCACTTTAAAACTTCAAGTGATCATCATTTTAAGATTATACGTATAAATTATTATTTTAGTTAATTATAACCTTACTTATAACCGTAAAATAATCATTTATAATTTTCAATACAATTTTCTTAATGAGTTGCTTTGATCACTTATATTTTGATCGAGTTATAAATAATTAAAAATAATAAAATCTAATATTATGAAAATATATGATTAGATGATTTAAGCAAAACCTCACTTGAATATATAATATTTTTCTTACATATTTGTCATAATATACTTCTTTCGTTCCAAAATAGTTGCAACATTTGACTTTCACGCATACCTCTAGTTACATATGATAAAAAATTATAAAAATCTAATACTTCTATTAATAATCTTTTCATTGAGACGAATAAAATAAGATCCCACTTGACTGTGTTTTAACCTATAGATTAAAAATTAATCATAAATTAAAAATGATGAATGAATAGTTTTTTTGCAATGTTACAAGTAAATCGAAACGGAGAGTATAAAATAAACTCAATAATAAATAATATAAAAAAATACGTATATTATATATCACGTATTTCAAAATAATGGTAGTTTATAATTTTTTATGAACTGAAAGTTAGCCGAATTCATTGACCGTAAATTAAACATAATTCCATGAAATGAAAGACGACATATGCTAGCTAGCATTGACAAAATGGATAGCTTTTCACTTTAAAACTTTCATTTTATCTAGGTAATGATTTTTGGCCAGTAAAAAACAAAGAATTTGGGTTGATTAGTTAAAATTCAGGAATACGAAGTAATTCAAGATTCCATCCGTCCTTTTTTTTTTTTCTAATTCCTATAGGATCTAAAATTAACATTATATTAAAATTTAAATCATATAGAGCATCTGCATGTGGAGCAGAAGATTTGGGGTTCGATCTCTACTAGGCGCAGGTATCAATTGGGGTATTTTTACTGCGCGCATCTTTACTCCCTCTTTGGGGGAACTGGTGTGATTTGTCTGCATCTTTCAAGAAAAATAAAATCCCCACTCGCACTCTTTCTTGTACGGGATACTGAGAGTGTCGTCCTTTACCTTTATTAAAATCTAAATCAAATTATCAAGATATTTATCGATATTCATAAATCAAAACTAATCCAACACGATACATTGTACTCAAAAGTCAAAACTCGTCCAAACAGTCAAATAATCACCTCTACAGCTCAACATGTATATGAAGTATTATACTAAACCAACTAGACTAACATATAATTAGAGGTGTTCAAAACAGATCTAATAACCTTATATTTACCAGACTCTGAAATCGAACCCGACTTGACTCGACTTCAAAACGAAATTAATGTAACAATCAATGTGGACATAAAATCGATTTTGAACCGACCCAAATCACCTAACCCAAAATCTATCGGATGACCCGAATGAACATCTCTACCTATAAATTATAATTAAACAATAAAAAAGTGGGATCTAAAGGAAAGACAATAAATAAATATGTGAATATGAGTGGCCGATTGTTATGCTTATCCACGTAAAATGTAGTACCAACATTATGGGTCAACTACTAATAAATTTTCATAATAATAGTGATGAGAGTACAAATTAGTACATATATACTGACATTATGTAGTACCATAGCATTTTTCATGGGAAGTTTGTGCTATAGTGGACTTCATACTCTATACTTTCTTTGACTTTTGTTTTAATTTGCATCTTTCTTACCTATGACAACTAATTTAATGGATTCTACTATTAGGTCATGGCACACTATACTATACAATGCAACATGAGTGTATCGTATGCATAATTTGGAGGGATACAATTATTTTTTTTTTTATTTCTAGGATAATAGTTGCTAGTTTTTGGTGATGACTAAATTTACTTAAAATTTAATACTCTCTGATAATGTGCCAAAACTAAATAGGACAACTTAAAAAAATTAAAGGGAAAATGAATTATCAATCTATTACACACATATGATATTGATTATATATTCATACAACAACTTCCACTTAATTCTAAAAAGTTTGCTAGAAGTGTCGTATGTATTATGACTATATGCTCATTCAATAAAACGTATTTAATAGACGGATGTATAAAGGTAAAGGACACTTTCAATATCTTTATAAGGCAGGGTTCGAGTGAGGTTTTTTTCTAGAAAGATATGGACAAACAATGCATAATACTTGCATTGTCTCCCTCAAAGAGGATGTAAAGAGAATGCACGCAGTCAAAAAACCCCTCAGCTAATACTTATGCCCAATAAAAGTCAAACTTTAAACCTTTTGCTCAACATGCAGATGTCCATTAAGCCACAAGCGCTTTACATGTATATATACGATGTATATATACATTAATTAGTTATTAGACAACCAAAGTTCATTTGACATGAAAAAGACCGAACATGCATATATATGTAGTGTCATTTTCATGTAGAAACTGCATGTCAATTGTACATGTTAGCACACAAAATAATAAAGTCATTTTTAGAACTTAAATGGCTTCAAGTCAATGTCGATATATATATTCATATTCTCATGAATCATTTATTGTTTTGCATGAATTATTGAATATATTGTTGCATGTTAGATGTTAACTTTAAAGACAACCAAAAGTAGAACCGGATTTTATTTCATTTGGAATAAAGGTAAAGGATACTCCCAATGTCCCGCATAAGGCAGGGCTGCGTAGGGTATTTTCTTGAAAGATATGGACAAATCATACCCGTTCTCCCAAGAAATGAGTAAAGAGATGCGCGTAGTCAAGAAACACCCCAAATTGATATCTGCGCCTAGTAGAGGTCGAATCGCAGACCTTCTGCTCCACATACAAATGCTCTATCCATTGAGCCACAAGCGCTTTTAGTTAGTTGGAATACATATAGCTTTTCTAAATGTAAAACTAAATTTAATTCTCACATATTTCCTTTGGCCTACCTATAATCCCAAAAGAAAAGACAATGAAAATGAGTAAAGTTTAAATTATAATGTGAATATGTGAGTGATAAACTAAGAACAATGCCTCTTCATACGATTAAAAAAAGATAAAATGATAGAAGATTTATAGATAAAAATCAAAGAAAATAGTAAAAAATTAAAACTCAAAATATAAATATTTACAAAAAAATTGGATCAAAATAGGAATATTAGCAAACTCATAAGAACAAAGCTAAAGGAGCAATGGTGGGTTTTGCTAATTGGGTTCGATTTTAGATTTATACAAAATACAAGTGGAGCTTTCGATGGTAGGAAAAAGACCGACTTAGCTTCTCTTAACTCGCTAAGTTCAGAGATCTGAATGTATAAGCTACTATATATGTCCTAACAATTCGTCACATTATCACTATTTACTCCATAGATTCACTCATATAGACAAACCCACGGGGCATCTGTGGACTCGGACCCACAAACCTAGGGTAGTAAGCGGTGACTTGTAATTGCATACATACTTGATGAGGTACGATTCACCCTTTTTCCAAAATTATACGGTAGTATAAGGATTACCCACCAAACATTATATGCAAATCTAACTCATTACGTTATTTTAACAATGTGTAACTTTTTTACATGTGAAGTATTTACAACAAATTTCTCTATGTTGTGGGTCGAACATCTCAATAGACAAGTTAAACAAGTAACACAAACTCCGTATACTTCAAAAGTCGGTCCAATAAAAAAAAACATCTAACTGAACTTATGATACCCAATATCCAGCCCATTAAACTGAACTCTGCGAGCCTTAAAAGCTTAAAAGCAAGGAAAAGGCATATAAAGAACAAAAATTGTGACTATGAATTGTTTGGCAAATTACTACTATTTAGGGCCGTCTCGTTTATTTTTGGGTTTCAGGGCAAAAGATATAAAGGGCCCCTAAAAACTTAAGACGTAACTATTAATATAATAGATTTTTTGTTTTTTATTGTTAATATTTAAACTACTTTATATAAAAAGCACTGAGAACTCACATTACTTAGAAAAAATGTTAGTTATATATAAATATAATTCAAATTATTATCACTTATACACACTAAAATAAGTTTTGTGGGCCCTAAAAAATTTGGGGCCCTGGGCGGTAGCCCACTTTGCCCTCCCTAATCGATGGCCCTGCTACTATTGTTTTCGTTTTGGTTGACTTTTAAATTTTAATTTTTATAAATAATGTAAAATATATCGAGAATTCAATTACTAGTATAAATTTTTAGTTAAGCTGGTTCTTTGACATGATATCGAAGTTAAAATGACAAGTGACAACAGATTACGAGTTCGAACTACATCTATCACTCATTATTTCAATGGATATTAAGCACCATATCGTAAAACTTTAATCGTCAGCTTAAACTTTTAGTTAAGTTGGTTCTCTAACGGTTTTGTTGGTTGGTCGAACAATCAATAAAGTATTGCATTAGTGAATAATTTTGCTGATTTTTATGTCAAAACATAAAGCTACTATATATAAAATTTAAAAATTATATTATAATAAAGTGACCGAGCGGATTTACCCTATGATGATTTATTTGTAACGTTTGTCCGGCCGTTAATCTTAAACGAGCAGACTTAGTGTACCAATTTTTCAAACTTTTTAGAAAAATATTATCCCAATCTATCTATTTTTCGAATTGAGTGGGTCGAGCTTAACGAGCAACCCCACCGTAAACAATTCTAAACCCAAGCTAAGTACAAATAACGACTCCGGGAAAGAACGTCTCGATCTCAAAATAAATAGCTCACTAAACACTTCACGACGATCCATTTTAATTATTCATATACAATCATGACCCGAATCTCGCTCACGGACAAACATACGAGTATATGAGTTTATATGACCGTTGCCACAACGTTCCAATTTTTTTTAAAAAAATCCTCTTTTTTCCGTCTCTCTTTACCTATCCTTACCGTTATTCACCGGCTACTTCATTTCCCCAACAAATTATCGCCTTTTTTCTTCTTCCAATTTCTCCATCAAACCTTACAAGAATCAAAAACCCATTGAACAATTTCCCACTTTCAAACTTTTCCCAAAAACAATCTTTAACATTAATTTCTGTATTTCTTGATCTGATTTTTCAAATTTAGCACTCTAAATTTGGAAATAACCCTAAATCTGATCAATTCTTTCTATTCTTGGCAAAAAGATGGCAACTTTAGCACCTGGGGTTCTAGTAAAACTTCTAGATGGAATGAAAAAAGGGGTAAAACCCACTGGAGAACACAGGAGTTCACTTCTTCAAGTAACTGATATAGTCCCTGCTGAGCTTGATGAAAAAAATCTATGGCCTAAACATGGGTTTTACATCAAAGTTTCAGATTCTTCTCACTCAATTTATGTTAGTCTTCCTTATGAACAAGATGATCTTGTTTTAAGCAATAAAATGCAACTTGGGCAGTTCATTTATGTTGATAAATTGGAGCCTGGATCACCTGTTCCCATTGCAAAAGGGACTAAACCCATACCCGGAAGACACCCTTTTATGGGTACTCCAGAACCATTAATGGGTCTAAGAGGAAAGAAAGAAAAGCTTGATCAAAAGGTTTTAAATGGAACTCCTAGAAGAGGGTCTTGGGAATTGAATCAAAGTACTGAAATTAATGGGATAATTAGTTCTCCTACAGTAAAATTAAAGCCTGTTCCTTTAGATTTTGATCAATGTACACCATTAAAAGAAAAGGGTAGCTCAGTAAAGTTTCTTCCTCCTTCAATGTCTCCAATGGTGAGATCAGTTAAGGGTGTAAAAGATAATGGGAATTCAGCAATTAGGGCTTCTGTTGGTGGGGGTTTATTGTTTTCTAGGGTGGAAAGTAAGGGTGAAAGTCCTGGATTGGTTAGGAAAAGTTGTGTTACTCCTACAATGTTGAAGTTTCCAAGGAGTAAAAGTGTTTCTGAAAGAGGACCTAGAGTTATTGCCACTCCTTTAAATGCATCTGTAGGTAACATTGCTCTTTCTAGTTTGATTTGGAATTTCATGTTTTTTTGTGGGTTTTATTTTTAGTTCTATTAGATTGCTTAATTTTGGTTCTTTAATTTGTGGGTATGATTTAAGTATGCTTGTAAGTTGATTTTAAATGATGGGTTTAGCTTAATTTTGATTGATATAACTTATAACATTTGGGTTTAGTTTATGAATGGTCTTAGCTTAGTTTTGATGTTGTAATGTTGTGTAAGTTATGGATCATAATGGACTATTTGAAAATGGACTCATCAAATTACGTCCATTTCTTGTCTATGTGAAGTTGCAGTTACCTTTGCTATCAAAGTTCAATCGGAAACGAGAATCTCACAAAAAAAAAATATCGGAAAATTGCGTACATCCAACCTACTAATTATATTAATATAACAGTGTGTGGTCAATATTTACTTGTGTTGCTCACTTGCTTACTTTGTGATGCTATAGTTCAATTTGTTTTTGGAATAAATTTTGATGCTTTGATGCTTGTGTGAGAATTAGGATTTAGTCTTCTAGGTTAAAATATATAACATATCTTAAGGTCTCTAACATAAGCTTAAGTTTCGGGTGTTCCTTGATATGGTATAGAGCCAACGTGACAAGGGCTCTAGTGTGAGGAAGCATGTTCGATAACATATCTTGAGGTCTCAATCTCAATTATCGATTTAAGTTTTTGGTTGAGTTGGTTTTCAAGTACTGGAATTTATGTGTGCATGTACATGTTATATAATTATGTAATAATTCTGCTCATAAATGTGCAATTTAGTGATAAAATGACACTTAATTTCTTATTATGCAGGACAAGAAAAGTGCAACACCTCCACCAAGTCTAAAAAGAGATCGGGGTTGTGTGAATTTAGCAGCAAATATGCAGAATTCTGCAAATTCAAAGGCAACTCCACAACAACTACAACAATCACAGTCCAGTAATCCAAATTTCAATTCTAGTAGTAATACTAGCACAAATCTATCAGTAAATCTACCAGGAAGACTAGCTATGCTAGGCAAGGTAACTTGTTTATTACCCGCCCTTCTATCACTTTGAATTTGCTGCATTACGCTAATTGAACGGAAAGCTTTTGGGTATAACGTAGCAAATTCAAATTGTGTTCATTTTGGTAACTTTTAGTGTTTCTTTATATATCAGGAAGCTGTCCAACAAAGAGAAAAAGCTCAAAAGATTGCTTATCAAGCCTTGAGACAATCTACGGCCACAGACAATGTTGTTCGTTGCCTGAAGTAAGAATAACATTATATTATATTATACGATAATACAATCCGATCCAAAAATTTACGTCATGTATGCTATTCTAAGACGTCCAAACTCAAGTGTCCTATAGCCGGTTATAACGTTTAACGAAAATGTAGTTTTTAATCATTTTGTGTCCTTTTCAAGGGTGGAGCTACGTGTTGACGAAGCCACGGCCCATCCATAGAATCATTGAAACTCTGAGATGTGTGATGCACAAATTATGTTAACTTTTACGTCTACATCATAATATTCTTCGGTCTTACTGTCAACATAACAAAATTGCTCAAATAGCCTAAAATCTGTCAATTTCGGACCCCCTAAAATCCTTTCGAGATGTTGATATAGAATTTTTCAGCGCAACTTCACCTATACTACTAGCTTTGCCTAAGGTCCTTATTATACAACTAATTTCAAATAGTAGTAGTTTTTTTTTTTTTTGCGACTCTTTCTGAAATCAAGGATTTCACTAGCCGCAACCTCCTTATCTCCTTAGATAAGTATGGTTAGCCGTTTTTCATCCCTTCCCTAACCCTGATCGTAGCATATATGACAGGGATATACTACGTATGATGATGATGAGTAGTTTCTCTTGAACTTGTTATTATGTGAATAAACCAAAACTAATTCAAAGGCTTGTTTTGCAGGATGTTTGCAAACTTGAGCAAATCAGCAAAGGCAGATGCACCAGCAACTTGTTTTGATCAGTTCTTAGACTTCCAAAACCAAATCACACAAGCACTTACTGATATGGTATCCATTCAAGCAGCAACTTCTACCATTGAAACAAAATCAGACCCAAAAGAAGACAATCCAATCTTACACGAAATATCCCATAATTCGATTGATCGATCCCACGAAAATAACGAACCAAGTAGCACATCTAAGAGAAGATTAGCCTTGTACAAGTCTATAGCATCATTTCCTGAAAAAATGAGTGAAATTCAGAAACCAAGTAATACTAATGGAAGGGTCTTAAGGTCACATACCAAGACTTTTAAGGGAGAAAGTACGAATAATGTCGAAAACGATGAAAATAAGAACCCGGGTTTTGATGCAGGGTGCTTAAGTAGTATGATCAAGTTGTGTAAACAGATAGAAGGGGAAGCTGGGAATTGGTTTATGGAGTTTATAGAGAAGGCATTGGAAATGGGGTTGAAGAAATCAAAAGGTAAAGAGGATGCTGATGTTAGGAAAGTATCTCAAGCACTTATACTTAAGGTTATTAATTGGATTGAAGTTGAGCAAAGTGATTCTAACAAGAGGCAAGTTCATCCAAAGGCTTCTCAAATTGCAAGGAAATTGAGAATTAAGGCCAAGAACCCTTGAATTGGTAAAGGGTTTTTTGACCGAAAAATCGCCTATGATCAGGGTTTGTTGTCTTTCATCACTTTCCAGACCCTGATCATGTTTTCAGGGTCAGGGTATATTGGTATGATGACGATGATGAACCGCTGAATTAGTGGAGTTAAGATATATGTTCTCATGATCACACCATGTAATTCAATATATTGTTATTGCAAATATAATGATTCTTTGATTTTTTATGTCATTTTATTAGTAGGGTTAGTAATATAAGTTGCTCGTGTGATGAATTTAGAGAGTCGTTGAATGTGTCATGTGTGTGTGTTTGTAATATGTACAAGATCAATGTGGGCAAGTATTAGTAACTTGGGTTGCAAATAATTATCTATCATCTTAGAATTGAGCTATTCTTATACTTTGGGCATTGAGCTTTTTGGCAATAATTAATTAAACATGTATGAGTATGGAAGACTAATAATTTGTCATAATTCTTAAGAACTTATTAATATTGTTACTGTTGTACAGAGTAACATGCTAAGATAAGACAATAATGTATATAGGATTTAATTTCTCCTATAAATAATAAATAATTTTTTTTTCTATTTAATTGGCGTCCACTAAAAAGGTAGTAGTTGAGATATTTTAATTGATTAAATTAATTGTAGATGTGATAGTTGGGATATTATAAATAATTAAAGTGGGTATATCTAGTTCATTATTTGTGTGAATATGGGGTATTTAAGTATAAAAAGTTGACAATAAATGAAATGTAATAATTGATATGAATTTGTCAAATAAGAAAATGCGAATTTTATTGTGAATTGGATGGAGTATTAACTTTTTTTTACTTTAACTTTTTATTTTTTATAATAATAAAAAGTGAGACAAAGAGAGTATAAATAATCTTTTCATATGAAGTAGTTATTTAATCAAAAGCATAAAAACCACTCAATAATCAAATTGAAGTATATTCCATTAAATTAATTAAGTCCTGCAATAGACGCAAAACATACCCCGTGTTGTCACTTATCACCCACACATATAAATAATACAGGAGTTCACCAAATTTCCGTTCATTTTCTCTCTGTTTCATTTCATTTCTGCGGTTCCCTCAACCTTCCTTTTCCTGCTCCAATTTTCTTGCACGCTTTCTCCTCTCTCTCTCTCTCTCTCTCTCTCTCTGTCTCCTCGTTGTTTCTTTCTCTCAGACGAACCAATGGGAGAAGTTGCTCCAAAGTCGATGATTACACGCAATTACTCAGATTCTCGAGTTTCAACTAAGAATATAAAAGATAATGTTCACGGTTTCATACATGTCGACTCGGTAAATTTGAACTTCGTTCCTTACTTCTGCTAGTTATTTCTTTGTCTCATTGATTTTTTTGATTGTTTCTAGAAGTTTTATTTCCTGATTTTCAACAAATTTGTTTTGATGACTGTCGCTTCACTTTTATCGATTTGTGCGCAGAAAGTGTGCTTATAATATGGAAATTGTGTTGTTCTTGCTGTATTGCATTTCTCAAATTTTACTTTATTTTTTCCTCTTCAAGTAATTGATGTTGCATGAAGAAACTTCTTTTTGGCTGATTTTGAATTAGTTTTGCGTTGATGACTGTCGCTTCACTTCCGACGAATTTATGCGTAGATATTGCGAATATGATGTGGAAATTTCTTGTTCATGTTGTATTTCTTAATTTTATTGTTTTTTCTTTCTTATTTTTGTGTTCGCTTTTATATCGGTTGCAAATGTTTTTGTGAATCGGAGGTTTAACTTTTTTTGGTGAAGTAACCGTCCAATAAAATTGAAGTAGACTTGAAGAGAGAGTCTAGAATTAATTGCAAATAGCATTGAATGGCTGAATGTGGAAGTTACGAGAAATTTGCGACGATGTAAATTCCTTAATTTTCGTTTTATATGTGGTAAACATGCGGTAAACATGTTTTATTCGTCATTATACGTACGAGTTAATTTTTATTTTTCACAAATCGATCTAAGAATTTGTTGAATTTTATAGAGCATAAATCATTAATGCTTTATTTTTTTCACGTTTTCTATGATGTGTTGAATCCGCACAAATCAGAAAAGTCAAAGTTGCTAGGAGTTATAGATGCCCCTCCATAGATCATTTGGAATAGCACATTTAATCTTTTTTTTGGCTTATAATAAAGTAAAAGATTCATACGTGTTGATACAGGAAAGGATCCATGAAATGTGACGAGTGTGAGTTCACTTCCAGTAAAGAATGTGCAACCAATTTAATGGGATGGACACAATAGGAAAATGTTCCAAGACAGGGAGTACTAGTTTATGTATCTCAATATTGAGTTAATTTGGCAAGCCTGGCGCATACGACGTTAGACTATTTACGCGCTTGAATTTTGATTTACAAATAATTAAATAAACCTCTAATCTATGTTAAGAGTTTCTTGTCATTTTGATCATTATTATTGCAGACTTATTTTTTACTGCTATTCTTTGCATTTCTAGCAATTTGGTGCGTGGTTACTCTTATTTTTGTAACGAAACTGAAGTTCAGAATTAATTAGCCTTTTCTCATAGAGTGATTTTGAGTGTAATTTTACATTAACTGCTAACGAATGTGAGAATCTCATTGCTGATTTGCAGCTCGCACTGGAGTTCATTGATACAAAAGAGTTCCAAAGGCTAGTCACCCACATTACTGATCATCTCTCCCATTTTATTAGCTTTCTACTTTTTATTTGACTAATTTTTTTTCTTAAATCTTTATTCTTGCAGGCTACGTGATCTAAAGCAGCTTGGTGAGTTTCACTTTGAAGGACAGCTACAAGCTGCTGTCTGAGCAACTTAGTCATGCGTATTTTTTTTCTTTGTTTTGTTGTTTTGATTTTGACTTGTGTTTAAGGGGTTTAAGTTCTATTTGTTGTAATGATTACTTGCTACAATTTACATCCTTCCTTCTCTTATGATGTGTTAGAGCGTTCTCTGTTGATTTGTTTGGTAATATATGGCACATGTTGACATTTGCTATCATATTCAGTTATTTCTCCAGTGCTGATTCAACTTTCAAAGTTTATCTTTTTATTTTCTAGTAATTAGACTTGCCGGGATGGTTATAACATTGCATTAGTCAAATGGACGCTATCTACACACTCTTGATTATTAAGACCGAGTTTGTCTATCTACCGCTTAGTGCTTTCTTGTTCAATGCCTTTAAAAATGCTGTATGTATAGAAATCAAACTCCTTATAAGTTAAATGGCGTTTATTCTTTCAGGGGTCACACACCTGGTTTACCCTGGGGCTGTGCACTCTCGGTTTGAGCATTCACTTGGAGTGTATCATCTTGCTGAGGAAACGGTGAATGAAATCAAGAAATACCAAGTATGATCCTAGCTTATTTTTTGTTTTTTTTTTGAAATCCTAGCTTAGATTTGTATCGCCTGCTGATATTTTGTGTCAGAATGAAGTATAGAGGCATGTTGTTGTGCAGGGTTTGGAGCTTGACATAGAAAAGTTTGATGTAAACACAGTCAAACTTGCTGGTAAGATTTATACTTTTTTAACAATCCTTCACCTTTCCTTGTGATTCCAAATCTCTAATCATAGATTTCTATGTTTTCACAGGGCTACTACATGATGTTGGTCATGGTCCATTCAGTCACATGTTTGAGAGTGGGTTTCTTCCCAAGGTTCTAAATGGTGCTAAATGGTATTTATTTGACTTAAAATTTTGCTAGAACTCCTTGAGTTGTAATGATCATGATTTTAGCGATACAAGTTACTTCCCCTATCCCAGTGGGTTTTGCAGCATTTTTCTTTTTAGTCAGTCGCATAGGTTTAGCTACATTATTATGTTTGGTCATGACTCGGTCTTTTTTATTCTGATGCACACATTTAAGTAAGTTTTTCATCTCATTCATACAACTCTCCCGCTTCCCATAAACAACACCTTTTTACCTCTTGTTCTCTGTTTCTTTAGTTTGCTCAAGATTTATACTTATAGTAAAAGTCATGAGACAGAGGGAGTATCCTTTTAAAGAAAAGTTTTTGTATTGAATGATTGTAGGTCTCACGAGGATATGTCTGAACAAATGGTTGATCACATAGTTGCTGAGAACTACATAGATATGGATGAAGATATGTTAAAAAGAGTGAAGGTAGAGCTCTCAACAAACTTGTTCTTCCTGTTCACTTTTTTAGTTTTCTTGAGAAGTGGCAACTGTGAAAGTCAATTGTAATATAGTCATTGTGCAGACGCAGTACTATTTTTGACGCTAAATTTATTTTTTTTAATTCTACCCCCTAATAAAAAGGGATTTGGTTTGCTGGTGACTTCTTCATTTTAGCTGACATAGTTTGTTGAAAGAGATCTTCGCGTAAAATTGTCCTCATCTGTTGCTTCAATTCTGAACGTGTATTTTGGTCCTAAGACCATTTTTATTTAACTACAATGGGAGAATTGCTGTGTCTTACTCCTATAATCTAATTTCTTTAAGCAGATTCTAATTCTTTTTTGTCAATACCTCCTTTGATAGGATATGATCGTTTCCAGCACAGCACGCGGCTCAGCAAATGTAAAGGTATTTGATGGCTTTGCAGTTACATGATCTTTTTAATGTATGTACTAAGAGTTGGACATCCTCTTTTTAACAAATATACTTGTGCGTCTCCATATGCATTATGACTGCAGAATGTTGAGAAGAGGTTCCTATATGATGTTGTCGCCAATGGACGCAACGGCATTGATGTTGATAAGTAAGCTTATTTCTTACACACTTCTGCGTCTGTGGTGTTGGTGCTCTGCTTGCTTTTTGGCTAATAGAATTTCCCCTTATTCTATCCACGTTCAGATTTGACTATATTGTTCGTGATTCTCGGGCTTGTGGTCTTAGTTGTAGTTTTCAGTTTGAGAGGTATCATATTCCATTTTCCACATTTGTTGGCTCTTCAAAAATCATGTTGTATATATCATGCTGTTGCTAATTTTGTCCTCTTTAGTTCATTTTACATATGATAGCTTTTTTTGCTAATTTAATCATGAAGCATTGATGTTCACCTGTTGCTTTCAGGTTACTGCAGACAATGCGAGTCATGGATAATGAAATTTGTTACCGAGCCAAGGAATGTCAGTACTATCACTTAACGGACTTCTAATGAACAGTCATTATTAATATTTTAAATTTCACGCTTTATAATTATGCTAGATCTTACTGTACACAAGTTGTTCGTGACCCGTGCTGATCTGCATCGAACTGTCTATACACACGCAAAAGTGAAGGTGTGTTTATTACTGTGATATTGTCTATGTTTTGGAATGATGTTTTTGGTGATTGATGACATAAAGTGTTTTACCTTCTAGAAATTTGCTGATGCAAAGGAAATAGTTGTATGGTTTATGATAGTGTCCAATTTCTACAGGCAATTGAGCTCATGGTCGTAGATGCATTGTTGAAAGCAAATGACCATCTGCAAATTGTTTCTAAGGTTATGGATCCTGCTGAATTTTGGAAGGTATTATAACTTTGGATTTAAACCTTTTATTCCTTCCATGTTGCCGATGTTATCCTATTGCTCTAATGTTGTATTCTGATCCCAAAATTATAGTTGGATGACACAATCATTAAAAGAATTGAAATTAGTACCAGTCCAGAGCTCAAAGAAGCCAGAGATTTGATTTTGAAGATAAGGAGGAGAGATTTGTATCAGGTTTCTATACAGTCTACTTTTTATGTCTTTTTAATTTTATTGTTTGAAAACCTGTATGTTACATTGTTACCTCTGGTTTTCATGTCTCATAGTATTGCAATGAGTTTATTGTTCCAAAAGACCAGCTTGAGTACTTCAAGGATATTACTCCGGAAGATATTGTTTGTTCACAGGTACAAGTCAAGGACATATATTTTAAGCTATGACAATTCATGTTTGTTTAGTGATTACTCTAAAATCTTTTTGTGTAGGTGAATGGTGGGGAGATTCTGAAAGAAGAGGATATAGCTTGACAATTGTCAAGATTGATCTGACTAAGGAAATGAATAACCACTTCAAAAGGTATGAAAGTTAGTCTATGAATGAGTCGACTTTTGATCATTTAAGCGATGTTCCTCATTCATACTGACAATTTCCCCCTGCTTGTTTCCAGCATCAAGTTCTTTCAGGTATGAATTACATGTGTAACCCTGCTTTGATTTCCTCAATGTTTGGTTTGGGTGTAAGTGAAGTCTTGTTCCATGAATTTTACTATATAGTAACTAGTGATCACTGTGTTACTTGGAACTCTGTTTTACCTCCAATACTCAAATCAGATCCTTTACACTTGAATATGGCCATATGGGTAGGACATGTGGATACTTCACTTTGGATTATAACAGATCTTTTCATCAATTCTGAGTTTTAACACTTGCACACGTAACCGTGTTCGAGTAACAAAAAGTGATATCACATCTATCAAGATTCCTGGATAAATATTTATGTGTCCATTGTCCATGAATAGTGTCATTGAACATTTTTTTGGGTTGTTTTAGGACTATGATTCTAATGAGACCTTCAGCATTGAAGATGATAGGATCAGTCAGCTCCTGCCTTCATGTAATCTGGACAGGATAGTGAGGGTGTACTCTAAGAAGCCGGAGCTGGTACTTCAAAACTATGACTATGCTACAATTTTATATCGAAATATGTTCCATGTCAATTAAAATAATTAAAATGAACACATTATGTAGGTGGCTAGAGTATCCGATGCATTTGAGAACTTTCAGCAGAAGATTTACGGGAGAAAAACTCAAGTGCATGCAACTCCAGAGAAGAAGAGGAAGCGGAGTCTCTGAAATCTGCAAGCTTTAAGTTCCTTAAGTGTACATAACTGAAGATCCAAGACATATCGTATTATATTTTGTTGGTAATCTTGCAGATACTTAACATAGAGGTTTCTAGTTACATAGCTGATACTTTGCTTTTGGGAAATTTGGTTCCTGCTCAACGGTCATACGACTTTTTGACAAAAGCTACCATTGAAGAACTAATTCGTGTTTGCACCGTTAGCACCAAACTGCAAGACGAGACGAGCTTGAAGAATTGGTCGCCATTGCCCTACATACTAGTTTTTGTTTATATTACACACGGACTATTATTTACTGATGGCTGTAGAATGTTTTTTGCTAAGTGCATAATATTCCGTGGATCTCATTCAGGCTTAATGCTGCAAGGAAAGTATTGTACACAAATCAATACTGTCAGATGTAAATGGCAGTTTACATTGTTGATGATTAAAACTGTATTTTGTGAGCGAAAAAGTGTTGGCACTGGTAAATGTTTGGACTTTGGAATTTGGAAGATATAAGCGTAAGTCGTATCATATGATGGGATTATTAAAGATTATTAATATGATATTATGAGGTTGTGTCTTGTATGAATTATTAGTCACTAGGGTTTCAAGAAATATCTTCAATATCTAATTGCATTGTAATTATTTTTGCATCATTTTCCAAAGAAAAATGTTCATCAAATTCAAATATGATTGGGTTTTTATTAAGATCCAATCAAGTTTATGAACCTCAGACAAGGTTTAAATCTACAACTCAGAGCGAATTTTACCTTTTAATAAACGTACCTATAGCCTTTAGGCTTCGGAAACTGAACGGTACGAACAGAAACAAAAATCTGCACAACAATGAAGCACAGAAAACCAATTTCATTTACTTCCAGCTCCAAAAATTTCTACAGAAAGCTCTGCGCATAAACTGAAGCAACTAGCAAAAGGAGTACTGTTGATTACAGAGATCCGCCCCATCCTGTACAATGAGCAAGACGGACTTGAAATGATTTTTTTATGCAAGCTGCTGAAAACGATTTGTATCTGATTGACAGTGTAATGATGGGCTTCCGGAACTAACACTAACCTATACAAAGCTAATTCAAAAATGTATGTGCAACTCTGCATCAGTGCCTTCATTGGTTGGCGCTATGCGCATGTAGCGAGAGAGAGAGAGTTCTTCATTCTGTGATAGTTAGTCTCTACCAAGTAAAGATAAACAGGATATGGTTTCATGACTTCATCTATCGTGAAATTTGAGCTCAGTCAACACCTGCTGTTTCAGCATTTGCGGATAGACAAACAGGCTCCCAGGTACAATTGTCCTGTGTTAGAGCCTTGTGAAATTCATCCTGGAGTAACTTTTTTATTCTCCCTCTCAATCCAGAAGCCTCTTGAGGTTTGAACCAATGTCTGCCAAACTGAGTAGAATAATAAAGAAATGTGAACATATCGAAGCAAATTTAGCAAGAGATTATCGTGAATCAGCAAACACACCAAAGATCTATTACAAGACGTACCATACTCAAGTCTTGCCTTGTCAGCCTCTCCGGTGCCTCTTCAATAAAGCGCTCCATGTAGTATAATACAAAAAGCCCGCAATCATAATCATTAGTCTGCCGGGGAACCTGTGTTGGGATAGAAATAGGCAAAAAGAGATGAGCAAATGTCAAAGTTCAAGATAAACATTGAACAATGATATTCACCCAGTACAAAGTGTAAATCCCAGACAAAGACCTAGCGAGATCAAGACGTTTGTAACACCCAGACAAAGTGTAAATCGAAAAGTTGAAACAACTAGGGTTTGACGTTTGTAAGCTTGGATACGCAATATAATCCATAAAAAGGACTACCAAATCATGGAACATACACCAATGATGGTAGTCAGTGAAGGAGGAATCTATATGTAGAAGTTAAAAACATATTTAACCATATACATCCATCTACAAAATGAGCACATTCAGGAATGTTCACACCAATGACATCAATTGAATACTTGATGGCATCTTCATGATTCAACTCGTTCAAAACTGCAGGACTTCCTAGAAATAACCTTTACTTTTTGACTAATAGCTACATAAATTTGAATAAAGGTTCAAAGGTATGGAGGCCAAATAATACCATTATACAAATTTCATAAGTTTTAACTCGGTGCTCATGTTAGACATGGTGCAAGTATTAGGCTCTGCTATTATGTTTAAAATCCATAATTTTTCATATCACCATAATTTGTCAACTCCACAAGTGATGGAATATCAATGTCCTGTAGGCTGTAGTTCACAGTATATTACTCGAGCCAAGAATCTGCAAAATTACAAGGAGAATTCGACGCACATTACTCGAGCCAAACCCAAGAGTAACACACAAAACAGTTCACACCGTATCTAAAAATTGTTGGCCCATGAAATTTTCTTCAAATTCCCCATTGAGGTCAATGGCCAAATTTCTTCAGCCACAAATAACTATGAGAGCACACTATCTGAATCTAAAACTTTGATTATGGATGTAAGTTAGAGCATTTATGAGCAGTTCTGGGAAAAGCTGAGGTGAACAAACGCAATAAAGTGGATCTCGAACTACTGCTGATAAAATGGATCTTGAACTACTGCAAACAAGACCAAATATCTTTTCGGCAGTACTACTGCTATTAAATTGACTAGAAAGTGAAAATTAGACTAACATCCTACCATCTTATATCCTAAACCAAAGCGCCCTGGCCTGCAAATGACTTGAACTCGAACTACCAAACCCCAATCCAACCTAACCAGCTTCAACTGTCCAGGAACACAGTTTGTTTACTTCTATGAGCTAACTAGAGAGCAAAAGTTTCTAACATTCTCAGTTAAGAAAGGACAGAAACTCAGAAGTCAGATCTCAATAAATGGAGGTAAGTAATCAAAAGAGAAAATGTACAAGTTACGGCTACCTTCAGTTTAAAACTTACACACAGATAAAAATCCAAGCACATAAAAAGATAAACCAACCAAAAAGGACTACATAAAAACAAGTGTTAATAAATGCAGACCCCTCGGCCTACCCTCATTAACCATTGAAAGATAATTACCGTAATAATTCTCTGGTCCATTTTGCGGGGAAGATTTTCCCATATCCTCTCAGGTATGGGAACATTAACAGCACCAACATCTTCATTTAGAATCTTCCATTCGTTTACCAATAAACTGAAGAACATATAAAATAAGAGGATAAATTTTCAGCCAGTATCAAATCCATTGGAAAAGGCTTAGAGCAACAGTGTTTCACATTTAGAGAACCAAAGATTACAAACTTCTAAATTTTTGTTCAAACGAAGTTATATCTGTAGCAACTATTTCAATCATAGCATGAACTCCATAATCCTTCTTCACAATTCAATTTCTGAATTTTAAGATCATGAAAAGATTCCAATTATAAGATAACTAACATATTTAACCGGAACAAAATTCCGATCCTTAACTGAATTCTTATGGTCAATTTTAATGGCGTGGTAAAATTGATCTTAAACAATTCATCGTTGAGAAACCAGAACAAAAGGTCAACCAAGGGAAAAGTCGCTGGCATGCATGCACACCAGAAGACCATATCTCAACAGGAAATTATTAAATTTACAGCAGCAGAGCTTCCAAATGACAAAACAAAGCATAAGAGGTTCTGAGACTGGAAAAGTACATGATTTGTTCCTCCCTCAGACACTCAACAACTTCCCTTCCCCAACAAAAAAAAACACGACCAAAACCGAACCCCAGCCGACCTGGCTTTTATGTGTGCTTCCCAATCAGTAAACATACATATCTTGCCTTTTTCTACCAGCATCCACAATTCATATACTAACGTTTCCAGCTCCATATAAATTTTGGAGATGGATGTTAATTCTTTCCTACAACTTGCACTACTTTCTTCATTTTCCAATAGTTTTTCTACAGCAAGTCTTTGGAGCACTCAATAAAAAACTGCACTTTTTAAAAGAACATAATCATTTACTTGAATGATACAAACTTCTATGTAACTAATTCAAGCAAGCAGCAAACCCGCGACCCATATGGAAGCTTGCATATGGCTGAGAAACAATAAGCAATAGCATCTCAGAAAAGACTGTATATTCCCCAAATATTGCAAAATCAAAACATAATTCCCAATCTACATTGCAGGGGAAAATAGTTTCCACTCTACCGTCCACGTCAGACGGATTTTTAGGAAAAAAATATTCAGAGTAAACCGACATCTCAGATGGCAATTTGGTAATTTTACCAAACCGCCATCTAAGATAGCGATTTCCTTTATTCTAAAATTGAAATGAAGCAATAAAAACGCTGAATATGTGGGGCACAGGTTTCAATCCCACAAATTCACAGTTTAGCACCTTAAGGGCTAACCACTGAGCCAAAAGAATTTGTATGAAGGATTAATACCTATGTGCTATATAAGTTTGTATTTGAGATAAAGTAAATGCCAAAATTGTAACACATGGCGAAAAAAATTATACCAAAGTAAACCGCGCGGTTTGGTATTTATAATGATGTTTTTTTTCTTCATTCGTATCAAATCCTGTTCTAAGAAAGCGGTTTATTAAAAAATCAGATCAAACCGCCATCTCAAATGCCAGTTTGCTAAAAAAATTATGAAAAAAAATTGACAAAGTCTCCTACGTGGAATTTGGATGGGAATTAAATTTCCCTACAATGCAATGTTGGAAATAGTTTCCAAATAACATTATTGATGGAAAAGAATCGAAAAAACATCATCATGAGGTTGCTCATAAAAATGCATGATGCACAACAAAACTGATCGAAGTTCACAGACTAGGAAAACAAACAAATTAAGATTATAACTTTAACAATGCATGATATCATATCAGCAGGAGTAAGCTCCCTCACCTCTTAATATTATCAAAAATCGAAGCACTACAGTGCAAGCCCAAAGAATCCAAATGGAGTACGGTCAGCTCTGATTCACCATCCTTATCAGGGATGCATATTATTACCAAGCTCCAATGCTTACTGTGGATAAGAGTTTAATAAGTATTAAAACTAGTGGGTTTTAATATTTTCCACTTGCTAGTTACAAGAATAGAATCCAAACGACAGACATGAATGGGAAAGAGAATATATCACAGAAGAAAACATCTAAAATAAATTTCGCATGTTCACTGGATGGCATGGAGCTTATCAGTGAACTCTATTCTCAATCGCTGGGTGAAACTTTCAAAAGATCGTCAATTCATCAATTCACGTAGTTCAACAAGACACAAAACACATGTTTGCACTCAATCAAGATTCAGGATTCGATTAGATGCAGGATTAAGAATCTGAAGGATAAAACATCCATTTCAGAGAAAAGGCATGCAATAAACAATGTTATTTTTTTAGTTTCAAAAAAAAAAAATTCAAAATTAAAACTGAAAATCTCGATTTAGCATGAAGCAAAACTAAGACATTGTTTCATTCTTTTTAGGGAGTAAACTATTCCTTAACATAGGCCCTAATGTTAACCTGAAGAAAAAGTAGCAAGATCTTAGAGATTAAGAACCAGTACCAGCAACATGAAACACCGGAATTCCCTTAACATGAACCCAGAAATATACTCCCTCGCTTCCATTGAATTCGCTACATTGCATTTTCCCAAATGAGAGCTTTATGGAAGAAAGGTATCAAAATCAATGAGACGGAGAGAATAAAAAGCTAAATAACTAATTGAGCTACTACATCAGACAACACAAAGTAACCTGTGCTGATAGCTTTACGCTACTTAATAATGCCCTAGTGCTGAAAAACAGCCTCATTATACATACAGCTACAAGGTCATTGAGGCCCAGTTGTGCAAATCAACACTATTTTGTTGAAAGCAGAAGCATACAAAACATTCAAGTAGCTATTTATGCCCACACATATAGAAGAGCAGAAGCATTCAATTCTCATCTAGTGAGTGTGTGAAACCAGTATCAAGGCTTCATGACACTAGAACGACTCTATTGTCTATTATCAAGTTTCTTACAAGTTGCAATATTGACCATTATGGACATATTTAGAATTCATGAGTTCGAAAAACCCAAAGACAGTATCTGAATATATCAGAAGACGGCAGTGCTATAATAGTGAATTAAAACGAGATCTTAACTTAAACAAGCACACTCAATAAAGGAGAGGATCTCAGTAAAAGAAATAGTAAAGAGAAGTCTAGACTACTATGACCAAGGTCTAAGTTTCTAGAATACGCATTTCTGAATATAAATATCGCTTCAAAATTCAAATTGAAAAGTTTTTTCATATTAATAAGAATTTTCTTTTTATAAAAGCCACCATACTAGCAAAAAAATCCCAGAAAACACACTGCACACATCAGTAGAGCTTTGAAAGAAGATATAGAATGCAAAAGATGAACTGCATGTATTTATTTCGAGCCTACGCCAACAGGGTGTATTCTGGTTACCCAATTTGAAAACAAACAAGATGTAAGACAGTCAAACACAAATACTATATGCAAATGCAATACTGAGATAACTGCATATTAGATGGGGACTAACCCCAAACCTAAAATAAAAAATCAACAAATCTAGACTCTGAACAAATTCCAAATATCAAATGTTGAAGCTTACTCTTCATTTATCGGGAGAAAAATGTATGCCTTCTGAAATATATTGACACCTTTCCACCACCTTCTAAACCTCATGAAGAAAGCTTCTTTGTCACTCTTCTGCAATTGACAGCAAAGAAAAACAGTTACTAGTTATAATAGCAAGTGAACATAGCATCAGGACTTCAGTCAAACATAATGAAAGAAGATTAAAACTCCAAATCACCGACATCATAGATTATGCTACTCCACATATTGTACCACTATTTCCATTTTTAATACTCAAAATAGTAGTCAAGGATATTGTTAACAAGATAAGAAAATGCGAGTTCTCCATTATTCATTGTAGGATGGCAGGAGCCAGGAATGGGTTATTGGCATAAATTTTAATAGTGGCCCGAAAAAATGTTTGACTCACTCAGAAAGATAAAGTTCTTAGTTCAACTCGGATATTATTCCTTGGTGAAGATCAATTGAAATTTAATTCAACATACTGTTTGAACTTCATTAAATAGAGCACATAAGAAATCAGGAGAAAACGAATAGAGAGAAGAGAAAAACGAGCAACACTGAAGAACAAAATGGGTGATTCATCAACATGAAAAAATAACCTCCAAAACAGCCGATATTACTATGAACTACAATGATCTCGAAGTCTTAATTCCAAGGCATCTCAAATCCAGTATATTGATGATGCTAGTAAATAATAAATTATAAATACATACCTAGCCATGTATTATATTAGACAGAATGAATCTAGCAAAGGATACAACATAGTGGTTAGAAAATGATGATTAAGAAATAAGAACCATATAACTTGTTAACATATCAATCATGATGAAGCTGCTGGGATAGATACAACAAGCATGCTGACATAACAAGCCATTAGTCAAGAAAATACCAGAAAGGAAAAACATTACAAAAAGTATCATCAGTTTTCAAATGATCCATCCAACAACCACAAATGATGTGTGAAGGATGAAATGCAAAGTAGAGCTAGAGCTACATTATGAAGAAATTAAAACTTAAAATTAAATAGCTTTTAGCTAGTAAGTTAGGGCAAGATAGTATCTTAGTCATATGATGAATGCCACAAGGAATCACGTCGATTAAAATCAAAACCTCAAACATGATCGAGGGATTCAAATGGATATATGGTGCCATTATTCCCCTGAGAGAAAGAGAGATAGAACTTAAGAGATCACCTGGTATGATACAGCTTCTTGGAGCTTGCTATAAAAATAAGTATTGAAAAAGTAAAATTTGTACTGCAACGAAGGAGCTGGTGAGTGTAGTTCCTGGAGAAATCTGGAGGATTGAAACAGCAAGTTAGACAACAAATGTATGTCACTCTCACAAGTCATCTTAAAAGAAAAAACTTGGATCTATAATACAGTAAAACGACAAAGAGAAGAAACTAGCTGCTTGCACAACATGCTTCAATTTCAAACAACTCTCATCACAAATGAATGTTAAAATTATGTCCCCATTCGTATAAGTGAACAGAGTTGTGGAAGTTACTTGCAAGTGTGACATCGCACATCATAACTGTGTAGCATCAGGCAGGTGTGACAAATTGGAAAAAGTTCATGCTGTTTTTACCTCACATTTAGCTTATTTAAATAAACCTCATCTGCCTTATTAGAACTCATTTGGACTAATCTGAGCTTACACCTTTTGTGAACTTAATTAAAGTAGACTTGAATTTGAATCTACAAGAACGTGAGTAGCCACACTGCTGGAACTTGACTTATTTTACTTTTCCTTAAACCTACTTTCTATGAGAAAAGATGAAAATAATGCAACTATATCCACCTCGTATTCACTTAATGTACGCGTTATATGCACCCTATACAATCATCATTCCTCATCAAATAAATTAATAAAAGTTTAGCTAATATACCTTACATAAAAGTTGTTAACTATAGCCGCCTCGTATATGCACCCTATACAATCATCATTCCTTAAACTTAATTTCTACGTGAAAAGTTGTTAACTATATCCACCTCGTATTCACTTAAGATGGCTTTAAGGAAACCCATTGAATCCTGACTTTTACATCTGTTGTCTCTAGCAAGGTGTTAGCTATATACCTTACATAAAAGTTCATGATCGTTGAGGTCAAGCATTCTCCATGTTCTAAGCATTTTAATTCTGAGTATAAGATTTCAAAAGATTTAGGATCCTCCCTGCATAAAAAAAATTCATAAAACCACTACAATTGCATCAAAGAACATCTTAGGCAGGTACAATAGCTAAATTGTACGAATGTGCTGCTGTGAAGAGCGATACCTAGATGGATAATAGATCTTGCCCTCGCTATACCTGTAGATGATACACAATAAAACCACTTCAGTATTAACAGAAAAGTTGTGATGGAATCAAAAGATTTAGCAAAAATGCTTTAAGTTATCATACTTGGTTGATAGTTCTTTGACATCTTGGTTTCCCTTAATAAACTCATGCTCCTCGTCTACCAAAACAACAGTCTGCCCTTCCTACGTTAGGGCAACAGAATAAATCAGCTAAAATTCCAATTATCCATCTTAAAAAACCAACTTCCTAGAAAATATAGGGTTTCCCTCTTTTCTTATGTTGTACTCCCTCCATTTTATAGGGTTTGCCCCCATTTGATAAAAAAATGTGCTTTTTATGGTTAATGTCCAACAATAACGGAAAGAGGAAGTACTAAATAGACTGATGGTACAGTATCAACTTTTATAATATAAGTTTAGACAACTTCTTCAGTTTTGGACAAAATGCAGTAAGCTAAATGTGCGTTGCCAAAGACAAAGTTGTCATAGAAAAAAACCTCAGTCTGAAACTAGCTCGATGTGGAAAAAATGGGGCATATAAAGCGGGAAAAACATACCTTATCATTCTTTGAGCCATTGGAATCCAAAGCTCGAGAACCATCCCTGTATATAGGTTTTTAAAAAATAACCATCACTCTGTTAACAGATACAAACAAAATTTATACCAACCATATGGGGTCACCGACATGAACCAAAGATAAACAACTATAAGTGAAAGAAATTATCTGTTCAATAAGATAAACATGAGCATAATCAGCTGCATAAACATCAACACGGAAAGGAGAAGACAATCCGCACATTGAATTAGAGTGTAGTTATAAAAGAAATGATAAACCCAATGGTCCAGTTGTCCACCTCATAATATGCTCTTTGGCCCTTGGGATGATACATCAGCTGAAGTACCAAAATAAAAGCAAAAACCACTATGCCCTTTGTCATCAGAGGTCCAGTAGTTACTATTAAACGATTCCTTTGATTCATGGGAGTGAATCAGTCTAAACGAGAGGGGAGTTCCTTTAATTCATGGGAGTCAATCAGTCTAATCAAGAGAGGAGAGATGAACACAATGGATGCAACAATAAACGGAAAAGCAAAATAGTAATACATACTTGTCAGTAAATGAGCCAGTCATCTGATCCTTTACTTGAGGAGAAGAGCCAGTTGAAGAAAACCTGTCTGCCAGCTTTTCATGTAGTCGCATGTATTTTCCACCATAACGACCAAAATGGTCTTCTGGCTTCCACACAAAAAATTCCTTGGAACGTAGCCCAGGTTTTGCTCTTTTGCTTTCTGGTAACCTCTCCGCGGATTTCCTTTTAAACTTGCCACAAGGATTAATTAATGAAATTTCTTGATTAAATGCATTGCTTGCTTGATTAATGGTCTGCAAAATTAACAGAATCAAATAGAAGCACTAATTAACTAAAAAGATTAAATTGCTGCAGTCACATAAGAGAAGCCATACATTCTGTTCCAATTTCGAATTATCATCTTCCAGTTTCTTGAAATAAATGTCGGCAAATTTAGACCTTGAAGGGGATTGAGAAGATGGCACTCCTCGCTTAGATTCATCTAAAGAACCTATCACATGATTGGGTGCTTCCTAAGTTAGTCCGCTTTCAAAAACATTTAAAAAGAACATAGAACCAAAACTAGAATACGTTTTAAGTAGCTCATACAGCAAGCCTAAATAAACATCAACGTAAATAACACATTTAGTGAGATGAATTTTCAATGTATGAACTCAACGAATCTGAAAGGGACAAAAAAGAGAGCATGACACATCAAAACAAACAGTATGTAAAATACTGGATTTGTATAACCAAAAAGATAGAAATGCACAAGTAGACCCCCCCCCCCCCCCCCGGACTCAAAACACCAAAAACAATTCCACCAGCACACAAATTACACAAACAGAAACTCCAACAATTCCACAACCAACGAGAAATAATCCCATGACTCACAGCATCATGCAATCAACTTCCTCCAAAAACATTGAGACACGTAGTGAGAATAGAACTCACTACTGTCATTACAGAGCAAACAAATATCCAGTATGATAACCGAAAACCACATAAATCACCCAGGGTCTCTGTTTTAAAGCAAAACGTGTATATAAACCAAGGCTATAGACAATTTCCATCTGAAAGCTCTCACCACCCAGAGTATGAAAGCTCTCACTGCGCAGATAAATACAAGAGGCTGAACAGATGGATATAATGGTGGGTGGTGGCATGGTGAAGTACCTAAGAAAAGACCTACAAGCAACAATGAGAATATTGTTAAATACTAGCAAGCAAATGCTTGCATAAAGTTGCTTACTTACACCCTGCCTAAAGTCATCAACCAGACAACATCGGATAACTAAAATTTATTCCAACGCATTATTACTTGAGCATGTGGTATTAAGTGGTATTAAACATTGTGAGCAAAAAAACCTTTTTATGATCAAACTTTCATCACCATGGGGATGACACGATACATATTAGAAATATACCCTACAAATCATTCTCATTACCACCAATTAGTACCGTTAACCAAACTTTCATTACCATAAGCAAACAATTTTCTTTTTCCTTTTTCGTCTTCAATATCAACGACTCTGATGAACTATTTTACGCTTTCGTTAAAATTCTGTCATTTAGGGTATGCCAACTAATTTATTTTAACGTTAACTGTCCCTAAATTAAATAAGCCCAAAATGTGATTACATATTGTGTACCTAACTACCTATGTCAATCACAATCTTCATTTTTATATCATCCATGACCATATCTTGAGTTAAAAAGTCCAACATCTCGAGTTTGATCAAAAGTACGAAAAAAGATTACAAATCAAGCCAAGTTTGACATTTGGACATGCAGCCATGAGTGACACAAGTTACCGAGTCGAACTAGCATCCCATGTCTAATACAAATAAATAGATTACAACCTCAAGAGTCAAGAGCCCACATTAATTATGCATAAGCTAAATTACAAGATACAGATAAACGAAAAGGAAGAAAATATCACCTTTAATATTGAGAATATCTGAGTGCATTGGCTTCATGAGTCCGTTGGCAACCTGTAATTTTTAGATGAAGAAAAAAAAATCACTACTTCCCTCGAAAATAGTCATTCCTGAAAATTAATTTTATCACACCATGGAGCTAAATGTGAGAAAAAAATTAAAAGTGAGCAAAATTAAACAGCAGAATAGAAGATATAAGCAAAATGTTACGAGTTGGCCATTATTTGAAAAACAAATACAAGCAGTATTCTTTGCACCACCATTCAAGCTTCTTCCAAATTTTCTCACGTTTAAAAAGAAATTGCCATTAAAAAATTTAGGACTTTCAAAAAAAAATGGAGATTAAAACATCATTATCCTTAAACAAGACCAACCCCCGGATAAGCAGGTCGGACGAGCAATCCTGCCTACAAGTCCAAGTGATATTAATGCAGCTATTCCACATGCTAAACACAAACTAAACAAATAATGTAAACAAAATTAAACCCCCATTGAAGCTGCATAATACTAGTTCAGTAGTAGAAACAGGACTGGAAACACTGGAGTGAGAAAATACTAGATAGTAAATCATAGAAGAATCAATTAATGGAGACATAGGAGAAAACTAAGTAGTACCTCTATTGTGGGAGAAAGCTCCTATTAATCGCAATAAGAATTGGAATAAAAAAGTAATTTGACTTTTCATACTTTCATACTAATAAAAACTTGCCCGTATCCACAAATTTCATACAGCAACTAACGTTCAAAACTATGTATTGTCTATGCCACACAGCATTTAAAATGAGACAGATGGAATATTAAACTAATAATAATAGACAACATAAACATGAACCATATCCCTAAACCTCACTCAATTATTCATGCAATTGAATAGTTTGCTCCATGTCACCACAAAGGCCAACTTGGCATTGCAACAATGATATATCTTCCTATACAACACACCACCATCCACTTACAAGGAAAATTACACTATGAAAGATTAACACTATCAAACCAACAACCATTTCAGGTTTAGAATGAGAGAGCTAATAACTACCAACTAATCAAGTGTAACACATATAAGCCTAATAAGGTACATTGAAATAATTATACAAAAATCTCGGATTAAAAAACGTAGGATGTATAATCAAATGAGAAGTGAATTTGGCAAGGCGAAATTTTATCTTGCCAACGCAATTAATTTATATTCCAAACCACGAAAACATAACTTCATATCTAGTATAGATGTCTTCCAAACATCCAAATATTGTTTTGCATTATCAGTGACCTAATTTAAAGATATTAATGGTCAAAATACATCAGAAATTGAGTAAAAGAAACTCAAAGAGACCTCATTAGAACGGCAATTTTGGCGGCGTTTTAATTCATCCTCATAACACTGCAATCTAGCCTTAAATTTGGCACCACCATCAGGCAATTTACCAGATAACGTGGATATATTTTTATTAGTCCTATCAATTGCCGATTTTAATTCATGAACACTCATCGATGACAAATTTTCTCCACTACCAGTAGAAGGAGGATCATCGTCCGCCACTAATTTCCTCTCCTTCTTCAATTTCCGACGCCGAGTTTTCGACGGAACAACAACAAGCTCTTGTTCTGGTTCGTCATCGTGATCTTCACCAAAAAGCTCGGCGAAATTGATCTTCAATTTCTGCTTCTTCTCGATGTCTTCGATGACAGCCATTTCGGCGTTTTCTTCGACCTCCATTGTTCCTGGAAGTAAAGAAAATTGAAGAGTGATGAAGATTGTGGGAACGGAGTGCCAAAAGAAAAATAATAAGGGTTTTAGAAGGGTTGGTGGGAGACTAAATTAGTTTGAACTTTGCCTCATTTGATCATGTTCGAATTTTCGTTTATTCTAAAAAGGTTCGGATTTTGGGCATCATCTTCATTTAAAAGTTGTTATAGGGTTTTTTGGGTTTATTTTGGATTGATTATGGGTTTTTATGGGGTATTTTGGGTTGATTATGTGTTTTTTACCCATAAAAACTCATAATCAATCCAATATCAACCCAAAAAACCATAAAAACCTTTAAATGAAGATGACCCCCAAAGTTCGAATCTTTCTAAGATAAATGAAAGTTCGAACCTTTAGAAGCAAATGAAACGAAATTCGAACCTTTAAAATCAAATTTTCCCTAAATTATTTGTTGCAATTTGAAAGTTTTATGACTTAAAAATCAATTTCAATATTTGAAAAAATTAATTACTATTTACAAGATATTATATTCTTACTAAAGGAAAGCAGTCAATTTTATTTACAGAAAGTGAGAGTCTTATATAAAGAGGAATTAATTAGCATTGTTGTATGGAGATTAATTTTCTTAATTTTCATACCTATGTTGGTATAAGGAACCGAGATATAAAAAGCACCATACTTTTAGTTTTAACACAAAAAATTTAATTAGCCCCTTTTTTAAATTTAATGGTTAATGATTAGCATATCTTAAGACGGGTACATGAACATATCTGTAACACTCCGGCCCCTCGGACCGCTGGTGACTACTCATGGAGACTGTAGACTAGCCCCACAGACCAACACAAGTCTTTCCAGCGCACATTGGCCTCACTCGTGCGCACCCAGGAAAACTTCCCAGGAGGTCACCCATCCTAAGATTGCTCCCCACCAAGCACGCTTAACTGTGGAGTTCTTAGCAAATGGGCTCCCTAGAAAAGAAGATGCACCTTGTTGATATGAGTAGTCTATCAATCTCTTTTCAAGCTAACTCTGGGGTATCACACTCACCCCCACTTAAGAATACAACGTCCTCGTTGGACCGTCACTACAGGATCTTTTCCCCCGCTAGGTGCGCTGAACACACAATCAGCCACGGTCGCAGGGTTGCTCTGATACCATTTGTAACACTCCGGCCCCTCGGACCGCTGGTGACTACTCATGGAGACTGTAGACTAGCCCCACAGACCAACACAAGTCTTTCCAGCGCACATTGGCCTCACTCGTGCGCACCCAGGAAAACTTCCCAGGAGGTCACCCATCCTAAGATTGCTCCCCACCAAGCACGCTTAACTGTGGAGTTCTTAGCAAATGGGCTCCCTAGAAAAGAAGATGCACCTTGTTGATATGAGTAGTCTATCAATCTCTTTTCAAGCTAACTCTGGGGTATCACAATATCCCCATTAAGTTAGTCCTTTGAGAGATCCTCTCTTTGAAAGATGTATCTCAAGCCCAGCCCATTAAAAGATTAATATCTATTTTATCATATTCTTAATGGCTACTTACAACATCCTTGATGCTACTTAACGTATCGTTAATGCCTATTTTCAATATCTTAAATGTCCACCTACATCATTTTTAATGCATACTTACAATATTTTAAAAAATAGGAAAAATTATATAAAACCACCTAATCTATACACTCTTTTTTAAAAAACCACCTTATATAAATTTTTTTGCAAAAAACCACCTTACATAATACATATCTTTGCAAAAGACTGTCTGTTACTCTATTTTGTCAGTTGACCGGCATGTTTAACGTTTGACCAGGTAGTCTTTTGCAAAGAAATGCATTATGTAAGGTGTTTTTTGCAAATAGATGCAGTATGTAAGGTGGTTTTTGCAAAGAAATGCATTATGTAAGGTGGTTTTTGCAAACGCACGTGCTAGTCAAACGTTAAACATGCCGGTCAACTGACGAAATAGAGTAACAGGTGGTCTTTTGCAAATAAATGCATTATGTAAGGTGGTTTTTTGCAAAAAAAATTTATATAAGGTGGTTTTTTAAAAAAGAGTATATAGATAAGGTGATTTTACATAATTTTTCCTAAAAAATATTAATAAATTGGCCTAATTAGATATGATCTCTCGAAGAGACGGTCTATTCGATATCCCCATTTTTAAAACTTTTTGAAGTAGAGTAATATTTTAAAATAAATTATTGTAACTCCTAGTTCAAGTTAAAAATTCCATATTTCCCCAATTGTCTCTAACCACTTTTCCACTCCATCCCAACTCATTACTCAACCCACCACCATCCCAATCCCACAAATCACCACCAAACTCTCTGCCTATCTCTCTTCCAAAAAAAAATGGGTGTGATTGACAAAAACTCTGCAGATGAAGCAGCAATTTCATTAATTTCCAATGAATCCCCAAAGAACATTCCAAAAGATTCATTTCACTTTGCTTACATAATCTTCTTCACATTAGGAGCTGGGTTTTTACTCCCATGGAATAGTTTCATCACAGCCGTTGATTACTTTGACTTTCTTTACCCTGATCATAGCGTTGACCGCATCTTTGCGGTTGTTTATATGCTTGTGGGTCTTTTTTCTTTACTTGTGATCATCTTTTCTCCAAGAAAGTCTGATGCTTTTGTTAGGATCAATGTTGGGTTGGGCCTTTTTGTGGTTTCTTTGCTTGTTGTGCCTGTTATGGATGTGGGTTATATTAAAGGAAGAATCGGGCTTTCTGATGGGTTTTATGTGACTGTTGGAGCTTTGGGCTTATCCGGGCTGGCTGATGCTTTGGTCCAAGGCGGGCTTATCGGGTCAGCTGGTGAGTTGCCTGAGAGATATATGCAAGCTGTTGTTGCTGGTACTGCTGCTTCAGGTTTGTGTTACCCAAAAAAATTTGATCTTTTTTTAGTTTTCTTTTGAGTATTTGGGTTTGAATTTGTTGGAAATTTTGGTATTTTTGAGCATTGATCTTGAAATGTGTTGTGTTTTTGTTGATTTCATGAGTATTTGATTTGTTTTTTTGTTGGAAAATTTGATATTTTGGAGAATTTAACTTGAAATTTGTTATCTTTCTGTTAATTTCATGAGTATTTTATTTTTTTGTTTGTTGGAAATTTTGATGTGTTGGAGGATTGAACTTGAAAGTTGTATTGCATGATTTGACTTGGGAAATCCAAGTAAGCTTGATTACAAGACATATATAATCAGTAAAATTATTTAAACTGGTAGTAATTTTGGTATGAAATTGAAAGCTATGATCTTACAGCTAGTTTCCTGAGACACCGTCTTTTTTAGAGACGTCTCTCAGGCCCGATCCCTTGAAGCTTATTGCCTATATTTACTCTATATTTTTCCTATTAGGCCAACGCAATAGAGATGGTCTCACCGTCTCTCACAAGAATTTGTGATGATCTTATTGTTGATTGAGTAAATGGGCTATTTGATGCGAGAGTTTATTGGGCATATGTCAAAACAATAATATTTCATTACTCTAATGCCATTGTGAGGCTCCTACCTAAATGGGTATAACGTCGGATGAACAAACTTGTTAGTGACAACAAAATGGCTGTTTTTAAATTGACTCTTGATACCAAATATCATCAGACTCTTCACCAAAAAACTTACGATCTTTGGCTCCATCAAAATAAGGGACTGTCATAGGACAAAAAGGAGAATTCACCCAAAAGACTGGCCCATTAGGTAAGAGAGCCCATTTACCTATAAACCCCACACCAATTGCATTTTACAACCGATGTGGGATAATTCTCATACCTTGCAATAGACCATAACAATCGACCCCCCATGGCCATAAGGCCAACGTCCTCGTTGGATCATGGCTGCATTGGGTCACCGTTACGAGCATTATGTGATTCATAATCCTTTACGAGCATTGCAAGACTTGCCTAGAATCAGCGATCTTTTTTTTTTGGGAATGATGGCTTGACTGCAGTGCATTTGCTTATTGCAGGTGTCCTTGTTTCCTTTCTAAGAATCTTCACAAAAGCGGTATACCCGCAAGATTACAATGGTTTGAGAAATAGCGCAATCCTATACTTTGTTGTCGGGATTGTACTTATGGTAATCTGTGTCGTATTCTACAATGTGGCCCATAGACTCCCGGTTATCAAGTACTACCATGAACTCAAGCAACAGGCTGTTGACGAGGCAGACGAGAAGAAGGGCCCTTTATCGGGCCCTGTTTGGGAGATAATGGGAAGAATCAAATGGCATGGGGTTGGGATTGTAATCATCTATGTTGTAACTTTATCCATCTTTCCCGGCTTCATTACCGAAGATGTTCATTCCGAATTACTCGGAGATTGGTACCCGATTCTCCTCATCACGAGCTACAATGTATTTGATTTAGTGGGCAAGTCTTTGACCTCGCTCTATCTCCTCGAGAATGAAAATGCTGCTATCAGTGCATGTTTTGCTCGACTGCTGTTTTATCCTCTCTATTTGGGATGCTTACATGGCCCTCAATTTTTCCGAACTGAAATTCCTGTGACCGTGCTGACCTGCCTATTGGGGCTAACGAATGGCTATCTAACAAGTGTGTTAATGATATTGGCGCCCAAAACCGTCCAACTTCAACATGCCGAGACAGCAGGTATTTTAGTCGTGCTGTTCTTGGTTGTTGGTTTGGCTTCTGGTTCGGTCGTGTCTTGGTTTTGGGTAATTTGATGCTCATTTACTTGAGATCATCTTCATTCTATGTCAAGTTAGAGAAGGCAAATGGCTCATCTCTTACTTGTATTTTCAATTGTAAAGCTCTGCAGGAACTAACATACATTTCTTTGTTTATAGCCAAGTAAAATATTGTCTATTCCTCTTTAATTTATACAAAATATTGTGAAGAATTTTTTATTTTTTTCATGTGATTATGCCCTCACTTTTCTGTCATTTTTATTACACCAATTTAGGTGCATTTAGAACCTCTATCTTTTATTGTTGAGAGTTGGTTTATATTGAGCATCCTGGTTGGATGGGTTGTGATTGTTACAAACAATTGTCATCTTGTTAGTAAACAGCGTCGGTCACGGAACACCCTTGAAAGGCGCATAATGTCATTATGTGACTTCTACCTAAAATAAGGTTTGCTTATTCTCCAGATACCGTCATTGCTTCTTCTCCGGAAAAAGAAATTCATGACACTTGGGTCTTCTACCTCCACACGACATTGCTCCGTCAGGCTTAATTGATGAACCCAGTTAATTGAGGTGTTTGTATTTCAAGTTATATCATTTTTATTTGTGCAAATATCCACATCAAATAGAGACAAATATAATACACTGCAAATGCTAACATTATATTTTAAAATTAATTCACAAGTATTTAGAAAAAATTATCAGTCACAGTATCACATGGTACTGTAAGTAAACTACATTAATGACACCAAAAAAACTAACAGAATGTTCCTTTTAGCCTAGAACCAATATAACTCAACAGGTTTTGTATACATAATAAAGTGGTTTTCCGGCAATGAAATTGGTAGTCACATTCTGTGGATCTGTAGTAGCTCAAACTCTACTCAAATTACTCTTGATTTTTGAAAATGTTCCGGTTTCAGAGAAATACGTACTCTGAGTTCCGCTGCCAAGTTGATGTGCATGAGCCTGCGGATTTGAAAGTTCTATGCCCTGCAAAGGTGCAACTCAACATCAGCCACCGAGTTTATTAGCAAACTAGCATCGCGGTAAGCATGATGCATATAACTTGCAAATGAGATTTGCACAAAGATAAGTACTATTGTGTCCCCTGAGTTTGCTAGTTACGGATCAACACAGATATTATGGATAAGTTCAATTGTTTGTAAAATAAGGCAAAAAAAAATTCAACTTTCGATGATATTGAAAGAGAGATGAAATGTATAGATGGTAATTAAAGGTGGTAGGGACCAATTCTATAAAAGGAAAGTAGCAACTTAAGGGATCACTAATGAATGATACAAATTAAATTTTATTAGATAGGTGAAAAGAAAACAAACCTGGACAGGAGTAAATGCTAAACTTGAAGTTAATCCGGAGGTAGCGCCACTGCTTCCATAGCGCTTCTCCTTGAATCTGCAAAAATTAAAAGAGAAATCATCAAGAAAGGTTAACCTACATAAACTTAAAGAACCATTTTCCAATTACAAGCAATGGCAGTTGGCACTTGTGAAATAGAATAACTAGAAGAATTCTCACTTCTTAGAAACTTTGACCGCAAGCTTGCTTGGACCAGCAGACATGCGCAGCTTCCCACTACCAGCTTGACCAAGCATTCCATAGCCTTCTCCCAATCCATCACCTATAAGAACAAGTAAAAAATAGATAATCAAGATATGCTGATAATACATGAAAGAAACCATTTGATCAAATTACGGCGAATTGTAGTGAACTACGGAATATAAAGTCATTCACAAAAATAAAATATGAAAAATCATGAGTTCTAAACTGAATAAAATAGTGCGAGAATGGAAAACGTAAGAACTACTATTTAATATTGCCTTTGTTTTTTTAGTGATTCAAAAACTTAAGGGATGTGAGCGAGCACAAAAACACGAGCGGAGAGCAATAAAGGGACATAAAAGAAAAGGAGATTATGTGATATGGACAGAGATAAAAAGATAAAGCCAAAAAAGGAATTAATGTAAGAAACTTCCAACTTCTAACTTCCAATAAAAATGAAGTGTCGGAAAAAAGTGTCGAGATTAAAAAAGAATGGAGGTAGTACATATCTCGGTGCCTTGTTGATATTGGCTGCCAAGAATATTATCAGTTGTCTAAAGCATTAGAGTAATTAGGCTAAGTAAAGCTGAAAGAGAAAATTTACCTAAGGAACTCTCTTCAGGCACGCCAAACTGCATCCTGTTTGCCAACTTCCTCATATCGGTGACAGCATATCTTCATATGAACAAGGAAAGAAATAAGCAAACAATTTCAGCAAAACTCATTCAAAGACAGAACTGGAACAGGTATACCTTTCCTTCGCCTTACGTAGCCTCCGTCCACCTCTTTTCTTTTTAGGTTCTGTATCAGGCACAGGAAGAGGCTTTGGGATCTTAGGAGGTGGTGGCTCCTGCCACTTCTCGATCTTCTTGCGAATCTCTTCACGTAATTCTCTTCCAGTCTTTCCAGTCGAATCACCTCTTGTGGAATCTACTCGAGCGGCCAAGGTTGACTTTGCAGCTAAAAGACGACATGCACGCATTCTCAGAGGGGGAGGCGTAGTCTGAAATACCTCTGTCTGCTCAAGATATCCAACACGAAATTGAGATGTTGCAGTGGAAAATCCTGCAAAATTCTTCCTATTGACCCCAAGAAGCTGAACGTTGCAAGCTGGAATTTTTGCTAAAGCAGCTAAACCTCCGGCAGTTCCCATAAGTTTTGCTGCAACAGCACTTCCTACAATAGCTGAAAGATTTGGTGCAATATACAACATTCTGCTTTCCACGAAATCAAGAACTTTCTTCCTAGCTGAATCAAGCTCAATTGCACGATCGCAAGCCTCAACAGTCTTCTGCAAAACCTCCTCTGGGAGTGGTTTACCACTGGTGGTTGAAGCAGTGACAGAAACAACCATGATGATAGCAGAAGGCAAAAGCCCTTCCAGATCAACTAATGTCAAGTCCATTTCATTACCAATTTTCTTGACAACACGAGCATAGTCAATAGGGTGATGAACAAGAGATTCAAGCTCTGGAAACTTGAGACGATATTTGTCACGGATGAAGTTGTGGATTATAATAATCTCATTTTCGATATCGACAGACAATACGTTACAGTCAACAATTAACTGATATTCTGGATCGTCTTCCAATACGATTCCGTGGTCAGGAACAACAGAGCCTTTTTGCAAGGCATCTTCTACTTTCTGCAAATTCAAAAGTGATTTTTGGTGACTGTTATATAAAGAAACTCAGAAATCCCCAAGTTTAAGCACATAACCATCCATCCCTCCAAACTTTCCCAGCCTTTCTAACCCTTGAACAAAAATAGGTTGAAAAGACAAGAGGAAAAGGGAAAGATCGCCTCAAAAATCAACATTGACTGAAACAAAATTTTCAGAGCATGGGTTTGAAACCGTGCAAATCAAGCTATATTTTAGCATTAAATTTTGTTTCCATCAAGAAGATTAAAAACTATAAAATGATAAACGATTGAATGATAAAAGAGGCTAAAGCGCTTGGGAATAAGGAAACAGAGATGATCATGTAAACAATATCTCAAAAACACCAACAGTTTGCCAACTGTTAAGACTTCAGTACTAATATGCAATGTCCATGACCTAACCTGCATGATGTCATTGTAACGTTGTGACTTCTGCAGTTTTGAAACATTATCAAGATCATCATAATTTAAGGACTCAAGGTCAGCCAATTCTCCATCTATATCCTCCTCCATGTTTGCAGCATCAACGTTTTCTTCCACCTACAAAAGAAAGAGAGAAGCACATTAGTAAAGTAACTTCTCCTTACAATTATTTAAAAGCCTAAACATAGTAAAACTCACCGCAACATCTTCATTGTCTGATAATTCGTCAAGGTCGGCCAAGAACGAATCTGCAAGAGTTGCCTGAAACAAAAGAAAACTCAGTGATGCAATTTTTAAAGAAAGTAAACATCAAAGAGCATAACATGGAAAAAAAATTGACAAAAAACACAGTTTAAATAGCAAAAGTAAAAGGAGAAGAAATTAAAGGAAGTATACTAACCATTCTGATGGTTTATGCGCCAGAAAAGAGCTTAGTACAATGCCAGCAATAAGTGTACTTCAAACCCTAAATTCCGAAAAGGGATACAAAAAATAAAAAAAAATCCTCATATTGTTGATAAAAGTAAGAGTATTATAGATAAATCTTAAACAAAGTGTAATAATTTGGCCGTGAAGGGATGGAAGATATGAGAGAGCTGCTGCATAGTTGCATACTTGCATTGCACTGGTTTTTGTATGGCATAAATAGACAAGAGAGTCACAAATCGACCACCAGATACCTATAGTGGTTGATATTTAATAATTAACAATTCTTAGACTTAACCACAACCTTTGCAATGTTGCATCCATTACAACAACCAGCCAAATCCCAACCTCAATTTTACAAACTCATTTCTACGATATTAAACCATTAAAACAGGATTGTTGGGAAGAAAATAAAAGAAGAAACTAAGCACTACGCCAAGTCGCCACTACCTATGGGGCTAAGAATCAGCAAAAACTCTCACTTCTTAGTTCTTATAAAAATAACTTCACACTTTAGTTTCCAGTTTCCACATCCAATACGTAAACTTCCTCTAACTAATTATATGGTTATGAATTATACACCACGCTTTGTACCAAAAAAGAACATTCGAACAGTCCTTCACTCCTACCATTGCTAAGACAACCATACACTTAACACCATCATGTTGAAAAATCAACTATGCCCGAAATCACCCATAAAAGTTCAAACAAACTATACATGTATGCCATTTCACACTATTTTTTACATACTTTCATGATTTTCCTAAATGAAGAAAGTAAACACGTTACTAATACAGTACTTTGTAGCATTGAAATGGACATCAGACTACTAGTAGTTACTCTGGTAGTGGTGGTTGATGTAGACCCCATCTCTCCCTTACTGCTCTCCTTTCCCTCGTTATTCACTAAAATCCCAAAATGGGGGTTAAAGATTCTCAAAAACAATTGGGAGTTCTCTGCCAAATCTTACATAAATAACGATACCAATCTATAATTCAACAGCAGCTCTCTACAATTCAACAACAAACAGCTTGACTTCATAATTCAATTAAAAAGTAGTATATTCACAAATTCCAACATAAAACCAATCAATCAACCCTCGTATCATCTTCTTTCTTCTCCTTCATGGCTTCATCTCATCTCCTCCAATAGAGAAAGTAACGCTTACTACTAAAAAGAGAAACTAGGGTTTTCAATTGCTATTTGCAGATTCAAAAACCTAATTAAATATCCTTATACAATCAATTCAATTAAATGATGGCAATCTCAACAATTAGCATACGAATTAATCAATAACCCTATTTCATTACTAAATTCAAGAAAATTGGATAAATTATTCACTCTAGCCTCTAAACTATGCTAATAATCAAAAGTACTCGTCTTGGGGCAGAAATTTCGACATAAATCAAAAATCAAACATTAATTCGCAAGAGACTATAAAACAAGCATAACTACAAACAAATAAAACTCAAAATCAAACAACAAAAGTTTCATCCAAAAACAAGGGAAACAGCAGAGAGAAAGACGACGAACCTTCGTGATTAACCGTAAATTTTTGAAAAGATCTTCTAAAATTTCTCTAACGAATCGGTTTGAAGTTGATTCCTTCAAATTCTGCTGTACACCGTTTAGTTAAAGGTGAATTACTGAATTCTCTGCATTATTGGGAAACGAATGCGGGAGGTGAGATTAATAAATCTTACCCGTTGGAAACCCCTTTCTATTTAAAGATTCTGGAACTCATTAACCAAATTTACGGACAACGGACGGAGTACAATATAAAACTAGTCTATCTCAAATTCGGTCCATTAAATATTTTTTTTATGAAAAAAACCTCGAATTAACGGTCCATTAAATATTAATATTTACTAAAAACAAAAATGAAAAATATTAATATTTACTTATTGTATTTTAAATGTCTATTTATATTTATTCAAAAAAAATGTCTCTTTATATTATTTTTAATGCTTATTTATGGTATTTTTAATGTTTACTTTTAATATCTTAAATAACTACTTATATTATTTTTGACGCTTACTTACAATATTTTAGAAAATATATGAATTAGCCCAATTAGAGATAGTCTTCCAAAAAGACCGTCTCTCACAAGAATTTATGATATATATATATATGTATACATATAATATTTTTTATATATATAAATATATATATATATATATATACACACACACACACACATATATATATATATATATATATATATATATATATATATATATATATATATATATATAATGGGCGAGTGTGTAACCATCCAATTCACTACTAATGTCTTATTTGCTATTCGGACACTGTTTATCTCTTACTCTTAATTTATATTTTATTTATAAAACTATAAGTTAAAACATAGTCATGTGTGATCTTATTTAATTTGTCTCAATGTAAGGATTATTTATATCAACTTTTTATAATTTTTAATTATACATAATGAGATATTAAGATTTAAATAAATGCATTGGATTAAGTGCAAGAAGCAAATGAGATATTAGTAGTAAATTGGAGTGTGTATAAAATTAATCGGAATTTTTACCCTCAAATCTCAATGACATCTTTTGGAACTTAATTTCAAACCTTTTTTTCAAATCTCAATGATATCTTTTGGAACTTAATCTCAATGAAACGTCTCAAATTCTTACATGAACATGAGACCGTCTTTTGTAAAGACGGCTCTCAAAAGCCTAGTCTAAATCTAAATATATGTTGTTATAACTCTAAATATAGATTTAGGCTGGGCTTTTGAGAGTCGTCTTTACAAAAAACAGTCTCTCAAGAGACCACCTGATTTGCAAATAAGAAATCCCTCCTATTAGTTTGGACTTTGAGTATAAGTCTAGCATCCATGGTCAATTGGTCCGACCCATGATAATTAGCCGGTGAGCTTGGTTCTATGTCACCATCGAGGAAAAAAGACATTCACCTCCAAGTTTAACTCATATATCGCTCACTTCTTTTTGGTGTCAAGTAGTGTTAACCAAATTCTTAACAAGTAACAAAACATTAATTCTATTCCTCTCGTTTTACATCTAATATTAGTGAAAAAGAAAATTAGATTAAATAATGAGAAAAAAACAAATATCAAATAAAAATAAATAGTTGAAAAAATATAACTTCATAAATAAATGTAAATAAATAAGTGCAAAGTACATATTAAAAAAAATCAATAAGTCAAATTAAAATGAAAAATGAATCAATTAGTCTCTTGAGAAACCGTCTCTTTCAGCAACGTATTTCAAGCCTTGTCCATTAAAAAATTAATGTCTATTTACCGTATTTTTAATGACTACTTACATTATCCTTGATGCTACTTTCGTATCCTTAATGTCTATTTTCAATATCTTAAATGTCTACGTACGTTTTTGTTAATACATATTTATAATATTTAACAAATATATAATGGACTGGCTCAAATGGAGCACAAGAATTTGTGAAAGTGAATGATATACCAACATTTCAATTTTCTGCGCATTTATCAATTTTGACCATAAAAATATAGTTTTGAAAATTGATACTTTAAGGTCATAATTAATACCATTAAGATCAAAATAGATAAATACTTAGAATTTTTTTTTTTTTCCAAATTGCGCATTTAGACTGACTCAAATTAACAGTCTTATTATGAAGTTGTCTCGTTCAAGACCCTCATAATATACAAATTACAAAGATATATCCATTAAGGTTTTATTTGATTGCCGTATCATTAAAATATCATAGGGAGTAGTCTTTTTAGTGACATCTGGTTCACACCCAAACCGATACTCTTCCTCTTAACCAAAAATCTTTTGAGAACCCTTTCCTTTTATTTTTGTTTTTGCATCCTAACCCACTTCTAAAAATTGACTATTTTCCTAATACTTTAAGGTAAAAATTCAAACAAAATCCTAAAAAATAGAGGGTTTTTTTTATATAAATAAATTAATTGATGGCTGAAGAGGGTATTATTACATCTATAGAATTTCCAGTGAAAAGACCAAGGGAAAAAGAAGAACAAAAAGAAGGAAAAAATATGAGTGAAATTAATGGAAATGGGGTTTCTTCTATTATATCTGGATGGTTTTCTGAGATTAGTCCAATGTGGCCTGGTTTGTCTCTTTAATCAAAATCTCTTTTTTTTTTGGTGTTAATTTACAGTTGATTTTTTAGCTTTTCTTTTTTCTTTTCCTTGTTGGGTTTTTGATTTTTAATTGATTTGAATTGGAGTTTAAAGATTTAAACTTTTATGGGTAATTTTTTTTTGAAAATTTGTTTGTTTGATTTTAGGGTTTTCTGTATGGGTTCTAATGGTGTTTTTTTAGTTACAATAATCTCACCAGGAATAATTACAGAGTAAAGATTTAAACTTTTATGGGTAATTTTTTTTATTGATTTGTTTGTTTGATTTTAAGTAAATGATGGTTGAAACTTGAATCAGTCTATTTTAAAAAGGGGTTTATTTTATTGGAATTTGTGTTAATTATTTTGATTCTTTGGGATTTGGGTGCAAAAATTTTTAATTAATTAGTGTGAATGTGTGATATGTAAATACTAAATACTATATAAAGACAAAAAGAAATAATAATAATAAATAAACAAAAGTAAAAAAACTTAAAATAACAAAACTCCCATTCTATTAAACCCTACCACGTAAGGGTGATTTATTAATCTTATAAATAATCATTATTCAGTAAGAGTTTTTCGATTTGGGTGTACGCGTGTAGCTAAATTTATTTTTCTAAAAAGAGCTCTTTTATTGGTGATTTGCATGAACAAAGTAACAAATGATATGTTGTTATGATTATTGATTCATTGCTTGCTGTTGTGGGGCTCTTTTACCCAGGTTCTGTCTTTGTAATCATTTTATGTGTTTATCTTTCATTCTAATAATGTCTAAAAATTACAGAATATACTTTATTTATAAAATTTATACCAAGATGAATCAAATAAGGTCATACTCGATAATGTTTTTACTTATAGATTAATATTAAGACTGATAGACGTATAGTGTAAAAAAAGAAAAATTACCGTGAATAATACAACCTTCTGAAAAAAAAAGAGCGGAGAGAGTAACTATTTTCACTTTTATGTGAAAAGGGCTTTTTTTTGTAAGTTCAGATTACTGGTGTTCCTCTGCCAATATACAATTACAATTTGAATACTTGTGAATTGTCAATGTGTTAAAAACCTTTCTGGGATGTCTGTTTTAGAGATATTTGATGAATGATGATAAACTACCCTTAAAATTTTGAACAGGTGAAGCAAATTCACTGAAAGTGGACAAAATTCTGTTTCAGGGGAAGTCAAAATACCAGGATGTCTTAGTCTTTCAGGTATTTTTCCAGTATGGGGTTCATTTAAGTTTGAAGTATGCTCATTTTCTGTTATACTCGCACTGTCTCTTTGAATTTACAACACGTACAAGAAACACTCACAAGTCACAATAGTTCTATACAAAAATATTTCATTTCCCGAATGTCATAAAATAACTACTACCCATGGAAAGTTTGGGGGTTTAATGTATGATACATTACCTTTGTTATCAGTGATGTAAGGGGCATCAAACGGGCCTTGATGTAAAGGGTTGGACTAGACGAGTCTGATAATTATAGTAATTGGTTGCTAAAAAGGTTCTACCACTTTTTTTCTTTATGTTTTTATATTAATTAGTATTATATTACTATATACATATATCTAATAAACTTTTTAAAAAACGGGTCAAAGTGGATCGAATGTAAATAGGACCTGAACTGGGTCGTTTAAATTTAACATGACCCACCCAACCCGGCCCGTATAGATTATGTCTAATAATTTTGATGTTTTCTTTGTTGTTGCAGTCATCAACATACGGAAAAGTTCTGGTTTTAGATGGGGTGATTCAGCTGACTGAGAGGGATGAATGTGCATACCAAGAGATGATCACTCATCTCCCTCTTTGCTCAATTTCAAACCCAAAAAAGGTTTGTTTCTTTCTGATTAATCTCCCTCTTCATTGTTTTAATTAATGGATCAAATTTCCTGTTGAGCCTTCAATGGTTTCACTTCACAGTTCACCTTATAATATCCCTTTTTCAAGAATTATAAATTCTCTAGACCATGAAAAAGCCAAACAGAAAGCATATATTCTTGAATTTTTCCAGCTCATTTGGGTTTAATTTGTATCTCAAAAGCCAAACAGTAAACAAGTTGATGGGTGTAAAGCCTTTGAAATGAATGTGGGAAATAGGGGTGTTCAACAGGCCATGCCCCATCTTTAAAAGGTTTTTTTATGGCCGGGTTGAAAAGGGGTCGGGTCGTAATGGGCTCTACTACAATTAAAATAGAGCGGTCTATAAAAGGGCCATAAGGGTCAAAAACGGGCCTTTATAAATAGAAAAAACGAGTTCTACTACATGAAAATGGGCCGAATCGGACTGGGCCCGAATAAAGCCCATATAAAATTTCAAGGGCCTTATCCTGCCCGACCCATTTTCACTTAGGTCAGGACTGACCCTTATCCGGATCATTGAACATCTCCTAGTCGGAAGCTGGAAAGTGCTGAAAGCAAGTGAGTTCCTTTATATTCTGATCTATATCTGTGATCTAATTGAATTAGTTTTTCTATACTGTCATTTACCATGGCATGATCACATTAAGCTGCTTGATGGCTTGAATTCTTAAAAGAAGACCTTGTTTCGGCTGTCATATTGTTTTTCTTCCTATTGAATTTGTTAAGGACGTTTGTTTATTTTGTAGGTTCTTGTTATCGGAGGTGGAGATGGAGGTGTCCTGCGTGAAGTAGGTCGCCATCCATCAGTTGAACATATAGATATTTGTGAAATTGATGAGATGGTCGTAACGGTGAGTACTTGATTCTCCTTTGCTTCTAACCAATGTTTCTTTTTTGGTTCACATAGCCGTCCCCATAGTGTTGGCCTGTTGCGTTTGAGGCTTTGGCATTGTTATTGCTGTTGTGAATTAAAGTTTTCTCGGTGATTTTTAAATTCTTCATAGTTCATCCATGGTTGTTTGTCGCTGTTATTCCTTGTGAACGGAGGCATAATCTTGGTCTGGGTTTGGCTATTTATGTTCTATATCAGCTTTACTTATACAGTTATACCTTCTCTTAGGAAGGCCATTCTCGAGCCGGAGGACTCTCTGATTGCACTCTCCTTCATGGGTATGAGTTGCCGTCGTTCTTCCCTCTCAGACCCTGATCATGGTTTGTTATGAGCGGGACACACTGGGTATGATGATGATGATTAGACTGAAATTCTAATTGAATTCTCTTCCAGGTTTCAAAGGAATTTTTTCCCGAGGTAGCTGTTGGATATACGGATCCCCGAGTCAATCTGCATATTGGTGATGGTATGACTCTTTGCTCCTTTCCCCTTCGCATACATTCTACTATAATCCTCTTTGTTACTTCTTGGTTTTTTATTTTCTCGTTAGGGGCTTCTAGGCTTGGGCTTGCCCTAGGTCATCGTTCTGTTATTTGATTAAAAACCTATAATTATTGAACTGTGTAATATATAACACTGGAAAATCACATTGAGTTGTACACCATTTGAGATGAGCTTTTGGCTCACTATATACTAGCATTTTGAATTCACTCCTATTTGCCAAACATTAATGAACACGATGTATTTAAACTTTTAGGAGTCGCATTCTTGAAGGAGGCGCCCGAAGGGACTTATGATGCTGTTATTGTCGACTCATCTGATCCGATAGGTGATTCTTTCTCTTCCTCACATTGAGATGTAGTTTAGTGTGTTTTTGCTTCATCAATGTTAAATTTTCATGCTTTTGATGTCAACCAGGTCCAGCTAAAGAGCTTTTTGAGAAGCCCTTTTTCGAGTTGGTTGCGAAGGCTCTTCGACCGGGAGGGGTTGTGTGCACTCAGGCTGAAAGCATATGGCTACACATGCATATTATAGAAGAAATCGTCGCAAACTGTCGTCAGATTTTCAAGGGTTCCGTCAACTATGCATGGACTACAGTTCCTACATATCCGAGGCATGTTCTCGCACCCTCACTTTTCTTTCCTTTAACACGAAGTTTTGATTGATTGAATGCCTACATAACATTCCGTCAGCCTAATGCCATTAAATAGTTCCCATATTGGTGGGATGTAGGGGTCAGATATACACAACCTTACTCTTGTTAGTGATATAAATGTTCTTTACTAACCCTTAGTTACAAAAATCATCTGCACCTTCATATAAATGAAACGTAAACATGGTTTAACGAGTCATTTTAATAGTCTGTTATGATACAACCAACGAAGTATAAATCTTTGGCTATCGAAATAAGGGTCACGACTCACGATTGAATATTTACGGAAAATGGAAATGTAGCTCTGATGGTAATTTACTCGTATCATGTTTGATGGTCAGTGAAACATATGTCGGTTAGTTCGCCTTTTGAATTTGTGATTCGCTCAAAATGGTTCAAAAATAGCCTAAATCTACTATAATTTGCTTTTTTCGATTAGCGAGGCGATTAACGAATTATGTGACGGTGCTTATAGTTTATATACAATTTGCATAAATAGAATATCTATCGCCTATCGGTTTGAATAACATGAAGTGTGTTTCCAATTTCAGTGGGGTTATGGGTTTCATGCTTTGTTCAACCGAGGGGCCAAAAGTTGATTTTCAGCACCCAGTGAACCCGATTGAAAAAATTGCCGACCATGAAAATGAGAAGCTCCCTTTGAAATTCTACAACTCAGAGGTACGTTTATTGTATGCTCCTCGCTATTTGTCTTTTATTCTCGCGAACATCGCAGTCTCCTTTATGGGTATGAGTTGCCGTCATTATGCCCTTCCCAGACGTTGATCATAGTTTTCTATGAGCGGGATACTCTGGGTATGGTGATGGTGATGATCTTGCGAACAAAATTTGACTTTTACCGGATGTTTGCAGCTTCATTCTGCGGCTTTCTGTTTGCCCAATTTTGCAAAGAGGGTCATCGAATCAAAATCCAAGTAATCCGCGATGAAGGTGTTTCGGAGGGAGTATATTTCATTTGGTTAATTTAAGCAGAGAATAAGAACGTTTATTAAACTTTTCGAACAGATAAATCAAATTTTATTGATTAGAGATGCTCGTATAATAGTTTTAGTTTTGAAACTTTGAATTTCTGCCGTTTAAAGCAAAGCTTCGAACACATGGAAATCGATTTGTTGGCTTATTTTACCTGTAGTTTTTGTTGATGATAATGAATGTCATGAGGTTTTAATTCTCGATATTAAAGTGTTCAAGCCGATGAGCCATTCGTGAGAAACGAAAAAGGAAAAAGGGTCACAATTAGGGATGTAAATGAGTCTAAGCAGCAGATTATGACCTAGTCGAGATTGACTCAACTTGAATGGCTCATGTCAAGCTTGAATTTAAGTACTAAATTCGCGATAATAATGTGTCAATTTAAGTTTTGGGCCTGGAGAATCATGAGTTCACCTAGTAAGAAGAATTTCTATTTCACCTTTGGGATGAAGGTTCGATTTACACCACCTACATGACGATCAATTTCCCTTCTCATCTTGCTTGTCGGAATTTTGGACGGCCATACCGTGACATCAAAAGCTATAGGCTCAAATATTATTATATTAGTATTTAAGTATGTCTTTTTGCCATTCGCTTTCGATGTGTTTTGACTCTTACGATCCGTTTAGTTAGTGGTATTAAATGATGGTAATGAGAATGATTTATAGTGTAAAATTTCATCAAAATTTCCCTATCACTTACTTTGACCATAAAAAAGTTTTTTTGTTTACAAATTTCCATTACCACTTAATACCACTTCTCCCAATGTTAATGCATTGGAATGAATTTCATGAAAAAAATGAAATGAATGAAGTTCGAAAAGCATGACCATCAAGGTAAACAAAAGATTTTTTAACCAAAATTACACTATTTTTTATTCCTATTACCACCGTTTCTTATCACCTACCAAATGGGCCGTTAGAGCTTTGACATTAATGACATAGCTAGATTGAAACTTTTTAGTTAGAAATTAGAATTTGCTATTCATTCAGTATGGTCTTGAACTGAAAAGGATACATCATTATACATAGTGCAAGTACGAATGAATTGTTGAGCGTGAAAACTTGGAATTTGGAAATAGCAGCATGACTAAATTATTGTAAAATTAGATTGATCACATATGGCAAATTGACCAAAATTCTCTAATTCTTTCTATAGATTGTCTGTTAACTTTTCTTACCCGAATCCTATTTTCAAACAAGATTTTGGGTTGATGATGATAATGATGACGTTTGGTAAATTTTCCATTTATTTTCCTCCTCCAACAATCAAACATGTATATGAAATTTATTTATATTATAGGGTAGGCTGAGAGAAGAGAACTAGGGTGAAAATTAATAATAATATCTTTGCCCGTAAAAGATGATACATACTCCAACTAAGATAAGATTCAATTCTCTATACTTGTAACCTTGTGTGTATTTGCTATTTAAATCATCAACAACGTTGGTAACCACTCCTTTTTGTTATTGCATTCGCTCGGTGTATGTACACTTTTTGTTGACCTATGGATAGTCACCAGTCTACAGTCTCTTTGAATAGTCACCATCTCCCATGGTCTATTGGGCCGGGTGTTACATTGTTTACCCTTTCTCCCTCCTAAAATCAGGTGACAATGACCAAAAGAATGTCAAAGTCTAGTTGACTTTGACTTGATAGTGAATAAGTGATATTTTCTTTCCCTTTTTAACTCCTACAACTCAACTATAGATTTTAGAATAGTACCTATTTAAGGTATTGTTTGCCTGTTTGGTATGTGCTCGAAGAGGGTATTAACTATTAAGTATTAAACCAAAATTTTTATCTCATCATTCTATTGCTAAATTTCAATGCTTATTAAACTAATAGGTGCTTAAACCGTCTTTTATAAAGATGACTCTCAAAATAGCCCAAATCTATATTTAGAGTTATAACAATATATTTTTTGAATTGGATTAGACTTTTGAGAGCCGTCTTTACGAAAGACGATCTCAATTATGAATTTGTGTTAACTTAAAAAAAAAAAAGAGTAAGAATTTGTGTTAAACTAATAGCACATCTGTTTGTCACAATGTAGTGGAGGTCACGTCTCCTAGGCTCCTAGCTCTTAAAGCCCAATTCTTTCATAGAAATGCATTTTGTGGGTTAGGTTCATTAAATTGCAATTACTTGCTCAAATTGTTCAATTTTATATTAACCAAGTCTACTATAATTCCAAAATATGCTAGCATATTCCTTAAAATTTATTGATGGAAATGTGTTTTGAAGAAGAAAATTAGTTGATAATTCTTTGGAAAAATAGATATCAATAATCCAACTTATTGTCTATCCGTCTAAAATAATTTTACTTTTGGATTACTTATAAATAATTTTTTACCGATTATATGGAAGATACTAAAAATACACCCTGGTCTCTTTTCAAGAAAATGGGGCATGTTGCATGCACGTTTGAAATTCATCTGATTAGGCTCCTAAAATATCTAAGGTGGACCAATATGCAATATTGGTCTTGTAATAATATAATACACTAGCTCGAGTTTTTTCAGTTTTTAGTTTTTAGATAGATGGTTTATTTCTTGAGTTAAATTTATGCTTTATTTATTACTACTAAATTTTATTATTTCTTTTCATATTTTAATATATAGAGAAAATTAAAAGTTAACCAAGTCTATTCTTCACATTAATTATAGTGACTAAGAAATAAAAATAGACTAATGAAAAGGATATTAATAGTTTTCACATTGATCTATGCAAAGAAGTAGAAAAGAAATTCTAGAGTAGTCATTACTCCTTACTTGTTTTACCATTCAAATGTGTGTATGAACTGAATTGGAGGACATTGACAATGACACCATCTTTTGTTAATGTTCCTCTCACAATGTTATGTTGCGCGGGAAAGACTTGTGTTGGTCTGTGACGTCAGTCTACAATCTTCATGAGTAATCACCAACGGTCCGAGGGTGTAAAAAAGACTATGGTTGAGATTTGAACTCTAACCTCTATTTCAACAATATACTCTTAACCACTACGCTACGTCTGTTTATCAACTGACCCATGTCGGCCGACTTTAAACCCATTATTATTTACAAGGATAATGTTACGTACATTTGTTAACTGTTTTAGTTGCCCTTGCCTTGGCAATAGCCACATGATATCAAGGTTGGAGATGTTCATTCGAGTTATCGGGTCGATTTTGGGTCAAATATTTCGGCCAGATCAAAATCGAGTCTTATGTCCACGTTGATTTTTACATAATTGTCAATCCATTTTTTATTTCCAATCAAATCAAATCTGGTTTTAAGGTCGGGTAAATATCGAATCATTGTGTCTGTTTTGAAAACCCGTAATCAGGGTAATGAAATGTTACTTAGGTGAATTATTTGAAATAAAATTAATTCCTTATGTCAACCCATTTATTTGATTACTTCAAGGCATGAACAATTCTATAGTAATACTACTATTTTATGTATATGTTTGAATCCATCAGAGTAAAGTCTGAATTGGGCTTCTATATTTCTATTTTTGTAGTTTGTGGGTAGCATGCATCCTCTTTTTTGCATTGCACAAGGAATGATATTATGATAATACTATATCATCTTTGTTCTTTGCAATAAAATTGGTTGAAAATATGCAAAATATGAGAGATTTAATGATGTTTAGAAATATAAGGATGTTAACTAATTTAGTGGGGCCCTTGTTTGTACATGGAATTGCTCAGGAAATGTGTAGTCCATTTCTGATGGAAGTGATCAGCAATAGTTTGTGTCCTGGAGAATCTACCTGTGCTGATGTGCTTTACTTGAATAGTCTTCAGCAAACTGTAATCTTCTTTCTCTCATTTTATTTTGCTTTTATTGGTTGGAATGAGACAAGATCCCGCATCGATAAAATAGTGGATTGTTGACTTGCATATATATTGGGTGAGCTAATCTTCCTACTATCATATGATTTTGGGAAACAACGAACCTCACCGAGTGTATGTGCAAGTCAACGCTCTTGACTCGTGGGTTTGTGGGTTTGTGGGCCCGAGCCCACAGGTGTCCTGTGTCCACACGAGTGGGCCACGGTGAGATTATGTGACGAGTTATCACGGCCTAATATTATGGTATGCTAATATGAGTTTGTTGATTGTTTTTCCTTGATTGTTTGTTATGTGGGAGATATGGATTAGAGTTTATTTTGGGATCATAAGCAAACTGTTTAAGTTAGCTATTATGAAGATGTTTAATAGAAAATAAATCGTTGGTTGTTAACCGTTTATAAGAGCAAAAGTTGGTCAAAAAGCCAAAATCTACGTAAAAGCTACTTTCCTTTATTGTTTGATCATGTGGGTGATATGGATTAGGGTCTCTTGGGCAAATGGTTGATGACTAGTTTGCGAGCTATAAATATTGGCTGATAAGCAAACAGGTTAACTTAGTTGTTATGAAGATGATTGATTAAAATAATTATTGGTTTTTAGCCGTTCATTAGGGAAAAAGTAAGTCAAAAACCCAAAACTTGCTAAAATGCTAATTTTTTCGGTTTTGGCTTAAAAGTCGTTACAAAGACTTTTTAAACCAACAACAAAGCAAGGAACCAAAAGCAGTCGAGTCTAATGTTGGGTTCGGGTAAGAACATGTAGGGTCATGTCAAAGTCAGGTCTTGCATAGTTGCATTGTTAAAGATTATAGCTAAGCTGAATATGAAGTCGGGTCAAAGTCAAGTTGTGTTACATAACTCATAACGCCAGGTCAAAGTCGAGTTGGTTCTATTTTATGAGTTGTTCTAGGAACACATTTCCTATGTGTTGAAGATAGCATTTTATTGTGTAGGTTGCTGCACTTCTAATGATTCCTGTGCTTCCTCTATTGTGTGAACTTTCGGATGAGTATGGAAGGAAACCACTTCTCCTCCTGACCATGTGTACTTCAATTTTTCCTGTTGGTATGTACTTTATGAACCTTGCTATTGCATCTTGTACTTTTGTCTCATGGAACTAACTCAACCAAAAGCTTATGCTAATAATTAAGGCCCTGAATAAGTTATATACTCTAAAATGCCTCACACGAGAGCCCATTAAGCTAGAAGTGTGGATGCAACACTAGCCATCCTCATACCTGGCGATTGGTGTTGAACATTCCATTTTATATGAGGGGCCGGGTGGTTGAGATTCGAACCGTGACTTCCTGTCACGTAGGCTCTGATACCATGTCAAGGATCCAACTCAACCAAAAGCTTAAGTTGATAGTTACTTAAGGCCCCAAAATATGCTACATACTCTAACACTATGATCGATATTGCCATGTGAAAAACTTGAATCCCATTCTATTCGATTCTTTAAACATCACACAAATTATGTCTAGTTGTCCTTTTTGTTCTTTTCCTATTAATCTTGATGATGCTTATTGTTTTGTCAAATATGTTATATTTGCTTCTATTTTATCTGCAGTTCTTCTCGCTATCCATAAATCTAGGACATTCATTTATGCATACTTTGCTCTTCGTTGTCTTTCCTACATTCTAAGCTTGAAGACCGTCTTCTGCATCGCAATCGCCTACGCGGTAAGATTGTTTTTCGATTTATAATCGTTAGATTGTATTTCACATATGCTTAATTAAGAATCGGTCCCTGATAGGCAGATGTAGTTGAGGATGACAAAAGAGTAGCAGCATTCGGTTGGATTACAGGCGTAATTTCTGCTTCACATATCGTGGGGAGTTTGCTAGCAAGTTTTGTTCCTGGAAACTACATTTTCGAGGCAAATTCTTACCCATTGTTGTGCCTTATTGTCTGTTATTTTACGATCTCTCTTACTGATTGTGTTTTTCATTGTTAGGTATCGATTCCTCTCATGATCATGTGCCCGCTCTTTGTGCAAGTATTTATGGTTGAAACTGCTAGGCGTGCACCTATGACAAAACAGTCTATGTGGTCTATCCTTTTTAAGCCCATCAGAGAGCGTTATAGTTCTCTTCGATATGCTGCAACTGTCATTTTTAACAAGTATGTTCGAAAAAACAGTCGATTGTTGCGTTTACCTATCATTTTAGACAGTATTTGGATGCTCATCGTTTTTGTGCGTTTCCTTTGTTCTAGACCTATACTCAGGGGCATTTATCTAGTCTCTTTCTTGTACGAGTTTGGCATGTTTGGCATCAACAGTGTTCTACCGGTATGTTTCCATTGTCGTCAAATATCAAATGATGTAGAGTTGTTGAAAATTTAAACCGAACATAAACACATCGTGCTTCGCTATAGCATGAAACATTGCATCCTTATGAGGTTCTATCGTGTAAATGACCGGATAACTTTCTTTGCAGATCTATCTGAAAGAAGCCTTGAATTTGAATGAAAGCAAATTTTCTGAAACATTGATGATTGTACAAATCGGATCAGTTTTCTCACAGGTAATGAATTTATGCGAAGATTTTTTACGATTAATATGCAACTTAACACATGTTCTTATAATCGAAATATATGTTATTTGGCTTTGGCTTCGGCTTCAGATGTTGATAGTGCCAGCAATAAATGCACTGATTGGCGAGAAGGCCATACTATCTTTAGGATTACTTTCATCAGTAACTTATGTAAGTTCTACCGCTCTAATTTTCATCTTTTTTCGTTACTATTACCATCTTTATTACTCGGACTTATATATATATGTCCGAACACAAGCACGTGCCCAAGTGTGCGTTTGAACAATTTTGTAATAATTTTCAATTGAATTCGACACGGTTAGTTATAGTAAAGTTAAGACTCTGAGTAACATATATTATAATATAAAATGATTTTTATGACTCAATTATTGACTTTGATTTACAGGCATTTTTCTACAGCATGGCATGGGAAACTTGGGTGTGTACTTTTACATATACATTGTTTTGTTAATGAATGACTTGTTTACAACTTGTAAAATTGCTGCTGTTATTTTTTGTAGCTTCCATATATTAGTGTTTCACTTGGGCTAGCATATGGATTTGTTAAACCCTCGGTAAGCCGCTACTTTCATACGTAAAATTTCGTAAAATTTGTATTATAAAGTGTGCACAACATTTTAACATTTTTTATTTATCGATATGGGATAAATCATCCCTGTTATGCTTCTTTTCATTGACTTTTGTGAATTCTGTCTTGTGTGTGTCATCAATTCATCTGCAGATATGTGCTATTATTTCAAGAGCATCAAGTTCAAATGATCAGGTTAGTATACCAGAGGGTCCTATAATTCACTAATCTCCTCAGCAATCGAAAAAGTGAATTATAATTGATTTTGGGCTATGATTGGGAAAATTTAAGCGAATTACACATTAAAAAAGCGAATAATATTACACTGAACGTAAGATTGCCTACATTTGAATCCCTAATGCCGGTTTTATGAGAATCACAAAATTTAGAAAAATTAATTACAATCGTGTTTGACCTAGTTTCTTTGGCATTCTCGAGTCGAGATATTTTTGAATTATAAATTAAATTTTAGATTATGACCCACTAATTCTCAATTGGATTCAAGTTCTTCGTTGGTTTTTTTATGATGTGATAGAATTTAGAAAATGGGCCGAGGCAACCCAAATAAGGAGAAAAAATAGTCCACTCATAAACCCAAAGAAGGTTCACTACTAAAACCAATTGGTAATATTAGGAGTTATTCATCAAGTTTATAAAGTGATGCATACTTTACTCTTTCTCCGATGTGGGACAACTCACATGTAGGTAACATATGGACACTTCAACATGGTGACAAACTGACAAAATGTATATTTAAACAATATATCTGAATAACTGCAGGGAAGAGCACAAGGATTTCTTGCAGCAGTAGACTCAATAGCTGGTTTCACATCACCTCTTATTATGGCACCATTAACTCGTAAGTTCATATTTTTTGTGCACATTATTCTATTATTTTTTTCCGATTACCCGGTAGGCTAAGAAAAGAGGAGGGCTAAGTGGGGATCGTATTTAGGATTTTTCTGAAAAGTGTTACTTACTCTCCAATTTAGATAACAGAGCGATTCTCGTTAAGTCCTAGTATTATTATAGCATCATTGACTTGCTAATTTACATATGTGTTTATGCATCTTGTGTTTGGGACTTTCAGGGTGGTTCCTTTCAAACAATGCACCTTTTGATTGCAAAGGTTTTAGCTTGATTTGTGCAGCCTTATCGATGGTAAATTTTTTTTATCCCGAATTCGATCCTATGCTTACGTTGATTTTACAAAGGTCCGAGTTAAAAGTCAACTATTACGATAAAAAATCAAAAAGAAAATTTACGTAAAAGATCATTAGAATTGATTTATTAATTCTTATATCTAATTTTTATCTCTAGGATCAAGATTTTGCATTGTTGTTGTTTTTAATAATGATAAATCGAAGACTTTAAATTATACAATTGTTAAAATGATTCTAAAAGTCAATTTTTATAAAATTATCGATCTGTCGTGTTTTGATTATGTAATTATCTTTGTTGCAGATGGGTGCACTATTAGTTGCAATGCCTTTAAAACCAGAAACAACATGGAATCATGATCTTAAAGTTGTCCTCCTTACATGAACATTTGCGTAACCTTTTTTGGAAATTTATCATAGTTTGAAAATATGTGTAGTAATTGGCTTTTATAGTGTAAATATTCTTTACCATCTAAACAGAAGTTAAAAATATGTGACAAGAGTAAAACAATTCCTCCTTGTTGTTTGTTTTCTATTTGAGTTTTTTTTTCTTACAATAGCAAATTTTCAAGGTCTCTTATATGAAAAAAATGTATTATAAAAGTTGTAATATTATTATTCTATTATTTTCGTTTTTTCCAATTTCATGACTATATATTGATTTTACATATTTTTTTATAGATATAGAATAGCAAACATGAAAATAAATACAAACAAAAAATTTTCGGGCTTATTCAAGACTTATTTGTACCATTGTTTAACTGGAAAATAAGTTCTTTGGTTTCGGCTTATTGGGCTAGAGACAAGCAAAAAGAGATTTCTGCTGTTTGTGGATCACACGAAAATCAAAATAAATGTAGTAATTTATGAAAGAGGGGTATACTATAACTGTACAGAATTTATACACGTTTTATACAAGAAAAAGTTGCTTCTTAATCGTAAACATAACTTTGATTCACCAAAAAAAATCCCAACATGTAACAACTTGGGGTGTTTAAAATTAATCAGGCACCAAGCTAACAACAATTTACATATTCTTTTTTTAGCAACAATTTACAAACTAGAACTAATAATTAAAATAAATAGACAGACTATACGCAAAGACGATCGGATCGAATAAGTCAGCCCATTTGATCCTTTTTTTTCAATGCAAAAACCCACTTACAAAACCACACATTCTTGTGTTAGATAGTGTCACCGTAACACGCTTTCCATACACCTTCTAAACAGCCCAACTAACAACGTTTATTAAAATATAGACTCCTTATTTTAAGTTCGTCTCGCTTACCAATTTCAAAGCTTCCCACACCACAACATCAAGATAAAACAGCATTACTCACAACTTTAACACCCAACTCTTGATCATGATCAAACTTCTTTTCCATAGTTTGTTGCTTACAATGATAAAAATACACAAAAAAAGCTATCCATTTAACCAAATTCCCCAATGAAAAAAACATCATAACAATACAAGTAATCAAAACACTACCAAATCTTCCACCATTAAACAATCCAGCAAAAAAACAGGCAAATCTCAGAACATTACCAAACATGAAAACACCCAACATTAGTCCAAACCCTGTTTTCTTGCAATGCTTATCATAATAATCCCACATACCAAACGCCGCGAACCCAGATTGTTCTTCCATGATGGAAATCGCCATACTTAAATTCCAAAATGCACTCCATCCTATGTACTTATACAGCAAGCCCAAAAACATCACTAAATGAACACCAAAAATAAGTACGTCCATCAACCCAATATCGCGCACAAAATTGAAATATGAAAAGTCTGAGAAAATAATGTAATTATGTATTTGTGTTACCCATAATAAACCTATCAAGTTTAAAAAAGAGAGCAAATGAACACAAAGATAGGTAATAAAAGGACCTTTTAAGGTAATTTTTTGGTGAAGGATATCTTTGACAGTTAACTGATTTTCTGCTGAATTAATTTTTGATGCAGTTTTTATGGTAAAATTCATGCTGAAAAATTCAAGAAAAGGGTAAATAAAGAAATAAAAGATAAATAATTGAAGAATATTCGATAAAAATTCATTTCTATTATTATCAGTTCTAACATGAGTGACATAAGAACTTCCTAATAAAGGGTTTGATAAGGCATAAAGTATTGAATATTGGAGTTTAATTTCAGAAAATACCATGAAAATAAATAAAGGGAGAATAGATAATATCATTAAAAACATAAATTTAAAATTACTTGTAAAGATTTTGAGTGAATTTATGAGAATTTCAGAGGGTTTCAAGTGAATCAGATTAGTTTGAGTGAGATTTCGAGAGTCGATATCGCCTTTTTTAGATTGAAGGAGGTGTTCTTCATTGCCTGGATTCATGGTTGGCTTGATGATCTTTTGGGGTTTACAAATTTCTTGTGATTAAGGTATTTTGAGATAAGTTTTCTGGTTTAGTTAACTTTGTAACTTTAAGTTTGTTATTATAGATTTTAACTTGTGACATATTTTTCTTCTATATTTGACTGATTCAGATTTGTGAGCAAGTTGTAATATGTAAAGAATTAATGAGTGTTGAATGTTAATTTGGAAAAAACATGCCTCGTACAGCTGGTGACTACTCATGAAGATTGTAGACTGGCACCACAGACCAACGCAAGTCTTTTCAGCGCACTATGGCCTCACTCGTGCGCACCCCGGAAAACTTTCCAAGAGGTCACTCATCCTAAGATTGCTCCCCACCAACCACGATTAACTGTGGAGTTCTTAGCCAATGAGCTCCCATGAAAAAAAATGCACCTTGTTAATATGAGTAGTTTATCAATCCTTTTTCATGCTAAATCTAAGGTATCACACATATAAGCCTCCCTTTTAGAATTTGTGTTACTTGGAATGTCCTAATAAAAGTTGGAAGTTGAGGACATTGGAAAGAAAAATTTAACACTAGGGTCAAGGAGTAATATACACTTGATGATACTTTATTGGTCTCTTTGAAATAGCATTGATTGTTTTGGATGTGATTGTGAGATAATAAATCTAACACTAGGTCTAGGAGTAAGTAGTGTTACTAGTGTAAATGGTTAAAAACCATTTTTAAGGTTTATTTTGTTGTTGGGTTTTTCTCTCTTTCAATCTCAACTCGGTAGATCTATGAATAAAAAGATGAAATCAATAGTAAATGTGTATTTCTCAATTTGATGAAACAATTGCATTAACAAATTGATTGAATTAAGAATTTTGGATTTTGAGTAGAAAGTATAGGAAGAAGATGAGTGAGGAAATTAAATTGAAAAAGAAACTGAAGATGAGGATGAAGAATTTTCGATTTTGACCACTCAATTCTTATATTTGACGGCAACGCAAGGAAAAGTTGTTTAATAATCTTTGGAAAAGAACAAATTTTATTAGGTAAATTTTAGCAAAATTTTTTTATTTTTGGACAATGACCCACCACTTCCTTTTAATCTCATCCATTAATTTTAATTCTCCTTTAATTTCATCCACCCAATTCATTTTTTCTCTTCATTTACTACCCTTATCCACCTTTCTCTTAAAAAACATTCAATTTCTCTTTGCTTCAATCCTATCAGAACAGAGGGAGTACAAATCAAAAAGGATACTCCCTCCGTCCCTTATAATTTGCAGCATTTTCCATTTTCGTCCGTCCCACTTAAATTGCAGCATTTCTATTTTTGGACTATAGCCCACCACTTTCTTTTAATCTCATCCATACATTTTAACTCTCTTTTAATTTCATCCACACAATTCATTCTCTCTCCTCATTTATTACCACTTTCTTAATATTTACTCATTTTCTCTTTGCTACTAACTCATCAGGACGGAGTAGTATATACTATTAAAAATTGTCAAATTTCATGTACAACGATCGTTTATTAATGAATCAAATATTTTTAAAAAAAAATCAAAGAGGCAGAGTATATTATCTTTAAAAAGTGATAATTGTCTATTTTCTTATAGAAAAAAATTCTCTTTATTGGTCGGTTGTCACCCTTTTCAACCAATGAAAACCAAAAATCTTGATATAGTTCTATACAAATTCCAAAAATTCCGTTTTCAGTTTCTGCTATTGGGCGCTAATGAGTAATGACAAACTCACCTCACTATGTTATGTGTGGCAACTACTGATTGGACTGATACATTTGTTTTTGTCACATTTTTATACTTCATCATCACTGAAATTAAGTAAAAAGTTGCCAAATCTTCAATTTTTGAAAATAACATCACATTATTTGCATTTTTTAAGTTTCTAAAAGATAAGATAGATAGAAACCAAAACAAATAATTGAAACTATTTTATCCTATATTGGGTAATTTCTATTAGGAGTAATACCATTTAACAGTTACTTCTATATTGATTACCATTTATTAATTTGATGAAAGTCTTGATCCTTTTACTTCATTCTTGGGAAATTTGTGCAATATTTTCTAGTGGGTTTTAAAATTTTGATCTTTTTAACTTCATTATTTGAAAATTTGTGCCATTTTTGCTTGTGGGTATGAAAAATTGATCTTTTTAACTTCAATCTTGGGAAATTCGGCCAATTTTCCTTGTGGGTATGAAAGATTTGATCTTTTTTATTTCATTCTTGCTTAGTGGGTAATAAAGATTTGATCTTTTTAACTATTATTTGAAAATTTGTGCCATTTTTGCTAGTGGGTATGGAAAATTTATCTTTTTAACTTCAATCTCGGGAAATTCGGCCAATTTTCCTTGTGGGTATAAAAGATTTGATCTTTTTTACTTCATTCTTGCTTAGTGGGTAATAAAGATTTGATCTTTTTATTTCACTCTTGGGAATTTGTCCAATTTTTTGTATTGGGTATTAAAGATTTGATCTTTTTAACTTCATTCTAGAAAATTTTATGCCATTTTTTCTAGTGGGTATTATTCAATTGTAAGAAAATCAATGGAAGAAGAGATAAGAGAAAGTGGTGGAAATTTGAGATGGGTAGGAAGTGGAGCTTCAAAATGGGTTGATGGAAGTGAAGTTAGTTCAGAGGAAATACCAATTTGGTCAAAAGTAGAGGAAGATGAATTTAGAAATAGATATGGGTCTTCTTCTGGTTCTAGTCATATCAAAAGAAGACTTGTCAAGAAGCCTAAAAGGGTTGATTCTTTTGATGTTGAAGCTATGGAGATTGCTGGTGCCCATCATCATCATACAAAGGTTCTAAGTTTTTTTCTTTTTGGTCAAAAGAAAAAAAACTCTACTCATTTATAGTTTTGATTTATCTTCTGTTGAGTAACATCGGAAGTACGGGTATGGATTGTCCGTCAACTTTCCTCACCCAGATCCGGCTCTCGAGCGGGATATTGGGTTCGGAATATTGGGTTTGATGATGATGATTTATAGTTTTGATTTATGATGATTTTCACAGTGGGATTTGATTGTTGAACTCTTACTAAGTTATCTGCTAATATTATTATTGTTTGCAATTGTTTATCTTCAGAACTTGCCTGTAATAGTATGCTGTTTTTTTATTACCTTATAAATGGTAGGAATGTTACTTAAAGTTGGGAGAGTGCATAAAAAAAATGGGGAAGAATTAGGGTTAAAATCACAATCATGAATTACCGGGTCAAATTTAACTTAAATTTGACCCGGTAATTTATGATTGTGATACTGCAAGAAGGGTGGTCGAACCATATTTTGGCCCTCAACCATTAGTTTAAACTTTTGATTAAGTTGGTTCATGGACATGGTATTAGAGCCAACGTGACAAGTCACGGGTTTAAATTTCAACCACTCTTCATTTAAAGTGGAATATTTAGAGCCGGATATGAAGAGGGTCTGTGTAGCATCCACGCTCTTGTTTTTTTTGACAGATTCCAACCATGGTGGGCCATATATGATTTTGCCTTAGGCGTTGAGGTTAACTGTTAATGAACAATAATACGCCTCTGTCCCATTGAATTTGCTGCATTTTGCATCTTTAACGTGAGAGCTTAATATACATCTACTCCTATTGATTTATGTTGTTGCTAGAGAATTAAGGTATGAGGCCTACTTGCACATATTATACTCAAGCAACCTACTTAAATGTTAAATTTATTGGTTGTATATTGAGTACAATTTAATCATGATACAGGAACTATCTACATGGCGTACTCTTGCATTGGCATTCCAAACTCTTGGTGTGGTGTATGGCGACCTTGGCACGAGTCCTTTATACGTCTTCACTGATGTATTTAGCAAGGTCCCTATAACATCCGAAGTTGATATTCTGGGGGCACTATCTGTAATCCTGTATACTATAACTCTTGTACCCTTGGCAAAATATGTGTTTGTAGTGCTTAAAGCTAATGATAATGGCGAAGGTAATAACACGAGTTTCCTACTTTCTTTTTGGCTTGTGCGGGTTTTTAAAGTTTTTGGCATCTACAAATAATCGGCAACTCTTGCTGTAGGAGGGACTTTCGCATTGTATTCCCTTATAACGAGGTATGCCAATGTGAGTATACTTCCAAATCGCCAACAAGCTGACCAACAGATCTCGAGTTATAGGCTTAAACTACCTACTCCGGAACTTGAAAGGGCTTTGAACATTAAAGAGGTTTTGGAAAGGAAAGCCTTCATGAAAACCCTTCTTCTATTGTTGGTTCTTATTGGAACTTCATTGATCATAGGGGATGGTATCTTGACTCCCGCTATGTCAGGTATATAATTATTTCCGATGGATACATTTTGATTTAGAGTTTCATTTAAATGCCCATTTTTGTGCCAAGGAATTAATTCAATCAAAAGTTTAAGTTGATGTTTGAAGCCCCATGATATGTTATATACTCTAACACGCTCCCTCACACGAAAGCCTTTTGGGTTAGTGTGTGGACGCAACACAAGCCCTCCTCATGTCTGACGCTGAATATTTCACTATATCCTGTGAATGTCACATATCTCACTTGCTGTTTTTCTTGTGCAGTCATGTCAGCTGTGAGTGGTTTACAGGGTGAGATTAACGGATTTGGTACAAGTAAGTAATCTCTGTAGAAACTATCATGCTTCGTTTGTCAAACATTTGTTATGTTGTCAAGGCATCAGACTATTACGGTCCGTTTGGTAATCGGTATTATGTGCAATCAGAGAGGTTATTCAGCCGTAGTATAGCTATAGATCTACTTAACGCGTATGGGCTAGAGCTTTTACACAGAAAATACGGTTTTCATGTTACCGTTTAGGATCATTAGACAAGCGATTCATCCCTTACTATCGCGTTTTTAGATGGGTTTGTTGTGTTTTATTGACAGATGCTGTAGTCGTTGTATCGATGATTATACTGATAGGATTATTCAGCATACAGCGGTTTGGAACCAGCAAAGTCGGGTTTTTGTTTGCACCAGCCCTGTCGTTGTGGTTCTTTTCTTTGGCATCTATCGGAATCTATAACCTCATCAGACATGATATTACAGTCCTGCGGGCTCTTAATCCCGCATATATCTACTTTTTCTTTCGTAAGAATGGAATACAAGCATGGTCTGCGCTTGGCGGTTGTGTTTTGTGCATCACAGGTATGTTTATTCGTTCATTGTAATCTCGTTCTTTCAATATTTCATCTACCAAATCATATTATCTCGATTCAGAAATCCAAAAAGTATTGCTTGTACATAAAAACTTAATGTGTGAGCTATCGGAATGTAGGGGCAGAAGCCATGTTTGCTGATCTAGGTCATTTTTCTGTACGATCCATTCAGGCAGGTCCTATAAATTGCGTCAAGTTCTCTTAAGTTCGATTGCTACTCGTTTATTATAAATGATTTATCTCTTGATGTGCGATCGATCACCTTGCAGATTGCATTTACATTTGTTGTATTCCCCTGCCTACTGCTAGCTTACATGGGCCAAGCTGCATTCCTGATGAGATTCCCCGCCTCAGCTGAACGAATATTCTACGATAGTGTTCCAGGTGATTGTTAGACTAGAAGTGTTCAACGGGCCGGGTCGGGGGGTCAAAGCCTATTTAAATCCTATTCCTACCCACTTTGACCCTTTTTCAAAAGTTCATAAAATAGTTTTTTTATTCTATTTATGGCCCCTTGGGTCGATCCACCTATGTATATAATAATATCATATAAAAATATTTAAAAAGTGGTGAAATTTCCTATAATTATACGGTCTGGCCCGAACTTTTGCACATGCCCCATTAAGGAGACCCGTTATTGACCCGGACCCTTAATGACCCGTTAAAATGTGACCCGACCTTTGACGCATTGGGTCGACTCGTCCAGTTGAACACCTCTATTGTTGTCTAAATTACTACTCCCTCCGTCCTCTTTGATTTGCATCAAAGAGAAAATGGGTAAATGTTAAGAAAGTGGTAATAAATGAAGAGAGAGAATGGACTGTGTGGATGAAATTAAAAGAGAGTTAAAATGTATGGATGAGATTAAAAGAAAGTGGTGGGCCATTATCCAAAAATAGAAATGTTGCAAATCAAGTGGGACGGACCAAAATGGAAAATGATGCAATTTCAATGGGACAGAGGGAGTACTTCTATTTCATTAGGGTGGGCTGAATAGTCATCTCTGCATGTGGACTAAAGCAACCTAATCGCCAGTTTTCTTGTTATATGTTACACAATTCAATATTAATAGGGTTTTTAATCAAACGACTAGGCGTGCTTTCTCCCCTATATTTCATTTTCTTAAATCATAAGATCTTTTGGCTAACACCCTTAAATCTTTATGGCAAAATAGGGGGACTCTTCTGGCCAATATTTGTGATAGCTACACTAGCTGCCGTGATTGCCAGTCAAGCCATGATCTCTGCAACATTTTCGGTCATAAAGCAAGCCATGGCCTTAGGATGTTTTCCGAGGCTGAAAGTAATTCACACCTCCAAGAGGTTGATGGGTCAGATTTATATCCCAATCATCAACTGGTTTCTGATGGTAATGTGCCTTATTGTGGTTGCAACTTTTAGAAGCACCACCGATATTGCAAATGCATATGGTAAGCTTTTTTGTCAACTCTCTACACATATTCTTAATCTATCCTTCAGGGTCGGCCCTAAGAGTGGGCAAGAGGGACCGTCGCCCAGGGTTCTATATCAAAAAAGTAAAAGGACCCCAATGTATCATTTCGCCCAGGGCCCCAAAATATCTAGGGTCGGCCCTGCTATCTTTCCCTTCTCTCTTAGATATAGACGTCGAAATCGCCTTGTATTAGCATTAGAGGTGTTTAACGAGGCAGGTTGACCCAACGGATCACGGGTCAGATCAATAACGGGCCTTGTGATAAAGGGTCGGGCCGGGCCGATTAATAATATAAACATGTCGTGAAAAAAATATATTTACCGGTTTTTTTTTATGTTTTTATATGACATTATTATATAATAGGTGAGTTGAACCAACGGGCCATAAAATAGAATTTTTAAAAACTATTATATGAACTTTAAAAACGGATTAAAGTGGGTCGGGTTTAAACGGGCTTTGGCTCACTCTGGCCCATTTGAATTTGACATAACCCGCCTGACCCGTCCCGTTTAAATTTTGACATAACCCACCTTGACCTGGCCCGTTAGAACAAAACCGTCAATAGCGTGCATAACCTCAAAAATTGTTTTTTAGGCATTGCTGAAGTTGGAGTAATGCTAGTGAGTACCGCATTGGTGACACTGGTGATGCTTTTGATATGGCAAACTAATATTTTCGTCGCTCTCTCTTTTCCCGTCATTTTTGGAACAATCGAGCTCATTTACTTATCAGCAGTTCTATCGAAAATCTTGGAAGGAGGTTGGCTTCCGCTAGCGTTTGCTGCGTGTTTTTTAGTCGTAATGGAGACTTGGAACTATGGAAGTGTTCTCAAGTATCAATGTGAAGTTCGAGATAAAATTTCCATCGATATTATTCACGATCTTGGATCGTCTCTTGGAACTGTACGAGTCCCTGGAATCGGATTAGTCTACAATGAACTCGTTAATGGAATTCCATCGATTTTAGGCCAGTTTATTCTAAGCCTTCCTGCTATTCACTCAACTATTATCTTTGTATGTATTAAGTATGTTCCGGTTCCTGTTGTACCCCAAGAAGAACGATTTCTCTTTCGTAGAATTTGCTCTAAAGACTACCATATGTTTCGTTGCATTGCTCGTTATGGTTACAAAGATGTTCGTAAGGAAGATCACCATTCGTTCGAGCAACTTTTAGTCGTAAGTCTTAAAAATTTCCTCAAGAATGAAGCTCAAGATCTTGCTCTCGAGTCTGATATGCTCGAACTTGATATGGAAAGTGTTTCGATGAGGTCAAGAGACGATGCAGAAGTCGTAGATGAGCTAAGGACTCCCCTGATGCATGATCAACGATTTGTGGAACCGGCACAATTGAGATCTGAAGAGCACGAGGAGCTGCCATCGAGTGCTATGTCATCGGAGGATGATCCTAGCTTGGAGTACGAATTCTCAGCTCTTCGAGAGGCTGTAGATTCGGGTTTTACATATCTTTTAGGAGACGGAGATGTTCGTGCTAAGAAAGAGTCGTGGTTCCTAAAGAAGTTGGTGATCAATTACTTCTATGCCTTCTTAAGGAGGAATTGTAGGAGAGGTGCTGCTGTTTTGAGAGTTCCTCACATGAATATCATAGAAGTTGGAATGACTTACATGGTTTGATACTTGATAGTAAGACTAGGATATCATCATATAAGATACTCAAATGTTTTTAATGATTCATTTTCTCTCGTTGGCTGACTTAGACTTATTGTGAATGCCAGCATATAATTAGGAAAATATGAGGTGCACACACTTTATAAGTCTAGGAGATATCATCCCAAAACCATATGGTCATGAGAGTATAGAATCTGAAAACTTATAAGGTGTGCACATCATTTTTAATTAATTTGCTCGAGTTGATGGACTTTTTGGCCGCACTCTCCTTTATGAGATGAGTTGGCTTTCTTTCTTCCCTAAACTCTGATAATAGTTTCTATTAACATGATACACTAAATAAGATAATAATAATAATAATAATCATTTTGAATTTTAATAAACAAAATCCTAGCAGTTGTTAAAAGCCCAGCCGTTCTTCAGAATCAATTGATATTACAGTAATATAGGCCCATGACAACGTATTGACCCTATCTTTTAAGATAAAGTCATAAAAAGTACTAGTACTACTTATGAGTTATGACTAGGGTGCCACACTGCCACCCCGTTTCTAGAAGGGCATTGTAAGGGCGGGGCCAAAAATAGGCCAGGTCAAAAACGGGTTATACTATTATTAAAATGAAGCGGGCTATAAAAGGGATCAATAAGAGCCGAAAACGGGCCTTTGTAAATAATATAATTAATGTATAATTAAAATATCATAAATGACAATGTCAATGAAATTAATAATATTGTTTCAATCTAATTATTATTAATGATAATTTAATTGTTATAAATTGATAAATGGGAATTAACATAATTTTTACTAGTAAAAATGGGCCGAATTGAGCCGGATCAAACTTTAAAAACCCAGCCCATTTAAAGTCAATATTAAATATAAAGAGCCCTTAAACACCCAACTTATGACCTTTAAACTTATGAGATGATAGCGTTGAATCTTCATTACAAGGACAAATGTTACAAAAATCAACCACTTTCATCAATAAAATCTCTAGGGACTACATAATATAATGAGGGAAGACTAATATATATGGTGGACCAATTCATATATTATTTGGGTATTCATATTCATATTGGCCTTTTTTAGATGCTTAAAGTCAGTTTGTAACTGGTTTTTAGTGAGTTAATTTTTTATCACTTGTATATATATATATATATATAGCTATTTTTGTAACAGATTAGTTTTTCAGTGAAACGACAGCAAAATAAGAAGCTGTTTTATCACCCATAAAACAGGCGTGTTTCATAGTAAGCCACTTCACACAATAGTATATATTATTTATATTGACTTAAGCATATCAGATTAAAAATAACCTTTTAAAAGAGCAAAACCTGCAACTTTTAAATACATTAAAGGCCATATTAGTAGTTAGCACCACTTAAAAGATAAGTGATAGTCTAACTACAAACTTACAATTAAAGTGAGTAAGCAAGTCACAATCATATAGAATTATGATAATAACTTAGTATATGGGACAGAGTGTGTTCAAAAATTAGGTTAAGGGCCCCTCACTTTTCAGCAACTTGTTTATTATCCACTACTAATTTATAGAAGTAGGTATTTATTATAAATATTAGTTATAATTATAATTATTAGTATTTGACATAATTTGAACTCGTGTATTATAATTAACCACAAATTCATTAATCATAGAATCCCTATTATTATTTAATAGTGACGTATGTATTGCTACCGTGAACACTAAATGAATTGTACAACTCCTATTATTTTGGTTTCATTTTTACTCTTTTATATGCCAAGTTGAAAATGAATTATACAACTCTTATTATAATGAGGTTAAGGGACTTCACTAGGGTGAGTAAGAGGGGTGGTCGCCTAGGGTTCCATGTCAATGAAGTAAAATTAATGGTTGTAAAAGGGTCTATATAGGTGATAAGTTGCAAAGAAAATGGGCCCCAATGTGCTACTTCGCCCTGACCCCAAAATATCTAGGGTCGGCCCTACTTCTGTACTTTTATTCTTTACTTTTAGTTATTTGTACGTATTCTATTTATCCTATTTGTAAGTTGCAGGTTTCTCTCTCTTTGAAAACCTTTCTCGAGCTGAGAGACTCTTTGACCGCACTATCCTCTATGGGTATGAGCTGCCGTCGTTCTTCTCTCCTTAGACACTAACCATTGTTTTCAATAAGCGGAACACACTGAGTATGATGATAATGATATGCCAAGTTGACAACGCATGCATTTATATTCCTGTTTTTACAAATAGAGTTAAGAAATTTGGTCAATTTTAACCAAAATGACTCGAACATTATAATTAATAACATTACATATGATAAAAAAATTTAAAACGCTAATTATAATATAGTTTGAAAATGTGCATTGAGACAAACTAAACAATAACTATCATCGGATTGATTTTGGATTAAGTATTGAGTTGATTCAAAATCGTGTCTTATGTCCACAATAATTTTTATATAATTTTAATTCATTTTGACGTCAAATCAAGTTGAGTTCGGTATCAAAATCGGATGAATATTGAGTCGTCAAGTCTATTTTAAACATCTCAAAAAAATACATATAAAATAAGATAGTTGATAAACAAAAGTTAATATATATACCCACTTTAACAACTATTAAAGACAAGCGGTAGTATAATAAGAAATTAAGAATGGTGAAACATGCTACCACCTACAAGGAGATTCTGAGCATGTTCAACATTTTTAATTGCACAGGATTTTAAAAAGTTGGGGATCTCAATATCAATTCAAGTAGTATATGTTAAGTGTTTAAAAATATAATTTTGATAGAAAATATCATAATTTTTAAATATTATACGGGACCTTCAAAGAACAATCAAATTTTGCTCCGCCCCTGGTAGCATAATGGTCATGTAAGTCAACATTTGGGTTGAATATTTATAAAGGGTTTTGACTGCTTGTCAAACGTGCGTGTGAGCGTGTCATATATATTTGATGTGCGTTGAACAAATTAGTTGGCATGATCACCATATTAATGAGTCTTCAAATCAGGTCACTTGCTTTGAAAGGGATTTGGGATTTTTCTCATGTAGCTGATTCACACAATTGACCTAGCTTTGTGCCAATTTATTATTGAACAATTTTTAAAGATTTTCTCTTGGATGGTGCATCAAAATTACGATTATTTAAAAAAAATAAAATTAAAATTAATAATAATTTTTTGAATTTGTTTGATGAATAATTGTTAGTTGATTTATCTAACTGGAGTTAATAGTAATAGTAATAGTAATAGGAAAAGTATTTATTTACCAGTTCAAAAGAAACTCATTATTAAAATCATTTAGTAAAAATAGGAGTTAAACCTCAAATTTATAAAAAATAGTATACGTAAATTCTTCTATTTGTCTGATGTGAAACAAAAATACGAGCACTTTGGCACTTTCCATCACAATTGAATGTCCTTAGAATTTTTAGTCTTCCAAAAGGTTACAAACCTTATTGAAAATGAATATTCAATTAAAGGTCTCTTAACCGATAGTTCGGTTAAATTCCAAGTTATAAAGGCCCAACAACTAACTAAGTTCTGATACCATGTCAAAAGCTTAACTGATTCAAGCTTATGGTTGAAGCCCTATAATGTGTTATACTCTAACACACTCTCTCACATGAGAGTTCTTGAGGCTAGATGTGTGGATGTAACATATGTTCTTCTCATACATAACGTTAAATATTCCACTTTAAAATAAGGATAAATAAAATTAGAATCCCTGACCTCCTGTTACATGGGCTCTGACACCATGCCAATGAATTAACTAAATCAAAAGATTAAACTTATGGTTGAAGTCCAAAGATATACCTTATATATTCTAGCACAACATAACCAAATGCTTAAGTTTATGGTTAAAGCCTTATGATAGGTTATATATACCTCACTTGAGGCATCCATGAAGATTTCTTTTTCCCTTAGCGTGAAAGCATAATAAGATGATTTATAGTTAAAAAGCCTCATAATTGTATACTTCAATCCAAAAATACGTTGTATACTTTAACACATTATCATTTATACCACTTTTTCAAGTTGTAATGATAGAAGAATGCCAAGGAAAAAGAAATTTTTAGAATTTAATGAGCAAAAACATAAACTTTCACGGAGGATTTTCCCTTTATATTTATACTAAATTTTCATTATTATTTAACACCATATATCAAATGTACAATAAAAAATGCTTGTCTGATTGGTAATTAACATGACTTTAATACAATCTTAATTAAACAACAACATTTTGACTTGCACATTCTAATACGTCCAAAGTTCACTTTATTTTTGCTAATTGTGATCATTGTGATGGGGTCATTTACATGAAAAATAAGATGCTAGGGCCATAATTAGCCATATTTTTCCACAAAAAAGTTATCATTTAAAGGGTCCATTAGATGTAAAAGATGACTAAATAATGCAATTATATTCAAAATATCCCAAAATGAAATTTCATACAACATATCATACTATGGTATAAAAGCCATGAGTGCTCTTATATAGTATCATAATAAGAGGTTATAATTATTATATGACCCTATTTGTTTTCTCTTTTCTTTGTATAGCATAATAAAGAAAAGGCAAATATAAAGACTAATAAAGTGCATGAATAAATAAAAATAGGAGTATATAAATTAGGTAATTTTAACTCGCAATTTAATTCTTACATATACACATTTTTAAGCTTGTTAATCAATGTCCCATTTGTTTTTGTGACAATATTTATCAAAGATCACTATTGTATTTTATTTTTTAATCTATTTAAGTGAAATATAGTCAAGACTTAAATGAGAGAACATTAATTGTTTTAGTTGAAGCAAGTATCATTTTTACAAAATAAAGTTCTGAATTTGATTTTCATCGAGAAAAAAACTCCAATGGAACAAACGAGAAAATTGATCTTTAGTTACACTAATTTATCTCAATTATATATCATCACTAAATCAATACTACTAGTTAGTTAACATAAAGTAGTTCGGTTAATTATTATATTATATATATATCATCTATTTTTCTTATAATTAGCACTAAAAAATCATTATGGTTCAATTTTTTGTTCATCACAATTAAAATAATACAAGAAAGTCGTCAAATTAAGAGTAACAACATTTATCAAATATTCTTTCATTTTGTTTGATTTGTTATTAATACATTCACATATACTCATCATCATCATCCTACCCAGTGAATTTCGGTCATATAAAACTATGGGCATCATAACATATGATGACTGATGAGAAGAAAATACCAAAGTTACCCCAGTTAGTTTTTTTGTTGAATTTTTGTTTATTAATTCACTTTTTTTCAGTAAACAACCAACAACCAATATCTAAATTTATGAAATATTTTTATAAATAACTGCCTTTTTCAGTTAGTTTAAAAGTCAACAAAAACAACCAATATTTCCAACTAGTTAAACAAACCAATTAAAAAAACCAACAACCAACAGTCAATTACCAAACACATTGCAATTAATAAACCAGGCCATCACAATAGATATCACAATAATTTAACTCCCTATCTACTTTGTTCATTGATTATTTGTTTTAGGGTTAGGGACCTACAATGGAGGAAAACAAAAGGTTGCCCAGCTAACCCCTCTTATCTTACATCACTTATCAAATCCAAACCTTTCATTCCAAACATTTCATCCACTAATCAATCAGTGACTAGTGAGGAATGAAGATGAAATTGAGGTACTTTTTAATAACCAACATTATGTAATTACCGTAAGTTTATAAAAAATACTCCCTCCGAATAATTTTAGATGTCTTATTTGGATTTTTACGGTTATTAAGGGTGGTGTCTGGTCCATTAAAAAGGTAATAGTTGGGTATTTTAATTGATTAAATTAATTGTAAAGGTGATAGTTGGGTACTGAGAAATGGAAAAGTCGGGGTATTTAGGTAAAAAAAAGATAGACAAAAAAGGAAATGAGACAATTGATATGATTTTGCCAAATAAGGAAATAGGACAACTAAAATGATTCGGAGAGAGTATAATTTTAAAAAATACTATAAATAATCACTTTAAAGTTATAAATAATTATTTTAATACAATAAATAGTATTTTATTAATTTTCGTCTCATTGGACTATACATAAAATTTATAAAAAAAATTACCTTGAATAATACAACATTTCGTTAATTTTCTTACAAAAATACTAACTATTGATTAATCATAAATATTACCAACTTAAGGTAGTATTTTCCTAAAATAATACTTACCAACTTAGTTTATTAACTAATTTTCGAACTTTTTTTTATCTTATAAACACTTATAATTTGTATCTCAAAAAATAAACACCTTTAACATGTCAAGAATTTTCTAGAAAAATTTGTATTATTCATAATAATTTTTCAAATATATACTCGAGTTCATTTCCAAATACTCTTCATTCCTACTTTCTCTCTCATCAACCACTCTCTGTCTATTTCCTTCTCTCTCTTAAAATTGTTTCAAGTTTCTGAATACTCCCCCATTTTCCCCATATTTTTGCTTTGTTTGTTCAACTGCTTTACACATACCCACAAGAGAAGTTACAGTCTTTTTAACACACAATCAACATAAATTCTTATCAAAATTCATTTTTTTCAAAATGCTCTACTAAGATAGAGTATTACCATAAATGGGTATTTCTTAAATTTCATTAATTTGATCTCATTGCAAGAAAGTTTTCATCTTTGAGTGAAGTTGTTAACTACTTTTGCCAAAGTGGGTACTTAACTTAATCCTTTAAATCACCACAAAAAATGATATTCTAGCCTTTTTAAACCAGTTTATGATGGATCCAGAAAGTGGGTTTTATGAAAATCAAGTAAAGGTAAGATTTTTATTACAAAAAATTGCATGTTAATGTAAATTTGTAATTTTTTTTTATATACCCATTTATTAGCATTATTTCATGATTGTAATATAAATTTATTTTATGATAATAATGATGCAGAAAAAAGAATCATGGAGGCAAGTTTTGATCTTGGCTTATCAAAGCTTAGGAGTTGTTTATGGAGATTTGAGTACATCCCCACTTTATGTTTATAAAAGTACATTTGCTGAAGATATCCAACATTCTGAAAGTAATGATGAGATTTTTGGGGTTTTAAGCTTTGTATTTTGGACATTAACTATTGTTTCTTTAGTGAAATATGTGTTTATAGTTCTTAAAGCTGATGATAATGGTGAAGGGGGGACATTTGCTCTGTATTCTCTACTGTGTAGACACGCCCGAGTTAACTCACTACCTAATTGTCAATTGGTTGATGAGGAATTATTTGAATACAAAAAGGATGTTGTTGTTCCGATTGAATCAGGATTTGGGTCAACATTAAAATCTGTTTTGGAAAAGTATAGAGTTTTGCAGAAATTATTGCTTGTTTTAGCTTTACTTGGAACTTGTATGGTGATTGGAGATGGTGTATTAACTCCTGCTATTTCTGGTAAGTTTTTCTATGGAAAAAAATGATTTTAGTTTAGAGGCGAGGCCAGAACTTTAGGCTACGGCTAGAAAATGGGTCACATGCCTTGTTAGAGCATACTATCTTGAGGCTACAACCAGGGCCGACCTTAGATATTTTGGGCTCTGGGCGAAATACCATATTGAGACCTTTTTCTTTGCAATTTATGACTTATATGGACTTTTTATGACTTTAATTTTGCTTTTTTAATATGGAGCCCTGGGCAACGACCCATCTTGCCCACCCTTATGATCGGCCCTGGCTACAACCAAAAGTTTGAACCTAACTTTAGTTGATGGTTGTAGCCGGTGTTACATAATTTGCTTTTAAAAGTTGCGATTCGTTCAAAATGACCCAAAAATAGCCCAAAACCGATCATAATTCGATTTTTTCAATTTGCAATCCGTGAGAAAATTTTAAAAATCATGTGACATTTGTAGCTAATGGTTCACTTCAACCAGGAGCTTAAGTTAATGGTCGTAGAAATGAAATATGTTATGTTATATGCTCTAAGTTGTGAAAATCGAACCCTAAAAGGAAAACTTGAGAAACTAGGTCAACCCATGATTTTGGACTTTAATTTTAGATGGGATTTGATTGTTTATTGATGGATGGGATTTTTTGATGATATAGTTTTCTTTGCAGTATTTTCAGCTGTTTCTGGATTGGAACTTTCAATGTCACATGAGCATCACAAATGTAAGAATCCTTGACATGTAGCTAATCTCCTACTGTTTTGCATTAATAAGGAAATATTTGGGATATGGTTATTCCATAATTAGGTAGACATTAGGACTTAACAGTGTTGATTATGACATTTGATTTTGTTATAGAATAAGATTTTGATATGTGTGTTAGATGCCTTATAATATGGGTTTCTCTTCATCATCATACCCGGTGTATCCCGCTCATAAATAAATTATGGTCAGGGTCTAGGGAGGGAAAATAAACGATAGCTCATACCCATATAGGAGAGTGCGGTCAGATAGTCTCCCGGCTCTAAAGGGTCACCTTATAATATGGGTTTCCAATAATAATAAATATGAAATTTGGTTATATGTATGACTATTATGCGTATGAAATGTGATTCCTTGGATTTGCTCTGTTTCAAGTCAGGGGTGGATCCAGCCCAATTCAATAGCATTTAACAAGTTTTATCTGATCTTTAAATATGCTAATAAGTGTATTGATTAAGTTACTTAAAATATTAGTGTGTGAAAACGTTATCACTGGTTTTAGCTTTACTACTAGAGGTGTTCAGAACAGACCCGATGACCCGATAGACACCCGACTTTATAACCGAACCCGATTTGACCCGACTTAAAAATGAATCTACAATTATGTAAAAACCAATGTAAACACAAAACCCGATTTTGAACTGACCAGAAACACCTGACCCGAAATCAATCCGATGACTCGAATGAACACCTCTACTTACTACGATACTATCAACATTTTTCGTAAACAATACTTAATGCATTGACATTATTTTAATTTTATTTATAATGACCCCCTTGCTTAAGTATAATATAATCAGCAATTGTGGCATGTAATACTTTTTGTGAATGACAGAAATTTCCTAATTTTATGGCTTTATTATTAATTTTTGTTTGTATTTTTAGTGGATTAGGTTCACATTCTACATCAATTTGTCCCTAAATATCATTATTTTATTAAGTATTTGAGTGTTAGGAATATAGGAAGAATATATAAAATTTATACTCTTAAATATTCATCATTAATGTTGCTTTTAATTGGATGTATCATGTAAGCAACCTCACCCATAACACATAATCAAATGTGTGAGACAAAAAACTTTTGAAGTGTATCATGCCATTATTATTATTCATTGTATTTTGGAAGTATTTATTCACTTCATTTAGCTTCACCTTATACTTCTCTTTTTAAATTTGTAACTTCAATCTCTTTTATTTTCGAGTTATAATTAACTAATTTTAGATGGCTGATTAAATTATGTACACTTATTTATATGAATTTGCAAATGATATTTGTTACCAAGGGTCGTCAATTTGAAACTGTCACTTTGTTATCACTAACAAAAAACAATAGTAAGGTTGCGTACTTCTGAGTTCCGATCCCTCGAAAACCCATTTACGTGGGAGTCATGTTATCATGTTGAAGTTGAACTATGATTTATATATTGTGTTGGTTTGCCATTTATTCATTGTGTTGCTTAAGAACCCATCATTGATCGCTGACCGAATAAATAGCAGCCCTTTATAGAAGAAAGAATGTTCCCTGGAGCTTATTTTGCTAGTAAATAAGAAGTTTGGGCTTGATTTTTCAACCTTATAAATGATAGGTTGAAAATGTTTGCATCTTTTATGATGGCTGCTTATCTTTGACTCTTATATGCTGAAATGTAGCAATAGTGAATTAATATCAACTAGTAAACGTTTGTAGGAAAATAACTCACTTGTGATCCCATATTGAAGAATTAGAGGGATGTCAAGGAATCAACTCAACTAAAAACTTACGATGATGGTTGTGGTCTCAATATATGTTATATATACTCTAACACGCCCCCTCACACGAGAGTTCTCTAGGCTAGAAATGTGGATGCAACACAGACCCTCCACATACCTGGTGGGAGATATTTAACCCTAAATGAGGGGTGGTTGAGATTCTAACGTGTGACCTTTTATCACATTGGCTTTTGATATCATGTAAAGAAACCAACTCAACCAAAAGCTTAAGCTTATGGTTGAGGTCCCAGATTATGTTACATACTCTAACAAGAGATTGACTATCATATATACTTGATGGGCTACTCTCTCTAATGCCAACTGGTGTTAGGATGGAACCTCATAGAATTTATGTACAACCAACTCTCCTCTAATACGGGTCTTACTGTGTACAATCTCAAATGCCCATAACATATGTATCAACTTTGTTTAGATTCCGAAAAGAATAAGTTTTGATTTGCTCGGTGGACAGTGAAGTTCATGCTTTAGCTAAAAGTAGCACCTTTCAAAAATAATTTAAGACATTTTTTTTTGTTTTCCAAATAAATATCAATAAGAAATGAATATTGTGCTTTAATTTTTCTTAGTAAGATCACATTAATTTTTGGTAATTGGTAACATTGGATTTTACTTCTCGATTACTCTTTGTTCTTTTATTAGATTATTGCTCCTAAAGCTTCACACTCCCTTTGCAAGGCAGATGTAGAAGTCCCGATAGCATGTCTCATACTTATTGGCTTGTTCGCGCTCCAGCATTTCGGAACCCACCGAGTGGGATTCTTGTTTGCACCCATAGTCGTAACCTGGCTTTTCTGCATAAGTGCCATCGGGTTATACAATATCATATACTGGAACCCGCAAGTTTATCAAGCACTCTCCCCTTATTACATGTACAAATTTTTGAAGAAAACACAAGCTGGTGGTTGGATGTCATTAGGTGGAATTCTGTTGTGTATCACTGGTACGAGAGCTCTTTGAGTTTCAATGGTCATTTGTAATATCCTTTATATCCGCCAAGTGTTTACTTTACAATGTGATATTGTGCACGTGCAGGTTCGGAGGCCATGTTTGCTGATCTTGGACACTTCTCTCAATTATCAATCAAGGTATATCTCCAGGCTTAAGCCTCCTTCTTGACGAGAAACTCGATTTAGTACAGAGTAAAATAGTGTGCACCGACCTTAACATGTTAGTGGGTTAGTTGAGTAGAAGGTAAAGAGTGTGGGTGGGTGAAGTGAAAAGTAAGGCGTGTGGGTCACCAGAGTGGAGAGTGAGAAGTGATGTACTATAAAATTAGGGTACACTAAGTCTATATTAGACTTTTCCGTATGAGCATTATTTGAACTTATAATGAAATGTTACACCGTGTCCTCTTTTGGCGTATAGTCTATGTTACTTGGACTTGGGTACTTATGTGGGATACTGGTACATGTCCAAGCGTTAGATACGTCTAAATATTCAATTTTACAGCTAAATTGAAGTGTCTAAGTGCCATACCAATGTCCGAGCATCAAGGATCAGATACGGGTATGTGAAGCAAAATGAAGAGTCTGAGTAACATAGCGTATAGTGTTGTCACAAAGTACTTGCTAATGCTCTTATCGGTTAACATTGAAATTAGATTATCTTTAACTTATGTTTCTTTTATCGGTCTAACTCTCGCTAAATACTGTTTACTTGTGGTCCAGATTGCCTTTTCTTTTGTGGTGTATCCTTCATTGATTCTTGCTTATATGGGGCAAGCTGCCTACCTATCGAAACACCATGTGATGGCCTCTGGTTATCGAATCGGGTTCTACGTTTCTGTCCCAGGTAGCCTTTTTTCCTGATTTAATGTTGTTTTTTTGGAGTTTTTTGTTCTAACGGTTGAAATCTGACGTTGCAATCATTTTCGTCAGAAAAACTCAGATGGCCGGTGCTTGGAATAGCTATTCTAGCTGCTGTAGTCGGCAGCCAAGCCATAATAACTGGCACTTTCTCGATCATTAAGCAATGTCAGGCGCTTGGATGCTTCCCTCGAGTTAAAATTGTGCATACATCTTCTAAGATTCACGGGCAGATTTATATCCCGGAGGTTAATTGGACATTGATGATTTTATGTTTGGCCGTCACAATCGGTTTCAGGGACACAAAGCGTATGGGAAATGCATCAGGTATGTTCACGTTTCTCAAACATATTATTTGACTACCAAAACGACTCAAAAATAGCCCAAAACCTACCATAAATCGTCTTTTTGATTCACGATTTGCTAGGAGAAGCGATTTTGGAGCTTAATTGTGAAGTGAGTTTTTTTGGTGAAACAGGTTTAGCTGTCATTACGGTAATGCTTGTTACAACATGCCTTATGTCACTTGTTATTGTCCTATGTTGGCGTAAAAACGTCTTCATAGCGCTTGCTTTTGTAATATTCTTTGGCGCCTTTGAAGCACTCTACTTCTCGGCATCCCTAATCAAATTTCTTGAAGGAGCTTGGGTTCCTATTGCCCTATCGTTAATCTTTATGTTTATAATGTACGCTTGGCACTATGGCACCCTTAAGAAGTACGAGTATGATGTTCAAAACAAGGTGTCCATCAATTGGCTTCTTAGCTTAGGGCCGAGCTTAGGTATAGTACGTGTCCGTGGCATTGGCTTGATTCACTCCGAGCTAGTGTCTGGGATCCCGGCAATTTTCTCGCACTTTGTAACCAATCTTCCGGCTTTCCACCAAGTCCTAGTTTTTCTATGTGTCAAATCTGTGCCCGTTCCACACGTAAAGCCTGAGGAGCGGTTTCTTGTAGGGCACATTGGGCCGAAAGAGTACCGGCTTTATAGATGCATTGTGAGATATGGATACCGTGACTTTCACAAAGACGACAATGAGTTTGAGAACGATCTTGTTTGTAGCATAGCGGAGTTCATAAGGGCCGAGGGCATCAAAATGAACGGAATAAAGGTGGAGTCAGACAAGGAAAGTAATGAGAAAATGACCGTTGTTGGAAGTCCCTCCACATACGTCGATGGCATAAGGATGCACGAAGACATCGAACACAATGAAGACTTACCAGGAACTTCCGAGCTGAAAGAGATCCGATCACCCATCATCACACCAAAGAAAAAGGTTAGATTTTTATTGCCCGAATCCCCAAAAATGGGGGATGGGGCCAAGGAAGAACTTCAAGATCTAATGGAAGCAAGAGAAGCAGGAATAGCATATATATTAGGACATGCTCATGTAAGAGCAAAGCAAGGTTCGAGTTGGATTAAGAAGGTCGTGATTAATATAGGTTACGATTTCTTGAGAAGAAACTGCCGGGCACCTTCGTATCCGCTTAGCGTTCCTCATGTATCGACGTTAGAGGTAGGAATGATCTGCCACATCTAGTTACATTGTACAGTTACATGATTTTGTATACTTTTGTAAATGATATAGTTTTTGTTTTTGTATATGGAATGGCCTCAATGTTCTCATAATTACGATTTTGATTTTGATTTTGATTTCGATTTCGAAAGCGACATTTATAATATTTATTAGTATTGAATTTATTGTCCAATGTGGAAAATTAGAGTCATAGAGAACACATATTTTAGGTCCCTTATCATACAGGTCACTCTAGGAAGGGGAATGGGGAGACAGAAAATGAAAGTAGGCCTGTTTTTTCTGGCATTAATCTGTAATTTGATGGACCTTATAGACTTCATTTCTAACTAGAACTATAATTACTACCAAAACATTTAGGACCCTTTATTCTTATTCTTTTGGGGATAGTGCTAATTTGACAAAATATCTAAAGGGTACAAGATTTTTTTAGACATTTTTCTCGAGTCGATTGACTCTTTGACCGCACACTCCTTTAGGGGTATAGATTATTGCCTCTCTTTTCTCCTAGACTCTGACTACAATTTCATATAAGGGGATACATTGGGTACAATGATGATGTTGATTTAAACTCTAAAGGCTACCCTCTGTAGGAGTTTCCCTTTTGTTTGTTTTTGAATTTGATACTATAAAAAAACTTTTTTCGGAGTTTGTTAGCACTGAATTTTGTATAAAATCTGAAAATATTATGATGAAAAAAATGTGAGCGAGAATTGATGAAAGTGGTGTGGTTATATCATAAAAGGATATGCCAAATTTAAATTAGACGAACCAGAATAAAAAATGTAAAAGTTTTAGGAAAACAAAATAGTGCCCAAGTTGAAATTATGTTTTTCTTAATTTTATTTGAGTATGGTCATATGGTGAAATCCTCTACGAATAAGAGGGATTAGGTGAACTGCTCAAAATTTCAACCAATAAACAATTTATGATTCTTAAATCAGGTAGAATTTTAGAATCAGTAGAAAAATTGTATCATTGTACAATTTTTCGAATCGAAGAATTTTTTGGCCGCATTCTTTTTTTATGAGATATGGGTTGTCACTTTTTTCTTTCCCAGACCTTGATCACAGTTTCCTATGAGTGAAATACACTGAGTACGTACGATGATGATGATGAATTAAATGTTACTCTCTGTAGGAGTTCACATTTTGTTTGGTTTTGAATATGACTCAATAAAAGTACCTTTTTTTTTCTGAGTTTAATACTGAGTTTTGCATAAATATTATGGAGTAGTAAATTATTGGGATAGTAAGACAATAAAAAATTAAATTATGAAAATGATATTAAGAAAGAAATGTGAGCGAGAATAATGAAAGTGGTGTGGTTATATCATAAAAGGATATGCTAACTTAGTTGGACGGACCAAAATGAAAAACGTAGCAAAATACAATTGATGCTAACGTTTTGGAACCGAGCAATATTTTTATTTAATTTATAAACAGGATAGAATGAATATGATGATGATGATGATTTAATTTATTTGTTATCCTACGTAAATATTCATCAAAGTGATGTGCGTCCCCACCTTATAAATTTTTAAAAATACATTATGTTTGAATTTAGTTCACACTAGAATAGAACGTATAAGCTACCAAAGTGAAGGATAATAAGTTTATGTTAATAGAGAGACAATTATAGGGTGAGGGATACTAATTTTATACTTTATTTAAAATTTAATGGTTATTACACTTTTGTTTTTTACAATATTCAATACATAATTTTAAATTTAATATCTTCAATTTTATAAAAAATTCAAAAAAAATATATATTCTGAAAATATGCATTAAGGTTTACCTTTCACCATATTTTCTTTCCTTGGGCTTCTTTTGAGCATGAGGTGTGATTGATGAGTAAGTTGTGCAAGAGGAAATTCTCCAAAGCTAGTATCGCTGTTATGGCTTGGACTGAGATGTTATATTAAACCTGACACCAAAGGAATGCCGAGACCTTTGAAGGGTAAGTTGTGCAAGAGAAAATTCTCCAAAGCTAGTGTCGCTTTTATGGCTTAGAGTATAAAAAAGTATATGTTAAATAAGATCGTTAATATTAGAATTATTGACACGTGATTAAATATGTGTCGACACCATATCCATCCTCCGGTATTTGTTCCCATATTTGGTGGTTCTCTTAAAAAACATGTTTTATGGATTGAACACTAATATGGGACCCACAATGAAAGGGCATTGATTACGTGGCTTATTTTGATTGGCTAAAAGGGTGGCTTAATGTTGTAGATGAAGTGTTGGATTTTAGGTCTCGTATATAGTCATTTTCATGTTGGTGCATTGCATTGGTTTAGAATTAGGGTCGTCCTTCGAATTTGTAAGGTTCGAGCATAAATATTACTCTATTCCTTCTTTTTGGTTCTTTTCATTTTTTTTACACAATTTTTAAAATAATTTTCGTACCTCAATGTCTTTAAATACGTATTATAAAAAGTTAAAAAAAATATATATGACAAAAAAATATATATTAAGATGAATCTAATTAGATCTCACATAGATATATTATATCATCTATATGTATTAAAAATCTTAATTAAATTTCTCTCTTCAAAATAAAATATTTTAAGCTGGAAGAACAATAAAAAACGGAAGAAGTAATTATGAACTTCTAATTATTTTCTATATATTATCCTAGAGCCCAAAATAATAAATATAAATGTGTTGTTTTTCTTAATATTTTTTAGATGGTATTGAGACTTTGAGAGCACGAACTCCTCTTGCCTGCTCATAGAGCCTTATTTAGAATATTGTTTGTTCAATTTTTACTTATTTGTCTTTTTTACATTCTTATAATTCCATTTTATGAAAAATACCTGGAATAGTCACATCATTCATCTTTTTTTTTGCAATTAAAAGAATATATTAATTCAAAAAAATTCTTTTTACAACTTAGGTTAGAAAAAGAAAAAATAACACCACCCTAAACACGAAAATGGGAGCACCAACCAAACTGAACTTGCCAACAAGGACGGCCAACCAAATCAAACTAATCAAACCTAGCCAGATTATAATTTATACATATATATCCTATATCTGAGAAAAAAAATCCAATAGCCTAGAGACAACCAAAAGGAAAGCAAAAAGCGAGCCAAACAAAGCCATTTAAATTAGAAATACATAACTAACTCAGCAAACATGCATCTATTTTTCTACATTAATTATTTTATTCATTAACTCAAATCAACCAAAATTTAAAGGATGTTTTCCTAGAACATCAATAGAAAAATCTAACCTATTATAATAAAATATATGCGCAAATTCCTCTCCTTCGGTTCTCTCCCCTCCAGGCCAAAACTTCTACCCAAGCAATATCTTCCAAGTCGTTTGCTCACTAATGGAAAAAATAGAATGCTCTTCCTTATCATCCCATAAATTTTCCTTTTAATATTGTCCAACAATGGTGGAGGTGCAATTCCACTCTCATTCATACCCTACAACCCAAAACTTTTGGGTCTTCAAGTCTAAAATAACCCGTCATTCTAATGTATTCTTGAAAACATTTTAAAAATTGGCATTATTTATAGTTAATTGAAATTATTATATAAAAAATAAATTAATATTACAGAGAAGACAAAGCATTTAAAGTTTGTAAATAAAATAAAAAATAAATTAAAGTTATAATTGAAAATTTAAAAATAAAAAACATACCAAAACAAACAGAACAAATTAAAACAGAATATGTAGCAAAATTTAATGAGATGGAGTAAATATTAATGTGGATATAATATGTTTCTATAAGTTCAAACTATATAAGACAAAAGAGTATTTCATACTCATTTCACATTTGACTAATTAATTATAGCTTGGTTTTATTTATAGAAGTATAATTGACATCACATCAATAGATAAGAAGTCACAATACAAAAGTCAATACAATGGCATGTTGTAAGCTTGCTTGTCGATTTGATAATTAAAAATCAACACTACTTGAATTAAACATTAGGAAAAATACAAATTATGATATTTAAATATTTATGTGGATTAACATGTTGTAATTAGTATACCCCACTCAATAATTAGTGTGAATGTGTGATTATAATGAGAATTAACTCCATAATGAGTTAGTGTAGTAACTAGATAGAGTGCCCGTGATGCATGACTTTATAAAATTTATCGATATATTTGTATCATTTAAAAATTAAAATTTTAAGATATAATTTTACATTATAGTTATATTTAAAGTTGTATACATTATACACATTGTTTGATCGATTTGTATCATACTTTGCATTGTGTGCGTAGATGATTGTGAAAATTTAATTATAGATTTAACATGAATATTTATGTAAAATTATTTTATAAAAGTTAAACAAAAAAATAATTTGTTTGTCATAAAAAACATATGTGACTTATACATTGAACCTAAATCATATTAGAATTATGCATTGCATTTAAGTAACAAATTCTAATAGTATAAATAAAAAAAAAATCCTCATTAAAGTATATTATCTTTTAACCAACTTAAAATATCCAATATATTTAAATAATACTCATTTAATAAATAAAATACTCATTTAATAAATAAAATTGATAAGATTTTATAAATAACGGAATAATATGAAATAAAATATATGCTTTTTTAATACATTAAAAATATAACTTAAAAAGTATATAATCAATCAATATAAATAATATTATAATCATAGTAAGAAACTAACAAAGTCAAAGATATAAATATTAATCATAAAAAAATTGACATCATCATTGAGTTTTGAAGGAAAATTTTTTGTTAAAGTTGTAATATGTAAGCAATATTAAATATTGATAATGCCAACGTGTTTTTCTTGAGTAATACTAGTATAGATTGGTTGTCACTTTTTTTTTTTATTATGATAGGGATTCAATTGATTTTAAATCGGAGTGTAATTATATTAGTCATAAACAATTAAACAAATAAATAAGTTAATAACAATAATAAATAAATCACTTGTTAATTTTTTTGGAGAAGCTCATCAAATGTGTTGGCGTAAATCTATTCAATCAAGTTTTGACTAAAAATCACATTATAATTAAGTTATTACAAATTCCTTTCAAGTCCCGACCATTGATTTTGTTGATTATAATATGAGTTTGACTAAAAAAATTATTAGTCAGTTTTTAATGAAAGACCGAGTCAAGTAGATGTAAGAGTTGCATAGTTGAAATTTAAAGAAAAATTAATTAAATTATATATTTGTAATTAGAAAACATTTTATGGTATAAGATGGCGCTAATTAATGATAATAATTAAGAGTAAATCTTATTAAATTTTACCTTCTTTTTAGCCATTTATTTTCTAAATTTTAATCAATACAGAGTTTAATTTATCTTTACATTTCTTCTATGTTACTTAAAATATTACAATTAATTTTTTTTAAAATTTCCCACCAATTATCTTTGCGACAAAATTAATTAAGAAGGCACCCAAGAAATGAGATGTGTACTACCCGTAACATGTATTTGAAGTAGATAATATTATTAATTTAACACTATTAATTGTTTATCTTTACCATCTTGGACCTAACCAAAGTAGCTTACTAGGTTATCTCATTATTATTATTATTATTATTATTATTATTATTATTATTATTATTATTATTATTATTATTATTATTATTATTATTACTCCCTTCATTTTAGTTTACTTGTCTCATTTCCTTTTTTGGCTAACCTTTTCTTACTTAAATACCCCGCTACCACCTTTACAATCAATTTAATCAATTAAAATATACAACTAACACATTTTTAATGGACCCCACTCAACCCTTAAAATCCGTGAAAAGTCAAATAAGACTAGAATAGTCAAATGAAATGGAGGGAGTATTATTTTTATTGTAGACATTATGAGCTCATTCACAAATGTATAATTAATTATTATATATGAGGGTTTGATGATTAATATGTGGTGTAACAATCTCTTGATGATCTATAATAATGTTAGATAAGATTAAGTATATTTGTTTTTGTAAATATCTAACTTGGTCAAAGTTTATATCCTAATATATCTCGAAAATGAGAACATTGATCGAAGAAATTGTGCTGTATTTTAATCATTGTATTATTTATCTAAGATAATATATTTATGATTTTCAAATCTAGGGGATGGTGATGGATATATTTTTTAGAAAAGTTGTTTAGAATAATTCTTTTTATTATTCATCTATTGTGAATAATTTTACTGTCGATTTATTTCTAAATAATCCAATCTTGTATATAATTTGCTAACAACACCCCTTTCACATTTTAATTGGTTATTATATGTGTATACCACTAAAGAGGAGTATGGTAGTACCAGCGAAGAACATAAGGGGAAGGATTGAGTGTAACAGCTAATAGGTACATACAGTAGCTGATTAAAATGTGAAAATGGGCGCTTTCAGCAAATAATATACAAAGGTTAAATTATTTAGATAATTAATAATAGAGATTATGCATATCAAAAGGGTAATATATAAGATTATTCTGGATAATTTTTTCAATATTAAATCAACGGTTCTAAATGAAAAAGGAAAGCATGATATTGATGTATGAAATAAAATGAGTTTGGTTGCATGATTAATGCCTGTTGGATCACACATTCTAAAATGAGTTTTATATCAGTTATTTCATACTCCATCCTTAATATTGATTGTATTGCTAAGCTAATAAAAGCACAATCTTATTTTTATGCTTTAAATTATATATATTTTTTATTTGTTCTTCTTATTTATTTTTCTCGCGAATTATAATGTAAATTTAAAAGTCAAATAATTTAAATTGTGATTTATAAAAATTCTAAAAAAAATATTTAGAAAGTTTTTATTGAGACAAATCTATCAAAATTTTACATAAATATATTTTTTTCATATAAATCAATGAGAGATCATAGTCAAAGTTGAAGACTAAAATTCGTAAATTCTATTTAAATTACTTTAATCTTAACACCTCTAGAAAAATTGGGGTTTAGTACATGATTCATGTAGGTAAGGACATTCATGTAAATAAACCCAACAAAATTAGTCAAGAGTAATCACTTATAATTTTTTTAAAATGTATTTTTAGTTACAGAGTGATAATTTTTTTTATAATTTTAGAATAATTACTTGAACCTTAAAGTTATACTTTATTAACTTTAATTGAAATAAGATTTAATTTTTTTACACAAATTCTTATTTGAGACCGTCTTTACAAGAGACATATCTCAAATGGGTCGACCCATTATTAATTAGAAAAAAAAACTTAACAATAACTTTCTTGTGAGACGGCCCTAGCCGTGCAATTAGCCCAGACCGAATAACTTTTTAAAAAAATACTGGTATACTAATTTCAAGACTTAAAAGGACAATTTCAAAACTTAAAAATCCTATTTCAAGACTTAATTAAAAGGTCAATTTCAAAACTTAAAAATCCTATTTCAAGACTTAAAAGGTCAATTTCAATGTTATTAATATCAACTTTAATGTTTGATAAATCATGTTAAAAAGCTGAAATGAGAATTTAATGTCCAGCAATTGATTTTTTTAGTCTTAAAATTAGTTTTTTAAGTATTAAAATAAACCTTTTAAGTCTTAAAATTGTCAAATTGCATGTCTTAAAATGCCAATTTTAAATTCTTGAAATTGGTCTTTTAAGTCTTAAAATTGGTCTTTTAACTCTAAAAATCGATATTTTAATTTGTGAACATTGATTAAAAAAAGTAGAACTAGACTGGTCCAATAAAATACGTGTCACAAGTGAAGCGGTCTCACACAAATTTTCGTGAAACATTAATCGTTATCCAATCATAAGATTTAAATCTAACTATGGTAATTGGTAACCATCTCTTTAGTATCTCTCTCCTTTATATTTTCTCTCTCATCTGTTTTCTTCCGTCTTTTTTCATTTCTCAGTATTCACATTTCTCAACTCATTGATAGTTTTTATACCGTTTTTCTGGTGAGTCAACTTCAAATTATTTCTCCTTTTGATCTTTTTATACTTCTTTGTTCATCCCTGATCTCAATTTTTGCAGCTATAATGGTTCTCTGATTTTGTTTTGTTCAATTTATCTGTTTATTTGTTATTATTTTTATTTTTGGTGTGATGAATGAATGTATGAATGAGTGAATGAGTGATTGGAGCATAAAAAAGTGAACTTATTGAATACCCAGATCATTTTTGTATGATTTTATCTTATTAATAACTTTGAGCTTTCTGGGTTTTTTGTTGATTTGCATAATTTTCCTTTTTTGTGTTTTTGGAGTTCATGATTTGCTTGCTTTATACTGATATAGAATTGTATGTAATTACTTAATAATTTGTATCTTTGAGATTTGAATGAGAAAATGTCATACTAATGGATTGACAAAGAAAAAGGATTTTTGTATATTAACACTATGGTTAGAAAATTAGGAGAGCGAAAGGGGAAAGGAAAGGGAAAGGGAAGTAAGGGAAAGGAAGTAGAGGGGGTAAGGAGCGAGATTGCACCTTGTTTGTTTAGAAGGGTAGAAGGGACGAGAAGAGAAAAAGAAAGGAAAATAAGTGTTTTACCTCCGAATCTTTTCACTTTAGAGTAGAGATTGTATTTTTAACAAAAATTTGTTCGCGTTTTTTCCTTCAAACCCCAACCTTCCGAATTCCTCCCCTCCCTTTATGTTATTCAAACAAGGAAATCTTTTGTCCTTCCAAATTCCTCTTCTTTCGTTTCTTTTATTTTCTCTCTGTCCAAACATAGTGTAAGTTTTAAGAACATAGTGTAAGTTTCTTAAAAATGAATTAAGAGTGAATTCAGAATAGTCTTAGTTTTTTTGGGGAAAGTAGAAAAATCTAGCTTAAAGTGTATTTTTTGTTATATGAAATATAAAGGAAAAGGAGGTACATCATAAAGTTTGTGTCTTAGACCAATGGTGAAGAACTTTTAGGATACTAGGGTGTTAAAAGAGTTGAAAATATATTAACTAATTAAGTGGGTAATTATATTGACTCCTTTTTGAGAAGTTACATGTGAACCACCCAAGTTTTCTTTAGTGGTGCAATATTAAATTGGGTGGTGTTGCTTAGTTTGGTTTATACATTTCTTTTGGAGGTTATGAACATGGAACTCCAGTTTAGCCAGTGTGTTTGGAATTTAGGTTTTCCATTGTATTTGTATACTTTAATACTTGTAGTATGTTTGATACTCCTTGCTATTCATTTTAGATGTTCCATTTTATTTTGCACACATGTCAATGGACTTATTAAAACTCTAATATCTACGATTTAACATAATCAAAAATTATAAAAAGTTGATGCTTTATAATGTTTTGGATATAGTAGACTTTTGGATATAGTAGGACATTCAGACTTGTGGATTAAACCAACATATTTAATAGAAAAGTAAAACGATCTTCAAAGTAGTCGAATTTGATAGATTTTGTTGGGTTGTTGATGATATGGTAGCAACTTGGATGGTCGATGATAGGTAGTTTATGATGTGCCTCTTCTATATATTAGTACGGAGTTGGTGTGTAGAATAGATGATATTCTTGGGAAGGTTTTATCAGTGATTCAAGTTCTTTTGGATCCAATACATTTGCTCATTGGTTTATTTCTTGTGTCTGAGATGTTTAGAGCGATAGTTCTACGCATTTGTGCTAAGATATGGGTGATTAGTAAAGGATTTGTGGTCTATAGCACTGATTAGGAATGTTCTCTTAGCCAGCATTAATGAAAATATCAAATATATAAACACATAGTCTTCATTGGTTTTTGTCATTTCTTGCTTGTCCACCAATTTGTTAGACTATCCTGAGAACTTAGTTTTTTACGCTTGGCACAAATTTGTCTTGAATAATCCAAATTTCCCGATTGGTGCTCGTTCAAATCTGTGCTAGATTGTTAATGTTTACAATGCTCACACGTGGAATGTTTCGTCCTTCTTCGTTCTTCTCATTGGCCACCAATATTTGTAATATAGGAAGATCTATCTTTACAAGTTAGACCCTACAAAATGATCTAGTAAGGCATCTTAGTAATGTAGAACTCCCCTCAGTTTTTATTGTCACTTCATTTGATTAGGTTTTGTGGATAAATGTCTCATGATCGCATCCATTGATTGCAGTACAACATAGAAGATAGAATGTAAGTTATGTTGTTAAGGGCTGGGGTTATGTTACTGCTCTCATTTGAGTATCCTTGGCCAAAGCGAGGGTTATATATATCTTTTGTTAGGGATTAGTTACAGAGTTTCTATTTATATATGGTTTGACCCTTGATAGTTGTTTGTATTGGCCGTTCCTCCCATTTGGCTCATTGAGGTGCAAAACGCGAAAATTTTCGTATTATCGCATTTTGAACCATTCATATAGAAAAAGTATGGAAACGTGATTTGGCACACTTAGGCCTCGTTCATTATCGTTTTATGTTTTCGGTGTTCTAGTTTTTTTGAAAACTAAACCAAAAGTAGGAAACTCAAAAAAAGTAATTTTCACTTTTAAGTAATCAGTTTAAAATATTACCATGTTCCTAGTAAATTTGACTAATTTTTTATTCAATGTTGAAAATTTATAAAATAGAAAAGCAAAAAACCATAAATAATATCGAACGAAACTAAATTAACGTTTCTCGTTTGATTTGAGATGAAAAATTTGTCTTATTTTTTTCCTTTCTTTTGTTGTTATTTATAGTTACACTATGTTCTATTTGGGATATAAGACTTTTAATTTATCATTAGTGTTATGGTTATATTTCCTATTTATGATCAATCTATGTGGATAACTCCTTAGCTTTATCTTGTCTTCTATTGGATTAAGATTCTTTTCCTAAATTTCTGAAACACTCAATTAACGTTTCTTGTTTCTCGTAACGAATCGGATTTTATTTCGTGTAACATAGGTCTGGTCTATTAATAGTCATTTCGCGCAATTTATTTTATATTTAAAATCACTTTTACCCTTCATTGACTCTTAGCAATTTTCAGATCACCTGTATGACTGCTGCTGTTCATGGCATCAAGATCATACGGAAACTTGCTAGGCCTAGTCTCTGGTGATATACTGGACATCCCGTGTACTCCTAGAAATCTTCCGCGGGTTATGACTGTTCCTGGGATTATCTCTGACATGGAAGGTCGGGAAAGTAGTGACGAAGATGTAGGTGCCCCTGTTGTACGTGAGCGAAAAATTATCGTTGCTAATATGTTGCCTGTTAATGCATCTAAGGACTCTGAAACCGGAAAGTGGTGCTTCACCTTGGATGAAGATTCTATATTGTTACAGCTGAAAAATGGATTGGCACCCAACACCGAGGTTATCTATATTGGTTCTCTGAAGGTAGATATTGATACAAATGAGCAGGACGAGGTTTCCCAAAGGCTTCTGAAGGAATTTAAATGCGTTCCGACTTTTCTACCCCAAGAACTTCAGAAAAAGTACTATCATGGGTATTGTAAGCAATATTTGTGGCCGCTTTTCCATTACATGTTACCTATGTGCCCAGATCATGGTGATCGTTTTGATCGATCTCTCTGGCAGGCCTATGTTTCTGCGAATAAGATTTTTGCTGATAAAGTAATGGAAGTCATAAACCCGGAGGATGATTATGTATGGGTACATGATTATCACCTTATTGTGCTGCCTACATTTTTAAGGAAACGATTCTATCGAGTTAAGCTCGGGTTTTTCTTGCACAGCCCGTTTCCTTCATCGGAAATCTACCGAACCTTGCCAGTAAGGGATGAGATCTTGAGAGGCCTGCTGAACTGTGATTTAGTTGGTTTCCATACCTTTGATTATGCTAGACATTTTCTGTCATGCTGTAGTAGAATGCTCGGGTTGGACTACGCATCAAAGAGGGGCCATATCGGTTTGGATTATTTTGGTCGCACGGTTTACATCAAAATTTTGCCCATCGGCATTCACTTGGGTCGTATAACTTCCGTTCTAGATCTTCCTTGCACATCAGTTAAAGCTAAAGAAGTTCAAGAACAATATAAAGGCAAAAAAGTGATAGTCGGAATCGATGATATGGATATTTTTAAAGGTATCAGTCTGAAAATGCTGGCCATAGAGCATCTACTGCGTCAAAACCCAGAGTTCCTGGGCAAGTTGGTCTTGATTCAAATCATTAATCCCGCTCGAAGTTCAGGCAAGGATGTGCAGGAAACACAGAAGGAGACATATTTGATTGCAAAAAGGATCAATGAGACCTATGGCTCGACAGATTACAAACCTATAGTTATTATTGATCGCCCTGTTCCTCGTTTTGAGAAGTCAGCGTATTATGCTGTTGCTGAATGCTGCTTAGTGAATGCTGTTAGGGACGGAATGAACCTGGTTCCGTACAAGTATATTGTCTGCAGGCAGGGAACACCTGCCTTGGATGAAGCATTGGGTATTAAACCCGACACTCCACACACAAGTATGCTTGTCGTTTCGGAATTCATAGGATGCTCGCCGTCTCTCAGTGGAGCTATCAGGGTTAATCCGTGGGATATTGATGCTGTAGCTGAAGCCTTGAATTTGGCTCTTACGATGCCAATTACAGAGAAGCAGTTACGGCATGAGAAACACTATAAATATGTTAGTTCTCATGACGTCGCTTATTGGGCGAAAAGTTTTGTTCAGGATCTAGAGAGGGCATGCCAAAATCACTACGACAAGCGGTGTTGGGGATTCGGTTTGGGGCTGAGTTTCAGAATTGTGTCTCTGTCTCCGAGTTTCAGGAAGCTTAATGTTGACTATATTGTCTCAGCGTATCGGAGGACAAGTAGAAGGTTGATATTCTTGGATTATGATGGTACTCTTGTATCGCAAAGTTGTATGAACAAATGTCCAAGCCCAGAAGTTATTTCTGTTCTGAATGCTCTTTGTAATGATCCGAAAAACACCTTGTTTATCGTCAGTGGCAGAGGACGAAATCAACTTGGTGAATGGCTCAGCCCATGTCAGTTGCTTGGAATAGCTGCCGAGCATGGTTACTTTGTACGGTAAGTTAACGCGGCCCATTGTACACCTCTAGTTGCTTCATTTAGCCCATCCAATCTTTTGGGATTACACAAATTGTTGTGAGAGACAGTGTTTCCGAGAGACGCATTAGATATATGGGCTAAATAGCGCAATTAATATAAATTAAATAGAAAATAAGAATGTAGATTTCTTGTTTTGAGGTTGTCTCTTTGAGAGACGGTCTCTCACAAGAGTAGCTGTTGGGATTATTGCTTTAGCATTGTTGATCATTTTACATGGATAATTGTTTGATGGTATCTGTGACATTTAATGGTGAATTTATATTCATGATGAATCTGTTGCAATCCCTCTTATCTTGCAGGTGGAATAAAGCGGCCGATTGGGAATGTAATACCGCAGAACTTGATTGGAAAGAGATCGTAGAACCGATCATGAGATCGTATACCGAGTCAACAGACGGTTCCAGCATAGAGTCTAAAGAAAGTGGCTTGGTTTGGCACCATCAGGATGCAGACCCTGACTTCGGGTCCTGGCAAGCGATGGAATTGATGGATCATCTCGAAAACGTTCTTGCAAACGAACCAGCTGTTGTTACCAGGGGCCATAATATTGTCGAAGTTAAGCCACAGGTAGACGGATTTAGCTTTTTCTTCCATTCCATTTCTTCCCTTTTCTCCACTCCATTAATCAATTTTTTTTCGGGTTGAAGCAGGGTGTTAGCAAGGGGCTTGTGGTCGAGAAGGTTATGTCCATGTTAACCGATGATGGAAAACAACCAGATTTTCTCATGTGCATCGGGGATGACCGATCTGATGAAGATATGTTCGAGAGTTTATTGAAGTCTTCAACTCCGTCTTCAGTTAAACTTCCCGAGATCTTCTGCTGCACTGTCGGTCAAAAGCCTAGCAAGGCCAAATACTATCTAGACGATACAACTGATGTCTTACGGCTTCTTTGTGGCATAGCTGCTGCTTCCTCAAACCAAAAACCTCGGTATAACTCCCATGCTCAAGTCTCTTTTGAAAGTACTTTCTAGTAGCTGCTTGTGTGCTTGAATTTATTTAGGAATAGCCCGGTGCGTCAATATTTAAGTCTCGACACTTTAACAACATCGGGTATTATGTACATGGTGATAGTAGTGTAGTTCGACAAGGGTACTTTGATTCTGACTGTCTTTCAAGGAAGTGCATTCGGCTTCTTTTCTCCGCATCAAATTGTACAGGATTCTGTTTGATGCCAGAGTTCCCTTACTTTCTCTAACAAAGTGATTTCGATGATGATGAACAAAATCCATACGGGTTGCTAACTAAAACGCTTTAGTGAACAAAAGCGGTTTCTTCTTCTTTTCATCTTCTACCTGTTCGATAAAATCCGGAAAAAGAACGAGTTTCTGCATATTACTGCATTGCTAACTGTTGTTGGAATGAGCTTTAATGTTTTTTGGCTTGTAAATTTATGTAAAACATGGATAAACCCTACTAGAGGTACATTCCATGAAATGTTAAAAACAAGGCTATGTTCATTTTCTAATAATAATACAAGCTAAATGCTCTTTAATGTTAAATTATTGGCTCTTTCAGTAATGTTAGATCATTAACTGTCCTTAAATCTGCTCATGGTTGTTATAGAGACAAATCTTATCCTAGCTTTCTTTAAGAGTTTAAGCAGCTGCCTTTATGTTTCAAATGACCTTGAATTTATGATCTTTTAGTCATAGACTGACTATGATTCAAAATTTTTTTTATATTAACCGATCTAAAGTCAACTTTCCTCTAGTTCGTCCTTAAAAGGAATACGGGTATGGATTGTTTGTCACCTTACGTCATTCAAACCCTGCCCTGAGCAGGATATTGGGTATGATGATGATGATCTAAAGTCAACTGATACTGGCTTGTACCAACATTAGGGCCTCATTGTTATAGTATACCATAATCCTTCTTGAGAAACTGGTGTTGGTTAGTTGGTGAAACATCACTGGGAGTTTGATTGATAAAGATGTAGGCCAATGCAGGTACACCAAAGAAATACCTACATCATCCTTGAGTTGTAGGCTGCACATGGTTTGGTAAGTCTAAAAGATGTGATACATATTACAATTTTTTTGTATGATTTGAATCTTATGTCTCTGAGATTGCTACTGATAGACTGATAGTGACTTACGTTAAAGCGGTTCTTTTGGAAACAAGAGTAGTGCTGAAAACCTTCAAAATCGATGGTAGTTTCATGAGCTAGATGTGTCGATAGTACAATTTACCATTAAAATGTATTTGTTTCAAGTGACTAAAAGAATTTTGGCGTCCACGATTCATAATTTTTATGGAAGTTACTTTTAGTATTTTTCTGTTTTGTTTGTTAGAATCGATTTATTCTTTTTTATGCAATTGAGTTCAATTCAAATTCATCCAGCAAAATAATCAATTTCAGTTATTGACCACTTTTTCCAATTTTTAAATTAATTCTTTTTAAAAAAAGTGAAAAGTGAAAATCGAATATCTGTCATATTAATTAAAGCAAAAATCCTCAATCACTAAGGTAATCATAATCTTAAATAATCTTATTCCCACTTGATTCAAATTATGAAATCATTTAGAATATAGTGAGTAAATCACAACCAGTAAGGCACAATTTTAAGTAAAATAAAACTCCCTCCGCATCATTTTAGTTGTCTCATTTCCTTTGGAACAACTAAAATTTTGGAACAACTAAAATGACTCGGAGGAAGGATTAGATAAACAATGAAAATCACATTTGTAACTTCCAAACACAAAATTATTATTTCAGGTTAACTAAACTTTTTGCAGGGTAAGCAAAAACATTATGATGTTTACTTGCTTAATTTTTTATTACATAAAAAATCAAATATAGAAAGTTCATCTTCAATTGAGTTATGAGTATGTTCTTTCATCATTGATCTTGGAAAATTGAATATGACAAATCAACAAATTTGCCCCCACTCAACTAGTAACTCATGCCATGCATGCATCGAGTTTCATGTGTGGATAAATCATTATTATTAATTATTATTACTATTTTGAGGGATGAATTTTGAATAATTTTTATTTGCTGATAAACTTAATAAAAATTAAATAATTTTAAAAGCATTTAAAGGGTTGTAAAGATGTTTTACAAGGGCTCGACACCAACAAGTTGCAAAGAACATTTGTCATTGACTTTGTTTCTTTAAATATTTAAAGAAATAATACCTTTTTTTAATTTGAAGGGCGATGAGAAGCATAAAGAATAAGAATCTACGAAAAAAGACATTACATTAGAGAAAATTATAAAATAAACTAGTAAAAAGTTTTGTAGAACATAGAGAATAGAATATGTGAATATTACACCTCAAATAGGGTCTCAACTTTTAATATATCCTAGAATTTTATGTAGTCACTTGAGCGAAACACCGCTTCCTACTCTAGAGCATTAAGTCTTATATAACACTTGTAATGACATTTTGTGTAAAAAAATTGATTACAACATCAGTTCTATTTTCTTTTACAAATTACTTTAATTCGCTCCAAAGTCAACCAAACAATTTGTAATGACATTTGATAGTTAGTTGACTAACATTATTACTCTTTTGCTTAACTAGCAATCATTCAAATATGGATAAGCCGTAGAGACATGATGTTATAATCCACTGATCTAAATGTAAAACAAATATTTTGTATAAATTTTTCTTTTCAATAAGTTTCTTATTGCTAAGTTTTCTCTTAATATCATTATCAGTTTGTCGCTAATAAATTATCGCTAATAAATTCATAAAAAGTAAAAATAATATTCAACTTTAAAATTACTTTTTAGTTGGATATAAATGGCTTGGTAACTTTGTCTTTTTTTGTATGGACTATGCCTATGGAGTCTCAAATCTGGTCAAATTCGTATAGTATGCCTCTAAGCCAATAATTTACAACACTTTTGATAATAAAAATGGACCACCCTTTTCTTTTTTCTTAAAAGACATTTTTCTTTTGCTTTTCATTTTTGCAAATGAGAGGTCAATTTAAAATTTTCCTTGAAATGAGAAATCTAATTTCATGTGCTTTTATCAAATAAAGTGCACCAAATAAAATAATAATACTAAAATAAGTGAAACAATTGAAAATTAAAATTTGATGAAAATTGAATACTCCATCAGTCCATTCGTCATTTTGGTTATTTAATTTTTTTTTCATATATTTTAAACAAAAATAATTTTGTATATCTCTATCTTAATATTTTAATAATGCTTATGGACTCCACATATTTTCTACCAATTCTAATTTAACATTTTTATATTTATCATGGTTCTCACATGTTTTCAACTAACTTTGTAAAATATACTCCCTCCAATTCACTTGTGTTGTCCCATTTGGTTGGGCACGGTTTTTAAGAGTGGAATGGTGGGATATTTTAATTGATTAAATTAATTGTAAAGGTGGTAGTTGGGTATTGGAAATTGGAAAAGTGAGGTTTTAATTTGATGAAATTAATTGTAAAGGTGGTAGTAAGGTATTGGGAATTGGAAAAGTGGGGGTATTTAAGTAAAAAAAATATAGACAAAAAAGGAAATGAGACAATTGATATGAATTTGCCAAATAAGGAAATGGGACAACACAAGTGAATCGGAGGGAGTAATTTTTTATATGATGCAGTCTTTAATTTTAATATTTTTTTTAATATTTATGATCTTATTTTTTCTTTATCAAATTTATCATTCAATTAAAAAGTATATCTACTCTTTCAAATATTCAATTTTCTTAATTTTCATAAATCCATTAATAGACCATGATTCATGAGTGATGTGATGTCAAATTTGGCCATATAATCTGATCTCACTTCTATGATCTCACACAAAAAACAGTTGTACACTAGTGACTACACACTTATAGAGTATGGGTGATCACTAATTCTCGTGTGAGACGGTCTCTTTGAGAGACCATCTTTAATTGAGTTGATCCACTAGAAAAAATATAGAGTAAATATAAACAATAAGCTTTAATGAATCGAGCCTGAGAGAAATACGTCTCTAAAAAAAACGGTCTCTCAGGAGACTGGCTGTGTGTAATTCATAAAAGTAATTTCATATTCATTGTATCAGATTCTATTTCTTCCCTCATCAACCTCATTTACGCTACACTGTTTACACTGCCTCACTCACTCTACTGATCTTCTTTTGTTTCCCCTTTTTCTCTTTCCTTATACACCTTTCAAGCCTTCTTCATCTCCTAAAAAGCAAGAACAAAAGTAAAAATCTCTTCTTTTTCTTCATTTTTTGTCCAAAATCAAACTACCCAGTTCAGATTCTCCCTTACCCAAAAGCCCATAGATTCACATTTACTCCCCAACATCTTTTTTCTTTCACATTTGCTTTTTTCTTCACTTTCTCTCTCTAGGGTTTTTCAACTAATGCATAATCTGGAGGAGACTAAGTAATTTTATTATTTTTTTTCTGGGTTTTCTTCTAAATGATGGAATTTTTAATGGGTAGGAAAATTTTTGTGGGTTTTCTCTGTTTTTCACTTCTTTTTGCTGGGTTTTCTTCAGTTTCAGCTTCTACTCCACCTGCTAGTAAGTTACAAGCCTGAAATTTGATTTGTAATTCATTATTTTTCTTCACATTTTTACTGAATTTGTTCTTATTTTGCAGAATTTGTTAGTGGGTTTATCTCAAGCTCTTTAGCTAAGCTGATGAAATGGGTTTGGTCACTTAAAGCTACTACTAAAACAGGTCTATTTTATTTCTAGATCTTTCTTTTTCTTTTCTAATTTTTAGTTTTAGGATTATGATTAGAAATGAAAATGTGGGTTGTATTGATTTGAAGATTGTGATGATGTTTTCGTTAGCAGCAATTTCTGGGCGTTCAATGATGAAATTTGAAAGTGGGTACAATGTTGAAACTGTGTTTGATGGAAGTAAGCTTGGAATTGAACCTTATTCTGTTGAGGTTTTGCCTAGTGGAGAGCTTCTTATTGTGGATTCAGCTAATAGCAATCTTTACAGAATATCTTCATCACTTAACCTCTGTAAGTCACTTTTAAAACTTATTTTGAATTACTGAAATTAAATTCATTTACTTTATCAACGGGCGAATTCAGGATATTAATATAGTGTGAACCGAACATTGAACCAATTTGGAAGGATATTAATATAGAGTGAACCGAACATTGAACCAATTTGGATGCATTCTCTTTGTTATATGTTATACGATTTGTTAGAATATATAACATATTTTGGCCTGATGCCAAGCATCTCCGCCGACTATAATAAGGATATTAAAAGGCTTCCATTGAGGTGTTTGGTTTGATGGGAAATTAGTTTCGGTTTTACCGTGAGATGTGTCTCATAGTTGGATTAAATAGCCCGATAATAAAAACTTTTAGCTTATGGCCTTCTTGTTTTGAGGTCATTTCACCGTGAGATGTCTTATACAAGACAGGTTGAACATTTTATTGGGAAAACAGTTTTCCATGTCCTATGGGAACAATTTTTCAATTCAAAATGCAAGTGATAATTGATTTTCTCATTTGATTTGATGGAGGATTAATAGGGGAATTGAAGGGGTTCGTGATGTAGTCAGCCCCAATCTTTTGGGATTAAGGCTCTGGCATCGGTAATGCCATTGTTGTTGTATTATGTAATTTATTTGTGTACACATGTGGATATGCATTCTTATTCGGATGGACCTGTGAGTGATTAATGGATAATACAGATAGCAGACCGAAGCTCGTTGCTGGATCAGCTGAAGGATACTCGGGGCACGTTGATGGGAAACACAGGGAAGCTAGGATGAGCAATCCTAAAGGTGCTGCTGTAGATGATAGGGGAAATATTTATGTTGCAGACACTATGAATATGGCAATCAGGAAAATTAGTGAATCAGGTATGCCGTCACGTTCATCATCATCATCATACCCAGTATACCAGACATATTATGTAATAATAATTGAAGACACGTTCATAATCATCGTCATACCTGGTGTACCCAGTAATGAAGTGCAGCGAAACGACATGAATTCTTTCAAAATAAATAATCCGATCATGTTTGTAATTCTGTTAGATATGTCGATACGACCTTAAAACAAGAAGCCCACGATCTTATTTCTCTTAAATTTGTAGTAATTGGGCTATTTAGCCCATATATCTAAGGCGTCTCTCGGAGAGACGTTTATCACAACAATTTGTGTTAGACTAATTGAGGATCTATTTCTAGGAGTCACTACTATTGCCGGAGGAAAATGGAATCATAAGGGTGGTCATGTGGATGGACCGAGTGATGAAGCAAAGTTCTCGAACGACTTTGATGTAGTCTATGTAGGAAGCAGTTGTTCCTTATTGGTCATTGATAGGGGGAATCGAGCGATCAGGGAAATTCAACTCCATTTCGACGACTGCGCTTATCAGTACGAGAGCAGCTTCCCTTTTGGTAAACTACAAACGATTCAATGTTGTACTTAACTCGTCTAGTGCTAATCATTGGCCTCACTCTTTTCTTTCTCCGTCACAGGAATAGCCGTGCTTCTTGCTGCTGGATTTTTTGGCTACATGCTTGCTCTTTTGCAAGGGCGAGTTGGTTCCATTGTGTCTTCGCAGAACGTAAGAACTGCACCATCCCCCCATCTCATAAATTTTGCGTGTAAATATGTCAGATCTGTGTATTAAGTCGACCTTGTCACAGGGCGTGAAAATAACAGAGAACGCACCATCGAGTCCATATCAGAAGCCTCATAAATCAGTGAGACCCCCGCTGATCCCTACTGACGAGGATGCAGAGAGGCAAGAAGAAGGGTTCTTCGGATCATTAGGGAAGCTGCTCGCTAATACCGGGACAGCAGCAATGGAGATAATGGGTGGTATATTTCCCGGTTTGAAGAAAAAGCCAGTGGCCTATCAATACAGGAATCATGGACAGTTTCAACAACCCAATACATGGCAGTCACAAGAGAGTTTTGAGATACCCAAAGAAGAGGAACCTCCTGCCATCGAAACAAGGGCACCTACCCCAAAGAAAACCTACGCGTTCATGTCTAAAGACGCAGAAAAAATGCAGCAACAGCTAAGAAAAAGCCGGGTTTTCTACAGTGGTTGGGACACAGAATTTCAACAGCAGCCCCCGCAGCAGCAGCAGCAGCAGAAACACGAAAGACATCAGCATCGTCATCAACACCATTCATCCGTACCTCAGACTTACTATGAGCAAAGCTACGAGAAAACGAATGAGATTGTGTTTGGGGCGGTCCAGGAGGAAGGACGGCGTGATTCAGTTGTTCGGCCTACTGATTATGCTATGAATGATTATTATCAGCAAAATCTCCGGTCCAGAGCAGGGTATTTCCGCAATTTCCCATCGTATACATAAACCGAAACTTTTTTTTTCTTGGCACATATCATGTCGTATCTATGATTCCTTCAAAAACATAGAAATCTATATGGTAATCCTTTTTTGAAGTAGGAGTATTTATTGGGGTAATACTTGAATTGGTGGTAGTTAGTTGTTACAATGTTAACACCATCAAAAGCCTTTTGTTTGAAGAATGGCATCCCCTATGAATATTGATATATTTATGTTTGTAATATATTGTTCATTTTCTCATATTATGGTTCATCTTCTTGTGAGCTATGATCCTACTCCCACTTTTCTCGCCTTCGACGAATAATGAACTCGTGAAACTGAAAAAGTAGACAAAATGAAAAATACTATTCAAAATAGTCGGATTCGGTTTTGGTTAGGTTTGACCCAACTGTACTCGATATTTTTTGGTTGGGTTATTTTCAGATTACGAGATAAAATTTTCAAATTTATTTTGGGTTAGATTATTGGTTAATTTCAAATCAAGCTAAAATTTCTAAAATGTGTGGTAGTACATTTGTAAGAAACCTATGCAAAAGTACATTTTTTTTGGATGAATAGATTATGCTTGTTCCTAAATGAAAAGTCCTAAACTCCTAACTATTCACACAAGGATCTTTTGTATGCGCTTTGTCCCACAAGTTTTGCTATATTTTGATTTTTAGTTTGTCTTATAATTTTACTACATTTTAAATTTTAGCCATCACTCACAGACTCTCTTTCATTTTCACCCATATTTAAATTATCTTTCATCCTATTACACATTTCTTTCCCGTTCCATACATTACACTTTTTTAATTCACTTTTACTTTTTTTTATTCTGCTCAAATTTTATCCTTATAGTGAATACTACCAAATAGAAAATACATCAAAGTACTAATCATTATCTTAGATCAACCATTTTCCAAAGTCTAAAAACTTGAGCTGTTACATGAGAGTTTCATTGTACAATCACATCATAATGTCACAATACTCGATAATTTTGATGATAAAAAATTCAAAATTTATAATCGTAATTTGCAAATCATCACAGAAAAACAAAAATAAAAAAAAGATAAATTTAAATAACAAAATTCTCATCTTATCACATAAGAGTGATGTATTAACCTCACAAATAACGGTTAATTACTAAGATCTTCTCTTTGATGATTTGGTGTCATGTTTTAACCTTTCCTGAAGCTGATCCATAAATTTGGCAAATGGCAAGCTTCTTGAGTTGTGAAGAACATTTTATAATCCAGATTCCCGGAGAAAGCTTAGTATGAGCCAAATAGAAATAATAATAATAATATTGTTAACAAGGAAAGGGTCAAAATTTTAGTGCGATGTTGTCGCAAGAATATATGCTGAGAATATTTACCAGTTTCCTCACTGTCAGTACTCAGTTCAGATGCTGCATCCTGCAGGCATATCACACATGTAGTAGTTAGGGGTGTTCAAAACCGGATATCGGGTCGATCCGGTTCCGAAAATTCGGATACCCGTTTTTCCGGATACCTAAATTTGCGATCCGGTTCCGACCCGGCTTATATCGGGTATCCGGAATTCGGATACCGGGTTTACCCGGTTTGGTGTCTTTATTTACTTTTTTCTTATTTTCTTAAACTTTTTTTTATATATATAATTCAACTAATAAATCTTTAGAAAGGATATAAAAATTTTTAAAAAATATATAATGAGTCTGTGCAATTACCACAAGAATTTGTGTAATGTACCTCTAAAAAGGATTATTGGTAATGGTTGATAGAGGGAGGGTCCTAGACTTCTAATAATTTCTCAAAGTTAAATAGACAACCAAATTAATTATTTTGTTCCCCCACCCCCATTTCCTTTGAAGTGTTTGTCAATAGATATCACTATTATTATAATATAATGCAATATTGCCAATTAGCTCATGAAAGCTACCATTGTCATTGCCAATTAGCTCATGAAAGCTACCATTGTCTCCTAATTTCTTGCTCCTATCATAATAGTGAAACACTAGATAATACCCGTACGATGAACGATTTTATTAATTTTTCCGACTTATTTGTATAAATTTAAAAATAAAAAATTTGCGGTTTTATGTTTTAACGATTTAAAATTATCCTATATTTATTTTTTTTGAAAACATTATCCTATATTCATTTACTAAATACATTATAAATATTTTATAAATAATTGAAAAAATATAATTTTTTTAATACATTAAATAAATAATATTATATTTATTATTAAAAAGTAGAAAAGTCAAACATTAATGAAATCATCATTTTTATTAAGAGAGTGACACGTAAGCATTTTTTAAAAGTGATGACATGAGCTGTATTTTGTTTTAGTAATAGTTATAGATATAAACCCAAATACTCCAAAATAAAAAAATTCTAATATCAAATAAAATCAAAAATAAAAATATGTAAATGATCTTTAAAATTGATTTTTATAATTGCAAATTGAATTATTATTTAAAAAAATAAGACATGACATAAAAAATTTATTTACGAATTCGGTCATTTGCCATCCCTATATATGTGAAATTGTGAATGAAATACTCTTGAAATTGTTCTTCTCTTCCATACCATTCCTCGTATTCCAAAAAACGTTATTTTTATCACCACCAATCAAATATTTCACTCTGTAGTCTCCTTGAAACTGCAATCTGGGAGTTGACACAAATATTACGAAGTCGTAAAGACACCTAATTTATGGACGGTAAAAATCGAGTCTTATCTCAGTTAGAGTATGTATCACAAAGAACCTGCGTTTGACTTTCGTCCCCCCACCATTGTCCCTAGTTTCTCCTCTCCTCTCAACCTACCATTCATTAGAACGTTAATCTTCCAAACATTAATAAAGTAGAACATTCATCAAATTTCCGAGCTTAGTAACTTTAATGAGTAGATCATTCTTAAAAAGCGAAAATGTAGCAAGATCAACTTAAGCAGTATCATACGAGTTATTTCACGAGCAAATGAAATTAGATATTCGGTCACTTACGCATTTACGAACAGAAAATATATAGACGTTCATCTCCGCTTGACCACAGTAGAGACGCCAACAAAGGTTTCCTCAAGTACAGTTGATTTACCAGCATCCTCGACAAATTTTTGCATATTACCTCGAATCAGAGTATCAATCTGCCCATGACTGTGTTCATCCGTCTCCAATATATCTTCATGTTTCGAAATGGCGTTAGACGTGTTGTATGATCCTAAATCTCCATTAGAAGTCATCAGCTCCTTCAATTGATCAGCATATTTTTGTGATATAGCACAATACTCTGAAGTACTCGTGCCGTCAGAATCTAAAAGAGAAACATACTCCTTACATACACTACTAGAACGAGAATCATCTTTCTTCAAACAAAAACGAAAAATAAGCGAGAGGTGATGGAAAAATGGCATAATAAGCTGCCTCAGAAATCGGATTGTTGGGCTAGCAACTACGCTTTTGTTGGCGAAGCAACGCATCCATGTTTGTCTCCCCGGATTCATTAGGTAGAAATTCCATGACTTGCTGCGGCTGAGGAGTCTCAACTCTTCCTGTCTAAAACGATTTGCTTAGAAAAGGTAGAAATCAGAGCTTAGGATTGAATGTCAAATGAGTATGGTTGGCACTTACCGTTCGAATAATATAAGGACGGATTATAAATCCGAGTAGCATTCCAACCAAGCTTGCAACTGCAAGCGCTGCGACCCATGTTGTGGTTGAACCCACACTTCCTAAAGAAATATTGAAATGTAACACACGCTTTAGGCGATTTTGATCTAAACGTCTTAGAGTTGGAAGTAGTTAAGGAACACAAATTCGGGTTCAGATAGCATAAAATGAATAAAGGAGCATAATTCAAATAGCTCACAAAAGCTACAATTGAATTGCCCCTCTTCTGTGTACACGAACAAAAGTGGAGGCGGGGAGCAGTAGTGGACCCAAGATTTTAACTTCGGAGGTTCTTGAAATTGATTATACTGATTAGACAAAAACTTAAAAATTAGAGGGGTCGTGACAATCTTTAACTAAAAGTATTGAATATTTTATAATTTTCTTAAGAAATTCAGTATAATTCATAATTTATGGTGGGCATGGACACTCCTAACCCACTTAATGTGTCCACAACTGGAAGGAGATCCTCTATTTCTCGTGTCCCTTGTCCATATCGTAAGCACATGAACCTCTTTGTAGATACTAAAGCAGAGAAGATCCCCTCTTCCTTAAATCCTATGTTACTAGGACTCGAGTACTGATGTCAGATACATCTAAATATTCAATTTTACGCCTAAAATGAAGTGCCTAAGTGTCATACCAATGTCCAAGCATCAAGGATCGGACATGGTACATGAAGCAAAATGAAGAGTCAACATAACTTAAATCTAAGAAGCCTCAACAATTAGACCACTATAAAATTGTATATGAGGAATTACAGAGCTGAGAATATTAAACCGTAAGTTTGTTTTATTAATGTTTTTTTTATAGCTTTACATTTTGGGACAAGGTGGTAGGTGTGGTGGTGCGACAATGAGAGATTGGGAGTGAGAAAATTCAGGATAGCATATCGATAATACCACTCACCAGAACGAGAAGAAACACAATCGTTTTGCTTCAGATTAATCTGACGAATCAATTGACTTCCATGGTCCATGACCAGCAGGGCACACATATCTGGTACAAAAGTTATCTCGTAATCATCGGAAAAAGTTGCATTTCTTCCAGGTCCATCATCACGGCCAGGTGACTTTGAAAAACCTCCAGCAATCGTTGTGGCGCCTGTTGATATGTCATTACAGTAATATAAGCTTCGGAAATCTCAAATGCATGCAAGGAATTTACATCAGCAGAAGAAATTAAGCAGAGGCTTACAAAGCTGTCGAATTTCTAATCGACTCATTGTATTCGTGCAGTAGACATCACACATATATGCAAAGGATTTTTAATGTAAAGTAGAAATCAACACTCTACAGGACCCCTCGTTCAGACACGTGCACATACATATACAGTACACAGCGTGTAGTTTAAGGAGCGAAACCAACAGATTTCTAACAATTCTCAAACTAGGAAACCGAGATTATGCCAAATAGGTCTCAAAAAGAAAAAACAAATGATCCCATAAACTTCAAGGAAAACTGTTCAAATACAGAACATCGTTAGTTTGGATAGCTTATTAATGACAAAATTAACAAAAAGGTTGTTTCCGATAAACAAATTTCATAATGGACTAAAGGAAAATAACTCATTAAATCATGTGCACTTCTTATTTAGGTGAAGTTGCAAATGAAGTTTGCTGCCAAGGATCAATAGGTAACGTCTTTGTTATTTTTATCATTAAAAAGTTGCGTACATTCGATCCTCCCAAACCCTACCACAGATGGGAGCCACTTAATTGCATTGGGTAACGGAATATTGTCGTTGGCCACACGTTCTAAGTTTTACCGCAATTTTTTTGACATAAAACATGATAATTTGAAGGGAATTAATCTACTAAAGCAAGTGTTTTAACTGGTGGTGGTAAACTAGAAATTAAAAAGTATGCAAGTTTGTAGAATTAAGATATAAAAAGAACAAGTTGTATGAACCTGAAGAACTAATCTTCCGAATGGCATGATTAAATCTATCAGCAACATATACATTCCCCTTCATATCCACAGTAAAGCTTCTGGGTTTGTTAAATGTTGCTAAACTTGCATCACCATCAGAGTATTCAGACTTTCCATTTTCATTCCCATAAAACCTCTGCACCAAACTCTCTGAAACAAGACGAAAACAAATCACTAAATTGAAATACAACTTAACTTATCAACAAACAACAAAAACACTGCAAACTAATCATTAGGTCAACATAACACAGAGAACTTAGAAGTATAGAATTCAAAGTACTACTGTTATACATCTAATAGGAGAGCTCGTCCCAAAAGACTAGTGCTCATTTGATCTATAAACCCCTCATCAACTTCCTATACAACCAATATGGAATTGCCTCATATCCATTACGTTTGATCCCCCATAAGGCCCAACATTATCATTGATCACGGCTACATTTGTCGCCACTGGCTTTACCAAAGGCCACCACTCTGAGTAGGTTCTATTACCAATGTTATATATCAAACAGGAGAGCTCATCCAAAAGACAAGTCTAGCATATTTCATCTATAAACCCTGCTATACAACTTATGTGGGAGAAATCGCATACCTTGGAATGACCTCAAATCCATTACAAATTTACAATCTAATCGTCTTGTATGAGATCGCCTTGTACGAGACCGTCTCACCATGAGAAGGGCCATATAATTAGCCCATTTCTCTAATTGATCACTTTAAAATTGTAAGTAATAACTTTATTAAATGTGCATGAACCAGTCCAACAGAGATAGTCTCACCATCAGACGTTTCACGTAAGAATTTGTGATTAACAATCACTACAATAATGATCAACAATATCCATAACTTTTGAAAACAACCAAGAAAAAAAGAAAGAACATTCACCAAGAAATTTGAGGTAATTGAAAATTGTATCAAGAAAAAACCATTCAAATTATACGTAATTAGTAAACCCCAAAAGAAATGTTTGAAAACACCCATATTTCATTGAAAATATTCCCCAGAAACTGATTATACATTAGGGATAAAAATGGAAGAATAGAAAATAATACATTCTCAATAAAGGCTTCAAACATACAAATTATACATTAAGTAACATACTTTTAATTCACATGAAAGCAAATTAGGATTGCCCACCAAAAAAATATTTCGAAAACCCAGAATTTATCGAAAATATTCTTAATAAATAGGAAATTTTTCACATATAAGCAAATAATATTAGGATTATTACCTTGAGAAAGTGGAAGAGACAGTGTGTAAAAAACACTTTTAGTTGAATCAAGAAGGAGAAGATCATGGGATTTCGGACGAGGATAAACCGAACGAGGATTGATTTTGAGTTTATTGCCATCAAAAACTGTTGTTACTGTGTATCCTTCCTCATAAATTACCACTGAATATCCTGAAAAAAAAGAGAAATATAATAAATAAGCAGGAAATAAAGAAGTGAAAAATAATGGGGAATTGGGAGTAAAATTGAAAATTGTGAAATTGGGTTAATTACCATTGAAGAAGAGTAGATTGATTAGGGTTAGTAAGAGTAGATGATGAATTTGAAGAACACAAGACATCTTACTTTCATCAATTTTTACAAGAAAAAGATTTCAGGGTAAGAATGAAAATTACTCAAATGTAAGGTTTTTTTTATTTTTAATAATACTTACTTTACTGTTTTTCACTTTATTCCATTTTCCACCAAGCTACATATTGTATTAAACTATTAATGGTTGAAAAGTCAAGTCCCTAATTAGAAGATTAAATAATGATCAACCATTTTCCAATATGTCTAACATAATAATGGGTTTATTTTATGATTCCAATATAAAAAGGTTTTTATTTTAGTTTTAATATTAGATAATCTCCGTGCGATGCACGGTTTTTTCCATTTTATTGTTTTTTATAATATTTGAAAAATAAAGAAAATGAATTTTAAATTATTGATTATTTATTTTCAATGAATTAATAATTGCATATAATAGTTAATATTTGATTCAATTTTAATTTTACAAATACTATTTTATAAGTTTTGTACAATGTTAAATAATGTTGTTTTGATAATATTTTAATATTTACTAAGTAAGAATAACAAATATGTTGTTAAATAATGTTGTTTTGATAATATTTTATAACAAATATGTTTAAAATAAATTTAATATTTAAAATTTTATTGAAAGGTAGATTACATTAACCAATTTCACTAATGCATTTACATATATTGATTATTTGATTATATAAACCAATTTCCAATGTATTGATTATTATGATAATAGGAGTATATTCATTAAGATTAAACAACATATTATGATGACATCATCATCCTTCATGGAGGGAAAATTTTAATTCACAAAGTGACAATACTTCATTTGTTGGGGATATAATGATGTAAGCGTGTTTTATTTTAGTTATAGCTATAGAGTTTATAAAGTTGGTGAAAAAGATGAAGATAATTCGAAGAACAAGTTAAGAGTGAAAAAAAATGATATTTCGAAGGATCTACACTTACAATTTAAAATGGTAAAAACAGAGTGACCATTGAAAGTTGAAACTACTTATATTTGTTAATGTAATTGAACTCAATATTTTAAATTAAGTTATGGCATTGTTGTTGTAATATTTTAATTGATATTATTAGGATTTCGGATGAAAAGAATCATTATTAATATATAAAAGACACACGGTAACATATGTGTTTTTGATTGATTTTTTTATTGACTTTTTATTATTATTATTATAGGGTAGGTCGAGAGAATGAGAGGATAAGGTGAGAATCAAATTCAATACCTTATTTAGAAAAAGTGGTATTGCCTTTTTGTTTGTTAAATATCATTTGAGCTAAAACTAAAAAGCTATTCTATGGATGTCTTTGGAAAGTGACTGTTGGCTGGTTTGAGTTTTGACAAATCAGAAGTATTGACTAATTTACTAGCTGTTAAACCAGTTATTATAGAGAACTTCGATAAAAATTAGTTGTTTGGTGGAGATGTTTTGGTAATAATGTACTACACATATGTAGATCAAATTACTCCTTAACTTATATTGTTCATGTTTATTGAATGCACACTAAATATGCCATTTAAGAGGCCACATTTGTAGCAAAGTATAAACCTATTTCTTCAACTTACAAAGAAAATGTTTAACTGTTTAGGTATGGGAAATACTTGATAGATAGTATAAGATGAATTAAAACTTTTTCTTCTATAAATTGGAATACATATTTACAATTATACTCACTTGTACTTTGCCTAGGTACTAAATGAAAAATAACCATTTCAACATGTTTTTCCCAATGCTTTGTATCTTTACACTACTCTCCTACACTTACTTAGAGCATCCAACCCTCATTGAAGCAACAAAAACTCGAACGAAAAATGGGTTCACTCTCGACTTAATCCACCGTTATTACTCACCAATATCGCCTTCCTACAACAACTCCATGTCCTCTAAAGAACTCTTCCACCGAGTACTCTTTTCCTCGGCCTCAAGGTACCAAGAAATTTTATCGCAACAACAAGAAACAGAACAACTTCAGACTAATCTAGTTCCGAATCAAGGAGATTACCTTGTGAAACTTACCGTTGGTACTCCATCTACAGACTTATTCGCGGTTTTAGTAACAAATAGTGATCTAACATGGTTTCAATGCTTACCATGTACCCTTTGTTACACACAAAACACAACATTTTTCGACCCTCAAATTTCCTCGACCTATAATACTTTAGGTTGCGATGCACAACTTTGCAATAGTCTTGATTCTACTCACATAAACTGTGATCAAAGTAACAATTTGTGTCGATATTGGTATTCGTATGGCAATGGGACTAGTCTTACGGAAGGAGTCATGGGAACCGACTCGTTTTACTTCACATCGAATGATGATGGAACTCGACAACTCGACTTTACATCCATTCTATTCGGGTGTGGCTATCAGCAAAACGAGCAATTCGATATGAACTCTGCAGGTGTTTTAGGTCTAGGAAATGGACCTATTTCACTAGTATCCCAATTAGGCTCCTTAATTGACTATAAATTCTCTTATTGTTTACCCTTTTTTGACTCAAATCAAGCAACAAAATTGAGATTTGGTAGTAATCTTTACCAAAATTCTCCAGGAGAAATTCTGACAGTTCCTTTACTAGCTAGTACTAGTGCACCAAACTTCTATAATCTTGGCTTATATGGGATTAGTATTGGGCAGACGCGAATGAGCCTAAACCGAGAAATAAGCATAGACACCGGAACTTCCCTTACTTACGTAAACCCATCGATCTTTTATAATCTCGAAGCTATGGTTAGTAGTGCTATAGGGGCAAACCCGGTTTCTAATGATCCTAGTGTGGACGGTTTGTTATGTTACGATACAGTTACAACCGCGGTTTTAAGTCTTCCTGATATAACTTTTCATTTGATTGGGGGGGACTTGGTGTTCAAGTCACGTAACATTTTCGTTTCGTATGATACTTATGTGTGCTTGTCGATTGCTATGTCGTCTAATGATGGCGATCCTATGGTGATCGGAAATATGGCTCAGATTAATTTCGAGATCGAGTTTGATTTACTAAGCCAGACAGTTAGCTTTGCTCCTGCAGACTGTTCTTATTGAGTTAAATATCAGTTCTTTTGTTCTTGAATGAATGTTTGGAAGAATTATGTTTCTTTAAAATGTGTAATGATTAGGTTAAGTATGTTTATTGTAATATCTCCCTGTATTCTATGTAGATAATGTATGTTATATTATCATCATTATCATACTCAGTGTTTCACGTTTATATACAAGCTATGATCAGGGTCTGGAAAGAAGATAACAAGATATAATGTATGTTATGCTGAATCATAAATCAAACTCTTTCAATTTATTAATAACAGTTAAAGTGCCTATTTGAAACTCATATGTGAGTTGTTCCACATCGAAAAAAAGATAAGAATATAAATCACTTTAAATTTAGAGAGTAACTCCTAAGACTATTAATTGGTTTTAATAGTGAACCTTTTTTGGACTTATAAGTGAGTTATTTTTTTCTTTCTTGTTTGGATTGTTCTAATCTTATCACCACTCGAAGGGTTTTAATTGAGAAAGAGTGTTAAAGAGGATTGTCCTAAGTATATTTTCATAAATTAGATATATGTTAGATATGAATTCTCGAGTAACAGAGGCCATTTAAATGTAACTGTTAAAAGGAGCGCTATATGACATGTTGGCATTTGAGAGCTGTTCTATAAATGAAAGCAACTTTGTTATAAAATTAAGAAATGGTGAAATTTGCAGGCAATTTGGATATTGGTAGGAAGAAATAATTTTTTATAAAAATATATTTTATACTCTTATATATTTAGAATAATTAAATACATATTTACCGTGAGTATCGAGTAAATAAAAGTTAACACATAAAATAAATAAAATTATTAAATTATTAATTTATAACTATATATAACAAAAAAAATTGCAAACTAGCGACTGCGAGATATAGTCGTAAATTGGTCGGTATTTGTAAATACCGACTAACCACCGACTAAAAACGTTTAGTCGGTATATAATGGTCGGTAAAATAATTGAGTCGTTAAGTTAGTCGGCGTACCTACCAAATATCATTTAGTAGGTGAATAGTCGGACCGCCGACTACATAGTTTTGTCGGTACATAGTCGCTGCTACCGACTAAATTTTAGTAGCTAAATAGTCGCTGTAAAAATAAAAGAGATTTTGTTTTTTTTTTTATTTTTTTTTTGAAAGATGTATTTTAAATTGTACCGACTAGCTGTCGACTCAATTTTTAGTAGGGAATTAGTCGGTAAAGTCAAACTTCAAATTTTGACCATATTTTTACCGACTAACCTGAGACTACTCATTTGGTAGGGAATTAGTCGGTAAAGTCAAACTTCAAATTTTGACCATATTTTTACCGACTAACCTGAGACTACTTAATTGGTAGGAGAATAGTCGGTAAAGTCAAACTTCAAATTTTGACCATATTTTTACCGACTAACCTGAGACTACTTATTTGGTAGGAGAATAGTCGGTAAAGTCAAACTTATGTTGACTGAAAAGCGTACCAAATTTTGGCGGTTATTTTTACCGACTAACCTGAGACTACTGTATTGGTAGGAGGGTAGTCGGTAAGGTCAAACTTATGTTGACTGAAAAGCGTACCAAATTTTGGCGGTTCTTTTTACCGACGGTTTTCCTACAAATGTATTAGTCGGAATCTAGTCGCTAGATTTTAAATATTAAAATAATAAAACTGGTCAAATGTGGTCAATTGTAAACCACATTTGACCAGTTTTATTATTTTATTACTAAAATAAATTGTCGCACGAATATAATAAAAAACGTAATAAAAAACGAATATAATAAAAAACGCAAAAATAAAATTAATAAAGAAAATGTTCAAACAAATAAATGTTTAATCATACAAACATAAAAAAAAAACAACCAAATAAATGTTTAATCATAAAAAAACACAAAAAAAAATGTTTAATCAACATCATCATCATCAAATAAGTAGGATCAGTTGGAGGGTGGTGGAGGTGGAGGAAAACCTCTTTCGATAAATATGCCGCGCATAAAGCCGAGAAAGTGGTTTAACTCATCGCTCAAACGCTTATGCTCCTGCACTAGATGCTCAAACTCCTCCCTCGAAATGTTGGTGGACATGTTTTGAGTTACAGTGTTCAAGGACTGCTGTAGCTCATCCAACCTCTCGTTCACTAGCTGAAGGGGGGGAGGAGTTTGCTGAGTTTGACTCTGTGACGCCGCACTATCAGAGTAATAAGTCTCTGCGGCTTCACCAAGACCAAACACAGCCTTGGAGGACTTCTTTGTCGGATCCTGCGCTTCGACAATTCTGACGGCCTCAAAGTAGGCGTCATTTTCCTTCTCCTGAGGAGCATCTACCGGCAGCTCGGCATGGAGGCGTAAATACTCGTCCTGAACAAAGCATAAAACTATATAAATATTTCGGGCTTGGACATAAAAAACTAACTACTATGATTCATGATTACTTATAAAAAAAAACATCACTAATTGCACTTACGTTCACCGCCTTGGACTTCTCGTTGGCCCACTGCAACCCATCTTTTGTTTTCACCTTATGAGTGTGTAGAAACAACTCATAAGGGGTGGGGTCACGTTTCTGCTTTTTTTCCTGTAAAAAAAAAATGATTGGTTTAATAAAAATAATGTATAAATAATTTTTAAAAAATAAAATTTAAATTAATAAAAAGTTAATTATATTACCAATATCCGCCGTGTCCTGCGGGCCGACACGGAGCCGCCGGTATGGGTGACTTCTGCGACACCCGATGAATCGCCCCGGCGACGGTTTTTTTTCCCTCGCTCCCGCCGAGCCTGGTAGTCAGGAGCTGCCCAGGCGCGTGTCCACTCTCGCCAAGCTTCTGCCGACACCCAATCAGGTTTATACTCATTATCTGCTTCGAGACTTTTTCTCATTGAGTGAACCATGTCCTTGTACCGGATCTTGGCTCTCTTCAACCATTCCCTGCGCACCGTGTCGGTGATGGAGGGATCCCAAGACCATTGCCTCTGAAACGACAAAAACAATCAGTATTAGTACAATAAACAAGTCAGTTAAAAGTTAATCAAATAATGAAATAATGTAGTAAATATACTTACTTGAAACTGATCCCAATAGAACTCGATCGTTTCCTTTGATAGGTACTTCCAAGCATACCCATCAGGATCTTGGTAGGCCTCAAACGTCCTACGAATGGACGTTGATACTTGGTTGCCATCCACGTTGGCAAACGTGCCCTCGATGGGCAGCCATGGAAGTGGAGGTGGTCGGTGTAGGGGTGGAGGTGGAGGGTCCTCGCGTGGCGGGCCCTGGGCTGTATCATTATCCGGTGTGGGTGCGTTACGTGGCGAAGCACGTGATGACACCGGAGAGCGATCGACAGTCCCAGGTGCCCTCCTAAAGTCTGACCGGAGAAAATGCTCCTCTAAATCCGCAGAGAGCGGAACCGCTTGGGTGCCCGGGTCAGAACGGGCAAGCTGTCGAACCGGTCGCGAATCAGGGTCATATGCCTGACCGGTTCGAGGGTCGATGCGCTGGTTTAAATGATTTCGCATTCTAGGCATCTAAATTTAACAAATTATTTAAACAGAAAATAATATCAAAATAATATCAAAATAAACTAAGAAAATTTTAAAAAATGAACCAACAAAATTTAAAAAACAAAATAAACATGTAAAATTTCGAAAATAAACATGTAAAAAACGAAATAAACATGTAAAAAACGAAATAAACATGTATTTTTCGAAAAAAAAAAACCAAAAAAAAAAAAAACAAAAAAAGATATGAACAAGTATAATTCATGTAAATCCTAACATATAAACCTAAAATAATATTGAAAAAAAAGAACCATAAAAAAATAAACAAGTAATTTTCGAAAATAAAAAAAATGAACCAAAAAAAAAAAAAAAACATGTAAACCCTAAAAACATATGAACAAGTATATTTCATCTAAACCCTAAAAAACATAAACATATGATAAAAAAAAACATAACATATAAACCTAAAAACATATATTTTTCGGAAAAAAAAAAATGATACAAAAAAAAAACAAAAAAAAAAGAGGAAACATGATTCGAAAAAAAAAAAACTAAACCAAAAAAAAAAAACCATGCAAACCCTAAAAACATATGAACTAGTATTTTTCATGTAAACCCTAAAAATATTAAGCTATTGAAAAAATTCGAAAAAATGAAAAAAGAATCATTTAAACCCTAAAACACAAACATGTAAACAAGATCATACACATGTAAACATTCTTAAAATCATGATCATAAACATCTAAACACATAAAACAAGATTATAAAAAACCGAAAAAAAACCTTAAAAACAACATAAATCATCCGAAATAAACATGTAAAATTATACAAAAATCATGAAAAATCATGTTCATGGAAAAAAAAAAACTTAAAAAAAGACAAACCTTTAAAACTTGGAAAAAAAAACTTGGAATCTAGGAAGAAAGTGACGGTTTGGAAGAGAGAAAGTGACGGTTTGGAAGAGAAAGAATGAGAATGATGAGAGAAAGAATGAGAATGATGGATGAGAATGATGAATGAAGAGAGAATGAGAAAGAAAGTGACGGTTTGGAAGAAGAGAGAAAGAGAGAAAACGAGAATGGAAAGAAATGAGAATGAATGAAAATGACGGAAAAATGGACTGTTTAGGGTTTTTATATAAAAGTTCTAGCGACTACCCTGCGACTCAAACCGAGTCGATAAATAGTCGGTGATATTAGGGTAAATTTCAAACGTTTGGGTTAAAACCGTAAATATCACCGACTACTGGGCGACCCAGAATTAGTCGGTGGCTAGTCGGTGATAATTTAACCGTTTAACCTCCCGTATTTATTGCCTCAGTTAATATTTGAAAAGACGGTTGAAAAAACCAAAAAAAACTGTTCATGTCACCGACTATCCGCCGACTCACATATAGTCGCCAAGTAGTCGGTAAGAATGTCAACATCCACAATAATTACCTGCAGTAACTTTTCAGAAAACGTGTAAAAGTGAAAAAACTTTTCAGTATACCGACTACCTGGCGACTGAAAGATAGTCGCTGGCTAGTCGGTATACTGAAAAGTTTTTTACCTTTCCAATGCACCTGTCAATCAGAGAAGCTTCTCTGTGAAGCTACGTGATTCAAACTAGCGACTACCTGGCGACTGAAGGATAGTCGCTGGCTAGTCGGTATACTGAAAAGTTTTTTACCTTTCCAATGCACCTGTCAATCAGAGTAGCTTCTCTGGGAAGCTACGTGATTCAAACTAGCGACTACCTGGCGACTAATGGGTAGTCGGTAGTTTAGTCGGAGATTTGAATTTGGCGCCTCTTTTTTAATTGTTTTCGTTATTATTATTATTATTATTATTATTATTATTATTATTATTATTATTATTATTGTTATTAATATTTTTCTTTAATTAATAATAATAAAATTTTAAATACGATATTAAAATATACAAAATTTACGGCCCAATGTAAAAAAAGAACTTTAAATAAACATATAATTATTAATAACATATTATTGGGTTACAAAATCGTCATCGACATCCTCGTCGTCAGATAATACAAGGTCTTCGTCGTTGTCTTCATTTTCCTCGTCATCATGAACCGTTTCGTCTAAGACTAAAAGTTCTCCAGCGGGATCACGCAACGGCTCGACTTGTGCGTCGGAAACATCTTCATTTACCACAAAATCCGGTGATTTCTCTTCCAGTTGAAAAGCAGTGTCCTCGAATTGCTTTGATCTGACTTTGCAAACGGCTCGCCAATCTTTCATGTTTTGCCTTAAACTGGGATAGGATAAGTAATAAACTTGGGAAGCTTGAGAGGCTAGCACAAAAGGATCGTATTTTCTATAGGATCGACCAATATGAACGTCAACCAGCTTATAACGCGGATGGATTCTCGTACCATGGCCGTATCCGGTGGTAGTCTGATCAAACCAATGACATTTGAATAGAGTGACCCGTTTCATTGGAAGTGCTCGAAACTCGAGGTCAATAATATCTTCTAACTGTCCGTAAAAGTCGGTTTCATCCGGACTGTTATCATCGGATTTCACGCACACCCCGCTGTTCTCAGAAGATTTCTTTTTTGAGGAATGAGACATAGTGTGAAATCTATAACCATTCACGTAACAAACATCATAGCGACGTGCCTTGTGCAAAGGTCCCTCGGCGAGGTCCTTAAGAATATCGGCATTATCCACACCGTCAAGAAACCCGTCCCTGGACTGAATATAAAAACAATAATTCAATGTAAATACGTAATATTATTTAGACAACAAGTAACGATGGTTAACGTGTACTCACAATCTGTTTAAACCATGCGGCAAACTGGTCTTGGACCACATGGTCAACTTGCTCTGCGTTTAGATTAGGTTCGTACTTTGTGATTAAGTGTACGAACTGATCATAAAATTGATTCACCTCTGGACAGTTTCGCAGAATATAAGTCTGAGCAATTTTGAGATCTGCTTCATCCAACATAAGAGCCTTACCCCGACCATGAAGTTTGATTGGGTGTGTAAATATGGACAAAACACCCGGTCTGACGTTGGTAAAGAATCCATCATCGTTTCTAGGTAGATCTCTAACTCTGCATTGATGTGCAAATTTTATTTAACCGCAAGCGCACGGTGTACGTGTAGTCGCGGGTCGAACACAAGGAAGCTTGGGACAATGGACTTTACGATTTAGGTTGATTAGATTGCTAGAGGGAATAAAAATATTGATTGGTTTGTAGCTAACAACTAAGAATGCAATAATTAAAATGGATGTAATCTATATGATGATGAGATCTAGGGTGTCGGGCATCCCCTATAGTCTTGCATGATCCAATTCTCCTTAGTGTCTATGAAGTATAGGATTAATTGTGTGATTAAACTTGATCTTGTTAATCTCAAACTCTCGCTCTGTTGATTAACTATTAGATTTAGACCCTATTAATTCAATTCTCACGCGTTAACTTTATTGAACGAATTAATAAGAATTTAACTAAAGTTTACCCTAAAGCAAAGGCGATCCCAATCTCACACGCTAGTTCTATTGAATGGTTCGACAAAGCATATTTAATTTAGGGTTAATTGGCACAATTTAATCACTTTAATCCATAGTTTCATAGACACATCCAAGAATCAATTCATGCTCAACTAAATAGGTTCAAACCCTAACCCTAGAAAATGGATCTACTCACTAGACATGGTAAATGCAATAAACATCAATTCAAATTCAATTCTAAACATAAATGACAATGAATTAAGGGTTAAACTAAAACAAGCAATGATTAAATACTTAATAATGATGACAATGAATACTAAACAATGATGGAGAAAATGAAAATATTATTAAAGGATGATTAAAGCTAGAATTCAATGTTCAACTAACAAAACTTAAACTAATACAATAATTCAAAGGCAAAAGAAGAAAATAAACTTACAAACTTGAAGGATGAATAATTCTCAAAGACTAGATTAATGTTCTTGCAAAGTAAACTAAAACTAAAATGAAATTAAAGGCTAGATTAATGGAAGATTAAGCAAAAACTAAGTAAAAGTAAAGGGAGGAAGAAGAGGAGACTCAGCATGATTAAGGAGCCTATTTATACTAATGAGGGTAATTAACCCTAAGCCCAAAGAAAGCCCGGAGAAAAACACGCATAAAACTTGAGATTAGACACCGCCGAGTCGGCTACCCAAAAAGTGCCAAGACAGCCGAGTCGTCCTGAGCTTCTGGAAAAAATGAAGATTTTGTCAGCCTAATTTCGCCGAGTCGGCGACCTCATTATTTGCCCCACAGCCGAGTCGGCGGTTGCTGGCAGACAGATTCTGCTGACTTCAAACGGTCGCCATTTCTTGCTCGGTTATCGGAATCGGACATATAATATACCGTTGGAAAGCCCTTGAAGTCTAGTTTCCAATGCCGCAAACCTTGCATTAATACGATATTCCTATCAAAAGTTATGGCCAAAAGAGTAGACATGTATCAAATTTCACCTCAAAATAACCACACTTTCTACTCTTTTGCTCTTTTACTCCTCATGCCTTGATAAAATTGATAGCTTGATACGTTCTTTGAGCCCGGTAAACATGGTTAGCACCAAAAACACACAAAAATGACTCAAAAGCGCATAATTCACCCATCTTCCCATACTTTGACCATGAAACACCGAAATAGAGTGAAACCAAACGAAATGACCCCGAATCTCCTTCAAAGCACCGCAAAAGAGCATAAAGATACAAACGATTAGTGCAAATAATTGCACTTATCAAACCACTCCATGTTTAACCTTTGCTAGTCCTCGAGCAAATCAAGGTTGAAAAGAATAAAAGCAAGGTTAACATACGGTCTCCAAATTCAAGCACAAATGAGCTAAGATGTTTCAATGAAATTTCTCTCTTTTTCTCTCATTTTGCCTAGGAACTCATTTCGGGTTTTCGTCCTAGCCACTCTTTCATTTTTTCAAATCTCACATTGCTCACCCACTCATGCCGCTCTTTTGCCTAGGTCGCCCTTGCGGGTTTTCAACCTAGCGGGCTTATCTCTTTTGAAGCATGTTTCCCTTTTTCTAATGAATAACATGTACAAACTTAGCAAAACAAAAGTAATAATACAATATAAACATGAAGCTAAGATTGTACACAAATGAAGCACAAAGAGAAAATGAGTAGCAATAGGGATCAAAGCACAGAAAAGAATGCATAGCTAACTAAAATACTCCAATGATGAACTGGGATAGCACCATCAGTTGCATCATTACCTCTTAAGACATGAACACCGGTTCTCCTTATGGCTCCCCAAAAGAAAGAGGCTTCCTATCTTAGTCTCCTTATCTCTCAAAAAAAAAAATGATCTCACTTATGCCCATATAAATCCCAAACCCCTTTGTCGACCTCATACCCAACCCAAAACAAACATCCACACAACATCAACACAACCACAACAAGATGAAACCAAACAAAAACACCCAAACTCCAAACAGTATGGCACATAAAATGGAGCTCTTGGATCTCGCAATCCAAGAACTAATTTGGATAAAAGAGGATGGGGGCTTATGTAGGTTAAAAATTTGTAGCTCAAATAACATGCAGTGGCTAGTATGAGATGATATGCGAGAATCTAAGTGAGGATGGCTAGGCGGGTTAAGGTGGGACAATTTAGTGGAGCTAGAAATAGATAGAAGATAAAGATAGGAAAAGAAGTATACCTGCAAACGCCATGGCAAAGGATGTAGATAGATGTCGATTGAAGCACACTCACTCTCCTTTTGCCTAGTCCTCCTTCACAGGTTATGGCTAGCACTCTTATTATTATTTTTTTTTTCTTTTTTTTTTTTTTTTTTCTTTTTCACTTTTTTTTCTCAATTTTTTTTCGTTTTTTTTAATTTTTTTTGAACAGAAAAGAAAAGACAAAGTAAAATAAAAGACAGCCTAAAAACTAATCTAAGAAAACAAAAAGAAAAAACTACAGCTAACAGATGTAGACTCCACTCCATGTTTATCGAAAGCATTGTCCCCAATGCTTAACTGCGAAGCAAGGGAACAAACCATGAAAAACAAAAACATATGGATAAGGGAAGTCTAAAAGGAAAAGAACTAAAATAAAAAGAAGCTCTAGCTAAAAGTACGGGTTGCCTCCCGCAAAGCGCTCGTTTAACGTCATTAGCTTGACTGTTGTGCTCAAGATTGGACATCGACAAAGCTCTAAGCATCTTATCGAACTCCTCTGAAAAATTTAAACCAACATAATAGAGGTAGTTCAAAAGAAAAACAACTGCAAAAATAAAGGTGAAAGCCCTTTTCAACTTGTCAAACAGTCTAGCAGCACATTTAGGAAAAACATGCACATTAATACAATTCAGCACATATGGATCATGGTCAAAGAGACTATAACAGGAGAGTTTGTCAATAACATAATTATTAGGAATACAATCAGAATCAACAAACTCTATAGTACTCTTATGAATTAAAGGTGGAGATGCAACTATTAGGGACTTTTCTTCCTCAGCCAAAAACGATTCGAGACATGAAGAAGCCTCGAGATGAAGAAACTTAATATCAAAAGAGTTAACCACTGCTAAAGTTTCTTCATCATAGACTCTGTCACCCTCTAACATTTTCTCAAGTGCATCTAGTTCACTTTCCCAAATAGACTTGGAATGACATTCCTCATTAACGAGGTTGGGATGGTCAATGGTGGACTTATGCTCAATGGGTGGTGAATGAATAAGGGGAGATGGGAAGACAGAATCATAAGTAATATCATAAGACTCAATAGCATCAGACGCTAAAAACCCTACTTCCTCATCATCAATAAATGAGCTATCACAAAATAAATCAATAGGCAAGTAAGAGTTATTAAAGTTATCAGCCTGTTCCATTGGAAAGTGTAACTCACCCACATTACCCTTTGAAGAAAGGGCATCATCAAGCTCAATTGCTGCACCACTGGTTTTCTCATTGTCCATTTCCATTTGATCGAGAATTAATTGATTATGAGCAAGACTAGCTGATCGCTCAGCCAATTGTTCGTTCCATATTGTTATTTCCTCGATCATTGTTGATAATTGTCTAGAAAGAGACTCCTGACGTTTTTCATCCTGCAAACACTGAGCATACATATTGCAAAAAAAATCCCAACGATAACCGTCATCCATGTCAAGTATTTGACCATCACCAATATAGTTGACTAGACTCCAAGACTCAGGGTTCAACCCCTCTAATATCACATGGCCTAAATCCTCATAGTAAAAAGTGTAACCACAAGAAGCCAAGTATTCCACATAATCTTGAAACCTAGAGAAATATGTGTGGAATTGCTCACCTTCATATTGCGGAAAAGAAAATATAGCCATGGATAATGATGCAAAACATAAAAAAAAACAAGAAGGCAATATATGCAATAAAAATTAACAAATTAATTATCTGTCGCTTCCCCGGCAACGGCGCCAAAAACTTGATGTGCAAATTTTATTTAACCGCAAGCGCACGGTGTACGTGTAGTCGCGGGTCGAACACAAGGAAGCTTGGGACAATGGACTTTACGATTTAGGTTGATTAGATTGCTAGAGGGAATAAAAATATTGATTGGTTTGTAGCTAACAACTAAGAATGCAATAATTAAAATGGATGTAATCTATATGATGATGAGATCTAGGGTGTCGGGCATCCCCTATAGTCTTGCATGATCCAATTCTCCTTAGTGTCTATGAAGTATAGGATTAATTGTGTGATTAAACTTGATCTTGTTAATCTCAAACTCTCGCTCTGTTGATTAACTATTAGATTTAGACCCTATTAATTCAATTCTCACGCGTTAACTTTATTGAACGAATTAATAAGAATTTAACTAAAGTTTACCCTAAAGCAAAGGCGATCCCAATCTCACACGCTAGTTCTATTGAATGGTTCGACAAAGCATATTTAATTTAGGGTTAATTGGCACAATTTAATCACTTTAATCCATAGTTTCATAGACACATCCAAGAATCAATTCATGCTCAACTAAATAGGTTCAAACCCTAACCCTAGAAAATGGATCTACTCACTAGACATGGTAAATGCAATAAACATCAATTCAAATTCAATTCTAAACATAAATGACAATGAATTAAGGGTTAAACTAAAACAAGCAATGATTAAATACTTAATAATGATGACAATGAATACTAAACAATGATGGAGAAAATGAAAATATTATTAAAGGATGATTAAAGCTAGAATTCAATGTTCAACTAACAAAACTTAAACTAATACAATAATTCAAAGGCAAAAGAAGAAAATAAACTTACAAACTTGAAGGATGAATAATTCTCAAAGACTAGATTAATGTTCTTGCAAAGTAAACTAAAACTAAAATGAAATTAAAGGCTAGATTAATGGAAGATTAAGCAAAAACTAAGTAAAAGTAAAGGGAGGAAGAAGAGGAGACTCAGCATGATTAAGGAGCCTATTTATACTAATGAGGGTAATTAACCCTAAGCCCAAAGAAAGCCCGGAGAAAAACACGCATAAAACTTGAGATTAGACACCGCCGAGTCGGCTACCCAAAAAGTGCCAAGACAGCCGAGTCGTCCTGAGCTTCTGGAAAAAATGAAGATTTTGTCAGCCTAATTTCGCCGAGTCGGCGACCTCATTATTTGCCCCACAGCCGAGTCGGCGGTTGCTGGCAGACAGATTCTGCTGACTTCAAACGGTCGCCATTTCTTGCTCGGTTATCGGAATCGGACATATAATATACCGTTGGAAAGCCCTTGAAGTCTAGTTTCCAATGCCGCAAACCTTGCATTAATACGATATTCCTATCAAAAGTTATGGCCAAAAGAGTAGACATGTATCAAATTTCACCTCAAAATAACCACACTTTCTACTCTTTTGCTCTTTTACTCCTCATGCCTTGATAAAATTGATAGCTTGATACGTTCTTTGAGCCCGGTAAACATGGTTAGCACCAAAAACACACAAAAATGACTCAAAAGCGCATAATTCACCCATCTTCCCATACTTTGACCATGAAACACCGAAATAGAGTGAAACCAAACGAAATGACCCCGAATCTCCTTCAAAGCACCGCAAAAGAGCATAAAGATACAAACGATTAGTGCAAATAATTGCACTTATCATGCATCGAACATCTGGCCCAAAGTAATGCGATACAAAGTATGATGCTTCTTCATTAAGATATGCGTTGCAGATCGAGGCTTCAACATGTGCTTTGTTTTTTACATTAAGTTTTAAATGTCGAAGATACCTGTAATTTAAACCAAAGAGTAATTATTAAGACATGTAAAAAGTTATCAGAAAAGTAAATAGTACTAATATTTAGACGTGTAATTAGTAATTACCTCTCAAAGGGATACATCCACCTATATTGTACCGGGCCAGCAATCCTCGCCTCGTAAGCTAGATGAACAGGCAGATGTTCCATGACGTCAAAGAATGTTGGAGGAAATATAGTCTCTAACTTACATAGCACAACTGCAATTTCCTCGTCCAACCTCCACATATCTGCGGCAGAAATTCGCGGAGAAGTAAGACTTCTAAAATACAGACTAATTTCAGTAAGAGCTTCCCATACTTTTTCTGGCAGCAACTCTCGAAATGCAATAGGAATCAGTCGTTGCATGAACACATGACAATCATGACTCTTCATCCCGAATACTTGATGTTTAGCCATGTCGATGTTCCTGGCTAAATTAGAGACATACCCATCAGGAAATCTCAGAGTTTTAAGCCACTCCAGAAGGACAGCCATTTGCTCTCTGTTTAGTGTGTATGATGCCTTGGGAATGGTAGAACCAACTGGATGCAATTCCGACCGGATCCCGAGCTCCGCTAAATCTTGACGTGCCTTGAGATGATCCTTAGTTTTTCCAGGCACACACATTATTGTGTTGAAAATGTTATCAAAGAAGTTCTTCTCAATGTGCATCACGTCAAGGTTGTGACGGATCATATTTGTGCTCCAGTACGGCAAATCCCAAAAGATACTTCTCTTCTTCCATCCAACACACTGTCTACTTAAATCCGCGTTGAACTCTGCTGCATCGTCTTCAAACACCCTTAAAAACCCAAAACGATCCAACTCCTCCAAAAGCTCATTTCCCGTACGTATTTCGGGCATTACAGCCTTCTCAACAACTCCACGGCTAAAAAGCACCCGGTTTCTACGAAATCGGTGTGTACTATCTAAAAATCTCCTATGTGAGTCAAACCAACTGACTTTTCTACTGTGCCTTAAATAAAAGGCTTTGGAGTCATCCATGCAGTACGGACAAGCGTGCAAGCCAGATGTACTCCACCCCGACATCATCGAATAAGCTGGGAAGTCGTTGATTGTCCACATCAAAGCTGCACGAAGTATAAAGTTCTGCCTCTTGGATACGTCGTACGTCTGAATCCCATCTTCCCACAACAGCTGTAACTCATGTATCAATGGCTGGAGGTACAAATCAATCTTATGTTTTGGATTGTTAGGGCCAGGGACGATCACCGTTAAGAACATGTACTGCTTTTTCATACACATGAAGGGCGGGAGATTGTATGGAGTTAGTATTACGGGCCAGCATGAATATTGTTGACCCGAGCTGCCAAATGGGTTGAAACCATCTGTACACAACCCCATTCTCACATTTCTTGTCTCCCGTGCAAAATCCGGATGTGTCGAGTTGAAATTCAACCAGGCCTCACTGTCCGAGGGGTGACACATCTCTCCATCTTCTGTACGATGCTCCGCATGCCACCTCATGTGGCTGGCAGTGGTCGCAGACGCATACAACCGTTGTAGCCTAGGACCAATGGGAAAGTAGTGGAACTGCTTTCTTGGGTTATTATCTGATTTCCATCTAGAAACACCACACTCACCACATTGGGTCATACTAGCTGTGGGGCCCCAATAAATCATACACCCATTAACACAACAGTCAATCTTCTCTACCGGCAATCCAAGAGCCGAAATTTGTTTCTTCGTATCATAAAAACTTGTTGTCATCCGATTATCTTTCGGCAACAACTCAATAATAAATTGACATAACTCATCATAAAGTCTTTCTGGCATACGAAAGTCTGTCTTCAGGCTAGACATCCTTCCTATGACCGACATTTGAGTATGCGTTTCACAGCCAGGGTACAGAGGTAAGTTGGCGGCCCTTAACATTTCAAAGAACTGTCTGGCTTGAGGATTCGGCTCTTCATCATTTTGAACGGGCGAGTATGGTACATCATCACGATGCGGTAGAAATTGATGATGTGTATCCGGAAAAGCACTCGCTGCTGCATCGTATACCATTTGTGCATACGGATTTTGAACCGTGTTCAGCTGTGGCTCAACCGTAGCCCAATCAGTACAAATAGGTGCTCCGTCGTGACATTTGTGCATGTACCAATCGTAGTAATTTTCAACAAACCCCTTTTTTAACAGATGCTCTCTTACGACATCCGGAACCCACACTCTACGATTACCGCACTTTTTACACGGACATCTAACTTCATTTGGATTTTTTTTCATTGCAAATTGCATAAATTCTTCGACCCCTTCTAAATATCTCATATTATAAATTCCTTTAGAACTTCGTTCGTACATCCAACTTCTTTGGGCTCGTAGTAAGTCCATTGTTCTGCAAAACAACAAAATACTTCGTTGGTAAATTATATTTAATACAAAAAAAAAAAAAAATAAAGACGTGCAATTTCCTAATTTTAAAATACCGACTAGTTAGCGACTACCACATTAGTCGCCAGCTGGTCGGTAAAAAATTTAAAAAAAAAAATTAAAATGAGCTTTTTTTCCTGTCATTTTGATTTACAATTATTAGTACTAAATTGAAATTGCGTTTTTCCTTACTTAGTTCGTCGTATGTACTATAAAAATTGATAACGTTAAAAGTATGTTTCTCAAAATTGTAGACAATGAGTAGCTTCTGGGGTTTGATTTACAGTCGTTACTTTCATCTCATATTTTGAAGACCTACGTGATATTGGACCAGTAACTTCTATTTCCTCACTTTTCTTCATAGCTGGTAGTGTTTGTCTTAAAAGATTGTTAATGTTATGTTCTAGAAATGACTATAAAATTAAAAATTTTTGAAAGCAAACACTACCAGCTATGAAAAAAAGTGAGGAAATAGAAGTTACTGGTCTAAGACCACGTAGGTCTTCAAAATATGAGATGAAAAGTAACGACTGTAAATCAAAATATGGAACCTCAGAGCTGCTCATTATCTTCAATTTTGAGAAACATATTTTAAGCGTATATAACACATTTTTATAGTAAACATACACGATAATAAGTAAGAAAAACATATATTTCGATTAAGTACTGATAATTATAACAACAAAATGACACGGAAAAAAAGCTCATTCAAATTTTTGTCCTATACAATTGAAACCGTAAAATCTATATTAATCACCTTGCCCGTAACTTTCCACATCCGTACTGTATTGAAAAAACTCGCGTACGAATGTGAGGAAGAGAAGGGCAAAGTGAGAAACATAGCAACGAGATATTGAAACCGTAAAATACTAATATCATACCTAAATATTTTTGATAGAATGAAATTAAGAGAGAATTGATTGATATGAAATAGAATAGTAACTATCGATGAAGGTTTTTTTTTCTTTGAAGAAACTGTCGATGAAGGTTATTTATAGGTATTTCTGAACGTATGGAGAATAAGTTACCGACTAATCACCGACTACCGATTAGTCGCCCGGTAGTCGGCGTAAAAGTTTACCGGTTTCACCGCCCTAATTTATTACCGCAGTTAATGTTTGAAAGACGTTGGGAAGACAAAAAATTTTGAATTCAACGACTACCTGGCGACTAGCTTATAGTCGCAGGATAGTCGCTAACCACACAGAAACTTTAACCGTCCCACCGCCCTAATTTATTACCGCAGTTAATGTTTGAAAGACGTTGGGAAGACAAAAAATTTTGAATTCAACGACTACCTGGCGACTAGCTTTTAGTCGCAGGATAGTCGCTAATAACACGGATATTCATGTAATAAGTGCTTTTTGACCGTTTTGACACGGATACGCAGGTAATAAATAACTTTTGACCACATTGTACCGACTAGTTGGCGACTTAGAAAGTAGTCGCACAATAGTCGGTAAATTATTAAAAAAAAAAAATTAAAATGAGCTTTTTTTCCGGCCATTTTGTTTTAAAATTATTAGTACTAAGTTGAAATTGTGTTTTTCTTTACTTAGTTCGTCGTATGTACTATAAAAATTGATAACGTTAAAAGTATATTTCTCAAAAGTGTAGAAAATACGCATCGTAACTTTACTTATGATCATTCTACTAAGAAAATTTTTTTCATTGCATGGCGTTAGCTGCCCAATAGTGGACTTTACAACCTATACTCCCTCTAATTCACCATTAAGTGGCTTCTATATGTTTCTTGACATTGTTCATATCTTAAAACAAATGGAAGCCACCAAATGATGAACTAGAGGTAGTAGAATATGCCGTAAATACCACTATCGGGCACACCAACGGCTTGCAAATCAAAATTTATTCTTTTTCAGTAGCAAATATAAGTAAAATAATACGTTGCGCATTTTCTACAATTTTGAGAAACATATTTTAAGCGTTTCTAACACATTTTTATAGTAAACATACAAGACAATAAGTAAGAAGAACATATATTTCGATTAAGTACTGATAATTATTACAACAAAACGGCACGAAAAAAAAGCTCATTATAATTTTTTCTACAATAAAATACTACATTAAGTTTATATTAATCACTACATCCTTCCCCTATATCATCACGTACACCGATTGAAATTAACCATGTACGAGATGAATAGAGAAAGGATATAGTGAAGAAAAAAACTCATTATAATTTATGTAAATCACTACATCCTTCCCCTTTATCATCACGTACACCGATTGAAATTAACCATGTACGAGATGAAAAGAGAAAGGATATAATAAAGAACATATTTTAATAGCTTTTTTCCGGCCATTTTGAAATTGTTCTTTTTCTTACTTAGATACTCGTATGTACTATAAAAATTGATAACGTTAAAGTATGTTTCTCAAAATTGTAGAAAATAAGCATCGTAAATTTTATGGTCATTTCTAGAAGCTAAAAAGCAGTAACTGATGATTCTAACATAACTTGTTCACAAAGTGCAGGTTTGAGTTTCTTGGTTTCTAGTGTTTGATTCAGGCTATCATCATTAAAAATATCGAGATTGTAGCAATTGTGTGAACTCCTATGGCATCGCCTTTTATTCTTGACGTGATGGACATCGAAATACTAAACATGGACTTACGAACTGAAAGAAGTTGGATGTAATCGTAGATGTCGTAGAGTATGGGGTGTACATCCACCTTCTTTGAGTTCGTAAACCCATGTTTAGGATTTTCATGTCCATGACGTCAAAAATAAAAGACCATGCCGTAGGGGTTCAAACAATTGTTACAATCTCGATAGTTCTAGTGATAATAGCCTTAGGCAAAACACTTGAAACCAAGATAACTTAAAACTACACTTTGTGAACAAGTCAAGCCAGAACCGTCAGTTACTGCTTTGTTAGCTTCTAGCTAGAAATAATACGTTGCGCATTTTTTTCAATTTTGAGAAACATATTTTAAACGTTTCTAACACAATTTTATAGTAAACATACAAGATAATAAGTAGGAAAAAAACATATATTTCAATTCAGCACGAAAAAAAGCTCATTAAAATTTTATTAAACAATATTTCGAATTTTGTGATTAAGTGTACAAAAATATAATAACGTTAATCACTATATCCTATCAAATCTCCATCCGTACACCTATTAATATTAATCATTTCACCGATTTAAATTAATAATGTACGGATAGAGAGGGATAGGATACAGTGAAAAACATTAAACAACTTTTATACAATATTTCGAATTTTGTGATTAAGTGTACAAAAATTTAATAACGTTAATCACTGGATCCTATCAAGTCTCCATCCGTACACCTATTAATATTAATCATTTCACCGATTTAAATTAATAATGTACGGATAGAGAGCGATAGGATACAGTGAAAAACATTAAACAACTTTTATACAATATTTTGAATTTTGTGATTAAGTGTACAAAAATATAATAACGTTAATCACTATATCCTACCCCGGTCTCCATTCGTACACCTATTAATATTAATCATTTCACCGATTTAAATTAATAATGTACGAATAGAGAGGGATAGGATACAGTGAAAAACATTAAACAACTTTTATACAATAAATATAACCATTTAAATTAGAGTATGTTAATCACTATATCCCACCCTTCTCCACGCGTACACCGATTGAAATTAACCATGTACGAGTGGAGAGGGTGGGATACAGTGAAAAACAAATTTGAGGCAAATCTCATTTGCTTAAAAACAACCATTAAATTTGTGTTAATTATCCAACCCCGTCTCTACGCGTACACCGATTAAATTAACCATGTACGCGTGGAGAGAATCGAATACAATAAATTCATGTTAATCACTATATCCCACCCCTTTATCCACACGTACACCGATTGAAATTAACCTTATACGAGTGAACAACAACCATGTACGAGTGGAAAGGGGAGGGATACAGTGAACAACAATGAAAAACAAATTTATGTATGTTTATAAGCAAATATGATTCATACCTTTAATATCAAAATTTTCCATATTTTTGATACGATTGAACTGTTAAATTTATGTTTCGCAATTTGTCCGGTTCTTCCCGAACCCATACTTAAGTAAACAAACTCGAGTATGGGTACGAAGAGAACGGGGCAAGTGAGAAACATGATAAAGTTGAAAGGTTTATTTTGAATGAATCGTTTTATTAATATTTCGAGACCGTTTATTTTTTTTGTTTTTCAACTTCTCGCCGTCCACCTCCACCCCTACCTAATTCTTCTCAAGTAGGAGAGTTAAATAGGGGTGGTGGTGGATGGCGACAAGAGAAGAACAGATAAATTATAGAGAGAAGAGGGAAATGGCCGGATTGGGGCGAGTGGAAAATGACGAAGGGGGGGGGGTATTTATAGACAAAATCAGGATATTACCGACTACCTAACGACTCAGACTAAGTCGGAGTTTAGTCGGCAGAAATAAAACGTTTATTCCCGTATTTTTTTTCCTTTTTTCTTTTTTGGCGACTAACTAGCGACTACCTTTGTGGTCGGCAAAGTAGCGACTAAAACATAAAGTCGCAAGTTGGTCTGCAAACGGCGACCAAAGATTTTTTGTCTCTGGTTAGTCGGTATTACCGACTAAATTAGAATTGTCGGTATTTTAGTCGCTGTGTAGTCGGTAATACCGACTAAATCTGTCCAGTCGCTAAGTTGGGTCGCTGAATTGCAATTTTTTTGTAGTGGAAATGGACCTATTTCACTAGTATCCCAATTAGGCTCCTTAATTGACTATAAATTCTCTTATTGTTTACCCTTTTTTGACTCAAATCAAGCAACAAAATTGAGATTTGGTAGTAATCTTTACCAAAATTCTCCAGGAGAAATTCTGACAGTTCCTTTACTAGCTAGTACTAGTGCACCAAACTTCTATAATCTTGGCTTATATGGGATTAGTATTGGGCAGACGCGAATGAGCCTAAACCGAGAAATAAGCATAGACACCGGAACTTCCCTTACTTACGTAAACCCATCGATCTTTTATAATCTCGAAGCTATGGTTAGTAGTGCTATAGGGGCAAACCCGGTTTCTAATGATCCTAGTGTGGACGGTTTGTTATGTTACGATACAGTTACAACCGCGGTTTTAAGTCTTCCTGATATAACTTTTCATTTGATTGGGGGGGACTTGGTGTTCAAGTCACGTAACATTTTCGTTTCGTATGATACTTATGTGTGCTTGTCGATTGCTATGTCGTCTAATGATGGCGATCCTATGGTGATCGGAAATATGGCTCAGATTAATTTCGAGATCGAGTTTGATTTACTAAGCCAGACAGTTAGCTTTGCTCCTGCAGACTGTTCTTATTGAGTTAAATATCAGTTCTTTTGTTCTTGAATGAATGTTTGGAAGAATTATGTTTCTTTAAAATGTGTAATGATTAGGTTAAGTATGTTTATTGTAATATCTCCCTGTATTCTATGTAGATAATGTATGTTATATTATCATCATTATCATACTCAGTGTTTCACGTTTATATACAAGCTATGATCAGGGTCTGGAAAGAAGATAACAAGATATAATGTATGTTATGCTGAATCATAAATCAAACTCTTTCAATTTATTAATAACAGTTAAAGTGCCTATTTGAAACTCATATGTGAGTTGTTCCACATCGAAAAAAAGATAAGAATATAAATCACTTTAAATTTAGAGAGTAACTCCTAAGACTATTAATTGGTTTTAATAGTGAACCTTTTTTGGACTTATAAGTGAGTTATTTTTTTCTTTCTTGTTTGGATTGTTCTAATCTTATCACCACTCGAAGGGTTTTAATTGAGAAAGAGTGTTAAAGAGGATTGTCCTAAGTATATTTTCATAAATTAGATATATGTTAGATATGAATTCTCGAGTAACAGAGGCCATTTAAATGTAACTGTTAAAAGGAGCGCTATATGACATGTTGGCATTTGAGAGCTGTTCTATAAATGAAAGCAACTTTGTTATAAAATTAAGAAATGGTGAAATTTGCAGGCAATTTGGATATTGGTAGGAAGAAATAATTTTTTATAAAAATATATTTTATACTCTTATATATTTAGAATAATTAAATACATATTTACCGTGAGTATCGAGTAAATAAAAGTTAACACATAAAATAAATAAAATTATTAAATTATTAATTTATAACTATATATAACAAAAAGGAATAGGTAATTTTGATGAAAGATGCGCCTTTTATTGGAGCATAAAAACAAGAACTTATGTAGTGTACGCGAAAGCATTAGGATTTAGGGGATAGAAGAATATGCAACATCTTTATGATTAAGTTTCTACTTAAACGAAAAATTGAGAAATTTGACCTAAAAGATCAAATTATATTAATTAAATAATAGAATTAGTACTACTTCTATTATTTAACTAGTAAAAGTTATAAAAATATAATGTTATCTAAGTTTTGATGGCATATGACATTTAGTAATCATAGAGTTAGCTTCAGTCTCACTCGATCCTAGTCGTTGCAGAAACTTCTCTTATTCTTTCTCGAGTTGACTATCGACTAGAGCTGTTCATGGGCGGGCTACCCGCTAGTACGCCCAATCCGGCTCGAAAAACAGGCGGGCATGGACAACGTTTTTCACAAAAATTTAAAGTTTGGACGGGCAATATCCGCCCGCCAAGATAAACGGGCGGGTAGCGACACCAAAAAATTACCCGCGGGTATACCCGCCCGCCCACTTAGTTTATTATGTTATTTATTAAATAATTAATTTTATTAAATATTAAACTATACTACTACATCACCCATACCCAACTTTAGTTTATTACTTTTCTACTAGCCTTAAGGTTTACTTCTTTTAGACTTTAATATTTTTAACCCTCAAAGCACTCAAGCAATCGACTATCAAAGTTCGAACAAGTAGCCGACTCCACTGTCTATATTCAATATTCATGTAATTTGACTATTTTGAGACTTTATATTTATTTAAAGTATTTAGATAATGTAATTATATTTTTTTTGTTCTTATAAAAACTTATTTATAATATGATTTATGTTTTAAATTTTTATATAAAAATACCCGCCTACCCGCCGGTCCCGTCCGCTTTAAAAATGGGCAGGCAAAAAAATATGCCCGCAAATGCGGGCGCGCTTTTGAATATTTGAGCCCGCGGGTAGAATTTTTAGATGTTACCCGGTCCGCTACCCACCCATGAACAGCTCTACTATCGAGGGACTCTTTGGCCACGTTTTCTTTATGCGTATGAGTTGCCGCCGTCCATGGTTGTTAGAATCGCGATCCGGATCGTAGGATCGTACGATCCTACGACCCAGATCGGTCCCCACGCGTAGGATCGCTCACAGGATCGAAATTAGGTGGGATCATCAATAGAGTCGCTGGGATCGTGTAGGATCGCACAGGATCGCGATTTTTCACCGATCCTACCGATCCCGTGTTAAAGCCAGGTATTTTGATACTCTTTGAAATTCCCCCCAAAAAAACCCTAAATTCCCTAACCCTGAAAACGGCGTCCTTCATTATCTCACCAAAAAACCCATTCCTCTTACCTAAACCCCTAAAACGCACCTCACATCTCCCATCTTCATCTTCTTTGAAGTCTGAAACTGCTGCTGCTCACCATTCTTCTTAAATCATTGATTTCAGGTTCGATTATCCATCTCTCACCTCTGTATTTTTTGTATTTTGCAATTGATACTCGATATTTGCTGGCTTGCTGCTTGATATGTGTTAGCTTACTGCTCTTCTTCATGATTTTTGCTCGAATTGATGCTTTTTGCTCGATATATGTGTTGGCTTGCTGCTCGAAATGACGAGTTTAATCATTTTTCTTCATGAGTTTTGCTCGAATTGATGAGTTTTGCTCGATATGTGTTGGCTTGCTGCTCGATTTGATGAGTTTAATCATTCTTCTTCATGATTTTTGCTCGATATTTTGTATTTTCAATCTCCATCTTATTGGATGTTATTGGATGTTATTTATGGGATTATTGATGTTATTTGTTATGAATCTGAACCTATTTGTTATTTGTTATGGGATTATTCATCCATCTTCATGCTCTAATTGATGATTGCTGCTCGATAATGGTTGTTGGCTCACTTGGCTGCTGCTCGAATAATCTTTTATGGGATTATTTGATGTTTTTTGTTATGAACCTATAACCTATTTGTTATTTTGATTAATTTGAAACTTGTAGTTTGATTATTAAAAAAGATTATGATGTATTTTGACATTATGTGTTGACATTATTAATTTGAAACTTGTACTTTGACAACGATTATGATGATGAAGAAGCTAGTATCTTTAATTTACACATAGTATTTAAAAAAATGTGTTTATAGTGCTTTTTTATATTGAAAATCATCAAACAGTAAGCATGATTTTGATAAAACTTGTTAATTCTGCAAATTTGTAGAATCGACCGATCCTACGATCCGATCCAACGATCCGATCCCACCTGATGATTTCGATCCTGCGTAGAATCCCGATCCTAACAACCTTGCCGCCGTCCTTCCCTCCTTAGACCCTGACCATTGTTTTCTATGAGCGGAATACTCTAAAAACATATGATTACATTCCATACTTCTTTGTAGATTTGCCATGACTAAAATTACATTCAACAGATTAAAAACAACCAAATAAAATTAGTTACAGGCCGGAGTATACATTAAAATGCTTAGTTTAACAATCAACGCTCCAACACTACTAAGCTAAGACAAAACATAATACCAACACATATATATAACTTCATTTGAAACACATTTGATTAGAATTGTTTTTAGTTATTTAATTTAACCCATTAATGCAAAAATTTTCACTAGCAGTTAACTCAATAGCACTGTTAAAATTAAGCATTTAACATTAGCGAGATTGATTATAAGGAGTCAATGTACAATAAAATACAGTCTTGATCTTATGATGAGAATTAAGTCGTTTCTCTCAATTATTAGCAACTTTATTATTGTTCGTTATAATTCAGAACCTTATCTAATTTTATCACGACCGCACAAAGATTCTCGCCCCAAAATTGACCCGATTAAAGGCTAGTTAAAACCCTTACTAAGGATGCAAAAGCCCTTATTTGATTTCCATAGGAAGAGTGTGTAATTTGGTAGGGCAGCTTTTAACAAATGTAAAAAGTATTTCCAAGTTTCTTGCTGTATCTATGCTGCATTCATTTGTATGGCTGCAATTAGATGCACCTAATTAATTATAAGCTTCTATAAATTCAACCAAAATGTCACATTTAATTTATCTTATCAAATCAATTAATCAACTAATTCTTGTTATAGTAATATTTTCCAACATGGATATTCTATTCTATTTTCTCTTCGCAATATTATTATCCGTTAATATTTTCATAACACAATGTAAGTCCCAAAAAGACGGTTTCACTATAGATCTTGTACACCGTTACTCTACCATCTCTCCATTCTACAACTCTTCTATGACTCACAAAGAACGTCTTCAAATGTTAGCCCTTCACTCCGCTTCAAGGCATAAAAACTTGAAAAAGCTCGTAACAAACAATCAATTTGACACGAATATAATCCCAAATGACGGAGATTATTTGATCAAGCTTGCGATTGGCAATCCACCGGTTAATTTATTTGCTATCGCTGATACTGGGAGTGACCTCATATGGGTACAATGCGAGCCATGTTACCTTTGTTATTCGCAAACAACAACAACAATGTTCGACCCTCAAAATTCTAGAACCTTCTCGACGCTTCCTTGTAGCTCATCATTTTGCACCAATTCTACCAACATGCAATGTAATGATGATGATACTAGTACGGAATGTGAGTATTATTATGCATATGGAAATGGTTCAACTATTACTTCAGGGATTATGGGGACAGACTTATTTACCTTTAATTCAAATATGGCCTCATCTCCATGTGTGTTTGGGTGTGGGCTTGTCCAAGAAGGAGATGGGTTTGATTCTAATGCAGCTGGGCTAGTGGGCCTTGGAGGTGGCCCATTATCACTTATTTCTCAAATGGGACCCACAATATCTTACAAATTCTCATATTGCTTGACCCCATTTGCCTCTAACTCTACAAGCAAGTTAACATTAGGAGGCAACACTAAAAATGGGCAACCCAAGGTTATGACTCCTTTGGTGTCCTTAGATAGCCCTACTTATTACGCGGTAAATTTAAAGGGATTACGAGTAGGGCCAGAAGAATTAATCGTAAATAAACCGTTAGTTATAGACAGTGGTTCGACACTGACTTATCTAGACGCGAGTGTTTACTCGCGTCTAGAGGATATGGTACAAGGAGTCATCCTTGGGACTCCAGTGTTAGACCCACCACAAGAGCTTAGCTTATGTTATGATAATAATTTGAGGGTTGATCAACTTTCCTTTGATATAGCTCTTCAATTTAATGGGGGTGACCTTATTCTTAAGGGACTAAACATTTTCATAGACTACGATGAATATTTTTGCTTAGCATTTGTGCCCTCTACAGAGGATGGTGACCCTTTAATTCTTGGGAATGTTGCTCAAGTGAACTTTGAAGTGGAGTTTGATTTAAAGGGGAGGACCGTCTCTTTTACTCCTACTACTTGTGATTAAGTTAGGATCTGCTCTTTTCGTCTGATCTGAATCCATCTAATTTAAATTTACTAAAGTCTGATCTGGTCAGCCTATCCTTAATTGGTAACTTTTTTTAGGTCATGAAATGTTGGAAAAAAATAATGTAGCTTTTGATGCTCCAATAATTTTAAATTTTCGTGAAAATGTCTATGTTGGCAAATTAATAATCATGTTTTGATGATACAATTTAATTTAATAATATGAGGAGTAATTAAATCATTATATTTTAATTTAGTAATGTGATAACGTTTGTTAACCTAATTATCTATGATTATTCGATAAGTATATAGCTAAATACCTAGTATTTCTCAATAGGAGTTGCCCTCAATTTTAATGAGTTACCCTATTGGTTTGCTTTTTTCTTGCTGAAATACTAAAAGGATTAAAATTAGCACATTTTACAATACACTTAAATTACAGAGTAGACAAAAAAAAAAGAAAATGGCTAAATAATTTCTAATATCATAATGATATTTAAAAAGACAATACTTATTCCAATTAAAATAACACTCATCCTTAAAAAGAATCAAGCTTGTGTAGTACAAGTTAGATTCTTGGAGGTCAATTTACCTCTTTTGCTTTTCCTTTTTATCCCTTGATGACTTGATGTCCTAGAGAATTAGGTTCCATGATCTAGATGCTAAAGTTAACTATGAAAATTACGACTTTTCTTTTGTTCTTTTTTCACCAAATATAAAAAAAAAATCACGTAAAATATAATTAAATTTATTATTCAAGGAAAAATCGTAAATAATTATTTTTAACTTGAAAATTTAAACGTAATCCGCATATTTCGCATTAGATGTAAAGGCATACCTCCTTCAATTCACCTCATACTTTATTTTGTACTGTTTTTCCTCATTTTCTAATTTGGAACAAATTCGATCAATTTTCTATTCACGTCCATACATTTAAACTTTATTTTCAGACCATTCACAATTCTCTTTCTTTGCACTTGATACCGAATTTATTTTTCCACTAAATGACAAAGATAACAAATCACCAAAACTTTTCCTAAAAAGTGAAGTAATATTTATTCTCCAACTGAAATCAGACTCGATTTTCAGCTAATTCATTGGGTTAGAGTGTTGAAAAATACCCACATGTAATTTCGTATCAAAAAAGTAGAGAGAAGTCGACTAACATAAATCAGTTACTCTTCCTAATACCAACTGGCATTAGGATAAAATCTCATTGAATTTGTGTGCAGCCAACTCTTCTATTACAGATTAGCCCGATAACAAATTTGTCACAGAGAACCGGTTTAAGAGATCTTAGTCAATGGAGTCATAACTTTCAGGCCATTTTGACAAGACATGTTTCAATTTGAATGCAAAAAGGGGCAAAATCATGAAACCACAGCACAGGTTAAACTGAAACCATGATTTACAAAACAACAAAAACTTAGTCTAATTTGGGCAGTAAGGAGTCGCTCTCAGTTTTGTTTCATTCATTAATTGGACATGCATTTGCTTTTGTATGATACGAAGCTGTTTCTCATAATTTCTGCTTGTAGGCCCTTAATATTATCCCCAAATTCTTACTTCATCTGCCCATTATTACTTAGAAAAAACTTTAAAAAATGTGCGCTGTGTAATTCTATTTGGAGGTTATGTTATAACCTATTGAAGTTGGTATTATAACCTGTTAGAGTTGTAATATAACCTATTAAAGTTGGTATCTCTAAATAGGTATAACACCAACTTTAATTGGTTATAATACCAACTTTAATAGGTTATAATACTAACTTTAATAGGTTATAACACCAACTAGATATAGGCTCAACCGCGCGGGTCAATTTTTAGATTTTTTTCTTTCTTTAATTATTGAGAATGTGGGTTGGACTCTACTATAGACAGTCTCTCAAGAGAAGACCTGTTTATGGTATGATCCTTAAATTGCAACTGAAGTCTTTATGACTTGTAAGTAGTTTAAACAAGTATAAAATGTTTGGGTATACCAACTTCTACGTGCACATGGGTGTATACTCATTTTCAAATTTCAAGTAACAACAATTAGTTTCTACATAGTAGTGTAGTGATCCAACGCCACCTAATAAATGTTTTCAAGATCACGACAAAAATCTTTCAAACATGTTATTGTACCCAAAATATATTGAATTTAAGTGTTTTGCTAACACATAACCAACTCAAATTTCATGATCCTCTATATCACTCAACTCTTATAACTCTTTGGTCGTACTCTCCTAAGTATGAGTTGCCGCCGTCCTTTCCTCTTTAGACCCTGGCCATAATTTTTCTATAGACGAATGGGTTTAGAGGTGTTCATACGGGTCACGTATTTCGGGTCGGTTCAAAATCGAATTTTGCGTTCCCATTGGTTTTTACATAATTATAGATCCATTTTTAAGTCGGATCAAATCAGATTCGTTTATATAGTCGGGTGTTTATCGGATCATCGAGTCTGTTTTGAACACCTCTAACTGGGTATGATAATGAGGAGTATTTTTATTTTAGAGTTTTTTTTTTTGAAAGAAATGCAGCAATTTGGAACAAAGGAGTAATCCGTTAACTCTAACATCACAAACCCAAACAAAGCTCTCTTTCACTCTTCAACAATAGAGGTTTTCATTCGAATCAGGTGTTTCACATCGATTCACAATAGAGTATTTTATGCGCATTGATTTATACATAATCTTAAATTCGTTTGAAATCTGATCAATGCCGAATTTAGTTACAAGGTTGGATATATATAGAGTCATCACGTCTGTATTGAACAACTCTATTCTAAAAAACAAATCTCACATCTCTATACACCGACATAATTTGACAAAAGTTTGTGTAATGGTTGTATTGACAGCTGCACTCTTACTAGCATAATAGTGACAAACATTGCATCATAACACCTAAGACAAAATGAGTAGTTTTTCATAGTAATTGTTTAAAATGAGATTCTTAAAAGAGCTTAGTTCTTCACCAAATGCTACAAAAATCTTACCTAATTATGAGCATATCCATATTTTTTAATTAATAATGACTAGTATTGATTAAGGGGGCTAAGCTTTCAAGGATTAGTTGAAGTAAACAAGATTATAATCATATAACATGAATCCCATAAGACAAGTCTAGAAGATATTGATTGATACTCATCGGTCCCACTGAAATCGCTACCAAGAAATTTTACGCAAGTATTACGAAGTTTTTTGATTGTTCAGAATACAAAAGCAAATATGAATCGTGTAAAGTGGTGGATCCACGCCCATAAAAAAATGTCGCAAATTCAGTGGGGCCAGCTAAAATGAAAAATAATCGAACTCTTAGGGGATTGAGGGAGTAGGAGTAGAACACTTCAAATCAATACCTAATCGCATAAAATTTAAGTGTAGACAATCTCTAACCTAACACAAATCATTAAAGAGAATCCTAAGACTTGTTCAAGTAAAAATTGTTCATAACTTAACGTAAAAACTAATTCATTTCTTGTATAATATACAATGTTGAACAAGGAGCACAAGAAAACAAAATGAAACTATACACATGGAATTAAACACAATCGAACTAGTTTACTCGGGAAAATATGCACAACAATGTCAAAACGCTAATCTCAATGATCAATGGTTGGCTAATAGACAAGGCAAGGCAAAGTAGAAACGTATTGCTCTGTCTTTTTGAATTTGCTACATTATGCAAATTAATACGCGAGCTTTATGGTTGTAGTCTTGTAGAGTAGCACATTCAAGGAGACAACGGATTACATAATTATAATGGCAGATCTAGAACAAAAACAAATAATGTCGATAAAACAATAGAGGAATTAAAGGTTGGAAAGATTGGAAAGGAAATTCATTTCTAAAAAGCTTGTGTTCAATTCCACAAAAATAAAGTTACACTACCATTGACTTAAAAGTTCAGATAGAAAGGTGCACTCACTATTCACTACACTAATACTAATTCACATCATAAGCCAAACCCAGAGAAAATTAAATAAATACACATAAAAGAAAAGGGCAAAAACAAAAAAGCAAGAGTCTAATCTATGAACTTTAGTATATAGATGGGTCAAGATCAAAATTTTTATAAAGTTTATAAACAACATTCCATTATAGCCCCCACCTACAAGGGATTCTGAGGTCAGATGTACGCAATTTTATCCTCGTTATCAGTCAGATGCACGCAATTTTATCCTTATCAATGATGAAAAAGACGACGTTTCCGATATCATAGAGAAAAACAATAGAAATGCAAAAAGGTAGGGAATACCTTCATCATGATGGCTGTCCTCTATTAGCCCAAGGCAAATTGATATCAACAGGAACACCACTATTATGAGTATTGGTCTTCTTGGACCATAACCATATCTTTGATACAGATAAACTCTCATTTTTGGTACCTATATTAATTTTTCTAGCCTCAGAATCACCAATCTTAGTACCAAAATTCCCATTTTGACCAATTCTTCTTTTGATATTCTTGAAATCAACACCAACATTTGAAGGTCTATTTGGGCATAATGCAACTTGAAAAACTGAATCAGCAACCACATATTGATATGAACCCATTGAGAAACACCTTCTTGCATCCAAACTAGTACTACTTGTTTCACCCACATCTCTTTGTTTCCCTTCTAAATCATGTTCTTGAACTTCATTACTTGTGCTCCTAAACTTGCCAAGTCTCACATGAAACACCCTCTTATCACCCACAATTTCAATCTCAAGGGATTTATGACCCAAATCCAATCCATCAATCCCATCTTCATGATCTCTCAAATCTTCGAAACCCGAAAGCGGGTTTTCGATTGGGATCCCAGGGGTGTAGAGGGCACCCCTACAAAGGGGACAAGTTGAATTTGAGAGTAACCATGTGTCTATACACTCTATATGAAAAGCATGACTACATAAAGGTAGTAGCCTTAGCTTATCTTGGTCTGAAAACTCACACAAACAAACAGCACAATCAAATGGTTCTTTTAAACCCACAATTTCCTTGTATTGAAATACAGGAAGTGCATCAATAAAAGCTTGGTCTAATCCTGAGTCATGAAGGTGGAAAAGTTGCTGTAATTGTCTTTGAAATGCATCAGAATTTGAAAAGTTATCTGGGTATCTATTAGATTGTGAAAAAGATGAGGAAGATCTTTGTTTTGTGAAGAATCTAACTAATAAATGTAGAAGACCAGAAATAAAAAAAATTACAGCCAATATGATTATAATGAACAAAATAGCAGGACTAATTTTTCCACTTGAAGATGATGATGATGATGATGTTTGTGGGGTTGTGTCTTTTTGAAACAAATCATGGTTGATTGAAGATGATGGTGATGACTGATTCAATGACATTTTAACAAATTAAGCACACCCAAAGATGAGATTTTTCTCCTTAATTGAGTGAAATCACACCATAATCTCCTAGATTTGAGGTTTTCTCAATAACCCGGCCATCTTTAAAGAACTGATTTTTCACATAACCCAGATCAAATTTCAAGAACCCACCTTATTTAACACAATAACAAGAAATCTAGATGACAATTAGCAACTAAAATAATGATAAAAATCATATCTTGGTATCAAAATAGAGTAAAAACTATAGAAAGGAGACAAATTGCCATAAAAAGGAGGAAACTTGAAGCTTAAATATACTTTGTCCTTAGTACTTGGCTTCTACTTTGGCAAAAGAACACAACCCAAGTCAAATTGAAGAGTTAGCAATTGAAAAATAAAGTTTAAATAGTGAATTTTGGTGTAATTTTGAAAGGATTGTAGCACATGTACCTCAAAGAGTCACAATTTTTCCAAGTAAAATTGACCAAATTGTTTTCCTCCTTCTTGAATTAGCTTCAATTTGGTTGGGAAATAGGTGAATTGGTAAAGAACCCTAGAAATTGCTAATGATTTTTTTCCTACTTTATATTCTCAACTCTCACTCTTTTGGGTTTTGGTTTTTGGGTGTTGGGTTTTTCTTTTATTTAGTGGGAGGATAAAGTTGAGGGAAAATCATAAGTTCAACTTATTTGCATTTTTGGGGTTTGTGGGAGCTTCCAAAATGGAAGGTAATGGTAGCCAATGGGTCATGAAAAAGGGTGTAGGTCCTCTTTTGTGGTTCACCAAATAACATGTGCAATGGTATTAGCAATGCCCATTTTGTTTGAATTCTTTTGCACAATGCTCAAGGTCTATTTCGTAATGACTGTTGGTTAGACTTGTTAGTAAATTTATATAAAATCTAAGTTAATGATAGTGATTTGTAAATTATCATAAAAGGTAAAAGAATATTTAATAAAATAATTAAAATACAAAAAGGAAAAACAATCAATAGTCATAGGTATAACTTATAAGTACTTGTCTGAGTTGTCACCTACATGTAATTGACTAGATTGGTAAATCACAGTTATTGACTTTGCAAACCTCGTAAATTTAACTGTTGAAATTTTTGGTTAATTTGTTACTCCATTTGTAAAGTCACTTGCCATTGAGATATTTGGTAAAAAATATTTGTTTTTTCTAAATTAGAAAAGAATTAGTCAAAAAAAAGAAATGAAAAAGTTACTCATAATAGTTTTTGTGTATTGACCTAAAGTTAACTATTGAGTTGATTTAGAAAATCATTTAACTAACAAATTTTAAACATTTAACCAACCGAATACAAAAAGTTAAAAATCAATCAAAAAGTCATTGCCGATCACACTTTATATTTCTCCCCCTTCATATTTCTTGTCCTTGAGTTTGCTTGCATAGCTTTTTTTATTGAATAGCTTTTTTGATTGTTTATTGACTTTGTGATGTTTTTTACTTTGTCTAAGGACCTATATTATACTATAAGCTTAAGGCTTTGACATTATTAGTTTATTTTTTTTTTTTGCAAGGTTTTGCCGCTTCTTTTTTAATATCATTCACAATCTTATTCTCTTTTCTCATCTTATTTAAGGTTTTGCCGCTTCTTTTTTAATATCATTCACAATCTTATTCTCTTTTCTCATCATATTTATATTATTGTATTTTATCTGTTTCACTAGATAAAAGTTAATATATTTACACCTAAAAACATTATTTTCTCCGTCCATAGATTTGCATTATTTTTCATTTTGGTTCATCCCCTTTAATTTGCATCATTTCCATCTTTAAAAGACGTATCTCAAACTCAACTCATTAAAATCATTGTATACTTATTACCTTATTCTTAATTTCTGCTTACATTATCCTTAATGTTTACTTCATTATCTTAAATGTCTACTTACATCGTTTTTAATGCCTACTTACAATATTTTACAAAAATATGTAATAGGCTGATTTAATTAGAAATAATTTCTCAAACACAAAATCTCACAAGAGACGGTCTATAGGATAGACCACAAAATTGGGCCAGCTCATTTCCCTTAACTGATTTTTTTTATTATCATATCAATTATATTATGTTATAATCCTAAATGTAAGGTATTATAACCTTGAATATACTATTCTATAACCCCAAATATAAGTTATTATAACCCCAAATAATTTATTATAACCCCAAATATACTATGTTATATTTTGGGCTGGGCTTCATGGATTCCGTCTATAGAATAGACCGTCTCCTATGAGACTTACTATTTCTCAAATAGACCGTCTCTCACAAAAATTTGTGGAATTCGTCCGAGTCCAAGACTAATACCACCTTTATTCTCCTAACGATGGTGTTTCCAATTTTATAATGGGCCGGTCTAAGGCCCTTTTGGTTATTCTTGTTTTAAAATATTTGGGCTCATTTCTAATTCGATCATATTCCAACGGAAATTTGAAAACAATACACAAATTCTTAAGCAGAAGGTCTCCTGAGAGATCGTCTATGGCATAAACGACACTCTCAGCAGTTCAATCTATAAACAAATTCAGTGTTCTATTTTTGGAAAGTAAAAAAGAAAAAAAAAAGAAATAAATAATAAAAGATGAGTAACTGCTATTCATGTGTGGGAAATTGCCAAATTCTTTGTTTTGAGTTATGGGCTGGCCCATTTACACCTGTCTATGCTATGGACGGTCTATAGCAATATTTTGTGATTCTTAAATCGTCTTTATTAGGCTAGCCCTATATATACTTTTTGTCTTGAAGTGATCGCTTATAACGTTAAAATTGATTATTTATAATTTTAAAATAAGCACTTTTCGTAGTCGTAAAGTGATAGCTTATAACCTTTAAACGATCACTTACGATGTTAAAGTAATCAATTAAAGAATGGGCTAATATATGAGTGTGTCTCAACTCTCACGGTGAGATAGTCTCATATAAAACGAGCTGGAAAAAAATTAGCTTATTATCCCAAAAAATTTCCAAACTAAGTTTGGAAAAAATTTTAATTTTTAAAATAAGCGTTTACATGCAAAACTGAGGTCATTCACTGTTATTAATAGCGAGCAAAGAAACTGGTAAAAAAAGTCATTACTCTATCTTTGTTGTTACTAACAGTTAAAAAAAGAGAGAGTAAGAGACAATGTCATATCGTTGGAAGGAAAAACATGAAAACATGTTTGTTCGTTGCACATGTTTTATTTTTTTGTCCCTTTCAACGCTATGGCATTTCTCGGGTTTGTTCAATGTTAGTAATAGCAAACAAAGAATTTTGACTTATTTAAACAGACTCTTTATTCGTTGTTAGTAACAACGAACATACCTTACCTTAGTCTCAGACTCAAAGACGCTTATTTTGAGAATTAAAAGCATTCAAAGCTTATTTTGGGTATTTTTTGGATATTAAGTTTTTTTTCTTAATTTCTACTTCGATATAAAAAATTTAAAAAGCTCTTTTAGAAAAAATAAAAAATAGAAAATATAAAATATTTTGGCCTACAAACCATTTCCTTATTTTTCTTTTTTTTTGTTGAATAGGTCTCTTGACAAGGTATCATAAGGCAAATAACAATAAATTATGAATTTTGATCTTATCCATCTCTAATTTTTTAGCAGAATATTTAATGTGAAATATGAAGAAACTGGGAATTATAGAAAATATATATACTTTCTTCATTCCAATTTACTTGCAACATTAATTTTTTTTCACGCAGTCTAATGCACTAATCCAATCCTTAAACTCACTAATCATGTATAGGGATGGTCATGGGGCGGGTCTGGAGCGGGTCCAACTAGACCCGGGCCCGGACCCGGACCCTTTTAATTTTTTGAGATCCAGACCCGGATTCGGACCCTAAGGGTCCAAAATTTTCAGACCCTCCGAATCTGATGGGTCTAGGGTCCTTAATGGGTCCTTAGTGGGTCTTTAATAAGTCTCTTTGATTTGTCAAATTTGAAACATTTGTAAGTCATTGTATTTTCCGTATATTTGTAAGAGAGTTATTATCGTATTTTACAAATATTTAATACTAATTTGACATCTAAACTCGCATAACGTCACCAACATATGCTTAAATTTTATTATAAATACTAGTTCGAGTCCATGAAATAAGGGTAATTGGGTTAACATTTAGCAAGTAGCATATATATTATTTATATATATTATGATTATATGAAAAGAAAATAAGTGTTGAGGGCATAATTCATACGTAAAAGACAAATAAAAATGGACAATTTACTATTGATAAGGGTCCAAGGGGCGGGTCCAGGGTCCGAATATTGGACCCGGACCCGGACCCGTCAAATATTTTTTAGATCCAGATCCGACCCGGATCCGATGGGTCTCAAAAATTAAGACCCAGACCCTTAAAAAAGGGGCGGGTCCAACAGGGTCCTGGACCCGTGACCATCCCTAATCATGTATAATAAAATATTATAAAAATTTAATATTAAAACTATTTTGGAAGGAAGAAATTAAGTTGATAGAAAGTTTGAGGAGAATTATAATATCACTGGCAGACAGTATTTTCAGTGCATTCATTTGATGTTCCCAAGTTGATAAGATTTGGAATTTAATGACTTAGTGTTTGATAACTAATTCAAAAAAAAAGAAAAAACTCAAATTTTGATTAGACACGTTACAAAACTTGAAAGTTGAAATTAATCAAATGATAAAAATTCAATTGTTTCTGGTCAATCAACGTTAATTAACAAGCATTATATAGTTTGCTAAACTCATACCTAAGCTTTCAACCAGATGATAACTAGGATAGAAACTCGTGCATGAATGTGCGTATAAATGAAGGTGCCTAAGTTTGCTAATATAAACTCATTAATATTTTAATGAAATTTAAGATGAACGAAAATATTAAATGAAAGTGTGTAATAAAGTATTTACATATTAATATTGTAATTAAAAAAGAATTAAATATAAAGAAACACAAATAGGTTGTTAATAAAGAATTTATAGGTTTGGAAACACCTCTTTACATACGAATTCCTGCCATTAAAAATTCTTGTCATTAAAGTGAAACCAAAGTGGATGATTTATTGACTGATTTAAAATTCTTGCCATTACAGTAAAATTTCCGCCATTAAATTGTTGTTAATTATTATAATTATGACAAGTGTGTAATTGTTTATATCACTCAAATTCTAATAATACTGGCCAATAAAAAATGACAAATGACACTCTCTCATTCAATCTATTTTTTGTATTATACAACAAAATTAATAATATGTATATGCTTTGGAAATTTGATATAGGTAACATAATATTTATAAAACTCATAATTTATTTTTAATTGACGACCATTAATAATTATCATTATTTCCGTCTTCAATTATCGGTCCCTCTTAGTAGTAGGATTTAGTGGGAGCGACAACAAATAAATCATACCCGTAATTTCTCTAAAAAATAAATAGGAATAATCCAATTAAAAGACCCTCAAATATAGCGAAGTGAATAAAAAAAGCAATAAGAATATCAAAAGCAAATAAAGTAAAGCAATGAGAATATTAAAAGCATTGAGTTATATACTAAATCTATACCTTCCTATCCTTGAGATTTTTTGCGCAAGTGAGAATGACAATTAAGGATTAACATAATTGGGTTGGCTAGGTCATAGAAAATTTAAAAATGAAAAATTATAGATGATATCTCTTAATTTTTGCACTTTATCAATATTATTTTTAAGTTTTTTTCGATTATCAAAAGTACCCTCTCGTGTTACTGAGAGTTTTACAATCATAAACTTTTCTAATTTTTCTATCATCAAAAGTGCTCAAGTGAGGATGTCATTGATAATCGAAAAGACTTAAAAGTAGCATTAATAAAGTGCAAAACTTAAGAGTACCATTGATAATTTCCCTATAAAAAAAATGTGTTAATGCACCAGAAGTCTGGAATCACGCCCCCAAAAGAAAAAGACACAATTATTAAAACAGACTAAAATGAATTAAGAATGGAACAGATTAAAATATACGCAACCACTTATGATGTATAATTATAATTCTTAAATCTTATACCAAATAATTATATAAACTTTAAAAAAAAAAGAATGAGTAAGCAAAAACCTTCTATAAAAGCATATCCATATATAGCTTAGCATTAGTTGAGCTTAAAATTTAGAATACGTTTAAAAAAGTGTCAAAGTTTAAGATGGCTGCAACTGCTCAGAAACGTAAGCTGGAAGGTGAAATAGAAATAAGAGTTGGTGCAGCTGATGTTTTCCATGAGCTTTATCAAGACAAACCACATGAAATTAGCAATATTCATCCTGAATTTGTGCAAGCTTGTGATTTGCACCATGGCGCTTTTGGTACTCCTGGATCCATTATTTCTTGGCAATATACTCTTGGTAATATATCTTTAACTCTGTAATCTACCATCCCGCTGTCTGTGTCGTTCTTGATAATTTTAGTGTTCTAAGCGAAAAATAAAAAGAACCCTTGCATAAGTTTGATTTTAGATTTATTTTTCTTCAACTATGCCTCATAAAATTTATCTTTTTTCATCACATTAAATTAATGTCAAATACATGTAGGAATTTAAGATCATATGATGGTACAGGTGCTCGATCGAGAGACCGTCTTTTGTAAATACGACTTTCAAAAGTCCAGCCCAAATCTATATCTAGAGTTGTAACAATATATATTTAGAATTGGACTGGATTTTTAAGAGTCGTCGTTACAAAAGACGGTCTCAAGAATTTGTGTAATAGTAAGGTACACAAATATCATTAAAAAACAAGTTTTTAATATAATAAGTATTAACTCAAATTGAAACCCTTCATAAGCTGGCCATAAACAGTTACAGCTCAAAACTACGTATTAAATTGCAGCTAATGTGTAAAAAAAATCAACAAGATTTAAAAATTTTTGACCACATATATACTTACATAGTTTTTTTGTTTGTTTTTTTTTTTTTTTTTTTGAGAACATATACTTACATAGTATTAATTACGTATCAAATTGCATTATATTGTGTTACTATAGATGGAAAGCCTCAAGTTGCAAAGGAAATAATAGAAATGGTTGATGAGGAGAACAAGAAGATTAGATTCAAAGTGATAGAAGGTCATATATTGGATTACTATAATTCCTTTGTTCTTACTTCTCAAGTCATATCCGAAGGTGAAGAACTATGCCTAGTAAAATGGACACTTGAATATGAGAAGAAGCATTCGGGCATACCCGACCCAACTAATGTTTTGGATGCATTACTTGATGTAGCCAAACAAATTGATGAACATCACCATCGCCAAGTCAAACAATAAAATAATGGAATTAATCCATTTTATATTAATTTCTTCGTTTCATTTTGTTTGTTCTAGTTCTACGTAACAATAATTAATTGTTACGTACAAATTTAAGGAAACGAAGGGTTATCTTGTTTCATTTAATTTTATTTCTTTCGTTTTCAATGTTATTACAAAATAAGGTTGTTTGCTAAAAATATGTATTATCTTTTTCATTAAGATTGTAATATTTATTTTCTCTTATAAAATTAAGATATTATATAGGTTTGTGTAATGTTGTAATTTGAACAATCGGTTAATTTCAATTACTTTAAAAATTCGACCTTTTCCTTGTTCTTTTTAAAAATCTCACCTTTTGTTTGTTCTCTTTCGACCTTTTGCTTGTTCTTTATTATGAATTTTCAAATTTATCCAGTCATGGGTAAAAATGTTTAATAAATGAAAACTGAGGCAAAAGGTCGGGTTTTTAAAAAATAATCAAAATGTAGGATTTTTAAAAGAGAAAAAACAAAAGGTCGAATTTTTAAAAGTATTTAAGAATTATTAAATAAAAATAATTAGTGTCGCCTTGTCGATGTGAGTTGCTCGAAAATTGAAATAATAAAACGTGTTCAACACAAAATCATAGAAGTAGTAGCTAATAAGATTTTCTGTCATGCAATGCGTAAGCCCTTGCGTCAATTTAATAAATGAAGAATTGTTTAGTAATTATAGGTATGGTTCTTCAAATTTTAATTTTAAAACTGAAAAAACTTTATTTATTTATATTTGATTTTTTAGAAAGGAATTTTTGGGATAATTTTTTTCATTATTATTGATTGGTTAGAAGTAAAAGCAATACTTCTTTTTTTTTTTTTTTTGGAGGAATACTTCAAAAGCTATTCTTCAATCCATGTCCATTTCTAATTATAGAATAAGGATCCACTCTATTCTTTTGGTTCTTTTTTTTTTTTTTGAATATATTCTTTTGGTTCTTATTACTTCCTCCATTATTTTTCGTTTGATCGATATAAGTTTTATCGCTTCAAAGATATTTAATTAGATTTTTGAAATAAATAATGAAAATAGAATATATATTTATATGAGATCTTGTTAGCTAGATTTGTCTTATTGTAAAATTTTTAATTATACTCCATTTTCTAATATTTATTCCCATTTGGAATATTCTACCTTAAGGAGAGAGAAATTTAATTAATGTTTTTGGCACATATTTCAAAAATAAAATACATTCATGTGAGATCTCTTTGGATTCGTCTTAATTTATACTTTTTTATTATGTATTATTTATAATTTTTTATTATGTGTATTTTAGAGATATTGAGGTTTATAATATCCTTTGAAAGCTATGCAAAAAATAAACGGAAAGAATAAAAAGAAACGGAGGGAGTATAATTTTTACAAATATTTTATACGATGTGTACATAGAGATATTGTGCTTCAAATTTAACTTAAAAGACGTATAAAAGTAAAATGGGCAAATAAAAAAGAACAAGGTGACTAGTTTTAAAAGGTAATATACATTTAAAATAAATAAAAAATAAAAAATTTGATAAGAAAAACAAAAAAATAATAAATCAAAACTAGTTCTATTGACCAGTCATACATTTTAGATAAGTGTACTGTTTCAAAAAATTTAAGTCGTGTACTGTTTCATACATTTTAGATAATAAGTGTACTGTTTCAAAAAATCTTAATTTTTAGTTCTATAATCAAATGAAACATTGTCACAAAAATTTAAGAATAAGTATCACAAAAATTCAAAGAATAATTGTCACCAAAATTTTGACGAATAAGTGTCACAAAAATTTAAAGAGTAAGTGTCACAAAAATTCAAAGAATAAGTGTCACAAAAATTTTTAAGTAAATATTTTTTGAATAAGTGTCAAAAAAATTTTTAAAAACAAGTGTCAAAAAATTTTTAAAATAAGTTACACAAAATTTTAATAATAAGTGTCACAAATAATTTAAAGAATATGTGTCACAAAAATTCAAAAAATAAGGGTAACAAAATTCACAGAATAAGTGTTACAAAAACTTTTAAAGAACAAGTGTCTCAAAATTTTTAGAATAATAGTCACAAAAAATATAAGAATATGTGTCACAAAAATTTTGAAGTGTCAAAAAAATTTAAAGAGTAACTGTGATAAAAATTAAAAGAATAAGTGTCACAAAATTTTTTAAAACAAGTGTCAAAAAATTGTTAAGAACAACAATCAAAAAATTGTTTAAAATAATTGTCACAAAATTTTAATTGTCACATAAAATTTGAAGAATAAATGTCACAAAAATTTAAAGAATAAGTGTCACAAAATTTTTTAAAAACAAGTGTCAAAAAATTTTTTAAAAAAGTGTCACAAAATTTAAAGAATAAATGTCACAAAAATTTAAGAATAAGTGTCAAAAAAATTTTGAAGAATAAATGTTACAAAAATTCAAAGAATAATTGTCACAAAAATTTTAAAGAATAAGTGTCACAAAAATTTAAAAAGTAAGTGTCACAAATATTCAAAAACAAGTGTTACAAAAAATTTTTGTGACAATTTTTCTTTAAACTTTGTGACACTTATTCTTAAAAATTTTTGAAGCTTGTTCTTAACAATTTTTATGAAAGTGACACAAAGAGACGCCGTCGACCTTCCTTCCCCAGACCCTGGCCATAGAGTATCTATGTGCGGGAACACTGGGTATGATGATGATGATGATGATGATGATGACACAAAAATTTTATACATAAGTGTCACAAAGTTTAAAGAAAAAGTGTCAAAAATTTTTTAAGAACAAGTTTAAAAAATTATTAAGAATATTAAAGAAAAAGTGTCACAAAAATCCTATAAATAAGTGTCACAAAATTTAAAGAAACATGTGTCACAAAAATTTTATAAATAAGTGTCACAAAGTTTAAGGAAAATGAGTCACAAAAATTTTATAGATAAGTCTCACAAAGTTTAAAGAAAAAAGTGTCACAAAGATTTTATAAATAAGGCACAAAGTTTAAAGAAAATGTGTCACAAAAATTTTTAAGCACAAGTTTTAAAAAATTTTAAGAATAAAAGTCACAAAGTTTAAAAAATAGTGTCACAAAAATTTTATAAATAAGTGTCACAAAGTTTAAAGTAAATGTGTCACAAAAATTTTATAAATAACTGTCACAAAGTTTAAAAAAAAAGTGTCACAAAAATTATATAAATAAGTGTCACAAAGTTTTAAAAGAATGTGTAACAATATTTTTATAAATATGTGTCACAAAGTTTAAAGAAAATGTGTCACAAAAATTTTATAAATAAGTGTCACAAAGTTTAAAGATATTGTGTCACAAAAATTTTATAAAAAAGTTTCACAGAGTTAAAAAAAAAAAAGTGTCACAAAAATTTTATAAATAAGTGTCATAAAATATAAAGAAAATGTGTCACGAAAATTTAAAATTAATGAAAAATGAAAAATTTGATAAGAAAAACAAAAAAAATAATAAATTAAAACTAGTTCTATTGACGGTCATGTTCTTCTAAAACTTTAGTAGTGATGCATGTCATACAAATGTGTCACAAAGTTTAAAGTAAATGTGTCATAAAAATTTTATAAATAATTGTCACAAAGTTTAAAAAAAAGTGTCACAAAAATCTTATAAATAAGTGTCACAAAGTTTAAAAAAATGTGTAACAATATTTTTATAAATAAGTGTCACAAAGTTTAAAGAAAATGTGTCACAAAAATTTTATAAATAAGTGTCACAAAGTTTAAAGAAAAAGTGTCACAAAAATTGTATAAATTAAGTGTCACAAAAATTTTATAAAATAGTGTCACAAAAATTAAAGAAAAAGTGTAAAAAAATTTTATAAATAAGTGTCTCAAAGTTTAAAAGGAAATGTGTCACAAAAATTTTATAAATAACTGTCACAAAGTTTAAAAAAATAAGTGTCACAAAAATTTTACAAATAAGTATCACAAAGTTTAAAATAAAAACTGTAACAATATTTGTATAAATAAATGTCACAAAGTTTAAAAAAAATGTGTCACAAAAATTTTATAAATAATTGTCACAAAGTTTTAAGAAAATGTGTCACAAAAATTTTATAAATAAAAATAAGTGTCACAAAGTTTAAATAAAATGTGTCACAAAAAAAAAATAAACAAGTGTCACAAAGTTCTAAAAAAAAGTGTCACAAAAATTTTATAAGTGTCACAAAGTTTAAAGAAAAAGTGTAAATATATTTTTATAAATAAGTGTCACAAAGTTTAAAGAAAATGTGTCACAAAAATTGTATAAATATGTGTCACAAAGTTTAAAGAAAAAGTGTCACAAAGTTTAAAGAAAAAGTGTCACAAAAATTTTATAAATAAGTGTCACAAAGTTTAAAGAAAATGTGTCACAAAGTTTAAAGAAAATGTGTCACAAAAATTTTATAAATATGTGTCACAAAGTTTAAAAATAAAGTGTCACAAAAATTTTATAAATAAGTGTCATAAAGTTTTAAAAAAAAGTGTAACAATATTTTTATAAATAAATGTCACAATGTTTAAAGAAAATGTGTCACAAAAATTTTATAAATAAGTGTCACAAAGTTTGTAAAAATGTGTCACAAAAATTGTATAAATTAAGTGTCACAAAAATTTTATAAAATAGTGTCACAAAAATTAAAGAAAAAGTGTAAAAAAAATTTTATAAATAAGTGTCACAAAGTTTAAAAGGAAATGTGTCACAAAAATTGTATAAAATAAGTGTCACAAAATTTAAAGAAAAAGAGCCACAAAATTTTTTAAATAAGTGTCACAAAGTTTAAAGAAAATGTGTCACAAAAATTTTATAAATATGTGTCACAAAATTTAAAAATAAAGTGTCACAAAAATTTTATAAATAAGTGTCACAAAGTTTTAAAAAAAGTGTAACAATATTTTTATAAATAAGTGTCACAAAGTTTAAAGAAAATGTGTAACAAAAATTGTGTAAAATAAGTGTCACAAAATTTAAAGAAAAAGTGCCACAAAAATTTTTTAAATAAGTGTCACAAAGTTTAAAGAAAATGTGTCACAAAAATTTTATAAATATGTGTCACAAAATTTAAAAATAAAGTGTCACAAAAATTTTATAAATAAGTGTCACAAAGTTTAAAAAAAAAGTGTAACAATATTTTTATAAATAAGTGTCACAAAGTTTAAAGAAAATGTGTCACAAAAATTTTATAAATAAATGTCACAAAGTTTAAAGAAAATGTGTCACAAAAATTTTATCAATAAGTGTCACAAAGTTTAAAGAAAATGTGTCACAAAAATTTTATAAATAAGTGTCACAAAGTTTAAATAAATTGTGTCACAAAAATTTTATAAATAAGTGTCACAAAGTTTTAAAAAAAGTGTCACAAAAATTTTATAAGTGTCACAAAGTTTAAAGAAAAAGTGAAACAATATTTTTATAAATAAGTGTTACAAAGTTTAAAGAAAAAGTGTCACAAAAATTTTATAAATAAGTGTCACAAAGTTTAAAGAAAATGTGTCACAAAAATTTTATAAATATGTGTCACAAAGTTTTAAAAAAAAGTGTCACAAAAATTTTATAAATAATGAAAAATGTTACAAATTTTATAAAATTTAAAGAAAATTTGTCACAAAAATTTAAAATTAATGAAAAATGAAAAATTAGATAAGAAAAACAAAAAAATAATAAATCAAAACTAGTTCTATTGACAGTCATGTTCTTCTAAAACTTTAGTAGTGATGACCGGTCAATAGAACTAGTTTTGATTTATTATTTTTTTTAAATACATCTTTAAAATTAGAAATTATGAACATCATCAGAAAAACAAATTATAAAATTGTTGCTATTTATTACAGATATAAAATTTGGAAATTGAAATTGTTTTAAAGAGGCCCTAACATATTTTATCTTTGAATTTAAGAGAGGGAGAAATCTAATGATTATTGATTAATTGGTGCTCTAGATCAGGAAACTGCATTCATTTGTTGTTCCCAAGTTAGATTTATTAGAATTTAATGGCTTTAAAATTCAATAATTGTGATAACTAATTTTTTTATTATATTATTCTTTATAAATTATTTTAAAAATATTTTATAAGGAAATAAAAATTCAATTGAATCATAGAGATTTTGATTAGACACGTTACAAAACTTGAAAGTTGAAATTAGTCAAATGATAAAAAATTCAATTATTTCTAGTTAATCAACGTCAACAAAAAGTATATATTTTTTTGTTCCATTCTGTTTTTGTTGCTACATTTGCATGTGTATGAAAAATAAAAAAAAGGTGAGCATAAGTATATACTTTTTGGAATTTTAATGTACATAACATTATATTTGTAAAACACATAGAGTTTGATCTAATTGACGACCACTATTAATTATCATCATTTTCATCTTCAATCATCAGTATATGGTATTCTCTCAGAATCATTTTAAATGTCCCAATTGGGTTTTCACGGTTATTAAGAGTGGTGTGGTGTCCATTAAAAAACTGATAGTTGAGTATTTTAATTGATTAAATTTATTGTAAAGGTAATAGCTAGGTATTGGGAGTAGTAAAAGTGGTGATAGGTGGATATTTTAATTGATTAAATTAATTGTAAAAGGTGGTAGTTGGGTATTGGGAGTAGTAAAAGTGAGGGTATTTAGATTAAAAAAAGACAAAAAAGAAAATGAGACAATTAATATAATTTTGCTAAATAAAAAATAAAACAACTAAAATGATTCGGAGGAAGTATATCATTATATCCAGTTCCCGCTTAGTAGTAGGGTTTAACAGGAGCGACAACAAACAAATCATAATCCTAGTTTCTCTAAAAAGTAAGTAAATAGGAATAATCCAATCCAAAAGACCCTCAAATAAAGCCAAGTGAATAAAAAAAGCAATAAGAATATCAAAAGCAAATAAAATAAAGCAATGAGAATATTAAAAGCATTGAGTTATATACATAAATCAATATACCTTCTTATTGCATTTCAAAAAAAAAATACCTTCTTATCTTGTGATTTTGACAAGTGAGAATGACATAAAAACATTAATGGTATTACAACCTTAATCTTTTCTAATTTTTCCCTTACAAAACCGTTAACTTTTTTTCCTTTATCTTTTATTTTTCAATTTAAAATATAAAAAAAATAAAAAAAAAGAAAAAAGTTAACGGTTTTTAACGATTTTGGACGGAAAAAAATAGAAAAAATTGCGGTTGTAAGACGCTCAATAACACGATGGTATCATTAATAATCGAAAAAACTTAGGATTATCACTGATAAAGTGCACAAATTTAGTGGTACCATTGATAATTTCTATATAAAAATGAGTTAATGCACTAGAAGTCTGGAATCATGTCCCCAAAAGAAAAAAACACAATTATTAAAACAAACTAAAATGAATAAAGAATTGAACAAATTAAAAGATACCTAACCACTTATGATGTATAATTATACTCTCTCCTATTCACGCTACTTGTCCCATTTAGTTTTTCACACTTGCTGAGGTAACATTTTAACCCTTAATATCTCAAATTATTCTTAAAAATTATAAAAATTTGATATTAATAATCTTTGTATTGAAACGAATCAAACAAAATCCCACTTGACTATGTTTTAACTTATAGATTAAGAGTAAAATACAAATTAAGAGTGATAAGTGAATAGTGCTTAAATGGGACAAGTAGGGTGAATAGGAGGGAGTAATTCATAAATCTTATTCCAAATAATTATACTTCCTCCTTCCATAATACTTGCTACATTTCACTTTTTTACGCAATCCAATGTACAATTTTGATTATTAATATCTTAAACTAAACTTTTCTAAAAATTATAAAAATTTAATGATATGAAAGTATGCGATTAGACGATTCAAACAAGATCGTACTTGATTATATTTTTACTTACACATTAGTCGCAATATGTAAAATAAGCGTAAACGATGAATAGTGCACAAAATCGAAATATAGCGAGTATTTCAGAACGGAAGAAGTATAAACTTTTAAAGAAAAAAGAATCAGTAAGCAAAAACCTTCTATAAAAGCATGCATGCATGATCTACTACTCATATATAGCTTAGCATTTTTTTGGCTTAAAAGTTAGAATAAGTTTATAGTCTCAAAGTTAAAGAAATGGGTGATTCTGGTCAGAAATGTAAGTTGGAAGGTGAAATAAAATTAAGAGTTGGTGCAGCAGATGTTTTCCATGAACTTTATCAAGACAAACCACATGAAATTAGCAATATTAATCCTGAATTTGTGCAAGGTTGTGATTTGCACCATGGTGCTTTTGGTACTCCTGGATCCATCATCTATTGGAAATATAATCTTGGTAATAATACTCTAACTCTCTAAACTACCATCCCATTTTCAGTGTCGTTCCTGACATTTATAGGGTACTAGGCGAAAAATAAAAAAAGCCATTGTATAAGTAAAGTTTTAGTTTTATTTTTCTTCAACTATGCATCACGTCAAAAAAAGCCCTTTAAGACCTGAGTTTGGGGGTTATACCTCAAATCTACTTCCAGGAATGGCCTTGTCCACTTGTTATGTCTAGTTATATTATGAACTATATATACTCAAATTATATATTGATCAATTAAATTTTAATATTACCTCCGTTTATATTTATGTGCAACTTTTAGCCCAAGCACAGTTGCCAATGCAAAACTTTGTAGGGAGAAATTAGAGGAAGTAGGTATAGGTAATTAAGGGAAAGAAGGAGAGAGAAAATGATGGAAGTAGGGATAGGTAAGTAAGAGAAAGAAGGAGAGAGGAAGTAGGGATAGGTAATTAAGGGAAAAGAAGGAGAGAGAAAATAATGTGATAGGTAATTAAAGGAGAGAGAAAATGATGGGATAGGTATTTAGATAGGTTATTTTTTACTAAAAAGGGAAAGAAAAAAATGAGTTGCACATAATTTTTAGCGGACAAAAATGGCAAAAGTTGCACATAAATATAAACGGAGGTAGTATTTCAAAAACAAAATTAAATTTAATACGATTTTATTACTTGATCATATTTTTTGTTGGAGAGATAATTTTATTAAGATATGTCAAATTAGAACTTGCTAATCGTATAAAAGTCAAAGTGTTGTAAATAAAAAGAAATGAAAGTAAGTATATAGCTTATATATTAAGTAATATTTTCTTCATTCTGAAATACATGTTAAATTAGGCTGATGTGTAAAATATAAATTTAAACTTATTTTGTATATTGGGATGATGTGTAAAATATATAGTCAAATAAGATGTTAAAATCAGCTAACTACGTACTTTTACATTAATTTTTGGTTATGAATAAATTAAGACATAAATAATCAACCGTGTAAAGTAGTGAATATATTCAAACGGAGTATCTATTTTAGAAAATACTATATATACTAGAATTTTCAAAAGTTGAGAGGATAAATAACCGATTTCCGTAAATTATGAATATCTAGCTGGTGAAAGTTTACATTTAAAACATGAATTGATTATCATCTTACTTCATGACTCTACTCACTTTGTTTTTTTTTTTGGAAAGAATAATGATTTGCGCGTTTATAAACCTTTTATTAGTTAGATTTGTACAAGATTGTTCCTCACCATAGATAAAATATGCATTTTTTAAGGTTCAGAATTAGAAAGGGCCCCAATATCTGAAAATTTTAGTAATGGAGTAGGTAATTAATGTTTTATCAATTAAGAAATATATATTGTTCGTCTTTATTATTTTTCCAGACACCCATTAAAGTTCAAAATCGGCCTTTCAGAGTTCAGAAGGCCTATTTTTTTCAATTTGCCTAGGATACATAAAATGCCAAGAACGACACTGAATTTGTATTTGTATTAAACTGATAATTGATCCTTGATCCTAAACAAATTAAAGATAAGATAGTAGCTAGGGCCTAGAGTAATAAATCCATGTTTATTTATCGACAATTACGAATTATTCTAATAGTTAAAAGTTTGCTATTTCATTCATATCATAGGATTTGTAACACTATCTAAAAAAGATTGATCTTCCTTACACCACCTTCCTTTTTATCCGTTAATGATTAAAATTCTTAATATAATAATAATCAATATTTTCTATATTACTACTTTTATGTTTTAAGTATGACATATATATATATATAGGAACAATCCCCAACAACAGCCTTGTAATTTACTCGTTTTCATTTAAACAGCCTCCAACTTCGTTTATCCTCAACAACAGCCACCAAAGTACCAAAAGTGACATCGAAACAGCCAAGTTGCCCAAATGACCGGTTGTTAGCCTATTCTTACCTTTGACCAAAGCTAATGACCGTTGACCAAGAATAAAATTAAAAAAAAAAAAAATAGCTTCCTTCATCCCTTACCTTTCACCATTCACTCTTCTTCCTCCATTTCTTTATCCTCTTCCACTCTCCATACCTTTCTTCAAATACCCTTCAAAAAAGTTTAGTTCTTTATCTTCCCCAATTCTTTGTTTTGCCTTTTCTTCCAATTCCCAAAATTTCCCATTTACACCCTCAAGTTTAAATCATGAAGAATATGAAGAAGAAGAAAGTAATTGGAGATTGCCTTGTTTTTGAAGATGGAATTTTTGAGGACCCATATCTTGAACAAGAACTAAACCCTCCAATTTCTTCAATTACTAAGACTACCCAAAACCCTAGAAACAATCAAAATTCAACTCAAGTAATTTTATAGTTTCTGGGCTTGTGCAAAAATGTTGTCTTTTTATGGGTTTCTGGGTTTATAATTTTTAAGAAGCCAAAAAATTTTAAATTTTTTAAACTGAATTTTGGAAAAATATCACCTTTTTTGAGGTGGGTTTAGGATTATTTGGATCTGGGTAGTTTAAATTTAAGATTAATTTCAGCAAAAGTGAAAATTGTTAGTTGGATTTTTTTTTGTTTTTTTCAAATTGGTCACAGAATTCATAAGTTTTGTCACAAGAAAAGTGTTTAGGGACAAAGAAAGGAATACAGGAGAAGTTGTGATTATTGCAGAAGATTTGAAGAATATGAGCATTGGAAATGCTCTAATTTATCAATGGTGGTCTGGAATGAAGAGTTGTGAATGGTGAAAGGTAAGAAAAGGTAAGGATGAAGGATATTTGAAGAAAGGTATGGAGAGTGGAAGAGGATAAAGAAATGGAGGAAGAAGAGTGAATGGTGAAAGGTAAGGGATGAAGGAAGTGAATTTTTTTTTTTAATTTTATTCTTGGTCAATGGTCATTAGCTTTGGTCAAAGGTAAGAATAGGCTAACAACCGGTCATTTGGGCAACTTGGCTGTTTCGATGTCACTTTTGGTACTTTGGTCGCTGTTGTTGAGGATAAACGAAGTTGGAGGCTGTTTAAATGAAAACGAGTAAATTACAAGGCTGTTGTTGGGGATTGTTCCATATATATATATATATATATATATATATATATATATATATATATATATATATATATATATATATATATATATATATATATATATATATATAATATTTTGATGCCTCCATCATCAACTTCAGCATTCCATTGAGATGATTATGTATTTTATTTTCTGTTATTGATTCCAAATTAATACAAAATGTTGATTTATTTCATGTCGATCATGTACATGTCGGAAAATAGTAAATACTTTACATGTGTGACAAGATCCCACATCGATAAAATAGCGTATGGGTTATTAACTTGCATGTATATTGGGTGAGCTAATCTTCCTACCATATGGTTTTGGCCCGTGTATGTGCAAGTCAACGCCTTGACCCGTGGGTTTGGTTCCCGAGCCCACTGGTGTCTCGTGTCCACATGAGTGGACCTCAGTAATATTAAGTGACGAATTGTCACGACCTAATATCTTGTGTATATATTCAAAGATTGAAGCTAGATATAGCATTATAATTATATATATTGTGTTACATGATCATTGAATAACAAATTTGTGTTATTGCTATAGATGGGAAGCCACAAGTAGCAAAGGAAATAATAGAAATGGTGGATGAGAAGAACAAGAAGATAAGATTCAAAGTGATAGAAGGACATTTATTGGATGATTATAATTCCTTTGTTTTTGTTTCTCAAGTCATATCCGAAGGAAAAGAACTTTGCCTAGTGAAATGGACACTTGAATATGAGAAGAAGCATTCTGGCATTCCTGAGCCATCTGCTTTAATGGATGCATTAATAAATGCAGCCAAACGAATTGATGAACATCACCATCGCCAACTCAAACAATAAAATAATTATTTGTAACAATATTATGAATCCATCGTATATTAATTTCTTCGTTTCATTTTGTTTGTTCTAATTTTACGTAACTACGTAACAATTGTTAATTGTTACGTAGTTTGGTCAGATTAGAACAAATTTAAAGAAATGAAGGAATATCTTATGCTGCTGTTTTATTTCTTTTTATTTCAATGTTATTGCAAAATAAAGTGTTGTTTGCTTAAAATATGTACTCTTTCATTATTGAGATTGTAACATTTTATTTTAAAAGGTTTTATATATAGATTTGCATAATATTGCAATTTGAATTGAATATAGCAGTATTTGTTGTTCAATGGATAGAGTATCTGCATATAGAGTAAAAGATTTCTGGTCCGACCCGTATCGGACCCTCATTGAGGGTAATGGTATGGTTTGTCCGTCTCTTTCAGGAAAAAAACATCCATCCGAACTCTGCCTTGTGCGAGATACTTAGATTGTCCTTTACTTTTACGGCCTGTTTGGTTAGTGGTACTAAATGGTGGTAATAGAAATGAATTATAGTGTAAAATTTCATCAAAACTTTCATTTCATTTCCATGGTAATGAAACTTTGATCACAAAAAAATATTTTGTTCACAAATTTCCATTACCATCTAATACCACCTTTCCCAATGGTAATGCATTGGAATGAATTTTATGAACAAAATGAGATGATTGAAGGTTGTTAAGCATGACCATCAAGGTAGTCATGAGATTTTTCAACCAAAATTACACTAGTATTTCATTCCCATTACCGCGGTTTATTACCACTTACCAAACGGGCCGTTATAGTATGTGAAATGAGTAGGGTATTACTTGTTTGTACGTCAAAATTTAAATTAGTACATTCTTTATATTTTATAGTTGTACTGAGGATTAATGTAATTTTTAAAAATAGCTATGTGTTTACTTAGAATATATTTTAATGCTACTTATTAAATTAGTACATTCTCTATATTTTATAATTTATAACTGTCTAATTTGGTTATGTACTCTATAATCAAAATTAAAAAGTTAATATTAATAAAAACAAATCAAATAAGATTTAAGTTCACCATGCCTTGAGTCTCTCTCCTCCCTCCTCCCTCCTCCCTCCTCCCTCCGTCTCCTTCCTCCTTCCATTTTCTTTTTCTTCTTCATCTTTACACAAAAAACACCTTAAGTTGGGGCTATCATCAACCTTTTGGTTGATGGTAAGCCCCTAATTTCTCTATTTTAAGCTTTTTAAATATTATTAGAATAATTTTGTGTCCTCTCCCTATAGGAGGGTTGTTCTACCCATTTATTGGGTTTGTTCTACCCATATATTGGGTTTTAGTCTCTCTCCTCGTGAGAGTTTGGAGTTTATTTTGGTCTCTTGTTGATTTATTGGTAGAGCTTAATGCGATAATACAACAGATGCAAAAATTGCAATTACTATCAACTACATCAATTTCAATTTTATCTCAAGACTACAACAGATCGAAAGACCCCCTCGTAGAAGGCTGTATCAAACAGCGATGTGGAAGAGGATGTTCAGAATTGTCAGATCTGATACACAACGATCGTAGTTTTGTTAATTTAGAATTAATTTTGGTTAAAGTTGTTATGTATTTGCTAATTTTTAATTCTGATGTAGATGTCGTATGACTCTTTATTAATGAATCAGGTATTATTCAAAAAAAAAAAAGTTCACCATGCCTTAATGACATATAAATTTGTAAGGATATAAGTATATAACTACAAATTAAAATTGATGAATGGATAATGATAAAACCTAAATACCCTAGCTATTTCCACACAGATAAAGATCATAATACCCTCATTTACAATTATTATAATCACTTAAATACCCCAACTAACACCTATACCCCAACTATCATTTTCTTAAAATTCGTTTCCAACCCGATGTGGACAATTAATTTGAGTTGAAGGGAGTAATATTTTATAGTAATTTTTAGCATATTTAGTTGAATTTTGTAAAAACTAATTAAAAAGGTTATTATTATTTTAAATAACATTTATAAATTTATTACAATTACTTTTAGAAGCATATATTGATTTTCAGTACTACTATTTTTTATATTGCGTGCTATAGTTCAAATAACAATTTTGACTGCTATTGCTTCGTTTTTTAAGTTGACTTTATTTTGTCAGTTGTCTTTTTTTTATGTACATGAAGAGTAGGACGAAAAAACCCTTTACAGGAGGAGGACCTCGTTTCCACACTGGTACAAATAAGGAAGGTTGAATTTCGTTGTCTTGATGTATTATTGGTTATTCTCTGGTGAATGAAAAGGTTTTTTCTGTTTTTGCAAAAAAAAACAATAATTTTGACTGCAGGCAAATGCCAAGTGTAATACTTAGTTCACCGTTAATCAGCAACTACCCATACAAATTAAATGACAATTATTATTCACATGATTGATATAGCTATATTTGCAAAACAGTACTTAAAAGTGTCCTGCTTCAAATTAAATAAACACCTAATTTTTTGAAAGACGATCCCTTTGAGAGACATATTTCAAGTGCATCCCATTAAGGATCAATGTCTACTTATCGTAGAGGTGTTCAATGGGGCGGGTCGACCCAACAGGTCAAGGGTCGGGTCACATTTTAACGGGTCATTAGCGGGTCGGGTCAATAAAGGGACGGACCATTAACGGGCCTTGGTGTAAAGGGTCGGGTCGGGCCGGGTCAGATAATTATAAGTATTAATTGCGGAAAAAATTGTACCACTTTTTTTTGTTTTAAATGATATTATTATAAGTACTACATAAGTGGATCGACCCAATGGGCCATAAAGTAAAATAAAAAAAGCTATTCTATGAACTTTTTATAAAGGGTCAAAATGGGTAGGATTTAAATGGGCTTGACCCGCCCCGGCCCATTTAAATTTTGACCCGACCAGCCCTAGCCCGTTGAACACCTCTAACTTACCGCATTCTTAACGCCTACTTATATTATCCTTAATGCTTACTTACCGTCTTCTTAATGTCTACTTTCTATATCTTAAATGTCTACTTACATTATTTTGAATGTCGGCCTAATTAAAGATGGTTTCTAACAAAAATTTGTGTTAAATAAAATGACAATTATTGAATAAAAGCAATTAGTGTGAGTGAGGGTAGTTTGTAAATTGAAATAATAAACGTCTTCAACCACCAAAATCGTAGTTGGTATGATTTTCTGTGGACTGTGATGCAATGCGTAAGCCTTTGCGTCAATTTAATAAATGAAGAATTGTTTATTAATTATAGGCATGGTTCTTTAAAATTCAATCTTAAAAGCGAAAAAAGTTTAATATTTGATTTTTTAGAAAGGAAATATTAATTTGGGTTAATATTTTTTTATTATTTATTGGTTAAAAGTAAAAACAACAATTCAGTCCATGTCCATTTCATAAAATAAAAATTTCACTCTAATTTTTTGGTTTTTATTTGTTTTAAAAGGTAATATTTTACCTCCGAATCATTTTAGATGTCTCATTTCCTTATTTGATAAATTTATATCAATTGTATCATTTTATTTTTTGTCTATTTTTTTTACCTAAATGCCTCCACTTTTACCACTCCCAATACCCAATACCACCTTTACCCCACATTTTCAATTCCTAAAACCCCAATTATCACTTTTACAATTAATTTAATCAATTAAAATACCCAACTACCAGTCTACCACCTTTTTAATGGACCCCACACCACCCTTAATAACCATAAAAACCCAAATGGGACATCTAAAATAATTCAGAGGGAGTATTATACAACTAATTAAAAAGAGTTGTCAAATTTTACATTACATATTTACATTCTTTTCAATGTCTACCCAAATGTCAAGGTTTAAATGGTCTAAATTTAAGTTTCAATTAAAGTACAATGAGGATAAAAAATAAAAAAAGAAGAAATAAAGTGAAAAAATATTTATGACCGTATAAGAACGATTATGAATAGTACAATACTTTCTTAATTCTCGTGAGTATTCTTTATAGAAAATTCATTAATAAACGGAAGGAGTAAAAAGTAATAAGTAATGTAGACACAAAAGCCGATTGCCAGATTTTGATTGAATCCAATTACACTTTAACAGAAAATTTAATCCAAATAAACAAAGTCAAATTTTGGTGATTGATTAACGTCGAAGTTAGATCACCTAAACATCACAAATTATTATCGATGACTCCTAAAGGATTTATTAGCCACCTAATTAGATGATGTATCAGAAATGGATTTGTCGTTGCGACTATAATTAAACCGCATGAAATGTCCTTTACTAATATAAAATGTCAATTCATGAATCACGAATTCATAAATATATTATGAATTTAATTTAAAAAAAATATATATTATGAATTTACTTTCAAAAAAAATAAATTAAATTATGAATTCATGAATCATAAATTCATATGATTATGAATCATGATTATTCCTAACTGTATGCTTGTATTGGTGTAAATATTTTAGAAGGAAATAAATTCAAACTAATGAAATAAAAGTGAATAGAGATGCATTTGAAATAGTTGAGATAGTTGTGAAGAAGGTAAATGAGTATAAAATAAAAATAATAAAGAAAAAATAAGATGATTTCTCTTATTATGGAGGTAATATATTTCTCTATTCTGTCCTACGACATTATTTACCCCATAAAATTGAGAGCTCTTTTCATTTTTCATTACTTTGCAATTATTCTTCCACCTCTACATTAATCAAATTTAACTAATTTCTTATTTATCAACTTTATTTTCTTACTTAGACGTTTTTTCACCACTTAGATATTTACAATCCAAGTATGCCCTAATTATTAACTTTTTCCTCCGTTCCAAATTACTTGCACCAAACATATTTTTACACAATTCAATACGTTTGTTAGATTGTTCATATCTAGAGTTATATATAACTAAAAATTATAAAAATTTGATATTATAAAAATATGCAACGTGATGTATAAAACAAGATCCCACATGACTATGGTTTTTTCTTGTATAATAGCCGAAATATGTAAATTGCCATAATACCACCTCCATTTTACTGGAAATGTCTCATTTATTTTTTCACTCGATCCAGTGCACTTATTTAACGCTTAATATCTCTTATTATACATAACGAAATATCAGAAAAGTGGATATTAATTATCTTTGTAGTGAGACGAATCAAACAAGATTTCACTTAACTATATTATTTTAATTTATAGATTAAGAATAAACACAAATCAAAAATAATAAGTGAATAGTATTAAAAAGTAAATGTGACGACATTTGTAGTGAAATGGAGGAAACATGATACTCCCTCCAATTCACTACTAATGTCTACTCTTAATTTGTGGAGTATTTTATTACTCCCTCATATTCACCATAAGTGTCTCATTATGAGACGACTTACTATGTGCTCATCCAATATTTAGTTTATAAAAAAACTAAAAAAATAGTTTTTCATTTATTTAATTAATTTTTATAACTAATCTCAAGTTTTGATTCAAGCCATAACAAACCTAATTAAGTGCATTAAAAACAAATTATACGTAATAATCAATAATTTGAATTATTTTAAATGAATGAATAATAATTAAGATTATTCATGTTTATATTTTCATTTCAAAAATAATTACACACAAAACCACGCTTGAAATTACACCATGTTCAATATATAGATAGGGTTAGTAGAAGTATATTAGTATGACTATATGAGCTGTTTCTTAATGGGTCAACCGTTACCCGTGTTAGTATTTGGTTATTTGTCATTTGGTATTTGTTTTAATGGGTTAGAATTTGGGTTTCACTATTGAGTGAGTATTGACTATATTTCAAGATATAACTATGATTTTTTTAAAATAAATTCTTACTTGAGACCGTCTTTACAAAAGATGTCTCAAGATTGGATCTATATTTACTAAAAATAACTTTATTTACTAAAAAAGGAAAATGGGTTGGCTATTGAGAGCCGTCTTTAGAAAAGACGGTCTTTAAAGAGAGTACCTGTTTTTTAATAAGTCTAGTATAAACTTAGTCCACACTAATATCAGTGTGAACTAACATTTACACTCCCTTCCACTTCACTCTTATACTTTTATACTTCACTCCACTCTACTCTTATATTCTTACACTCTATTCCACTCTTAAAAATTTTTAAAAGTTAAGAATTCAAAATTAATATTAAAATTTTAAAAATTAAAAAATTAAAAAATTAAAAATTTTAAAATTTTAAAAATTAAAATTAAAAAATTTAAATTAAAATTAAAAAATTTTAAAAATTAAATTAAATTAACATTTTCAAAAAGTTTCGTTTTTCCAGTTATTTTGGAGTATGTAATAAAGAGTGAAGGGAGTGAAGAGTAGGAATAGGAATAGGAGTGTTAAGACTTGATCCACACTATTTTAGTGTGCACCAAGTCCACACAAGAGTTTTTCGATTTTTTTATTTAGGTTGGCCGTTGGTCTGGAGAATATCTACATAACTAAAAGAGAATTAATCTATTAGTAATAATCAAATTTTTATTACGAGGATGAAAGAAAAAATTCTCAACTTTCACGATTAACTAACTAATGTTCCTAAAAGCACGATTTTTTTGTTTGCTTTCTTTAGGGCTAATTATATATTTTTAACATACTCAACAATTTTTTAATTAAATTTATCTCTATTATATTTCAACATTTTAATTTGATTTATCTATATAATATTTAATTTCTTTTTTATTTTAAGCAAATTAATTAACAAACTCGATCCTTAACAAATTGAAGAATCACAAAATTTTAACTGAATATGTTTTGCTTTAATTATTTAGTTTTAAGTACTATCCAAGTTTATCCATACGAAAAACATGTTCAATATTCACCACTGTCATTTGCAACTCTTATTCCATTAAATAGCCCTAGAATTTTAAATTGATTGTTGGCTGTTAATTATTGATATTATTTTTAGAAAGTAGATAACATTGATGTTTCTTTTACTTGTAATTTGTTTTTTTACCAAACGGTGGCCGAAAAGCCAAAATCAACAAATAAAGCAACTAAGACTACTCCCACTAGTGAGAAAATTTTTCCCAAGTGAATGATTTTTTGGGGAAAAAAAAATAACTCACGTGAGTTTAAAAATTTTCATGGACGGAAAAAAGCGTTTCCACTAAACGCGAGGAAACTTTTTGTGTTGTTGAACGATGTGAAATTCAATCACAGTTTGACAAGTGTCGCAATATATTAAATCATTTTAGATATTCCATTTGGATTTTCACGGTTATTAAGGGTAGCATGGAGTCCATTAAAAAGATAGTAGTTGAGTATTTTAATTGATTAAATTAATTATAAAGGTGATAGTTGGGAACTTGGGTATTGGGAGTAGTAAAATGGGAGTAGTTGGGTATTTTAATTGATTAAATTAATTATAAAAGTGGTAATTAAGTATTGGGAGTAGTAAAAATCGAATACTTAGGTAAAAAAAAGATGAAATAAAAAGGAAATGAGACAATTGATATGATTTTGCCAAATAAGAAATTAAGACAACTAAAATGATTCGGATGGAGTATATAAATACGCTAATAGTCACAAAATTATATACTCTATGATATTAAACACCCATTTTATTATAGTTTAATGTATGTTTTAAGTTTTTTATTTTTTATATTGATTCCACATAAATTAATGAAGTATTTAGAAAGTGGCTAGAAAACTTTTTTGTTTTCTCATTAATGAGATAAACTTTTTGTGTTTAAACTTTTCACATTAAAAACATGAAATTTTTTTTCACCCCAATGCTCTAAAAAGTCATTTATTAAAGACACTGGATATATAATTCCATAAAAAAGAAAAACTAGGTCGGAACTTTCTATGGACACTCGTTCTCTTGAGAAACGTCTTTTATGTCCAGCCTATTAAACTTTAATGTCCACTAGAGGTGTTCAATGGGGCGGGTCGACCCAACGGGTCAAGGGTCGGGTCAGATTTTAACGGGTCATTAGCGGGTCGGGTCAATAATGGGGCGGGTCATTAACGGGCCTTGGTATAAAGGGTCGGGTCGGGCCGGGTCGGATAATTATAAATATTAATTGCGGAAAAAAATTTACCACTTTTTAAAATTTTTTTTAAATGATAGTATTATATACATAAGTGGGTCGACCCAACGGGCCATAAAATATAATAAAAAAACCTATTCTATGAACTTTTTTAAAAAGGGTCAAAGAGGGTCGAATTTAAATGGGCTTGACCCGCCCCGGCCCGTTTATCATTTGTCATGACCCTCCCCGCCCCGGCCCATTTAAATTTTGACCCGACCCGCCCCGATCCGGCCCGTTGAACACCTCTAAATTGTCCACTTACTGTATCTTTAATGCCTACTAACATTATTCTTAATGTCTACTTACAATATATTAATGTTCAATGTCTACTTATAATATTCTTAATGTCTACAGAGAAACTTAGCTTACTAGCCTATTTACCATATCCTTAATGCCTACTTATAATATCTGTAATGCCTCTTACATTAAACTTACGGCCCGTTTGGTTGGTGGTCATAAATGATGGTAATAGCAATGAAAAATTAGTGTAGTTTTAGTTGAAAAATCTCTAGTCTACCTTGATGGTCATGCTTATCCAACTCCTATTATCTCATTTTCATCATAAAATTCATTTCAATGCATTACCATTGGGAGAGATGGTATTAGGTGGTAATGGAAATTTGTATACAAAAAAACTTTTTTGTGATCAAAATTTCATTATACCATGGGAATGATATGGATCTTTTGATGAAATATTACACTATAAATCATTCTCATTACCATTATTTAGTACCACAAACCAAACGGACCATTAATGCCTACCGATCAAGAGTAAGTACTTAAGTATTTACAATTTTCTAAATTCCTACTTACAATATCCATAATGCCTACCGAGAAACTTACTTAATATTTTTCTTTTTGAGCCAGTTCAATTAGAGATGGTCTTTCAAAGAGACCGTTTGTGTTCTATAAATAGAAGCATCCGCGTAGTTCCTTAGATATCATTTCTGAAGCTTGTTTACACACAATCACTTTGTAAAGCCGAAAAGTTAGAAAACTAGCTAGTTCATAATATAAGAATGGCTTCAACAGGTCTAAAACGTAAGCTAGAAGGAGAAATAGAATTAAGAGTTGGTGCAGCAGATGCATTTCATGAACTTTATCAAGACAAACCACATGAAATTAGTAACATTCATCCTGAGTTTGTCCAAGCTTGTGATTTGCATGATGGTGCTTATGGTACTCCTGGATCCATCATTTATTGGAAATATACTATTGGTAATTATTTAATGCTCTCTTTTTATGTTTTCCACCATCTTTTATTATCATCATTTTTTTTTTGTATCAATTTTAAATCTTGATAACCTTAAGAAAATATTTAACACTATAATTCTTAAATGAAACGGTCTCACGATGAACCATCTCTATTGAATTGGCCCAATATATATTTTTTTGTTTTAAAGTGATTATTTATAACGTTTAAGTGATTACTTATGATTTAAATATAATCACTTTTTATAGTTTTAGAGTGATTACTCATAACCTTAAAACCAATGCAATACTTATGATCTTAAAGTAAATAATCGAAAAAATAGGCTATTATATGGATCCAATTCATGGTGAGCCAGTTTTATAAAAGACGAGTTGTTATATCTACATTTTACTTTTTTACGCAATTCAATGCACAATTTTCATCATTAATATCTTAGACTACACTTATCTAAAAATTATAAAAATTTAATATTATGAAAGTATGCGATTAGACGATTCAAATTAAACAAGATCCCACTAGACTATATTTTTACTTATACATTAGTCACAATATGTAAAATAAGCTTGAACGATGAATAGTGCACAAAATCAAAATGTAGCGAGTATTTCGAAACGGAGATAGTATATATATATATAAAAAAGCATGATTTATAAGTTGCGTGGCTTAATCAGATTCTGTCTATTTCAAATTAGTCGAATGTACTTCAATAATTAATATTGATCAACAATTTGGTATAGCCAAGTCCTATCATATATAGAAGTACAGTACCAAAATAAATAAAATAACAGCAATAATTACTTAATGATATGGTGAACCAATAATTTAGGTTGATATCAAAATTAATCTTTTTTTTTTAAGAATATATCAAAATGAATACTAGTATGAGTGTATATTTGCTAGAATAGAATATTTGGTAGAATATTTATATATTTTGTGTATCTTCTAATATTTTGTAAAATATACAGATATTGATTTCTTAGAATATATAAATCAAGCATTATAATGTTTATGGTAACTAAAATAATTACATAATATTTTGCAAGATATTAGAAGATACACAAAATATACAAATATTCTACCAAATATTATATTCTAGCATGTATGACAACATTATAGTTTCCCGTTAAAAAATATTGTAAAAGAAAAACACACTACAACATAATTTGTTTTTAGTGGCATATATTTAGTGACATTTGATTTAAATGTCGCTATTTCAAATTTCTTATAGTGTATATTGAGGATTTAGTGACATTTATTAGACCCTTTAGTGGCATATTGAAAAGTGACACTAAAGCTTTTAGCGACATATGATATAGTGACATTTCTCACAAATGCCACTATAGATTATAGTGACAAATTACATATGCCACTAGAGACCAAATTAAGTGTCGCTAAATCACTTTATGGTTGGACTTAAAAAACAAATAATTATTACATTAAAAATATGAATCAGTGGCATTTAATTAATGCCACTAAATCCAATGCCGCAAAAAGCTAAATTTGTTGTAGTGACAATTCCTCATACTTATGAGAAGTGTGTTTTGTTTCGGTTAGAGGAATTATAACTTTTTCTGACAAAAGATTTTAGGTTCTACGTTTAATATATTGTCGTCGGCTTGTCGCTTAGTTTTTTCTCCTCTCAACCAATTCCCACTAATTTGAAAGAAAAATGGAGAAATATTAATAATATAAACATTTATTATTAATAATATAAACATTATATAATATTTATATTAATAAGTTTAAAATTATTCTTAAAATAAAAATATTTATTGTTGATTCGTATCAAAATGTTTTTTTATTATAGCTATTTGCTATTTTTGAATATTTTATTTGTGACTTAGTTATTTTTTTCATTAGTGAAAAAATACAGTAAAATGATTTGATCAATAATATTGGTTCAAATTAAAAGATTATTTTAGTTCACTTTACAAGTATAACCACATGGAATATATAGGCGGGTATATCCAACAAAATACAAAATTGGACTAAAAGTTCAATGAATAAATTTCTTAAATGGGTCGGGGTGGGTTAATTTTAAACGCGCTCTGACCTGTCCCATTTAAATTTCCATTAAACCTAATCCAACCCAATCGGGATAACATCTCTAGGGACTGTTATATTACATCGATTTATTATGTATGTTGTAAGCTGTAAGTTTTTAGCGTCGTCTTATCTTTACAGGAATCTATTTTTTAGGGAGATAAATTGAGTACGCGCATATATATATATCTCCTTGCTCCCTCCTTGGAGGGGGCACGGGTATGATATCTGTCTACTTGCCTCCTCCCTCAAAACCCTAATTTGTGTGATTTATACTAGATTGATAACTCTGACTCTGACTCTAACTCTTTCAATTTATTATGTGATATATAGATGGAAAGCCACAAGTAGCAAAGGAAATAATAGAATCGGTGGACGAGAAGAACAAGAAGATAAGATTCAAAGTGATAGAAGGACATTTATTGGATGATTATAATTCCTTTGTTTTTGTATCTCAAGTCATATCCGAAGGTGAAGAACTATGCCTAGTAAAATGGACACTTGAATATGAGAAGAAGCATTCTGGCATTCCTGAGCCATCTGCTTTAATGGATGCATTAATAGATGCAGCCAAACGAATTGATGAACATCACCATCGCCACGACAAAAATTAAACTTTCATAAGTTAACGTATATATTTCTTCGTTTCAGTTTGTTTGTTCTAGTTTAACGAATATACTCTTACGTAGTTTGTCAAACTAGAACGTATAATAAAATGGAGGAATATGATATGTCACAACTTTCGTTTATGTGTTACTACAAAATAAGGTAATTGAATACCAAAAAATATGCTTGAGATGGATGGATTAAATGCGTAAATTTGTATTTTTAATGTGTGTTTGTAATATTAAATGAATTAAATTAAGTAAATTTGTTGTTTCTTTTTAATTATTGTTTAGTTACCTAAGGTTGTGTTTGAAAACTAGCATTTTATTTCAAATTTATGATTTCAATTATGAAATCATGAATGTAGAATTTGAGAATGATAAAGTTTGGGAGGTCATTCCCAAATCCTCATCTTTAAACCATTTTGATAACAATTGTGGATTTGACTCAAATTTAAATTTGAAATTCTAGTAATTGCCAAACACTAATTTTGAGTTAAATTTATATTTTCAAATGAAATCCTCATTCCCAAACAGAGTATAATAGATTTTGATATTAATATAAGCAAAGAAAGCACTGAAGAGTGAAGACATTGTCCAAGTACCGTAATTGATCAAGTTTTTTAAATACTCTTACAAAGTGGTATAAAAACTCGTGTCATGCACAAAATTATTGGTAATTTGGTATGCATATACATATTTGTACGTGAAAGTGGTATCAATGTAAATTTGTTATTTTGATATATATTTTAAACTACAATGTAGAGTAAAAATAATTGTTCAGCTCCAGCAGAGCATATTGACATAGCAACATATTTTAAATATGTGGTAGTAGCTGATTATTAATGAAATCACAAATTTACAGTCGAGACACCTCTTTTAGGGCTGGCCCAAAATTTTATAGGAAAAAAATTAAACTTAAAAGAAAATTAAATATGCCTTTTTAACATTTTTTAACCTATTAAAAATGTTATTTTAATCTATTAAAATAATATTTTAACCTATAAAAGTTGGATTGTGTTGGACTCTCATACAAATGAAATGGGTTGGGTTCATTTTTTGGTATTATTTTGCTATCATTTGAAATCAGCCCGTAGAAATGACGGCAGAAACAACCTTAAACCTGTACTTGAATATTAAAGACACAAAACCTTGTATGCGGTCGCCTCACGCTTGCGACAAAATTTTTTTTTATACTTGTCGAATTTAAGCTTTAAAATACCCATTTCAAGACTTAAAAAGTCAAATCTAACACTTAAGACCCTCTACTCCAAGCCTCAATCTTCCTTCTCAAGAGGCTTAAATTAATTTTTTAGCTATTGAGTTCAACCCTTAAAACACCCATTCCTTAACATAAAATGCCAATTCTAACTATTAAAATCCCTACTCCAACCCTTAATTTTATATTTTACTTACATACTCCAATTGTAAAATATCTATTTCATTACTTAGAAGTTAGAATGTCTATTCCAACATTTTAAAGTTTGTCAAATCCAAGACTTTAAATTCCTATTTCAAAGTCTAAAATGTCAAATTTAAAATTTAAAAGGAAAATTCAAAATTATGCAACGGACATATGAGTGGTCGCATGTATGAAGCCTGTCGCAGAAGGTTTGCTGTATAAATTGGGTTGGGCTCTTTTTGGCATCATTACACTGAGTTCTGCTGCATATGAATTGGGTTGGGCTCATTTTTTGCTATTCTTCCGCTATCATTTGAAATCGGCCCGTAGAAATAATGGCCTGAAACAAACTTAAACCTGCATTTGAAGATAAAAAACACAAATTCTTACTTGAGACCGTCTTTTATAAAGACAGCTCTCAAAAGCCAAGTCCAATTCTAAATATATATTATAAGAAAAGCTTTCAGTTTGTCATCCAGATCCATCCCAACTACTCATGTGAGAGACCGTCTCTCAAAGAGACGACCTCAAAACAAGAAGCCCACATTCTTATTTTTTCTTAAATTTGTGTAAATTGGGCTATTTAGCCCATATTTCTAATGCGTCTCTTGGAGAGACCGTCTCTCACAGCAATTTGTGCATCCCTAAATAAGCATAATTAAATTGGGCCTAATAAATACATTCTGCAATATAATCAGCCCATGTTTCTCAACACTAATTCACAAACATATTGAGTTATTGAAAGCTTTTCGCAATATAAGATCTAGTGACATTTCTCATAAAGATGCCACTATGGACTATAGTAACAATTACATATGCTAGTAAATTAGCCAAATAAAGTATCACTAAATCGCTATAATATAGTAAAACTTAAAACAAAAACCAACAATTTTAACACTAAAAATATAAATTAGTGGCATTTTTTAAATGTCACTGAACCCAATATCGCAAAAAATCAAATTTATTGTAGTGGACCATAATTCACCTCCCTAAATTATTAAAATAATGTAAAAATATATACTATTGTGCAAATATTATTTGAAAAGTCATAATAATAATGGGTGGTCTATAATATAGAGACCAAGAAAAAATTATAGTCTATTGAGGTAACATAGTGAGAAATTAATCATAAAGTGGGTGGTCCTTTTTGTTTACAAAAGTTAGTAAAGTGTTTACTTTGATGCATCATTTTCTTTGGTATTATATCTTTGAACAACCGTATAAATGAAACGGTCCAAACCGAGAAATATGCAAATGCAAGTGCAACTATTACCTAGCTTTGTTTAAAGTCTTGAAAGTGAAATCACTAGCTTCATCATACTTCTACGTACAAGGTGATCATCCTAAATAAATTCTTTTAATTTTCTGATTTTGACGACACAAAGATGACCGATCAGTTACGATTGCATTAGATAAGTTACACTTCCACGATCTGTACATCTTGATCTTTTTGCTATATATATATATTGTGTTTTCAGTTTTGATTGTCTTGATCAATTTGCTATATTTATTTACTTTTATATATATATATATATATATATATATATATATATATATATATATATATATATATATATATATATATATATATATATATATATATATATATATATATGAGTTAAACTTAACTCGACTCGAACAAAACTTTTAAAAGTGAATGATTGTGATAATTTTAAGTACAAGATTATAATTATAAGAGAGCATCGGATTCATTTAATTCTCTTTCAATTTTATGATTTAATTGACGAGACAAAGTTGATATATCATTTACGTTTTTATCGGTCAATTTATGGTTTGTAGTGAATGAATCAAGATTTTTATTTTAGAAATTTTGATCAATAACTAGTGACCATGCATGTTTTTGGTTCAAGGTATTTGGATGTGTTTTTGGTTATTGGCTAATGGCTACCTCCTTTTTTACATGCTTTGTTGCTTGGGTCATTTGCAATCCTAAAATGACCCACTTTGGTCCCAAAATTTAGTTATTGGGTGAAGAAATTTGAGAATTTTTTTGTAATCTAAAAATGGGAAAAACAAATCAACTAATTGTTTTAGAGTAAAAGTTAACATAAATATTAAACAAATTCTTGTATGAGACGGTCTCACCGTGAGACATATATGTCTAATACTTGGGTTAAATAGCCCAATGATAGAAACTTTTAGCTTGAGGGCTTCTTGTTTTGAGGTCGTCTCACCGTGAGACGGTCTCATACAAGACGGACTGTAAATATTATACTTTTGTTTCATAATAATGTTAATAGTTATTTTAGTAAATGAAATGTAGAGGACAATTAAGAGTTAGTTTTTTTTTTTTTTTTGAAACCGGAAATTATTTCATTAATTCAGAATAAACACATTCATATAGTATGAAAAAAATAAAGAAGCCACTTCCCCCAATTTGTATCTGTATATGAGAATGAGACACATCTTTTAGGAAGGGTTTTTCCAAACCTACTCTTCATGAATATAAGAGTTAGTTTGATTAGAACTTATTTTATTAAATCATGAATATAAATGATTGATTTTATTAAATATCACTATAAAATAATTATGGGTCTTTTCCTTGATTTATAATTTATGTTTAAAATAAAACTAAGTTAAGATCAACGTAAATATTTTTATGTTGGGCGAAAATAAGTTGAGTTTAACAAAAATAAGTTTAAATAAATAAATTATAAGTGAAGTTCATTTACTCTTTTTGTTCTTTTTTGTTTTTCTCATTTAATTTTTGCACAATTTTCAAAGTAGATTTTGAGGCTTAATATCTTTAAATATGAATTATAAAATCTATAAAAAATACATATAAAATGGTATATATTAAGACGAAGCTAACAAGATCTCACATGGATAGATTTTAACACCTTAGAAATCTTGATCGAATTTCTTCCTCTTATAAAAATATTTTAAATGGGAAGAACATTAGAAAAGCGAGATACTATAACTTAACAAATATAAAATTATAGTCAACATACCTCAACTCACTTTAATTATTCACCAACCAATACTTGACTTAAATAATGGAGAAAAAGAAGAGTTAGAGGTGGGACCTAAATTGATACTTGGCCATATTACTTTTAGAAAGGAATTATAAACCAATGATTCATAGTCATAAGATTTAATTAAATCTTTAATCTTGATTTTATCTTCTCTAATTTCAATATGTATATTAATTAATATCAATATTAATTATTATGAGGAGTTGCTATAAATTCTTTGAATTTTGATTATGAAGGGGTTCCAATCAATCAAATAATTAAGTACAAAGAATATATATCAAAACCTTGATTAAGGTTTTAGGGATGTTTATTATTATTGACATTATTCTTGAAAACATAAATAGCATATTGATAGAGAAAGCACACATGTTCAAATAGTTTATACACTATTAGAATTAAGTGGACTAATAGCTATTATCCAATAATGGTAACAATTGCATGCATTAACCTTTGTCTTTGTTGATGAATCATGAAGTTGTTTACATAAGTGTCCATAAACAAAATGTTAAAGGTTAATTAGTGGTGTCATTTTCATGGAAGTCCTCATTCTCAATGTACTTTTATATGGGGTTTTATTTAGGAAGGTGATGCTTACTCTTTAGCCTTATCTAGTCTAGTCTTTGAATGAGAATGCATATTTTAATTGTCATTTGTGAAGGAATCAATTAAATAAATCATTCTTTTCTAGGCCTTATGGAGCCCATTTGCTGAGAACTCTATAGTTGAGCGTGCTTGGTGGGAAGCGATCTTAGGATGGATAACAGTGCGCTGGAAAAACTTGTGTTGGTCTGTGGGGCCAGTCTACAGTCTGCATGAGTAGTCACTGGTGGTCCATTGAGCCGGGAGTTAAAATAATAGTAAGGATTTTTTTTCGCATTATGATTAGAGGTGTTCAACGGGCCGGGTCGGGGCGGGTCATGTCAAATGATGAACGGGCCGGGGCGGGTCAAGCCCATTTAAATTCGACCCACTTTGACCCTTTTTTAAAATTTCATAGAATAGCTTTTTTATTATACTTTATGGCCCGTTGGACCGACCCACTTATGTATATAATAATATCATTTAAAAAAATTTTAAAAAAGTGGTAAATTTTTTCCCGCAATTAATACTTATAATTATCCGACCCGGCCCGGCCCGACCCTTTACACCAAGGCCCGTTAATGACCTGCCCCATTATTGACCCGACCCGCTAATGACCCGTTAAAATGTGACCCGACCTTTGATTCGTTGGGTCAACCCACCCCATTAAATACCTCTAATTATGATGCTCTCTTATACATTAGTCTATCAGGTTAGAAGTGTGGAATAAATAGGTGTTTTATATTAGTGGTGTTATGGGAGTATATTTCACTAGCTTGTAATAGTGACGTGTGAATGCATCATCAATGACTTGTATTAGTCATGTGGATGAAATACGATTTTATTTTTTGTAATATTGTTGTGCATGAGTTTACCTACTACATTAGGGGATATATATTGTCTATTTGTGTTTTGTGCACGAAATTCGGTATGTAGACGAAAGCTAACAGATATATTTATTGACGAAAAATATATTTTACAAGAGACTATTATTAAACAAGATAAAAATAATATAATATAATTTAGTGCGTGCTTTGCTAATTAGTTTTAGTTTTTTTTATATAGAAGTTTAAAATTTAATATTATGCTGGAGAAAATATAATTTATTTTTGGAGATGTTAGTCGGCAAGATATAATTTTTATGAGTTTTATTTCACTTTTCACTAGAACATAATTTGCTTTTAGTGGGATATATTTAGCAACATTTAATTTAAATGTCGCTAGCTATTTCAAATTTCTTATAGTGTGTATTGAGGATTTAGTGACATTTATTAGACCCTTTAGCAGCATATTGAAAAGTGACACTAAAGCTTTTAGCGACATAGAATATAGTGACATTTCTCACAAATGCCACTATATATTATAGTGACAATTACATATGCCACTAAAGACAAAATTAAGTGTCGCTAAATCACTTTATGATAGATGGAATTTAAAATAAAAGCCAATAATTAATACATTAAAAATATGAATCAGTGGCATTTTTTTAATGCCACTAAATCGAATGTCGCAAAAAACTAAATTTGTTGTAGTGTTTATAAATGCTAAATGCATATATATTTAATAAAAGAAGAACAATTTAAATAGGTGCAATCAAAAGTCATGATTTTTTTTGTTTATAAAGGGATGGAATTAATTATGAAATGATAGTTGAGGATAAAGCTAATTAATAACTACGAATGTGGCCTATGGATAGGAATTTCCTCGTACATAAAAGAAAAATTACAGTTAACAGTTAACACTGGCACACTTGTAAATTATTATTAGCTCTAAATTGATAGACATACATATACACGTACATTTTTACGTCTTTAAGTTGTTGATAAATTTAATTGTTACGATTAATTATAAATTACGAGTTGCGTAATAAAATCAATATCTATAAATTTAAAATTTAATTGTTAAAATTCTATTTTCATAAAGTATTCTATAAAAAATATGAAAAGAAAGTTCGCTGCATCAAATAAAGTAAATTACTCCCTTCGAATCATTTTAGATGTCCCATTTCCTTATTTGGCAAAATCATATCAATTATTCTATTTTTACGTACATTTTTTTTTTTTTTTTTAAAATCCCTATGCTTGGCTAACGTGGGTGTAAGATGCAGGTTTTCGGATTTTTGCAGGTCCTATCCTTGAAGACTCCTCTAGAGCCGAAGGACTCTTATGACCGCCCTCTCCTTATGGGTATGAGACGCCGTCGACCTTCCTTCCCCAGACCCTGGCCATAGAGTATCTATGTGCGGGAACACTGGGTATGATGATGATGATGATGATGATGATATCAATTGTCCCATTTTCTTTTTTGTCTATCTTTTTTTACCTAAATACCCTCACTTTTCCAATTCCCAATACGCCACTACCACCTTTACAATTATTATAATCAATTAAAATACCCAACTACCACTTTTTAATGGACCCTACTCAACTCTTAAAATCCGTGAAATCTCAAATGAGACATCTAAAATGATTCGGAGGGAGTATATATGCAAGTCAATGTTATTGTTATCGTGATAAGAAGAATTAAAAAAACTCTACATTTATACCCATCCTTCACTTTTAAAAAGTGAAAAGAAAAAATTACCTATAATTTTGATTTTAACATATTAGGGATATTCTATAGAAAAACAAACTTTAAGTTGGTATTATTCATGGTTAATCAATTGTTGGCATTATTACAGGAAAATTAACAAAATATTATATTATTCCATTGATCAATTGACATGTATTTGACCTAGCTATCAAGCTTTTAGTATTTTAAAATAAATTGTAGAGTACAAACCCTAAAAAAAAGCATGTAAAGGAATTAAATAAGTTGGTCAATATGCTAAGTATAGTCCTAAACCACGTATTTTAATTAATAATTATGTTAGAGGACAAAGTACAATTATTATTGGTAGCCAAAATTAATGGTCATTATCAAATTACGTTACTATAGACCCCGTCCATGCATGAATAATGGTATATGTGAAAGGAACAAAATATTAGTGCATAATATATTCATTGAACCTTCACCATCAACTCAAAACTTTTTAATTGGTAATCTTGATTAATTGGATATTATTAATCATATCAAAAACAGATAAAATTAAGTTCACCTTTCCATAAATATGTCATATTGTTGTTGATAATCCCATTCATTTTAGGAAAGTGTTGCAACATCATATGGATTTATGGTCTTGTGTCACTTCAACCCACAACCCTAATTGAGATGAATAGAAGGATAGATTTAGTGTTTAATTTTAATTAATAACGTGACAGGAACAAATCAAAAGTGACATGTATGAACTTTACGTTTTTAAGGACCTGACCAGAAATAGGGCCAGTTGGCGACGCCTTATCCACGTCCTAGATTACTAAACTTGTCCCTTTTACCCCTCCTTCGTAATTATTCTTTGCATTTTTGTCGCATTTTACCTTTTTCTTTGATATTATCTTTGTATTTGTGCGTATGCTTTTATCCTTTTGTCAACTGCAGGTTTCTCTTTCTGGAAAACCGTTCTCGAGCCGAGGGACTCTTTGATCGCACTCTCTTTTATAGGTATGAGCCTGTCATCGTTCTTCCCTCCCCAGACCCTGATCATAGCTTTCTATGAATGGGATACACTGGGTATGATGATGATGAGATTTATTTTAATATTTTTATTAGTATGAATATTTTTTTGGAGATATATAATATAGGTCTTTTGACCAAGGGAAAGTGAGAGTTAAGAGAGAATCAAACTAAGGATCTTATCTGAAAAGGAAATATTTGCTTTAACTAGAACAAGACTTGATTCGATGATCTATTTTGATGGATTGACGCTATGATGGAAAATTTTTTGGATCATGGGGGATGTTAATAACTAAATGATGTAACCATTTTGTTCTAATTAATGAATTAAGTTGATAATTTATATTATTATGGATAAATTTTTCAGCTGGTTTTGGACGATATGGCCTCTTTATGAGATTGTCAATTTGGATCAACCCAATTTGCACGTGTAACAATCTAGGTTCTTTTTCAAAATTTTGGGCATTTTTTATTTTTAATCTTTAAGGTATTAAATTTAACCTTAAAGAGATTAAATTTAATCTTAAATGTATCAATTTTTCAAAATTTATATGTTTAAGGTCAAAATTGATAAATGCCCAGAAAATTAAAATATTGTTACACGCGCAAATTGGGCCGATCCAAATTTTTTTTGTAGATTTTTTCATAATATATCATAATTTTGGAGTTTAAATAGTCTTTGGATCCTTTAATTTATACTTAGAAAAGCTCATTCTTGCCTTTTTATTAAAGTTGTAAGAAACATTGATTTTCAACTGAGAATTGTTTTTCTACATCTAATCATCAATTATAATTAATTTAAATATTTACTATAGAGACAAAATCAGTAACAGCTAGAAAATAGAAAAGTTGCTTTATCACAAATATTTAAAAATATATATATATATAGCAACCAAAAAATACAATACTTGTTCAAAATCTTGAACCCTAGCTAGAACCCAAGTACGAAAAAAATTAATCTAATTTACACTTAAGATAATACTTTAGACAGTTTATTTTTCGCACTCCTTATGTTGAACTCTACACCAACAGTTAAAATGTTTATGCACTTTATCATAAAGTGCAAGATGTTGGTGTGAAAATCAATTGTCGATTTTCTAGCTAGCTACTACACAAGTGTTACAACTTACGTACGTACGTAAAAATTTGATTTTTTTCTAGAATCCAGTACTAGGCCTGCTAGTAGCTAAATTAAGATCTTGATGATGATATGAAAAATGTTGTTGATATGATGATAATGAAGCACCACTACATTCTCCAACCATTTCTCTTTCATGATTTATATTATTATTCCTAATCACATTTTGATGATGATTATCCTCCTCTTCTAATTCTTCTTTTGCCACTTTTTGGGCTGATGATGATCCCAAAAATTGATGGGCCTCAGGCCCACAATGCCCAATGGGCCCTTGATTTGTTGGGCCAGGCCCAACTGAAGGTAGCTTTGAAAGAAGGGCCTCAAGGCTACTCATTGATGGGGTGATCATCCTCACCATGGGTGGTTGTTGCTGGTGGTGGGCCGGGTTGTAGTATTCATATTGATCCATGATTTGGGCCGTTGGGCCCATTGACATGGGCCCACCACCTGTTTGGTAGGCCCACATTTCAGGTGGGACACCGTAGCCGTCGGACGGCCGTAAAGTGGGTGGGAATGCGGCGGAGGAAGGGTGGGGTAAGAGCACTCCAGGGATGCTTTCAATGTAGGTGAATTTCTTGCGGAGCAAAACGACGTAGCTTAGATCCTCCGCTACTTTGTTCAATGATCCTAATTGTACCACACCTTCTCGTACTGCTATCAAAGCTATAGTCTACAAAAATACATACCATTCATGTAATAATCAACCAATAAAATTTAATTCAAAATATACAATTTTATCATAAAATTAAATGCTTTAACTATCTTTAGAAATATCAAAACTTTGACTCAAAGCATTCAAAATGTTTAAAATAATTTTCCAAATAATTAGTAATTCTTTCATTCGATCTAGAACATTTATAATATAGTTTTAATATCAATATTTACCAAATAAAATAACAAAATTAACATAAATGACTTTCATGTAAAAATTGAAAAACACGCACAATATTTTCAAATGTAAGATAATGTAAAGACTTATGAAATATAATATCAACATATAAATTAAAAAAGAAGGTTTATTAATCTATTTCAGTCTTCTTGTGCATATATATACTACCTCCGTTAAATGTTATCTGCAACTCTTTCCATTTTTGTTCGCTCAGTATTATCTGTAACTCACTTTTTTCTTCCTTTTTTAGTAAAAAATAACCAATCTAAATACCTATTCCATCATTTTCTCTCTCCTTTAATTACTTATTCCATCATTTTCTCTCTCCTTTTTTTTTCCTTAATTACCTATCCCTACTTCCTCTCTCCTTCTTTCTCTTACTTACATATCCCTACTTCCATCATTTTCTCTCTCTTTCTTTCCCTTAATTACCTATACCTACTTCGTCTAATTAAGTCATTAAAAAATACATTGGCAACCGCAAAGTATATCGCGGTTGCACATAACATTTAACGGAGGTAGTATATATTACTCAAATTTTTGACAATTATAAATTTATAGTGCACTCTATTCTTTCCTTTACAAGCTAATTATTGGTGTAAGTAGTTGAGCTAAAATGCAAAATTTAAATTTTAAAAAATAAAGTGATATTATATCAAATTCTAATTAAATATATAATATTAAGCTATAATTATACCTTTATACCTGACTGGAATTGAGCTTCCCAAGTCCTTGGTTGCTGCAAAGTAAAATCATATAATTATAAATATAATAGAATTATTATAATAATAATAATCTAATGAATTAACAAATGATAAATTAAATGATTAATAAATACCGCATCAGCTGAATTATGCCATGCAGATAAGAAGTTGATTTCTTGGTTCTCATTTGGTTCTTTATATACCCATTTGTGACTATGATCCGCTGCTACTTTCCCAATCAATCTAACACCCCAAATAAAAAAAAAAAATCACAATTTATAATTAATTAGAGTAAATAATATAAAATTATTAAAAATATTTATAATGAACGATACCAAATTCGATTGTTGGAGATTATGAATTGGTCATACGATTCTATTATTGACTTTCGCTCATAGTATTTAGAATATAGGTCTGGGCAACCTAAATAAGAAGGAGAAGAAGTAGACCACTCATATACCCAAATAAGGTTCATTATTAAAATCTATTAATGATAGAAGGATTTACTCAGTTTATTAAGTGATGTATACTCTTCTATTTCTCCGATGTGGGACAACTCACATGTGGGTAATACATGGGCACTTCAATAGAAGCGTACATGTAACAAAAATTCTATTTAAATCTGACGGAACACAATGTTATTTGATATCATATTAAGAAATCGACTGAATAAAAAACTGATAATTGAGAAATATATTAACATCAATAATTAATGCTAAATGGGTAGTAAATATTATAATTAATTATATTAAATTAGTATAAATACCCTTCACCATAATTGTAGATTTCATGGGACATCTTGAAAAAAAGTTCAGGTTGTAGACCCTGTAATGGCTGAAATTGTTGATCACTATAATTAGTTGATGATGTTGGATAATCGCCGCCGCCATCGCCGCCGTTGCCTGAGTTAATATCAGCCGTTGATGAGGCTGAGAAATTGCAAAATCCATCTTCCCATACTAATATCCTAATCATATACAAGTTAAATAAATAAATATATCATATTATAATTAATTAATTAATTAGTATTGTAAAAATTTGTGTATATATATTACATAAGATTTTTATTTATGGACCGACCATATAATAAATTATTTAGAGAGGGAAATTAATCAAAGTTTAAGAAACGTACCAATTTCTCCTGTTGCCCCTAGACCTATCATAAACACCTCCATGGGTGTCCCATCTGAAAATGATATTGCATATATTGTTAGAATACACCCAAAATAAAAAGATTTTATTTTTTATAATACATAAATTTTAATAAAGTTGTGCATTATTCATTATATAGAAGTATATGTGAACTTCATTTTTTTGTATTTTTTATTACAAAAAATCATGAGGAAATAAATGCTTTTAACTAAAATATAAATTCGATAAATCATAAAATTTAATATTATATACCAACTTTTTATACATTAAATTCTATAATTTAAATCAAATTGAAACATATATTTGCAGTATATGTGTATGTGAACTTCATTTTCTCTATATTTATTTACAAAATATGATGAAAAAAATTTATTTTTAGAAAAAACTTAATCAATATAAATAAATAATAAATTTTTTAATTACAATTTGTTATATTTTTTTTTCTAACCTATGCACCTAGTGTTGCATAGATAATTTAGATTACATAATATTAATTAAATTTGTTAAAATCTAATTTGTAATGTATCAGTATTATTTATAATTGGTAAATACAATTAATTTTTAATTAGAAAATATTCCAATTAGATTTAAGAAAAATTACCTAGAATAATCCAGCTTATTCGTAATTTTCCTATAATAATCTCAACTTTAAGGGTATTTGCCTAGAGTAAATTGAAAATTAATTTAAAATTCGAGAAAAATTGGTGTATAAGTTTAAATTACATTATACATAATATTTTTTTCTATAATTTTTTTTTTGAAAAAAAAAAGTGGAGAGAGAAAAAATGATCTTACTTAGGAGGAGGATAATTTCTGGGAAGGATCCTCCAGAAGACAGCATAGACCCATTGAGAATTGTCTTGGCAACATAAGCTTCTTAAAGTGTATTGTAGAAGATGTGTTACTGCTAATGGATTTAAGTGTTCTTCCATTTTTTTATTTTTTTATTTTTAATTTATTTGATTTTTTCTATATTTCTTTCTCTCTCTAAGTTTTTATAATTTCTCTCTCTTCTTTCTCTTTGATTTTGAGGTTTTGATGAGAGGAGGTACTTGATTTCTTTATCATATACCCCTTTTTATAAGGCTACCCAACAACAAAATCTCACATTTATACTTCCTATCTCTATCCCATATCATTCTACCTTTTTATTAATAATAATAATAATTACTATTATTGTTTTAATAATAATAATGATAAATAAATATATATATTAAGAATCAAGTCAATCAGCTGAATGTTAAACTAATGATTGACGCTCAATTTATATTATACTCCCTCTGTTTCACAATATTGGTTACGTTTAGTATCTTACACGATAATTAATAAAAGCTATTATGGAGTGTTTTTCTTCATTTTTCATTAATCAGAATTTAACTTCGGTATGATGTTTATTCATTTTTGATTATGTTATTTAGGTGAGCAATAAAGTGACTTTTAATATTATCTACTTTTAACATTCTCGCAATCCCTTATTTTAGATTGTTATAAATACAAAATTTGAGAATTAATGAAAAAGTTTGATAATTCGTTCTCACAAATTACCATATTATCTACTTTTAAAATGTTGGTGATATTTATTCAAATCCATATATGATTTTATTCGTTTTGACAAATATTAAATTTGAATCTATTTTATATTTTGATAAATTCTCAAATACAACATCATTTATGTTTTCAACCAATTTAAAAAACATTTTATGAAAGACAAAATTCAATGGAACCAAGGGAATCACTTAATTAAAATGGAATATGTAACCAAAAATGTGAAATAAATGAAACATATATAGATATTCACATATAAATCTTCTCACCCGAGAACTCTTTGGGCTATAAGTCGATAATTGTGTATGCGGCACAAGTCTAACATACTTGATACGTAAATTAATTAATAATTTCATTTCATGAAAATGAATAAAATTCAGATTATTGTAATGTGTGCTTTTAAAATCATCTCAAGGAACCAACTACTCCACAAAATAATTTAACTTGATGATTGAGAGTTGAGACTCCAATATATTTCACATTATATACTCTATGAAGGAAAATATTTTTAAGTGCTTTCAATTAGCTAGGGTTCTACCGATTGATAGGTTTTGAATCCCACACCAATAATATCACAAGAAGGCCATCATCAATTGAGCTATGCTTAACTTATAAACTATAAGAAGTTTGTAAATATATGAAACTTTTATTTTCTGGAAATCCTAAGTGGTCGAACACTTTAGCTTGAATGGGTCTAAAACCTTCCCTGACACTGGTAATGACGATGACTGATAGTCACATGATCACCTCATGGGCTCACTGGTATGGACCTACCCATGAGGCACTCGTAGGCTCAGGCTCGTAAATCCAAGGATAATAAGTATATGGACTTGCTCTAATACTTGATGAAGTTCACTCTTTTTCAAATTATACGGCCGGTATAAGAAGGAATAATTACAGACAATTATACGCAAATCTACGGCCCAATATTTTAAATATGAAATCTTCTTCAAATGTAAAGTATTTCTTACACCACTTAAAACTGTATACGCTTTCTCCGATGTGGGACACCTTGGAGCCAATGATAAGAGCCCCTCTCATATATGTCATGTTCTCGGTTTCCAACGGTCTGTCGCAGAGTGGTATATGGTTCAAAGAATTACTCATGAATACTCAGTAATGTATTCATTAAAATTTGCAGAGGAAATAGAAAGTATTATATTTTCCTTATCCCAATCATGATGGGTTTTAAAATATGTATAATAATTCATCAGTGTTATTGAAAGACCAAACCTCAAATTTCTTGACAACATCATCATCATCACCAAGAATTTTAATGTATAAATCTATTTATAAATTATACACATTTCGTCTCTTTGAGTGCGCAACATATAATTCAAATTTTGTAATCATCATTATATTCAGTGTATTCTGCTCATAGAAAACTATGATCAGAGTATGAGGAGGGAAGAGCGATGACAGTTCATACCCATAAAGGAATATTCTAGTTATAAGTTATATGGTACAAAGCTAAAGTATAAATTAAATTTTAACGGTCCGTTTGATTGGTAGTACTGATAATAAAAGCTGGTAATGAGAATGAAAAACTAGTGTGATTTTGGTTGAAAAATCTTTTGGCTACCTTGATGAACATTGCTTGTCCAACTTCAATCAACCCATTTTCTTCAGAAAATTAATTCCAATGCATTACCATTGGAAGAAGTGGTATTAAGTGTTAATGGAAATTTGTGAACAAATTTTTTTTTTTTTGTGATCAAAGTTTCACTACCATGGGAATGATATGGAACTTTTGATAAAATTTTAAACTATAAATCATTTTCATTACCACCATTTAGTACCACTAACCAAACGGGTCGTAAGGTGTTTAAAACACACCCGATGAACCAATATTAAACCTAATCAAACCCGATTTCACTTGACTTTAAAAAAATTTAAAATTATATAAAAACCAATGTACATGGATACATAATAATTTTAGATCGACCTGAAATACCTAACTCAAAAACAACCTAATAACCCGAATAAACACGAAGCTGTATCTTTCAATATCTTTTTTCTTTTCTTATATATTTATCTCTAATTTCTCTCCATACCTCGTGCAAATGGCACTCTGTATTTTGATTTCACTGACAACTTCATCATATGGTGATCAACATCAGTTATGTCACCAGTACCACAATATGTTGTTTATAACATCTAGCTATAGTGTAGCCGTGTATAGGAGTACTCCTATGTCGTTATAGAAGTACTTCCTCCGTTCCATAATATTTGCTGTTAGAGTATATAACATATCTGAGGGCCTCAATCATCAGCTTAAGCTGATGGTTGAGGCCCTCGGATATCTTATATACTCTACACGCCCCCTCACATGAGAGCCCTTTGGGCTAGAAGTGTGGATGCAACACAGGCCCTCCTCATATCTGGTGCTAAATATTCCATTTTTAAATGAGGGGTGGTTGAGATTCGAATTTGTGACCTCTTATCACACTGGCTCTGATACCATGTCAAGGAACCAACTCAACCAAAGCTTAAACTGATGATTAAAGCTCTCAGATATGTTATATACTCTAACACTTGCTACTAAGTGTGACATGTAAACCCCGTCAAGTTTGCATGTGAGAGCTAGTAAATCTATTAAGGTAGAAACGTCAATTTTTTCAGATCTACTATTTTTAAATTTTTGATTGAACCATCAACTCAGATACCATATCAAAAAATCAGCTCAATCAAAAACTTAAGCTAATGATTTTGGCTTACTGTAACAAGAAATGCCCTCTATGTAATGTTTAAGCATTGGCAAGGTATCTCAAAGCTACAAATAGAAACATGGTGACCCTTATTGCTAGGACGCTTTCATAATCCTTGGAGCTAAAAAATAAGAAAGGGCAACACTTGAACATTTTGAGTCATTACACCACTTAACATACTTTCGAAAATTACCTATAGTAAATTAATTAGATTGCTTGTATATGAAATATTTTTATATGGGTCATATTTTATTCATTTACTCAAAAGACTCACAAAGAACTTCTACAAATTCAATTTTTATATATGGGGCAAGCTATGAAAAAGAAATTTAATTTTGTCTACACCTAAGACAGTATATACTACTTTATTTTTCTAAAAATAATACTACTACATCACAGTAGTTATATATGGATACTAACTGAGCGTTTGAGGCATCACCCCAGGGTCTATTGGAATGAATTTTCATGATTTCTCATTAGATGAAATGGCCCCTAAATACAATCAATCAATATACTAAGAATAATGAAACTAAATATTTACACAATATTCTACAAAATAAGAATATTTACAAAATAATTCTAAAGATACTACTCTAACTAATACACCCCCACAGTCGAATCAGGAGGCTTGTGAACGCTAAGATTGGAACGAAAATTATCAAACAAAATCTTAGGAAGGCCTTTGGTGAAGATATCACATGAAGAACCCAAACATCACCACGTTTAACCTTTTCACGAACAAAATGAATTTTCATGATTTCTCATTCGATGAAATGGTCCATAAATACAATCAATATCCTGAGAATAAGGAAACTAAATATTCACACAATATTCTACAAAATAAAAATATTTACACAATATTTTAAAGATACTACTCTAATAAGGTCCACCCGAGATTCTAGGTGTTATTTTACATATATTCTAATATTCTACTATTATTTTTCAAAATATTTGAGGACCTCCATTTTTTGAGACTACCTAATGGAACTTTTTCTCCTATCCTGAACAATAACAGCTTAGCAAAGAAGAATTTTAGAGTCAACATAACTGTTGAGACACCAGCATATGGGGTTAGAAATTAAAGCTTTCATAACACTATTTTATTACACACTGATTTATCTCATCTACCTTTTTATATACCATACCCATACAGTCTATGTTCCACTTCATTTGCATTATTTTTACTATATATTATTCTATTTAATTTGTACTCCCTCCAATTCAAATTAAATGTCCACTTTGGATTTGGACCGCATTTTAATAAAAATAGTAGTGAGATATTTTCAGTGATTATAATAATTGAAAAGATGGTAGATGCATGGGGTATTTTAAATAATATAAGTTGGGGTAGTTGGGGGTATTTAGTTAAAAAAACTTTACTAAAAATAGAAAATTGATAATTAGAGTGACTTTACTAAATAAGAAAAATGGACATTTAATTTGAATTGGAGGGAGTATTATTTTTTTTATTTGAAACATATTTTACCAAATTCTTGTTATATGATCCATATATTTTAATTTTTTAAAATTATGTTATCTATATAATTCAATTTATTTATCATGATGCAATTTTAATAGGACAGATAATAGCATACATAATTATTATGTTATTATGCTCTACAACTGCAATACATCTTTTTTTGGCAGAAGAATTGATGGATAGATATACCTTTGTCCAATCAGAATTGCTTTATTTATGGTTTGTGCTTTTTTGCTTAAAATTGCTTACGCTTATTATTTTATGGATCTTGTAGTTAAAATTCTCTGGATTTTCTAATATCCATAAATGCTTTTTTCTCTCATTAATCTCGTTGTCTTTATTGCCGTGAGTTTAAAATTAATAAGTCAAATAAGTTAATAAAGTTAGTTGGTCAAATTAAACACTATAGCCAGTAATCAACTACTAGTTATTAGTCGTTTGCTAAACACACTAAATAATTTTGTAGGAAGTAAATGAAAAAGAAAAGATAAAAGTAAACCAGATGAAAAATGTGTGTAAATAAGATAATAATAAAAATTGTGACTGTTACAAAAAGATAAAATAAGATGAAATTGTCGAATTTAATAAATAAAATAAAATAGGATAATTAGGGTCCTTGATCTCTTCTTCAATGCACATAAAGAATGTAACGAGGAAATCATTTATAGAAGGTGGACCTGGTTTTCCATACTGTTGGAATTTAGTTGGAAAGTACAATTTTTTGTTGTATAGACCTTATTTTTGGTGAACGAAAAATATTTTTTTGCCTAAAGATATTCAAATAGAAATATAGAAAATATATAAGGAAAATATGGGCATTAGATAAGTTGGTGTAAACTCTATGATTATAAAAATCAATTCCATTAGCAGAATCCCAATAGTTGTAGGACAATTGCTCGTTTAATTCCTTTATCACAAGTAAGTAACCCCCTCCTGACACAAATGGGCCATTTGGTTTGGGATTAACATATAGTACCATACATCTCATGGGTCCATCCGCACCTCCCACTTTTCTTCCCTCAAAAGAAAAAGAAAAAAAAACACCGTCTCTGAAGGTAGTTTTGAGGTGTAAGTCTGTCCTGAATTTAACTCAGAAGGGCCCAAATTGAGTTAATACTTATAATTAATTTAGTATTTGTATAAGTAGCATATAGCATGAATTGAACTTGACGCATTAAAATTTTTATTTAAGCACATGAGTAAAGGTCTTTTTTTTATTCTACTCTTAGGGTCCAAAAATTATCGGGAACAACGCTGAAAAAGAATTGTGCATTATTTATGATTGTTAGATAATTAGGTGACTAGGGAGTGAGGATTGCGTAGTTTAAAATGATAATTATTGTAGCGTAATACTTCATAATACATTTTCAATATTTTTAGTTTGTACTTATTTTGTTATTTTTTATGTGTTTCTCAAGTTTTGTTTTATTAATTCTTTGAATTAATTGTGAATTACAGTTTTCGAGTTTAGGACTTTTGCGACTTATAGTCTTAATGTTTTTTTGCGAATTACAGCCTCGAAAGTACTAAATTTATCACTATTCAATCCAAGTGAGCGTTGACCAACCCAGATGACCTTTGACCTTTCCAAATGATTGTCGACCATCACTAATTCCCTTTGACTTTTGTTGACCAACCCTAATCACCTTTGACTTTCCTAATTACCAATTGTACCCTTGAGTTTTAGCATGTTAACGTCATTTATACCCATCATAAGGATATTTTTTCAAAAAAACAAACATCGATTATCCTTATGGGTAGGTTTATTGAAAATCTGGTCAAAAAAAGTACTTATTTGCCTATTTTTCGGCACATAAACCGAAAAAAATATTCAACATCGAATTATTCTACAAAAATCTAGAAGTATGATTTACATCTTACTCCGAATAACTTAACTAGCTAGCTAACATTCGAGCTAATCTGTAAATTTGATTGCAAATAACCGGTTGAATTAAATTTTACATATTTGTGGTAAAAGTTTCAAGTGAAGTCCAATTTTCAAATTAATATTCAATAAATGAAAAAAAAAAAAAAAAAACTATTTACAGAGACGAAGCAAAAAGTGAAGATTTTTTTATAGGTCCCGTGCAATATCAAAAATTATGAGAATTTTTTAACAACTTTGTAATTTTAGACACTAAATATATACCGCGTAATTTAATATTGATGCACCTAATTTTCAGGGGTCCCGTGCAGTGAAAATATTGAACATGCTCATAACTTCCTTTGAATATTTAGCATGTGGGCATCCATGTCTTTTAGGGGAAATCACGATCAATTTTAACAAACCAATGGATATACGAGATACCCTTTTCTTGTTAAATATTGGACATATTACATGTAGATTTCATTTAAGATGGAATTTTAAAATTTCTTTTGGCTCAGTTATAAAGCCTTTATTAGGTCTTTAGTTTTTCTTTATCGTACACAAGGGCAATGCACGGATATATACATACTCAAGTATTAATCAATATATCAATTTTTTTAATATATGGTTAGTGGGTAAAGAAAGACTGCTGAAAATTAACTTTAAAATTTTACTTGAAAAAATAGTACTTACTCTCAAATTAAAATAAAATATATATAGTTCTCAATATAGGTTACTATTTGTTGTTTTACTTCTTTCTGTTTCGGATTCTAATTACATTTCTTTCAAAATATGACGTTAAAAGTTAATATATATTGAATCGAAGATAAGGTCTTGAATTCTCATTCCTTAATAATAATAATAATAATAATAATAATAATAATAATAATAATAATAATAATAATAATCGTATGCTCATGATGAAGAGAAGGCCGGGGAAACCCTTAGCCTCCTCGAAGGTGAGCCTCGGTTCCACACTGATGCAAATAGGCTTTTCCGAGTTTCTCTGACTTTGATGTATTGGTGTTTTGCTGGTAAATGGAAAAGTTTTTTATTTGCAAAAAAAAAGATAATAATGTCTTGAATTATCATGCATGTAACTCGATCATCCTTGATGCTCACCTTATCCTAGCTTATAAGATAGCGCAACCACTTTTTTTTTTCCTTATTATCTACTAACAAATAACGACAATTAATAGAGTAATATTTAAAAATCTAGAAATCATTACGTTTAGCAAATCATTAAAATTATTAGAGTATACATAATATTTTTGGTCCGAAGGGGGCCTCCTAAAGGAGCAATAATGTGATGAAAAGTGTCAACAACATCCAACTGAGAATTAATTTGATTTTGAGTACAATTTAAAGCAGGAAAATTAATTATTTACAACAATTAACATCATTATACTTTTGTTTGTGTTATTGTATTGATTGTGTCCATTTATTAATGTTTAATCTTAAATGGTATATATTCAGCATCATATTGTATAGTACATTTTGCTTATGATCAAGCTCATATTCATTCATTTATCATCATTATCGTATTCAGTATGTATGTACGTCCTACTCATAGATTTTGGAGATACGATCAAAGAGTCTCTTAGATCGAGATAGACACCAAGATAGAGAGACAACGAGAGAAAATAAGTAAATGGGTGAACAAAGCAAATTTTATATATTTGAGTCATACAACACAAGCTGAAACCACTAATATTACAAAATATATAATTAATTAATCAAATGAATAAATGAGTAATCATGTACTGGTTTTATGACCATGATCATTTATCAAACGGTAGTTAGTTGGACATAAATACGAATTGGCTGTTTTTTTAAGCACTTCCACCCAGTAGCGAATTCAAGATTTGGAATCCTAGTGGGTGTTAATTAATGGACGAAATTTTGACAGAGTTTTATGTGTAAAACTAACAACTAATTTTTTATTTCTGCAAAATAACAAGTAGAAACGCAATAAAGATGTTATGTACGTGCTGTATCGATTTTCCCATTGAATCCAAAGGACTCTCATGTTACAGTGGATAATATATCATAAGGCCTCAGCCATCATCTTAAAAAAAACATAAAAATAAATATAACCGCATTAAAAATTATCGTGTATTTTAGTCCGGTGTTCCATAAATTTAGAGTCATTATCTCTTACTCTGTCCATGCACTGTGTGTTGCATGATGACTACAAACAAAGAAGAAAAGGGGATTCATTGCATTCATTTCCTGGTTACTGTATATATTGCAGCACAGAATAAGGTTTTTGGACAGACAACATCTACATATATATATACCACTATACTTTTACTCATTAAACTCACTCTTTGACCAAACCCATAATAATAATAATAATAATAATAATAATAATAATAATAATAATAATAATAATAATAATAATAATGAAAAATTGTTTCCAAAAAGCGAACATTTTGGCTATCTGCAAATAAAGAGTCAACGTTTCATTTATTCAATAAAAAGACAATCTTTGTCTTATTTTTGCAAATAAAGGACTAGCAGGTAAGTTTTCAACTCTAAATTTATTGAATAAATGAAACGTTGACTCTTTATTTGCAAAAATGAGACAAAGGTTGTCTTTTTATTGAATATATCAAACGTTGACTTTTAATTTGCAGATGGCCAAAATGTTGGCTTTTTAGAAACAATTTTTCCTAATAGTAATTCTTATATTATATATTTTGCAAATTTTAAAATTTCCATGAAAATGACAGACATTTTCTTGGTCATTATTTCCCCCTTTGGCGTCTTCCCTTAGACTGCAATTTTAAGTCTCATAGTAGAAATACAACAAGTGAGAAAATTAAAGGAATAGGTGAATTCTTTTGTTTTATTATTACATTTTTATGATATATCATATTATTTCTGTATGTATGGTCCCCTAGAAAGCAGGAATTGTTGAGTATTGGGATATGATGTTGTTTCATGTCATATATAAGTAATTAAGCATTAATAAATGTTATCCGTATCACTAACAAAGATAAGACTGATAAAATATAATATATTCTGGAGTCTTGACAATCAGTTTAGACTTAATTGGTTTATGAGTTAGCTCCTTGACATGGTAAAGACTAAAGAGCTAACCTGATAAGAGGTCACTAATTTGAATTTCAATATCTCTTATTTAAAGTGGAATATTCACTGTGAGGTATGAGGAATTGAGGAGGGCATGTGTTGCATTCACAATTTTCGAGCATAATGCTCTCGTGTAAGGACTGTCAGCTTAAACTTTTATTTTGTGACATTGTGATACGAAATATTATATTGTAATTAGTGAGTGACAGTTATCCAAACTCGAATCAGGAGATGTATTATTTTATACTACCTCTTATTCAGTCAAATGTTTTATTTGACTTTTTATCATTTGATAATGGTCAAATGAGTTCACATATAATGCAGAAATAGTAATGTTTTAAAATTTTAATAGGGGTAAAGTGGAGTTAATTTGTGTAAAAGTGTAAAAGATTGAGTTTAATTAGGATAATTTGGTAACACTTACATACTTAAAATTAGAATGAAATATTTAGAGTGACTAAATTAATAAGAAAATAAGACATGTTGAAGTGCCCATATGTTACCTACATGTGAGTTGTCCCACATCAGAGAAAAAGAAGAGTATGCATTACTTTATAAACTTAAGGAGTAACTTCTACTATCACCAATTGGTTTTAGTAGTGAACTTTCTTTGGGTTTATGAGTGGACAACTTTTTCTCCTCATTGTTCAGATTGCCCAGACTCATTTTCTAAATTCTATCGAGATATTTAAGATGAGAGGAGGAGTATAATAAAAGCTTGACGGTAGCCTCAATATTCATTAAGAAATTAGGGTTAATCTGAAGGGAGAAGAAAGAACGTAGTGAGAAGCGACTATAAATGCAATTTCATTTAATTTTTAATTAATTGAATCAAATAAAGGTCAATCAGATTAAATTATATAAACTCTATAATAATTAAATATAATAATTATCTTATTTAAAGTGAAAATACTATAATATGTAATATCTATATTATCTATACCAAAAGTGGAAATAAGAATGACATTTTTCGGTGCCACTCCCTTATTATATTCTCACCTGCAAAAATGTCTCAAATTTATGTAATCTTGTTTAATTAAAAAAAACCCTCAAGCAAAAAACTTTTTTCTATTGAATTTCTTTTTTTCTTTCGTTTGGGAATGTTGTGAAAATAGGAATGGCATTGGTGCCTTAGTGTATTCTACTCTAAGGATAATATACATAAATATTAATTATTAATTAATAATGGGTATTTTTATTATTATTTTTTTTTGAAAATGGTATTTTTATATTAATTCTTGATATAATTAATAAAAATAAAAACATACCATGTGCCATGAAATTTTGTTGGGATTGCAGAAGTTTGGTAGTATAATACATTTGTAGTATAAATAATTAATAAAATACAGAAATAATTTTTTTAAAAAAGAAAGAGGAACAAAGAATGGCAGGAGAGTGTTGGTCAAGATCACAGGAATGGGAGAAAATGCTTCTCCATTCCCTTTATTCCCATTAAAAGATTGATGGTGGAATCTTGGCAGTTTTCCAAAATATGTACACCCATTTCATCGTCACTAATTCTTACTTGAAACCGTCTATACAATAGAGATTTCAAGATTTGGGGCTGACTTAATTTATAAATTAAAAAAAAAACTGATTAATGATTTTGTGAGTTAAAAGGGAGATATGACATATGAGCTGAGCTCTTAAGAGACGTCTATACTATAGATATATGGTGAAACCTGTTTCTTTTTTTTATTAGATTAAATTAATCCCTAATCTATAAATGTGCTAAGCATTTATAGTATTAATTGGTTAAATTTTAAATATAATAATTTATATTCTTAATTTTCAGAAGTTTTTATTATTAATTATTAGATCGTGTAAGACAGAAGAATTAATATGCCAAAACAGGCAAATCTTCCTTTGTATGCTTAGATTCGAACAATTATATTCTAATTTGTATTATTGTCTATAAAAGATGTTAACTTGTCTAATGTATGAATGTGGAATGTTTAAATTAATTATAAAATGGGTTTTCTGTTTTATAATAATAATATTATATTGTGCCGCTCCCATACCATTCTTTATGAGAATTATTTTAGGTGTGATATTTTATTAATTGAGCAATGTCTTTTATTTTTATTGATTCAAATATTTATAATTTTTTGGTTTTGAATTATGAAGTAAAGCAAAATGATTCATTAAATCATGTGTACTTATTTTTGTGAATTTTTCTACTACAGATAAATCTTAAATACTCCTTTTTTTTTATCTAATGTTTCTCATTTGACTTTTCACCATCTTTTAGGTGGTTAAATGAGACCATATATAAAAGAAAAAAAATAGTATTTAAATTTTAATAAGGATAAGTTGGTGTTAATGTGATAAATTGGTAAAGTTAATTTCGTCATAATAGAAATGAGACACAGGTAAATAAGGAGTAATATTTATTAATTGTTGACCTATACAGTAAAAATTTGCATTTTGCTTACTTTTTTTCAAATAAACATATAACAGTTAATAAGAACAAATTGCAATAAATATCTTCATTAATATTAAGACTTATAAAATAACAATAAAATAAGCTAATGTTATCAATGGGCCGGGTTAAAGAGGCTAGGTAAATTAGCGAACGATCAATAACTAGGAGTAATTAATTGTCAAACGCCAATTATAAGGGTAAAATCTAACACTATTATATTCCTATTCAGCCTAAATGTCTCATTTATTTTTTGGTAATATTTACCTATCACTCTTAATTAATATTTTTACTCTTAATTTATAAGTTAAAACATAATCATGTGGAATTATATTTGGTTCGTTTCAATACAAGAATTGTTAATATCACACTTTTATAATTTTTAATTAAGAATAATTTGAGATATTAAAAGTTAAAATATTGCCTCAACAAGTACGAAAAAACTAAATGGGACATTTATATAAATTTAGTACACAATAATTTATTGTGCAACACTTTATTAATTTTTTGGTTTTCACTGTATCAACACACTCATGAGTCATGAGTTCCGGTAAGAGTGATGCATATTAATTTAGTGCGCGTAGCAAGTTCTTCTTATCTTGTTGAATTTATTATAAGGTAAAGGTAAAAGAACCTTCTCGGTATTCCGAACAAGGCAGGGTTTGAGTGGGGGGTTTTCGTTTTCTTGAAAGATGCGGACAAATCATACCCGTACCCCCAAGGAGGGAGTAAAGAGAGATGTGCGCAGTCAATAAACCCCCCAATTGATACCTGCGCCTAGTAGGGGTCGAACCCAAACCTTCTGCTTCACATGCAAATGCTCTATCCATTGAGCCACAAGCGCTTTTGGTCACTCTGGTTATAATTAAATAAAACTAGTATAAATCTATAACAAAATGAGTTAGACGTTTAATAATTAATTAATTAAGGAGTAAGGAATTTGTTTTACGTAAAGGTTGAAAATGTGGGCGATTTAAGTGTAAGGTACAGACGACTGTTCTTTGATCACTCTGGTTATATAATGTCCAAAAATATCTAAATTTCAGTGTTTTTCTTGGAGTAATAAAACTGTCTTATCTCCAAAACCTTCAAATTATTTACAGATATTAATTTTTATTTTTTCATTAAATTAATTTATAGTTGAAGTTCAACTGAAAATTCTTCACTATGTTCACCGACATGGGTACTTGTGATCAATTGTATGTAATCTTCATTTTAGACCCAACACATTTTGCTGCGCCCTCAAGCAAGTGGCTCTTAATCATGCATGCATGCATGCAATATTGCATTTTGCAATATCATCTGCTCCTACTCCGCTAACAGCTTAAGTTGATTTTATTTTAAATTTTATAATATATAAATTATATAAGAATATACAGATTGCAATTTCTTTTAGATATTATTTACACAAGGCAGAATTTGGATGGGATGTTTTTTTTCCTGAAAGATGCAGATAAGCAGGTTCCCCTCAAGGAGAGAGTGAAGAGAAAATCCGTTATAACAAAACCCTCTAGTTGATACCTGCGCCCAGTAAAGATGGGATCTCAAACCTGCTACTGACCATGGAGATGCTGAGCTACAAGTGCTTTTGATACCTGTAATTATTAATATATAATTATATTATACAACGCTGCTACGTACCATCGGAATGTTGTCATTAAAAACTTTGACAATATAATGACAATTGAGATAGATCAATTTAATTAATAAATCATAAATTTAGAAGAGTAAAAAAATTTCTTTCTAGTCACAACAAACGATAAGGATGTACAACTACAAAATTGAAGAAAGAGGATAGTGGAGCACGACTAATTGAAAGTTATTGATAGTCAAAATGTGTAGAAATTGCACCATACTTGATACTTCCCAGCATTTTCCACTGCTAGAAAAGCTCTAAGTATTCACGTGAAGCCTTTTCTAGTCACAATCCTACATATGTGGTACAACTTCTTACTAAATCCTTTTTACTTTTTTTTATTTCTAAACATAACATATACCGATATAACTGCAATGTCAAATTTTAAAATTTAAAGAAAAGATAATGTAAAATATCATATAAAATTAATTAGAGTCGTGTTTAAAGTCAATCAGCTAACTTATTATAAATTTAAACTATTAGTTAAAGCTTAAAATTTATACTTTAATATTACAATAAAAAAAAGAAATAATAGTAAGTCTCTAATTAATCAATATTTTTATATACCTAACCTACAACATGGCCGGGAAAGCAAGTAAGGCTCGAATTCACAAGGAATAGGGGCAACAAGGTGGCTACTTCTAAGCTAGCTAGTACTCCATTAATTAATGTAAGTAGATAATAATCGATTTTGAGAATAATATTAATCTAGAGTACTAGCTAGGCTATTGAGTATTAATGCAATAATTAATTAGTGATAATATGATAATGATAGTATGATACTATTCACATGCATCTAGCTAGGGTATATAACTCACTAATATGATATCATGACAATAATGAATTTAGTCCCTCTAGCCTCTAATATATATATATATCCATTTAAAATATTAAATTATTAAAATTATTGAGAATCATATTCGTTCATTTCAATAACAATCACAACATTTCATTTCAACAATAATATTACATTATTGTAACATTTATACATTGCAAAAATCAATTAAATACTCGAATGAAATATTATTAGTACCTAAACGACATCGTCAAGCTACAATTTTCACTGAAATTCAAGTGACGTTCTAGAAGAATTGAGGGTCAAAGAAGGTTGTCAACTGTCAACTACTATATTTACTAGTCCCCAAACTTAAAACCAACGTCAATGATCATCCATCATTACATATCATTATGTCATGCTACAATTCATAAGATTTTGTAAACACAAAAACAATTTTTAAAATTTTATTGCTCGCGAATTTATTTTTCTAAATGAGTTAAATTATTATATTTCATGATGTAATATCAGTATAGTCAACAATTAGCAAGGGCAAAAGCAGACTAGAGCACAACGATTTAAATTTTTTAGAGTCTAAAAAATTTATTTTATTGTACAAAGCTAATATTAACTTAAATTAAATTTAAATATAGATTAAGAGTATATTCTATTGTTAAGAAATTTAGGTGTGATTATCAACAACAAAAAACAAATGAGTATATATCATAATGTTATTCATTACTCCCTCTAAATCAATTTAGTTGTCGCATTTGGTTGGGCAAAAATATTAAGAAAATGAGAGGACCACCTAAAATAGTAGACTCGTGTGTAATATTAGATGTCTTTAATATTAAGAATTGAAAATGACCACATAAAATAGTAGATCCATATGCAATATTGGGTATTTTTAATATTAAAAAAATAAGGAGATCACCTATAAATATAGGTCTTAAACTAGAAGTGGGACAAGTAATCTTAACTTACCCAATAAAGAAATCATCATCATTTTTAGTGTATCTCGCTCATAGACAAACTGTGATAAGGGAGAGAGTGTATTTTAAATTTATAAAATTTTTAACATTAAATAATCATAAAGTGCAAATTCATATTTGATAGACGGAATAAAAAAATGCTTAGCAATAGATTTACAATAGTCAAAAAAGAAAGCGACTAAACAAAGAATTTAAGATAACGCACTTTGAGCATTCCTATCCTATTTAATATGGAAGCTCCAATATGAGCGGCCACCCCTAGGTGAATTAAGGATTTCACTATAACCATGTACTTCTCTTTCACAAATGTGTCCATACATCAATACATTTTAATATTAAGGTTTTATATTACTATAAGTTAATTAGCAAGATTACATGGTTGTGAAATATTATGATAAAACACAAATTCTTGTAAGAGACGGTCTCTTTGAGAGACCATCTCCGATTCGGTTGACCTATTAGAGAAAATGTAGAGTAAATATAGGCAATAAGCTTTAATGAATTGGGCCTGAGAGACGTCTCTCAGAAAGACGGTCTCTCAGGAGACTAGCTGATGATAAAATCATCATTGAATGATGTAATAATATAATAAATTATTTATTAAGCTACTAAAATTTATGATAACTCTGGCATTTATGGTGCTGAACGATTTTTTATCTATATTATTCTGTGAATAATCTCTCCTTTAAATAATTATTTGAAAATTTAACATTTTCAATCCATTTGCTTGTTCTATATCCTTCTACCGGCCTAAAAACCCACTACAACAGGTTAAATTATTTTTTTTTAAAAAAAACACATTCTCCCACCCTCGGTCCCTCACCCCCTTCCACCAGCCTACGAGCAAATGTATAGAAAAGGTTAGGTTATTAACATTTGTAACATGTCATAATAGGGTTTCTACTAGGTAAGATATCCCACAACAAGCAATTGTATATAGAAGAGGTTAGATTATTAAAAAGTAATTCCAATGTAGGATTAATATTTTTAGACAAATAAAATGTGAGATTGTTAAAATAAGTTTTCATTTTTGATATTTTGAATAATATATAATTTTTTATGAAGAGGAAAATTTTAAAAATTTCCTTTTTTGATAGAAGTTGTCAATTATTTTGGTATTAATTAGATCTCTATTTGGTGAGACATTAGAGACAATTATATGAAATAACGGATTGAATGAGATTAGGTACACATTAGATAGTGAATGATAATTGATTAGACTAATCATGGGAAATTAATTAAAATTGAGATGAATAAAAATGAAATAATAATTGTAGGAGTGGGTGGGGAACTTAGTTGATGATGTTAGCTTGTTTAGCTAACAGAGAAGTTGAAAGGGACAAGCAATGATAGAGAGATGGAATTGGCATCTATTTTATATCATTAGGTAATGTGGCTAGGTTTGTCAAGACAACTTGGTCTCATTTTTGTGGGGTTTTTAGAGGGGGACATTTGACCAATTATACATCACTACTCAATAAGGCTACTCACTACTCACTAGTCACTAGTGTGACACCAGGGCCGGCCTTAAGAATGGGTAAGAAGGGTTGTCGCCCAGGGCTCTATGTCAGATTAGCAAAATTAATGGTTGTAGAAAGTCTATATAATAAATTATAAATTGCAAAGAAAAAAGTCCTAATGTGCTATTTCGCCCAGGGGCCCCAAAATATCTAGGGTCGGACCTGGTGAACACTAGTGAGTTTACATACATATTAATAACAAACTGTAAATTACAGTTTTTAAGTTTAGGGCGTTTGCGAATTACAATCTCGTTGTTTTATTTTTGAATTACAGCCACGAAAGTGCTAAAGTGACCACTATTCAAGCCCAAGTAACTGTTGACCAATCCACATGACCTTTGACCAGCCTAAATAATCATCGACCATTACTAATGAACTTTGACTTTTATTGACCAACCCTAATCACCATTAATAAAGGTGCCAAAACATATTTATTTTTATAATTAATTAGCTCAAAACAGACGATATTATATTAATTTGGGTTATTTACTAAGGGTGGGTCCAAAATTTTTCATGTACCCTACTTAACTCATCCATTTGTGAACCATAATAATGCTGATTGTCTGATCTTGTTAATTCTTGAAGGAAAAAGTTGCTTCAGAATTACGATAAACAAACTATACAAGTAGTTTCTAGTGTTTTCATTTCATTGTATTTTTATGGCTTGTTTGATAATTGATATTAAATGGTAAAAATGGCCATTTAGTAGCTAGGAATAAATATCTCTTGATAAATTTAATGATCATGCTTAGTCTTCTTTAACAATTTCATTTTCTTCACAAAATAAATTCATTCAGGTAGTGTTTGGGAATGAGGATTTTATTTGAAAATTTGGATTTCAATTTAGAAATTTGAAATTATGAATTTGGAAATAACAAGTCTAGAGCTCTTATTTTGAAATCCATAACTCACTCTTATTTTCTTAAGTTATTAGAATTTGGATCAAATCTACATTCTCAAATTTTAGAGTAGCCAAACACATAATTTACCCAAATCTATATTTGCAAATAAAATCCATGTTCCCAAACATACCATCAGTACATTACCATTTGATCGAACATGTAATATTATTTGGTAGTGAAAAATAGCGAACAAAATTTTTTATGATCAAAATTTTATTACCATGAAAATGACATGTAGTATTGTCAATTGCAAATTGTCATTGTCATATTGATCTATTAACAAATAACATGATTTTATAATTATAAAAATAAAAAAAATTATTTAAACTTTTTTTTCTCAAAAAAAATTTATTTGAATTTTATATAATAATTTTTAACAATTTATCTGTGCTTGGCACGGGTTTCAAACTAGTATATTATCAAATTTAAACTATATATCATGCATTCTTATTACCATCCCTTAGTAGCATTAACTAAACAACAGACCGTTAGTGTATGTATTTTATTTACTCCCCCTACCCCTTCTTATTGTCTACTTTCTAGTGGGCACGCAAATTAAGAAAAATGGTAGTGAGGTATTTTAAGTGATTATAATAATTGAAAATGTGGTAGGTGGAGTATTTTAAATAATCCTTCCTCCGTTCCATATTAGTTGCACCATTTGTTTTTTCACACTCCCCAATGTACGAATTGAATCATTATATCTCTAATTATTCATATAGAAAAATTATAAAAACTCAAAATTAATAAACTTTGAATCTAGACAATTCAAACAAGATCTCATATGACTATATTTTAACTTTTATATTACCGACAATATAAAAGTCAATTTACTTAATGAATAGTACTGAAGTCAACAATGTAGCAATTAAAAAAGAACGGAGGAAGTATAAGTTGGGGTAGTTGGGGGTATTTAATTAGGTAAAAAATCTTTGGCAAAAATTGAAAGTGGATAATTAGAGTGAACCGATCAAATAAGAAAAATGGACAATAAAAAAGAAACGGAGAGAATATCTTGTAATATTTTGAATTTTTTTTTTTGAATAATATTTTGAATTACAATATCATAATTTTTCATTGAAAAATTGTAAAATAATTGGTGATTTCCACTAGAAAATAGGTGATTGGTGTTGGTTTCCAGCGTTATTCGCAATTAATAATTTGGACATCAGCTGTTATATTCAAGTCACACATCAATCTTTCAAAGTAAAAGTAGAAGTACAACTGTTAATATAAAGTCTCATTTACAAATTTACTTTACATATTACATGCATTATTATTTCTTTTAGGATCTTCGTATCTTCCTAATTCCTATGCTTATGCCAAGGACGACACTTCCTTACGTTTTGGAAATTTGCATCGTCTACCACTCTAGACTCTACTTACGTTTCTAGTTTTACAATTTCTAGCTGTTGGTTACTTACGAGTGGTTCGAACGCAAAACATCATAAACATAAAGTAGAGTGTAGTCAAAGAAAATTATAGTTAGGATCTGAGAGCAGAAAAAAGACGATAGCTCATACCCATAAAAAAAGAGTGCAGTCAAAGAATCCTGCTTAGTAATTTTTCTCAATGTTTCATGATCTAACTTAACTCTAGCCTAGCTAAACACACTTAAGAGAGATTTTCTTCTCTTGTACATCTTTTATTGTAGACTTGTAGTTCATCTTGTAAATTCTTAAATAACACCGTACCATTGGCAACCTTGGTCATCATCATCATCATCCTACCCAGTATTTTCCGTCCACAAAGAACTATAAACAGGATCTGGGAGGGAAAGACGGCGGCAACTCATACCCATAAAAGAGAGCACAACCAAAAGGAGTCCCCCGACTCGAGAAAAGATGAGAAAAAGAACACAGAATATACTTGCAAAGAATCAATAATCTAAAATATAGATAAAACGCCTCCAACTAAATCCTTAAATTTTCAATTTTTTTCACAAAGGTATACAAAAAAACTCTATATTTAGTACTATTTTATGTTTGATAAAGTGCAATATAATCCCAAATGATATAGGTTTTAAAGAGCTCTCAAAGTAGAGGGCCTCATAAGGTGGGGTGTAATCAATCAATCAAAATAAACTTAAAGTAATGAAATAGCAACCTTCATAATCCCTCAAAACTACCAACCAAATAAGCTAGTCTAGAACCTCATAATGTTTCACTCTAAATTGTCCAAAACAATGTCATTTCATGCCCTAATAATATATAATCTTATTCTCTTTACAGAAAGGATACCACATGGGAGTCATATATGACTTTTTCCCTTCTTATTATCATCTCAAACTATTTTTTAATATTTCATGTCAAAATAAACCATCAAAATTTATAACCCTTTTGCCCTTTTCCATCCAAATGTATGTTAGCTATTTCATGTAATAGGGATTAGGGCTTCACTTCAAACAATAATTTTGTTGGATTTGAAGCAATGATAAAAACACTAACATGTGTTGGGGTTTTCAGTTTGTTTTGGGGAATTGTTGTTTTGGGTGTATATGATCATATGGGTATGGCTTTTTGTAAGATTACACAAAACATATTGAAACAAAAATTTTTTTAATCTCAATGCAAGAGAAGAGGTTGAATAATAACAAGATTATTCTAACAAATATGTTGTTTCTGATTGACTTTTGGTATTAAATGCCATGTACAACTTCTCATAATTAAGAAGTCCATATGATTTAATGAGTCATTTTACTTTATTCTATTATGGGCTTGTTTGGTTACCCACTATTACCCTTGGAATTTTAAGTTCATAGGAAATAGTATTATGCTAATTTGTTTGGTAGCCAAAAAATCTAAAATTCCTAGGAATTATAAAATCCAAGGAAGTTAATTCCTATGAGACATAAGAATTAGATTACCATGTACCCTCCTTGGTCATTAACAATTCCCATGAATTACTTCCAAGAAAATGAAAATTCCAATTGTAAAAAAAAAACAATATTAAGTAATTCCTAGGATATTGACAAAGGAAGTAAATTCCAATGAATTACAACTTCCCATTCGAATTTAATTCCTACGTCAACCAATCGACTCCTATATGATAGGAAATAAAAAAAAACTATAAATCTTTAACTTCATCGAATTAAGAGACATATTAATAATGACCATTTTCAGACTTTTTAGGGCACATTCAGTCCAATTATGCATAAAGATTAGCCTTTTTAGGGCATACTAGTTTTTTTTATATTAGTTGTTAAGTGACAATCAACAGATAATAATAATATCTCCATAATAGTTGGATTAAACAAGAGACTTCACAACTAACATATAAAACGAATGCTTTAGTTAGCATATAAAACAACTAAATCAGTCAACAACCAACAATAAATCACTAGTCGTACTTCCCTAAAACCTAATTTCTATAAGACAAATTGTCAACCAAATGACCCAACAAAAACTGATTAAATAATTAAATACAATACCCCGCTCCACGCGTTATTACAAAAGTGGCATTTTCACATCACAGAATTTCTTTCCACTATCTATGAACTTAGCTAGGGCAAACTGCAAAGACACATACAACTTGCACGAAGTTAAAAGTTTTTTTTTTCGACAATTAGAAGTGTTTATTGGAACAAAACCCCAATAAAAGCCTATGTGTCGGTGTTTTTAACAAGTTTGACCCTTTATATTTTTAAAAGACCGGGTTTTAAAGGGTCGTTTTGTTAATGGATAATTCACAGGTCGTTAAATTGGGGTTTTAAAGGGTCAAAACTATTATTTTAATTTAAAGGAGAAATTGACATTAATAATTCAATCTTTTGTTCATTCGCTGTGAATAATTCAATCTTTTGATTATTTTCAAATAATCCAACGTTTGCACTTAGTTCGCTGTGAATAATTCAATCTTTATTTTAGTTTGCTAGCAACATACCCTATTATTATTCATTATTAGTAATATGGTATGTTGTGGGCATATTTATCACAAAGGTTGGATTATTAGTATATAATTAACAGGTTGGATTATTCATAGCGGATAAATGAAAGGTTAGATTAGTAATACCCTATTATTACTCATTATTAGTAATACGGTACATTAATATTAGGTTTCATTCAAATTTACTTTGGTCGTTTAGAATACTTATTATTAAACCCTAAAATATAAATTGCTTTAAAATTTATTGTCCATGCATCTTAATTAGTTCCTTTATATGACGAAAAAAATTGAATATTGAACAATACTACCTCTTATTCAGCCTAAATGTCTCATTTAGTTTTTTGGCATTATTCACTCATTACTTTTAATTTGTATTTTACTCTTAATCTATAAGTTAAAACATATAGTCATGTGGGATCTTGTTTGATTCGTCTTAATACAAGAATTATTAATATCAAATTTTTATAATTTTTAATTAAGAATAATTTGAGGTATTAAGGGTTAAAAGGCTGTTTTGGCAAGTGTAAAAAAACTAAATGGACATTCAGACTGAATAGGAGAGAGTATTTCGTAATAAATATTGCTAGATATATGAGAATGTTGTGAGTCACATACACATGTTAATTAAGATTAATTAAGTTTGACGATGTTGCTAATGATAAGCATTTGTTTGTTGTAGTCGTCGTAGATTGAAGAAGTACATACATTCATCGATTTTCTTGGAAGCATCTAAGGACTTGTCATTGATTTATAACTTAAAGATAAAATAAAATTGGAAACAAATAAATGGGTTAGTTAGGTCGGGCCGAATCAATTGGATTTTCAATCTATCTTGACCCGTTAATATTTACTAATTCGAAGTAGAATCGAATTTTTGGGTTAAAGTTTATAAATTATTATTTTTGGTTGATCAAACTATTACAACATCATACTTATATATACTCATGTCCCCTATGGTTACCTAAATAACAAAAGATTACATAATATTACACCATATAAATGTTTCTATAATAACTATATTCTGAGAATAATATAATCCTTGATTTTTTTTTTTTGAGTAAAATATAATCCTTGATTTATTCCTTCTATATTCTAACATTTGCATTAATTAAATGGCAAACCATTATATTGAAAAATATAAATAATAATAATAATAATAATAATAATAAAGAATAATTACATCTAATCAAAACTAAGCATTAAGTCCAATCTCGTGTGCGATACTAAATGGTCGAATGCAATTTGAACATTTTTCTCAACCGCAATTTTATGATTTACCAGCTGTACCGTATTCAATTAATCACCTCTAAATCCAAGTCCAGGGTTACTAGCGGAATAAAATTACACAAAATCTTACAAGAGACGGTCTATAGGATAGACCACAAAATTGGACCAGCCCATTTCCCTTAACTGATTTTTTTATTATAATATCAATTATATTATGTTATAATCCTAAATGTAAGGTATTATAACCTCGAATATACTATTCTATAACCCCAAATATAAGTTATTATAACCCCAAATAATATATTATAACCCCAAATATACTATGTTATATTTTGGGCTGGGCTTCATAGATTCCGTCTATACAATAGACCGTCTCCCATGAGACTTACTGATAAAATTATAGCATCATGTATCCGTCCGTATAAGTATAAATTTTGTGGATATATAGTGTATTGATATAAATATGAAAAATCCTAATCATAATGATAATGACTAATGAGCAGGTGGCTGGGAGGGCAGAGTAAATATTGATAAATTATTTAAAGGTCAAGTGAATTTTTAAAAATTATGATATTTTTCAAACACATAACACACTGCAACATAATTTGCATTTAGTGGGATATATTTAGCGACATTTAATTTAAATATTGTTAATTCAAATTTCTATAGTATATTTAGAGGCTTTAATTTAGTGACATTTATTAGAATTTTTAGCAACATAAGAAAAAATTATACTAAAGTTTTTTGCGACATAGGATTTAGTGACATTTCTCACAAATGCCACTATAAGCTATAGTAACAATTACATATGTCACTAAAGACCAAACAAAATGTCGCTAAATCACTTTATAAAGGAGCTTAAAATAAAAACCAATAATTATTACACTAAAAATATAAATCAGTGACATTTTTTAATGCCACTAAATTCAATATCGCAAAAAGTTAAATTTGTAGTGACATATAATACGTAAATTAATTTGTATGCACCAATTAGGGCCCTATGCAATCGAACATTATGAAGATGCTGAGAACCTCCCATAGTGGTGGGTATGCATCATACCCGTCGTGAATAGTGGATAAAAAGTGGGTAAGAAAATTTTAAATGGGTATGGATATAGGGATTATGGTATATGGAGTATATACCGTACTCATCCATGATCCGCCTATTCTGTCATTCTTTACCCAACTAAAAATCACAAATTCTTGTAAGAGACCAATTCTGACAGGGTCGGGCCATAAAGGAAAACATAGAGTAAGAGTAAGCATTAAACTCTAATGGACTAGACCTAAAAGACGTTTCTAAAAAAACGGTTTCTCAGGAGACTTGCTGAAAATTAAAAAAAAAAAAAAAATTCAATTTTCATACTTGAATATTTTTTCAAAAAAAAATAATCTTATTTTGAAGTTACCGAATGGAAAAATTTAGGGTGTGGACCCAAAGATGAAGAAAAAAAGAGGCTTTAGGGTTGATGGGTTGACAGATATTATGTTATAGAAATAGAGTATTTAGATGGAATCAAGTAACTGAAAGTGCTTATCCAGTTAGGCTGCTTTGTCAGTAGGGCCATGCTGGCATCTCCCAAGAAAAATAAGTCTAATTATACTCTATTTAATGGGCCTCTTTTCTGGGCTAACATTATTGCATATGGGTTAGGTAATAGTCACACTAATCCCTCTTTTGCATTCCTGTTTCATTTATGGTTTTCATTTTCCTACTCCCAAGTCCCAACTTTTTATTTTATCTAATTTTATATTTGTGAAAATTAAAGGTGATTATATATGTACAATTATATAATATAATATATGTATGAGTTTTGAATTTTCGTTAAAATATAAAACAGTTGTACGAGACATCTTTTTGAAAGCTCAAATACAGCTCATTAAAGTTTAAATATAATAAAAAGATGATTTTTTGGCTGATTCAGTTAGGGATAGTCTATCGAAGAAATCGTCTCTTACAGGAATTTGTGACTATAAAATTTTATATAGAAATTATTGTGCATTATACATCATTTTTAGAGCTATTGTATGGCATTAGGATATCATATTATCAAATAAACTTACTTTTATATTTTCTTATTTTATATCAATTTTTCTATAAATTTTTAGACATCAAATTTATTTCAATTTGGATATTCAAAAGTTCATGATTTTGCTTGATCGAAGTGTTGATATTTTAAGAGCTACTATATATAGCATTTCAACAATTTATTTTCATTCAAAATCTAATTTTTTTTTCAACTTAGTCGAGGTGAAAACTGAAATACTATATCAAATCTATATACATAGAGTCTAAATAACATATTTAGTTGAATGCAGAGGTGGAATAAAAAATTGAAATTTTTTTAAACGCATTGTACAATTTTAAAAAATATGATATTTTATAAACAATTTCGTATCTAAACACTTAACATGTAGTACTACGTAATTTAATATTTAGTTTTCTAATTTTTGAGGTCGTGTCCGATCAAACATGTTGAACTTGCTCAGAGTCTCAGTCGTGTCGTTCAAACATATTGAACATGTTCAGCACCTGAATCATATAAATGTCAAACTATATATCACAATCTAAAAATAGTGGCTCATACTATTGAAGAAATCATAGTGATTATGGCTTGGGTGTGTAGGAGATTCAAAATCTCAAATGCAACTGAAAAGTGCAATGATTGATGAAGTATGCATCTATAGTATGCACTAGAGTATACTCTGTCAATTCCCAAAAAAGAGAAGAAAAATAAAGGTGCACAAATGAATGCCCAAAAAGCCTACAATTCTAGTGGATTCATGCTTGTTCTTCTTTCTGTTAGCCTCGATACGTATGGTGAAAATGGTCTAAAGATAACCCACTTACATAGATATAAAATCAATGTAGGTTAGACACATGTGACGGATTCAGAATTCAAACTTAGCGAGAATATAATTGATAAAAAACAATTTGATTAAAGTTTTTCAAAAATCATAATATAATTATTAGAGTATATAATATATTCTGGCTTTAACCATCAGCTTAAGCTGATGGTTGAGAAGGTTCTTTGACATGGTATCAGAGCCAACATGATAAGAGGTTACATGTGTGAATCTCAATCACCCCTCATTTAAAAGTGATAAGAGGTTACATGTGTGAATCTCAATCACCTCTCATTTAAAAGTGAAATATTTAGCGTCAGGTATAAGGATGGCCTATGCTGCATCCACACTTCTAGCTCAACGAATCTCGTGTGAGGGGCCATATTAGAGCATACAACATATTATGGGGCCTTAACCATCAGCTTAAGCTAATGGTTGAGATGGTTCCTTGACAATAATATATATAAATAATATTATGTGTTTGTGTATTAAAATTTTAAATGTAAGTGCCCTCACTTGCGAGCACGGGAGCCAGTTGGATCTTCTTATGATCAGCCTTTAAAGATATCTAAGTTTGAAAGTTCCTACGCCATAGTGCGAATTAGAATCCTATTTTAGTTTTTCTAGATTCTCGATTTAAAGTTGAATTTAGTGAAAATTGTATGACATAATTTTTTCATGCCAATTAATAAAAAATTAGATCAATTAAGATTGAATTCGTCATTTCTTAGATAATTTTTTCAGTATCATAATTTTTCAAGTGTTAGGTTGTGCAACACGAACTAAGTCAATTAAAATCAAACTCGACTCACAAAGTTCATTTATTATGTCTTTTCAACGTGCAAATAAAAGTAAGCATTGTTTATTTACATTTAATACTTGTCTTTTGAAAAATTATAAAGTCTAATGTATTTTTACCCATCAAAATGATATCTATTTAAAAAATGGACGTCAATATTATCCTTATGAGGTCACTCTTTTGAAAATAAGTAGTTGTTTCCATCGGATTTTCGAAATAGTTGCGAAATAAAGATAATTACAACGTCCATTTTTTGAAAAATATCATTATAATGGATAAAAATATATTATATTAGACCTTATAATTTTTTCAATATTAAATGATAACTAAAAACTTGTACTTGTGATGGCCGACCAAATTAGCGTGAAGGATAGCGACGCTTTTATATTTGGACCCAATAATGTGGTATTTGTGGTTTTTCTTCCCACAATCGTTGCTCCATGACATTTAAATAACTATTCCATCACATAAATATCTATTAAATCTTCACCTAACTTTTCACAAAAAAAAAAATTATCTATTAATTCATTTAAATTTACTACAATAAATTTATAAAGTTTTCATTTTAATTTATATTAGCAATTTTAAATAAACAGAGAAATAAATTTCATAATATTGAAAAAAGACATTTAAGTTAGCTTAAAACACATGTAAAGATATATGAGCGTTCAACTCTGTTAGAGTATTTAACGTACATATCATGGGGCTTCAACCATCAATTTAAACTTTTGGTTGAATTAGTTTATCGATATGTATTAGAAGCCAACATGACAAGAGGTCGCGAATTTGAATCTCAATCAACCCTCATTTAAGTGGAATACTTACTGCCAGGTATGAGGAGAGTTTGTGCAAAATCCAATGACTCTCGTGTGATGAGAAAGCGTGTTAGAGTATTTAACATATCTAGATCGGAAATGGACCTTCATTATTGAGTTGTAATTTGTATAGTTCAACCAAAATTATTACTTAACTAGTTGAAAAAAGTTCAAAAATCTCAAAATCTTGTGATATCTTTATAGCTCATAGACTTTTGCTTCCTCCTTTAAGTGTAAGTGGGCATACTATGATGTCAAGGCTATGATTATTAGTAGTTATAAAAGTGTAGACAATGAGCAAACATTGTTATATGGCTTCTCTTCTTCCACCTGAAAAAATTCCACTATTTCACATTTAGCAAATGTTTTATTGTATTTTTAATCATGGAGCATTGTTTAAAAAATTGGAAAAGTTTAGTAATATATATTATTATATATCATAGGAGAAAATTATTGAGTTTTTGATGGACCTAGTTTTGCACATATGAAATTGATATGAGTAAGAGTTTTGTGATCTAGGAATAAAATTAATATTTTTTGTTGTATTTTTTTTCTCGGTTTACTTTGTATTTAGATAAAAATATTTAATATATATTAGGGTTTTTGAGAAGGGAGGGGAACGAAGGGGTATATAAAGTGGGTGTGGCGCAGGAAAATGAGAGAGAAGAGATGACACACAGAAAGGGTTAAAATGATGTTTGCTGATGGCAGACATGATAGATGGGTGGTTGACCATTGCACACAGGGATGATGTCCTTTTTTTTTTTGAAAATTTTGGTTTATTTTAAATTATTTTTCCATTTTTTAAAATATTTTTATTAGTAGAATTACAAATGAATGAAAATGTGACACATGACTTTTTTTGAAAATCAAGTAACGTTTAACAAGAGTTTATTTTAACAAAAATCATGTTTAAACTAATTCTTAAATGAAACGGTCTCATGGTGAGACCATCTCTATTGGGCTGTTCGATACACACATTTTATCTTAAAGTGATCATTTCTAACGTTAAAGCGATCATTTATAATTTAAAAATAATCATTTTTATAGTTTAGAGCGATTATTATTAACCTTAAATTGATCACTAAATGTACTCAATTAAAAAAATAGGCTAATATATGGGCCCGTACCATGGTGAAACGGTCTCATACAAGACGAGCTGAATTCTTCACTAATTCTTGATTGAGGCCGTCTCACAGTGAGACACCTTCAATTGTGTAATCCTAAACTGTTTCAAAATAAATTACCACTAAAATATACATGTTGTAATTCAGTTTTTTATGGGTTTTTTTTGTGTGTTTTTATACTAATGTTGTTTGTATGGGTCCGTCTCACGTTGAGACAGTCTCAAACAAGACTTGCTAATATTTTTTTTCTTTTAATCTCAACTAGACCAACTCTACAAGAGTGACGCCGGCCAAATTGAACTGCCAAGAGGCCCAAGACTGAATTCAATCATGCAGAGGAGCCCAAATGAAGATCAAACCGGCCCAAGTAAAGAAACCCAGCCAGAAGAGGCCCAATATACTCAAATTATTCTCATTCACTCAAAATACATTTAACTAACAATTAATTTAAAATACACTAAACTTTCGGATTATTAACTACAAAGACATCAAAATTCAAAATACTTCTTATACATTCCAAATACTCCATTTTCAGTATGGCTAAATAAACTTAATTCTACTTTGAAAAATAAAATAAAATAAAATAAAAATTAGACATAGTTCTAAGTGATATTTTACGCTACTCTTTATTCTAAATCTTTAATCCGCTACTAGACATAATAATAATGTAAGTAGCTTATAATACTCAACCCGATGTTTAATTTAGTCATGCATTCATTTTAATTCATAATGCATATTACATGCTTGATGCTTTTGTTAATAGATATAATAATTTCACGCTGAAAATCCATCCATAAAGACCATAATCAACATTCGAACATGATTATGCAATAATGGGTATTCTCGAAAAAAAAAATTGAATTATTTAGGATTAATTAATACTAGAGATTATTGAGATATATATATATTTTTGCCAATATTCTGAGAGATTCTCCGAGAGACAACCTTTTTAAAAGACATCTCTCAAACTCAAATCATTAAAGCTTAATCAAACAAAAAGAGACGATCTCCTGATAAATTATCTTGTTAAGAGATATCTCTAAAGCCCAACTAATTAAATCTTATTTATGATAATGAGCTTACCAAATTATGTTCAATCTCTTAAATAAGCCATCTCTCACAAGAATTTGTGAAAAAAAAAATTATAACAGACCGAATAAATTAGGAATATTCTAGTATTTTTTTCAAATGCCCAAAACCTACCCAAACACCGAAATGGCCGGTTTAGTTCCAAGTTCCAACTTGGTTTCATAAAATAAGTCTGCCTCAGTCGCACTTAATCATTGTTTGTGGCGAGCTCGGAGGACATACAAATGGCGACGGAACTCGAAGAATTGCTTGATTTTCTATCATCCCCATCTCCCCCTGTATGTTTCTTTTCTAAAGTCTCTATCTTTTTTCACTCTGTCTTATCAATCTTTATTCCCCGAAAAATTCATTTAGAATATATTGAATTTGTATCGATTGTTCCCCTTTGCTTGATTATTCAACTTAAACTATTCTTACTTATGTATTTGTAATCAACTGGACTTTAATATGCGAAGAAAGATTTTGATTTTGTATTGAAGACATTTTCCTGAATTTTACAAGTTAATTGTTTATATATTAGAAGGGTTAAATTCTATCAAAGTGGGTTTAGGATTGGAATAGATATTCTGACAGAAAGTTAGTATGGGTTGTTGTAATAGAGATAGTTTTTGGGGATTTTGAGGAGAAGTGCTGGTTCCAATTTCTTAGAGCACTCCATCTAGCTTGATCGAAAGCCAAAAGGTGGAGACTACTACATTCTTTTTGATTTGATTAATTCTCTCCATATCTCATTTCTTATTGTTATCAAACACATTATTCTATTCGACTTGGGTATTGTGTTGATTGTTCCGACACTTCTCAAGGAAGTGTATACAAGAGTAGGTGGTGTGTTACCTTAGGGCACATGGTAATATATTGCATATCGGAGATACTCACCGAATACGTTCTTAAAGCCGGAAATCCTTCTCGACGCACCAAGAATCTAAATTACATCTTTTCAACCCTTCCTTATTCTTTGATGTTGTTTAGTTCCATTTATGGGGTATTCCTTACTCCTATTATGATATTATCCATATACATTTGTCTCATTATATGTATATCTCTAATTGAATGTTGTTGTCCCACTATATATTACAACACGGCCTTATAATTAGGTACTTTGCAAAGGGGTTGGCAGGAAATGTTGATAAAATGCAATAATTGGTGCTATTGTAGGAATTGATCTTTTTAAGTACATATGTCGATAATCTGAGGGAGCGGATTTTTGTTTTTGCCTTGCGCTTTGTTTGGATGTAAGGAAATCGAGGGAATAGAGAAACAAACAGAGATTATTTTCATTGTTGGGATATCAAATTGGATGAGCGATGGGAAAATGAATGAAAATATCAAGAGAAGGAAGGTAGCCTATCACATCAAGAAGTAAGAACAAGCTAAATCAATGGTCTAAAATTATGTTTGGAGCTTTTTGAGTCAAATTGATTTCGTCCTAGATACATATCCCAATACTCGTGTAAATGTAATCGACTTGTGTTTGTAGTGTGAGTATGAAAGTTAGTAGATGAGTATTGATGATGTGTATTTATAGCTTGAGTTTGAAGGTAAGAAAATTTTTACTAATAAAATTATCCCACCCTACTTGCTATACCTGCTGCTAGTATTGTCGGGTTTTTGATGCAACAATCATGAGCGTACGAAAACACTTTTCAATTTCCTTCCAATTTTTCCAACTTAAGGAAGATTTTGTTTGTGGGAAAAAGAATGAATCAAATTCTTTTTAATTCTCCCCCTCCCATTCCACAACCCACTCAGTTCTTTTCGAAATAGTGGAAAATGAATGTCTTCCTCAGTTCCTCTACCTTCTCCTTCTCTGTAAACTTTTTTTTGCCTTCAACAAAAAAATGTTGCTCTTTCGTTCCATTTCCTCTCCTTCCTTTATAAATTACTATCCAAACGGAGTGTTAGAGAGTGGGGCAATGATATTTACCTACTTTTTGCCTCCTTAGGTTCGCCAATTTCATAAGATTGGACATGATTTCTATGTAGTGCTTCAATAGAAGCTTCTTACATCTCTAGTGTGATTGTTCAAGGAATGAGTTTTTAATAAAGGGTGATAAAGTTTGATTTAAAGATGAAATAATTTCTACTTAAAGTGGAAATAATTATCAGGTATCATGAAAGGAAGAATACAACTACTGTGATAAAGAGGATAATAGTTGAATTGTTGATCATACACTTTGTTTTCAAGTTTTTGAACATAAATCTTTTCTCAGGGCATAATCAAGTAAACAAAATAATGTTAGCTTTGTTGATGAGCTTGATCAATTGAAAATGATATAGAATTTGAGCAATAATTGGCGTATGCTTGGTCTATCTAACATCAAACTTACATAGAACTATAGAAGTATACTCTAGCAACTGCAACGATAAGATGACTGTCTATAGCCCATAACCCTGTTCATTTTGTACAATTGGTAGGTCATAGTTTGGCTCTTGAGTACTTGGTGCGTTTTAAGAGCAGTTATTTTAGCATAATACATCGTTATTCCATTGTTAATACTTTTAGCTTAACCCAATATTTAACATCAAAATATTCTTGAATATGCAGGTTTGGCATGCTCTTGTCACTTCAAAAGTCATTTTCTTAATACTATGTGTTCAGAATTGTGTTCTGCCAATCGTTTTTTGTTCTTGAAAATCTATGCAACTTAGATACATTTGGGGTGTCCTTGTTGTTCTTGTCTTGTTACTATGTCTTTAGTTTCATTCTTAATGCATTCAATTCTAATATTGTGGCTACTAAGAACCCCTTTTATATCATATTTAGGTGAAAAAGGCAGCAGTGGATATTGTTCGAGGTTTAACCGGATCTGACGATGGCATGCAAGCCCTTGCCAAATATTCTAAAGTGGTGCTATCGAAATTATCTAACCTCTTAGGGGATCCCAAGGTGAACTTATTGCCCCTCAACTTGAAGTTTATTCTTTTTTTTTTCCTCATAATCTGAGCTAGTTTAGTGTATTTAGGATGATATTTTTGATGGAACTTAGACAAAGAAGTCTAGTAGCTTGGAGCTTTTATTGAGGTAGTAACCACATTGCAAAAAAAAAAAAAAAAAAAAAAAAAACAGAGTTGAGCATCATTCCACAGTTTTCTCTACAACTTCATAAAAGATCTTGTTAACCTCTCTAAAAGATTGTACATGGTTAATGTTTTTTTACGTGACTTTTGTTATTAATGTAGAAAATTAAAACTGTTGTCCCCAATCTGTAGGAATTGAAATGAACTTAATAAAAATGTGTGCGACATTGATGGTCAAAATTAATTAAAACTCGTTTGTGGCGAACTCTTTAAAACCGAATATAAGTTCTTAAGCAATGTGTTGTAAACTGCTAAATCACAAAATGATAAAAGAGGATAAAAACGGGATGTGAGATGTAGATTTCTTGACCTTCAAATCTAATTCATTTCCTTTGTCAATGTTACATGGTTATCATTAGGTTTATGGGTTTCTTATATTGTTTATTATTTGCATTGTGTTTAACTGATGTAGCATTCTGTCTATTGGTTGCATAATTGTGCTTACATTGGGCAAACCATCGTGTTGTAAACACTTGCTTTTAGATAGAGTAATAAGAGGTTCCTTTGATGTTATATGTAGCGTTAACTGTTACTATAATTGCAGGAAGTATCCGAACCTGCCGCAGAGTCTCTTGTAAATTTATCCCAGAATTCAGATCTAGCTGGGCAGATGATATCAACAGGAATGGTCAAGCAAGCTATGGATATTTTATATAAGCCGGAATCTACTATCAGGCGATTGCTTGTTATGCTTTTAGTAAATCTTACTCAGTTGGATGCCGGTATTGCTTCCTTACTTCAGGTGCTTTGATTGAGGTTATGATATTTTCACCCATTTTCAATGCGTTCTCTGTTCTTACAGATTCAAAGCACAAATTAACTGTCACACATGTATCTTTGCATCTCTTACTTTAGATGAGAATTGGAACAATGTCTATGATTTTGTTGGGTAACACTTTACTCATTGTGCGATTCGTTGAGCTCATTTTATCAAGAGCCTTGTAATTGTTTTCTCTTCTTTGCAATACCTTCCATAAGACTAAGTAGCCATTGTTTTATTGTTTGTGGTATAATTTATTCACTGGTTATTTGGGCAAGAGTTTGAGTCTTTTTTATTTGTACTTGCTTTTCAGGTTGAAGATGAGAAGCTACATGGACTGTATGTTAAGAAGCTTGTGAGATCATTTTGTAGATCCCCTGATGAGAATCAAGGTATATCAATTAGTTTAATGCTGGATGTAAGCTTCGTTTGCATTGTTTATGATTTCACATTTTAACCAAGGTCCAAGAGAGCATCTAATCATACAAAATATCCCTGATTCTTAGAATCCAGGAATTTGTGTGATGATACCTTGCAAGGACATAATTACATGTAGGAGATGCTATAGGAAGATGAGAAAAGACTAATTAAATTGAGCTATATTCGACATTAGGCCAGATTTAAAATTTAGCCATAAATCTTTAATTCTAACGATTTGACCCAGATTTCAACTTCATAAACCAACCCAATTCGTAATTTCACAAACAAGGTCAGAAAAGAAGCATCAAAAACTAATAGATAATTTTGGAAGAGAAACAATTAAAGTCAAAGACCGATAGTATTTTCAATTGGGGCCTGGGGGGACTGAAAGGATGAAGATTGAAGAACCCTAAAACTGTAAGTGGCTAAAACTGCAGGATTTCGGGATAGACTAGTAAATTACACCATATCATGCTAAGTGCAAACTAGTAGATAATTACATGATTTTCCCCAAATCAAAAAATATCTAATTAACTCTTATTTGTGGGAGAAGAGAAAAAATTGAACAGTATATGAAATTAGGTAGATGAATTGCGTAGAAACTTCATGATTCTCGAATAAAGGATTGAGTTAAAAAGAGGTGCCATTGTTGTGAGCTTGTGGCTTGACCTTTATGAGTAATTGAGTTGCTTGTTTTATCAGGTGATCCATTTGAACATGTTGGCTCTATACTTGTGAACATCTCAAAGAAGGAAGCAGGAAGAAAAATTTTGCTGGACCCCAAAAGTGGGCTTCTAAAGCAGATAATTATGCAGTTCGATTCGACAAGTCTACTACGTAAACAAGGGGTAAGTTATTGGGAAGTCGGGTGTGTGTATATACATCATTATTGAGGATTTTATGCACCGTTCTATTTGGTAAGTTCCTGTTAGCTGGTTTTTGCATATATCTTAACATATATTCGAAAAGGATATATCCCATCTTGTAACTGGATGGGTTACAAAATGAATGGTTTTAGTGTAAGCTTCATTTCACATCATCTTTTTGTAACTCAATCATGCTTTTCGGGTTAGTAGCGCCTATAATTTGGAAGTCATGCACCAACTTCTTACTGTCTCTTGTTATTGCTAATTGCTCATTCCTTTGGACCTCGTAATTGGAAGTTGAACACGGTCATATCAAAATCGTTCATGATTAAACGTCTATTCTTTGGTTGTAGGTTTTGAAATTTTGACATCAACATAAATTTTTACATCTCGACTTACAGGTCTCAGGAACTATTCGTAATTGCTGCTTTGAAGCTGAAGATCAGTTGGCAAACTTGCTGTTAACTTCAGAGTTTCTTTGGCCAGCTTTGCTTTTGCCTGTCGCTGGAAACAAGGTAATTTTAGGTTTATGAATGCTTAGCTAAAGGGTTTTCGGATGCTTCTAAATATCAGAAGTTCTACATGTCTTAGACCTATTTTCAGATAAGTTCTGTATATTCTTTGGATGCTCATTAAACCCATGAAAATGGGTAAAAAGAAACTATCGCATAGGCTCTAGAGTATTGGGTGAATATAAGCGTGTACGTTCATTCTGACCCCAAGCTTTATGTTCGTCATTTCGTCAGTTATTTCATGTGTATTCTCTTCGCCATCTGGATGACTAGATTTAGAAGCATTCTTTTACATATGCTGTTCAGTTAGCTATTCCTATGCAAATTTTCATGTTTCAATGCCGGTCGTCTTTCCTTTGCCAGATATACGATCATCAGGACACATCCAAGATGCCTCATGAACTAGCAAATGCTCTTTCGATTGAGCGTGAACCTGTTACTGATATTGAGATTCGCGTTCAAGCATTGGAGGCTATTTATTTGATCGTCTTACTGGTGAAGTTGTATTAAAATTTTTTGAACCTATTTACTTTATATAGAATCGGCTAAAATGCTATTTCAATTTCTGCTCTCCGATGCCAATGCTAGAATTGGCTAGCAACTAACGCGTGGAGTACGCGTAATCTCTCAAAACATTGATCCCGGTTCTAAACATGGAGTTGAGCTTTGAGCAATGAAGATTTCAATACATTGATTACTACTCAAATCTTATTGTCTGTATTCTGTAATATTTTCGTGCAGGAGGCTGGCCGAAGAGCCTTTTGGTCTATTAATGGCCCAAGGATTTTGCAAGTAGGATACGAAGATGAGGAGGATCCAAAAGTAATGGAAGCTTACGAGAGAGTTGGTGCCCTGGTAATCCACTCTACTTCTCGTATTTTTTCTGTCTCTCCCTCCTCCATCGGTCTTTGGGGAGGGGTGGACAAAAACTGTGAATCGCTGAATGCTGATACTTCTTTTTGGTTTTACAGTTGATCGAAACAAGCGGGGCCGAGTAAAGGTCGACTACATCATTTAATACAGTCGAACATTCCTTTAGGATCGTTTGTTGCTGAAATATATATGCTTCCGATAGAAGAAAAAGAATTTAGTTTGTATCTTCTGTTTTTTTGATATGTAGGAAATGTATGGACTTCATGGTTTGATTTTATTGATATTAGGGAATTTAGATCATGATCTAAACCCTTTTTGTTTTTCATAAATGACAGTACGATTTATGAGAACGAGTTTTTGTTATAGTTTTTATTATGAAATAAGTTATGTCAATTTTATGGTAATATTTTTATTTCGAACATTGTTCATCATCGTTTATCGTTATCTATGTCATCATTTATTATCAACACTTAAATAAGGGTATATTATCTTTTATTCCTCCCTAGATCTCGATTATGGCATATACGACTGATAATCCGAGATACACTTCATTTGATTGATAATGAATTAATGAAGATGATAAATCAAATAGACAAAAATGCAAGATTACCCATTTTTAATGTCGGTAAATTCTGAACAATTTCTCCTTATATGCAATGTCTGCTTCATTTTTGAGAGTGATCAGAAGATGAACAAAAGCTTACCTACAGCACAATTTCAGCCATTCTCCTAATTCAGTAATAGTATCAGTTTAATGGCACTCTTTTACTTCAAAATTAGGGTTCAGGAAGATCCTAAATGAACTGTAAAATAGCATTAAATTACCTAAAATCCTCCGTATCTCTTCGAAATTGATATTCAAATAAAAAAACATGAAATATGGACGGCGAACTGTTTGGATGTGATTCAAGCAGATTTTTCGTCCACCCAGTATTCTTAATGTTCTTCATCGTTAAAAATTCAAATTCCATAAAACCATCACGCCAAAAAAAATAGTGGGGGAAGCCTTCTCTCAACTATCAGAGCCAGGTTTCGATCCTGGGACCTGTGGGTTATGGGCCCACCACGCTTCCGCTGCGCCACTCTGATTTGGTGATATATGTTTCCAAGTTTTTAGATTTAAATTAAGCTATATTTGTTGAGGAGGCATAAGCACAACTTCCGTAATTTAAATTTAATTATTTATTATCTAATTATCTTCATTGCACATATAAAAACTCACATGTATTTCTTTCAAAGAAAAACTCACTTTTATTCATAGACCAAAATACTATAAGCTCGCCTCAACAAATGATATATTATTGAATATTTTCTCAAATTATAATTAGTTTATGAGTTTTTTTTTAAATAAATAAAATTCAATTATTTTAAAGTAAATTATTGTCAAGATTTCTTTTGACTTTGTACTTGAGAGTCATTCTCCATACAGCCTGAGTAGGGATGGAGGAAGGGTAAAATTATAGTGTATTGCATTGTATCTGCCCCAGTTGGGCTGGGTATTGGTTTGGATTTGGTAGATAGTCGGTGGATATGGGTATGTGTATGAAAAGTGCTACCCGCAATGAATAGTGAGTAGATTGTAGGTAAAAGGTCTTACCCGCCTCATAACCACCCGCTGCGCACCATACCCACCCCCTCGCCCTATACCCGTCTACCATATATCTACAATGTACTAATCTATATCAATTTTGTATATTTTTTATTAAAAACTACCAAAAGAATATTAATTTATTTTATTACATTGTACGGTTTAAACAATATTAGATGTACGATTAAATTTGTATGGATTTATATGTATATAACACGAACTTGAAGTAAATATGAAGCAGGTATAAGGTAGGTATACCCAGTTGGCTACAGTGGGTGAAGATGTGTTTGAATGCATATTGCATACCCATGTCACATGTGTGGGGTATTAAGCGTGTGTATTGAAAATTCTACCCACCGTGGGTGGTGGATATGAAAATATTAGGTGAATATAAATATAGAAGAGGGCATACTGCATCTATCCACCCATTTTACCATCTCTAAATTCGAGCAAATATATCAATATATAATAAGACGATAGCTGAAAAGATATACAACCTAATTCCCTTGAGCTTAAGCAACAATTGGACTATGATTTCTCATAATTATTATTTTTCATTTGTACTATTTAATGTGATTTTATTTAGAATCCTTTTAGATAAGGTATAACTTTATATAAAGTTGAGTATGAACTAATGAATTAATGTATTCAAAATGGTGTTATGCATGTGCCATATTCTTCTGAAATGCCAAGTAGTCATGTAATAAGGTAGTGGTTACTAGTTAGTAGTTAGGCATTATTTAGTGATTCAATGATTGGTTAATTGCTATTGGAAGTTTCTATGGGATTTCTCACTTAGGGATGATACATTATAGAAGTATCATTTGTAAACAATTACAACTAAAGAATTTCTTCATGAAAAAGGTCATTATTAATTTATTATTTATGTTGTGCAGTGTCGTGTTTGACGGGTTGTACTTTTGTGCCAAAAATCGATCGCTCATGCTTCGTATTGATTAGAGGTAAAATCTGAATTTGTTTTGTGCGACAGACGGGTGTCCCACACGGTTATACTTTGTGCCATGTATGTCTTGTAATGGATTATATCATGCCATGCCAAAGGCGGGTCGTGTCTGCAATTCCCGCATTTTGGCCCGACAATGCCCATATCTCCTACAAGTCCACCACGATCACACTCTTCCTGTGGTTGCACCTAAAGATGGAAGTGCATTAGGTTGGCATGCAAGCCGCCTAAACATGACATGTCTAGGGCTTAGTATATTTTGAGCTATAGCTTGATTCGATACGACATCAGAATCAGATGCATGGGTTGTGGGTGGGCAACCTAAAATGAAGAAAAAGCATGTCACAACCCTTGGCAGGAGAGAGGCTTTAGACTATGTAAACGAATCGTCCTAGTTAGCATGATACTTGACACGATATTAAAGCACAAATTTTTGGCCAACCCCTTTTACAGGGTCTGGGAAGGGTGGGTAAAAGCTTGAGTACATAAAAGGTAGCTACTGAGACTATAGACATAGGTCTGTCGTTTCCAACTATTTATGTCTTATGTCATGTGATCCGAGAGGTGCAACTTAGCAAGTCATTCCTAATTTTTTCATCCCATGTGTTTTTAAGTTGAACACAATTCCTTTTTTTCGTCCATTATGATGCTTTCTAGTCCACCCTTCTCAAGGGTGTATCACTAATTTTTTTTTTTTGCACATGGTCAAAACCATCTTGTAAAGAGATGTGCAACCCTCAGCCTATCCCTAATGACCCTCCACTTATGCCATCCGACTTGTATTTGATGCGTTACAGAGGGAGTATAAACCAACGAAAGAAAACACACAATTCATACAGTTGATCTCACTCCCTCTCTATCCAATAGATTGCAATTTTAATAATTGACACAAGAATTACAAAAATCAAGTCCACTAAATTGAATGAATGAGATACAAAATAAGAGAAAATTAAAAACAATGTATGAATAAAAATTAATTTAAATGGTAGGCACCGAGCACACACTAAAATAAAAAGTGTGACAATTTTATAAGATACTTCAAAAGAGTAGATCTTTGAAATTTAAATATCATTAAATAAATAAAAAATTAATTAATTAATAAATATATCTTTTTAGCTTACCATTTGACAGGTCCACAGTTTCCAGAAAGAATATCTCAAACTCTTAATTAATTTCAACTCTTTTTTTTTTCTTTTACTTTTTAGGTTTCCGATTTTTCCTCCTTTTAATTTCCCCCAATTATAAAACCCTAACTATCATTTATTCGCTTTTAACCTTCTTTGTGGCAGACTTTCTCTCTCTATTTTCCTTTTTCTAAACTTATTTTCTCTCTCTTATTCATACTCTCAAAAAATCAATATTTTCTCCAATAATTTATTACTTTTTTTCAGTCAAATCAATTGATCCAGCTTCATAACTGCAAACCCTGTCTCCTTCTTCCTATTCTTCTATCTGGGTCAGGTCTTCTTCACCATTAAAATTTATCTTTTTATTCATTTATAATTAAAATTAATATATAATCTCTGGGTATGCAATTTTAAGATTTTTGAAGATAATAATCTCATCTTTTTTGTGAAAAAAAAGATGAAGATGGGTGGTAGTTTAGAGGTATCTGATGAAGTATTGGGAACTTTTGCACCAATTATTGTGTATTGGTTATACTCTGGGATTTATGTGTTGTTGGGTTCTTTAGATAAATATCGTTTACATTCAAGGAAAGATGAAGATGAGAAGAATTTGGTGTCTAAATCTACTGTTATTAAGGGTGTTATTCTTCAACAAACTGTTCAAGCTATTGTTGCTATCATTCTCTTTGCGGTTAGTTTCTTTTTTTGCTTTTAATTTGATCTAGTTTTTTCTGTGTTTTTGGTATTGATTGATTGTTTGATGAATTAGATAAGAGGGTTTTATTTGATTTTGAAAATTTGACTTTGTAATTAGCTCTGGGTTTAATTGGTTTAACTTAGTTGAATTGTTTTTTACCTTTAATTGTAGCATGATGATGAGAATGATTTTGGTTGCTTGAATTTGTGTGGTTGAATTGAATGTTTCCTAGTTGTTCATGGGCTGTTATTGTACTAATGTTGCTTACTTCCTCTGTGCCATTTGAATTTGCTACACTATATCTATAAAAACTCCCACTTTGATTCGAGTAATGCGGCGCATTCAATAAGAGTATATGTTTTGTTCTTAGTTTATGGCTATTTAGTGCATCTTACTTAGGGATTATGATGTGCTTAAAATAGAGTTTTGATATTCTATATACCATGGGTAATTCACTTGATACTTGTAACCTTTCACAGATTACTTCCCTCATTACTCTTATGGCCTGTTTGGTAGGTGGTATTAAATGGTGGTAATAAGAATGAAAACTAGTGTAATTTTGGTTGAAATGTCCCTTACGACGTTATGCTTGTCCTACTTCAATCATCTCATTTTTTTCATTAATTTCATTCCAATGCATTACCATTTGTAGAGGTGATATTAGGTGGTAATGGAAATTTGTAAAAAAAATTAATTTTGTGATCAAAGTTTCACCACAATGTGAACGACATGGAACTTTTGATGAAATTTTACACTATATATCCCATTACCACTATTTAGTACCACTAACCAAACGGGCCGTTAAGCGTGCTCATAAGTGTGTGCTAGTAGCTGCTCAATGCCATTCATAGTTACTATTAGATTTTCCTATTTTTATAGCTGTGTGTGTACAGTGTACCCAACTTGTACCAGAATTGGTAAGATTGAGTATGCCTCCCTATGGAAAATGGTAAATTAATGAAGTATAAAACTGGCTTATTAACAATCCCTCTACTATGGAAAGAGAATCTGTGCAAAAGAGCCTATTTTAATGAAAAGTTCTTTTAAAAAAGATGTCTGGGATCTCTTCTAGAAGATGTGACATTCGCTTATATATCAAGAGCAAACACGTTATCTCCTACTCACTGGGAACTAGAAAGTGGAATGAATACTATGAGTTGTGCTTAAGTTGCTAAATATATATTGGGAAAGAATTTGAATTTTTAGGATAGGCTTCACCAGCTTTTCTTCAAATGGGAATAAGAAATGGTTGGCAAGTATGTGATTTGTGAACTTACGATAGATCCTATGGCTTTATGACATTTGGACATGTGATTATCTATACTTATATAGTGTACCAATAAAAATTGCTAGACTTATATTTTGTGTGAAGTCTTAATGCGATTTTGATGATTTTCAGTCCTTCTCGGGCTTCCGCATAATTTCATTATTCCATTACCTCAATTCAATTAAGCAATTCCCACCTTGGCGAGGCCTTTCTTTTCATGGGGATGGGGGAGGGGGAGGAGGAGGGGTTCGAGTTTCTCATTTTTTTAATACTATGTCACGGAGATAGACCCAGCTATACTTCACAGTACACACATACCGTGTACCCAAAATACGTTGCTTCTGTTTTGATCCCTTCCTTATTTTTCTTTAGAGATTTAATACCAATGTCCAAGTCTCAATCCAAAAAAAAAAGGGTTGGCCGCTTGTACCTAGAATTTTAACTCCTATCATCATCCCCAAATGTTCTCTTTTTCTATTCATTTTATAACACGCCATGCGCTTGTATGAATGCAAACTTATCATATCCCTTTGCAATTGTCATCAAATCACCTTTGGTCTCTTTATTTAAACTGTACCAAGCTCTAACCTTCCACCATCTTTCCCTTTTTTGAGATACCTTTCCTATTTTAGCTATTATTTTGATTTAAAATTACAAAAGAATAAAACAAAGTTCTATAATTATGTCTATAAGTGGAAATATTATTGTATGATATTTTGCTTTAAGATTGGGTTTTTGCTTTGCAAATGTCTCGTCCATCTCACGTATTCATTTAAGTGAAGGTTGTGTCCTTGTAAATGAATCCTGTCATGATCCTGTATATGAATCCTGTCATGATCTTGATATACACATTTTAAATATTAACTATAGTTGTTTATGCTCACATTTCTTTGTGAGATTGCCTATTCAATCCTGTTGAATGGAGGAGTAGATGGGACTAAACCCACTAAGCTGGTGGACCAAAAACATACTCCCTTTCAAGAGTAATAATAGAATGAGTTTGCAGTCTTCACACCCAGTGTCACATGATTTGCTGATCTTCTACCGATTCGCAAATTGGAGAAAGCAAACTGTGGTCGGTTTTGGGCTATTTGTTAGCCATTTTGAGAAACTGCAAATTTAAAAAGTGAATTAGCTTACGAATTATGTTAAATTGTTCATACCGGTTAGTTTGATTACACTACCTCCAATACACTCATAGACTCACCAGCAACTTGCAACATAAATCCCACCTTTTACCACCGCTACAACATTTTCTAGCCTCCTATCTGCTGACTTGCTTTTCTCTAGTTCTCTTTGACTATGGTGGGAAATTCAGTGATAGAAAATAAAGATAGAGGAGTAGAGCTGAGTTTATAGTGGCAAAGGAATTTAGGTAAGTTTACATTAGTTTTATCAATGTTAGATTTGTTGAGTGATTTAGGATGTACTCCTTGGTCATAGTGATTTTGGTCCACATGACCTTTTTTTTTGAGGCAGGTCGACATGGCCTTAGCTACTTTTTTAAGGAGAGAAAATCGACATGGTAACAAGTCGTGGTTTTTTGGTCCGGTCATCATTTTTTGATCAAGTCATTTGGTCTTGGTCTACCCATGTGAAGGGTTTTCCTAGCACTAAATATTTTCAAGAATATTATCGGTTTTGAATTTTTACAAAGTTAATTCTTCTTTTAATAATAGACCAATGTACACTAAGGCTTCAATGTGAAAAAATATTGACCCGAAACACAACTTGATAGGTATTGGGCTCCAACCAAAAATGATGACGTGGAACTCAAAAAACTGCCCAAACTCACAAGAAGTTTATATGAGTTGGGTTTGATTTTGGTCGGGTTCATTCACTAATATCTGATTTTTGTTCGGATTAGGTTGGTTTTAGGTCATGGGATAACTTTTGGTTATGATCCGTCAATGTTTTGTTGAGTTTCAAGTCTATTTTGAGTTGCATCAAAATATGACATGTTTAAGAGAAAGAAATATGGCTATAGACTATAGAGCAAGTGGGATACTTTTACTTAGATATGGGGCAATCTCACATGGATAACTATAAAAAGCAAATGAAGCAAAATGAACTGAACAAAGAAAGTCCTAGTTTTTCCGTTTTATTTGTTATTCAGCAATGCTAGGTGTGCATTCTTTACTAATTTTTCTCCCCTTTGAGTCTTTTCTGAATTCCGACTGTTTTTGTCAGTTGTTCTTAACTTGCAATTGTCCTTTTTTTTATATGGTAAATGAAATCCTTTGTGTCGTTCAGGGACAAAACTAGAAAACAAATTCTGGGGGACCAAAAAATATTTTTTTTAGAGGAGGGACCAAAGATTTTGTTTTTTTTTTTTTGGGGGGGGAAGGGGGGTCGCCCCTGCCTGTTCAACTTCTCACGTATGCTTAATGTTCTGGTTTACCGAATTAAACTTCTGGTAACGGTTGTGTTTTCAGTTATCACCTTTTCTGGGTTTCTCGCTGACTGAACATGCTTTCAACGTAGGTGACAGGAAGTGCTGATGAAGCTTCGAAAGAGCAAAGAACATCTCTGATTGTTCTTATTTGTCAATTCATCGTAGCCATGATCGTCTTAGATACGTGGCAGTATTTCATGCACCGATACATGCATCATAACAAATTCTTGTACCGCCATATCCATTCTCAGCATCACCGGCTTGTGGTCCCATACGCTTATGGGGCTCTTTACAACCATCCTTTAGAGGGACTTCTCCTCGACACTATTGGAGGAGCCTTATCCTTCCTCGTCTCAGGGATGTCCCCACGAACCTCCATATTCTTCTTTTCCTTTGCAACCATCAAGACAGTAGATGATCACTGCGGTCTATGGCTTCCCGGAAACCTCTTCCATACATTCTTCCAAAACAACACCGCGTATCATGACGTGCACCACCAGCTTTATGGTAGCAAATACAACTTCTCACAGCCGTTCTTTTCCTGGTGGGACCGGATCCTAGGAACACACATGCCGTACTCACTAGAGCTTAGAGAAGGTGGTGGATTTGAGGCACGACCCAAGGATGACTAATATTCGCGTGCTGTACGTCATACATGTACCACTATTCGCTAGTTCTCTAATTTCGTTTTGAGCTACCTTTGGTATGTGTTGGTTTATGTAATTAATTCGTGTCTATATGAAGTTTTTTGACGCATGAGCAGAAGATTTAATGGTATAGAGTTACGAAGTTCAGCATTACCTTCTCCGGAATGGCTGCTGGTTTTTTCCGGCGTTCTGATTCATGTCATCTTCTTGGTTGGATTATCAACAATGTATTCATTTAATTAGTTCAAATCTTTTTAGATAATGATCATCAGTGTTATTACCCAATTGTTTCTTTATGACTGGAAAAAACAGTTTAATGAAAGGATTGTTTTTACTAACAGAAATCAGTTTATAGTTGCTTTATGTTCTACTGCTTATTTGATATCTTCACTTAGAGCCTAGAGGTGTTCATTCGGGTAATCGGGTCAATTTTCGGTCAGGTGTTTCGGGTCGGTTTAGATTTGGGTCTTGTGTACACATGATTTTTACATTATTTAAAATTTATTTTGAAGTTGGGATTGGTTCCAAGATCGGGTAAATATCAAGTTATCGGGTGTGTCTTGTACATCTTTATATTCACTGTTGTTTTATTAATTCCCTTTTTAATCTTTTTTAATTCAATCTCTCAGCATAATAATCAAAAGCTAAAAGTCATAAGCTATTCATAGTAGCTTATGAAAACCTGGCTTTAAAACTATTTACAAACAGTTTTTAACTGTTTGACCAACCAAAATGTCAAAAATCTAAAAACGAATAAAAAAAACAAACCCAACTTCATTTCTGATGAATTTTTCCCTTTTTAGCTGAGTGATTAAATTTTGAAGCAATGGTGAACCAAAGGGGAGAATCTAATGTGTTATAATTGATACAAAAAAAGTTGACTCACAACAATAATGAAGTACAAGCTACATACAGAAAAGCAAGTATAAAATTCTGTCCAGAAAAATTTAGGAATTATTATAAAAACTAAAACATTTTAAGGTTCCTAAAATTTTAATAATCATAAGGACAAAATAATACTTAAACATAGCAAATACTAGCAATGATAAAAAGACAGCTATTGGATATACAAAAGATCAGGGCCTAAATTTTGTCTTTGTCTATGACCAAATCCACCCATCTTAGCTTCAACTTGGAACCTTGTAACAGGACCGAATGAATCCGAAAGCCTGTGCGTTCTCTGAGTCTCCGATTTCCCTCTAGGCGGAGTTCTTCGATGAACTTCTCTGGCAACATTCACAGCTTTCTGGCTCTTACACCCTAACAATTTACTAGCGACCGGTTTTTGAACCTCCTTATTCATACATGAGCCGGGTTTTGAGCCCATTCTATGTCGAGTTGGGTGTAACCCACTAGTTGTTTGATCTTCCGAATCAGAACCAAAAGAGAAATCTACAGCACTAGCTGTCACAACGCTCCACTCGATGCTAGCCTCGCTAGGAGCATACCTGGTTGTTGGGGTGACACTCCCATCCGAATGGAGTATCCGAGGGGTTTGCATAATCGGGTTTGCTGTGCATGATAGGCACTCGATCTCAAATAAGTCGGAACTAGCATCACTTTCCGTATCCTTATAAATCTCACTAGGAGCACCGGAAGTGTTCGATTCCTCTGTTCGAGGGATTGAATCCCACGCTAACATATTTAGCCTCTTTTGTAGGCTAAATCTTTTACTCCCCTCATCGAAATCACTAGACCCGAACACATCTAGTGATTTCCTCGTATCCTCTACTTCCATAAGGGTTGGAGAATCTGAGACCGGGAAGATAAATGGATCCGTGTTGTCCAATACTCGAAGCTTGTTCAGTCGTGTGATCTCAGCAGTGTCGAGACTTGTCTTGATTGATCTCGGTATCACTTTACTATACCTCGACCCTAAGGGAACTTCACTAAACCCGACTTTGCTTACATGATCTTTAAACTCTCGATCAATATCGACAGATTTCTTTACACAACACGAGCACGAAAGTAATGAAATCATTCCTGCACCCTGTAGTTTGCTGTTATTATTATTCTTTTTACTCTCGTTGTTAGTACTAATTCTCGATGGTGTTCTATTAAAACGCTTCAGAAGTGCACTCTGACTATTCGAGCTATACTCAGACTGATTGCTGCTAGGAGTTCGAGACTGAATCGATCTCGGTTTAGTGTGAACACTGCTGCTGACGATACCAACCTGTTGTACATCACTAAGATCTTCATCGTTTATTTCCATCGTTTGGTACTTTGTACTTCTTGACCTTATCGAGCTGTTATTATTACGCGTTTCTGTTATTCCACTGTTGAAGTACTTATCCGCACTAAAAACATCGATTTCTCCATCATCAACCTTTTTTTCCCTCGAGTTTTGGGGATGATCATGCTTGGTAGGTACTAAGGTTTGGCTCGACTCAACGAGGCTACGAATGTAGTTTTCCTCGGAGCTATTAAGGTAGGAGGAAAAGGAAGCTTCACGGAAGGTAGTAGGGTTATTTTCGGAGAGCCAAGAAGGCGGTAGGCGGGTGTTTGTGGACGATGAAAGTGAAGCCATACATACAAGTAATTAGGAATGGATTTTTAGGCCACTTTTAAGGATTATGAATAGATTGGAAATATGAAGAGAGTTCAAGATGTGGGAGATAATGACTCTACAGAGAATTTAAAATAGAATGTGATAATATATATAAAGGGAATACTAATAACAAACTAACACATCAAATTGTAGCAAGCAGATGGCTACAAATACTGAAAATGACTAAACATTTAAGATGTCTAGGGAGTAATTGGTTCAAAGGAGAAAATAATGGATGGTAAAAAAGCTTGAAGTTTTATAGAATTTGCTCCTATATTTTGTGCATGGATGATTTGATCAAAGTGCTAGTTGTCACTAGTTCGAGGTGAATCCAGAATACACGTATATAATGGGTTAAAACTTGCCTTTGCACATGTGCTGAATCTATTCGAGTATTTTTATGTGTTGTATTATGTTATGCAATTTAATTTTAGAAAGATTTTAATCAGATGACCTGAGTCATAATTTAGGTAGGCTCAGACCTAAATTCCCTGTTATCCTTATCATTTGAGTTTTCAAGCATTGGTGATTGATTAGAGCCAAGGCTCAAGATAAGGAATTAAAAATACAAGTCAATGAGAAATGAAAATGGTTTGTTAGAGGTTATCAATCAAACCTACCTCACTTGGTAATATAATATTTCAAAATCTTAACTCTTTTAAGTGTTTAGTCATGGACTTGTAATTGTAACTTGGTAACTCATAGAAACAAAAATTTGCAATAAACCCTACAAAGACAAATTAAAGGTAAATGCCAAAAAAAATTGATCTACTCATACCGATCAAATCTTAAGAGCCAACACATGCATCTAAGCTTCTTAACAAGGGATAATTTCTGGACCTATCTAGTCTATGATTCAGATCATTTGATTATGTACCAACTTTTAAAAATTAAAGATAAATAGTTGAATTATCTTATACTAGTATTCTGAATTTATCTCGACTTGATAATTGCTTAAATAAGATTGTAAATTTGTCCCAAAAGAGTTAGAGAAATTGAATAAGAGAGAGGACTAGCAAGGAATAAGTAATGTTGAATTGTATGTTTGTTGATTTGCATATATCATGACAGTTGGAGTTTTAAAAATTCAACAACATTAAAGTAATGTGAAATACTTGATTTTGGCTGCTTTTAATACTTGGATTGTGATGTGATCTCTTACCAATCACTCCGGTCCTCATATACAAAATTCCTTCCTATAATGAATTAAATTTTCACTAAATGAAATATTTAAATGATAATTATATTTCGATTTATTAATTTAAATTTTAGCACTATCGGATTAATTTGATTAAAAAATAGTTCTAGTTTTAAAAGTATAGTTAAATACAGATATAGATATAGATGAATGAGTATGACTAAAATGTAAGAATAAACGATGAGCGTTAGGTTGCAATTATCTTAGTAAACCTTAGTCACATCCTATGATCTCGATCGAAAATAAATTCTCGTGAGTGGTGTTCTAATCTAAGAATAAAATCGTGTAGATGATCACTAAAGATATTTATTTATATAAAGAAAACCTCAATCTCTTGTGATTAAGGCTTTGATATTGATGTTGATTCGATTAACAAATGGAATAAAATAGAACCCGCTTAATGATAATAGTACATGTTATATATTATATATGGTCCCTGCTTAAGCCTTTTGTTTTAACAAAGTTCAATTAGTACAATTAAATGTGCAACAGAATGTAAGTTATACATCTGCATCCATCATTTATTGCATTTCTAAACAAAATGGAATTGTTAAACACTTATACACATCAATTACAATAATAGCTAGTCTCTTAAGAGACGTATCTCAAGTACATTCATTAAATATTAATGTCTACTTACTATATTTTTACTATCTAGTTATATTATTCTTAATACTTAATTACTGTATCCTTAATTAAATAATCCAATTCATATTCTTCATGAATTTTTTTTTCATTAAGTAATCCAATTTTTTTTTTCATATTCTTCAATTAAATAATCTAATTACCGTAGGCTTTTAGTCATATTCTTCAATTCATCAATTTCTTTTTCATTAAAGAATCCAATTTTTTTCATTATAATTTTATCCATGTTACCGTAGCCTTTTAGTATATCATCATCATCATATCCTATGTATCTTATTTATAGAAATATTATGGTCAAGGTTTGGAGAGGGACGAACGGCAGCAACTCATACCCATAAAAGAGAGCACAGCCAAAGAGTCCTTTAATTTGAAAAAGAGTAAGATAAGATTATGCCAGAGACGACATATAGTACTCCCTCCGTTCCTTTTTGTTTTTCCACCTTACTAAAACGGGCAGTTCCATAAGTTTTTCCACTTTAGAATACTTTTCATTTTTAGAAAGTTTTCATGCCACTTTTACCCCTTAAAACCCCACTTTCCTTACTTCACATTACTATTTAATTATTTTCTCTCTCATACTTCCAATACAATCATTACATTACACTATTATTTAATTATTTTTCTCTCATACTTCCAATAAAATCATTATTTCCTACTACTATATAATTAAAATAATACCCACTACTACCTAAGATTCCACTTTTATTAATCTTGGTGAAAAACCCAAATAGGAACATCAAAAAGGAACGGAGGGAGTATATCATAAGTGATAATTCATGCATGATATAAAAGCTTAGCAAAAATAAAATTGTAGTCATAAAGAAGTTTCAAGCCTTAATTCACATGATTTTGTATTTATGTGAAGGCAAAAAGGACGGCAAACAAATTATACAATCTTGTTTTTATTCAATCTAAGAGGAACACATCACAAGCCATATTTTTTACTTCTAGAATTTTTGCTCAAATTAACAAACCTTAATTCGCATAATTTCTTATCTTCCAAAATATAATCCGCATAGACTTAGATTTATTGTGCAAGCAAGATAATAAAGAACAATTGTCATTATTAGCGATTTAATTTTTAAAATTACTATTAATTAACTGTTTTAACTTACTATCGGGGTCTGCCCTAAGGCTGGGCAAGAGGGGCCGTCGCCTAGGGCCCTATGTCAAAAAAACAAAATTAATAGTTGTAGAAGATCTATATAAATTATAAATTGCAAAGAAAAAGGGTTTTAATATGTCATTTTGCTCAGAATCCCAAAATATCTAGGGCTGGCCCTACTTAGTATTTGAATTTACATAGAGTAAAAATCACATTGTCAATAATCTCTTTGTATTAATAAGATGTCACCAGTTATATATCCTACTTGGAAATGGAAAACATAAAATATAATATGAAACAAAATGCTAAAGTCGGGATTTCGGGTCATTTGAGCAATACTTAGAGCAAATATTAGTATTTACTCGGATTGGATGTTTGGGTGAATTTCAGGTATGATATCTCGGTCTAGTTAATTTTAATTTTAACATGTATATAACTTGACAATATTTTGAGACGGTTTAAGACTTTAAGTCGTTATACTCAATTCCATTAATCGTGTTAATTTTGAATAGTTCTACAACCTATACTATACTACTACTCTCTATTCTTTAATGTTACCTCATATTTTCTCCGTTCCATAATACTTGTTATTGATAGCTACATTTTCACGCACAATATTTCAAACTCAATAGCAAGTTTTATAAATAACTTAAAAAATTCTAATGTATTTGAGCCATATATTACAAATTTTAAGAGACAAAAAAATAGAAATATAATAAGATTAAAAATTGCACTGACTTTAATGACAGAAGAGGGAACAAAACTATGAGTACGGACGTATATGAAGTAAGTGATAAGGAGGCCCGCCCTATATTATTCCCCACCTGTTCTTCAGCTGCAATGTGAAATCAGCTACTACGTGTGTCCCACCAAATTTATATTTTATATTTTATTTAATTTAATTAAATTTCCTTTATTTTTATTTTTTTCAATACTAAAGATGAATTGGTAAAAACACAGTCATGTAAGAAAATAGTTAATCATTCTTATGTGTCTCTGTTTATAAGATGAATTTTGAGATTTTTTTATTTTATTTGTTTTAATATTATGTATTCTTATCTTTATAGTTATTTACAAATAACAGTTAATTATTTGTAAATAACATTAAATATATAGTGTCGTATAAGGGTAGAATAAAGAAATTGGATTCATTTATGATGGATATGTGTATGATTGAGCATGGAGATTTTAAAGATTTGTTGGTTGTTTCATGTCCCAAAATTAATTTTGTGGTTCTTATTCATGCTATGTCTTTTTTGGGGGGTTAAAGTTTGGTGTAATCTTCCTACTCCGAAATTAATAATTTTATGACATCAAAATGTTTTTAATTAAAATAAATGCAAATAAGACATGTGGTGTCGGCTACAAATTTTTGGTACTTTTGTTGGATTATGAGAAGGTTGAGGAAATTTGTTAGATTTTGTGAGAAGAATGCGATTTGTGAAGGAATAGATAAGAAGAAAAAAAAAAAGAAATACTAGCATTTATTTTGTCTATTAGGAGTAGAAAAAATTAATATTAATAATCAAACATTTTACCTATTTGTTGTAAATAATCTCAGCTTTTAATTATTTTTTAATAAATTAATCTTTGTTCTTAGTTTGCTATCAGCATATTAACAAGGTATGGGCAAAAGTTGAATTGTTATAAAATAAAAGGTTATACTGATGGATAATTAAGGGTAAAGGTAAGATTATTAAAAACAATTTAGATGTAAAATTATTTACAGCCGATGTATGAAAGATTGGATTAATATAGTAATAATGAATTTTTTTTATTGTTTGATAGGATTATTGTTTGGTGAAAAATAGCTAGAATTATTTGCTTATCTTTATTCGAAATGATATGTATCGACATCGAAAAGAATGTTTGATGAGCATGAGATGGTGAGAATGGCTTAGACGAAATATGTGAGCGTGAAGGTGAGCAATGGAGAAACGATGAGATTGTCTTGTATTCACATAAGCAAAGTAAAGGCCGGATGAGAAAGTTGTGGAAGGCGGGCAGTAGCATGCGGAAGCAGCTGCTCCAACGACACTTAAGGCAAAAAGTACGTTTAGGCTCGTGATCAATCAACGACTTAGGACTATTTCGAGTGTAACATTTTTAAACGATTCTCTTTCTTGCGGTTCACTTTAGATTTATAAGAATTGTGTATCTAATTCTATTGGTCCGGTTGCCATCATCGAGTTTTTCCAATTCCGCTCCTAAAGAGTGATTGATTTCCTCGAGCATTTACCATCCTCATCCATGTCTTGTGACAAAATTACTTACATGAAGAAACAAAAACGGCAGTGTATAGTGATGAGTCCTAAACGCACCTTCACCATCCACTGCCATACACGCCATGTTTTTATCAATATCATCATTCATGGCGTTATTCAAATCCTTTCCATTTCTTTTATCCGAATTACTTCAAACACGCTCTTTGTTTAGTCGAATGAGCGACTAAGACTATCAGATCTGTGTCTTGTTTTTAAGATTAGACCCGGCTGAAGATACACAAATGAACTAATGAATAAGTAGTACACAGAATCAACAAAAACTGAAGGGAGTCTGCAGATTTTAGAACAGTTCCGCTCAGCAAAGGGGAACTATACGTCTAAACCAGTAGTTATCTCTATTGCTCAAATCTAATTATGATGATGGCTAGCAACAATACGAAGCCAACAAGCACAGGGAGCCATCAAGAATACCATCGGTCGAAGGAACCAATGACAAGAACTGCGTACATCCAGTAACAGTAATCGCAATACTTTCGGTTTGAGAAACGTGTGTTACTGGTATGACTGAAGTTGATAGGTAAAGCATGGGACTCACGGGTTTTGTTTTATCATTATCGTTGTGTAGATGTGCTATTACCTCCGTCGACAGTCCAGTACTGCTTAACTGCAACCAGGATCTTCTCAGAAACCAACGGACCGTCCTCGTGATCCACCATTCTTGTCTCCCACCTCATACCAGCTACTATCTTTTTTACCTTCACCAACATGTCAACTTCATCCCGAATTATTACTGCCCCTTCAGGACGCAAAATACGGTCCATTTCTATAAGCATGTCTTCAAAGTTGCATCTGCATTCATCAGCGGAAATTTTCAGAACAGCACAAACAAAATAGACAGATACTACCCGCAAAATGTATACCGCACCCTTCGCGATTTTTTTCTCTTAGGGGGGTTGGGGTGGGGGGGTGTTAAACGTACGCCATGTTTCAATAACATTTTTGGAAGGTAAGGGGAGAGGAGGGGAGGAAAGATAGATGTGTTCCTCCCAAGTCTTTCTCTGAAAAATGCATCAGATAGCGTGCAAAATGAAAGTGTAGCTATTAAAAAAACGGAGGATAGTAACTATATAGGTTTCAAGCAACTTATCCTAAAGACCTCTACATCTATAGTTTTGTATGTATGAAAAAAGACTTACTTGTCTTTGTATAAACTGAAGACACCATTGGCATGAATCAAGTCATATGTCCTCGGGTATGTAGAGAAACCCTCACACCTACAACAATCAGGAACCAAGTCAATCAAAATCTAGAAAATCTCGAGAATCCAATAAGGCTTGTCAAAGGTCAGAAACGATCACGCACCAGTCATGATAGATGCCGATCAGCCCTCGCTCAAATACAACACCTAAGGTATCCTTTTCAGCTATTGTCGGCATGACGTTCATAACCCACGATTTGGAAGAATGAATTGCAGCAGCAAAACCTCCTAATCCAGCATTCATATCCATAATGTTACGGTATCTACCAGTGTCAAGTAGGCTATTGACTTTTTTGTAAGCCTTGACGTGTTTTTTCCACAAACTATTGTCCTTCAAGTATGCATCAACTGAAACTCCAGGAACAGACCCACTAGCAATTCTGGGAGGCACAGCATATAACCTCTCAGGAAACGGCTTCAGCTGCTCGCCAGAACCATCACTAGGGAATGGTGTGACACAAGTTTCCATTTTCTTGTACCTGTGAACAACAAAAGGATGAATTAAAAATTTAAATTAAGAAACCAAAACAAGAAAATATGGGTTCACAACATAAATAACTCAATTGAAGACTCTCCTGTCACCCCATAAACATTATTGTTCTCATCGAAGAAGAATGAGGTACGGTACAAAAAGGGAGAAAAAAAAAAACCTCCGACCTATGAAATCGTATCCTTTGGTGATCCTATACCCCATGAGATATCTAAAGTATAATTAGAACGCAACCATCAAATAAAACAAACTTAAGCACCTTGAAGCTTATGCGTACAGTACACCATATAGTCAGTCTGCGAGTAAACCAGATCTATATAATCCCTTAAGCAATAGAAGATAACTTCAGCCAGCTTGTACGGCTCATAGTTGAACTGGGACAGATAAACCCTCGTATACGTGTGTCAGACACTAGACACTCAACACTTCAACAAGGGTAAGTAATTTGTACCCGAAACTTCGATTGTCAAACAATACTACAATCGTCTTTAAAACATATTTTGAGAGGGAAACAAGTTTACAATAACCAAGTGCGTACGTGAGTATGTTTATGTGAAGAGCTCATGAAAATGTACTCAAAATCAAGAGGCCTCATTTTTTGGCTAACCAACACCCATTTTTGAGTAACATAGGATACAAAACTCCTCACTTTATATAAAGATAAGATTCATGACAATAAAGATGATTCCACAACAAATCAAGAGGACTCATTTTTTTGCTTAGCAACACCCTAACGGCTGAAGTTAATATCAAGAACAGCCGGCACCCAAAAGTGACAAAAGCAGCAGATTCTTTACAACTAGAACAATCCTTAGTAATTTGTAACACAAAATAATATTGCAAAAATAAAAGATGTTCTTGTTTTGTTCCTTGATAATGCAAGGAGACAGTTCCAAACATAAAACAGCTCACTTAAAAAATCCTTCTGGGCAGTATGGAAAGAACATGACATATCAGAGATAAAAAACTGAACTTAAAGTCGGACGGAGAATAAGGAAGACTTCCATTATAAAATGTAATATTTAGGAGAGAACATTACCAAACGTCATTAGGATTAGTGGCTTTACAAATGGTAGCCTGAGCGTCAGCTTGTCTTTGGCGACATGCACCGGCATTTCGACTCTTTTGCCAAATGGCAATTTCACCCTTCTCGTGTCTCTTCTCCCAGCAAAGAAGTTTAGCAACCTTTTCAATATTATCTTGTTCTTGTTTCAGATCCTCCTTGGGACGTTGCCATGATTGGTAATTATTCTTCCAGTTAATTGGAGGACCAGCAAGCACCCAATAGCCACCTGGTCGAAGAACACGATCAACTTCCATCATGTAAATCCCACCTGAAAAATGTAAGACCAAAATGTTACAAATTAGCTTCTTGAAAGGCTACGTTGCTGCAAATGATTCATATTTAAGAATGTCCTCTTCTCCTTTCTAAGACTATAGTGACCTATTGTTCCAAGCATAAAGACCTCCCAGGGGGTAAAGACTACAATTACAACGGCAAAAACTCACCATTTCCACCCCACGGGATTAAGCACCGAGAACAATGGGCCATGTCAAAAGCATTGGAAGGCTATGGCATTTTTATCGTTCCAAGAACACCTATAACAGCAGGTACTCCCCTTTCAAGAGCAAACTGAACTTGAGCCTCATGAGAATCTCTAGGTGCAAATGACATTGCAATGACATTTCTGCTCCAAAGGTATGCTCCCCAACTTGCAACCTAACACAACCAAATCGTTCAGCACACAAAAAAACACACTGGGGGTGTTTGACAATATAGCTTATTGGGCAATTTAGCTTTTTTTGATACAATTAGAGGGTTGGATGGTCAAACCGGTCAATGGTAATATTTGGTATACTAGCTGATTGAAACAACTTACAGTTATGAATAAGCTGTTTTTGAACAGGTTGCTCATAGCAACGGGTTCGAAATCAAAATCAGTGGGTCAAATCAACCACTGTAATAAACTATCAACCGTTTGCCAAAAGCCCCATTACATATTTTCATTTATCTGATCAAACAAATACTGGCAGAAATGATCAACTGAAAGAAGAGAAACATAACATACCCCACACCCAGTGTCTAAAGCTGTCCTAACTGTCCCATTCTTCATCGGAATCACGGACGCTAGTTGATCAATATATTTATCTGCTCCCTGAGGAAACTGTGTCCCACCACCTGGAAACCTAAAGACATTTCCTTCATATTGGATCCAGTTTTGAATGGCTTTCTCCACTGTCAATGCTTTATACGGCGCATTTGCATATGGTACATAATCACGACTCTTAGGCCAGGAAAACGGAGTTACATATCCCTTTGGAGCGGGGATAAGACAATGCATCTTCTCTTCTTCACTAGGGCAATGCCTTTCCCTGTAGACCATATTGTCTCTAGGAAACATCATAGCACGTTTTTGATCTTGACACGGAGTGTAATCCGTATACTTAGCCTTGCACGGCTGAATCACTTTCGTGTTGATTTCAGCATCACCAGTCTTAATTTCTCCTCCATGATGAGTCTCGAAATTCAAATTTGAAAGAACCGCACAATCTGCCCCACTTTTAGTAATCTCCATAGCAATACTATCTCCCTTCCCAAAACCACTTCTCTGCCATGCCCCTAATAGATAAAAGAAGCCGCATAGACCAACAACGATAAATATTGATATAGAACTTCTAGTCCTACTATCACCGGATGGTTTGTTCGCCATTTGCAACCTGCGACAATTACCATGTAAATTCAAGTTTGATCAACTAATATACCTGAAAGAATTATCATAATCAAATAAAACACCCACCAAAATCTGGGGGCATTTAACACCCCCACAATAGTACCATACATTGTTTAAGATAGATCAATAAAAATATTGAGAAGTATTTCAGAACTAGAGGCGTTCACTCGGGTAATCAGGTCGATTTTAGGTCACGTGTTTCGAGTCCGTTCAAAATCGGGTCTTATGACTGCATCAACTTTTACATAATATTAAGTTCATTTTGAAGTTGGGTCCAATCGAGTTCAGTTATAAGGTCGGATAAATAACGAATCATCGGGTTTGTTTTGAACACCCGTAATCAGAACATACTATGATCAAAATTTAGAACAGATAACTAGTGGAGTATGATCTTGGAGTGATTTAGCACAGCAATTCAGCATTAACCTTACAAGTTGAAATGATTTCTCAAAAGGAAGGACAACCTCAAATGAGTAACAATGGAGATTATAAATTCTACTTCTACATTAAAAAAAGCAATGAAATCTCAAGAAAGTAATGAAAGATTTAAATCAATTAATAGAAAAAGTAAATTTTTTCATCCAATATTAAAACAATAAGGAAACCAATTGAAGAGATGGATATTCCTACACCAAAAAAACCCTCAAAAAAGAACAATTCTTATCAAGAACAATCATCATTTTCCTAAATTATAGTCAATTTTGCTTACTTAAGGCAAATTACGTCCAAACAACCAAGATCAAGCTCAACAAAGAAAACCCATCAATCCAAATCAACCAATTCTGCAATGTACTCCAACAAAAAAAAAAACCCAGAAACATGAATCTTGATACACATAAAAATACTAAAAGCAATGCAGCTAATTAACAAACCCATCAAAAAGAATTGGTAAATGTAAAGAAAAAGGTGGGCAAACCCAACAATCATTACAAAAAAGAGTAAAACTTACCAAAAGCATAGAATTCTATCAATTGGTGATTTCTTCTGCAACTACAGCTGTTGTTCCAATCCCAAGATGACAAATAAAAGACAAGTAAAAACCCAAAAATGACCCAATTTTAATTAATCAATTCAAGAAGAAAAGAAAGTATAGAAATAAAACCCTAGTTCTTATGATTTCTAACCCAATTTCAATTTGTTTAAAAGATCAAAAAACAGTAGCAAGAGTGGGTAAGGAGTGTGGGAGTATTGATGAAATAATGAAGGATGAATTTGAAGCAAGATCTGAATTTATTTAGTTGGTGGGTCTCACGCGCAAATTACATTTACAGAGAGATGGCAGCATCGGGATCAACGGCGCAAGACAAGAGTTCTTAATTCTTTCAAGTTTTGGATATTTTTGATATCTAATCTAAATTAATAAAAGAAAAATATATTCTAAATATTTGTCGGCTTCATTTCCCATATTGATTTTCTTTTATTTTTAAAACACAAGTGTTCTTTAAGTTACTCCTATGTCTTAGGTTCCTATGTTTTAGATTCTATTCTATATCCTAGGTTCAAAATGATTTGTTTTATGAATAATAAATTCATGAGAAAAAAATTCAAGGTTTAAGTTGTTTTATCGTAATTCTTTGACTTTTATTGTTGTTATATTGAAAGAAAAAATGTAAAAGTTAAAGGGGTTGTGATCGATCCTGACACTCTTAGCTCCGCCTATGTATTTATTGGAGTCAAATTTATAGATTATTACCTATAGTTAATGTTGTAAACTTTAGTTCTTATTGAGTTAAAAAGCTTTTATAAGCAAATAGTATGCAATATTTTATGTTATAGAGTAATGTGTAAGAATATTTTTATTGTTAAAGTCATATAAAGAAGAGAGCAAGCATTATACTGAATAGTGAATTCAAGCAATTAACACGGGCATTATCTTGCCCTAAATTCAAGCAATCAAGCGAAAGAGCACATGCTCATAGAGTCATAGTCACTTCATGGCCTTTTTGTGCTTCGTATTTTAACTCGTGGCTAGCCCTTAAAAAAATACTTATAGCCCTAAATGATGTTTAAAAAGCCAAAGTCTCATGATATTACCCTCCTTGCTTATTAATTACTCTCATTGATGTATTAGTCTATCTTCCAAAATATTTGTGCATTATAATTCCTACCATGTTTTGATCTTTGTCTGTCAAAAACAAATCAATCTAACTCTCGTCTAAGTGTGGTTGTAATCAAGTTTGGTGAACCATATAATTATCTGTGTTAGTTTTTTTAATTTCCTTGCATATTTGTCTAGTTTATTGATTGCACCATAAACCAATACCCTTCTCGTTTTCAACATTTCTACTTGTATTTGACACTTCCGCATCGGTGTTGCACCGAACCTTTTAGTTTGGTGCCTGAATTCAACAATAGCATGACTTTGGTGAATTCTTTAACTTGATGAAGTTTCTTCAACCGTGACAGTACAAACAATTGAAAAAACTTATTTTTTATAGACTTTCATGGTTGATAACTTCAAATAAAGACCTACTCCATATAATTATGGTGATAGTACAAACAATAAGTAGAGAAATGTATACAGCACTTACGATCCGTTTGGTTAGTGATACTAAATTGTGGTAATGAAAATGATTTATAGTGTAGAATTTCATCAAAAGTTCGATATCATTGCCATGGTAATGAAACTTTGATCGCAAAAGAGTTTATTTATTTATAAATTTTCATTACCACCAAAAATCAGCTCTCCCAATAGTAATGCATTGGAATGATTTTTATGAAGAAAATGAGATGATTGAAGTAAGATTTTGAGACCCAAACTATAATGTATATTTGATTGTTTGAATTGAAATTTTGTTATATTTTGAAACCAATACGTAATTTGAGACTTTTTCAATGCATATAATTTGAAATGTAATCATTGTATTTGTATTTTAAAAAACTAAAAGATTTGAATATATCATTTTAAGAACTTGAATGTTTGAACATTTCAATCAATATAAAATATTAGAATATTATAGATCGGCTACATGAATATGAAACTTCATTTTAGTTGGTCAAAGCTAGTCCTTGGCTCCTTGCCTTCCTATTCTAATTCTTGTTTGACGGGAATAAATTCATTGCTACTGACTAAGTCAACCAACAAATTTGAGGTGTAGTTCATTCCATTTAATTCCTCCTATTGACTTTATAAGAACAAGGACACTCAACTCGTATTTACAAAAGATATCAGTCCGCTACATGAATCAATAGATAAGTTTTATGGTGGTAACGGGAATGATTTATCGTGTAAAATTTCATCAAAACTCTCATGTCATTCCTTTGATGATGAAACTTTGATAAAAAAAAATTGTTTACAAACTTTCATTCCCACCTAATACCACATCTGCCAAAGGTAATGCATTGGAATGAAAAAAATGAGATGATTGCGTTCGACAAGCATAACCATCAAGGTAGGCAAGAGATTTTTCAACCAAAATTACACTAATTTTCATTCTCATTACCACTTACCAAATGGGCAGTAACGGTAGCACACATAAACTCTTTGTCTCCACTCATTTCGATATACTACCATAGATCCGTACAAGTGACAGCTTTATAAGGACACTAATAATAACTTCATTCATAGTTCATACCAAATTACAAACTACTCCTAGTACATTTTCAATTGTTGAACCATGAATGAAAAAAAATGGTTGTTAGCTCTTCATTTTGCTTCATTTTATGCATTCTACCTGTTAATTTCTTCATGTCTTGCAGCTGATACCATTCCTGCAAATGGGTATCTTACAGGGAATCAAACAATTATATCAGCTAATGGGCAGTTTGAGCTAGGGTTCTTCAAACCAGGTAAAACACCCAAGTACTATATAGGCATATGGTATAAGAAAATCCCTGGTCAAATTGTAATTTGGGTTGCTAATAGAGATAATCCTGCTTCTGATAAACACACATCCAAGCTAAGATTGCTAAATGATGGTAATTTAGTTCTTGTTTGTAATGGGTGTAAGTCGCCCATTTGGTCCACAAACATGAACTATAGATCATCGAAACCCGTCTTAGCAACCCTGTTAGATGATGGAAACCTTGTTTTGAGAGACGGGTCGAATTCGAATCCCCCCCTTTGGCAAAGTTTTGAGCACCCGACTAATTCGTTTATGCCCGGTAGTAAGTTTGGAGTAAACAAACTTACAAAATCGAGCATATCTTTCACTTCTTGGAAGAACTCGGAGGATCCTGGAACCGGGTTATATACTTATGAGCATGATCCTAATGCTGATCAACTTATCATGCTTTGGAACAAAACCGAGCAGTATTGGAGTAGTGGTTTGTGGATTCCCGAACAACAAATTTTTAGTAAAGTTCCTGAACGAAGGTTTACACCATGGCAAGTTAGCTTCGATTATGTTGATAATGAGAACGAGAGTTATATGACTTTTACTCTTCATGACACTTCACTTGTTACGAGGTTTGTCATGGATGTTTCGGGACAATTTAGGGATTATAACTGGAAGAAAGACACCCAGGAATGGATTCTGCTGTATTCACAGCCCGGACAGCAGTGTGAAGTTTATTCATACTGTGGTGTTTTCGCAGTTTGTGACCAATCATCTATGCCTTACTGTAATTGCTTGCAAGGGTTCAAGCCGAATTCAGAAATCGAGTGGGATTTGAAGGATTATTCGAAGGGGTGTGCTAGAAAAGCCGGATTATCATGCAAGGGCGGTAAAGACGGAGATAAGTTTGTGTCAAATCCCGGTAAAGTACTACCACAGAATCCTCATTCTATCTCAGCTCCTACTAGAGTAGAATGTGAATCTGCTTGTTTAAGCAATTGTTCGTGCTCTGCATATGCTTTTGATGATGATGGTTGTTTCGTTTGGTTTTCGGAGCTGTTGAACATGAGGCGACTTTCTGATAGCAGCGGAAAAACTCTCTTTATTAGAGTTGCTGCTTCGGAAGTCCAAACACGCGGAGATAAGAAATTAGTCGTTGGGATTTCTGTAGGCCTGGTTGTGGGACTGGTTGCTCTGTTTGGCCTTGGTTTTAGTGTTTATTGGAGAGGGAAAAGGCGATTACTCGTAGCTGTGAAAACGATGGAGCACTCTTTAGCACGATTTGGGTATAAAGATTTGCAATCTGCTACTAATAATTTCTGTCACAAACTCGGAAGTGGGGGTTTTGGATCTGTTTTCAAAGGGATATTGCCAGACTCGACAGTAGTAGCAGTGAAGAAGCTCGAGAGTGTTGATGATACTCAAGGGGAGAAGCAATTCAGAGCAGAAGTTAGTGCAATCGGGACAGTTCAACACATTAATCTTGTTCGCCTTCGTGGGTTTTGCTCAGAAGGGTCTAAGAAACTCTTGGTTTACGAGTATATGCCAAATGGATCGTTAAACACTCATCTTTTTCAAAGAGAAAACTCGAAGATTTTAGGGTGGGATGTGAGGTATCAGATCGCGGTCGGAATAGCAAGGGGATTAGCTTACCTACACGAAAAATGCAGGGATTGCATCATTCACTGTGACATTAAGCCAGAAAATGTTCTTTTGGATGCAAATTTTCGTCCAAAAGTCGCAGATTTTGGATTAGCGAAGCTAGTAGGAAGAGAATTCAGTCGTGTTTTAACCACAATCAGAGGTACACGAGGCTACCTGGCACCGGAATGGATTTCAGGAGAGGCAATAACAGCAAAAGCCGATGTTTATAGCTATGGGATGATGCTATTTGAGCTTGTTTCGGGCAGAAGAAACATATATGAAGCAAGTGATGGAAGGTTAGAATTCTTCCCGACTTGGGCTATGAGCACAATTCTTAGGGAAGACGATGTTTTAAGTATTATAGATCCTCAATTAGATGGAGTCGCTGAAAAAGAAGAAGTTGTGAGAATTTGCAAACTTGCATGTTGGTGCATCCAAGACAACGAAAATCAAAGACCATCGATGGGGCAAGCAGTTCAAGTTCTTGAACGATTTTTGGATATTGAGATCCCTCCGATCCCACAACCTCTACAAGTATTTGCGGATGATGAAGGAAGCCTTCGGTTTTTCACAGAACTTTCATCAAACCAGTATTTTACAGAAGACACTGTCTATGCATCAGCTAGTTCAGTAAACCACAATACACCCATGTCTATATAAGTAGTACTTCCTAGGTCTAGCTTCACAAAAGTATGCATCTATTTCAATTGGATTTTCTAGCCATGAACTGTAATGCTTTCTACTTTTGATATGTTATGAATATGATCTATTCTTATTTGTTTTTGGTAGATGCGTTTATACAGGTTTAGACTCTAAAGTATTTTCACAACTCATAATCTTCTCGCTAATCACGAACCAGAATAAGTGAATAATGGTTTGTTTTGGATTATTTAAGGGTCATTATTCGAATTGAAGCGAATTAAATAGCAAATTATGTTAAACTATCCCGGAGATCTTGCATGATTCAATAATCTCCTCATTAATCATGAACCAAAAATGCCGAATAATGGTCGATTTTGGGTTATTTATGGGTCATTAACTCATTATGCAAATTGAAGTGAAATAAATAGCAAATTTATATTACACTACCCCGTAGATCTAATTTATAAATCGTCCAAGTTTAGATCATTTCAATAGGTGGGACCAGATGGATAAATATATACGGTCTTACCATTATCGGTAACAATAAAGAGATTGTATCGATTACTCTGTTAGAAAACACCATACGCACGTTCACGGGAATACGATTTAACAAGTCAATTTAAAATTGAGAAAGTCAATTGAGCTTATATTCATGTTAAAGAAGGCATTCATACAAAAGCTTTGAAAACAAAAATTCTTAAGCTTTCTTGAACATGACGTAAAATGGGTGATCAGAATCAGAAAGACCCAAAAACCTCCTTCCATCCTCTAAAACAAAAACGCCTATATCTCCACACATTACCATACAAAAAGAACAAACATTTGGACAATACACAATCTTATAATCATACTGATCCAACCCATAACCCTTTCTCTTAACCTTCTCAATCTTAAACCAACTACGTACCGTCTCCTCCCCAGGACTTCCTATGACTCCCCCGGTTCCCACATACTTCCTCTTTGTAGCACGATCAACTATTATCTGCCATGCAGCAGATTGCAAACACGAGTTGACAACGTTAAACAAGATGTTAACATCAGAGGATATAGATACACGTTTTTGTTTAGGGTTTTCAGGAAGAAACCACACAGGAAGACCAGGAAAAATATCCAGATTCAGTTGTGAAACATAGAGAGGACAATTTGAGGTTCTGTTTATATATGACATCATTAACCCACCTCCTTGACCTTGAGCTGCCGGAAGGATGTAGTACATTGAATTGGCCTTAAGGGGTCGGCCCTTGGCATCGAGGACAGCATTGTCGACAGCTTTGCCATCAGAAGGAGCAAGTAAGAGGAGGAGCAAGGCCGCTGTCGGCAGGATGATAAAATGAGGAATCATATATTTTTTTTCTGGTGCTTTAGGAAGAAGTTGACTAGATAAGGAGGAAATGGTGGAATGACAGGAGCAAGTGTAAGGTGACTATCTTAACAATAAACAGATATAAAATATGAGTAATGCAACATGACTAGTGAGTAATGAGTTGTACATAAACTGGGCAAATGCGACCAGTAGACCAGATCAAGCACAGCAAAGACAAGATCTAATTCAATGGTATAGCACAGCGTTAATCTTAGATGTCTTTGACATATAATCTTGCATAGAAACGGGAACAAACATAGAAAAGTAGAATTGTCGACAAAGTTCAACTAGAATTAGCCCGAGTAATCAATCGTAAAATACAAACCAATTTTCAGGACTTGGTCAAACATTTCCAATTCCCATAATTTGCTACAATGAAGCTCCAAAATTTACCATCAAAATATTGTGATGGCTCTACGTTCAACTTTTTCCAGCCTGCTTTTCCTTGGCTTTTTGGATCTTCAAGACCTTCTTCACTATCTTTTGCTCTTCAACAAGGAAAGCTCTAATGATCCTGTAAAATTACATGTTTCATATTGTAAATAAATACACACCTCTAGCATATAGGAAAAAAACAAGGTTAGTATAAGATGGGAGTAGCATACCGTTCTCTTACGGCACTACCAGACAAAACACCACCATAAGGACGATTAACGGTTCTTCTATTCCTGGGTAATCTAGACCTCTTGTATTCAGTGGGTCTCAAGTGAGGAATCTGCGTGCATATGTAAATGTAGGTCAAATGGACAAAATCAAGAACAAAATATAACAATGCAAGTCCCTAAAGTTGAAGATTAGGAAAGATCACTCAAGAGAGCTCAAGCAAGAACAACAATTATGCCAAATCATTACCTAAACAATTTGAATCGTATAGATCAACCAAAAATGAATCAATAAGAGAAGGTTGGGATGGCCTAGTGGTTGAGGGTTTTTCTTATCACATGAGTTTGATTCGCACAACATACAAAAAGCAATAATTGATTCTCCCCTTGCTTATAGGGTTTCTCTATCCTACCTCAAAGAGAAAAAAACAAGAATAAAAATGGGAAATTGACAATATCAAAGTTAATGCTTCACTCGGCCTGTGTAATACTTATTTATGATTATGAAAATCATTTAAGAAACACCCAAAGCAAGGGCATTAACAATTAAAAAAAAACAATTACAAACCCAAATCCACAATGTACATAAGACACTGTATCTGGTTGTACTGGGTACCAAAAGGCCCCAGATTTCATAACTTTTAAAAACATCATGTGCAACTAAAAGCACAGGCACAACACTGAAAACTTTTAAATGCCACCATCACACTAAAAAACTGATAGATAATCATGGTTGGCCATGTGATTAAAGGTATTCCCTTCCACGGTTCAGCCCTTGTGAGAAGGGTTCACCCTCACGACAAACAAATGCTTGAGAGAAAGAGGAGAATGGAAGGCTGACAAAGTCAGTGATAGCTGAAGGTGCCGGTGATGGCAACAAACAACCATATGCAACTGCTCAACATCTACACAATCCATCATTGGGCAATGCTAAGTAACTCCATCAAGTAGCAAAAGTCATGCAAGAATTAAAGAGTGGAAAACCAATCAAGGAGAAACCATAGCATTTCTAAGGCCAGTCGAGAAATCAGGAAGCATACGCAGTCATATAGAAAACAACTTCTTTAAAAACATAAGGTCATATCAAAACCACAACTAGGTACAAGGATGTTCAAATAAATTTCATGGGCAAAAACAAAACGAAGGAAATCGCCAATTTCAAGAGCAGCCAAAACAAAGTTGACATTCAAAGAATATAAAGCCCTCAGATCTCATAGCTTTACTGAATCATCTGTGGCTATAAGCAAGTGAAATCTATCAAAAGCCTTTTTTCCCCACCACAAGGAAGCAGATGTAATGGTAATAATAGTAATAGTATGTAAAGAAATAATGATGGGGAGATAAGAGAGATGGAGAGATTAGTGGTAAAGAATTGGGTGATAACTGGTGGTGAGAAAAGCCTAATGACAAATAACAACAATGCAGCCACTCACGGTTAATGATTTTCCATCATTGGGCACAATTCAAAACACAATGGATTTGGACAAAAGCAAAATTCATTTGTGAAAATCTTCAAAAAGCTCAATCATTTTACAAGAAAATAAGACATAAACGTATCAATAAACACAGCACAAATAACACATCTTTATGTAAAACAAAGGGAATCATCCGGCAATTAACCAACAATAAAGAACAGTGATGCTTAAATTCCATAAGTGATTTCAACAAATTACGTTTAAAAATCAATAATTAACAAAGTTCAATGATCTCGAAAGAACACATCGTTGAGATGAATCAACAGAACCATTCATCGGATAACAAACAACAAAGAACAGTAATGTTATTAAACTCATAAAATAATCAACAAATTACTGCTAAATATCATATAACACAAATAACCCATCAATCAATATCAATATAATTATACATTATAAAACAACCAGTAAATTTAAGTTAAAAAAAAGAAAAAAAAAAAAAAAAAAAAAAAAGGAGATCTTACCCCTTGAATTCTCTTCCCAGTAACAGGGCATTTAGGACCGCTAGCCCTCTTCTTGGTACTCTGGTACACAAGCTTTCCACCTATGAATGAAAACCCAGATCATCAATAACAGACAATCAAAAATAAATTAAAGATTCAAAGATCAAATCAAACTATAAACAAAATGGCAAAGGGAAGAAGAAGCAAACCAGGAGTTTTGACAATGCGATGTTGGTTGGACTTAGTAGCATAGCTATGCCTTTTACGGTAAGTGAGTCTCTGCGCCATTTTCGCTCTTCTATGAATATAGATGAAGCGGAAGCAAAAGAGGGGTTTTGCAGCAAAGGTGATTAGGGTTATATATGTGTCTCAGTCTCTCTGATCTTAAATAAAACCCTAGTTTTAGAATGGGCCATTGGGCCGCTGTGGCAGACCCGATTGTTTAGCTGATTTAGGCTTTTTGTTCCGAAAAAATATACTCCCTCCGTTTCAGTTTACTTGTCCCATTTTCTTATTTGGCATTTTCATCGAACAAAGAAACTAGTCAAAAAAGGTCAAAATTCTTTATTCGTTGTTACTAACAGCGAACATACATGACCTTAGCTTTAGCATGAAAACGTTTATTGTGAAAATTAAATTTTTTAAAGCTTATTTGAGAATTATTTTTGATAATAAGCTTATTTTTTGATTGTTATTTAATTGTAGAGTCACAAACAGGCCTCCAATTCAATTTTGTAAACGCAAATATCGAGAAAGACCGTCTTATGGTGACCAAAAATATACGAACTGACTCATTTTCAATTTTGATATAAAAGTGAATAATTTTAAAATTAAAAAAATTAATTTCAACTTAAAGTATATACATTAAATTAATCAATTATGACCTTTTTAAGTGATTAATTCTGATCAATTCAAACCTTAAAAAGTGATCAATCAATTATAACATTATAATACACAACTTTAGCTTGATAACTTGCAAATTCAAAAATAATCAATTATAATCGTAAAGTAATCAATTTAATGTATATATATTACTAAATTATAAGTCATTATCTTTATAGTGATCAAGTATATAGTTTATAATGTTAAACGATTTTATGATAACCTTAAATAAATCAATTTTAATATTAAAGTAGTTAATTTCAACCTTTAAATAATGAACTATAAATGATTAATTTTAAGAGGTATGAATTCTAACCTTAAGAAGAACCATTGTAAACTCGTTACATAATAGATTTCAAAATTTTTTATTTCATTGCATAATACTTCTATATCACAGTCACCTAATAGTTTATTGATAAAAAATTTTAGTAGTCAAATTTAAAAGTTATAATGTTTTTAAAAATTTGATTAAATTTTATTCATTATAAAACATACCATGTTACATGACTTCAAAAATTAAAACCAAAAACAAAAACTACACTGATACCAAAAGACGTTAATTAAATCCATTTTATTGCACAAAAATCACGTGCTTTATTTATCTCTAAATCATCTAAGCAACAAAATGACACCCAAGGATTTCATAAAACATCCTTGGTACTTTACAAAGCCAAATATCATTCTATCTATACATCATATTATATACCTAGACAACATCTACTTAAAATACTAACCCATTGCATATTTGCATGATTATTAACAAGGAAATAGCAAAAAGGAGTAGTCTATGTATATTTTTCTATCAATAATATGAATCTTGTTCAATCTCTTATGGCACCATAACAGTTGATCCGTACTCAATTTCGGCATACTCAGCACTCGAGCGACTAACCGGAGCTCAACCTGTGCAACCATCATCTCGTGACTTAGTTTCTGATCTTGTTGTTTCTGGAACTTTCTCACTAAGCAGTTCCCAGCTCTTACTAGGTCCTTCAGCCTTTTCTCCTTCTACAAGTTGTAAAACAAGTTATTAGTCTTTGGACTAAGCACCTAGGACAGGTCACATTTTATCGGGTCATTAGCGATTCGAATCGATAACAGGTCAGGTTGTTGATGGTTCTTTGTGTAAAGGGTCGGGTCGGGCCGAGCCGGATAGAAATTGGTTGTAAAAATATTTTACCACGTTATTTTATACTCCCTCCTATTCACCAAGATTGTCCCATTTCCATTTTGGGTCAAGTCACCAAGATTGTCCCATTTCCTTTTTTGGCATGTAATTTTTACCCTTATACCCTTATAACTTCTTCCTATTTACAATTTTAACCTAAGTTATCCTTACTAATTTTCCCCCATAAAATTAATCTAACTTAATTAATCTACCTAAAAATTAACCCAATTCCTATTAAAATCTACCCACCCCATTTAAACCCTACCTCCCTCTAACCCTAACTCAGACATTTTCATTCCCTTCATCTTCTCCACTGCTCATCTTCTTCAATCCTTCCTCCTTGTCGACTGTTCATCTTCTTCTTTCCTTCCTCCATTTCATCCGTCCTCTCAATTCCTTCTAGTACACTCTCTCTCTTTCTTCCTCAAAACATTAACATAAATCATCATCTTCAACCTAAGAACCTTAATCCAACCATACCCAAATCTTCATCTTCAAGCTTAAGAACTCTTCTCTCTCTTCTCTTTCATGGACGACTCTAAGAACACTCAAGAACACACATTCATCCTCTCCCTCAAGATCTGACGTTGAAAAATGGCGTATTTTTTTCTAGATCTGGGTAATTTTTTTCTGGGTTTGATTTTGTATTTTTTTTCAATTTGTGTAAAATAGATGGGTAATTTTTGATTGGGTTTGATTTTGTTGGTATTTTTCTAATTTTGTGGAAAATTGTAGATTATTGTAGATTCTTGAAGATGTATTTTCTGGGTTCATTTTTGAAGATCTATGGAAAATTGTAGATTATTTTTCTGGTTTCATTTTGTTTGTTTTTTTTTTTGGTTTGATTTTTCTAATTTTGTGGAAAATTGTACATTATTGAAGATGAAAAATTACTGTTTGTACCTAACTGAGAAGAAGATGTATTTCTTTTCATATGTGTGTAACATCAGGAGTATAATTTACAATTTCAGGAGTATAATTATACCCAATATATGGTCATCATCATCACGTATATTATAGAAATGCCAAGATTTTTTTAAAAATAGTATCCTGAATGTTTGTTTCGATCTGGTTTGATAATTGTGGAAAATTGTTCGATCTGGTTTAATTTTCTGGGTTCATTTTGTTTGTTTTTTTTTTTTGGTTTGATTTTTCTGGAAAATTAGTTCGTTCTGGTTTGATTTTTGAAGATTTTTTGAAGATGAAAAATTGTAGATGATTATCAAATTAAAGTTTTCATTAAAAAACCCACAAAAATGGTGGGAATCATTAATTGTTAATCTCTACAATTAAAAACCACTAATAACACTCTCTCTCCTACTCCAAAAGTCCCATTTGACTTTTCTTAAAATCCGTGAAAAGTCAAATGGGACATTCTTTTTGCATAGGAGGGAGTAGTTAAATTGACCTAACAGCCATAAAGTATAATAAAAAACTATTTTCTAAATTTTTAAAAAACGGGTCAAAGTGGGTCGTATTTAAATAGACTTGACCCATTCCGGCCCGTTTAGCATTTGACTTGGCCCGCCTCGACCCGTTTGAATTTTGACCCGTCCCGGTCCATTAAACACCTCTAGTCAGTAGTCACCACTCACCACCAAGTAGAGATCATGGTAAGCCAGAGAAGAACGACAAACCTTTTGAAGAGTGGAGCGAATCTGCGTAAGCAATTCTGTGTCGGAAGGGTGTTGGAGAGTGACCTGATCAAGTCCTTGAATACGCATCAGAAGAAATGAGGAGACTTCAATTTTATCAGCATGGACAAATTCTGAATATGTGCACATTGAAGATGCTATCACTTCCTTCAGCATTTTGATTGAGATTCCATCTTCTCCATTTTTTCCCCTTTCACTTCTAGGATCATCTGCAGGGCAACCACAACATGTTCGATTGCACAAGATCTCTAAATTAAAAAGGCCTTGCATATTAAATGATTTACCCCCTCCGAATCATTTTAGATGTTCCATTTGGGTTTTCACGGTTATTAAGGGTGGTGTGGGTCCATTAAAAAGATGGTAGTTGGATATTTTAATTGATTAATTAATTGTAAAGGTGGCAGTTGGGTATTAAAAGTAGTAAAAGTGGGGGTAGTTGAGTATTTTTTAATTGATTAAATTAATTGTAAAGGTGGTAGTTGGATATTGGGAGTAGTAAAAGTGGAGGTATTTAGGTAAAAAAAGACAGACAAAAAAGAAAATGCGACAATTAATATGATTTTGACAAATAAAAAAATTGGACAACTAAAATGATTCAGAGGGAGTATTATATATTCAGGTTCAGGTATATTAAGATAGGTTGAGGTTTTGGCATCAAAGAATAAGAGATCTCAAATGCGGTGAAATATAATTTAATGCCTTTTTTGAATTTGCGATTCGCTCAAAATAGTTCAGAAATAACCCAAAATTCACCTTTTATGATTTGCGGTTTGCGAGGCGATTAGCGAATTAGGTGACATTGCTCAAATATTAAAAGCGCACTCTAAAATAAATTTGTGAGTTTTTACTCTGCGTTTGCCCACATAGAGGTTAGTATTCGACCCACCCTGTATTGGTATCCTTAAAGGTATTCAAAATAGACCGTATGACCCGAATCTTACCCGAGTTTGTAACCGAACCCGATTTGACCTGGCTTTTTAGATTTAGAATTATGTAAAAACCAATACGGACACAAAATCCGATTTAAAACCAACCCGAAAGCAACCCGGAAGAACATCTAACACTTCCAAGGTTAGTTTGTTTACCTTTAATAAGGGGAACTTGAAGAAAGGCAGGAAGATGAGAACGGGTGTTTACATAATGAGGGACTCGAGAAGCATGCTGAAATGGCTCATCCTCAGTGAATCTTTGCAATAACACTTGAAACTTCTGGAAGTCTCCAGAAACTTGATTGTGTTGATAAAACCCATCAGGATCATGAACATGTAGCTCTTGAGCTTTATAATGTTGCCATTTCAACATTTCCCATGATAAGCAAAGCTGACCAACATAAGCTAATTCCAACTCTCTTTCTAAATCTGTAATTAATCTCTCAACTGGTTCTGATTCATGCTTTCTTAGCTTGTTAAACCATAAGTTTTGAGCTACAAAAGACTTCATCACTGGAATTTTCACTTTTTTGTTTGAGCTCATTTTTTGGTATTTCAACTGCAGAACCTCTACAAACAAATCCAAAAGAAGATAAGTATATTCTTCAACATTTCATTACTCCTACACTACAGAAATCAGAATGAACCTTGGTAACAAACATCATCTGGAATTTTAAATAAATAAGAAATGTACATAATTTATAAAGTTACTTTGATATAACTCATTATACAACAACAATGTTAGAGTCTTTATCTCAAAAGATTAGGTTATAAAACACAAAAACTATTTCTTCCGTTTTGTTACTTGCACCCAAATACTTTTTTAACGTGGTTCAATGTGTTTATCAGATCAATTATATCTAGAGTTATAGAAGTACATCACTAGAAATTACAAAATATGATATTGTGAAAATATGCGGCAAGACGAATAAAATAAGATTACACATGACTATATTTCTATCTCGTACGACAATCGCAATATGTAAAATACCATACAACAATAAATAGTGCAAAATTTCTCTATGGTGCATCTATAAAAATGGAGGAAGTATAAAATACCATCACATGTTCTTTTTACAAATAAAATCTCACCTTTTCATGAAAGTTCGAAAAAATATTGGCAACTTCTAAGGATAGACCAATATCACATGTTTAGGTAATTTTTTTGTGGATTTTACATTACATTTGTCCCAACAATGTGTGTATAAATTTGGTAGCTACTCCATGTTTATTGGTAAGAAAGCTTTTGTGGGTGTTTGGCTGTTGGCTTATTTGATCGGCTGAAAATGTTGGCTATTTTTGTTGGCTTTTATGTTAGCTTAAAAAGCCAGATATTTATGGAGTTGTTTGGTAAATTTAGGCATTGGGTATTGACTGTTTATAAGAGAAAAAGTGGGTCCACAAGCCAAAAGCCGAGTAGCTTTGTAATTTTGGCTTAAAAGCCAGCTTTTCAGCTGGTTTAAAAGCCGTTTACCGACCACTTTTGTTGTCTGTTTGACTAACCCACAAGCCAAAAGTCAAATAAAAAGCTAATGTAAAAGCCAACTATCAAACACCCCTTTATGAGCTTTATCTACCATGGTCCATGGCCCATAGATATGAAAGTTTACATACTCTGCCAAATTTAGACCCATATGACAAAATCCCTCAAATGTTTAGCTACTCCAATAGTATGCTAATTCAAATTCAAATATGATTCGTTTAGCTTTCTACTAACAGATTAATACTTGTTTCATCTTTTTAATTTGCTACATTAAATACATAAAGCTCTCACGTTGATTTTCTAAGTTGCAACAAAATCAAAAGAAAATAAGAATAATTCTTTCAATGAGTCTTCAACAATGGTGTCAAATACAAAAAGGAAAGGTAAAAAGATGTTGTAGTGTAGGCTCACATGAAGTTTATGAATATGGACAAGTACTTAAAAAAAAGAAGAGAGTAGGCAAGTGTAAATTCATAAATTACCAAACAACTTTGATAAGGAAACCTTGGTTGAGTTTGGCCCACTACCCACAATATAGTCCCAATCATACTTCCATTAAATAGGTCGGTGTTTAAATGTTTAATCAACACCTAAAGTAACTAAAGTTGAGGAAGTAGGCGGTGCAACATCAACTAAGATATTTTGTTTGTTTTGATTAATGATGTACTCATTCCACTCTGACCGCACTCTCTCCTAATGGGTATGTGTTGCCGTCTATCTTTTCTTCTCAGATTATGATCATAGTCTGAATGTGAGTGGAATACGCTAGAAATGATGATGATGATGATGTACACATTTGTATATTAATGATCAATAGTAAATTAAAATTGAGTTTTACAGAAAAGAATAAGGATAAATTAAAAGGGTAATTTTTCCAATAAATTGTTCTTTCTGAAAATTTTAATTACTGAAAAGGGTAATTTTTCCAATAAATTGTGTATTTTTTGTTGCACTTTTTTCATGAGTTTATAGTAGTGGTAGCATTTCATACTCCCTATGTTGCTCTAGATTTTAAAATAACACTACTTATAGTTGTAGACTTGTAGTAGTATTTTTGAGCCAAATAATAATATTACAAGAAGGCAAAAGAATTATATATTATCTTCTCAATATGATATATTTACCAAAAAAAATTGAAAAAAATATGAATGAACACATGGTAGGACTAAGTAACCATTTCATAAAAACAAAAATAATTAAAAAAAAAAAAACCATTTCATTAAAAGGACAATAAATAGGGTCATCCCTCCATGAATCATGATGGGGTTATACAAAAGATCTATCAATGTCGGCCAGATTCGGTGTCCAAAATAAATGATAGACTTAACAAATAATATAAGGGGGGAGTAGCACCAAGTGTCCCTTGCTTCAAAAAAATAAATATATAATCAAAGGTACACTATACAAAAAAAGGATTCTTCTTAGTTTGATTGTCAACAAAATATTGTAAGGTGCACCAGCACAAATTCATTGTCTTTTTCAATAAGATTAGAGTATCATTATCATCAAACTCAATATTCCGCTTGAGAGCAGGGTCTGGGTGATGAAAATTGACGAACAATCTATATCCATACCCGTACTCCCTTCACAGGGAAGATTAGAGGAAAGCGGTTGATTTTACTCCAAACAGAAGATTAGGATACAAGGCATACTAATCATAGAAGTTCAACAAATGCATTGTATTTTATAGTATTACATATTGTTTATTATATTTTCTTTATCCTATTTAATTTCCCTTATTTTTTATTTTAATTCAAAATTTAACAGAAAATTGTAAAATAATTCGATTAACCAAAAATAATTAATTCACCAAATAAATGTAAATTCAATTTTACCAAAATAGGATAGAAAAGAACCCTCTTTTGCTGGAGGTATTCAAAACAGTGCTGATATGATTCGAATTTCACCCGAGTTTATAACCAAATTTAATTTGTCTTGACTTTAAAAATGATTTACTATTATGTAAAAAACAATAGACACAAAACTCAATTTTAAACCGGCCTAAATACCTACCCCGAAATCAACCCAATAACCTGAATGAACACCTCCATAATTTTTTCATTCACATATTTAACCGTTAAGTCCCAATGTATGTAATTTTTTGGCAATTTGTTTAGTTATTTACTTGTTTAGTTACAACCTAACATATAAAAGAACTCTATACATCTATAAAATATTAAATGAAAAAGACACAGAAAAATAACCAAAAAATATGTTAATGAAATGAAAAGGCAATAACCACTTAATAGAAAATGGTAACATTGACATAATTAACCTAAATTAGCACGTTTAACTCAAAAGCTCTCACATTTTTTAGTTAAAAGGTGCTATTTCAAAGGAACAGAAGGAATAGCAATCGATCACAAAAGAAAAAAAAAATTGAAGTGAAATATAAGAAGGTAACTTACCAATAGCATACATAGTTTGATGAGTCAAAATATCCAATTTCTTCATCTTGTCCAAGTACATCCTATAGAAGGTATGAATCTCTTGCATTCTATCTTTATGTCCCATTCTCTTATCAATCTTTAATGGCTTCAAATCTTCCTCCATTATTGGAGACTCTAATTCTTCCAAGATAGTGGGAAGCCCACATACCTTTAATTGCCTTATTTCCTTTTTCATTTGCCTAATCAATTCCCTTTGTGCCATTATAATATCACTTGTCTTTATTTGATCCTCTTCTTCATCATTGTTTGAAATTTCATCTTTTGTCAAATTCTCTTCTACATTGTTTCTAGAATCTTCTTCACCATTGTTTAAAATTTCATCTTTTGTCAAATTCTCTTCTACATTGTTTCTAGAATCTTCTATCAACTTTGGATTATCTTGATCATAATTTACCTTTTCATCCAATATTTCATCAAAACAAGAATCTAATTCATCATTTTTATCTAAGAAACAATCATATTCATGAATGATAGCCCAAAAATCATCACTATTTGATATACATGAATGAACTTCATCACAAAATTCTTTCTTCTCTATAATGTCATCTTTTTGATCAATCATTTCATCTTCTTTTACACCCATTTCTTCACTCAACTCATTACAATCATTATAATCCAAAGAACAGAAATCAACCCTAAGATCATGATTAAATGAGTGATTATCAAAATCAACAGAACACTGCCCTGAAATGACCTCAAAAGAAGTATCATCTTTCTTAGGAGAAGAATTATTTGGGGAAATCATGAATATTTGTTGAACCCTAAATTGCATATTTTGAGGTTCTTCAATGAATGCACATACACTATTTCCAGTAGAAGATAAATACTTACTTGTATTGCTTGTATAGTACACAGTTTCTACCTCTTTCTCTTCAATTTGATCACAATCCATCTCTTCATTATCACAAAAATCATCCAAAATCGAACCTTTTTCAACAAAATTTTCACTGAAAAATCTGCAATAAAAAACCCAAAAAGGAAATCAACATAAACCCATTTGGAAATTGAACAAAATTTAATAACCCATATAAGAAATATCAAAAATTTACCTCAAAAAGAACCGGAGAATGGAACCAAATACATGAACAATGAAACTCCACGGAAAAACCCATTTGAAATTGCTAAAATTATGCATGTTTAAGGGATAGAAAGATGGGTTTAGGGGTTTAAACCCATGGAAAAACAATGGGTTTATAATTGTTAGTTGAGTTTAAAACAAGCCATGAAAATTTCTTCATTATAAGCAAAGAGAAAGGTGAAAGGTAATGACTTAGAAGTATAAATTAAGGGCATTGACTAAAATTCTTAGAAATTAAAATGAGTTTGAAAAAATTGTGATTAGCAGAATATTACTAACTACTAAGAAATAACCGAAGTTTGAGCAGAAACTATAGGGAAAATTTTGGATGGTAATGCCGAGATTGTTGGAAATGAAAATGAAAGTTTTTTTCTAAAGAAATGAGAGAAATAAATAGGGATTAAGGAGTTACGACGTGTTTGGACTGTCTTATTCAAAGAAAACGGAAGACAATTTTTGTTGCCTTAATTGGAGGAGTTGATATCATGATATGACTTCCGGTTCCGGACTCGGAGATCTATGTTCTAAACAAATACTACTAGTATACGAGAAGTTCTTAGTAACATTTATAAGGAAAATTTGATTTTAAAGGTTTCAACTTTGCCTTATTTGTTTTTAAAGGTTCGAGCTTTCGTTTATCTTAGAAAGGTTCGAACTTTGAAGGTCATCTTCATTTAAAGGTTTTTAGGGGTTTTTTTGGGTTGATTTTGGATTGATTATGTGTTTTTATGGGTTCTTCTGGGTTGTTTCTTGGTTGATTATGGGTTTTTTACCCATAAAAACCCATAATCAATCCAAAATCAACCCAGAAAAACCCATAAAAACCTTTAAATGAAGATGACCCCTAAAGTTCGAACCTTTCTAGGATAAACGAAAGTTCGAACCTTTAGAAGCAAATGAGGCAAAGTTAGAACCTTTAAAATCAAATTTTCCCATTTATAATTCCTCCGTTCTGAACTATATTTGTTATATTTTGTTTTTTGTCACTATTCATCGTTTAAGCTTATTTTGTATAGTGCGGCTAATATGTAAATAATAATATAGTCAGGTGGGATTGTTATTTTGCCAAAAGAAAGCGGGATTTTTATTTGCCAAAAAATAGCTAATAAAATTTTTCTTTTAATTTCCAAAGAGATTCAAGTAACGTTTTCCATTAGTTGACCGTCATATATTAAGGTTGACCGGTCAAAATCAAAAAATTCTCGAAGAATTTTCGATTTTGAGTAAAAATTAGAGAAAGAAGATGAATGAGGAAATTGAATTGGAAAAGAAATTGAAGATAAGGAAGAAGAATTTTCAATTTTGAGCAGTCAACCATTGTATTTGACAGTTAATTGAAGGAAAGCGTTACTTGGTACTGTTTGGAAAATAACAAATTTTATTAAGTATCTCTTGGCAATTTTTTATTGGATACTTCTTAAAAAAAAGCTTTTTTCTTAGGTAATTTCTGATAATTTTCTCTAAACTAAATGATAATTATGATTCTGAGGATTTTTATTTTTTTTATTGTTATGGTTTGAATAAAAAAAAACAATAAAAAAAATAAAAATCCTCAGAATCTTTTTTTTTTTTTTTGTTATGGTTTGAAATTGGAATTTTGGTTGAAAAACAAAAGGCAAAATAGTTTGTTTTGAATTTGGTTTGAATCAACTTAAATCTCAAAAATTTCTATCATAATGCCACAATGCATTATTTGAGTAGTAAATTGTCTTTCAAAGCATAGCAACTGCCTAGTTAGACTAGTGGTAAGAAAAACAAATCTCCACCCTCTAGTTTCTAGGATCAAACATTGCTATCAACAAAAAAATTGTCTTTCAAAGCATCGGAAAGTATAGAACCTAACTTTTCTTTGACTCATATCCAAAGTCAGTAGAACCTAACTTTTATTTGACTCATATCTCTCCGTCCCAATAAACTTAAAGCAAAAACAAATTATAGGATTTTTAAAAAATTAATAATACATAAAGAGATAGATAAATTATATGGATAAAATTAAAAAAGAATAACAATGTATGTATATGATTAAAAGAAATGACGGGTTTTTGTCAAAAAAATAAAAATAATGCAAAATAAGTGAATTAGATTAAAATGACAATTAATGCAAAATGGGTAGGACAAATGGAGTATAATTTATCTCTATGATTTCTATTTTTGAAAATTACCAATACTTCTTTAATATTCATCCACATATATAACTTACTATTTTATTTCATCTATATATTTTTCGCACATTTTTCTTAAAATATTACTTTATTCAAATTTTTTTTAATAAACATTCTTACTAATTGTCAAAATTTGTGAGAGAAAGAGTAGTTATTTAAATGAAACATTGTGGGCTCATTTGAACGTATGATCAATCAATCATTTAATAGTCAACCTTTTTGGTTATACTAGGCACGAGCATTCGTAATGCTCAATTATAGAGTCATGAATGGTGTAATTTGTATCTAATAGTAACTAGTGTTATGAATGGTGTAATTTGAGTGTATATTTGAGGTGCGTATTTTCTTTGAGATGAAATTCTATGAGTGTGTTAACGTGGGTAAATTAAGTAGGTAACTTAATGTTTGTGAATTGTGATTTATGATGGTGATTAAAGTATATGAATTGATTCATGAGTTATGAAGGTGATGAAGTAGGACTTAATCGTGGGAATTATGAGTCTTAATGAAGAAGTGGAAAAGATGTTCTACTGTGCTTAGTTGAGCAAGGCTGTTAGAATGCCTCCTGAAGGTCGCTCGACCAGGCCGCTTGACCGAGCTAGCTCGTGGATGGGTCGAGCGAACAAATAAAATCTTTCAAACAGTTTGGGCTGACCTATTTAAAGTCGTTTTACAGTGAGACGACCTCAATAAAGAATTAGTGTAAGTCTAATTATAAGCTAACAACTAGCGTGCTAGGGCTTAACTAACAGAATCTCTCTTGTGAGACCGTCATATCTGTGCAACCGGCCCAAGTCCAATAAATTATTTAGATTATTCTGACATACTTATTTTAAGACTTAAAAGATCAATTTCAATGTTTTTAGTATCAAAATTAAAGTTTGAGTCTCCTACTTTAAGTTGAAATGAGAATTTTAAGTCCAGCAATTGATCTTTTAAGTCCTAAAATTGGTTTTTTTAAGTATAAAAATTGAATTTTTAAGTCTCGAAATTGTAAAATTCCATGATTTAAAATGTCAATTTTAAATCCTTGGAATTGTTCTTTTAAGTCTTCAAATTGGTCTTTTAACTCTTGAAATTGACATTTTAATTTGTAAAATTGGTAAAAATATATATATACAATTAAGTCGGCCCAATAAGACGCGTCTGGCGTCTCACAAGTGAGACGATCTCACCAAGTTTTTGTGCTTAACTAAAGGCAAGTTTAGGAAATTATTTTGGCCCGTAGATTAGGCCTATATATGTTTGGCCCAATTATTGTAATGAACAATCATGTGGTCTTGCTACTTGCTAGACCATATTGTATCATGGATAGTTCGGCTCAATTCTCACGGGCTCATGGCCCATGGGTAAGATTTTGTTCATCAGCTAGTCTCTTGAGAGATATCTTTCAGGCCCAACCCATTAAAATTTAACTCCTACTTATATTAGTCTTAATGCATACTTACCATATCTTTAATACCTACTCATAATATCTTAAATGCCTATTATTATTTTTGATGCCTACTTACAATATTTCAAAGAATATACTTCATTGGATCAGCTCAATTAGAGATGGTCTCTAAAGAGACCGTTTCTCACAAGAATGTTTATTCATTTAACGGTCTTGGACTATTGAAGAAATAAAGTATGGGGGATGAAAATGGTTATAAAATGGTAAATTTAACACAAATTATTGTAAAAGGCGATCTCTATGAGAGACGTATTAGATTTATGGGTTAAATAGCTTAACTATTACAAACAAAGTAAAAAATGAGTTTCTTGTTTTGATATCATCTCTTTAAGATACGTTCTCCCACAAGAATAGCTGAGGATGTAATATGTCATATTTATTTTGTCTTGTCTTATTTTATTGTGTTTTTTTTACATTATTTTGTATTTCTTTCCTTTACTTTCCAGATCTTTGTGAAAAACTAACGAGTCATACCTCTTTAAGGGTATCATGACGATGATTTGTCGTACTTTATTCTTTTAAAATGTAGTCTTAGTTTTTGTGAACAAAATACAATAAATATGATAATGATGATAATAATTTGTAAATAAGCCATCAATTCATATATTACCTTCGTTTGATATATTTATACTTAAGTGTGAGATGTCAAATGAGAAAACATTACTATTAATTACAAGTATAATCAAACTGAAATGGTATAACACAACACCCAAACACCGTCGGCCATAAGGCTGGGTAAGAGAGGTCGTCGTTTAGGGTTTCATATCAAAAAAGCAAAATTAATGATTTAGAAGGAATTATATAGAGTTATAAATTACAAAAAAATAAAACTCTAATATATTGTTTCGTCCTGGATCCCAAAATAATAGAAGACTCATAATGGCGTGGCTTAAGGTCTAAGATAAGATGGAGAAAGCTGAAAAGAAGAAATAACGTCATCATCATTCTCAAATCCCAAGGTTTTATGGTCAAGGATGTCTTAACTGGACTTTATGAACCTTAGCTTTTTGAAACTAATTAAATAAATCTTAACACAATTCGGTTTTTAATCCACTTTCACCTACATTTAGTAATATATTTTTTTTTTTTTGCACTCAAGCACATTTTTTTGAGTTTAATGTATTTATTCAATTGTTTATTTTATAAGATATATACACAATTAAAATTTATAAAATTAATTAGTATTATAAAAAATACAACAAGACAAATAAAACATCTTAAATAACTATATTTTTTTCTCGTTTAAAAACTACAGTAACTAAAATACTATAGAATATATACAATGCAAAAATTGTTTGAATGCAAGTAAAAAGAAACAGTAGTATAATTGTACAATTACAAGTACAATAAAATAAGAGTATAACCACCTACACGGCTACACCTTTGACTTTCGAGCTTGCTATTAAAAGTAACATATAATGTCACTTTTTATATTAAGCTCAAAAACAGAGTAAACACTCTATGATCTATATCGGTACAAGATGTGCTTAAAAGAATTTTTTTTAGCTCCAAGCCTCCAACTTTGTAAAAATATCATCAACAAATGTTTTTTGTTCTATAATGACATGTTTACTCTGCTTGCATTAAATTAAAATTTATAAAGTAAATAAGTACAAGTGAAAGATTTATAAAGTAACATTTTATAGAACATTGAGAAAAATATGTGAATAAGATGAAAATATAAGAAGAATATGTGGATGAAAATTAAAAAAAAAAAAGTGTGTTGCTCAAAACAAAAATAAAAATGAGGCAAATTTAATCGATCGAATTAAAAAAATAAGGCAAATTTCACATCACACATAGAGCATTTACTTATTACTTTTACTTTCATAATTATAAATTTTTACTTTCATAATCATAATTATAAATTTTGATTTAGTTCCATTAGAGTAATCGTGTCCTTTTCACAGAACAAATAAAATCTTGTGTTGATCAGTTGATGATATTTTTACAAATTGAAGGCTTGGAGCTACAAAATATTCTTTTAATGCATTTTGTATCTGTCATTTTAAATTTGTTACTAAAAGTGATATTTCTCATTATGTTTTATAGCAAACTCAAAGGTTAGAGCGGTATAGAGTATACCGTACCCTTATTCTCCTATGCTTTTTAATTGTATGTATTTACTTTGAAAATGTTAAAAGGTGAGATATGGTAAAGTAATGGTCCAAAAAGTGATAGGGTTGAGATTCTAGACTTTCTTTTTTTTTAAAAAAAATGTTGTGATATTATTCACGCTTCCTCAACATAGGAATCGATGTTATGATCTCTAAGCAACCCTATTTTTATATATAATTAATTAATTAATATAAACTTTGTTTTCGGTTTTCACTCCTTTAACTTTTAATTTTGTTAAATTGTTAGTCAATTGTGTGATTATTATCAGAAGCCAGTGTGACAAGAGGTCACAGGTTCGAATCTCAACCACCCCTCATTTAAAAATGGAATATTTAGCACCAGGTATGAGGAGGGCCTGTGTTCCATCCACACTTCAAGCCCAATGGGCTCTCGTGTGAGGGGGCGTGTTAGAGTATAAAACATATCTCGGGGCCTCAACCATAAGCTTGAGCTTTTGGTTGAGTTGGTTCCTTGACATGGTATCAGAAGCCAGTGTGACAAGAGGTCACAGGTTCGAATCTCAACCACCCTTCATTTAAAAGTGGAATATTTAGCACCAGGTATGAGGAGGGCCTGTGTTGCATCTACACTTCTAGCCCAATGGGCTCTCGTGTGAGGGGGCGTGTTAGAGTATAAAACATATCCCGGGGCCTCAACCATCAGCTTAAGCTTTTGGTTGAGTTGGTTCCTTGACAATTATTACTATAGTTTACTATATACTTATTCAGTCTAATCGATCTTTTACTATCAAGTATCAAATATAAATTTTATCTGATGTCCACCAATAATAAAGTCGTTAATTTAAGGTGAAAAGTATCAAAAGATCACTCAATGGCTAACCTTCATAAAAGTCCATTGTATATATTTTCATAAACAAAAACAAAACTAAAACTATGCAAAAGTTCGTTGAGGGTTTGATTAATTCAGTTTGAATAATAGAATTATTTGTAAAAGTCAATTTCAAAATTAATATCATTTTTTAAGTATTTCCGCAAAATTTTATATTTAGGAGATATACCACTATAATTAAAAAGTGCAAGTACCGAATTTCTATCATAATAATATATTAAATTAATCCGCCCAAGTTTGAAATTCAACGCATAAACAAAATTGAATAAATGCCGACAACCATAACACCCCTCCTATTTATTACTACGAGATATTTCAAGTTAAACGTATTTCCAAAAAAAAAATAAATTAAATTAAACGTACATGCAAGCTATGTTACTACTATAGGCTATATATTTCCAAAAAAAGACTCCAACCATTAAATTAAATAAATTAATAATTAATAAATTTATTAAATATACAACTCATTTTGTTCGAGACGGACTCAACCATATATAATAAATTTGTTTAGCTAATTAATTACTTTAAAATTATAAGTGATCTTTTCATCATCATCGTACCCAATGTATCGCGCTCATAGATGAACTATGGTCAGGGTTTAGGGAGGGAAGATAGACGGCAGCTCATACCCATACAGGAGAGTGCGGTCAAAGAGTCCTTCGGCTCAAAGTGATCGTTTCAAAACACTAAATATACATGAGTCAGTTAATTAAAAAGAGATAGTCTCACCATAAGACTGTCATATTTAAAATTTGTGATATAAAGGAAAGTGATTCTTGTAGGTTGTACATTTAAGTTGAGAATCTTCATCAACACTTTTTATTTTGATTAAATATTCTTATTACTAACCAGCCGTAGGCAATATCCTTCTAAGAGATTATATTATTGTGGTATACAAATGATCTTGTCTGCAAAATTCCATTCAAAAATAAAAGGAAATTGTAAAAAATGACGAAATGAGAGTGGGGATCAACTAATTAGTTGAAGTCTTGAAGGTGTTTCTTATAAGTTATTAGAAAATGCGAATCAATCACCATGATTTGTAAATTACTATTAAAAAACAAATAATATATCAATAAAATAAGCAAAACACAAAATGGTAAATTACAATTTTCAAAATATCATCTTATAAAATCTCTTCACATAAGTGTAATTTGCCAAGTTAGCAAATAACGATAATCAACCTAGAGTTTTTCGGAAGTTATTCTAAGACTTAATTGGTATTAGATTTTACGTAGAAAAGATATGGATCAAATCACCATTATCATTCATTATTAAAGCTTATTATTCTATTGGAATATTGGACCACTAATTTCATTTAAAGATATCATCAAAACAAAATAAAGGGGTTTTATGAGATTTTTTTTTTATTTTGTTGTAGTTAGTTTGTAAATTGGATTGTCACCACTCACCACATAGATCAATTAGTAAAAAATAAAAATATTTATTATATCAAATATCATTATCATACTTAGTATACAATACGTATACATTAAATATCATCATCATATATATGCATTAAGACAAATTAAATGATGTCATATTATTCAATTAGTAAATCATTTTTTTTTTCAACACTAGTGAAAAAAAAACGTAACTGCGGTTTTTTGGCCACAATATGCTACAGTTTTAACCCCAAGCATTAGTAATGATAGCAGATAGCCTACATTAAATACTGCGGTGTAAAACCGCAGCATTTAATCTACTTTTTTTTCCTAATTCTTTTTTGCTACTTAGTGCTGCGTTTAATAAAAACCGCAGCATTTGATCTACTTTTTTTTTCCTAATTCTTTTTTGATACTTAGCGTTGCGTTTAATAAAAACCACAGCAAATAACACGTAGTAAATACATTTTTTTCCACTTGTGCAAGTATATCACTCATTAATACTCATCAATCAATGAAAAAAAACTACTTAAGAATGGATTACATTAAAATAACTTATATGGATAAGTTTTTAATAAAATCAGCCATAAGGAGAATATTAATGGATTAGTGATCTTATACAATTCACGCAATTAATAAAAACACTACTTAATTAGTATATCTCCTTGTTTTATGAAGTATGTGCACCTAACTCGTACACTACAACAAATTTAACTTTTTGCGACAATGAATTTAGTAGCATTAAAAAAAATTGTCATTAATCACTATAGTCTATAGTGACATTTGTGAGAAATGTCACTAGATCCTATGTCGCAAAAATCTTTAATGTGACTTTTTATTATGCTGCTAAAAGGTCTAATAAATGTCACCAAATCCTCTCTCTATATATATATACTATAAGAAATTTAAAATAACAACATTTAAATTAAATGACGCTAAATATATCCCACTAAAACCAAATCATATTGTAACAATATTTTCCCCGATAATATGATAACATTCACGATAATCCAGCTCAGACAAGAACAATTATCACTTAAATATACTATATAGTATGGGAATAATGGTTTTGCAGGTGTTATTATTAGGTATTTCCATACATAAACCAATTATCATTTCTCTCACTTTTTTCAAATTAATTAATGCTTATTTAATGTCTGGCGTTCTTGTCTTAGAGATTTTCACATCAATTTGATAGTTCAGTTTTCCCAACTATTTGAATGAAATAAGAAAATAATTACGGACACAAAAAACACCTTAAGTTGGGGCTATCATCAACCTTTTGGTTGATGGTAAGCCCCTAATTTCTCTGTTTTAAGCTTTTTAAATATGATTAGAATAATTTTGTGTCCTCTCCCTATAGGAGGGTTGTTCTACCCATTTATTGGGTTTGTTCTACCCATATATTGGGTTTTAGTCTCTCTCCTCGTGAGAGTTTGGAGTTATGTATTTTGGTATTTTGTTGATTTATTGGTAGAGCCTAATGCGATAATACAACAGATGCAAAAATTGCAATTACTATCAACTACATCAATTTCAATTCTATCTCAAGACTACAACAGATCAAAAGACCCCCTCGTAGAAGGCTGTATCAAACAGCGATGTGGAAGAGGATGTTCAGAATTGTCAGATCTGATACACAACGATCGTAGTTTTGTTAATTTAGAATTAATTTTGGTTAAAGTTGTTATGTATTTGCTAATTTTTAACTTTGATGTAGATGTCGTATGACTCTTTATTAATGAATCAGGTATTATTCAAAAAAAAAATATTATCAATTCACAGGGTTAACAGCACATTACTAATCCACATAATAATTGTAGAATCAAATTAGTAAATATTTAATAAATTATCTAGAAATTTATGATATATACTCCTTATAAACTCATTTTATAACCAAAATATCGTAATAATGGAGAGAAATTTTATCCATATTTAAATCAGAAAATTAATATCAAACGTATTTATATAACGATGCTAAAAAAAACTGTGCGTTGCACGGATTTCTACACTAGTTAGTAAATATTTAATAAATTATCTAGAAATTTATGATATATACTCCTTATAAACTCATTTTATAACCAAAATATCGTAATAATGTCAAAAGTATTTAATATACGAAAAAGTCTAAGGTAGACTTGGTCCACATTAACTTTTGGGTGGAGTGTGGACCAAGTTTCACTCTCACTCTCTACTCCACTCTCTATCTCTCACTCTCTTACTCTACTTCCAATTTTTTTTAAAAAGAAAAAAATAATTTAATTTAATTTTTTTAATTTTAAATTTAAATTTATATTTTTTGTTTTAATTTTTTAAAATATAAATTTTAATTTTTTAAATTTTAAATTTTTTCGAATTTTTTATTTTTTAAAAAAAACTTTTAATTTTTAAATTTAAATTTTTTAAATTTTTTTATAAATATTTTTATTTTTTTATAAATATTTTTAGTTTTTCAAATACTTCCTCTGCTCCTTTTACGTTTGTCCATCTTAGGTTTGTCCACTTTTAGAGAGAGAAATTTAAAGTAGATTTTTGAAGTATATATTGATGATAAAATATACTTCTTCTGGTTTTTAATAGTTGCTACAGATAGTGACATTTCCCCTCACAAGATGTCACTATCTGTAGCAAATAAAAAAATCCAGAGGAACTATATTCATGATCTTGATAGATTTTTCTTGATGTAAAGTTTTTTAATATGTAATTTTTATAATTTTTTATGATGTGTACTTAGCGATATTAAGACTTAAAATTTGCTAAAAAAATGCATGCAACAGGTAAGGTGGACAAATAAAAAGGAATGGAGGGAGTATAAAATTTCAAATTAAATTTTCAAAAAAAAATTTAAACTTTTTTTAAAATTTAAATTTTTTAGATTTTATTTTTTTAATTTTAATTTTTAATTTTTATTTTTTAAATTTTAAATTTTAATTTGAAATTTTTAAATTGTCAAGGATTGGTATAATGGTAGGAAGTAGGAACAAAAGACCATTGAATCATTGATATATGGATCCACTTTGAGGGTTAATATGTAGCTATAGATATTCTTATCATGACATATTGTTTTTGAGTGATACCGTATTAAACCAAAAAATTTATATTCTCATAATTTATATTAACTAGGCTAATTAATTTTAAATATCGCTGTCAGATCATCATATTCAACAATTCATAATTTATACATAATTTATATTAACTAGGCTAATTACTATTGTCATATAAAATCATAAAATTATAGCAAAATTAATAAGGCATTAAAAAAATAAATTATAATGTGTAGTATTTCCTAATTGGTTGCTTGAACTGGCTAATCACTGCCGACAAAATGTTTACTTTTGAGTTCAATAATGCTATTGCTAATCAGCTTATTGTTGTATTGAACCATTTGTGCAACTTTATAAAAACCATTTATTAGATTAAAGTGAATAGACTTTGACATAAGTTTCTTAATTTAAATTTGTGTTGGTAAAATAATTTATCTGTCTCAAGGTCGTCATCATCATCACGCCTGATATTTTCCTAGTGTAAACTTGGTGATCGGATGATTTGCTATAATAAGTTTTTTTTTTTAAAAAAAAGATATTGATAAAAAAAAATGTCGAAAAAAATATTATAAAAATGTCAAAAGAAAATTTATGATTTTTTTTATCATTTAGAATTTTTTATGTAAAATTTTAAAAAAAGTTTCTAATTTTAATTAATTTTCTGTTTACTTTTTTGGTGAATTACCTACTATATCAGGTTATTGAATTACCTAAATTTATTCTAGACAAATACCCCTTAAAGTTGGGATTATTATGGTTAATCAATAGATGAGATTATTGTAGACTAATCACAAATAAGTTGAATCGTTGAAAATAAAAAAAATCACTAAAGTAATTTGCTATATTCTTTATGGATATAGGGGGTGTTGGCAATCGGCTTTTTGTTTAGCTTTTTGGTTGGCTTTTGGCTTTTGGCTTGTTGGTTGGTCAAACAGCCAAAAAATGTGTTAGGTAAATGGCTTTTAAAGCAGCTGAAAAGCTGGCTTTTAAGCCAAAATGAAAAAGCTGCTCCAGCTAGCTTTTTGGGTTGGCTTTTGGCTTGTTGGCCCACTTTTTCTCTAATAAACAGCCAACAGCCAACATTCAAATTTACCAAACATCTCCACAAACAGCTAGCTTTTTAAGTTAGCTTAAAAGCCAATAAAAACAGCTAACATTTTCAGCTGGTCAAACAAGCCAACTAAAAAAGCCAACCGCCAACAGCCAATTGCCAAACACCCCATAAGCTAATGAGTCCTAACTTTTTATCAAACTTTCCTATCTCATTTAAAAATTCACACTTTTTGTCAATCTCTAAATACATTTTTAAAAATAACAAAAACAAATTAATGTAGGAGTAGTTAACAATTAATCACAATAGAAAAGAGTCAAAGAGGAGAGAATCATAGGAGTATCAAAGTACATCATCACTAACTAATCATTAGTTGATTACCCAAAAAGCACAAAATGACCAATTAGTGGGAAAGATGTTGTATTATTAAGCAAAATACCAAATTAAGTTAACCTTAATCTTAACTTAAACAACAAGTTCATTAACCATATCTTACCAATCATATTATGCCTAGTAGTGCTCTTCATGTGGTCTCCCATACTACCCATTATGCCACGTGTCCTTTTTTACTTTCTAAACTTCAACTTAAACTCTCATATGAAACTAATTATTTCAATAGCTATTTCCGTCTCTTGAGAGACCGTCTCTATAAAAGACGTCTTTCAGGTCTAATTTTTTAAAATTTATTTCTTACTCTTACTCTATAATTTCTTTTATAGGCCGATCCAATCAGAATTGATCTCTCAAAAAGACTGTTTCTCGCAAGTATTGTGTTTAGTATTTTTTTATTATTATTATTTTTTTTTCACAAATTAAGTGAGAATTTGGGTTTTTAGCTCCTTATTTAAGACCTATAGTACTATTTATTACCCATCTCAACAACATCTAATACTAACCTCCTCCTAAATCTCCCTATTTTCTCCTCTTTCCTCTTTAGCCAAACACACCCAAGTCCTTACCAATAACCATGGCTATGGATTTCATTAGTGGGCCCACTCCTCATACTCCTGACTCTGACACCGATACTCCGCCGCATGCCCCACCGTATAAGCGGGCCCACCACCAACACCATCACGTGACTTACAAAGAGTGTATGAAAAACCACGCAGCGAGTATCGGAGGCCACGCGCTAGACGGGTGCTGTGAGTTTATGCCCGGCCCGACTACAAACCCATCTGACCCAACCTCTCTTACGTGCGCTGCATGTGGTTGTCATCGTAACTTCCACCGTCGTGACCCGGACGACCCGGTTCCTCTTCACCACCTTATCCCATCGGGTCAGAAAGCCCAATCACCTCCTTCAGCTTCTCAACTTCTTCTTTCCTTAAGCAGCCCGACTTCTGGCCCGTCGGATCATGAGAATCTTCAGACTAACCCAACAATTTTAGGATACTACAACAACAATGGCGGAAATGGACAAAATGGGAATTTCAATTTTCAGAGTAAGAAGAGATTTAGGACGAAATTTAGTCAAGAACAGAAGGAAAAAATGCATGAATTTTCTGAAAAAATTGGGTGGAAATTGAAAAAAGGAGAAGAAAAATTAGTGGAAGAATTTTGTAAAGAAATTGGTGTTGATAGAAATGTGTTTAAAGTTTGGATGCATAATAATAAGCATTCTTCATCAAATTCTATTAATTCTTCTCACAAAATTGAGAAAATTGGTATTAATGGAAATAATACTCCTAATGGGTTCAATAATTGTGGTCCTCTTGAGTTTAATTTTGCTAATGGTGGTGCTCAAGAAGCTAAAGCCCAATAATTAATTAATTATTTAATTAATTAGCTCGTCGATCCCAAGCTCGAATAAAGGAGAAGGTTAACGGTAGATTTGTGATAATCAGCTCAGTAAAATAGATTCGTGACAATCAGTTCACTAAAATCTAATCTTATATGCTAAGATTAATTAGATTAATTATTTTCTATCCATTATTATTATTGACTTTAAATTATTATTTATTATATTCCTATGTTGTTGCTTAATTAATTTAACTTTTTTGCACTTTGTAGTGATGATAATTAATTATCATTAATTTCCTCACTAACCAAACTTTTTGGTTCTTATTATTATTCTTATTATTATTATTACATTATTATTATTATTATTATTATTATTATTATTATTATTATTATTATTATTATTATTATTATTATACTATTATGTTTAGATAAGAGATGAATGTATAAAAACATTATCAATTGGAAAAATTTGTTGTGATTATTATTATTATTATTATTGTTATAATAATAATGCTATGCTGACATGAATTTGTATTATGAAAATGATTTTTCTTGTTGAAAATGTAAAAATTAGATTCTTAAATAATTATAATAAAATAATAATAAGTTGTCATTTTTGGAGAGTCATGTCATCCTAAGGTATCATGTCTCATCTAAATAATGAAAGACATTATGTAGATTTGTCTTGCCTTATAGCTGTAATTTGTTTAAATACAACTGTAGGGACATTTTTGGTTTCTATTTTGGGTACAATTATTTTTTGAATTTTTATTTTTACCAAGTCAAGAGAAAAAAAAAACAGTACAAAAAACAATGCATTATGATTGCACGCTTGCTTTTGTCTGTAAAAAAAATGTTCAAATTATTGTGAATGGATATAAAATGTTCCCTTTAACCATTTTATTTTGAGACTTTTTTTTTTTTTAATTAAATGGAGACATTTTTTTAGGAATGAATATAGGAAGTAACAATTTATATTAAATATAATTGAATCTTTTACTTTAATTATATTTACTTGGTCACATAATTTTTCTCCTCTATGAGTATGACTTATGAGCTGCCATTGTTTTTCTCATCCTAGACCCTAAGTATAGTTTTCTATGAGCGAGAAATACTGAGTATGATGATGATGACGACTTGGTCAATTAATTTATTTTGTGTGATCTTTGAGGTTTATACATTTAATTTTATTAGTTTACAATTGTATATATGTTATTCTCTATCAAACAAAATTTAAATATTAAATACTTCCTCCGTTCCATAATACTCGCTACCATTGCATGGGCACAAAGATTAAGAAGTTACTGTGCAATGATGAGTAGGAGGTGAAAAGTTGCTTTTTTGAAATTTTTTAATATTATTTGTTGAAAAATGAAAAAGAAAAATAGGAGTAATTAGATATAGAGTAGGATAAAAGTAGGAGTAGATATAACTTTAAATGATTGATTTTTTATTAAAAAGGAAATGTAGCAAGTAATATGAAATTTCCCAAAATGGAAAATGTATCAAGTATACGGAGGAAGTATAATCCTCCTACGCGCATATTTAATACTCTTTTGACTTTTCAATTCTATTTAGATGTCCCAATTGTTTGGGTACGGTTATTAAGGGCGGTGTGGGGTCCATTAAAAAGTAAATTGTTGGGGTATTTTAAATGATTATATTAATTGTAAAGGTGGTAATAGGGGTATTGTAAGTAGTAAAAGTGTGGGTATTTTGGATATTACTTGTGTAAACAATGTGTATTTAGGTAAAAAAATTGATAAAAAAAATTGTAACAATTAATATGAATTTATCAAATAAGAAAATGTATCAACGAGATAGAATCATGAAAAAGTTGGTTGAATGATATGGAAGATTATGAATAATTAGTCTTACTAGACCTAACTGTATGCTGCAGCAACTAACTGTAGAGTGTAGACTGTAGAGAGGGAAGAAAATCACATGATAAATCTCTCCATAATAAATTAACCCTTTGTACTTACGCTTCTTATACTGACTAAAGACATGGGCATTGGAGCATCATAATTCATAATTCATATTTTTCCCGTTCCATTTTAGTTGCACCATTGAGTTTGACACATTTTTAAGGGCTGTCAAATCAGAATGGTAAAAATAAGAATAATGTATGATTGATGGTGATATGTGGGGTAGAAATAAAAAAAAAATTTATTATAAGTAGATAGTGATTATGACTTGTGGGTATATCAAATAACTGATGGGATGATGTATGATTGATGGTGATAGTGGGGTAGGAAAAAAGTGAGGATAAAATAAGTAGATTATTTTTGCCAAAAATAGTTTTGTTGCAAGTAATATGAAACTTCCAAAAACGGTAAGTGTTGCAAGTAAAATGAAACGAAGGAAATACTTCATACTTACTTCATACTTCATACGTCATACTCTATAGGACTATTTTCTTAATTTGCATTATACTTCATAATTTAAATTTTTTTTCATGTAAATTCAAATTAACAGTGAAAGTTACAATTACTTGCCTTCTAACTCTAACATAATAATCATATATATTCTTCTATGACAGTAACAAAGAGAAAATGAGGTGATTTGAAAAAAAACATGAAGATATATGGTAATATATATTAATTATTAAATAAAGAAAAAAAATTGTACAGATAAAGTTAGAAGAGAATCAAAATAAAACAGAAATAGTAAGTTATTGTCTAAAAATAAAAGGGATGGGTTAAAAGTGACATGCATAGTGGAGGGCAAGGGAACTAAGACAAACGTGTGAGGAACAAATTAAAAGTGACATACATGAACTTCAGCTCTTCAAGTACCTGATCAGGGATAGGGGCAATTGGCGGCGCCTTATCCACGCCCTAGATTACTAAACCCATTCCTTTTACCCTTTGTTTATTATTGTTCATTGCCTTTAATTATCGCTATTTACCTTCTTCTTTACTTTTATCTTTATTTTTAGTTATTTGTACGTATTCTATTTATTCTATTTGTAAGTTGCAGATTTCTTTCTCGTTGAAAACCTTTATCGAGCCGAGGGACTCTTTGACCGCACTCTCCTCTATGGATATATGAGTTGCCGTTGTTCCTTTCCAAGCCCTAATAATAATTTTCTATGAGCGGGATACAGAGTATGATAATGAAGTATAAAAATAAAAAATAATATAAACAAAATAATGCTAAATGAAAGACGGGGTAAATATTACTCCTAGAATCCTAGAATCCTACAATCTAAGTCTACTGTCATTAATTACGAAACCAACCATACTCACCAAAATTGCAATCAAAATAATTAACCTCTTGGTCCACTTCACTATACCATCATTCACATATTCTAATTTCTTTTCAATTTACTATTTTTTATTCTAAATCGTGATTTTAATTTTACAATATCTTTATTTTTATAGTATTTTATTATTATTATTATTATTTTTCAAATTTTATTTACAAACGATCACTAATATTTTTCCTTTTGATTCTGTTTATTTTTATCTTATATAAGCACATCCATATACTTCCTCTTGCATTGAGTTAATTTTTATCTTATTCTTCTATTATGCCAGACTATAAAAACTTATTTGTTGCAAAATAAAAAGGACTGAATGACTCATAAAATTTAATTGGGCTTACATTTCAAAATGTGGCTATTTGATTTATACCGTAAAATATCATTATTCAATTAAAAAAATATATTCATATTAATTAAATAAAAATCAGTAAATTGAAAGTAAAAATGAAAATAAAATAGTAACTAAAAATATTTTTAGTTATAAGTTAAAATAACTACAATTTTATAAATTAGAAGAAAATATAAAAGAGCCTTAAACTAAATCAATCATAACAAGTAATATTAATATTGGTCTCAGTTGCAAAGCAAGTATCACTATTTTAATATAAGATTTTAAATTCCTTTTCATCTAGTTTTTCATTTTCCTCTGTCTACTGGCCTTTAATAACATATTTATTGGTTAAACATGACCTCATATACATTTTTTATTGGGTGTATATTGTTAGAAATAATAATCAATATTTAGAGAATAATTAGTAGAATATAAACAATATTTTGAGAATAATTAGTAGAATATCTTTGATTTTATTCTAGAGTAATATTTTAAGTATTTAGAAAATTAAGATATTTGTAATATTTAGTTTTCTTATTTCATAGCATATCTTTTGTATTTATAGGGGGCATTTGCTCTCTTTGATGAATAAATAAGAATAAAAACCGAATGAATTGATTCTTAAACCTAAACCAAATTATTACATTTTGTTATTAATTTTATCATATATATGGTGTACATTTTAATTTTACTGATATATGGAAAAATAACTGAAGAATATATGTTCTTTCACTACAACATAATTTGCTTTTAGTGGCATATATTTAGCGACATTTAATTTAAATGTCGCTATTTCAAATTTCTTATAGTGTATACATAGGATTTAGTGACATTTATTAGACCCTTTAGCAGCATATAAAAAAGTTACACTAAAGCTTTTAGCGACATAGGATCTAGTGACATTTCTCACAAATGTCACTATAGACTATAGTGACAATTACATATGCCACTAAAGACTATATTAAGTGTCGCTAAAGCACTTTTATGGTGGAATTTAAAATAAAAACTAATAATTATGATACTAAAAATATGAATTAGTGGCATTTTTTAAATGCCACTAAATCTAATGTCGCAAAAAGCTAAATTTGTTGTAGTGTTTCTACATCTTTTATTCATAGGTAAAGAAAATTATAATAAAAATTTTATTTTTGAAATCTAGCTAGGATTGTCACAATTTTTTTTATATATATTTTAAGTGGTGGTCTCCACTAAATAATAAATATTTATCTACCCTTGAGACATCCGATGCATTTAAACACATTTTCATTAGAGATTTTATTTCATCATTCTTCAATTTCTAAGCATAATAATAATAATAATAATTTCTATTAATTAATCTACATTATACTGATTGATTTCTTATGGAAGTATTCATCTATGTATTTATAACAATTATTACTGATAATAATATATGTTGTTACAAAAAATGTTATTTCTAGTAGCAAAATTAAATAAAGGATCCGAACACGTTAACACAATTAGCATAATCTAATAATTATTTTTTAAAAAAGAAAAGGAAATGTTTTGATGATACCATTCTCACATAGTGATATTCAAGTTCAATTAGCTGGGATAGATCTTTAACCAAAATTGATGGTCAAGTTAGGCAAATCAAAAGTCCAATTTAGGTTTTAAGTTTTACTTCTAAATTTTAGGCTGTATTATACCTAATTATTGAAATATTTAACACAAATTGTTGCTGTAGACCGTCTATAGCATAGACGGGTAAATATGGGTCAACCTATTTTGCAAAATAAGTAACTGATTAGTCATTAGCCTTATTTTTAAATTTAAAATCATTGGGCTGGGCTGTTGAGAGAGCCGTTTTTACCATAAACGATCTCTCAGGAAACCTTCTGAATATTTAAATTTGTAACATGCGCTGGCTTTGTTTGTAATAAAAGTTCATCTTAAAAAAAAAGTTAACGTTACTATTTGTTTTAAAATAATTTTAAAGGGGTTAGGATGGTAAAAATCTTACTAATTAAAATTAAATAGCAATTGGTATTCTATAATTAAAAAAAAGTATTTCTTTTTTATTAGGAGTATCTTTTGCTTTTTTAGGTTGCTACTAATAATGGTTATTTTCATAATTTTTATTGCGTATTTTTTAGCTACCAAATATTTCAATAAAAAAGTAAAATTCTAGTAGAGTGGTATCGGATAAGTATGGTCAAAGAAGAAAACTCACATCTAATTTAAGACTCATCTTAATTTACTTTGCATTTATGAGATTGACCATTGATATTTAGTGCCTTTGACTATTTACGGAATATGGGCTAATATGGGTTCGGGCCATTATCAATAGTATTATTCAAATAAATTTATACAAATTCTCGTATGAGACGGTCTTACCATGAGACATATATTAATTATACTTGGGTCAAATTGCATAATAATAAAAACTTTTAGTTTATGAATTTCTTGTTTTGAGGTCATCTCACCATGAGACGGTCTCATACAAGAGGGGTTCATAAATTTATATCCACAGATATTTTTTCTGATGATTCATCTGTGGATTTTTCTCGAGTTAATTGAGGGACTCTTTAGTCGCACTATTTTTATGGGTATTCACCTTTTTCCCCTTCTCATACTCTAATTATAGTTTTTTGTGAGCGAGATACACTGAGTATTAATGATAGCGATACAAATAATTTTAGTATATGCTAATTAAGAGAGAGGTCCGTATGGACTAAAAAGTATGGACCATTACAGTAAAATCATCAACATAATGCTTGATAAATAAGCAAATTAAAATCAAGCAAAATTCCCCAAAAAATGCTTGTGAGTACTATGTGATGAATAATAAGATGCATTGCCCTACGGCCTACACCTACAAATGGAATGATTCAATTATTTTTTCTCTAAAAAATTAATAGGAATTTTAAAATTAAAAAATACTTTGTTTTTTAATTATATTATAATTTATAAGATAATTAGGGAAGGAAAAAAATGAAAATAAAATAAAGAGGAACCGCTCAAAAGGTTAAAAATTAGAAAAAATTAGAATAAAGTGGACTTGTAATATACTCCCTCCGTTCTTTTTTGTTTGTCCACTTTAAGTTTGTCCACTTTTGGAGAGAGAAATTAAAATTAGATTTTTGAAGTATATATTGATGATAAAATATATTCATGTGAGATCTTGTTAGATTTGTCTTGATGTAAAGTTTTTCAATATGTAATTTTTATAATTTTTTTATGATGCGTACTTAGCGATATTAAGGCTTAAAATTTGCTAAAAAAATGCGTGCAAAAGGTAAAGTGGACAAATAAAAAGGAACGAAGAGAGTATTAAATATATAGACCCCATAATGTTGTATTAATTAAAATTAACCTAATACTCTCTATATAATATTTTAAGAGAAAACCCAATTAAGTACATAATCTTAATTAATGTGAATCAACACCTACAAAATTGTATTATTATAATTAATTATCTTTATTTATATTGCTTTAGTAAAATTAATCCTATTAATTAGGTGTACTTTTAAAGCACTATAACAATTTAATTAGGGGTTACTTCACTTTATTCTTATATATTTAGGCTTAGGCCCTTATGATTAACCTTATCTTATCATCTTATCCCAAGGTTTGGTCCCAAAAATATTCAAAATACTTGTTGTATATGGAGGACTTGAGTAGACCTTTTATCATCTTTATCAATTTCTTAGCACCAGAATTCTCATCAATTTGTGCTGACGGCAGATTTGGAAAATTTTACCTCGTAATCTTGAAATTTAGGGTTTTTTATGTGGTAATCAAAACTTTTAAAAAATTCACGCGGTACCCTGAGATTCATGTAATTATTTCACCGTGACCTATTTGAACTTAAAAACGTTAACAAACGTTAATTTCATTGTTTTAAGGGTGTTATACGCCTATTTATACGGCTCACCATTTCAAATGCCATTAATTTCGATCTTTTTCTCCAAAATATAAACCCCATCTCTACCATCTTTCATCCAAATCATATTTTTTCCCCCAAATCCAAAAATAGTAGAGTTAGGGCTTATATTTAGGGGGAAAATGTTGAAACTGATGGCATTTGAAATGGTGAGTCTCATAAATAGGCGTACAACAACATTAAAGCTTTGAAATTAGCGTTTGCTAATGTTTGCTAAAAAGGTCACGGTGGAGCAATTTGGTAAACTTCTACATTACCGCGTGGATTTTTTTAAAAGTTTTGGTATCACGTGGTAAACTCAAAACCTGGGGATTACCACATGAAATTTCCTATATTATTATTGTTTATACATATATTTCAATATTTGGTTCATTTCTTATCAAAGTATATGGAGTTTAAATGATACAAAGTATATTAATTTCCTATATTATCAAAGTATATTAATTTTCAAATAAGAAAATGATACAAAATGACTAAGACAATTCAAAATAAAAATGATGCAAATTAAATGAAATAGAGAAAATATTGCTGATATTTAATTTGTATCCCAAAATTTGAGATAGAGCGTTGTGAGATTAATGAGTGTTTTCATTTACTATAAGGGAATGTTTGCGAGTGGGTTCTCAAAATAATTTAAATATGAGAAGTATTTAGAATGCTTAAAATTAAAATTAGAATATTGCAACTAAAAAGATGTAAATTGTTAAGGCTCGTTATTAGCAATTTTTGCCCATTTCCATTTGCAATTTTGCCTATGCGGGAGAGGTAGTTTAATCAACATCATATCCAGTGTATCGCGCTCATAGAAAAACAGAGAGGGGTAGTTTAATATGAATGATATATTCTATTTATTTTGTATTATTTTTTAAAAAGTTACTATTATTATTTTTTTGGCAAAAGTTACTATTATTATTATTTAAAATAATATAATTTGCTTTTTTTAATTTTTTATTGAGACTGTTTCACTGTAAGACAACTTCAATTATTGAGTCAACTCAAACTATTACTACTTGTATACAAGTCTATAAAACGGGCTTGTTTGTTTTTTACATTTCATTTTATTAAACATGGTTACAGGCCCATCAGTTAGACCCTGGTCCCTAAAATTAACAACAGTCTGCAATTGTTATGCAGTATTTCACCTAATCAAAATAATTTTTGGCTTCTTCCTACGAATATCAATTATCCTCATTAATTTAAGGAAAAATTGATATAAATAATCTAATCTTCCACCAATCGTCATGAATAATTTCATTTTTGAATTATTTTTTAATAATTCAACATTTGCTTTTAATTTGTTGTCAACATACTTTAAGGGTATGCTAATAGTAAACTAAGTGCCAAGGTTGAATATTGAATTATTATAAAATACTCCCTCCGAATCATTTTAGATGTCCCATTTGGGTTTTTACGGTTATTAAGGGTGGTGTGGGGTCCATTTTAAAGGTGGTAGTTGGGTATTTTAATTGATTAAATTAATTGTAAAGGTAGTAATTGGGTATTGGAAGTAGTAAAAGCTGGGGGTATTTAGGTAATTAAAAGATAGACAAAAAAGAAAATGAGACAATTGATATGATTTTGCCAAATAAGGAAATGGAACAACTAAAATGATTCGGAGGGAGTAAAAGGTTATGTTGCTAGAAAACTAAGGGCAAAGGTTGAATTATTAAAAAATAATTTAAATGTGAGATTATTCACAACGAATGGGTGAAAGGTTAAATTATTAATATCGATTTTTTCTTTATTTAATTGTTTGATTTGTTTTTTCTTAATCCACTGTTATGGTCCTGTAGGCTGTAGCATTAACATTAATTTAGCAAGTAACAAATTCAAATATAATCCATAATTTGTTCAAGATATGTTAATTTTCCTTCAAATAAGGAATTTTTTTTTATCTTTTTTAGTTTAATCTCATTCTATCATTGAGCACAATTAAAATAAACAAGTAACACCAAGACCACATGAAAATAATGTGTTTGCAAAACACACATGCAAAAATTTCGAATAGAATCCATTAAAATAAACAAATAAGTACATATAAAAGGATAAATGAAATTGTTGGAAAACACAAATAGCTAAAAGACTAACTAATTAAGACAATAAGATAGAAAGAAGTAGAGAAAAATTAAAAGTCTAGGTCAATCAAAACCTAGTTTTCTAACAAAATCCTCTAAATAAAAATACTATGTGAGAATATGAGGGGAAATAACTCAATGGATATCCCATAAAAAGGTATTTATGCCCTTCGAAAAATTATACTTATGTTTTTTATGAACTATTTTCGAGAGGGATCATTTCTTGATAAAACAATTTTAAAATAGTGTCATGCTAGTATCAATGGTGTTGTTCAGCCTTTTTATAAAAAAAATTTCTTTTTAATATGTACAATAATTTAAGGGTCCATAAATAATCTTTCCCCCTGAGCCCCTAAAAACCTAGCACCGGCCCTGTCTATTCCTATTACACGATTCATTAGTCATCAAAACGGGACGTAAGGTCGTTTCATATCACGAGCCCTAAACGCAGCGTATTAATATGTTCTATGCAAAACATACTCCATCTCTTATGAAAAAATTCGCAGAAATTCTCTGGGTTTGATGTTGCTTTGATGAGTTCTTGAAGCTCAGGTACACTAAACATTTGCATTTTCCTCTAATTTGTTTAACTTTCTATAATCTCTATTAACACTATAATTCCTTGTCATTCTTAAATCTTTAAATCCCTAATTTGTAATGTATGCATATGTTTCTGAATTCTGATTGTCTAATTGCTCATTATTCTGGGTTTTTTTTTAAATTAGGTATTTAAATTCTTTACCTTTTCCCCTTTTTTTGTCTGGGTTTGTTGGTGTCTTTTTCTTTTTTTCAGGGACCCTTCTGATCATCTCAATGCTGAATTCTTATTTGTGAATGTGATATGAACTATTCCTTTGTACTTTGGACCATTTGTTCAAAAAATGCTGCTTCTTTTTTCCCTTATATCAAAATCATATTTTACTCTTGAATTCTTTAATTCTAAAATTTGTTCCTTGATTGTGACAAAGAGAATAATTATACAAATACTTCATATATTGTTTTCTGTTCATTTATTAAGTGAAAGATGAGCAAGACATACCCAATTGTGCATATTTTATGCATAAATAAATGAATAAGGAATTATGGTGTTTGGATTGTTTATAAAATGGTTGGTTTTGATCCTTGTCAAATGGTTTTGATTGTATTTGATTTGTTAACTTGATGAGATGGTTGATCATTGTGTCATTGGGTTTGAGATTGGAGAGCTAAGGGCCTAAATGACATGCTAATATGAGTAGTATTTTGAGAGTTCACATAGTAGTCACATACATAGCACATTTGTTTTTATCAGTGTAACGTAATTCGCTACCTAATTCGCTTTTGAAATTTGCGATTCGCTCAAATTTGATATGAGCATCAAGATGCACTTAGTGAATTCGCAATTAGTAACTGGTCTAGGCAGACTGCAGATGAAATTTGTAGTGGTGGATATTGCTTTTGGAGAACTCCGGACGAAAAACTAGAATGGTATAACAGAAAGAAAACCCGAAATCCTGATTAGTTGTAATTTGAGGACGAGTGTTGTAACTACAATATCTTAATTAGCTGAAACCGAACCAAGGCAACCTAACAAGTTACAAGCAATCCCCTCTATAGGAAAAGCCTCCCCTGTTATCACCCTACGTAAAACATTCCTACATACGCGCAATTTCCGAAAATGATAGTGCAAGGTGTCTTGCAATCGGTGTCACGCGTTGCTTTGTGATCAATTTTCCCACTATACGCTCAATAAGGTTGAGTAGCAGCTGAAGCGGAGCTACCTTAGGACAAAGGTCAGGCTTGACCCACCCTCAATGTTCAGTGAAAATGTATTATATAAGGGGAGCTTACTACTTAGCCTACAAATAAAATTGATCAAAAATCGTAAAATTCTAGGCCCACCACCTATAATCCATTTCATTTTAATCCCAGCTTCACCTCTGAGTAGCAAGGAATGGAAATTAACCAACTATCATACGGAGAAAATGAGAAAAAAAAAAGATCTGTGGCACTAGGACAATATGTCTGTTATTTGCAGATGGTGACTTGCACTATTTATACATTTTCTTTTAATCCCTAACTCCGAAAAACTCATCTGCTACTTCCTGCTAGCCTTTTCAAGCAGTGAAACCCACCATGTTTAGTGAAAATGATGAGATAGAGTAGCCATTTCATCATGTTTGGACCAAGGCTTCTTCCTGCCTTTTGTTAACTCCTATTGCTCCTTTGTCTGTCCACGTCCTACTCGATTTTGATATTTATTTCCTATTTATATGCTTTGGGATTGTCAAACGATTATCATATACTCGATTACTTACATTTTCCCATCTACTTCAAATAGCCACAGCTTGTGTCCTGTAATCATTACATATCGTGTTAACTCGTGCTTTTGTAGTTTTTGGAAATTGTGCAGACATCTTTTCTATCTATCCAAAAAGACCAAACTCTTTGCTTAAAGCCTTAAACTGTGTACACTGTAGTTATCTTAATACAAAGAGCACCGTTTCTTTTATACTCAAAGATTATTTCCTTGGAATGGAAGATTATGTTCCATTTAAACACATCAAATTTGTTATTAGTTTTTCATAGGTGATCTTAACAGGGTCATTAGGAAGAGATAATGACAGATGATAAGACATATTATTCCTATTAGTAAAATAGAATAGGTGAAAAAGAGAAGTTAAGATCGAGATTCCCTCTCGAAGGATAGGTGTCACTTCGGCTAAAACCATCAAAGATGCTTCAGCCATTTAGATGTTCTATTTCTAGAACAGATGCAAAGCTAGTCTAAGAGCTATGCTTATCCCTATATGTTAACATCATTTCCTGGTCCAACATGCTGCTCTGATTCTCCATTGTAAGGATAGTAAATATAATATTTCTTACCTCCAATCCATCCCCCCTCCCCGTTTCTAGATTCTCACTAAGGGGCGAAATTCAGGATGCCAGTATTAGATGGGTCGAACACTCACCTCTATATGTGTGTTGAGCTTACTTGTATACTATAGTGTTACACGTTACCCAATTCATTTCTTTCGTCCACTCCTCCCCCTCCTAGATTCTCAATAATAAGACAAAGGTAATGTTGATTCTAAAACGAGGAAAAAACTGGCGAACGAAGATATCTGTACATGCCTTTGACACACTAGAGAACACAAACAAGGTGCCTTTCAATCAAAGAATTTTAAAAAGAAACGGGAATAATAAGATTGTCGAAAAACCAAAAGAAAGAATCAAATTTAAACCTTGAGAAGCTTTCTCATGCAAGCAAAAATAAACCTCCAACAAAAAAAGAATCAAGATGTATTCAAAGCACTATGTATTTTCCTTTCTGAGAGCTGGCAACATCATGATAAACTGTACTAACTCCTTGTTTGTTATAAGATATCAACTGAAAAACAAGAGATATTGTCAGCTACTCACTTCTTCATGGATCGGTGCCGTGCATTCAGTGTTTGTGTTTCACTGACCTCCAACTGTACATATTTTCCTGAAATAACCTCCAAAAACACCAAAAAATCACCAACTGAGCCGCATACAACCCCTACAAGCCTAACTCACTGCAGACTTTCATACTTAACTTCATCTTGCTCCTCACTTGAACCCTTTTAAGACCTATTATGGATAGGATCAGAACCTCGTCGAACTCTCCGTTCGCTTGATTGGGTAGGATCAAATTTCTTGTTACTCGGTGCTGATCTTCTGCTAGCATTGAGCTTCTGACTCGAGACTTCTTGCATGACTCGATCATTTTGCGCAAGTTGTGAATCTTCTCTGTTTACTGCAACAGCCAAATCTACCCTCCTTAGACTACAAACTCTCTCGGGTTTCATTGCTAATAAGCAGATACATAGTAAAAGGATGAGTGTCTTATGGGTACTTGGGACCATATTTCTCTATAGCTTCTAACGTTTCGAAAATGCAACTACTTGTTTAAGAGTAATAGGAGAATAAGCAAAGTCTAAGAATGTAATCCTCTATTCTTGTGGCACCATTAGATACAGGACAGGAGTGTAATATATTTGTTTGCAAGATTTAGAGAATGTTTTAAAGAATAAAACAAAGGGACCAGAACACCCAAAAGAAGTTTTAGATTCACCCAAAATTTGGACTAGTATAGTGTGATTTATGAAAATATAAGGCTGTTATGGAAGAATCTAAATAGGATGAATAAAGGGAATGGAACAACACCCTAGGGAAGCCAAGTATCTTTTTCATTTGTATCCTTACATCCCTATCATTTGCTTAACTTTTTTTGTGTTGATGACCAGACATAAAGTTTCTTAGTGTCCCCCTTGCCTTCTTACCATTTCACCTGGCCACACTTAAATTTCTTAATTTGATTTAGGTATTGGTCATTCTTGTTGGCCTAAATGCTCTTAAAAAATCATTAGTGAAAATACTACTTTGAGAGGGTCTCTTATATGTATGTAGTCTTCTTTATATCTATTGATTTAATATGGAGAGGGTTACTTTGGTCACTTTGTCATTCCTTTGTTGTTAAGAAAAGGTAATTTCCTAGTTAGCCATCCAAGATTTGCTCATTATACATTTATACTAATACATTTCTATAGAATTTTTGGTGATTACTAATTAAGATATGCAATTTTTTAACTGATAACTGATTAGAACACAAATAGTTATTGTTATAAAAATGTGAGAGTGAAAGGGATGAACATAACTAATTTGAATTGAAGATGATTGGGTTAGAATAAGCCTTTGTTTTGCTAATTAAAAAGCATTAATTTTGTTCTAGTTTTAGCTACTTTGGAGGTTATATAGATTACACTTGTATACTTGTTTGTTGTAGATTAGAGTTTTGTAGATTAGAGTTAGGGGCGGATCTAGGACCGTTTAATAATGTCAACTGACAGCATTCAACTTATGTATGAAAACATATACCAAGAGATTAATATATACTGGTTAAGTTGGTGGGAGCTTTTGCTATGTGATAACATTGACCTGGATTCAAGACTCATTAAGCATATTTTTTTAATCTAGAAGAATGATTATGCATTTTAATTGATATGTTTTAAAAATATTATCGACATTATATGATTTTGTTTTAGATCCGCCCCTGATTTTAGAGGTACTATGATAGTTACCTCTAAGAACTATTATAAAACAAATACTTTTAGGATCACAAGATCGCATCGCCCGCGTTGTAAAGGTTTCTAAATAAAGAATCGATATTTCCCGCATTTGTAAAGATGTTAAAAAACTCGTGTTTTTGGCCATGTTGAGAGTTACCTCATGCTTTGGTCAGATATTCGACGTTATATTAACTGCATCACTTTCGTCATCTTATTATCATTTTGTTACTGCGATCACCACGGTAATTGTATTTTTACTATGTCTAGGAGTCCTAACATATAAAGAATAAAATGGAAGGGAAAAGAATGAGGGGAATGTAACAGCAAGAGCAATAACAACAGAAGCCCTAAAAAACACCAAAGTGGTGCTTTAAGCCACTAAGATCTGCTCCTTCTCACTTTAGAATTCCAAGCTCTTTTCTCAATGCAACAAAAATACCAGTCCTTGATTTCTTGTGCTAAATGTGTTTCTTTTATGCTTTTCTTCCTCTTTCTTTCTGTTTCCAAACTCTACATTCCTTAATTTATGTTTCTTGGACCCACTTCCCTCTCTCTTTTGCATATATATTTAATTTCCAACTAGACCATCTTTTTTTTAAATCCTTGTTTTTTTGGCTTTAAATGTAAATTACTAGTATTTTCATGCAATTATGAACTTTTTCTAAAAATAAAACATGAGGTACCTACCTAATATGTGAGTGATAAATCTAGACTTCAGTGTTAAATCTCCTTTAAAATTCTATATAGAATTTCGTTTGATTAAAATTGTCATGCATTTGATTGATTGTTATTCTGTTTTACATGTCGTATAACATTTTTATCAATAAATTATTAGGTTTCTTTTAAAAAAATAAGGAATATATACTGGATATGATAAGATGAGATCTTTATCTTAACCACATTCTATGCACCCGGGCGCGTGAGCAACTACCATTTTTGTTGCAATTGCTAATGGTATAAGATTTCAAACCCGAAACCTCTTGTAACATCTTGACGCCAGAATCACAAACTCGAGATAAATCGAGTTATTTGATTAAGAGCATTCTAATTATAATTTGTAATGCTTTATTTAAATGAGGTACAATATTAAATTGTGCCGTAAAATTAAAGAAGAGACTGGTCATAAACTGTTGCTGAGATGTTGTTAGGATGTGCTGATTCTCTGCTTTTCTTTATCTAATCCAACAATCAAAGTGAAAAAATAAAGAAGGCTATTGGGTAGATGCTTTGTTACATATATTGATTATTTGTTGTAATCTTAAGCACAAACTTTTAAAAGCTTGGAGCACTTAAACATGCAACTATCATTTGGGTTGGTGGTCCTCTACTAAGGAACCTATTTCTGATCCTGGCTTATTTGTTTAGTTTTTGGGGAATTCCCTAATTACATCTGTTAAATTTTGATCTAAACTGAAATTGACCTGAAATCCAACCAAAAATTAATGGATTATAATTTAGAAATTTTGACCCGTGATCGAATATGACCGATTCGAAACATTTGGAAAAAACTATGTTGACATTTTTAATTGCACTTAAATCGTTTTAAGCTGGACCCACATTAAAATAAAATTGTTATATATATTTAAAGAATTTAATGATAAAAAATTCAACAACCCTTTTGGCCCATCTCAAATTTGACATGAGCTGATTCAGAACTTGACCCATAATCAATTTAACTCGAAATTGACCCGGAAACCTGCCTGCCCGATCTACCCCTAGCATCGCTCCTTGGAGGGTTTGCACGACAGTCGAGTAAAAGTGAGAAAGTTTGTACGGGTAATTATAGTTTTAATTTAAGAATAACTAGTCTCTTGAGGGAAGTTTAACCCATTAAAGATTAATGTCTATATATCGTATTCTTAATGGATACTTTTATTATTCTTAATGCATATTGTATTCTTTGAGGCAAATCATATTGGATAGATTAAAATATTGTATGGAGCAAAATCATGGGGTTCGAGAGAGTATAATACCGCATATATAGAAGTTTTTAATGTGTGAAATGTTATAAAGAGATTTTATGAAGAATTCTTAAAATGATTATGTAATACTACGATCGATTATCAATTGTTTTTGAACCAGTAATATACTTTCACATCATCACTTCTTTTCTTCATTTTGTACTCTTACGGCTCGTTTGGTAGGTACTATTAAATAGTGGTAATAAACATGAAAATTAATGTAGTTTTAGTTGAAAAATCTCTTGCGACCTTAATGATCATGTTTGTCCAATTTTAATCATCTCATTTTCTTCATAAATTTTATTTCAATGCATTACCGTCGAAAAATGTGGTATTAGGAAATTTATAGCAAAAAAAAAAAAAATTTGACCAAAGTTTCATTATCTTGGAAACAACATAAAACTTTTCATAATTTTTGTTACACTATGTATCATATTTATTACTATTATTTAATACTATCAATCAAACACGGTTAATGTGCACAACATGCTACATTAAGAATTCGTCTTCAACACTAAATTGCCACTAGTATTAGTACTTAGTTACAAACTTACAAATTACTAGTGATAGTAAGTTTTAAATAGTTTAGAATGGAGGTAATAATAAAAATATTCTTTTTGCTTTAAACAAAGTTTTAGTGACCTCGGGATAGGAGATAGTCCATCAACCTCTGTACTTCAAAAATGAAAAATTTTGGCCGATAATAAGATTTAAAACTTTGGAATTTCTTTTTCTTTTTTGATTCTCAAGATTGGTCTCAAAGTTAAATCTTTTTGCCACTTTAGTTTGAATCATAAGAGCTCATTTGCTAGCCGCCTTTAATGACAAGGACTTGATCAAAGCATGTTCATCCTATTCGTAAATAAAATTAAAAATATAAAAGTAAAAGCGACGAGTAAAACTAAACCAGAACATATGTAACTTCAACGTATAATAAGTCGAGAAGAACAAACTATTTAACATAAATTCCCGACTAGTATGTTTAATATGTAAAAGATTGTTGGTGAATAATGTACTGTATTAGACAGTAACATCAAGGGATTAGTGTAAGTTAATTGTTGTGGAAGTACCTGATCCCTGGCTTTTACAAAAGTTTATTATCCATGCAAATAAATCAGGTAGAATATATTCTGTGCCAGCTTTACCTTTTAATTATCATAATTTGATCCATATTGGAGGTATCAACACCAAAGATAAGAAACAGAACATGTAAATTTGTAATATGAAATTTTAAGCACTCACCCAGTCACCCTTTGTTGAGCATCAATGCTAACCTATGCTTATTTTAAGGGTTCCCAATTCCCATTAGCTGTGAATTGCGATAGCTTTTCGAGAAAAGTGATACAAGTTTTAAGACACGAGGATGAAGTTCACGAAGTCCTTGGCAGCCGAATTTGTTGGTTGATGCCTGATGGTGTTATTACGATCTGAGCGGAGTCATGACTACATGCACTACGTTGCTAACATGAAAATCATAAAGGGACCGAGTGGAAAATGCATGTAAAACGCTTGAATTTCTTTAGAATCTCAAAACTAGACCTTTATATACAGCAGCAAGCAGGTTAACCTCAAACGCTCTTACAAAGAATGTTGGGCTTCTGAACAATGTAGACTAGCAGATAATCACAAATAATGATGGAATGAAAAGTTAAGATCGATAATAGAACAATATAAAACATGACTAGGAAGGTGTAATCACCATTTTCTTCCCAACGATGGCTTGTGTGGTTATAGGCTTATAGCAAAATGCTAAACAGCTTCGTGTGCTGCTGTAGTAGGAGAACGTGGAGCTATCATAAACTGTAAACCCCTGCGCTGACCTGATTGCAGCACGAACGCAACTTGGGTAGCTGCCAATGCCGTAGCTTCCTGCAAGAAACAAAATTAGTGGGTTACGTAGCAACGTTTTTACATGTCCAAATGTAAAACTACAAGATTGCAGTCAATTATTATTCAATGCACATTTTTGCTCACAACAAATCATGTCCAAGAAGGGTTTCATGGTGGCTAGCAAGTTGAAAATAGTGAGCTTATAAAGAATCAAAAATTCATCAAAACAGGGGAGACAGAAAAGTTAGACAAATCAACGCAAATAATCTAGAGTAAGATGAAGCTGTTATTGCATTCATAAACAGCAGCTGCTAGAAGGAAATTTTTCTATAGGAGAGCTTCATCGTTAGTCCATCGGATAGTGAAAACAAAGAAGTAGAGCTCACAAAGATGACCATTCAACCATAATTACTAGCGCGTAACATATAGGCTAATACAAGCACTCAGCCAAAAGGCCCATGAAAAACAACTATCAGGCTGCAGTGAAGAGAAGAGTATTGCCAGCCTACCTGACGTTGCCTTATACGCTGCAAAATACTGATGGCCCAAGCCATAATGTAACAAGGCAAAAGAAACCCAGCAGCTCTGAGTAAGAAAAGCTGCAAAAGGACAGCAGTCATAACAAAGCATAGAAGGATTTTGCAAGTATATAGCATTGGTTTTAAGGCCAAGGCACAATATAACATCTACTTCCTACTTACCGAGAAATAAGCTGACATATCATCTTCATCATCAGAATCTGGTACAGTCCATGCATGCCTTAAAAGCAGAAGTGCCATCAACTGCCAAAGACATTAGAAAAGACTTCTTAGTATATCTGTTTCAGTAGCGTTAAGATAAATATCACAGATAAAGGTATCTCTATAATGTTAAATGATGTCAGCATTTCTTCCTAGCAGACGAGTCTTTTCTCACACATTGGCTTTTAGTGCTTACAATTAATGCGGCAGAACGGCAAAAAGCGGCTCCACTAGCACTACTTGCAGCATAGTCATCATACTCAGCTTCCAAAAACTGTCGCTCAGCCTCAGCTATTGCTAAAATACGAGGATCATGCAAGTCCAAAGGGGTGCCCGATATTGTCCATCCTCCACTACAAGTGACAATCAACAAGCATGAGAGGGTACACAAAGAAAGAGAAGAAAAAAAGGTCTAGATTTGGTAGATCAGAAAAATATGTATGTTTAAAGTGCAGGTATGTTAGATAATTGTACAAGTATAAAGGAACACACAAGACAAACTAAACACTCACCCAATGTCAATTGTAGCATCTTCAGATGGGGGTGGTGGTGGAGGAGCAGTATAACCACCTTGGTAAATCTGTAGTATGCAGAATACCATAATCAGACAATTTAGCAAACCAATAAACACAAAATATTTAAACAGACTACAGAGTCAACTAGTAATCAGAGAGACATCAGCATCACCAAAATCGTATACAAAATAGCACAGCTACTGGTATGAACTAAAAATGGAGAAAGTAAATGACCAGGACACCAGGACTCCAGGACCTATCTTCAGCACATAAAAATCACCCAGATGAGAAACCCAAAAAAATGCAGTGATCACGTTTAAAAAAGTGGGAACTTGACATGTAAGCTGTTACATATCACTTTATTCCAACCTTATACAGATACGCGTCGCTAGTATAAACCCCAAATCTTCAAGAACTATGGAGGGATACTATGACGACCATACACTTCCGTACCTGACATCGGTAGCCAGCGCCAAGTGGAACACGAAAGGGAAGAATCGCACCTTTGTGCCCCAGGGAAACATTTTTCAAAATACACTTCGTTACCTCTATCTCAAAACAAGCCTCTCATAGTCTCGCCTCAAATGGTGGAGTTTCAAATGGAGATAATGGAAGGCATGAGAAAAGTGCACCATCTGGGAGCATGGCAGACTTAAAAAGAAAATTGAAACCAGTTCTTATTTTGAAAATCTCTAAATGCTTAAATGTGTTTGGTGATCTTTTCTTTTCCAAACTCAATTCAAAGCTTGGATGTGGTCGGAGCAAAACCTAAGTCAAATGAGGAACTATAGCACATTTTCTCATTGCAGAATAAAAATTCAAAGAAAATTACAAATCTCAAGCTATAGGGCTTTTGACACATGTAAGAGATGTAAATAAAATAAAATTGGTGAAGTAGAGACTGATAATTCAAACAGGACTCCTATGCATAAAACAAAGAGTAAAAACTATCATCCACCACTATCGAAGTTGACCAGCAATTTGGAACAAAATCTAGGAACAGAAAAAATTAACTGATAGCACCCTCTTAAAATCATTTCTGGTACGGAAAAGGCTGAATAATTCTTGGCATGTATAACACAAAACATGAAAGAGAGATGTAAAATGTACGCTACTCTGTGTTCTATTGTCGTTCCACTTGCTTTTCACAATCACCAATAACACATACAGAGAGATGATGATTTGAAAATAAACATTGGAACTAACATAACAAGATCCTATATGCATGTATTTGAATCGGTAGAAGTCGGATATGGAAGAAACTTACAAAATTCAACCTTGACAAAAAAAGGTGGAACAAAACGAGAGCAAGATGAATACTTCTCAAGTTAGTAACATAACAAACATAACAAGATCATGCAAATCCATATGTAACATGAAAGGGATTCTAACTGCTAATTGAATTGGCCAACAGACTCGAGCTAAAACTTCATTCTATACATTACAGAATTTAGTTGCAAGTCAAATTGACTCAATAAGATCGTAAGTTGCTCCATAAATATTTTAAAACATTATATAACATTAGATCATTACCCCACTACTATAAAAGTGGCTCCCAAGTTCTACCTAGGTGGGACAAGGGGTTTATATATAAAAAGCCTGATTTATGAAAAAAAAAATAAAAGCCAAGGGGGTTTAATGTTCGACAATCATTATAAGCATTTATTATATTGACAGGGATATTATGTTGATTCTTGATATGGTACTTGGCATGGCTAAAAAAAGAACCTTACTTGAGATATGTAAGGTAATGACCAAAAAAGTGGAAGCTATATTGTGGAGAATTTAGGCAGCTAACGGCTTAGCTTGACTTGATACAAAACCTTGATGAATCAAATTGAGGTAAAAATTTTCAAGCTTGATGATGATTTGCTCTACTCAAACTTAAATCAAGAGCTAAACAATTTGAGTCAAGCATACCGACTTGTGATTGACTCGCTTGATAAGAACTCCAAGTCATTTATTGCAAGAAATCTATGAAAAAACTTGATAGCATACCTTATGGCATATTTCACACATTATGTCTCCTTTCTCATTGCACCAACGTTGAACACATTTTCTGTGAGCATACTGTACAAAAACAAGGAAAAAAGTCAGCTTATTGTTGTGCACTATTAAAAGTTTATATTTTGAAAAGTAGTAACTGATCAATAAGAGGAAGCAACACTCAATCAAATCTGATAGCCACATACAAAGAAGACATAAACAGAAAATAAGCATAAACCTGGCATGGATGCCACATTTTCAAGCCAAACCAATAATATGGCATTGCTTTGAATGTCAAAAACTACTATCTTTCTTCGTAATTGTAATTCAAAACACATAATCAAATATGACCTCAATATAACCAGAAAGTCCATTCTCCTCCATCTATAGATGTTCCCATTCCAACAAGATATAACTCAAATATGAAAATTCAGTAACTGAAAGATTTTGTCTCTCTGTCATTTATCTAGTTGACTGGTTCTATACCTCTAGCTCCAATGTCCTACCTTCAAACAGTGAAACTCTAGAGTATTATATTGCACTTCCTGAATCATATCTTGTAACCAATTACATACTGAAAATTTTGAATCAATGTAACCATCTCCCCCACACTGAAAAATTTGATATGATATTAAACAGAATTACACTATCATTTATGGCTTGTTCGATTCTGTACAATGATTTCCCAACTCCTATGACAACTAAAGGTTGTCCATCTAATTGAAAGCACACCCTGTGCTCATGATTTCTGATGTCAAAAATACCAACTAAGATTTAAAAATGGGCCTCACTTTCCGCCTTCTGCACCTTGAGCTCAGGCTCGGTTGATAACGCCTTGGCTAGGTAGCAAAGCCCACTACAAGGGGGGTGTGCCTTGTTGCGACTTGATGTGTTTTGCGCCTTGCGCGCCGGTGCACCTTCTCGTCCTCATTGGGCTAGGGAATTATACTAAACTTGTTTGTTTGAAAACAAAAAAAATTCAAAACTAAAAATTTACTTGAATATGAAGCATTGTGCGAAAATGTGGTAACTATCGTGACCGCAACAAAGGAACAATGATGTGATAACGGGAGTAATGCGGTTGTTATAACACCAAATATCAGTCGAAAGCATGAGACATCCCTTGATGCGGCCCAAAACGCGGTTTTATTACACCTTTAGGGCGTGGAAAGTCTCAATTTGTTTTTATGAAAACCTTTACATTGCAATGAGATGCGGCCTTGTTTTTGCATTATGATATGAAAACTTTACTATGATAAGAGACATCCCTTAACTAACTTTCGGTATTTTTCTTAATTCTCATTATAATAGTTATTTGCTAAAGTAAAAAAAAGCTCACAATTTCGCCAAACGCTATGCCCCTAGGGGGGTCTGAGGAAATTTTGCTCCTGGCGCGTTTAAACCAAGTGTCCAATAAAGTGAGCTCCTTTACAAACAGACATGTCACTTAGAAAAACTAGAAACAACCTAGTCAAAGCTTTAACACGTCAGATTCCTCTAACATTAATTCTACGTTGCCTAAAAATCATTTGAACACAACAATGCCTACTAAAAACGGCCTTGCACAATAGGAGCTAACTTATTGCAAAAGCTACTTTGTTGGAAAATATATAGTCCCTATATTGCAATTAATTCATAGTATACAAGGTCTCTTATTCATATAATTAGAGAAGTCATTGAATGATATACCAATGAACTTCGTTATTCAAATCCCTCCTAAGTCCTATCCATAAACCTTAAAAACGCATGATACGCGCTTTCCTCAAACATGACAATGTCTTTATCACTGATTCAAATTAAAAAAGAAAAGGCTTTCTTTAGCATCATAATCAGAGTTAGTAAGCACGCCAACGGACGAACATAAATATGAATCTCAAATTAGCTAACCCCATCAAAAAATAAACACTTAGCGTGCTTACTGACTCTTTCTAAACATCAAAAAATGCTAACCAAATCCAACATTTTATGTTTCCAGCAAATACAGTAAGCAAGATTAAGGCAGAATCAAAAAATAAGGTTATTAATAAACCACAACAAACTTTCAAGGAATACCTTCAAGCTGCCACTACAACCACAGGGAACTTCCAAGCTAGAAACACTATCTTCTTCTTGACAGATTCGACATTCGGAAATTTGAATAAGAGGTTCATCTTCACCTGCTTCTCTTGACACATCTTCATTTCTTTCTTCTTTCTCGTCTAAAGCGGAATTTGATGACGACGATGAAGACGCAGCCTCAGACTCTAATGTACTAGAAGGCTTCACCAATTGATCTACATACAACACCAAATGCTCTCCCATGTCCCTCCAATCCGCAACAAAATTGATTCAAAGCAAAACCTAAAATAGAGTCTGAAAAAAAAAGAATGAATAGATTACTACATTTACATTCGAGGATGAGAAATTGTAAGAAATTCCAATCGAGTACATAACATATTCATAAAAAAGGAAAATGATTAGGAGAAATCCAAGATCACGCTGAGAAAAAAACAGCGTATCTGAGAATTTTTCTTCAGAAATGGTAAAAAAAAAAAAGAAATAATTAAATAATAATTAAAACGGAGAACTGAGAGTTGCACTTGCAGAACAAGAGTCAGAGAGGAAGATTAATGGAACCTGAAATGCAGCGGAATTGTGTACTGGTTGACAATGGCGGAAGAGAGAACAACCAAAATTGAGATTTAGGAGGAGAGAGAAAATAATCGTTACAACTTACACAATTAATTATTACAAACGAAAAATAATTTAACAGCAAAGATTACCGCGTTTTCGTCATAATTAAAAAAAAAAAAAGAAAAAACACAACCAAAGATACGGACTACGGTTATGTAATTATTTTTGTTTAAATTTTTGGAAATGGTCAGGTTTTAGAATTTAGCTACTTACGAGAGATAGCGTTTTTTAAAGAGACCATCTTATTATATTTTTATTTTATTTTTAATTTGTATTATATTTTTTCCTATTTATCAAAAGTGTTTTATTTACTTTATGCATTATATCTAATTTACTTATTTAATCCTCAACATATCCAGTGATAGATTAATAGTGTCCCTGTTGGGATGAGTTGTCCCACATCGACAAATTGGAAATGGTGTGCACACTTTATAAGCTATTGGAGACCTCTTCCCATTGTCATATGATTTTGGGATGATATATGTCTCCTTGGCTTGTGAAGTGTGTGCACCTCGTGTTTTCCCCGATAATTGCTGGCATTCACAATAAGTCCAGCCTAATTTAACGGTCCCAAAAGTAAATGAGACACTTAAAAGGAATAGAAGAAAGTATGAATTATTTACTCCATAATATATCTCTTGGAGAAACCCAAACATGATTTAACCTTATCTGTTTGACGTCCTATCACCAAAGAGGACTAAGGTTATACCAACGAAGAAGTATAAGGATATAAAAGAAATGAGTGTCACAACTATTAGATACCTATAATAGACGGTTAAAATGTAAATAATCAATGATTTGAATTATTTACAAATGGATAATATATGAGATTTTAAGATAATTTTTCGAAAAATAAAATCTATTCATCAATAACATCGGCAATCAACTATGGGCCGGTGAATCAATCAGTAATAAGTAATAGAGAAAAAACGCGCGCGCATTCCGTTGTGAAAAGGGAATGAAATTTGTTGTGGATTGACTACTAGATTTCATCTTCCTCTTCTTTTCCCTTTTCACTATTCATTCGCTACTGAAATTCTTCTGAATTTTAGGGTTCAATTAAATGATTATCCCTTTTTACTCTACTAGTTGATGTGCCGTCGACCTCCCAAACCTAAATCTGTTTCAAATTTTGACCTAGATCCAAATATGGAACCTATTTCCGTCAAAAATTTTCAAATTAGGAAAAACCCTAATTCTAGATCGAATTCTATCTCTAAAACCCTAAAAAATCAATCTAATCAAAATATCTTTCCATTTCAATACTTTCCGTTGTCTTACTCTTTTCCTTAGTTTTCTATCTATTATTCGTGCCTTTTCGGCATAAAACTCCGTTTAATGGTCGGAAAATTTGAAATTATTATTGACGGAGGGAGTTCTCGGTCTAGAATTCATGTTTTTGAGTATAGGATTAAACGTGGGATGCCAAAGTTTGATTTTGGGCCTAATGGACATTCATTTTTCAAGGCCAATCCAGGTTTGTCCTCGTTTGAGGATGATCCTGATCGAGCTGGAGAGTCGTTGGTGGAGCTGCTGGAATTTGGAAAGAGGATTGTGCCAAAAGAGTTGTGGGGAGATACAGAAGTTTAATTTAACGGCTACTTCCGGGCTCCGGGAACTTATGAGGTCGTCCAGTTTGAAATTTAGTGATGATTGGGCCTCGGTTACGTCAGGTACAACTCTGTTGAGTTACCTTTTTTGTTGTGATTATTGTATTTTTGAAAAATGCTTATTGTCGGGTTGAGTGACTTGCTTTGCTATCTGAATTATGTTATTTATGTGATGCAATTAGTTTTAATTGGTTATTAATTTGAATATTTCTGTAAGCCCAAGATTGAGGTTGGTTGAGTGTTTTTTTTTTTTTTTTTTTTTTTTTTTTTTTTTTTGTGTTGTTGGGGCCTTGGGAAATAGTTGGGGGAAGGAGCGGGTGCGGTAGGTGGTTGTGAATCAGAATGCATGTAATATTTGATGTGAAAGATCGTCATGTAAAAATGGGCAATTGGATAGTGTGTGTAGTTTTTTTCTTCTAATTAAAATGCCAATTTTTTCTTCATGCATATGACCTTTTGTTGGAAAATCATATTGTCTAATGTAAAAATTATAGAGAGTAAGACAGAACTTGGCTTCCTCATAGTCCATTAAGCATTCTCAGCTTTTGTATTGAGGAGGTAAAACTCACACTTAAATGTACCTACCAGACACAGCCTGAGAAAACAGGATATTTCCAATGATTGAATGAGGTAGAATTTATGAAATTTTCAAAAAGCTTTGATTGAACCAAAAATTTGCGGAGTGTTGGATCAAGTCATTTTCTAGTTCACTTCTATATGCGAATGCAACATAACATCTCTACGGCGATAGTTTTCTTCACTTTGGTCAGGTATCTTTGAAACCCATGAAAGCTACGAACTCTGTTTAACTGTCGAAGTTTAAGAATTATTCCATGTCAATGACTTGTTCGGATAAACAAATATTGGGTTTTGGAATAAATGAGCATGTTTTCATAATAGTGTGACATGTATAGAACTATAAACTATTGACCTATGGAAGTATCAATGAGTGCCTTTTCATAGCCTGAATATTGGTTCTCTGGCTAAAGATTTAATCCTTCGATTAAAACTTAACATGGTTTCACTAAATAGGCTTTATTTTGGATATCTGAATTGGACTTAACCCAGTCAAATATTCTCCAAAATCTTTAGGCCGAAAACTTTCAATTATTGTATGCAAGTAGTGATAAATTCAAACTTCATAATTTGTTGATGAAATATATGCCTGAAGTTTTTATATGATATGTGAATAGTGAATAATGCCATTGAAATAGAGAGTTAGGGAATGGGCATTGCCATCAAAGATTTTTCCCCCTTCTCTTTTGCTTCATATTTTCATGCGAATTATGTGGTGAAAATAGTAAATATTCTGTGTAACCACTAACCATATTCTGGAAATTCTTATCCGTTGTTATTTTTAGAATGCAGCCTTTGACGCGTTGAAGGATCTACTTATTTCAAGTGCTGTGAAGTTAGGTACGTGACCTGAAATTAATTTCTTACTTGAGTTGTATTTAAGAGTTTAAGCATAATAGTTTCACAATGCCTATTATTGCTCACAAAACATGCATTATAAGAAGATTTCCAATGGGTCTAGAATAAGCGATAGTGATTCATATGGCAGATAAGGGGCACAAGAGTGGACAATGGGTGATAATTTTTCAATTGGTCAATAGTGATCATGCTCAAACTTGTCAAACATGCTTTTCTTACCTGTCATCGCATGCCCTTGATGTAAGTTTTGCTTGGTAAACACTAAAAGCGTGCTTCTTCTCCGTTACAGTACTTAGTAAAATATAAGGTGAAACTTATCTTAGTTGTTTTATCTCTACCATAAAACCACATTATTTGATACCTGTCTCCTGAATCCAGGAACTGTTCGCTTCAACTGTCCTTGATGGCTGTGCAGATTTTCAGAAGCATCCATGGCCTCGGCATCCGAGCAACATAGGTTTGGCACTCCATTGATAAACTAAAAGGCAAGGGTTTTGTGCTTTAATTGGTTTACAAATTAGTCATAAAGAAGTATTATTAGCATGTTATGTCATTTTGAAATACCTTGCGATTTATCAACAGCAATTATTTTGAATTTTTGGTGTGTGAATTATCACAAGCTTTTAATTTTTATTTATATTTCTGCAGCTACTGAATCTTTTGAGAAGGAACTAACCATGGACCCCTGTACTCCAAAGGGTTATGCTTAGAGCACTGATTCATTTAGCCTATCTCCTTATTCTGTGGCCAAAACATATTTGTTTAGCTTCCATGCTATAGGTAACTTCTCAGAGTGCCAAGCTGCTGCATTGAAGCTGTTGCATAGAGGCTGAGGTTTGTTCTATAACGTTTTTTTCTTTTCGGAAAATGAAAGTTTCATTAATCCATAAGCAATACAGTACATGATAGTACCACAAACAAGAGAACAACCTCCCTAATTATTGTTGACCCTATAATGTTAAATCAAAACTTTGACTCTTTTTTTTTTTTTTTTTTTTTTTTTTTAATATTCTGTGTTGAAGATTTAGCTTTATTGAAACGATTTGATCGGTTCTCCTTATAAGTTTTGACCCCCTTGACTCTTGCTGCCATCATTTACAATTTTCCAGAAGTCTTCAATGCTCATAGATGTGTGCACGAAAGCTTTGTTTTGGTTGGATTACAAGGAAGAATGCACAGCTACTATTGCTTATGTAGTCAAATGATACTTCTGTAGTTCTGTTAATTTTCCCCCTTTTCTCTGTATGGCAATTGTTAATTCATAGCACTCTTGCGCAGGATCAGGTACACCAATAAGGTGAAGAATGTTCCTCTTGAGTCTTGATTGGGCATTAGGAGCATTTTATCTTACAAGCTACGGGTGCCAGTAATATATCAAACCATGGGTGGATTTCTCCATTAACTAGTGAGAACTACTCCAACTTATTCTTTTTTCTGGTTGCTGTTAATGTTTACTCCCTGTTATATCTCCCAGTGGAAGAGACCATACATCAAAACCATTTATGATTTGGAGAAAGGACGATACATAGTGACTTGGATTAATAGGTGATGTTCATAACTTTTTCCTCTTCCAAATCAAATACCTTGCCTTGCCGGGCTACAGAACAAGGGAAAGGGCTAATTATCAATTTATAACTTTTGAGTACGTCATATAATCTTTTCACTATCCTGACCATAGTTTATCTATGAGCGGGATACACTGGGTATATATAATCTTTTCATTGATGGTATTCTTGGAGTTGGGCTACCTTAAGGTTTACCACTCGAAGGTGTGATTGCCATCCTTTGGGGATAGATTGCTGAGCCCAAATTTTCAAGCATTAGGGTTTAGTACATGTTTGTGTTATTGTGTATATTGTTTGTTCTCCGTGTAAAACAGGGGCAATTGAAGGCCTCGTGGTGCAGATTCTACATATTTATACTCTCTCTTATTCACCTCAAGTGTTTCATTTCCTTATTAGGTTCAAGGCAACCTAAATATCTTTTCTATTTTGAATATGTTAACTTTACGAATTTATTCTTATTAAATTTAATATTTTTACATGTTTACACTTACTAACTTCACTTTACCCTTATCAAAATTTTCACTATACTCTTTTCTTTCACATATGATCTCATTTCACCATCTAAAAAATAGTGAAAAGTCAAATGAAATACTTTGGGCGAATAAGAGGGAGTACTATATATGATATATGGACTTGTCTGAAATTATGAGCTGTTAGTGTTATAAGGCTTTTTTTTTTCTTTTTTTTTTTTTTGAGATGAGCTAATAGTATTATAAGGCTGTTATCAAATATACATCCTCAAAGAAGCTTGATCTACTTGGATATTAAATTGTGTAAGATTTGTGATAATCTCAATTTTGTAAGAGTAAAATTAACTTGAAGTACTAGTATGATCTCAATTTTGGATTTCATATTTATACTAGTACTTCAAAGAAAATCAGAAAAAAAAAAAGTTTGATTTGAGTTTTTTTTTTAAAAAAAGATTTTTTTTTCAAATTTTCTTTAAAGTATTCATTTGTTCTCTTTGATTTGCATTGTAAAGAAAGAGAGTTAGTTTTAAAAAAGTGGTAATAATTGAGCAGAGAATGAATTGTGTATTTGTGTAGGTGAAATTAATAGAGAGGAATATGTATAGATGAGATTAAAAGAAGGGATATTCTACCTGGTAAGCACCAGGTATAACAAAATTCACCAAATAGCTAATCTTATTTGCAATTCTACCAAATAGCACTCAAGTTATGCAAAATAATCTGCCGTAGCGTTATAACCCAAAAAACGTTTGATGACCGTTAAGATGTGAAATTACTTAAATACCCCTGTTTAATTTCTTAAATATAGGCTCTTCTTCCTGGTTTGTGTTCTCCTTTCCTATGAATCCTCCATTGTCAAAAGCTTCAAGGATTATCTTCAAATGTCTTTTCTGTGTATTGTTATAATTGATTCCAATTGCATTGTTATAATTGATTCCCCTGAGTAGCTAAAATTTCGACTCTGCAATTACAAAATGCACCATATAATCATCAATTACATAGAGAAATCAAGATTACAATATCATCAATTCCCAAAAATTTAATTGTATAATTGATTTAGTACAAAACAAGTACTGGTTTTCATTAACAAATTGGAAGAATTATTCCCAATGATGCTGGAAAATCGATTTTTAACCGATTTCACTGACCCACAAGGGTGAATTAATGCATTTATACAAATAAGCTTAAGAATTGTTAACAAAACAAAGTAAAAGATTAGAAATCAAAATTTACATAGAATTCCAGAAATGATGGTGGTAGAATGCAACAAGTAGAATTCCAGAAATAAAAAGTAATACCTTATCATAAATGGGTGTTTTTCTGATGTCTGGCTCAAGTTTGAGATTGCCATTTAAGGCAACTGAAGGAATGGAAGCCATTAAATATTAAGGGCATGGAAAGAAAGGTGTATGAGCATCAGTATTCAGATGACAATAGTGATTACGGTTAGCTTCGTTTTGCAATTATTGCCATTCCTGAATTCTTAACTCTTTGGTAATGATGATTAAGAAGAAGATCGCAGAAGCTTCGTTTTCAGTAGTGAAATCGTTCATCAATGGCGCAAGTAAAGGAAGAGGGAGCACCAAGAAGGAAGAAGACCCCTATTTAAGAAATAAAACAAGGGCAATTACGTAAATTCACCACTTAACGGAAAATCTAACGTTTTTAGGCTAATAACGCTACGGCAGATGATTTTGCATAAGTTGAGTGCTATTTGGTAGAATTGCAAACAAGAATAGCTAGTTTGTGAATTTCGTTATACCTGGTGCTTACCAGGTAGAATATCCCTTAAAAGAAAGTGGTGGGTTATTGTCTATAGATAGAAATGATGTAAATTAAGTAGGACGGACTAAAATTGAAAATAATGCAAATTCCATGAGAGGGAGGGAGTTTCCGTAGACACCGTAGTACCATTCCCATTCTAATAAATGTAGCTGATATTTATTGCAACAAACATGTGATTGTGATTGTGATTGTGATGTTTGCAAAACTATTTTCCGTGATTTAAGTGATTATCAAGACATAACGATAAACCCAAAAAAAAGGAAGAAAATAATGGCAAGCTCCTTTTACTCCTTTTTCCACTTTCATATATCACATCCACATGCTAGAGTACTCGAAGACAAATGCACAATCATTTTTCGGTTTATGCTTAGAGTATTTACTTTTTTTATAAAAGTTTAAGATCTAAAAATAATATTGTCAAAGTAAAATTAATATAAGTAATATTTATCATTTCTATAAAATCACACAATTAAATATAAAGTAAATATAAAATTTATCTGGAAAATGATAGTCATGGATGTTAGCTGTTTCGATAAACTGAAAGTATTGATGAATTTGTTAATTATTGAGTTATGCCTACTGTTATAGAGACGTTTGGGAAAAATTAGTTGTTGATTTTTGGATGTTAATGCTTAATAAAGACAAAGTGAATTAATAGGCTAAAAACCAATGAAAAATTATTTATAGTTATAATTGATTTTGGCTTAAAATTTGCTTTTCAACTGAAATAAAAATTCATCTCCAAGCACCCCTATAATTTTACAAAGACAAAGAAAGTGTGTGATTTGTATTTTATAATTATCCCTAAAATGCTCGAATTGTTAAATTTTTTATTTTCTTATAAATTAATAAATTAGAAAATTTGGAATTATATTTAATGTAATTTTCCAAAACCCAATCAAATGTTTATTTCTGGCATAGAATAATCACAAATTCTTATATAAGACGGTCTCACTGTGAGACATGCAATGCCTCATACTTGGATTGAATAGTCCAATAATTAAAACATATAGTCCATGAACTTATCTTAAAATCTTACTATAAGGCGCTCTCATACAAGATTGCGGAGTAATAATTAATTATGAATAGTCCTAGTTGGCTAGTTCTATAGAAGTATTATAAAAAGGGCCCATCTTCATCTACACTTTCACTATCAAACACTACTAGTTAGTACTTACTCAAAAAATCCACAAGTAGTGAGCAAAAATGGTTAAATGGGAAACCTCACTCTTCACTAAAATCATTTTAGTGCTAAGTTTTGCTGTTGTTGGTCTTGCTAGCAGAAATGGTGATTTTCATTATTTCTACTTTGTGCAGCAGGTTATTTACTAATCTCCTCCTTTCTTAATTTTATTCCTAAGGGTCCAGTCCATTCAGTATACTGTCGGTTTCTATTTTTGATTTTTCATTTTCAAAATCATTTATATATAACTAAACTTAAGTTAAATTATTGAAAATTTTGCAGTGGTTAGGATCATACTGTGATCAAAGAGGGGAGAAATGCTGTTACCCACCAACAGGAAAGCCAGGACCAGAGTTTTCCATTTATGGGTTTTGGCCTTACTACAATGACGGTAGTTTTCCATACAATTGTGGTGGGGGCAACTTTGATGAAGCTTTGGTATCTTCTTCTTCTCTCTTTTATTTTGTTTAGAGTTTACAGTAGTTATTTTCCATAAAAAGTTATCAGATCGTAATTCGAAATGGTGCAAGATGACAAAGACAATGCAATAATTTTAGTTATTTTTAGTTATCAGAATATAATTCGAAATGGTGCATAATGATCGAAGGCAATGCAATAATTTTAGTTATTTCCCCTAAAAAGTTATCAGATCGTAGTTCAAGAGGGTGCAAAATGACGAAGACAATGCAATAATTTATTACTAATCCTTAATTATTTAGTAATTTACACTATAAGTAATCCGTGAACAATTAGTTTTTTTTAAACACCTTAAAAACCATCAACTAAATAGATATAGTATTTATCTTTTAATAATTTGCTTTCAATTATGCTAATTTTTAAGTGGAAAAATGTAATTCAATTTTATATGGGCATGGAATGAATTATAATCTTTTCCGCGAAAACACATTGAAGCACAAATTCCTACATGAAATGTGAAAGTTAATTTTATTATGTATTAATCTAATGGAAAATTATAAGCTAAGAGACTATTCATATTAGTGTTGTTTTCTGTTTATTAAGTTTTCGATTTTTAGAGTCATGATATGATATGATATGATACATATTCTATGATCTAGAAAAATTCAAAAGTAGATAATTTTTTGAGAATAGTTCAGTTTTAGAAATTGATAATTAAATAGTGAAAATTACTTTTACAAATTTTCTATTTTGCGGCTTTAGTTTCAAAAGATTGAAAAATTATAAAAAAAAATGTGTGGATTCGGCTATGAAAATGTTGGATCATATTTCCTGTCTCTTTAAGGTTACATTAGAATTAAATAACTTATATATATTAACGTTTTACGAAGTAATAACTCATAAGTTATAAGTAGGCTTGGTAAAAGTTAATCCGACTTAAACCTAACTCAATAATTATGTTTGGGTTGAGACATATGACCTAATTAATTAAATGGTTCGACCCAACCTAGTCTATTTATTAAATTGGTTAGGTTTTAGTCAAAATGTTAAATTCAAAAAAAACTTGTATAACTCATTTAATTAAACAAGTTAATTTCGTGTTAATCAATAAGCTAGCCTAAATTTAATTTTCTTTTTAATATTTTCCTTTCTAGTAAATACAAAATAAACTACAATAAAGGAAAAGATTAAATTAAGGTCAAAAAAATAAGACATAGTCAATATTAAAAATCTTATAATGAAAACAAAAATCTCTAAAAAGATTAAGTCGAAATCAAATTGATTTGATCTGTTACAGGTCAGGTCAGAATTGTGGTTTCCGAACTAATTAACTAAACAAAGTTAGATCTAAAACTATTTGAGTGAGCAGTAGTTATAAGTTAGTTTTGGGTGATGTGGAGGGGTAAGAAGGAATAGGATAAATATGAAGATGAGAAAAAAGAAAAAGGTAGAGTAAGAGGTAGTCAAAAATAGCGTTGGCCTATAATAAATGGTATCAGAAATCAGAATATCTGCCTCATTCTTGTCCTTTTTCTTTCTGGAATCATGTCTTCGTCTAACTATAATTCATGTGAGAGAAACCGACATCACTAAACTTACTCCATAGTAGGACTACTAATCACCTCATCCCTATTTTATTTGTTGCTCTGGTATCTTCTATCGATATTCAAAGGTGGAAAATGCAATAAAAAAATTAATGTAATATTATTAAAAAAATATTTCCTTGGTTCCATAATACTTGCTTCATTTCACTTTTTCACGCAATCCATTGCGCAATTTTGATCATTAATATCTTAAACTACATTTATCTAAAAATTATAAAAATTTAATATTGTGAAAGTATGCGATTAGACGATTCAAATAAGATCCCACTTGACTATATTTTAACTTACACATTAGTCGCAATATGTAAAATAAACTTGAACGATGAATAGTGCACAAAATCGAAATATAGCGAGTATTTCGAAACGGAGGAATTGTTATTTTAAAATTTAAATGCTTATTTTATTTTTCCCATAAAGTTTTATCCTAAATCCTAATGTTTATCAAATGAAAATATCTCCGATTACATGAATTAAAATTATATTGAGACGAATCAAATAAGTTTTTACTTAATATGTTTTACTTTATAATTAAAATTATGAAAATTACTGAATAATAAACAGTGTTTAAAAATCGAGATATGTTCTCTCCAATTCATTACAGTTATCCTCTTTTCATATTTGGACAGTTCATCTCAATTGTCCTATTTTCATTTTGAATAGTAGATTTTTTATCAAATTATCCTCATAAACTATTTGTAATTATACAAATGTCCTACGGATAGATATGATGAATCGAAATTTTAAGAAAAATACTATACAGACAATTATCGTGAATCAAAAAGAGTCAGGGCCGGAGTGAAAGATTATTTATGGGCCCCTAAATTATTGAATACATAGAAAAGTTCGAATCTAATTACTAATTGAAAACTAAAATTTTTTAGGGGTACTGGACGTAGACACGCCTTGCCCTTCCTTAAGGCCGGCCCTGAAAAAAGTATATAATATGGTGAAGAATAGCGAGTAATATGTCTGAAATTAGTTAATTGGTGTAATAATCATGTAAAAACGCAAAAAGGTCCAACTTTGTTTGTTTCAAAGCCTTACGCATTCGATAATGGTGCCGACATGCGAGCATATGCGACCATGTGCGACCCCATAAGTTAACACACCTTCTCTAACACTTCAAATCACTAGGACAATACTCATTATTTATTGGTCAAATCTTGAAATAAAATATCTTTTTTTGATACATGAAATAAATATTTTTAAAGTGAACCAAATCATTTATCTCAAAAAAAGTGTATGAAATCACTTCTATTTTCAAAAAAATTGTAATTGTTGAGTCTCATTTAAAATTAAAATTGAAACGAAGCTAGAATTTTAAATCAGCAAATTTAAAAAGTGTATGTAATAGTTTTCTTGGTGATAAACATTAACGAATGCACATTTTCTCGGCTAACTATGAATGTCTATAAATTATAATGCAGCTTAAACCCATGCAAGATCGTCTAAGAAAGGAATGGCCATCATTTACATGTCCACAAATCGGAAGAAAATTTTGGGTCCATGAATGGAACAAACACGGGACATGCTCGAAATCAGTCCTAGGTGAAGTCGCATATTTTCAAGCCGCATTGAACCTAAAGAACAGGGTGAATATCCTTCAAGCTCTAACCCGAGCAGGGATCCATCCAAACAACCGACTTTACCCTCTAAAATCCGTAAAGAAGGCGATTGCTAGGGCAACCGGGTTTCATCCATGGGTTGTTTGTAACCGTAACTCTCAAGGGGTTAGCCAGATTTGGCAAGTTTCTGTTTGTGTTAATAAAAGTGGCACTAAACTCATTAACTGTCCTTTTGTTCCTAAAGGACCTGGAGATTGTGAGTCGAGAATTAAGTTTCCTTCTTACTAGTTTTACATTGTCGATAGTAAAGATGTTCATTCGGGTTATCTGGGTAGTTTCGGTTTTGATGTCCCGGGTTGGTTATAAATCGGGTATTGAGTTTATGTAAGTTTTTATATAATTGTAAGTCTATTCTTAAAATTGGGTTAATTCGGGTTAAATTACAAGATCGGATTAATATCGGGTCAGTTTTGACTCCTATGGTCGAGAGTGTAAGCTTACCAAACTAATTAAACTTGCCATTTTAAGGGCTTGTTTATGTAGTAGTATTTTAATATTGTCGTTGTTTTTAAATTTTAACCAACGACAATGTTATAAGATTGTACTTATGTGCCTATTAATCTATATTTGTGTTAGTGTTATTTTCTTAAATATTCTCATCTCATGTTCTCTTTTGTTATTGTTAAGTCGGTTATAATTTGGCGTTTGTGAATTTCAAATTAAAATACCACTTTTTATTCTTTCATAAATACACAAAAGTAACTATCTAAATATGCACAAAAGTAAATGTTTTGACATTCATGAATTCAATTTTTTTTGAATTCACAGAATTTTTTGCAATTTTAAAATTCTTAGGATCCTTTAAACATGAATCGCTATGATACGTACATGCTCTAAGTCGTCATAAACAAATACACAAATTTTTACTTGAAACCGTATTTTGTAAAGACGGCTATCAAAAGCCCAATTCAAATTTAAATATATATTGTTACAAATATGAGTGGAATATTTTTAATGAGGGCTCAGTTGAAAGCCCTTTGGGCCTTATATTAGACACACCCTATGGGCTTATCATTGGTCCATTTTGTTCAAAGTTGTAAAAAGAGTTGTTCATTTCAAAAACAAGCCTTATCATTGGTCCATTTTGTTCAAGGATGGTTTTTGAGATTTGCAGAGTGTCCAATTGTATAGGCTTATAAAATTAATGAGCGTCATATTAATAGTCAAAATTATTTAACATTTTAATTGTCATTAGATAGACCCTCTCTTGAGAGACCGTCTATAGTATAGACGTCTCTTAAGAGCTCAGTCCATATCTCCCTTTAAACTTACAAAACCACAAATCAGTTTTTTTTAATTTATAAATTGGGCCAAACTAAAACTTGAGATGCCTATTGTACAGATGGTCTTATGTAAGAATTTGTGTAAGACTAAATCCCATTGCCTACATTAATCTCATTTTTCACTTTTCAAAACAACACTATATCACTGAGACATTTTCTTACAAATTAAAGAGAAAATAAAAATATGGGCCTTTTGTTTTGAGGTCGTGCTTTGAGCGATAACCTCTCACAAGAGTAGCTGGTAGGTAAATATACGAGGGATCAAACGTTTTGAACCTCATACTAATTTGTAAGTTACAATTCTATTTTCTATAGTAGAAATTATCATCAAGTATTTTAATTGCATGTAAAATTATAATAGTTCAAGTTTGAAAATATAATGCCAGCCATAAATGCAGGTACATGTGGAATTAATGGCCGTAGCTTATGCTGATTTCCTCATTAGGCTAATAACTTCTATAGTAGATGTACTCATGTAGTACTTATCAAATTCAAAATGATATTAATATCACGTGTATTTTCTTCATACGTCGAACCATAGCCCATAGGCAGGTTGCGTATTAGATAATGTCCGACGGTCCCTAAATTAAGCCCTTTTTTAGGAACTCTTAACATGGTATCAGAGCAAGTTAACACGATGAAAATGTCACGATTAAAATTTTATCTCACTTCTAACTATTCTTATATAGTGGATTTTTAGCGTTATACAAAAGGAGAACATGTGCTATATCAAACTTGTAGTCCAAAAAACTTTCATGCGAGAATATATTATATTTTAAAGCTGTAACTGTCAACTTAAACATTATTGGGATGAAGTTGGTTTATTGACAAGATTGTTCTAAACAACGTAAATTCTTGAACTTAGTTCATACCAAATTTCCAACAAATAATACAACACTAATGAATGATTAAGTTCCAAAGATCCCAAAATGAAACTCATATTGAGTTGTATATTCAATTTCAATGACTTCCAAAAATCTCAATAGATGGAGTAAACATAATAATTTTTAATGACAATGGCGTAATGCTCCAAGTATACATAATTAAAACATATAAATGAAGCCAGACCGCTAGGTTAGATACCTAAGCTATGTATTTATTAAGTAATGGAGGAATCATATAATTAATACTCCTATGTGACTACAAGAAATTGCACCGTATGGCTAGAAGTGTGGATGTAACATAGAGGGTATAATATATTATTTCTGTCAATAAACTATGTCAAGGAACCAACTCAACCAAAAGCTTAAGCTGATGGTTGAGGTCTCAGGATATGTTATATACTCTAACACGCCCCCTCACACGAGAGCCCTTTGGGCTAGAAGTGTGAATGCAGCACATGCTCTTCTCATACATGGCGCTAAATATTCCACTTTAAATGAAGGGTGGTTGAGATTCGAACCTGTGACCTCTTGTCACCCTGGCTTCTGATACCATGTCAAGGAACCAACTCAACCAAAAGCTTAAGCTGATGGTTGAGGTCCCAGGATATGTTATATACTCTAACAAACTAAATCAACCAAAAGCTTTAGCTCATGTTTGAGGTCCTAGATATGTTATATACTCTAACACGTCTCCTCACACGAGATCTTTTTGTACTAGTAGTATGGATGTAACACAGACCCTCCTCACACATAACGGCTAGTGTCGAGTATTTCACTTTAAAAGAGGGGTGCTTGAGATTCGAATTCATAACCTCTTGTCACGCTGACTTTTGATAGCATGTCAAGGAACCAATTCGGAAAATATTATATACTATAACAATTTCTAGGAAGGTGATCTTGATTCCTGCTGTCTGATTATCGATCATTATAAATAGCAGTCCTTTTTAACCAATTCCCTCCCATCTAAGTTCAAACATTTCACAATAAGAATGGCAAAAGGAAAGGTTTTCAGTTTAATGTGGCTGAAATTGGTTTTGTTGCTCAGTTTGTCAACACTTGCTCTTGGCTACCGTACTGGTGGTTTTCGTGCTTTCTACTTTGTACAACAGGTTCCTCTATTTCTTTTGTTTCATTTTAAGAATACAAATTCTCAAATATAAGACCGTTTTTATTGGGCTGATTAAATGTAACTTATGGTTCGCTTAGTTAATGATACTCCCTCTGTTTTCATATGTTTTTCTCACTTTCCCCATTTGGAAATTTTTAAAAGTTCTTCCCATTTAGAATCTTTCTATTTTAGTAACCAATAGAATTCAAGAAAATTATTACACTTACACTCTAATCTATAAAAATTAATTAACATGTTAATTCCCAATGCATTTACTTTACATACACCCAATGAAATTTAATGATATTATTACACTTACACTTTAATCAATAGAACCTTTATTTTTTATATTATTTTACTCAACTCTCATAGTATCTATTTTGTAATTATAGTTTATATTGATTTCTTCCCAGATTCCAAATGAGAAGAACAAATAAAAACGGAGGGAGTACTAATTAGTGGTAACGAAAATGACTTGTAGTGTAAATTTTCATGATATGTGTCATGTCATTTTCAATAATGAAAATTTGATCATAAAAAAAATTCTTGTACTTTTCCGTTACCACTTAATAACACATGTTCAAGTGGTAATGCACTCAAATAAACTTTATGAAGAAAAAAATGAGATAGTTGAAGGAGAATAAGTATGATAATTGAATTTGTTAAGTGAAATTCTTGCCAAAATTATACTAATATCTAATTATCATTTATACCATATAGTACCGATTACCAAACGGGTCGTTACAGTGTTAAAGTGATTATTTATAATCTTAAAATAATCAATTAGAAAAATTAATTGACTAAATAAATTTATTGCATGGTGAAAGAGTATCATACAAGATTTTGTAAAATTTTTTTGAATATATAACTATGCATTAAATTATGGATTTAAAATTGAAGTGTGTTACTAATATAGTTGTATGATGCAGTGGCTGGGATCATATTGTAACCAAAGAGGGACAAGATGTTGTTACCCACCAACGGGTAAGCCCAAACCAGATTTTACAATTTATGGGCTTTGGCCTTATTACAATGACGGTAGCTTCCCCTACAATTGTGGCGATGACAATTATGATGTCGGTCGGGTAAATATTCCAATTCTGAAACTTTTTTATGTTTATTTTATATTTATTTATTTATTTAATTTTTTTCTTATTTTTTTTTCGAATTATTCCTATAAGATAATTTCTGTCGTAGGTTGTGTCAAAAAAAAATTTAACCATACAGATTTTATAACTGATGTTATATAGAGTAATAAAGTTTGTTATGTCTGTAGGCCACCTTCATACAAGGGCTTGTCACTTGTGACTTGGCACGAACACGCAGGTTGTGCGTGACATAACGATACGTAGAGCTAGCCAAAATCCAAATTTATTTATTTTTATATATTTTCTCCAAAATTAGATTTATAAAATGAAAGATTTGTCGAGCTGTGTCGGTAGTCCATGTATCATGTTGTGCAAATCTCACGAAATTGTTGCACTACGGTAGGAAGTTAGCCAATATTTCATTTATAAAAAGTTAGTGATTAACAAATATCAAAAGCCAAAATTTTAAATATTTTGGGCTATTGATGAAACTAGTTACCAACATGTCAAGAATTAATAACAACCCCTTAGGCCTAGGCTTAGTGAGCAAAATCTATGTCATAATAAGTTATCAGGTGCTCTCTTGGGAGACCGTTTTTTGTAAAGATGATTCTTAAAAGTTCAGTCCAAATCTATATTTTGAGTTGTAACAATATATATTTAGAATTGGACTGGGCTTTTGAGAGCCGTCTTTACAAAAGACGGTCTCAAGTAAGAATTTATGATAAGTTATTAATCAACTAATTAATTAATCCGGTGGATTATGTGAAATGCAGATAAAGTACATGGAAGGTAGACTACAAAAGTCATGGCCAACTTTCACATGCCCACAAATAGGAAGAAAATTTTGGGTACATGAATGGAATAAGCATGGTACTTGCACCAAATCTATCTTAGGTGAACTCAACTACTTTGAAGGTGCCTTATATCTCAAGAGCAAAGTTAACATCTACCAAGCACTTGCAAAAGCCGGAATCAGACCAGACAATAACCGGCTTTATCCTCTTAAGTCCATAAAAAAGGCGATAGCTCGAGCCACCGGGTTTCACCCCTGGATTGTATGCAACACAAATGCTCGAGGCCATAAGCAAATTTGGCAAGTCACTTTGTGTTCAGATAAAACTGGCAAGAAACTTATCAAATGCCCTTATCTTCCTAAAGGACGTGGTAATTGTGACAATAAAATCCAATTGCCTTCTTATTATTAAGGATAGTGATAAGAATTAATCAATTTGTTTACTATGTGACCAAGCTCCATGTGTTAAAAACAAAACATCATCTTCTATATGATGATGTGATATTAAATTAAGGTGTGCTTACACTTTATAATCATACTATTGTATATTATATGAATTTTATTTTAATAATTGTAGGGTGTAAACCCTTGACTTCATATATAAGTTATTAAGTTCGATAACCGTACCACTTATCATGTTTATCAAAATATAAGATCGTACTCTAGTGGAAATATTATACACAATACATATTCATTTTTCTTATACAACAACCTTTATAATCTAATTAATGAGAGGTTCACGTATACTTAGATTTTACTTACTATGAAAATGATAAATTGCGAAAAACGACTATTATTATCTATATAAAATTATGTTATTATGGAAAGAGAAAGAAATAAAAATTGACTTATTTTGTAATATCGTCTTCTTCTCGTAGCCAGCTCATCGCCAATGGCGATAAGTACAATCTGGTCGCTTTTTTCCGACGCTATTTCAACAGCCTTATTTAATTTATTATCATGATATATCTTGAAATTTAATTGCTTTTATAACAAATGTACTTAATTTTTATTTTCATTTTCAAGTTTATAAAAAAAAGTCTAATAAGAAATGTAAAAAGAATATTTGAAAAAGAAAGAATTATTAATATTAAGCCGGTCAATATAATAATCACCGAAGATTTATAAAAGCACAATATCACATGGTTTCCTGTTCCACGCAATAACTTCTCAAGCAAACAAGCATAACCTTAATAATTTTTTTTATTCTTTTTATCCAAAAGGTCAAACAAGCCCTAATTTTTAAAAATTTATTTGAATTATTAATTTGGAAATAAATAAAATAAATAATTTTCTTTATCTTTTTCCATCTCCTTAATGGCATGAAAAAAACTATATATATTGGGGCTATATCTATTGATTTTCTTCCAAGAATCATATGTCCATATTTATAGTAAGCAGGGGCGAATTTAAGAATAGATAAGTCACAGACATCACTTAAATTTTAGAAAAATTTACTTCGTAAGAATAAATATTAAAATAAAGAGAAAGAGTGAAGAGAATGGGAAAAAGTGGAAGCTCATTGTTGATGAAATTAATGGTGCTACTAAGTTTTGCAATGGTAGCTCTAGGAAATAATACTAATAATGGTTTACGTGCTTTTTATTTGGTGCAACAGGTATTATTATTATTGTTACTCTTTTTTTTGTTTACGTTTATTTTTGTCAATTTTCGAAGCAATTTTTAGATGTCAGTATTTTTAAATAGGCATTATAAGTAATTATAAAAAGTATATGATGATGAAGTATATACATTAAGACAAATTTAACAAGATTTTAAATGAATATATTATTTCATATATATATATATATATATATATATATATATATATATATATATATATATATATATATATATATATATATCTTTCAAACACTATAGTCAGACTTCTCCTTTTAAAGTAGAATATTCTAATGATCCGAATAACATTAAAGATGGAAGAGATTATTATTGTTATTATTATTATTATTATTATTTTCTTTTTTTAATCTATATTTTGTTAATTTTTATAAATCTGATTGGCTTACATAGTAAATGTAATTCCATTAATTAAACTCATTTTTTTAATTGCTTCCTTAATATATCGGTGTCATGAAATCAACATGATAATAAATGGTCATATATTTGAATATCATACATCTTTTACTTTAAATGAAAAAAAATAACGTTGCACCTGGTCTTAATTTCGTGTAAAGGATATAATAGATATATATGTATAAAATATTAAAATATAACATATAATGAGACTACAACCATCATCTTAACCTGTTAGTTAAATTTGTTTGTTGACAATTTTAATCTATCTTAAATAACTTATCAAATTAAATATTGAAAAAAAGTTTCTAACTATATTTAAAATTTCTAAGACAAAACATAGGGCCGACTTTAAGTAAGTGCAAGTCGTGTTTAAGCTCAGGGCCCCAAAAAATTTTTAGTGTTAAATTTCGAACTTTTCAATATATACAATAGTTTAAGGGCCTATAGTATTTGTATCGAAAAAAAGTTAATTTGAAGTAAAATTGTGACAGTGGTTAGGATCATATTGTAACCAAAGAGGTACAAGATGTTGTTATCCACCAACAGGGAAGCCAAATCCAGATTTTACAATATATGGACTTTGGCCTTATTATAATGGTGGTAGCTTTCCCTACAATTGTGGCGATGACAATTACGATGTCGCTAGGGTATGTTCATCAATTTCTTTACTAGCAACTTTTATTTTTTTTTTTATTAATCTTTGTATAATAATTTTCATGTTATTGCTTTGAAATATTCTTTGGATGATGATAAATTAATTAAGATTACAATTATTAATTTAAATTTTTGATTGATATTAAAAATTCTAATTACTAGTTCGAGTTTTATTCACATTGCATTTCAAGTTCAATTATTTAGTACTGTGATTGAAGAAGACATGTGTTGAATTAGAAAACTTTTAGTCTCAAACTCAATAATTTGGGTTTGTACAGTGAGTACGTGACCCATACAAGAGAATTGTTCATTCACACAAACTCGATAAGGTTTCATCCTAAAAGTAATTGGTTATAGTAGGAGCAACTCATATAAATTACATGTTAGTCACTCTTTCTCTAATTTTTCAATGTGGGATCATATATAAGCTCATTTTTTAATTAGGCGAAAATATCTTTTTATTTAGAACCTACATATTATTTTTTATGAAAGACCTAAATTTTTTATTTCTAGTTGATTCGAAATTATTAGCTCTGATACCATGATAAATTTAAGCTTCTACAATAGATGCACACAAGAAGAGAGTTAATGACCATTGTAGGAGTAGCGTGAATGCGTGATAAAGAGTACGTATAAAATAAACTAATGCTTATTTAATCTTTTGATGTTGTTGTTTCCAACATAATTAAATATTGTTTTTATACAAAATTTTTCTTTAATGTTTGACAGAATGAAGTAATGGCATTTATGTAACTGTGTAGATCCATCACTTAGTTTTTTTATTTGACATTGTGTGTTCATGGTGGACTATATACTCTTTCAATGATTTTTTACTTCCACTTACATCTTGTATGCCTAATTATACACAAATTCTAAATTGCCACACCCCTTTATCCCAATAAAAATATTACCCTTTTTTTATATATATATTCAATCCTATTAACCATATAGATTTTAAAAAAAAAATATTTTCACCACTTTTTTTTATTTATAACTGTAAAATAATACTCCCTCATATTCATAAAGAATGAGACATTTCCTTTTTGGGTCAATTTATTGTAAATGTCCCATTTCTATTTTTGTCATTTTTTTTACCCTTACCCTTACTACAACAACACAACAACACATAAATATCAATACCCTTTATGGAAAAGAATGTTTTCCACTCACTTTTAAGTGGTCCCCCGCTTATCCTTGGTTTTGGTGCAAAACCCAATTGTCCAATTCTCTATTCTCTATGAATAGGAGGGAGTATACAGTTAAATCTCAATCCTCATCCAAATATGAGCTATTTTATAAAATTATAAATCATACGTAATTTAAAGTTAACATAATAATTATGTAAAATAGTAGTACTATATTAATAAAATTTATTTATGTATGCAGCTTAAACCATTGGAGAAGAGCTTAAGAAAGGCATGGCCATCATTAACATGCCCACAAATAGGAAGAAAGTTTTGGGTACATGAATGGAACAAACATGGAACATGTTCCAAAAACATCCTACCTGAAATCCCTTACTTTCAAGCAGCACTTTACCTCAAGAACAAGGCTAACATCTTCCAAGCCCTAACAAGATCCGGAATCAGACCCGACAACCAATTTTACTCTCTTAAATCAATCAAAAAAGCCATTGTTCGATCCATCGGGTTTCACCCATGGATTGTATGCAACCATAATGCACAAGGACACAGTCAGATTTGGCAAGTCACATTGTGTGCTGATAGAAATGGGAAAAACCTTATAAATTGCCCTTATCTTCCTAAGGGACGTGGAAGTTGTGCCTCTAAAATCCAATTTCCTTCTTTTTACTAATCCAACTGCCCTTATCTTCCTATGCCAAAGACAGCTCTTCCAATAGTCCAGTCCAATGATTTTAAATTTAAAAATAGAGCTGATGACTAATCAGTTTCATATTTTGCAAAATACGCTAGCTCGTATTTGCTCGTCTATGCTATAGACGGTCTATAGCAAGAATTAGTGATAAGCTGATATTAATTTTCTATCCTCTTTAGAGATTTTATGGCCTTACCTTAAATCAAAATAAAAAAAGTTTAATTTATTTAATATATTTTTAAATATTAATTATGTTGCTCAAACTTTTAAACAAGCAACAATTTCATTTACATAACAGTTGTCATGTAATTATATGTATTATTGGATTTGGTACTGTGAATTGTTCAATCCGATCTAAATTATGTGATTTGTATTTTTATTTAATTATATATAAAAGAGTTTTTTTTTCATTTTGATTGAATATGTATAATCAATATTTTGATTACGAAAATATTATTTTTTTTGTTTTTATATTGAAAATATTACTCTCACTGTTTCTTTTTTATTGGCAACTTTCCTTATTTGTTTAGTTCAACCAAATTGTTCACTTTCTATTTTTGGCAAAGATTTTTCTACCTAAATACCCTATGTTCACACTAATAAAGACCATAATACCCCCACTTATATTATTTAAAATACTCCAACTACCACATTTACTATTATTATTATCATTTAAAATACCCTAACGATCATTTTCTTAATATGTATGCCCAATCTAAAGTGAACAATAATTTTGGGTGGAGTGAGTATTAAGGAGCATCATTATTCAAAGCCCAAAGGGTCAATACATGCATATCAACAATTTCAGGATTATTTTAAAACTTTGATTTTATAGTCTTGAATTGAATGGTTTTTTGTCAAAAGAACCGAAGATTCTGTCAACATGATAGTGCAATGAGAGCGTTGTTAACGCGCTAACCCGTACCAGTTGTACTAGTTATGTTCCGTAGCGTACATCCTTTTTATGCGAGGAGCGTACGACATCTCCATGTGATGATGTGAAGTGGCACTACAGTCTACACTAATCACTTCTAGTGCTCTGTCCCCTCCTTTTACGCCCCGATTAATTAATAATATTAAGTAATAATAATGACTAATAATTTCTTGCGTAAATATTCATGATATGTATCATATCATTATCTTGGTAACGAAAGTTTGACCTCTGAAAAGTTTGATCTCTGAATATCACATGTTCAAGTGGTAATGCATTAGAGTAGAATAAGTATGGTCATTAGATTTGTTATTAAGAGATATTCTTACCAAAATTATGCTAACATTTTATTATTATTCCACCATTTGATGCTGATTACCAAATGGCCGTTAGTCCATTGAATTTTACTACAATGATTAAAAAATTTGATATAGTAAATTAAAATTGTGATTTGTGATGCATTTAGAATAAGAGAGATTAATTATTATAGAGAGTATATGTAACGAGGTCATATCTGAAAATCAAAGTAGGGAATGGCAAAAAGAACCTATCTTCGGATTACCCAAATTATTTAAACCAATAAATACATGTCTTACATGATACAATTGCTCCATTAGACCACCTTATAAAATTTGTCAATACCGCTATAATAAGGTTATAAGTGATCACTCTAAAACTATAAAAAGTGATCATTTTTTAAATTGTAAATGATCACTTTAAGTTACAAGTGATTACATGTAAACAGTAAGTGTACATTAGGTTAGCCAATAGAAATGGTCTCACTGTAAGACAAACCATCTCATTTGGGAATTTTTGTCTAATCATGAGATTGGCTTATACAATGAATCTATTTCTCTGATTGATCTTAAAATTGAAAGTGATAACTTTAAGGTTATAAGCGGTGCATTAAGACTATAAAAGTGTGATTAGTTTAAGTATATTGAACCAACCCAATAGAAATGACCGTACAATAAGACCGTATCAGAATTTGTGAATAATTTATTGGGTTGTTTTTCGTGACCCATTATTGGCCCACTTATCAGTACCCATCCAGAGAAGAACCGTGTCCATAAATGAATTACTGACCTTACATATTTGGGCCTTGTGGGTCATCCAATTATCTATTGCGCAATCCAGACTAATAACCAGCCCTAGTTGGCATGAAGGATAATTTATTTTTATTAAGTTTAGTGCTATTCTTATGAGAGATCGTCTATCGGTGAGATTACTTCAAACAAAGAGCTCATATTATCAAAATCTATATTATATGTTCTATTTAACTCATATATAAAACTCGTCTCTCAATGAAACCGTCTCATACAATAATTTGTGTTAATTTTATAATTTCTTGGTTGACAAACAATTTTCTTTTATTTAATAATGCAAATTACTTGCAATATTGCTATTTCTGCAAAAACTATTAGTATAGAGAAGTAATAATTATCTAATTTGTCCCTAGTTTTTTTTCACTCTATTTCACATTAACTTTTTCCCGCTTAAACCCATGTGTTATATGAAGTTATAGTATTAGTTCTCTAATGTTATTAGTATTTCAGAATAATAGAAGTAAGTCTAATAACTTTACTTGAGTGGTAATACGTGAATGCAAATCGTTATTAAGAATTTCATTTACGGTGTTCTGATACAAATTGCTAGATTGGTAGTGATTAGTGAATGAATCAAGTAAATTATAGGTTAATTTTCAAACACATTTATAAAAAAAAATATATTCGCCAAAAAAAAAACCACGGTAGATTAATAGAGCAATAATAGCAATTAGCAATCAGGTGCTCTCTTGAGAGACCGTCTTTTAAATACGACTCTCAAAACTCCAGTCCAAATCTATATTTAGAGTTGAAACAATATATATTTAGAATCGGACTGGGCTTTTAAGAGCCGTCTTTACTGTTAGAGTATGTAAGATATCCTGAGGCCTCAACCATCAGCTTAATTTAACAGCCGTCTTTACAAAAGATGATCACAAGTAAAAATTTGTGACTAGCAATTAGCAAGTGACAAATGTGTATGTACAAAATTGGCGGGAGGAAACCCTAGGCTATGATTCAGCCGACATGTTCCTTTACTACTTTCAAAAGTTGGCAACTACTTTTTTTTGTTTCTTTATTGAAGAGCAACTACCTTTATTTTTTTTGATTTGATTTTTAGACCAAACTATTTAATTTAAAACAAAAGCACAATAATAATCGTGTAATGATGTTTGTTGGGTAATCTTGATATCAGCAATCAGCACATCCTTTTTTGCATGTCTCCATGTGGTATAAATAATCGTTATCTTTACCTCTTTGGTAAATTGTTGATATTTGATCATCAATTTTAAAATGAGTATATTTACACTCATACGAATTTCAAATCAAACGTTTTTTAAGGCTATGGACATCTACTCAAAAAGTTCTACAACTTTTATGTTTTGTACGGAGCCCGATTCAACTTTCAACTATGCAAAACAACTGTAAATGCCAGCTGAACTAATTCAAAAACAACTCAACTTGATAAGTGTTATTCAATGTTAAGAAGCAAATTTCAACTAAAATTCTCTTGTTAGGTGGTGGAAGCTTCCCCTATTTCAATAGTTCACGTGTTCAATTCTCCACAATAATATTTTGCAACTTAGATGATTAAAGAAGAGAAGTTTAATTAAAATTGAGTTGTAATTTTTGTCTTTTTCTTAATTGCTCACTGTCACCTCTATAAATAGAGGTTTTGCCTTCCAACAAAGAGAGAGTTACATATTCTCTTATTATCAAATCAGGTAAAGAGAAAAGAGAAATTGAAAATATTTTATTTTTCCTAAAAGATATAAACAAATTATATACTCTCTACTTTACATACAAATGCTTTATTCATTGAGCTACAAATACTTTCAGTAGCTAGATATCTTTAATTGATTCAACTAAATACATAGATCAAAGAATATATAGCACCTTAGCAAAAAAAATCCAAATGAAACATGAACAAAGATAAAGCACTTAAGCCTTAAGTTCGGGTGAAGTACACCCTCGCTCCATGCACGTTCCTGGATCAAGGTCGCAAGTCAATTTTTAAAAATAACTTATATACTTCCCCTGTTTTATTATAATCGTTATATTTAACTTTTTATATAATTTAATTTATTATTTTGATCATTTATATATTGAATTATACACATTTAAAATTTATAAAAAGTTAATTAATATATTATTAAAGTATATGATTAAATGATAATTAATGTCAAAGTATATCTGAACTAAAAAAGTAATAATAACTTGTTTGAATAATTTAAATTTTAGCCAGTCTCTTGATAGACCGTCTATTTGAGAGACGTCTTTCAGGCCCAGACCGTTAGAGTTCAATTTCTACTCTTACTTTATATTTTCTGTATGGGCCGATCCAATCAAAGATAGTCTTTCAAATAATCTGTCTTTTACAAAAATTTATGTTTAATTTTTGTTTTGAAAAATATTTGTGTTATCTTAGGAAGGGAGTATGATTGAACCACATTAGGATTAGGAGAAAAACAATTGTGATGATGTACACGTGGTGGAGTGACAGCAGTTGATGTAGGACATCCCAACAAAAAGTGAAAGATGTGTTCCGAAAAACTAACAAAGCAAGCAACGAAACCTTACTTCTCTATGTGGCAAACATCAATAATATACTACTCCATTGCTCTTCAAAGACATAAACTAACTAATCATTGTGTCTTCCTTTTCTAAATTACATTTTTAATTAACAATTTTAATTAATTGCCAAATCTTTCCATACACCATAATAACAAATTGCTAATATGATTTTTAATAAAGTTTTTACATAGAAATGAATCATAATACATTTTATTTGATTATATTTTAACTTATAAACTAACGGCTCGTTTGGTAGATGGTAATAAATCGCGGTAATGGGAATGAAAAGCTAGTGTAATTTTGGTTGAAAAATCTCTTTGCTTCCTTGATGGCCATGCTTGACAACCTTCAATCATCTCATTTTGTTCATAAAATTCATTCCAATGCATTACCAATGGGAGAGGTGGTATTAGGTGGTAATGGAAATTTGTGAACAAAAAAACTTTTTTATGATCAAAGTTTCATTACCATGAGAATGACATGAAAATTTTGATTAAATTTTACACTATAAATCATTCCCATTACCACCATTTAGTACCACTAACCATATGGGCCGTAAGGAATTAATAACTAGTGTTAAATTTCAAGATGAGACAATTAGTATGTATAGAGTTCCTATATACTTCCTCGTTCCACTACTATATTTGACTTTTATTTTGAACATTAATATATTGAACTATATACATTTAAAAATAATGAAAGGTGAATAGAAGTATTATGTAATTATACAATTAAATGATTCAAATAAGATCTTACTTGATTATATCTTTCCTGACACATTTACTGCAAGATATAAATAAGTTTAAACGATTTAAAGTGTCACTTACCTTAATGTAGTAAGTACCAGGAAATGAAGTAAATATATGCTCATATATACCAAAAGTGCATTATTGATTAAATCAACTATTTGAGTTATTGAATTGAAGTGGACAATTTAGTAAAAATAATCATTCATCTCCGACCAATATTTAAGTAATTCAAAGGGATTCTGGGTATTATTATTATTATGTTAATTATTAAAATTGATGTAATTAGATTGGACTAAGGATAAGTTAGTCTCTTTCAGCCAATTTCTTTAGTTGTAAATTAAAAAAATTAAAAATCATACTCCTAGTTCTACGTGTTAAGGATAGTGACAAAGTATCCATTTTTACAAGATCAATACCGCCCTTCTTTCCAAATTATTGTAAATTATATTCAATTTGTTTATATATTTGTTTATTTTTGATTCATTTTCAATTTCATATACTAACGAGGTTAGATTTAACTAGAAATTATGTCAATACTTAATTAATTTGCAACGTTGAAATGTAGTAAGAAAAGAGAAAAGATAGATTATATCAATACGTACTCCTACATATTCTACGTTAAAGTTAAGTCATGAGTTTCATTGTATAGTCCTCCTTATTGTTTAGTTTATTCCCCTTATTAGCTCATGTTTTCCTCTTAAAACCTCCACTGTTGATTCCCTTAAGATTGTAGTAAGATTGTAGTTTGTCCTGTGAACACATTATCAATATTTGATATTATTCTAGCTAGAGATGTTGTATATAACCATAATTTGGTAAACTATCTTAAATCTTGTATCTTTATTTACTTTATTCTTATTGTCATTCATCACATGCTTGAATATTTGTTTCTTATTTTCATACACACTACCCAAAATTTTAATCTTTGGTTTGTGAAAGTGCTTTTCATTTCAATAAATAAATTGATCTCCTCTCTTTTTTTCTACCTTTCACTATTTTCTATAAAGGTCGTCTTGTACATTTTTGGGCCCAGAGCAAAAAACAAAAAGTCTCTTAAAAACTTCACAAATTCTTACAGTAGATGGTTTTTGCCATAAACCACTCATCTTGGATCAACTTAATCATAAAATCAGTTTCTAATTTCCAATATTTTAAAATAAACAATAAAAACTGCATTTAAACATTGGGCTGGACTGTTTTAGAGAGTCGTCTTTGCCATAGACGGTCTCTCAGGAGACCTTCTGAAAAAACTTAAGGCACAATAAATAATAAAATACTCCTTTTATTTTTATCACTGATACGTGAACTATTTAATAAAAAATCACTAATTACACATATTACTTCGCAAAAAAAATATTAATCATACCAAAAATTAATTCAAATTAATAACAACCTTCTACATAAAAATAACTTTTTAAACCCTAAAAAATTTCTAAAACCCTAAACAGTAATCCACTTTGCCATCGCTAATCAACAACCATATTTTTCTTCCCAACAATTGTTGAATTAGGACTAGAAAGTAGAAACTAGAAATTAGAGACTTCGAGTTCTAACGCGTTTATTATATAATAAATCTCCGTAATTAATTAATTAAACAGTGAGTGCTACCGTAAAATTCAATCTGCCAACACCAGACTAGTCAAATACTCAAATTTATTAATCTTATTTTTCCAAAACCCAAATTTTATTTCACTACAATTTTCTGTTTCCTTTCACTCCTTCCCCTGGGAATTCCACCATTAAATCGTAAATTTCAAGTTCAGTATTCAAATCAATTGTATCTTTCTTAACTGCTCCATCATAAGGTAAATTCTTTTATTTCCGTTTTGTTTTTAAATTTTTCGATTATACTTCTGATTCCATTTTTATAGTTCAAGTCATCAACTTTCTTTTTTAAACTTTCATGGGTAATGATAGAAATTAGTAAATTACCCTTATTTGTTTTTGATGATTTTCGTTTAATATGATATTTTGTGGGTTTTTTTTCTTCTCAATTTTGGTTTATTTTTGTTGATTTTAGGATGGAAGATTACTTGTTTGATGAGATTGCTAAAAATATTATGTAAACTTTTCTAATTTGGTGAAATGGGTAGTAATGGGATTTGGGAAATGGGTTAGTGAAAATGAAGCAAGAAGCTAACTTAGAATCTATGATAAATTTGGTGTAAATTTGCATATTAAATTAATTTCTCAAAGCAATTAATTTTGCAAGTTTATTTTGTGGAATTTGGTGTTGTGATCTAATTTCTTGATCTTGATTGTAGTGCAATGAAAGATTCTAATTTTAATTCTTTTTGGTTAAGTAAATGTTTTTTGGGTGCAAAATCTGACATAGTTATGTTCATTTAGGCAATGGAGAATGTAGATTTCTTTCCATTGCTGCATTTTGATTTTTTGCTTTAATGGCGGTTACATAAGTAGTTCTATCCGACTTCAAGTGAATCTGGGCCTGAGATCCGGATTATGTTAAATGGGTAGTTTATGTTAGAACTGCAAAATCTATACATTTATGCTCATATGATGTTCTGATATCAGGGTTTAATTGATATCTGATTATGACTAATTGGGTGACTGATTGTGGTGTTTTATACCTTCTAGTATGATATCTGCCATTGTTTTGAAATATGCTTGCTTATTCTTTTGTGGATTCAAATTTGTTGGTAAAATGAAGTTTGGATACTGTCTTGTGCACAAAGTGTCCCCGCAAAGCGAGGTTCCAAGGAAGGATCTATTTGATATAGATGCATGCTTAACATACTTTGTTAATTTGGTTATGCTTAACATGCTAATAGCATGCCCATGACACTCCTAATCTTGTTGTAGCTTTGAGTAATTGATTGGTGCTGGAGCTATCTATGGTCATGTGGTTTTCCCTCCGCGGATGATATTGTGTTCGAACAAGGGATTTTCGGGATATGGGTTGAGATACTTACATTGTCCTTAGAATTTGGTTTTATAGAGTCCCGCACTAAGAAAATGGTAATAAGATACTTGCTACATGAACCCGTTGTAGCTTGTGTCCCAAGAGATTGATCTATGTGCGTTAGCTTCTCATCGCTCCTGGCTTCATGTGCTTTCTAAATTGGGGTTGCATGTACATTGTTCATTGGTGAGTGCTACTTTGCCGAGGAAAGAAGTTGACGCTATTTGTTAGAGTTAGTGATGAAGGGTATGAAGAGATGGTATGCGGGTGTTATGGTTGCGTCAATCTTTATGTTGTTGATGCTGCGATATACCATCAAGCAAAATCCAACTGGGAAAATTTCTTTGACGGGCTCCGTTTCAATCAATACAACTAATCCATTTGAATGGGTTAATACTAATCCTCTTGAATGGATAAGCTCTACTGCTACACGTGATGTTAAAAGTCATCAGATCGAGACACAAGTAATTCCTGCGGATAATCTGACCTCTAATCTTTTTGTTCAAAGGAACCTTACAAAGGAAGAGCGAAATTCCTTGCTAACTTGGAACGAGCTGAAGCACTTGATTAATCATTCTCAGGTTTTGCCAAATTCCATTGGAGCCGTCAAAGAAGCTTCACATGCATGGAACGGTCTTATGACTGCAGTTGAAGAGGAAAAGCTTCATGCAAACGATAGTACTTCCGGGAAAGTAAAAGAAAAACAGTGTCCACACTATCTTAAGCGGATGAAAGACTTAGAGCTTAATGACAGCGATTTTAGGTTAGGGGTCCCTTGTGGATTGACTCAAGGCTCTTCTGTTACGATAATTGGCATTCCAAATGGCTTACTTGGTAACTTTCGGATTGACTTAACCGGGGAACATATTCCTGGAGAGCCAGATCCACCTATTATACTGCACTATAATGTTCGGCTGCATGGAGATCAGGTTACGGAAGACCCGGTCATTGTTCAAAACACCTGGACTGCAGCACATGATTGGGGTGAAGAGGATCGTTGTCCACCTTCTGAGACTAACAGTAATAAAAAAGGTGACTTTCACTCTCCTTTTAGTTGAATACGTTTCCTAGTTTTGGTATAAATGTAAATGTGTAAGCTTCATGTATGTTTGTTTCAACTATAGTTTATTCTGAACTTTTATTAGGTACTTGGAAATCGGAACATGAATGAAATATGCTCGTAATTTTGTATGGTGGGTCAATTCCTAGACATGTAGTTACCAAAATTTCCCTGTTCCGCAACTATAAATTTAGAGCCTCAGTTGCTTTTTTTATATACTTCTCCCATTTTTTCAAGTGCCCTTTTGAAATGAGTGTGCAACATAAGTAAAAAGAGAGAATGCATGTGTAATGTGTACGATAGTGTCTATGTGATAAATGAGCGAGTTGCCCCCTTGTGAATTAGTGGTGTGAAAATATTGGCGAGCATGTCAATTGCACTCAAAAAACTTATTTAAAAGGAACTGGTGGGTTTATTCGGAAATTTCACATAAATGGAAATGATTCACTTACTCAAAAGAGAGGAAGTATGTTTCATCTTTATCCTTGTATTTTACACCTACCTAGAAGCCTAGAGTTGCTGGTGTATCTACTATCTAGGTGTTTAGTAGCCCATATATTCTTCCTAGAAGTATGAATATCATTGAGAAGGGACAATATGTGATGCATATTACATATGCACCATAGACATATATAATGCGGTTGGTGACAAGGAACCAACTCAATCAAAAGTTTAAGCTGATAGTTGAGGCCATGAGGCCATAGGATATGTTACTCTAACACGCCTGCTCACACCCTTTTGAGTTAGAAGTGTGGATGCAACATAAGCTCTCCTCATAGCTAGTGCTAAAGGGCGGTTGAGATTAAACCCGTGCCTTTTGTCACATTTGCTTCATATTCCATGTCAAGTGACCAACTCAACCAAAAGCTTAAGCCGATGGTTGAGGCCCTTGGAAATGTTATATACTCCAACAGTTGGAACATCCAGAAGAATGTGATGAAAGAATAAGTATCAGCTGATTGGAGTGTTGACCTGTTCCTATGTTTTCTTGATTACTTTTTTGATCTGTGTCTTTATGAACACATAATGTGCATTTGTATGTTTGTGATGCATAATGATCTCTTCTAATTTTTGCAGTTGATGAGCTTGATCAGTGCAATGAAATGGTGGGTAGGGAATTCAATCAAACAATGAAGGCAGCCATGCATGTGAATGGTTCTAAAAGTTCTTCACAGATTCATGATGGATTCAAAACAAGACGATACTTCCCTTTTAGACAGGGCTATCCATTTGTTGCTACACTTCGGGTGGGGTCCGAGGGAATACAAATGACAGTTGATGGGAAACACATAACTTCATTTGCTTATCGCGAGGTACTGCTGTAAAAGTTTTTAGGAACTGCTCTTTAGAAGCTCTAGTAAAAATTCTTACCTAATCCATTCACCCGTCTTTTCCAATAATTTCAGACCTTGGAGCCTTGGCTTGTTAGTGAAGTTAGAATATCCGGAGATCTGCAATTAATTTCAATCATTGCAAGTGGTCTACCCACTTCTGAAGAATTGGACCATGTTCGTGATTTGGAAACTCTTAAGGCCGTTCCTATTGCACATGGAAAGCCTTTAGATCTATTTGTCGGAGTTTTCTCTACTGCTAACAACTTTAAACGTCGAATGGCTGTCCGAAGAACTTGGATGCAATACCCACAAGTGCGATCAGGGTCTGTCGCTGTGCGGTTTTTTGTTGGTTTGGTGAGTTTCTTGATAGTCGATCCTTCTCTTATAAATGATAAAAGTAGAAGAATGTTGTTATATTTGTGATTGAGTTTCTAATCTGCATCATCATCATCATCATACCAGTGTATCCCGCTCATTGGAATGAGTTTCTAATCTGCACTTAATGACATTGGATGAATGTTTGCTGAATTAAAAGGTTATTTTTTTCGCAGCATATAAACCAAAGAGTGAACGAAGAACTTTGGAATGAAGCCCGCACTTACGGAGACGTGCAATTGATGCCATTTGTTGATTATTATAGCTTGATTACATGGAAGACTGTGGCCATTTGTATTTTCGGGGTAAGCTTTCGATTCTAATTGATTTATTCCTTTCCCTTTTCTTTAGGTAACGGAAAAAAATTATTGTTTTAGCTGTGTTTCATACATTGTGGCGTTTAAAACATTGAGTCTCATTCTGTGGCCGGCAGAAATACTTCCAAGGTGTGACCATGTTTGAAGTTAGGGTAGTGTCAAAACATTTTAAGCTAGAGAAACGGACATGATTGTTATCGATAGCTCTTTCTTGAGTAATTTTCTGCATGCAACGACGGTTTATTCAGTCACAAAATTTTGAACATTTATTCATTGAGTTTCATAATTCAATAGAGAGAAGGGGCCTTGGATTAAAAAGGACTATTTTGGGCGGTATTTTCTTGCGGGCTACAGACCCGTATGTGGGTCTTGTATCCCACTGTTTGGTGATAATAAAAGTTAACATTTATGAAACTCCTAATTTACTTCGGCACATTGATGCAACAGACACATGTCGTTTCAGCAAAGTATGTCATGAAGACAGATGATGATGCTTTTGTTCGTGTTGACGAAGTGATAGCCTCCATGGATAGGATTAACGTGACTCGTGGATTGCTTTATGGGCTCATTAACTCTGACTCAAGACCTCATCGGAGTCCTGACAGTAAATGGTTCATTAGTTATGAGGTAATTATAACAACAATCAATCTCATGTTTCTCACTCGCATATTTCTATGAGCATATAGGATTGTTTAGTTTTTTGCTCCACTAGCCGAGCTTCTGTTCCTCTTGCTTACTATCTTTAATATGTAATCTTAAAGGAATGGTCTGAAGAAACTTACCCGCCTTGGGCACACGGTCCTGGTTATGTTGTGTCACATGACATTGCAAAGGCTGTCTCGCAGAGACATCGAAGCGGGAAATTGAAGGTAAATGAGGGTCAATATTCTTTATATTTCCCTAATAAAAAATAAATTTGTATAATTGTCGATTTACCGTTATTACAGTACTAGTAAAATTATGCTAACTTGATTCTTGAAAATGTACATCAGATGTTTAAGTTGGAGGATGTGGCAATGGGCATCTGGATTGCGGACTTGAAGAAAGAAGGGCTCAACGTCAGGTACGAGAACGAGATAAGAGTGTATAATGAGGGATGTAAGGATGGATATGTCGTTGCACACTATCAAGGACCACGAGACATGCTATGTTTATGGCAAAAACTTCAAGAAGCTAAACGCGCTTTCTGTTGCGGAGACGGTATGAGCTGAGATTTTTTTGTGACATCTGACTGATGATAGAACAACCCATTTGGTTTCGACATAGATTTAGTTGTAGGACGTAGTGATACGCGTTAGTAGGATTTGCATATAGAGAAGGCATTAGCTTATTCTTTTACCCCTCGACTCTTTGAGGGCGAGTAGTTTGCTTTCGATGGGTTCATTTAGCCATATTCAGGTTTGTATCATATTTGAAGTTACATACGTATCTATTGGTTCTTGTATAGTAGTAGAAGAGGGTGGAAAATATTATGCATCTTTAAAGCTACCAAGTTACCTTAAATGGTTATTATCCTTTTTTTCATCTGAGTTTTTTGAAGATTTTATGGCTATTTTTTTCAAATTTTGGATATTATGTTCGTAAATAAACTTCTACTTACAATTAAACGTATCGAATTAATGTTATTAGTTGAATTTATACAATGGATAATTTGCGTAATTAGATTAGATCTAATCATATATGTGTTGAAAGGTAGCAAACATTAGTATTTTTAAGTACATGATAGGCCGTGGAAGAATAGAGTTAAGGAAGGGTTAGTAAAATCGAATTAAAAATTCTCGCCTAAGGAAAGCGATTCATGTTCTAGCTGAAATAAGATTTGATTATTAAATGGAGAATTTACTATTAAATGACTTTTAAACATGTGATTAACAGATTTCACATTACAGTCTGAGAAAATTATAAAAGTAAAAGTAAAAGAAATATAAACTTTAAAATATTAAAAATTTGAATTGAGGGATTAATGAAAAAAGTTGAGTATACCATAAGATCATCAATTAACATCATGTATTTTTTTTAATAAAAGGGAGTTTTTTGAAAGACTAAAATGATGTGTATTATACAAATTAAATGTTATTAAGTTTGGTGATTGATGTTGAGATATAAATTACTTAAAATTAAATGAATAATGAAAATCTTAAAAATTTTAGTAACAGTAATTTGTACGTGTGAAAAAGTGTGAGAAGTATGTAAATTTTAAATATATGGATGAAAAAATAACATCAATCACCTAACTTTAATTATACACATCGTTTTAAACTTTAAAATATGTAAATTTTAGATAACTTGGAGGAACAATAAGATCAAAGAAAAAAAAAATTAAATTTTATGAGAAGTCAAAAAAATAAACTAAATATATGATTAAAAAATAAATTAAATATATAGATGAAAAGTAAAAAAAGTATAGGTATTATCAAAGAATAAAAATATAGCAAATCTCATAGAAGTATTACAAAAATAGTATAGTAGTATTAGATTTAGAAGTACAACAAAGTAAACAAAATCTGTTGTAATAAGCTTCACATTTTTCAATTTTTTTGAATTTTAAATCATTTATAAATAAATCCAATAAATTATTTATAAATAAATCCAATAATCATACAAATATTAAAAAAGTATTTAAAAAAAGTTAGTGGAAAAAAATATGGGGACCACAACTAATTAAAAAATGTTTTTATAAAGTTAGTGAGAAACATGTGGGGACCATAAGAAATACTCCCTCCGTTTCTAAATGTTCTTCCCATTTAGAATATTCTGTTTTGGAAATAGAAATTTGATTAAGATTTTTAAGACATATATAGAAGACAAAATATATCCATGTGAGATCTCGTTAGATTCGTCTTAATGTATACTTTTTTATTATATATTTTTTATAATTTTTTATGATGCGTATTTGGAGATATTTAGGCTCAAAATTTACTTTGAAAACTGTGTAAAAAATATGGGAAGAACATTTAGAAACGGAGGGAGTATAAAAATGTTAAAATGGAGTTAATGGAAGATATGTGAGCCCATAATCAATACTCCATTAAAATTAGGATGGCTGAGGTTATTTTTGTCCAAAATTTGTGATATAAATGGAAAGATTCTTTATGGGAACAACAATTAAAACACCCTAAAATGGAAAGTGGGAACTTCTTTAAGGAACGGAGGGAGTATCTACAATTAGAAGTTTTTAAATTTCATATTTATAATTGAAAATTAAAATAAGTTTAACATATTTTTAAATTTTAAACAATCAAAATAATTGTACTCCTTGTTTTAAACTATTTTATAAGATTTTTCAAAAAAAAAAAAAAACTATTTTATAAGAAATCCTTTCTAATACGTTTAACATTTTAAAAATTTTAACTATTTATAATTAAAATTTTAAACTATTCATAATTATAGTAGTATCTTATTTATTTTTTTGAAAAATTATAGTAGTATTAAATTCAGAAGTATCTAATCCTTTTTTGTTTAACACGATCTAATCCTTTTTTGATCCTCAGAAGTATCTAATCCTTGTTTCAAGAATAATCTAGTCTAGTTAATAAAATCCCAGATATTTACACGTGGCATTAGATACCCAGCTGGAACTCATGTACTAGAAATGAAAAACTCCACCATATTTGGATAACCATAAACATTTTAAAAAATTAACTAAAATAATATTAGCTATTAGTAATTTTCCTACAATGATCTCATCTATTAATAACCATGAATAATATCAAGAGTTTGGATGATAATTTCTTAGAATAAACCCAGTAACCAAATGACTTGCTATTACAAGTTTTATTTTTTTAAGAAGAGATTAGTTAAAATAAAATTCAGTAAATAAATGTTAGAAAATTTTTAGAAAAAATTATGTTTTTTTCGTTATTTAGAAACTTTTATGTTAAATTTCAATTTTTTGTTTTAATTTTAAATTAATTTTCAGTTTATTTTTTTTAGTGAATCACCTAATATAGCAAATTATTGAGTTACCCTAATTTATTTCAGGTAAATATCCCTTATAATTGGAAATTGGAATTAATCACAAACAGCTTGCATTATTTTAGTTGAACTTTTCAAAAATCAATTGTTGAAATATTAAAACATCCATAAAAATTCCAGATCCTTCTAGTAGTTTCCAGTGAACGTTGCCTTAAACCCCCTCTATATATCCATATAAATTCCCCTTCTTACTGTTCTCTTTCGATCTCATAAAATTTCAATTCATCACCTTCAATTCTCTTTCCTCTGATCCTCTTTTTTTCATTGATCATACCTTTTTTTCTTCAAATTCATAAATGGCGTCTTCAGAATCATCAGAACCAACACGAGAAGAGATGCGATCGTTTTTAGGAAGACTAATTATCAGTTCCCAAAACAGAGATTTATCCATGTTCATCCCTATTGTTATAGGGGCTACAACCACAAACCCGAATTCAACCCATTCAAATTCGGACTCAAACTCGCCGAACCCAGATCATAATTCAGAAAATCATTCAAACCCAGATGAAGAACAACCCCACAGAGATAGGATTGTACTAATAAATCCATTGACACAAGAAAGGATGGCAATCGAAAGAGAAAGGTTAGATGCCATGTTTCGCAATGTAGGTACCAAAGATGGATCTCCACCTGCTTCAAAATCAGCGATTGACGCATTGCCAAGTGTTGAAATCAGAGATGGGGAACAAGGGGATTGTGTGATTTGTTTGGAAGAAAGTGAAATTGGTGGGTTTGTGAAAGAAATGCCATGTAAACACAGATTTCATAGTGGGTGTATTGAAAAATGGTTAGGTTTGCATGGATCGTGTCCAATTTGCAGGTTTAAGATGCCGATTGAAGAAAAAAATGGTGGGAAGAAAAATGAAGAGGAAAGAGAAGGAAGCAGAAGAAGAACACAAAGGGATATATTGGTTACTTTTTCAGTTAGGCGTAGTAGGAGAAGAAGAGAGGATACAGATAATGGCGGTGATTCTGGTAATGATCAAAATCAAAGTAATCAGAATCAGGTGGAGAGTTTATTGGGGGTAATTGAAGAATTTTTCTCTTTGTGAAAATTGATTTTTTATTTTTAATTATAGTAGGGTTTATGTTAGATATGATTTGGGGATATTTGATTCATTTAGATTTCATTTATGAAATTTTATTTTGTAAATAAAAATTTGGAAAAATTGTCGGGAATAACCCGTACTTTTAACGTTTGCCTGTGAATAATCCCTACTTTTGATTATTCACAAATAATCCGAACTTTGAAGTCAGTTTGTTCACAACACCCCCTCCTCAATTTTGACCGGTTGTAGCAAGTTACCCCAACGAAATTACTTGTTCCTTCCCCTTTATTATGAGCTGCTGGTTGATTTTTCAATTCATCATCTTCAACCCCTTACTTTTCTCCATTGTTAAACCCTAAGATTAGAGAGAGAAAAATGAGGAGGGGGTGCTGTGAACAAACTCACTTCAAAGTTCGGATTATTTATGAATAATCAAAAGTAGGGATTATTCACAGACAAACGTTAAAAGTACGGGTTATTCCCGACAATTTTTCCTAAAAATTTTTAAATAAAATATTAAATTTTAGCTAATTCTAGATTTTTAAATAAAATTATCAATGAATTGGTGGTTTTGACTGATACACTTGTGCATTTGTGATGGGATTTTGAACTTATTATTTATTTATTTCTTTATGGCTTTTATTATTTGTATAAATTTAGGTAGATGGTTGAAGCTCCTGGTTGATTTATTTGTTTTAACATCTGTTTCAAACTCATACTTCCTTCTATTTTCTTCAAGTGTCGTATCTATTTTTGGGCACTATTCGTCTCTTACTTTTAATTTGCATTTTATTTATTAATCTATAAGTTAAAATATATTGGAGTGAGACCTTATTTAATTTGTCATCTATGGATTATTTATATCAACTTTTTATAATTTTTAGGAAAATTTACTTTTAAAAATTCGACTTTTTACTTGTTCTTTTTAAAAAATTTCACATTTTGATTATTTTTTAAAAACCTGACCTTTTGCCTTCGTTTCCTTTTATAAGTTTGATTTTATTTCTCCTCTTAAATATTTACGCCAAATCCAAGCATGCTCTAAATGTTATTTTGGTCCGTTTTAGTCATTTTATATTTTCTTTATGTTTGGATAATGTCTAATCACTTTCTTTCACTCATGGATTACATTTTAACTTCTTTTTAATTTAAGCAACATAATTCATTCTCTTTTGATTTATTTGATTGATTACCCTTTTTAACCCAAATTATCCCCCACTTGCTCAAAACAAAACTAATTATACACACTTATTTTTGCCAATAACAAATCCACAATAGGCATTAGTATTAATAAAATTATTGAACAAAATAGATTATGATACACTTCTTTTCTAAAACAATTATCACAAACATAAAAAAAATCACTCAAATTCACACTTAACCACAGGTCCATAGAATCAAAAAAGTTGTCGATTTTTGACCCATCTGAATGAATAGCAAACTCAAAAAGTGACCCATCTGAATGAATAGCAAACTCAAAAAGCAAATTAGCTATCGAATTATATTATACGACCAGAAACAATCTTGATTATCTTGAAGACATATTAGTTCTTTCCTCCACAATTTTCAAACCTTGATACCTCCCTAACATCATAAGTGTAGCCATAGGATTAGTCCCAGGAGATTCCACCAAAGTAGACCCATCCATAACCCTTAACCCCTTAACACCATAAACTCTATACTCCTCATCAACAACTTCCCCAATGATACACCCACCATGATAATGGTAAAATGTACTCACATTCTTCTTACAATACTCTTTACTCTCTTCTTTCCCCATTTTTTCGAACCTATTTCGCTCGTTCCCTAAGAACATACTCACTGAAGCCGACAACGATACATGCTCGACAAACTGATGTACCTTAACACATAACTCCATATCTTGTTCGTTCGAAAGATAATTGAATTTAACCAATGGGTTATCCCTAGGATCTTTGTTCTTTAATTCAAGTTTACCTCTTGATTTAGAAAATGCAAGCTTTCCTGCAATAGAAACCCTTGTTAAATTCTTGCTAATAGGTACTATAATCGACTCCATTATAACCTTAAACTGATCAGTTATGCCCGTTACTTGGGGTGTATCAGGAATTCTTGATTTAGGCTTGGAATCTACTAGAAGGGAAATTGCAGGATTGTCTTGCATTTTTTCTCCTACCTTTTCTAAGTTTTTTAGGACAGAAATGTTCATGTTTTTGAGGTGTTTTGAAGGTCCAATTCCACTTAGCATTAGGATTTGTGGGCTACTTAGTGCTCCTGCTGAGAGTATTACTTCACTTGTTGATGTTGCATTTTTTTCTGCCTTTTTAAGGTATACTTTGTAGGACTTTTTGGTGTTGTCTTCACTTTGGATGAACTTTACTCCTTTAGCTCTTAATTCATCCCCTGCATTTTTTTAATAAAAAAATATATGTTAGAGTTTATGAGATCAGTTGCATATACTCTCACCCGCATAAGAGGATAGTTGATTACACGCAATTCACAAAGTAGGATCACATGTGGGTTATTTTTCCACACTTCCCCTCACATGTGAGCCCATTTTTCTAATTGGGTGGAAATATCATTCTTTTCAAACCCACATATTGTTTCTAGTTGATAGAATACCATGATATATCTGTTATTGGGTTCGTACACAAGACACCCATAAGAGAATAGTTGACTGCACACAAACCTGATAAGGTCCCATCCTAAAACCAATTGGTTATAAGAGTAGCCCAACAAGCTTATATGTATTTCAGTAATGGTCTCACATGTGCATTATTTCTCCAACACTCAGGTCCATTTGAGTTTACTACCGAAAGTAACACCGATTCATCAAAGTGCTACTTTTGTTGGCACAAGTTTCTCAAAAGGTGTAGTAAAAAAATGAACCAAAATTCCAAAAATGCAAATGAAAAAACTTACCATCATGATGAAAAAACACCTTGCTCACAGTTGCATTCAAAAGAACAACAATATTCTTAGTATTACCCCCAGCAAGAAGATCAGCAGCTGTATGTCTTTTCCCAAACACATCAAAAATAGTACCACTTAACTTAGTACCTTCAACATGTTCCAATGTATACCCATTAAAAGGCAATATACCTGCCTCTAAAAGCCCATCTAACACAACAGATTGCCATGGACTTAAAAACTCTGGTTGAAAAACAACCCTTGATTCAATCCATTCATAAGCTTGTTTTACCATCTTTTCATCCCAACCCATTTTCTTAATAAAATCCTTACTTGCTCTACTATAAAACCCACTATTTATAGCTGTTGAACCACCTAAAACTCTTCCTCTATAATTTACTACTCCATCTAAGGAAATGAATTCTTGTGCTACTGAAGTGTGCTTGTTTGTTTCCACTAAGGGAAACCCGAATTTGGTTCGTTCGAAGATTGTTGGGTCACCGTATGGTGAGCCACCTCGTTCGATTATGAGGACTGAGAAGTTTTCCGAGAGTGTGGCAGCTAATGGGCAGCCGCTTGCTCCGCCTCCGATTATTATGTAATCAAATGATTTGCCTTCTACTTCTTGGACATTTGAAGTCATGTAAGGAAGTTCTGTTTTAAGTCCTGCTAGGATAACCAAAATGTGTTACTACAAATGGAAAATTCCATACACTACATATTATTATGTAGTCAAATGTTTTGTGATCACATATTAGTTATGTTAAGCCAACTAAGGGTGGGTTAGGAAAAGTTTTATTTTTGAATTTTAGTTTTTTGACACATTTCTTTTCTATAAAACAACCTACAACTAACATCCAACTGTTAACACTCTTCATAATAGATGACTAATTAAACAATGGACTTACACGGTTAGATATTTTAAGTTGGTCAACAACTATTTGCCAAATAAGCCTGATTTCAAAACAATAAGAGTATTTTGATAAATAAATGTACCTTTGTCACATAACGGAGAGGCAGTTGGAGATGCTCGGGACACGTAGATGAATGAAAGTAAAGCACAATGCATAAGAAGCCAAAGTCTAGTTACGTGTTGTAGTCTCATTTTCTCTTTTGTTCTATTATAAGCAAATTTTTTTGTGGGTGATTTTGAGAGGAAGCGGAGAATTGAAAATGGGTATAGTAAAAAAGTTGAAATTGATCCAAGTACAATGATAATATGCAAGAAATTGTTGTTTTGGGGATACATAGAAGCAAAAAAGAAGTATTCCAATGTGATTTTATGGTGGCTAAGGGAAACTATGCGCATGTTTAGAGCAATAATAACATGGACTAATTTTTGTTGGGTATGTCATAATGTTGCTTGGAAGAGCCATTATGGTATGCTCTTCCTTGGCCGTCATGTGTAATTGATTACATTCTATAAAATGGTGATTTGTTGATAGTGTGAAGTAAAAAAATACTCTTACCTAACAATTACCATTTAGTTATTATTATTATAAATTCTAAATGGTTGTTAATTGGGTCTTCTATAATCATACAAAAGTCTAATTTTTGACTAGTAGGTGACATAATGTTGGGCTTATTTTTGATTATTTATGTATTAAAATGGTGTATTTATTTTGGTTTTCGTATGAAGTAATAATCCACGAGTTAATATCACTTTTGGGTAAAACGATTTCAAAATAATAAGTCCATATACTAAAATTTTGAGCTATTTAACACATGTATATGATGCATTTCATAATGAGATCGCCTCATGCAAAAATTTCTAATAATCCTCATTTGTATTTTAATGAATTGTTATAATTTATCAATTTATTCTAACATCATTTTAATTTATTATAGTAGATTTCAATTGATCTAATAAATTTTAATAAAATAAAATATAAGGATGGGTTGAAAAAAGAAAATAATTTACAAATAAGATTAGGAGAAAAAAAGAGATCAACGGCCAAGATATGGGATATTTTCCAAAGCCAATCAAGTATCTCCAACTATGCACAATCATGCTATTTAGAAGTATCTGGGAATAAGCAGATAAGTAATCCTAATAAATTATATAAATGCCTCTTTTTCAGTATATACCCTAAAACAAAGTTGCCAGAAAGTCCAAAAATATACAAACAATCATATGATTTTTTTTAAATATATTATTAACAAACATCTCAAAACCCACTATTTTTGGCTTAAATTATCATATTATTCAAAATAAGTAGGTCAATCTAATTTAATGGCGCACCCAAAAGCACCTAATAAAGATGTAAATGGAATATTTCTATTCCTTTGAGTTCAAGTCTATTGGTTGTCTTGAACCTAAATCTAAGTCATTCCCAAATTGACTATTCAGATCAATTGTCTCCAAAAGTCCAAACTTAGATTTCTTGCTACCTGTTTGTTCTACCCAATTGTTCTCATATACTGTGTTTCTGCTCCTCTTTCTTGAACCCAATTCTTGTGTTCTTGAATCATCTAGCAAAGGAAGAATAAACATACAATTTTCATGGCTACCCTTTTCGAATTCTTCGTCTCTTCTACCCGAGCTCTCTGATGAAGTCAAGGAGCTTTCATTAGAACATCCTGTATATCTCATTGTACAGGATATATCAGTTGCATCTGTTAGACCAGAGAATGATGAACTATTAACCATTGAGACTAATTGAGATAGTTCAGCTTTGGCATGTTCTAATCCAGTTTCTGAACAGTTGTAATTAGAAATTGTCTCATGTGCTTTCTTCAGAACCTTCTGTAAATACTTTCCTTGTGCTTCGATTCGTAGCTGTAAGTGCCTTTGTACCTAAAAGGTTACATGATTGTGTTGTTGCTGACATCAATATTGAGCCTTATGTGAATAAGAAAAGAAAGATATACAAAATGTTCTTGTTCATACCTCAATTTGTTCATGGAGTTTTCTCTGTACCTCCATTTGTATTTCTATAGCTTGAGATATTTGGGCATTTCTATAAAATGAACACGAAAAGAGTCGGTAAAGATGCAATTTAGGTTTTGGGCAACATAAACTAGCCTGCTGCATAGTCTATAGAGCCCAAAAACTAGGAGGCCTCAAATATTAAATAACAATGATAATTTAATATATTCAAGTATATTGAGATAGAACATGTTGTAGAAGGTTTTGATATAAAAAAAAGATATTAAATATATTTGCCAATTTTTCTCCGCCCCTTGAAACAGAAAATGGTTAAACATTGCTAACACTTACTCATTAATCTGATTTTGAGTAGGATCATTTATTTCCTTTTCCTCACTGAAAAGTTTAAGCATATTTATGCTGGGGTTTTCTTTGTAATCTGCAGCATCTGTTTTAGATTCACTGCAGGTTTCTGAGTGCTGTTGATTTATTCCAAGTCTGTATTTCTGCAACGATTTAAAGATATACTCCTCTAAGACTACGTAAATCGAAGTGTGAGCTTTTTATATGTAGTGTAAAGAATTCAAAAGGGACGGCGGGAGTAAAATCGAAGAAACAGGCGATCAGATACCTGTAAATGACTCTTGAGGTGATACAGAGTGAGTCCTGGAATTCCCATCACTCTCATTAGACCCTTTGGTGTTGCCCCTGCTTGATAGATATACATATCAGTTACTAAAAAATAGATACAAATATCGATTATCCGAAACAGAGGAAGGATACTAACTCTCTGGCCCTCCGAGCTGATTGACTGCATCGACGAATTGTTGATGAAGTTCAGGAGTCCACTTAAGCCTGGGTTTGGCATCAGTAGATAAAACTAAGTTCATGTCTTCAGATATCATATTTTGAAGATGATCCATCTTTAAGTTTTCAGGAGGAATAAGAGATAGCAAGAACCCAAGACATATACATATATACTTCGAGATAAATGTAGAATAGCAAACTCTGACTGATTCTTCCAGCTTTAATGCTTCAAAAATATGAAGAAAATATAGATTCTTTAATATAATATTGATAAGTTGGTTGGCCTTGTCCTATGTTCTCACACCATATCTGGAAACATTTTAAGTGGGGCTATAAGGAATATATGCCCATGAGCTAAAGATGCTCTTTTCCTTTCTCTCACTTCCAAATAAAAATAATATCACATTTTCTTTTTTAAGTTCTCTCCCATCTTCTTTGACTTGAAAGAGAAGTTGAGAGAATCTCTTAGAGGCAGCAAAATTAGAGAAAGCAACACATTTTAACATGGAGTCTCTCAAAAGGATAAAAAATTTAATAGAGAACAAAAGTGTAGCCTTTGTTTTTATCTTCCTCTACCTCTCTTTCTTATCTATTCCTCTCTTAATCCCATGGGAATTATTTAATTGTAACCCCACCCTTAGTTTTTAAAGGAGTGAGGTGCTAAGGGTTCTCAAAACCGAGGATCTAGGCACCAGGCCAAGGCGCTAGCCTTCGCGTTTTAGGCGCCTCAAAACCCAGTGAAAAAATAATTTTAAAACTACACCAAATTAAACCTAAAAGAAGAGACGTAAAGAAAAGAAGAAAAAACATATATGGTGGATGCCCGCATCAAATGGACTAATTTTAAGACTAAAACCAATAGGCACTCTGAGGCAATCTGAAGCACTTGATAAGGCGCTACGAGCACTTTGGGGCGCTCTCCTTAAGGAATGGTCTCGCCCAGCCTAATGAAGGTGATGAAGCCTTCAATTGTCCAAGGCTAGTCTTAGATTCTTCTAGGTGAGCTTTATAAAACTAAGACCCCACCGTGATAAATAATGGTGCAAAAATAGAATTACAAAATATTATTGATAGGAATTTTGCTTTAATGGATATTTTCTTATTCTTTTCTTCCCCCAAGTTGATTGAAAGGGATTTAGAGTTTAGGCCTTTAATTTTTTTTTTTTTACTTCTATCGCCTTGTTTTCTTTCATGTGGTGGGAATTGTCAGAATCTCATTGTGCCTTGTAAGGTTAGAGGAACCAAAGAATCTAACTATAGATTGTGGGAATACACTCAAACCATCTATGTCATCATCTAGTGCCTATTCAATTCAACTAAATAATATGAATTCCTAGGACTTAACTCTCCTCCATCCACTTATCTTTACTGGGAATAGAACATAGATCAAACGCATAAGTGCAAAATTATCCATTTTCATTCACAAGAGAATCAGAATATCAGAGCCGTGAGCATTACATTCTGATATGGTCATGAAAATAAAATCCTTTCTCTAAGAATATATAATGGAAAGAGTCAGGAGTATATGACATATTCTAAGGCATCAACCATTACCTTCAAAAGACGACATGGTATAAAGTCAACGTGGCTGAATGTCACAATTCGAAACCCGTCCACATGTCAAGTGAAATATTTAATGTCACATACTCACATTAAAAAGAGAGTGTTGCATCCACACTCTTAGCCCACTCATTCACGATGGTTGAGCTTTACTAAACTGAATATTAATTGTAAAATGTAAGGTACATTTAACTCCGAGGTTCTATGCTTCAACTCCAAGTTTGTTTGGGGTCTCAACAATAATTTGTTTGGCCAGAAAAGTTATAATTGCCCCACCTTTCTTTTCAATATTCTTTAATTCCATCTACAATTGTTCTTTAACAGTAACAGAGTAGCAAACTCAATACACAATTACACATTAAATTCCTTGACCTCATTTGCAGTAACAGAGATAGCAAACTCAGTATCCATTATTTTTTTTTTATCTTAACCATTTCTTTATCAAGCATGAGAAAAATTAACCCAAAGTTTGGTGTAGACCCATGTTGAATTAATTGGGTTGCTTGAAACCCACTTAATGTGGTTAGGAAGTTCTAAAGGAGCTAAGTTTATGATATTGCACTTTTTAACATAACCCCATTATGTTGAACCCAAGAGATTAACATGGCAAGGATTAATTTGGTTGAGCTCATTTGGTGAAATTACTTGGCGTAAATTATTTTCTAACAATGAGAAGACTTTATCAAAAAAGTTTCTCTAGGTGAGGGACAGTAGAAAAAACCAGTGAAAATTTCAGTCGCTCATACCACATAAAAGTATTGACAGAAACCTTGAATAAATCTAAATTTACAACTTTTATTTACGTGGGTTGGTTTGGTATATAGTTGAAAATATTACGACTCGATCGATACAATACTATACACACACTAGAATATAACAGCAATCAACATACTTTGATAACACTCCAAAGATGAATACAAAAGTGTAAACTTGAATACTAGATTAAGCGTGTAATTCATATCCTAAACCAGATGAAACTGATGATAAGAAAGTATTAATCATAAAGGAAAAGGAGAAAAGTTAAGTCCGCAATGCAATATGTCATATACATATCCAAAAAGTCAACTTGATCAAGGATGAACTACTTTAAATTCTTGGGTTTCGTTCAAGTGTGTGATAGCTGGGAATTCAATGATTAATTTTAAAGTGCTGTTATCAGAGTGTCATAGAATTACATGTTCTAGTGCATTATTAAATAATTTCCAGGATGCGAAACGAAATAAAATGGATAACAGGTAGCAATAGATGACAAAAGAGCTTCAACTACTAAAGAGAAAAATTAAGAGCACAAACTTGAGGGCATTACTTTTGTTTGCTGAAAGCACAGGACGCTCTTTAGCCTGGGGATCCTAACTGGTTGGGGTTGGTCCACACCACTATGACATACGAGTAGGCTTTAGAGCAATATAGAAGATCAATAATAGAAGTCTACACACCAGAGCATGATCATTTGTCTCATCATAGTGAAACTTTAGTTTTGGTTACGGTAATGATAGTGAAATGGATGGGTTAACAGTTGTCTTGACCTATATTCTGGTTCGGTGAAATTAAAAACCTTTACAATAAGGTGATATTGAGCTCTATATTGCACTATGTATCTCAGATTCTCAGTGTCCCCAGCGTTCCAAAAGGTCTTTGGATTAAGTCTACTCACTAAATATTGAGCTCTATAATGAGTTATAGTAAGATGACTCGCTAAATATTGCGCATTTTTTTTCTCTTTTTTTATATGTAGCTATTATGATGTTCGCTATCAAAGGTCAATAACAACAAACTCTATGCTTTTACAAAGTGTACAATAAACCCTTCAAAACTCTGCCTAGACACTTAATAGTCAATAGTATTGGGGCAATGAAATTAAGTTGGAATGTAATTGCTCTCAGCCTGTAATGATTAATCATTATCACCCAATAGGGTCTAAATTCTAATTAAGTCCCTTCTCAATCCTCTCAGTTTTTAAACATCACTATCTGAAAATGTTGCTCAAAATTCTTTGTTACATGGACTCGAGAACTCATACCCGACATGGTTGCGTGTCCGAGTATCTGAGTCGACTAAATTATGAAAAAAATACGACATTTTTGGTCCATAATAAAGTGTCCAAGTGTCGCATTTTACCCTTGTCCTAGTCTTGAGGATCAGAACTTAATGTAAAATGAAGAGTTTAGACTTCCGAGTGACATGCTTAAATTGTAGAAAACAAAGCTAAAAAAAGAAAGATGGTTGATTAAGCTTTTGTTACCTCTTAAACTAGAATCACAATCTATGTGAAATTGGGGTTCAAATTGTTGAAAGCAAGCTTAGAAAAGAAAGATGGGGATGCTGTACTTAGCACTCTTTAATTGCTTTAATATATTCCATAATAAGTAAAGTAGATTCTGGGAATTGGGATGATGCCAAAAGAACCCTGTTAAATTTAGGTTTGTAGGAGAAGTCCTGTGAATCAAAACTTCCAAAGGCTTCATAAGGTGTAAGGGGTAAAAGTGCTTCCTTCCTCACAAATAATTATTCTGTAGGGACATAAAAGCATGGACATCAAATGGAAAAAAGAAAACGGTATCTCGAATCAAAAAAAGGACACATAAAGAAGAACCCTAAGTCACTATCATTTCTTCAAAGCACATTCATTTTTACTAGCTATTGCAAACTAATGCAAAAATATTACACAAAATGTAAGAAACGAAAAATACCTAAATAATGCAAGCAGTACGTCACTCTTCAACTTCAACTTTTAACTTTAAATTACTTCTTGATTACGATAACTGCTGGCTGACTAGAGAAGAAGAAAAGAATAAGTAATTAGCTTAAAGTTTACATGACAACTTACAGATTATTTTCATTCAAAAGTGTTCTTAAACAAACTGCGGTAACTGATTATTACTGAATTAGTCAACTGGCATAGTCAAACGAGATAGATGTTTAACATTCCACATGTATCTAGAGGTCAACTACTCCTGCCCTTTAAATTTGCTACACTACACTTTAAAAGTTTTTACTTTTTTTTTTGAAATGTTAAAAATTTTTTACGTTAATTTGCGTAATGTAGGAAAATGAAAAATAATTTGGTAGAAGAGAATGAGAATTGTGAGACTTATGTTAGAGATTTTAAGTGAGATTTAAGATAAAATGTCTCATGTCTTTGTTTGGTAAAGAATGAGACTTGATTAAAAATTATGTCTTTTTATTCAAATCCCATGTCCCAACCTCAATTACCCCCTCCCCCCAAGAACATTTTTCCTTGGGACTTTACCATCAAAAAATTTTATTTCCCAACCTCCCTAAATTCCCATTCTATCGTAACAAACAAAAATATTTAAAGTCTCACACTCTCAATGAAGAATTTTCATTCCCTCCCCCTAAATCCCTCATGTCATGTCAAACACCCCTAAGGGAAATATTTTAACAAATAGTGTATCAAATTTTCATTTCTTGAATATATCTTAGTGGAAGGGTGGTGTACAGAAAAGTGAATAGCGTAGAATACTTTCCTAATGTCGTTAAAGTCACTTCTAACTAACCGGAGTATTTGTTGTATATAATTTTACCAATGGTATAAATAAAAAGTTATTTTCAATTGACCTGTGATGATAAAAAATAAACGAAAGGAAAATAACAAATATTAGGAAAAAATCCCTCCAATAACCTTTGCTTATTCAATTTTGAAGTATTATTTTTTTGACGTACAACTAGAAATTAATCGATACTATCTCTTAAAGCGGCCTAACATGTGATCTTTTACACCAATCTAATAAAGAAATTACAGATATAGAAAAATCAATGACGGGGCTGATATGCTATTTCGTCTTGTTTTCCAATATGATGTAAGGTTATAACCTCAAAATTCAAATACAAGTTGAGTTGCTGTATTTGTTCTATATCTGAAGTTATAATCAGATTGATGGAGAATATGCAACGTTCCAAAAAGTATATCCAACTAACAGTGATTAAATCATCACAATTTCAACAAGAGAATAATTATCCCTCGTTTATGATGAGGTAATTGATAATACATAAACCCAATGCAAACAGAATATCTGATTTGAAGTCTCAAAGACCCTACACCTTAGTTATAGACAAAACAGAATCACTGTTGAAATATTCCATTTATAAAATTTAATTTTGCACGCAGCATATGAGGCACCCCACGAGCTAGGACCTTAAGATAGAGTAATAAATGCTGGAATTAGGTAATATTTTCCATCTTTTTTTTATTTTACTACACTTTTTATTTGGAATTTTTCTATCAATTTTGTTACAATTTTATTATAAGGTTAGGGGATATACTCATCACCCAAGTACCTAATTTCTCACTATACTCATTCTCGCTAGTTAGTCTTTGAACCCTAAAACAATGTCTACTTTTGGTAAGTTTTTGACACTCACCGATCTAGCTCTTTTTCTTGCTATGCTAAACAATGTAAATTTAATTTAATATTTTACTTTAAGACTCTACATTTTTTGTGCCCTAAAACAATATTCACTCACAACCCTGACTCCCTGAGTATCGACTCTATTCTAAGCTAATTACTTGACACTTTAGAACTACAGTCTACAAGGCATAAATAAGTTTAATAATAGAAATTTTTAATAAATAGAAGGAGCACGAGGACATACAAATTTAGCTTAGAAGACTAGTTTCATCAAATTTGACATAGTTTCTAAAGCATAGAAAGATAGAACGAGGGAAAAATCTGATATTCGGGATGAAACCTAAAAACTTAAAAAATTAAAGAAAAATGAAGGAAAAGTATGTCCCCAATCTTCACGAAACGCAAACCAAATCGCTCAAGGTGTCGTCCCGTTGAAAAGACTTTTTAGAAAGGTATTTTGGCCTTCATTTATAAATTAAAGAAAAATGAAGGAAAACCCGATATGAACCTAGAAAACTGAAAATATTCCACTTAAAAAGAATTTTTAAAGCAAAAAGATCCATTCCAATTTAATTTTGTTTGAAAAATATTTTTAAAACATAATGTTTTTGGTATCCAATCGTATATGTATCTCGTACCCAATCATACACAAACCAATCTAGATTGCAATTCTTGTTTCCATTCCAGAGTCCCGTTCTAAAATGAAAATCATTTCAGGTAACAATGTTCAAAGAACATCAATCCTGTGAAATTTCAACCAAAAAAAGAGGGGGGGGGGGGGGGGGGGCAAAAAAAATTAATTGCTGTGCTTTAAGACTTGTGTATAGTGCAAAATCTTAGATGCAATTGTCTTGATGGCAACACTCAGGAAATCATGTCCATAAAGTTTTGGGGTTATCACGACCTATAATATGGTTGTAGTACAAAATCATTAAATACAGTGCTGTGATGCGGCTGATATTTTATGCTAAGCTTACGCGTCCTTCTAAGTATTCCCCAACACAGAAGAAAATAGCTCTAAAAATTTGCTATGAATTCGTATGAAAAACTTACCAAGAAAATCAATAATTTACAAGGAAAGGTAAAGCGTAAATCCTGACAACATGCTACAACTGGAAGCCAACAAAGAAAAATAAAGGGAAAAATTGTCGAAACTAATCCAACCATTCACTCATCCGCTGTGAATAACTCCACATATTGATCATTTTCGAATAATCTCATCTTTGATATGTATTTGCTCGCAACATACTCCGTGGGTGAGGGGAGGGGTGGGGTGTTGTGGTTTAGAGGGTTAGCTTATGGTGGTTTAGATCATTGGATATGCTAGGAGAGAAAACATATAAAAAGTTGAATTATTAGAAAATAATCCAAAAGTGGGATTATTTACAGCGAATGAATGAAAGGTTGAAATATTTTTATCAATTTTTCCAAAAATTAAAAGAAAGGATGTAAACGCCAGACTTTTGCACCTACTAGCCACTACTTACACTCCTCAAGCAACAAACGACAAACGACAACACTAGGATTAGAACGCATTCTGCTTGAAAATATCAAATCAAGTTCTAATCTAGTAAACGTTTATCATTTATACTTCAATGCTCCTTTTCTACCTTAGGTTACTGCTCAGCACAATAACGGGCATGTTGTATTCTTCATTATTTGCAACAGGGGTATGTTCTTGAACATACTCACAATCATAAGTCATATGACAAAAAGATCATCCGCCATACAAATCAGAAGTAATGCTTAATATAGTAAAAAGACAAGTTGCATCATATCCTACCATATCGGACAAGTTGTCATAGGTTTTGGACTACCAGATCCGCAATTCAGCTTGATCCAAAGGATGAGATTGCCTGATATTCCATCACCCTTGTTGCCTTGTCATCGTGAATATAACTACAATCGTGGTCCTAATTATAGTTTTGCACTATGTATACTCACTAATCATGAAATAAACGAATAATTAACACAGATCCAATCTCACAGCCCCTGCTCTCTCTAGTTAATTACTCAAGGTGAGAAACCTACCATCTGATTGATTCAAAATACATGAGAAAAAGAATAGTCGTGGAATAATCTTCTACGCATTATGAAATATGAATCACCCAAGTGAAGCAATTTCAACTTTTCAATTCTAGACAACAAATGATAAAATGTGATGAACACTTGAGAATAAGACATATTGACAGAAAAATTAATTCTTCAATACTAGCAATAGTTCGTTCACTTTGTTGGGTTTATAATCTTCAAGCATGCACAAACCACACCCCTTCCTTTCTTAAGGTGGCACACCGCTTGGGTCTAGTTTCATTTCTCATATCACGATTAATTTCAATAGCATGGTAGATGTAGATAGGATACATGGACATATTCATAGCTAACAAATATGATTAGTAGGTGGCCTGTTTGGCAGGTTATGTTACACATTGGTAATGATTATGAATTTATATGCAATTTCATAACGCAACTTACTTATGAATGTTCATAACAATAAACTTCATTCCAGATAATGTGATTTTCCATGTCGATTTCCTCTATCACCAGTACCATAAATGTGGAGTTTTTGGCATGTTCCTACATTATATCCAAACAGTTCAATAATGATAATCAAGTATCAAATTTTGTAAAAAGTTAACTAGTTGTTTAGCATGGTTCTAGTGGGAAAATATAGGTAAAAGTGAATACATTGCTAACAAGAAAAAGAGAACAATCAAAACATATATTAATAGTGTCGATGATTTCTACTTTGAAACTCAAGCATTGACTAATTACACCTAGGAAAGCTCTTTAAGACCACGCCTTTTCAAGGAAAATAACAATTGCAAATGGAGAAATAGATATATTTCATTTTGTCCAAGAGAATCGGTAACAGTTCTGATCAATAGAACTGCTTACTTCATTAGCTGTGAATCTTCCATACAACTAGTCCACCATGCTTCATAGTTAAAGAATAGGAAACACCTCTACCATAATAGATTGAACCTAAAAGTTAAACAATGCTTTGAAGGCTCACACGGGCAAGCATACTGCCAGAGCAAACACATGGACTGCTGCTTGCGCGTGCACTCAACTCTGGTGGCTATTGACTTCCTCGACTTGTGTTGCTCAAACGAGCAACTAGCTAGCTCTGCTCATGCTGATTGAAGTTAAATGGCATATTTCATTGGGGTATAAATAACACTTAGCTTAACTCAACACTTAAGAGATACATTATGGGAGTCTTGGGAAGCTCATTCAAGGGTTTTAAAGAGAAATAGAATGTGACCTATTGTCTTATTGATAGCCACAAAGGGAGGGTTTGAGTGTGATTTTCCACAAGAAATCCTTTAGTATTCTTTACGACTGAGTGAGTTAGAATTCTTGAGTTGTGTTATCTCTTGTAAACACTAAGCTTCATCAATAAAATGAGCTTCCCCTTGTTTGGATGGGTTCTATGATCTATGAATAAATTGTTCATATAATTTTTTTCACTTCCAAATTGGAGTATTCTTCCGTTGCTTCTCTTATTTGTACTTCAAATTAAGGTTTTATGTTTATGTTTACTTTTAAGTTATTCATGCTATGATATCATATGCAAATATTGTTTGTGAGCAACCTATACCCTAATTGTTAACCAATTAGTCCTAACAAGTAACAACAACCATATGCTTATTTTGAGCAAAATTAGGGTTGAGAAGGACAAAACATCAATTAACCACAAAAAAAAGTAGCACAATGCCTGCAAGGCTACAACCTACATCACAGGAGAATTAACGGGTAACTCTGTTGTTCCGTAGACTTTAATCATAACTTAGCCCTAAATTGAAAATTTGTTACCTATTATATGAAATGTGAGGGTTGCAGCAAATGTAAAAACATATCACAGTCAAACGAGTGAACTCATCGGCGCTAAAAATAAGTACAAATTTGATTTACTCAACAAAACAATTGTAGTTCGTTTTTGACAAAAATTCAAAATGCACAAGTTATAAATGCCCTAAAATCAAGACTATAAACCAATAAATATCAAAGAAAATAAGAAATTTATTGATGAACATTGAAGTTTACCTAAGAAAGGCGATCACATAGCTAGTAAGAGTGATAAGAAAATTAAATTGTCTGCGAAATGTGATCATTGATGAACTGTTGAAGAGGGAAAAGGCGGGACTGCGGAAGGGTTTTTAATTTCCACGTTTAAGAGGGAAGAAAGACGAATATGACTTCAGGAATGTGCCTAAAGAACCTACAATAACTTCTTAATGGTTGGGCCAACTTCTTTATCTGGTTCAGAAGTTAGGCCCAAACTTCAGCCCAATTTAGTCTAATGAAATTGAAAATGATTTTGTATTTGATTTTTTTATTCGGGGAAGTTAAAAAGTTTAGGGTGAAACGATAATTAATATTTTTTAGTGAGAATTAAACGATAATTTAGTCACAAAGATGAAATGAAAAGTCATCAACCACTAGACTAAACTATAAAATAGTTGGTAAACTGCTAATGAAATAATGTATATATATAATGAATAAAGTAATTACAAAATATAATCTAAATTTACTATTCATCATTTTGAAATTAATTTAAAAATTAGCATAAGTGATAACTGGACATCTTAATAACAACAATGCTGAAAGCCTAAATCCAAAAGGTTAGAGTTGACTACGTGACAAATAAATCAGTCTCAATGGTTGTTACACAGTTTTCCTTCTCCAATTTAACATCAGTATAAGTGATAACTTATGAACATTTTATAATTTTATCACTTTAGGGGTATTCCTCAATCACATAATATTCTAATTGTCAACTTGTCGCACTCTAAATTTGGCACCCAAATTGAATAGGTATTTAAAATTACAATTCTCTTCTAGCTTTGTTGGGTCTCAATTTATCTCAATTATGTTAAAATTACATTTTTTGTAATTCGTCTTATTTTATCTTAATTTAAGCTCTCGTGACTCTAAATTTTGTCTTTTTCACTCTAACTTATTACTTATTTACCCTCTCTTTGATCTTATTTGTTAAATTAATATCTTCAATATACAATAATATGCATTTATAAATATCTCCTTAGAACGATTAAACAACAATAATTTTGAGTTAGATGATATATAGCAACTTAGCAAGTAATGATAAAAGTTTATAAGTAGTGGTTCAATGGATAGAGTATCTGCATGTGGAGTAGAAGGTTTGGGGTTCGACCCCTACTAGGCGCAGGTATCAATTGGGGTTTCTTGACCGCGCGCATCTCTTTACTCCCTCCTTGAGAGTACTTGGGGGTACGGGTATGATTTGTCCGCATCTTTCAAGAAAAAAGAAAACCCCCACTCGGACTCTGCGTTGTGCGGGATACCGAGAAGGTCCTTTACCTTTACCTTTGTAAGAGACAAAGAGGTTCTTAGGGTAGAGAATAACATTTTTTGTCCCTCTAAGTCCGTATCATATGATTTCTCACATATTTAAGTCATATAATACTTTCTCGTGGGACAGAATTAAGATTTAGGACAAAAAAGAAGTAGGGAATACCAAGGGATATATAAATGACAATATTGTAGCATTGGTAAGGTCGTAGGAGATGAGGACAACAGCATTATCCATTGTAGTCTTGTGTACTCATGATGAAATAGAGATAATGGAATTAAGTGCTAATTTCCGTGATGTATCAAGGAGAGGAGAGGATGCTATTTACATCCAAATTTAGTGCCTAACACATCATATCCACTTCTTGTCTTCCCACTAACTATTTATTTCATTCCAATTTCCATGCCTTTAATTTCTAAATCAAACTTCTTAGACTACCTCTTAACTAATCTCTTTTTCAATCCTTCAATTCATATATTGTGATACCCCAGATTTAGATTGAAAAGAGATTGATAGACTACTCATATCAACAAGGTGCATCTTCTTTTTAAGGGAGCCCATTTGCTAAGAACTCCACAGTTAAGCGTGCTTGGTGGGGAGCAATCTTAGGATGTGTGACCTCCTGGGAAGTTTCCCGGGTGCGCACGAGTGAGGCCAAAGTGCGCTGGAAAGACTTGTGTTGGTCTGTGGGGCTAGTCTACAGTCTCCATGAGTAGTCACCAGCGATCCGAGGGGCCGGAATGTTACATATATACAATTTGTTCTATCAAATGTTTGTGGGTCCACCCCATCAAAGAAATGAAGTAAAATTGGTTGACTTATTTTTTTTATAACTCCTTTTCATGATCGATGACATTCAATAAATTTACACAAAAATTTAAAACTAACAATATTTTATAATATAGCTATTAAATTAATTTTTAATCAAATTATTCGGGTTATAGTCTAGACAGGTCGAAATTTTAATTATCATTTATCAACTCATTTGGGGAATTAAGGCTACTGTGAACAAGTTGCATTAGAAGTTTTTCTCCTTTTTGTCATTAGTGCTTTCAATTGTTGTTGATTAGCTTTTGTTAGATAATAATTAAATAAGCTTGTTTTTCTTCTTATGATCATCAAATTATTTGAGGTCTTCTTACATGGTCTAGTGAGCTAAAAAGTACAAAAGTACATACAAGTTAGGAAAAATTAAATTAATGTCCTAAAGGAAAAATTACCAAGCTAGAATAATCCAATATATTTGTAATTTTCCTATAATAATTTCACCTATTAATTAACCATGAATAATCCAAATTTTAAAAGGTTTTTTCCTAAAATAAGGAGTCGTTTGGTTGACGTAGGAATTAAATTCCAATGGGAAGTTGTAATTCATTGGAATTTACTTCCTTTGTCAATTTCCTAGGAATTACATAATATTGTTTGTTTGACAATAGGAATTTTCAATTCCTTGGAAGTGATTCATGGGAATTGTTAATGACCAAGGGGGTACATGGTAATCTAATTCCTATGTCTCATAGGAATTAACTTCCATTGGATTTTATAATTCCTAGGAATTTTAGATTTTTTGGCAACCAAACAAATTAGCATAATACTATTTCCTAGGAACTTAAAATTCCAAGGATAATAGTGGTAACCAAACAAGCCCTAAATCTAGTGACCGGATAACTTGCTATATCAAATTTTATTTTTTTTAAAAAATAATAAATTAAAATAAAACGTCGAAATTGGAGAATCCTATTATAACCAGTTACCTAATTTTTTTCTTAAAAATACAATACCCTTTCATACAGGGCAGGTGTACGTATCCGCCCATGCTCGTAGAGATGCAGATGAACAATATGAAAATGATGAATATAACAAAATAATCAATCACAAAAGAAATACTCCCTCCGTTCTTTTAAGTTCTTCCACCTTACTATAATGAGTAGTTTTAAAAGTTCTTTCACTTTAGAATACCTTCTATTTTTGAAAAGTTTTCATCTCACTTTTACCCCTTAAAACCCTCACTTTCCTTACTTCACACTTTAGAATACTTTCTATTTAATTATTTTTTCTCTTACTTCCAATACAATCAATACTTCACACTACTATATTTAATTATTTTTTTCTCTCATACTTCCAATACAATCATTACTTCACACTACAATTTAATTAAAGTTATACCCACTATACAACTCAAAGATTCTACTTACCTTAATATTTATAAAAAATCCAAAGTGAAAGAACAAATAAGATCGAAGGGAGTAAGTAATTCTTGTGAGAGAGAAATTGTTTTTTTCTCATCCAACAAATGTGCCAATGCAGCCTTCCCCAATTCAGTATTCATAGACAATAAAATCCCACAATGTTTATCAACACGTCCCAACTCCCAAGTTCAACGCATGCATTCTCTTTATCATGCCCACTCGTACTTTCTGCAAATAGACAGATTTTATTGCATACAAAAATGTACTCCCTTTTCTTCATCTAATCAGTCTTATTTGATTTTTTATTATTTTTAAGTGGTCAAAATAAGATCACATGTGAAAGAAAATGTATAGTATTTTAAAATTTTAATTGGGGTAAAATATGATAGTAAGTGTAAAAATTTGAAAGAATTAAAGTTTAATAAGGTTAAATTGGTAAAGTTAACACACTCCCTTCTATTTCTAGAGAATGGAACGTTTGTTTTTTCACACTATCCAATGCACTTATTCAATGCTTAATATCTTTTATTATACATAACGAAATATTATAAAAAGTGAATATTAATAATCTTTGCATTGAGGCGAATCAAACAAGATCTTACTTGACTATGTTCTAATATATAGATTAAGAATAAAATACAAATTAAGAGTAGTGAGTGAATAGTGTCAAAAAACAAATGTCTCATTTTTTTTTGAATAGGAGGTAGTATTAAAATGATTTAGAACATCTAAAGTGACTTAATCCAATAAGAAATAAGACACTTAAAATAAATAGAATGTCAAACTCAACCTTGTCAAGCAAGCGAGCTCGGTCGAACAGGAGATTTTTTCTTATATACAATACGAACTTGATTTTGTTCACACATTTAAATTAATAAAATGCGTTAAACTAGCATGCCATCTCACATTATATTCTATACTTAATACTCTAAATTATTCAACATTGATTTTCTCTAATATGAACATTAAATTATTCAATAGAAGATCTCATCCCATTAAACAATAACATCCAAAATGTAATGACATCTCCACTTCACGTTACAATAATTAACAACACTTAACTACCAACTTATACCAACCCTTTACAATTGATTACCTAATTAGATAGGGTTGATTATCTAGATTGATCCAAGACAAATAAATAACAACAATTCTTACTTGAGATAGTCTTTTGTAAAGACGACTCTCATCAGTCCAATCCTAAATATATTTGTTATAACTCTAAATATAGATTTAGGCTAGACTTTTGAGAGTCATCTTTACAAAAGACGGTCTCTCAAGAGAGCACCTGAATAAATAAACATTGGAGATACATGTTTACATTAAATAACATCTACACTTACCATATCCATACTTACCATATCCATGCCCATACCCATACAAATTAATTACTAGGGTTTTATAACATGTTAAAAGACATAATAAGTAGCACACTTTGGATCATGAACGTGGTGGCCTTGGGGTGTGCACAGGATTAGATGTGGTTGGCCCATAATCATTTTTCTCAATATCCATCCTACCTTCAATAAATTCCTCTTCCATCCTTTCTTTTGATATCTTATGGTCCTGTTACATCAAATCATAAAATCAATTACCAAACACCCTCTCAATATAGTGGTTATTGAACATGATAATATGATACCAGAATTTAGTGTGACAGAAAATCATAATTTAAAATTTCGTTCAGTCTTTAGTTTGAGTGGAATATTCACCGCCAACTATAAAGATTATATATATGATGATTTCACACAAGAGCCCTTGATCCGCACTTAGCTCAAATGGCTCAAGTGTGAGGTGGCGTTATATTATATAACCGCTTCAATCATATTGCCAAGGAGTCAACCCAATAAAACGCTTAAAATGGTGGTTGAAGTTCTTGATATATATGTTAGGTATACTATCACATTTTCTCACATCGAGAGCCTTTTGAAAAAAAAAATTTAATGTAACACATGCCCGGAGTTAAATATTGCACTTAAAATATGGGAGTAAATGAGATTCGAACTTCTGACTTTTGTCATATCGACTTTTGATACCATGTCAATTAAATACTATTAATTTAATTGACATGGTTCCTTAAAAGAATAGCATAAGAGACATGGAGAACATATAGCTGGTGTATTAGATTTTTACAAAGATGTAAGATACCTGATTTATAATTTCTGTTGCAACAATATCTATTGATCCTTTATATGGAAGATTACTTAGCCCTGCAATTGCAACACAAATAAATAATCATCAATCATCACAGTGTATATAACATGAATTAGGGCTTGAAGTCTTAACCATCAGCTTAAGCGTTTGGTTGAGTTGATTCCTTGACATAGTATAATAGCCCAAAACACGGGTTCAAATCTCGTCCCCTCTTATTTCAAGTTGAATTATTAAGCACCATGTATAAGAAGATTCTCTTATAAGAAGGCGTGATACAATATATATAGGCTCTGATACCATGTTAAAGAACCAACTCAACCAAAAGCTTAAGCTGATGGTTGAGGCCCCAGGATATGTTATAAACTCTACAGTTCATTGTATTTTGTTCATCAATGCTATGAACTAATTGGGAGCTTATGGAAGGAGAAAGTTTTAGGGTATTTACTTGACATGGGGATAGCATTTGAAGAGATAAGGAAAGAACAAGCAAGTAAGAACACTAAGAGATGAACTTGGGAGGCCATTTTAGTCTACCTAGTTGCTGTAGTACTACAAAATTTTACACCTTTGACTTATTTATAGTGAAGGCTATGTTTGGAAGCTCAAGATATGATTAGATAGTGGGCTTTGTTGTTTTCCCTCAACGTTGAAAATTGAAAAGTAAGAAAAATGGGGCTCTTTTGGAAGATTACTCAATATTATGTGAAGGGAATCTAGGCTCGGATCAGCTCTCTGTCAAGAAATCAACTTAATCAAAAGTTTATATTGATGGTTGAGATTTTTGATTTATGTTATATATTCTATCACGGCAATCACGCCCCTCACATAAGAGGCTTTTGGGATAGATTTTATGGATGAAGTTTCCCAAATAATTCCACTTGAGCCCATATGTTTAAATTATGGATAGATTTATAGAAGTACTTTAATTATTAGGCTATGACATGAGTCATTCGATTAAAAAATTCGAATAATACTCCTTCTTATTCATAGAGAATGAGACATTTTCTTATTGGGCTAATTTACAGAAAATGTCTCATTTTTATTTTTGTCATTCTTTTTACTCTTTTACCCTTAATACAACAGCACAGCAACACATAAATATCAATACCTTTATGGAAAAAGAGAGTTTTCCCCTCACTTTTAAGTGGTCCCTCACCCCTTTTTGATTTTGGTGCAAAACCCAAATATCTCATTTTTTATTTATGAATAGCAGGGAGTATTAAATTGTGTAACTTATGACACATAAAAATATTAGCTAAGTTGATTTAGCAAACATATAAAAAATCGATTCATTCTATATTAATATTCTGAATATGTGTGTTGCCCACTTTCTATATATATTTGCTTTTCATCAATTGATGATATGAATTTGGACATATAATTAGTGGTGATGAAAGGGAATTGTGATATTTTTCTCAGAAATTTTTGTGCATTTGGCATGTGTGATGTGTAGTGGAAGACATCAATATATCAGTTGGAGATTTAAAAATGTCAAACACATTGATAAGGAAAGTAGAACCCACCACTGAAGTGGAGGGAAATGAGTAGTTTTCCAACAATTTCTTGTTTTTGTTTTTATTTAATAACCATTGTTTGAGCTCAATCAATGTGATGAAATAAGCTTGTATGTGGAATTTGGATGTCATGAAACTATATGTGCTTTCATAACTAACTATTTCTCAATTATAAACCTTTGCTGCACTCAGGTGATTTGTATGGAAAGTATGAAGATTACAACTTACAAGTATTGATTACGACGTGTTCTCTTCGACTTATTTTTTTGATTCATTTCGATTTAGTTTTGCTTTATATGATTCGGTTTGAATCAATTCATCTCAATTGCAATTCGTTGTGCATTGATCGTTTCAAATTTCAATTCAACTTCATTAAGTTGAGTTTGAGTCAATTTAGTTCATCCCTATTACATTCCATTAAGTTATGTTTGATCCGTCATGTGCAAATGCATAAAACCATGAAATTATAAGATCTTTATGTATAGGGGCCATTGTCTCGTTTATTTTTGAGTTCCAGTTGATGCGAAACATAAAAAGTTTCTAAAAACTTAAGGACAATAGTTTAGTTAGCCCTTGCTAATCGACTGTCATGGTACATAGGTGGAATCAAGCTGACCCAATAAGAGGGTAAGAGGGGCTTGTGTACCAGGTCCATTCAAAAATATTAGAAAATAGTGTTTTAATAATTAATAATTAGTAGTTAGGGTCATATAATTAATGTTTCGCTCTAAACCTCAAAAATTTGAAGGTCAGTCCAAGGTGAAATAACACACTAGATCATATGTTGGCAATATACTCTTTAGTTTTTCAACATGGTATCAGAAGTCACTAGCGACTAGTTGTTGAACATCCCCTGCACGTGAGCATATAGATCCATCCCTAAGAGATTGCAGTATCAACAATTGGCATAAGTATTGAAAAATTAAGAGACTATTAAATTATGTGAATATGATTAAAAGTGAATGAATTAGATAACATAAAATAAGTAAGAAAAACAAAAATCTAATGAAAACATTCCTTAAAATAAAAATTTTCTTAATTTTTAGGGACAAAGGGTCTAAGTGAGAAGGTCATGATGACTTATGAATATGTAATTACAAAGCCGTACATGATAATTGTCAACCTAGTTAAGTTAGTATAGTAACCCACAGTTTGGTTATTGTTGTCCTGTTTATAAGCACCCAGAAACATGATCACATGTTACAAATGTCGCAACATCACCTTATTGTCTCTTTATTAATCAAGCATCTTTTTGTTGTTTTTAGTCATATCATGTTAAGTTCTTACATTATGCAACGCATGCATTTGCGTCGTTTTGTGTAGTATTTGATAGATTTACCATAACAATTGAAAATTGGTGTTATTTTGGTCAGATCATTATCATCTTTTAGATAATAAATTTTAATGGGCTATTTAGCCTATATATAATGCATTTCTCGAAGAAACTGTCTCTCACATAATTTGTGTAGATAGTATCACTCCATCATCCCATTGGATGTTTTAACTTGTCTGCTTAAAAGAGAATTACTTGTGGGATAGTTCTTGCCAATGAAAATGGATATTATTAGGCTATGACAATTCGTCACATAATCTCACCGTGGCCTACTCGTGGGGACACGGGACACCCATAGGCTCGGGCCCACAAATCCACAGGTCAAGAGCATTGACTTGCACATGAAATTAAAACAAAATTAAAATATATGAATGAGAATAATAAAACGATAACTCATTATCTAAAAATAAAAATAATACAAAATGAGTAAACAGACCACCGGAATGTGATGACTTGTCGTAACACAAAATCATCATAAGTTACTCCAATATTCAATAACAATCAACACCTTTACCTTTACCAAATTGCATCCAGCAAGTCTTGTATGAGATCGTCTCATAATGAGACGGACCCATACATGCAACTCAATTAATGTGTTTTTTAAAAATATTCAATTAAGCAAATAAAAAATATTTTTTATTTTTTAAAAATTAAATATTGAGTCTGTCCATATTAACCCATCTCATGAGACGGTCTTATTAAAGAACTGGTCCTTTCTTGAGAGACCGTCTATAGTATAGACGTCTCTCAAAAGCTCAGCCCATATCTTCCTTTTAACTTACAAAACCACCAATTAATTTTTCAGTAAGTCTCATGGGAGACGGTCTATTCTATAGACGGAATCCATGAAGCCCAGCCCAAAATATAACATAATATATTTGAGGTTATAATAAATTATTTGGGTTATAATAACTTACATTTGGGGTTATAGAATAGTATATTCGAGATTATAATACCTTACATTTAGGATTATAACATAATATAATTGATATTATAATAAAAAAAATCAGTTAAGGGAAATGGGCTGGCCCAATTTTGTGGTCTATCCTATAGACTTGTGAGATTTTGTGTTAATTTTTTTAAATTTATAAATTGGGCCAGCCCCAAAACTTAAAACGTCTATTGTATAGACAGTCCCAAGTAAGAAATTGTGATTAACGAAATAATCAAATTGCATCAACCAACATCGTCCACCTATGGGCTATACTAATGTTTTGGACAAAGGCGAATTCTCTGGTGCGGTCCAAATCATACGAACCCACTTACCTTCAATACAAAAAGAGCCCAATTTGCATCCTTCTCCCTCACCAAACACAACTCAACAAGGTGACAATAAGATCACCATTTACCACTCTTGTCCTAGTTGTCTACTCTTGACCAAGTTTTTTTTTAAAAAGGCTTAAAAATCTAACTATTAGTTGGTTGAAAATTTAGCTATACGACCAACATGCCAAAGAGTAAAATTCAACTAAAAAACTAAAGGAAAGGACCTTCTCGGTATCCCGCACAAAGCAGGGTTCGAGTTGGGATTTTCTTTTCCTTGAAAGATGCGGACAAATCATACCCGAACCCCCAAGGAGGGAGTAAAGAGAGATGCGTGCAGTCAAGAAACTCCCAATTGATATCTGCGTCCAGTAGGGTCGAACCCCAAACCTTCTGCTCCACATGCAGATGCTCTATCCATTGAGCCACAAGCGCTTTTGGTAAAATTCAACTGAAAAACTAAGTTAGTTAAAAGTTGAAGGTGTATATATGTAAATAATATTCATATTTAATCTATAATCTTCTTAATCAAGTATATATGTTGATACTTAGTTACCTTACTTTAGCCTAGGATTAACTTGTATGTACTTGACAAGTTGTTTTTTTTTATAATAAAAAAATAAAACATTCAAGTAAGTTAATAATATTTTTTTATTCAAAATCGTTAAATCCCCTAAAGAAGAAGCAAAAAGAATATTTTTTTCATTATATGAGAGTGGATAGACTATTTCAGTTGCGAAAAATCAACCCTCCTATCAGATGACAAGCAATAAAGATAAAAATTTTCAATTACTATATATGTTCATTAAAATTATGTTTGCAACATTACATTGGTTGAATAGTGAAATTCTATAAAGTAAACGTGATGTGCTTAACTAACTAAAAACTAAAAAATTGCCTTATATATCTAAATTGTGATAAATTTTATTTATACATAAATATACATATCCAAATTCAATATTATCATTTATATTTTTTTTACCTTACTAATCATCTATACACTATTCCGTTCTGAGAGTTTGTCTTTTTAACTTTTTAATAAGTACTTTTTTAATCAAATTGCTCATATTCTAATATTATTTGGGATGAGTTGTCCCACATCGACAAATTGAAAATGGTGTGCACACTTTATAAGCTATTGGAGACCTTCTTCCCATTGCCATATGGTTTTGGGATGACATATATCTCCTTAGCTTATGAAGTGTGTGCACCTCGTGTTCCCGTTTATTGTGCTGGCATTCACAATAAGTCCAGCCTAATTTAACAAGTATCACTTTCCTAAGTATTGTGAAATATTGGTCAAAAGCTAAAGGATTTGAAATGAACAAGTAAACAATAAATTAACATGAAAACTTTAGTTGACATAAGATTGTTGCCATCATAAGATAAGAGTCATCCAATGACGCCCTCAAAGATTTGCGTCATAATTGAATATTTTTATGAAACAAAACAAAACAGTTAGGTATGGACTATAGAGTATGGACATTCCATAAATAGGCTATATTCTGTGATGGGCTTCAATCTGTTTCCAGAAATCTATCAAGTTTAGTCTCTAATTGTAAACAAAAACATGTGCATTTGATTAGCAATTATCCAACTTTTAAGGTGGAAGGCCCAACTAACATTCTACTTTTTCGTCCTATATTATTTGCTATATTATATGCACAAAAGCTTGGACGAGACGGTCTTATTATGAGATCGTCAATTTGGTCAGGCCCAATTCGCGCGTGTAACAACATTTTTAATTTTCTGGGCATTTATCAATTTTGATCTTAAAGGTATTAATTTCGAAAATTGATACTTTAAGGTCAAAATTGATGCATTTCAAAAAAAAAGGTCAAAATTGATATCTTTAAGATCAAAATTGAAAAATGCCCAGAATGAAAAATGTCCATGTTGTTACACGCGAGAATTGGGCCGGTCCAAATTGGCGGTCTCATTATAAGGTCATCTCGTCCAAAGCCAACTTTGTTTTTTTCTTCTGTTTTGCAATACTTTATTAACTCTTACACTTTTATCATTATTTAAAGACAATATTGACTTTACGGCCCGTTTGGTATAGGTGGTAATAATAGGGGTAATGGGAATAAAAATCTAGTATAATTTTGGTTGAAAAATCACTTAGTTACCTTGATGGACATGCTTGTCCAACTTTAATCATCTCATTTTCTTCATAAAATTCATTACAATGCATTACCATTGGGAGAGGGGGTATTAGGTGGTAATGAAAATTTGTAAACAAAAAAACTTGCGTGTGATCAAAGTTTCATTATCATGGGAATGATATGAAACTTTTCATGAAATTTTACTCTATATATCATTCCTATTACCACCATTTAGTACCACTAACCAAACGGGCCGTTAATGTTTTACGCTGTCGAATAGTCAATTTCTTAATACTTATACCATACAAAAACGTAGGTAGTAAATTATGTAGCTAGTCAAAAAACAAAATTAAGAATGTTTTAAGTTGAAAGTCAAATTCTTGACCACTAAAATTGTAATATCATAAACCAACAATATTTAACTTGCATCAACCTAAAATTAATATTAATAACCTACATCATGGAACATGGATAGATTATAAAGCAGTTTAAAAATAACTTGATTTCAATTAACAAACGTAATTTTTAAAACAGTCCATTTTCATCTTTCGCTCCTATAAGTTCATTCAATTTGAATCATTTTCTCATTTTGGTTATCCTATTCATTTTTACAAATTCGTTATTAAAACCATCTCACCATAGATGACATAATATAAACTGATTCAATTCTAATATATTGTAAAAAAATGAAAAAAGTTAAATTTTAGTTTATTTTAATTTTTTTAAATATAAATAATTTGGGTTGCTTGTATGGGCCCGTTTCACCGCGAGACGGTCTCATATATACAAGACTTGTTGTTTTGTTCATCCGTTTTGTTTTACATCTACTCTTTATTTAGAAGAAAATCCTATTATATTATTTTAATCTCATCCATATATTTTAACTTTCTTTGATATCACCCACATATTCAATCTATCTCCTCAATTTTTACCAACTTTTCATGCTTTTGTTAAAATTCACCTATTTTCTCTTCAACGCAATTTTAATGGGACACAGAGAGTACATCACAGACAGCCTCTAACCTATGATAATAAATAGATAATTAGCTAACATAAGACTGATTATGTGAATAACAAAGAGTCCAACCTAATTAAGAGACATTACTTAGTTCGATGACATCACATACTAAATGTCATTCCATGACGTTAATTAACATCCTGTCATCTCTAAAGAATACTCAAATTAACAAATCTGATGAAGTTAGGCATAAATTATAATTAATTTCTGCTTTATTTCCAAAAATGTACCAAAACTCTAATCATAAATATAGTTTCATTTTCAATAATCTCTATTTTGTTTCCATAAATGTTAATTCAAAATGTACAATCATGTGGTGGAACTAAGTTTTGAAAGGCCTAACTATTTTGTTTTGACTTCTTGTAAGATTATTAACACCAAGTTTAGTTCTGCCTAAGCTCATCATTCTGCCAAACTTCCTTTTTTGTTACTCCTATCATGCTACATTTCTTAATTAATACTCCCTCTGCTTTCTAATGAAGTTCTCGTAATGAATGTTTATGGGAATTAAGAAATATAGAATCTTTTAGATAGTGAATATGTGATTTTGTTGTAAACTCCATCAGTTCCTTTTTGATTTCCTATTTGGGTTTTTCCACCAAGATTAAGAAAAATGGAATCTTTAGTGATAGTGGGTAACTGGGTATTATTTTAATTACTATATAGTAGTGGGAAATAATGATTGTATTGGAAGTATGATAGAAAAAATAATTAAATAATAGTATAATGTAATGATTGTATTGGAAGTACAGAGAGTTTAGTGAGGGGCAGAAAGATAGGAGCGAAGTGAAGCAGCAACATGTCCAACATGAGAAAGAGAGGAAATCTTGGTTATGGCTATGGCTTTTCTCATTCACGTTTTGACAATCATTCTTATCGACAATCTTATGGCTATAATCAAGGTTATTCGCATGGTGTAACTGAACGGGGTGTGCGTGACAAATCACATTTATGGTCAAGATCCTCAAACTATGATTGGGAACGGTTGGAAAATGATCAAGATGCTGGCTGGATATCGGTTCGCCATCGACGACGACCCAATACCAATCTGGATGGTCCTGGATTGTACAGAGATGGTGCTCGACAGCGGAATTGGTTTCTTGATAATTCTGGGATGTATGGGAGTAATGGTAGAAGGTTGCGGGGTGTTGATTCTCGCCATGTTTTGCAAAATGGCCGACATTATGATACAGTTTCTGGGGTTAGAGTTTCCCAGCAATCTTGGACAAACCACACGACAATCTCGGTTTTTGTGGATCATCTACCTACTGATATTTCTAAAGAATGGCTTCGGGACTGTTTCGCGGAATATGGACAGGTGCAAGATGTGTATATTTCGCGTAAATTCCGGTCTAAATGCAAGGATCTTTTTGGTTTTGTTCGTTTCTCGTGCCGGGATGATGCGGAAAATGCCATTAAACACATGGATGGAGCATTGATGAAGGGAGCAAAACTTAGTGTGGGGTTTGCCAAGTACGATAGGATTGGACTTATGCGTAATGGTATAAGAAGTGACTTGAGGGAGAGGAGGAGGGTGAAGAGTAGTTCGGTCTTGGCGATGGGTGATGATTCGAGGGAGAGGAGAGCGGAGATGAGTAAGCTGGCAGTGGGCAAGGATGATCATGGTAGCAGTGGTTTTTGTGATACTCGTACATATGCTGAGGTGGTTAGGGGGGTGCTGTCCACACGACCGGTGGTGGGCACGGGTAGTAAGACGCCATTGCAATCGACTCGGGCAGCTGTGGTAGTGTCGGCAGAGGCCACTGATGTTCCTGTTTTGCAGGCTCCATACCAAGCCGCCAGCACCTGTCCTGTAGTGGTTGTGGATAGGCCGCAGCAGCTGCCTTCTGTGGGAAAGTCGGAGGGCGTTACGGTGGAGGTGGTGGCCAATTCGACCATGGTGGAAAAATTAGCAAGAGCCGTAACGGTGGAGTATGAGGCTTGTTTTAGTGTTCAACATGCAATTGATTTGGCGATGACCGTGGGTGTTCCCTTTGGGTGTATTTCGGCTCTATCTCCCTTTACACTCATCATTTTCTTTGATACGGAGGATGAAGCTTGTAAGGCGGTTGCGGATGATTCCCCTTTGCGAAGAGTCTTTTCGGGTGTCCATCGATGGGCTGAAGGGGAGGTGTTTGATCGGCTTGCTCTCATTGAGTGTTATGGTTTCCACCCGGTTTGTTGGGGTCTTGAGGCTATTCGACGGATTGGTGAACAGTGGGGGACAGTGCTTCATATTGACCATGATGAGCAGGGGGTTAATTGTTTGACTTTTGCCCGTTTGCTTGTTAAAACATCTAGACTAGAGCGTATTGACTCGGAGGTCACATTGATATGGGATTCGGGTAGCTGTGTTATTCGGGTACGGGAATCGTGTTGGGGATCGGGTGTATGTGGTCGGGGGGTCTATCATAGTTCGGCTAATGGTGTGGATGGTCCTCGGGTTGGGCTCCGGTGTGGATGTATTGTGGAGGATAGTGATGACGAGGGTGAGGAGGCGCAACATGAGGGGGTTTTGCACGATGATGGGCTCGATCAAGATCTCCGGGGTGTTCATGATGCGGCTGCGACAACTGTTGAGTTGGGCTGTGTCTCCGGGGACTGTTTTGTTGGGTCCGGAACAGAGGATATGATGGTTCTACCGTGGTATGATATGGTGGATCCTAGGTCGTCTATAGAGACCGATTTTGATTTGGGGCATGCTCGATATGATCCGATGGTGTTGGAGGCTACTTATGGCACGGAGATTGTAGAATGGGTGGAACCCATTGCTGTACAGGCACCGGTGCCTAGGCGTCCTCGGGGTCGGCCACGTAAATGTAGGCACCCTAGCGGGGGGGTGTGGGCTGAGGGATGTTCTTCCCGACAGATCGACGGTGAGGCTGTTGACACGTGGGAGATTGTTCAGGAGTTAGGGGTTTCCTCGAGTGAGAACTTTTTTGTACTTGATCAGGTTAGGCGCTCCAAGCGCTTAATGCTTATGGAACAGGGGTTTAATCCCCATGGGTAAGCGTCTTTGCTTTTGTTTGCTGTTGACTAATTTGGGTGTTTTTTATGTGGTTTTATGAATTGCCTATTTTGGAATGTTAGGGGTATGGGTAAGGGGGAAAAAGGGGTGTCGATTCGGAATTTTGTAGGGAAACATAAAATAAGTATGTTAGGAATCGTGGAAACTAAACATCGACGCTCTTTTAAAAATCGTGTGCGCCGTCTTTGGGGTAATGATGAATTTGATTTTTGTGAAATTGCGGCGTCTGAAACTTATGCTGGGGGTCTTTTGGCAATTTGGGATACAAATTTGTTGCATATACTCCATAGGCATATTGGGGATTGTTGGATGATTTTGGAGGGTAGCTATGTGAATTTGGACTTTGATTGTTGTATTTGTGTATTATATGCGCCTCATGAGCGACAGGCGCGATCTTTGATGTTTGGGGCGATAAAATCTGTTTTGTCGACGATTAATAAACCGGTTCTTGTAATGGGGGATTTTAATGTGGTTCTTAGTCCTGCTGAACGTGTTGGATCTTTTCGGTGTGAATTAAGTTCTCGAGAGTTTAGGGATTGGATTCAAGAGTTAGGGGTTGTAGATCTTCCGTTACATGATATCAAATATACTTGGAGACGAAATGGTTCTATGAGTCGATTGGATCGTGTACTTTGTTGTTCGGAATGGCTTCGACTTTTTCCTAATATGATTTTGAGGGGCGAAAAACGTCTATGGTCTGATCATAATCCGTTGGTTCTTAAATGTGATGAGGTTTTAGATTGGGGGCCGAAACCCTTTCGATGTTTTGATGCATGGTTCCTTCATCCCAATTTTAAGGACTTTGTGATTAATACATGGCGAGATCTCCCACAGTTGTCGTTGGAAAAGAAAATGAAGGTTCTCAAAGAGCCATTGCGTACGTGGGGTCGGATACAATTTGGTAATATGGATAAGAAAATTAGTGACCTTGAGTTAGTCATTCATGATTTGGATTGCCTTAGTGAGACTCGGCCTCTTACTGACATGGAATCGGCTAGATTAAAGGCGGCTCAATCTTTACTATCTTCTTGGCTTATTCGACGGGAGAGTATGTGGCGTCAAAAGGCCCGTTCTATGGGCCTTAGCTTAAAGGATCGTAATACCAAGTTCTTTCACGCGGTTACGGTCTTTAGGCGTAAGAAAAAGGCCATTGTGAGTATCCGTATTGATAATCGTGTTCTTTCAGATATTCGGGAATTGAAGTCGGGTATTCGTGCGCATTTTGCTAAAAAGTTTTCTCAGCCGCCTGCTCCCAGTTTCGATTTTGATTTTGATGGTCATCCGAGGGTTTCGCCAGCGCAGAATCGATTTTTGGAAAGTCTTCCTACGCTTGATGAGGTTAAAAAGGCGGTGTGGGACTGTGGGGTAGATAAAGCTCCGGGTTTCGATGGTTTTAACTTTAAGTTCATACGGGAAATGTGGGAGGAAATGAAGCAGGAAATATATACTTTTATCTTGGATTTTTTCACTAAGGGTTGTTCGCTTAGGTCTATAAACATTACATGGGTCACTCTCATCCCTAAAGTTGAGTCTCCGCAATCGATTGATGATTTTAGGCCCATAAGTATGGTTGGGGCCGTTTATAAGATTTTGTCTAAATTGTTGTCGAATCGGCTTAAGGTGGTTATGGCCCATATTATTGATGAGTCACAGAGCGCCTTTGTGCGGGATCGTCAAATCTTAGATGGTGTTCTTATTGCGAGTGAGTCTTTATATTGGCTTAAAAAACGAAAAATTCCAGGGGCTTTAATTAAACTTGATTTTCATAAAGCATATGATTCTATTCGGTGGTCGTTTTTACAGTTGGTTTTGGAAAAGCTTGGTTTTGGGGTTCGATGGGTTGGGTGGATTATGGAATGTGTATCGTCGGCTTCAATGTCTATTTTACTGAATGGATCCCCGTTGCAACCTTTTCGCATGGAAAAGGGTCTTCGGCAAGGAGATCCTTTGTCTCCTTACCTTTTTATTATCGTCACTGAGGCTTTGGTCCATTTATTTAATCGAGCCGTTGCCCGACATATTATTGAGCCAGTGGAAATTGGTAAGAATCGGGTGAGCCTTAAATTGCTTCAATTTGCGGATGACACGTTGATCTTTGTTCCAAAAAACGAGGCGGTGATTCGAAATTATTTTCGCATTTTAGATGTTTTTGCGATTATGTCCGGGCTGTCTTTAAATTACCATAAATCGTGTTTTATTTCATGGAATCACGCTGATTCTCAATGGGCTATTGATGTTGCGGCTAAAATGGGGTGTGTCCATTCGTTGACTCCATTTACATATCTTGGTTTTCCCCTTGGTGCAAATATGGCTACTTGTGCAGCTTGGAAGCCCATTTTGGATAAACTTCAAAGTAAGTTAGGGTCATGGAAAGCTAGGCTTCTTTCGAGGGCTGGTCGTCTAACTCTTATAAAAAGTGTCCTTAATAGTCTTCCCCTGTACTACATGAGTTTATTTCGTATGCCTAAATCCATTGCCCAACGCATTGTTAGCATTCAACGGCAATTTTTTTGGGGTTCTTCCTCTCATGGGCAAGCCTTGGTTCCATCGATTAAGTGGTCGACTATTGAACTGCCTAAGTCACTAGGCGGTTTGGGCGTTGGCAATGTTTTATATAAAAACCTTATTTTGCTTTTCAAATGGTGGTGGCGCTACTCCATGCCTGATGCGTCGTTGTGGAAGAAGATTATTCAGTCGGTTCATAATATTCGGGGGTCCAAGGCATCGTCGGTGGCTTTTAGTGACGTTCAGGGTGGGGTGTGGGGGCAAATGGTTCGACAGGATGAGGAGACTAAGAAGATTCGTGATATTGTGGAAGAGGGTATGCTTCTTTGTGTTGGGCGGGGAGATACGGTATTGTTTTGGTTTGATAGGTGGTGTGAGTCTGGTCCTTTATTTAGCGTCTTCCCACGCTTATTTTCTTTGACCACTCAGCGAGATTGTCTTATAGCTCAGATGGGTGTGTGGGTGGAGAGCTCGTGGGTATGGCACTTTACATGGAGACGGCGCCTATTTGATTGGGAAGAGGCGGATGTGCGGCGTTTGGAGGCTGTGATTGCGGGGGTCCAGTTGCACCAGGATAAAGATGATGGGCTTTCGTGGCATCATATGGCTTTTCACTCTTTTCCTACTAAATCAATTGTTGATAAGTTTTATGAGTCGGTAGCTCCTGTGTTATCTAAAGCCTGTATTAATGCAATTTGGCGAAATCCTTCACCTCCACGGGCTCAGCTTACGTTATGGATGGCGTGTTTAGAGAAATTAAAGACGGGTGATCGATTAGTAGATTTAGGGATTTTGGCGGTCCAAGATGCTATGTGTCCGTTTTGCAACTTAGTCTTGGAGTCTCATTCACATCTCTTTTTTTCTTGCTCTTTTTCATGGAAGGTTTGGATGTCTATGCTCAATTGGTGGAGTGTGGAGGGTGCTTTGCAGGATCAATGCTCTCAATTTATCATTGCATGGGGTAGTCTGACTAAGTCTAAACGTCGCAAGAAACTTTGGTCTGTGGTTATGGGGTGTTGTGTATGGTCTTTATGGTTTGAGCGTAATAAGATTAAGTTTGAAGGGGGTGTCCCGGACTTGCACCGTTTTATTTTCTCATTGAGGGTCCGAATTGGTTTATGGGCTAAAGAATTATTGGGCTTCTCTCTGGGATCTTCTCCTTTGTTTGTATCTTTGGGTCCGACGTTTGCTTTTTAGTATGGACTCTGCTTTGATCGTTGGTTTCTCGGCTGGTCTTTTTATTAGTTTGTGGTTTTTTGCTTTTGTCGTTTTATCTTAGGTTCGTTGTATTTTCGTTTTTTAATTAGTTTCGTATTTTAGTTTCGTTGTTTTTAGTTTCGTTTTCTAGGTTCGTTTTTTATTGGATATTGTACATGCATAGCCCGCTCCTATGCTGTTTTGAGCGGCCCGATTTTTGTTGATCTTATGTCTAATGGCTTTTTCCCCTCGCGGGGTTTTTTATGCCGGCAGTAGTAAAATCTCAAAAATCGGTGTTCTTTTCTTTTTCTTTCAATATAATATTCCTACTTTCCGAAAAAAAAAAAAAAAAAAAAAAATGATTGTATTGGAAGTATGAGAGATAAAATAATTAAATAATAGTGTGAACTTAAGGAAAGTGGGGTTTTAAGGGGTAAAAGGAGATGAAAACTTTCCAAAAATGAAAAGTATTCTAAAGTGGAAAAACTTATGGAACTACCCGTTTTAGTAAGGTGGAAAAACAAAAAGGAACGGAGGGAGTAATAAATTTAATAGACGAAACGTAGGGACCAAACACATTAAAAAAATTAAAAGAAAGTTAGTAGAAAAAATATGAGGAATACAGCTAATAAAAAAATATATTTATAAAGTTAGTGAGAAACATATGGAAACTATTAAGGAATATAAAAATGTCCGAATGAAGTTAGTGAAAGAGATGAAGGGATCAAAAGCATTATTAAAATATTAAAATAAGGATGAATAAAATTATTTTTATCCAAAATTTATGATATGAATAAAAAAATTATTTGTGGGACATTCCTAAATGCTAGTTTGTTGCATTACATAATTAGTTTTGTTAAGCTTGCCAAATTATGTCAAAGTTTGTTTTTGGCCTTCATCGACACGCTCTATGCTTACTTAAATTTTGCTAATTAATTATTGACTCGTTTTTGTGCTAGAACTTAAGACCAAAGGCCCAAGTGGTTAAAATTACATCAAAGCAAGATACGAAACAATTCACTCTGTTTATCAGGTCGATTTTGGATTAGGTATTTTAGGTTGGTTCAAAATCCAGTTTTGTGTCTACGTTGGTCTTACATGATTATAAACCTATTTTTGAGTCAAATTAAATCGAATCTTGTGTATCTTGTATCTATAGATACGTTTGGGTAAAAAAGCTTAATAAAAAAACTTAGTAATTCAAGCTATAGATATGATAAAGTATGATATTGTCGAGAAAATGCGCACATGTGATTTTACATTTGTACTGTATTGGAATGTTGACTAGTATATAAAGTTGTGGCTACTTCTCCTACATACTATAACATGGTATTGGACAGGAACAGGGGCGGATCTAGAAAAAAATTAAATGCTGTCAATAACGATAACATTACAAAAATACATCAACGTTTTAATTACGGTAATTGGCTCCGTCGAGTTTTCATATTCTGAAAACGACGCATAATATCGTCATTTGACAAACTTTGTAAAAAAATCACTTTCAAAATAAATTAAAACTGTATCATTTAAAAATTCATCAGCTATCTTGTTGCGTAACTCAGTATTAATAATCTTCATCATAGAATTACATACTAAACTAATCACTTGTATTGTAGAATTAATTAATTAATTGAATTATTAAAATACTAAAAGTCTAAAACTCTATTAAATTCCAAGAAATATAAAATGAAACTCATAATTAATTAATTAGAAATGAACCCTAAATTGACCCAAAATAGATTAACCCTAAATTGATTAATCATTAACCCTTGAATCATCGATTCATGAATGAACAAAGTCAAGAAACAATGTTTAACAATCAACACAAACCATAAATAAAAAATCAAATTAAGTAATTAACTCAAATACTCTATCAGAAAATCAGAGAAATAATGGGGCAAGTGACGCCCTGCACCGCGCCTGCTGCCTGCACAGACACACACGACTGACGACCTGGTGGCGAGTTTCCGGTTGCCGCCTTGCCGGAGTGAAGGAGTAGAGGAGGTCTCAGATCTGGGAAAGGGCGTGGGATGAGAACTGAGTTTTTGAAATGGTGAGGGGTGGGTAATGTCTTGATTTTTGAAATAAGAATTAATTGGGAGTTTTAGAAAAAAAAAATTTAAAAAATTGCTGTGATGAGGACTTGAACCCAGGGTATATGCTGTCAAATGCCAAAACTCTTACCAACTGAGACACATTTAACATCAACATAATATAGGAATTGAGCATCTATATAAGTCAAATGCTGTCAATTGACAGCATTGACTTAGCGTGGATCCGCCCCTGGACAGGAACATGATTAAATTAGTGCGTAGCTAACTTTATTCTTATTTGGACGTGTACACACGAATTCATCAATGTAATATCTGAATATAAAATATATAAACATTTATTTACTACTTTCCCGTTCAATTTTACTTACTACAAAAGGATTTTGCACAAGAATTAAGAAAATAAATAAATATCTTTGTGTTAAAAAGATCATTATTATACCCCCAAAGGCGGAGCAAAATTGACAAATTCTTTGAATGCTCTGTGAAATTCCAAAAATTAAGATGTTTTTTCTAAAATTTTGTATCTTTAAAAATTTAACATATACTACCTAATTTAATATTAAGTTCACTAATTTTGGAATCCCTGTGAGGTCAACCATATTAAACATGCATACATGACATAACGTTCTCTAAATTAATCCCTGGAGAGATTGGTGTAAAAGGTAATGAGGTATGGGGATAGAAGGGGAATTAACATTATAATATTTGCTCCTATTTGTCTGATTTTCTTATTAAGTTACCCTTAAATGTGTAATTTTTATTTGAAGTATGTTAATTTTATCAATTTAACCATACTAAATTTAACTTTATCATACCTTTACACTTACTAACCTCGCTCTATCCTTATTAAAGTTTAAAAATACTACAATCTTTCTCTTTTTTATGTGGCCCCAATTAGCACCTAAAAACAGGGCCGTCTCGTTCATTTTTGGGCCCCAGAGCAAAAGATAAAAATGGGCCCCTAAAAACTTAAGACATAACGCATAATATAATACATTTTTTGTTTTTTATTGTTAATATTTAATCTACTTTACAAAAAAAAACACTAAAAACTCATATTTTTTAGCAAAAAGTGTAAGTTATATATAAATTTGATTCAAATTAATATCACTTATATACATAAAAACAAGTTTTTGGGGCCCTAAAAAACACGGGGCCCTGGGCGGTTGACCGCTTTGCACTTGCCATTCGACGGCCCTGCCTAAAAATAATAAAATGTTATTGAAACACTTCAAATGAATATAATGGAGTATTATTTTTTTTATTAATAATAGTAATTTAACAAATAATTTAAAATAGTTAAATAATGAAAATAACTAGTCTCTTGAGAGACCGTCACTGTGAGAGATGAATCTCAAGCCCAGCCCATTATAGATTAATGCCTACTTAATGTATTCTTAATGTCTACTTTCAATATTTTAAATGTCTACTTACATCACTCTTAATGCTTACTTATAGCATTTTAAAAAACATATAATAAGTCGGTCTAATTAGAACTGATATCTCAAAAATACTGTCTTGTAAGGGAAAACACTTCCTCAGTTTCATAATACTTGCTACTAATAGTGACAATTTCCCCACACAACATATCATACTCGGCAGCAAGTATAGCAAATATTATGAAACAAAAAACCACCAAAATGCAGTAATGGTATGTTTGGGAACATGAATTTCATTTGCAAATATAGATTTGGGCAAATTATGTGTTTGGCTACTCTAAAATTTGAGAATGTAGATTTGATCCAAATTCTAATAACTTAAGAAAATAAGAGTGAGTTATGGATTTCAAAATAAGAGCTCTAGACTTGTTATTTCCAAATTCATGATTTCAAATTTCTAAATTGAAATCCAAATTTTCAAATAAAATCCTCATTCCCAAACACTACCTAAAACCATTGAGACAAGTGTGACTAAGGGGCCAAATAGGATAGAAAAAGGTGAATTGTTTGATTGCATGCCAGCAAGAATGGGTCCCAATTAAAAATGAATAATATAGACAAGAAATGCTAAGATTATGAAGAAAAAGAGTTTGCTGACATGGGCAAAAAAGCAAAACTTATTAGCACTTTCTCTTCCTTTCTTTATCAAAAATGTGGAATCCAAAACTCTTCTCTTAAAGCATTTAAAGATTTACTCCTAACACCCCCACATTAATTTGTGGCTCTAAATTCTCCTTCTCCTTTGATGACTTGGCATTTCAACTTCTATTTCACCCCACAAATTTCCAATTCCTATATATTCTCTAGTCCCACCTTACATTTCCTTAGTCCTCCTTACCAATTACTACCATCCTCAAAGAGTTTCAAACAAATTTTAAACATTTTTTGTTTTTTAGTTAATTCTTCTAAATATGTCACAAAGAAATGATCCTTCTATAAAGCTTTTTGGGAAGATGATCCAATTGGGTTCAAATTGTGTTCAACACCCTTCTGTACTTGTTTCTGATTCTGATAGTACTACCTCTGATCAGAATCCTCTCTGCTCAAAACAGGGCAAAAACAGGGCAAATCAGGTATTTTTCTTTTTGATTTTTTAAATTTCTTTGCTTTTTTGCTTGTATTTTTCAATTCTAGTTGAAACCCATTTCCTAAAGTTCATTGAATTTAAATGGGTTGTTTTTATATTTCTTTAATTTGATCATTTTTTTGGTTTTTAGGGTGTGAAAGTAAAAAGGGTTTTGTTGTAGAACAGAGACTAGATTTTTTGATCTCTCCCTAACAATTGTTTGTTTTACTTTTCTTTAATCCCCACCTAAAATAAAATATAAAAAAGTTACTAACTTGTTTGAGATTTAACAATTGATTGTTAGAATTCTACTTATTAACCCACTTTAGATAAAATATAAAAAGTCACTAATTTGTTTGAGATTTTAAATTCCTATGTTGTTTTTTTAAATTTTATATTCATTGGTGAAATATTTGGTTTGTGGGGAATTATAATTTGTTGTTCAACAATCTTTCACCTTTTTTTATTTTTAGGAGGAAAAATAGGCATTTCATAAAAGTTTTGATCTTTTTTTTACTCTAATTTCAATCCCTTTTCTCCTTTTTGTATCTAGAAGTTTTTTTGGCTGCTAGAATCTGATTCCAATCAAAATCTCAGACAGTCAGGAGTTTTAACTTTTACTGGTTTATCATGTCTGAATTAACCAAAAATGATTTCTGATTTTCTGATCCTGTCTTTGTGTCTAACCTTTTGTAACAATTTCTTGGATATAAGTAGTATTTTAATTTCTCCATGAACTTTGGTGTGAATGAGACACAATCAGAAATTTATGTTTAAATTCTGTGTATTAATTGATTGATAGATCTATGTACTAAAACATATTGATCATAGTGTGACTTATTATGAGCCTAAGATTTATACCTTTTGATTTGGAAGTATAATGGACCATAATAAATGGGTTATGTTTGCTGCTAGTGGTCAATCGGAAACAATCTCTTTGTTGTCACTAACAAAGGTAAGGTTTGCGTACATCTGACCGTCGATGTTTGCTTACTAAAGTCAATTGAAAACAACATCTTTGTTATCACTGATAAGGTTTAAGGTTGCGTATATCCTAACCCCTAAACTTGCTTTAGTAGGAGCCACTTAATGACATTGAGATGATGAAATATTTTTATTATCACTAACAAGGATAAGATTTGTCGTACATCTAAGGTTAAGGTTGCATATATCCAAATCCCTAAACCTGCCTTAGTGGGAGCCACTTAATGACATTGGGGTAACGAAATGTTGTTGTTTTGTACTGTTTGTGATGCATAGAATAGCCTTAATTTGCTAGGTGCATTTAACTAATGATGTCTCCTTATGTGATTCAGGAAGCTAGTACAAATGAAGATATGAAAACCAATCAACAAGGGCAACAATCTTCAGCCTCAGAGTTAGAAGAGTCTAAAACCCCAAATAGCCCTTCAACCAATTCTGAAAACCCTAAAATTATTACCAAAAACCTTTCTAAAAAAGATGAAGATCATAGTGATCAAGCAAGTAGTAATTCTGAGTCACAAGATCAAACCACACTCAAAAAACCTGATAAAATCATCCCTTGTGCTAGGTGTAGTAGCATGGAAACAAAATTCTGTTACTTTAACAACTACAATGTTAATCAACCGCGCTATTTCTGCAAAAACTGTCAACGGTACTGGACTGCTGGCGGTTCTATGAGGAACGTTCCTGTTGGAGCTGGTAGACGGAAAAACAAGAATTCCGCGACTTCCCAACACTGTCATTTTGTTATACCGGGAGCTTCTGACGGATTAGTCCACCACATGATGAAGCATAATGGAACATTTGTCGCGTTTGGGATGGATTCATCTCTTGCGAGTCGATCAAAAGTCTCGATGTTTGATGGGTCACAACATACTCACACAAACGGGTTTTACAAGTCGGAGATTGAAAGAGAATGTGACGTTACCTTGTCGAGTTCTAATTCGGTTTCCATAGAAAAACGACAACTTTGTAATGATAGTCGAAACCCAATTGCTTGGCAATCAGGATATCCTATATGGGGTGAACACTTAGCAAGACCGAATTGGAACTTGAATTGGGTACCGATTCAATCAATGCACTCTGATCGATCTTCAACAAACTCAAGTCCTAGCTCGAGTTCTCTAGGAAAACATTCTAGGGAGGGTCTAAAGTTGATGCCATCTTCAAAAGAGAAGGAATCGGAGATTTCAAGGGTCGTAATTCCAAAGACATTGAGGTTTGATGATCCTTCAGAGGTTGCTAAAAGTTCAATATCAACTACACTCGGAAGCAAGAACAATCATATTGGTTCATCAAATGGTAATGTAGCATTGTTTGGAGGGTCACAAAATGCAAAACAAGCTAACTATGAGAGGAGAACAATCAATCAAAGCATTGAGCCATCATCAATGGTTTTTCAAGCCAATCCGGTTTCATTCTCAATGTCCTTGGCATTTAATGAAGTTGCACGGTAAAATATAGAGTTAAACTGAGGAACGTACTAAGTCATGGTCATGGTCATCAGCCCAACATCCCGCACAAAGACAGCATCCCGCACAGTAAAATAACAACTATGTATGAATTGTTATTTGTAACTTAGCAATTTTAGGGAGTTTGTGGATACATGTATATAAGCTATAACTATATATAGGTATGTCAGTAAATGTAGTACAAATAAGCAGAGGTAAGGAACATAGCTTAAACTAAGGCTGTTTTGGCTCCTCATTAGCTAAGAGTAGTCCTCATATTTCTTTTGTACACTAGAGTTTATGTATATATCTATATGACTATATCTACAAGAATTTATAATTCAGCTTGTCTTGTATACGATTGTCTCACTATGAAATAAGTTCATATAATTAGTTAATTTTTATGATCAATCACTTTAAGATTGTAAGTGATCATTTTAAGATAGTAAATATATATTGGGTCAGTCTAATAGAAATGATCTCATCGTAAGACCTGTCTCATTTGAGATTTTGTGTTTATAATTTTATACTCTTCATACTAGAGAAATTGTGAGATTTGGTGCTGTTTAGGAAGGTTTTGAATTTTGTGTGGGAACAAGTGATTAATACTTGGGGTTTACTACACACAATTAGAGGAGTGCAACGGGCCGGGCCAAGATCCGACCCTTTATTATGCTGTATGCAGGATTTAAATGGGCTGAGCCATTTTCGTAAAGTGGATATACTAACAGATATGCAGATGAATATGTGTTATGTGTAGTAGACTAGTAGCAAGTAGCAGTACTTATGTTCATGGCAGCATCGGGCTTGACTGGCCCGAGCTTAAACAATGCTTGTCTAAGCGTCAATAAAGCGGGCTGTCTATGTTATAAACTTATAATTTGTGACTACTTGTAAAGTTTTTGCCAATTTATTCGCCTATTATCTATTAATGTTTGCCCGTAAAAGCTCGAATATTTGTAATAAGATTTATGAACGGTTTTTTGTCCATTAGCACCTATGTCCTAACCTTCTAAACCATCCAAAATTGAAATGCTAATTTGGTTGACCTTTTAGATTGGCTTTCGGCTTATTTGTCTTAATTTTATCAAACATTTTCTTTAAAGTCAACAACCAACAATCATTTGTCAAACACGCCCTAATTCTAAATAATTATTGAAGTACAAGTTTAGAAGAATAGAATATATCTTTTCTTATTCTACGACCATCCCTAGGTATTTGTACCTTTGCATATTATATACGTTAATCTCACTACTTCTCTTTTTATCTCTTCCTTAATTTGTCTTGTTCTCATCGAAATTGAAAAAAAATGTTTAATCAAGAAATAAAATAGAAAAAAAAATTCATATTTCTATGTTCCATTGTGAAAATGTGATTGCAATATTATATAAAATTATAGAAATAGTGTGAGTGAATTGAGTTTGGGAGGAATTTTTGGGTTTAAACTTGAAAGAATCAACGGCCATGAAAATTCTTAAGACATTAAGGGACAAATCAAAATATAGGTTGCCATTGGATTATAAGTTGCCAACATAACAAATGGCCCACTTGTTATTTTACTTCAAATTCATGTTTTGTTATCTTTTTATGACAAAATTAATTTTGAAAAGTGGACTGAATAATCCATGTAGACCCTCACAGAACAAATAGATAAGCTCAAATTGAAATGTAAAAGGCCTAAAAGCATCTTTCTTTTCAACCACCAAAAAGATTCACTTTTGTTATAAATTTAAATTAATTTATATTAACAGCTAGTCTCTTGAGAGACCGCCTCTTTTAAATAAGTATCTCAAGTTCAACCCATTAAAATTAGTATCTACTTATCATATTCTTAATGCCTATTTACATTGTCCTTAATGCTTACTTACCGTATTTTTTATGTTTACTTTCAATATCTTAAGTGTCTACTTATATACATCATTCTAATTAATGCATATTTACAATATTGTGAGTGTTTGGCAAATAGCTGATAGTTGATAACTGATAGCTGATTAGAATAACTGATTTGACTAACTGATTTTATTAACTGATTTAACAAACTGATTTTAATAGTGGATTATTAAAAAGTGTTTGGAAAAATATAGCCGATAGCTAAAAGCTGATTAGTGTAAAAAGACCGATAAGGACATGATAAACTTATTATTAAATGCATAATTTCTTGACAAACTATAAATGAACCAATAGCTTTTAAATAGCTTTAAAAAAGCATAAAGGATTTTCAAAAATAAAATAGCTTTTAAATAAATGTATAAAAAATTAATTTAGATGTTCAAATATTACAAAGTGATACATACAAAAAAAAAAAAACTGAAGAGTAAAACTAAATAAATATCTGATTAATTAATATGAGTAATTACAACTAAATACTCCACTTAAATTACATTTTATTTTTTCATGTCTTATCTACTTGAACTCCTAAATCCTAATCCCCCCACCTCCTTTCTTCTCTCTCCTTTCTTTTTCAAATCCTAAAACTACCATTCTTGAAGCTTCCATTCCTATTCTAATGAAATTAACCTACAAAACTTCAATCAAACAAAAGTAAGAAACATAATTGTAATCCCAAAATTTCATCTTCTTTCCTTTTTCCCTTTCAAATTCCCTTTCCCCAAATGTTATTTCCTTTGTTCTTGGGTGTAATTTATAGCTTGAGTTGAGGTAATGGTGTAGTTGTAATTGGTGGCACAACTATTAACTATGGAAGTAGTAATTGCCATGGATGAAGTGGTGATGGTATGATTGTGCTTGTTTTGTAACACCCGGCCCAATGGACCACCGGTGACTACTCATGAAGATTGTAGACTAGCCTTACATACCAACACAAGTCTTTCCAGTGCACTCTGGCTTCACTCGTGTGCACCTGGGAAAACTTTTCAGGAGGTCACCCATCCTAAGATTGCTCTCCACCAAGCACGCTTAACTGTGAGTTCTTAGCAAATAGGCTCGAATGAAAAGAAGATACACCTTGTTGATATGAGTAATCTATCAATCCTTTTAACACTAAATTTGGGGTATCACATGTTTGACCCTCTCAACAAGCTAAATCACACAATCAGCTAAAATTTGTCCAATCATCTCTTTTACCAAACACCCCAAATGTAAAAAAAATATATAATGGTAAAGGTAAAGGTAAAACACCTGCTCGGTATTCCGTACAAGGCAGTTGGGTCCAAGTGGGCATTTTTTTTTTCTTGAAATATACGAACAAATCATACCTGCAGAGGGTCAGACTAAAAAATTATATATGATTCAGCCTAATTAAAAATAATTTCTCAATGAGATTTTCTGTCACAAGAATTTTTGTAATATTAATAATGACTTAGGATACGATTATCTATAATGTCCAGGACTCCAGTCTCAGTCCTAAGTCAAAACTTCCTAAAGACTATGCTAAGAAATACGCATGACCAAAAAAAAGTGAAGTTAGTAGAAGTCTTGAGTAGACTTCAAATTTCATCGTAAGGGAAGGGGTGAGCAATTATTGATCTAAATAAGTAGTCGGTTTAAATATATATTTAAAAATTGTAGATTTTAGTATTTAATACTTCCTCCGTTTTATAATACTTGCTACATTTCACTTTTTTATGCAATCCAATGCATAATTTTGATCATTAATATCTTAAATTACACTTATCTAAAAATTATAAAAATTTAATATTATGAAAGTATGTCATTAGACGATTCAAACAAGATCCCACTTGACTATATTTTTACTTACACATTAGTCGCAATATGTAAAATAAGCTTGAATGATGAATAGTACACAAAATCGAAATGTAGCGAGTATTTCGAAACGGAGGAAGTATGTGATTCGACTCGTGTATTCGGAGTTGATATCCGAAAATATTTGTATTGGACATTCGGCCTTTGCTGCCCTCGAGGAGACGGTGATAATTTGGAATCAGATATCTGAAATGTTCAATATCCAATGTCCAAATAGATCAAAATATTTTATTTAAATAATTTTATGCTTATTAATATCGGATATTTGAATTCACTTAAAATGCGCGGATAATTTGGTTTTGTATTCTAATGTATTTAATTTTGTATTTCGTTTGAATTTAGTATTCAGTAGGAAAATCCAAAACACCCTAACTAAAGTTGTAATTGTTAGAAATGATAAACAATATTTAGAGAATAATTAGTAGAATATAAACAATATTTAGAGAATAATAAGTGGAATACAAGCAATATTTACAGAATAATTAGTAGAATATCTTTGATTTTAGGAAAATTTACTTTTAAAAATCCGACCTTTGGGTTGTTTTCTTCTAAAAATTCGACCTTTTGATTATTTTCTAAAAATCCCACCTTTGCACCCCATCTTCACTTAAAGTACACAGCCCATTGTCTACCTGAAGAACCGGTTAAAATGAATTTTATAAAAAAGGAAAATTTACTTTTAAAAATACGACCTTTGGGTTGTTCTCTTCTAAAAATCCGACCTTTTTTTATAATATTCATTTTAACCGGTTCTTCAGGTTAGACAATGGGCTGTGTACTTAAGTGAAGATGGGGTGCAAAGGTGGGATTTTTAGAAAATAATCAAAAGGTCGGATTTTTAGAAGAGAACGACCCAAAGATCGGATTTTTAAAAGTAAATTTTCCTTGATTTTATTCTAGAATAATATTTTAAGTATTTAGGAAATTAAAATATTTGTAATATTTAGTTTTCTTATTTCATGGCATATCTTTTGTATTTATAGGGGGCATTTGCTTTTTTTGATGAATGAAAAGGAATGAAAACCGAATGAATTGATTCTTAAATCTAAACCAAATTATTATATTTTGTTATTAATTTTGTCATGATATCAGAGTCGATGGTGTTTTCCGACGACCGATGATCGGCCACGACATTCATCACTAACCAGAAAAAATCGAAACCAAAACTAAACCAAACCAAAAAAAATTCAAGCCTTAAAAAATGATGTCTTTGGAACGAATGGTCCAAAGAATCAAACATATAACCAAAAAATCCATACTTACCCAAAGGTTTATGAAAAATTGAACTTTAAAAATTACACTAAGTGGTGTAATGAGATTAAGCAAGAAATAGAAGATCGATGTCTGCTCAATGATATCATTGTCGCCCCTCCAGAAAACAAAGACCCTCAATGGAAACTAGATGATGCACAAGTGATTTCATGGATACTTTACACCCTTGACACCACCATATCCGATGTTGCTATTTATTATACTTCTAGTGCCCATAAATTGTGGACATGGATTTTCACCTTTCTAGGGCCCATTACTGACTAAAGCGAGAGCAAAAAAGGGGAAAAAAGCCGGTCAGAATCTGAAAGTTCATCATTCCGGCAAAGTGATGAGTTCAAGAACGAAAAAGTTGCCTCCAAAGCTCCGGTGGATCACCGGAATGGTGGCAAAACTAATTTCGCAATTCTTCACAAGAAAACCAACAAATAATTAAGCATTCTAAATCCAAATCTCCTAAGTCTAGAAATTAACAACAAAATGCAAGATTCGACTCCAAATTCAGAAATTGGAGATCAAAATTAAATCATACCAAAAAATCAAAATTTTTATGTCCTACACATCACAATAACAATAGCCAAAAATCAAAAAAAAAAAAAACCCCACAAACACCCTACCCAAACCCATGTTTTTCCATTCAATTCTTTCACCCTTTTGCAACACTAACTTTCTTCAATCAACCCATTTAATACGACCTTTTTACCCGTTTTCTTTCCCAAACTCAAAAATTTGAAAATCATGTATGACAAATTTGTCGGAAAATTTATTAAAATGTCCTATATAAAATCAAAAGATCAATTAGCGGATGGCAAGTTCAGTTTCAGTGATCCCAAACCAAATTCGAGGGGGAGTGTTGGAAATATAATAAAAAATATTTAGAGAATAATTAGTAGAATATATAAACAATATTTAGAAGAGAATAATTAGTAGAATAAAAACAATATTTAGAGAATAATTAGTAGAATATCTTTGATTTTATTCTATAATAATATTAAAAATATCTTAATTTCCTAAAGTATAATATTCTTGAAATAAAAAAGGTAGTTCAACCCTTCCTAGAAGGTGAGTTCTACTTTCATACTGATGCAATTTTCTAAATGTGCGAAGTTGTCTCTGATTGTATTGTTTGTCTTCATTTGGATTAATGAAAATTTCTATTTGTCCAAAAAAAAATTCTTGAAATAATATATTAATTTCATTATATTTCTATTTTCCTCACTAAATAGTAACAAAAATGATACTCCCTCCAAATCATTTTAGATGTCCTATTTGGATTTTTACGGTTATTAAGGGTGGTGTGAGGTCCATTTAAAAGGTGGTAATTGAGTATTTTAATTGGTTAAATTAATTGTAAAGGTGGTAGTTGGGTATTGGAAATTGGAAAAATGGGGGTATTTAGGTAAAAAAGATAGACAAAATAGAAAATGAGACAATTGATATGATTTTGCCAAATAAAAAAATAGGACAACTAAAATGATTCCATTCGAGTAAAATTTGACTTGAGACTTAATTTTCCACGTACTACTTTTACTTAGTACTTTCCAATCAATTCGCCAGCAACTTCATGGAAAGTGTCTACAAAATTTATCTCCTCAAAAAAAAAATTATTCTATTTATATTTTATTTGAATATATATATTTTTATATTTTCATTCATATAATTAATTATTAATCTACATATTTTTTATTTTCCCACCAAAGGCCTACAAAAAATTTACTTAATTAATTGAAAACGTACAAGTCAACTTCCACGCAGTTTACTCGTAAATTACCTGCTTGATCCAGTCTGTGACATTCAACTATTCGTTAGTGTACGTTATGTGTTCATTACACTATATATTGTCTATATATATAATGCAAGACTGATCAAATTAAGCTAAACCGTACCCAGCAAAAGTATTATTTATCCAATTTCATTATAAAAAAAATGATTCTAAACATCTTTTCTTTCATCTTCAATGAAAAAATAACTATGTATTTAAGCAAATACTTAAAAACCCTCAAGGCAATTTACTTGAAGAGGTCAAATGGCACTACTAATCACGATGATCGACCGAACAAAGTCGTGGTAAGTTCAAGTGAGGTTACAATAGTTATGAGAAGATTAGGATTAATGTCTGATAACGATGAAAATAAGAATGAGTTTGCAGATGAGATTAGCGATTTAGAGGGATTGTTTGGAGAGGAAGAGCCAAGTTTGGAGGAAATATGGGAAGCTTTTAAGGTATTTGATGAAAATAATGATGGGTTTATTGATCCAATAGAATTAGGTAGAGTTCTTTCTAGGTTGGGATACTTGAAGGAGGGACTAGATGTTGAAAGGTGTAAAAAGATGATTAGTTGTTTTGATGAAAATAATGATGGGTTACTTGATTTTAGTGACTTCCTTAAGTTTATGCAAAATTGTTTGTGTTGATGAAAAGCATTTTGAGACCGTTTTTATGAGAGACGTTCCCAAGGCCCAACCCAGTAAAGCTTATTTTTACTTTTACTCTACAATTTCTTTTATGGGTCGACTCAATTAGAGATAGTCTCTTAAAGAGATCGTCTCTCACAAGAATTTGTGTTCAATTTCTATAAGTAGAATGGGACTATGTTTAGCAATTCATATAGTTTTGTTAAAATTACGGTTGTAATTGCGGAACTGTAATTTGTAGTTCGAAATTAGTTTGTATTTATGACTACTTTCTTTACTTAATTATCTATATTATGTTTGTAATATGCCCTGGTTTTGTGTTTAACCGTACCGATATTTGGTTTATGTTTCAATATATATTATAATGATTAAATTAGTTATGTCACGAGATAACTTTTCAAGAGATAGATAATTATTATTGAGCAAAATATATAAGTGCGATTTAGTAAAGCCCCATAAATTCGAATTAACCCTAAAATTATGAACCTAAATTTAACTTGAACCTTTTAATTCAAAAATTAAAAGGTGAATTCACACTTATAAATTACGCTCATATTAAGTTTAAAGTTTAAACCCTCCATCTTCATCACAATCTATCTCTTAATTTTTTGGCAAACATATTTCAATACTTTACTAGTCAAGTATGAAATATGAAATTGATAGCAATGAACATGCATTAATTTGTCTGTGTTAGAGTATATAACATATCCTGGGGCCTCAACCATCAGCTTAAGCTTTTGGTTGAGTTGGTTCCTTGACATGGTATCAGAAGCCAGTGTGACAAGAGGTCACAGGTTTGAATCTATTTAAAAGTGGAACATTTAGCACCAGGTATATGGAGGGCCTGTGTTGCATCCACACTTCTAGCCCAAAGGGCTCTCGTGTGAGGGGGCGTGTTAGAGTATATAACATATCCTGGGGCCTCAACCATCAGCTTAAGCTTTTGGTTGAGTTGGTTCCTTGACAGTCTGTAGCTTTTTTGATGGGTTTGTAGAGTAACAATTCCACAATGACGAAGAACAAAATTTGGCGCCATTTTTTGTAAGTGATACTTAAAGAGTCACTCATTGCGGACATAAGGCATACGTTAAGGGAGTATTGATTATATATCTTCGTCTATTAATTTTATTCAAGAATTTTCTTGTTTATTATTTTTTTTACTTACTTTAATTAATATATATATATGAAATTATTATTTCCAAGAACATATTTAAAAAAAATAAAATAAGCTTATAAAAAAATTTAATGCTGCTTATGTTATAATGATCAAGAGTAGACTTAATGCCCAAGAGATTGTAGGGGTTTAGTCGTAGGTAAGGTTCCGCTATGCTAACTTTTGGAATGATAGGAGGGATTAAGGTTGTCCTTGTCCATGAAAAATGATTTTTTTGAATGGTTCTTGACATTTATATAGTTTTTTAGTCAACTATCAAAAAACATGTTCAACAAATAATTATTACTGGATTTAAAATATTGACTTTAAAAAAATTTAAAAAAAGTTGTTTATGGTAACTTTTCCATTAATTTCTAATTTTTCGGTTTATTTATTCTCTTAACAAATTTATCAAAGATTTTTCAACGAACGTAGACTTATATCAGACTTAACAATTAAAATGAAAGTCAGTCTCACTCGTCGATCAAACAAACTAATAATTAAACGATTGCCATACAACCCTTGAAAATGAGGGGGGTAGAAAATGAGATCTTAGAGCTCATCCCTTTAATTGAATGTTCATATCCAATAGGTTTGTAACCTTCTGGTGGCCTAAAAAAATTCTAAGGACACTCACATGTGTGGGGAAGTGTTAAAGTGCCCATGTGTTACTACATGTAAGTTGTCCCATATCAGAGCAAGAGAAAAGTATATATCACTTTATAAACTCAAGGAGTAACTCCTACTATCACCAATTGGTTTTAGTAGTGAATTGTTTTTGAATTTGAGTGGATTACTTCTTCTCCTTCTTATTTGGATTGCTCAGACCCATTTTATAAAATTCTATAATAAGCAAAGATTAACACAAAATCTCACAAGAGACGGTCTATAGGATAGACCACAAAATTGGGCTAGCCCATTTCCCTTAACTGATTTTTTTTATTATAATATCAATTATATTATGTTATAATCCTAAATGGAAGGTATTATAACCTCGAATATACTATTCTATAACCCAAAATATAAGTTATTATAACCCCAAATATACTATGTTATATATTGGGCTGGGCTTCATGAATTTCGTCTATAGAATAGACCGTCTCCCATGAGACTTACTAAATAATGATTAATGGGCCATAGTTTCATCTTTCCAACCACACACCCATGGACCAAAACAAAACCCTGTTCGTTGGTTATTTATCTCTTGCTTGGGGAAAGATCAGCCCATTTTATTTATGGGCTCTTCTATTATTTGTTTTTTTTCCAAGTGTGTAACATCAGTCTTTGGCCCATGTTGAGCGTCTCACTTACTGAATCACCAAAAATAGCAGTATTCCCCTTTTTTGAGTTTTCAGCCACTCTTGCATGAAACTGTCTCACTGTAAGACGTGTCTCATACTTGTATCTAATAGCCCAATAATAATCACTTTTAACTTATGATGTTTTAAGGTCGACTCACTGTGAGATGATGTATCACAAGAATAGCTCATATATATATATATATATATATATATATATATATATATATATATATATATATATATATATATATATATATATATATATATATATATATATATATATATATATATATATATATCGTGACAAATTTAACGAGATAAATCAATAGTGACAAAAAAGTAAATGAGACTAGTAGAAAAAGTGTCCCAAAAATTTTATACATAAGTGTCATAATGTTAAAAAAAAAAGTGTCACAAAAACTTTTAAGAACAAGATTAAAAAAATGTTAAGAATAAGTGTCACAAAGTTCAAAGAAAAAGTGTCACAAACATTTGATAAATAAGTGCCACAAAGTGTAAAGAATAATTGTCATAAAAATTTTATAATTAAGTGTTTCAAAGTTTAAAGAAAAAGTGTCATAAAAATTTTATACATAAGAGTCACAAAGTTTAAAAAAAAAGTGTCACAAAAGTTTTATATATAAGTGTCACAAAGTTCAAAGAAAAAGTGTCACAAAAATTTTATACATAAGTGTCACAAAGTTTAAAGAAAAAGTGTTACAAAAATTTTTAAGAACAAGATTAAAAAAATGTTAAGAATAAGTGTCACAAAGTTTAAAAAAAAAGTCTCACAAAAATTTAAAATAAGTGTAACAAAGTTTAAAGAAATAGTGTCACAAAAATTTTATAAATAAGTGTCACAAAGTTTAACAAAAAAGTGTCACAAGAGTTTTTTAGAACAAGTTTCAAAAAATTTTAAGAATAAGTGTTACAAAGTTAAAAGAAAAAGTGTCACAATAATTTTATGAATAAGTGTTACAAAGTTAGAAGAAAAAGTGTCACAAAAATTTTATAAATAAGAGTCACAAAGTTTAAAGAAAAAGTGTCAGAAAAATTTTATACATAAGTGTCACAAAGTTAAAAAAAAAGTTACAAAAATTTTATAAATAAAAGTCACAAAGTTTAAAGAAAAAGTGTCACAAGAGTTTTATAAATAAGTGTCACAATGTTTTAACAAAAAGTGTTACAAAAGTTTTATATATAAGTGTTACAAAGTTTAAATAAAAAGTGTCAAAAAAGTTTTAAACATAAGTGTCACAAAATTTAAAGAAAATGTGTGACGAAAAATTTATAAATAAGTGTCACTAAGTTTAAAGAAAAAGTGTCACAAAAATTTTTAAAATAAGTGTCACAAAGTTTTAAGAAAAAGTGTCACAAAAATTTTATGAATAAGTGTCATAAAATTTAAAGAAAAAGAGTCACAAAAATTTTACAAATAAGTGTCACAAAGTTTAAAGATAAAGTGTCACAAAAGTTTAAAGAAAAAGTGTCATAAAAATTTATAAATAAGTGTCTCAAAGTTTAATGAAAAAGTGTCACAAAAATTTTATAATTAAGTGTCAAAATGTTTATAGAAAAAGCGTCACAAAAATATTCTAAATAAGTGTCACAAAGTTAAAAGAAAAATTGTCACAATAATTTTATAAATAAAGGTCACAAAGTTAGAAAAAAAAGTGTCACAAAAATTTTATACATAAGTGTCCTAAAGTTTAAAGAAAAAAGTGTCACAAAAATTTAATAAATAAAAGTCACAAAGTTTAAAGAAAAAGTGACACAAGAGTTTTATAAATAAGTGTCACAATGTTTTAACAAAAAGTGTTACAAAAGTTTTATATATAAGTGTTACAAAGTTTAAATAAAAAGTGTCAAAAAAGTTTTAAACATAAGTGTCACAAAATTTAAAGAAAATGTGTCACGAAAAATTTATAAATAAGTGTCACTAAGTTTAAAGAAAAATTGTCACAAAAATTTTTAAAATAAGTGTCACAAAGTTTTAAGAAAAAGTGTCACAAAAATTTTATAAATAAGTGTCATAAAATTTAAAGAAAAAGAGTCACAAAAATTTTACAAATAAGTGTCACAAAGTTTAAAGATAAAGTGTCACAAAAGTTTAAAGAAAAAGTGTCATAAAAATTTATAAATAAGTGTCTCAAAGTTTAATGAAAAAGTGTCACAAAAATTTTATAAATAAGTGTCACAATGTTTATAGAAAAAGCGTCACAAAAATATTCTAAATAAGTGTCACAAAGTTAAAAGAAAAATTGTCACAATAATTTTATAAATAAGTGTCACAAAGTTAGAAAAAAAAGTGTCACAAAAATTTTATACATAAGTGTCCTAAAGTTTAAAGAAAAAAGTGTCACCAAAAATTTAATAAATAAAAGTCACAAAGTTTAAAGAAAAAGTGACACAAGAGTTTTATAAATAAGTGTCACAATGTTTTAACAAAAAGTGTTACAAAAGTTTTATATATAAGTGTTACAAAGTTTAAATAAAAAGTGTCAAAAAAATTTTAAACATAAGTGTCACAAAATTTAAAGAAAATGTGTCACGAAAAATTTATAAATAAGTGTCACTAAGTTTAAAGAAAAAGTGTCACAAAATTTTTTAGAATAAGTGTCACAAAGTTTTAAGAAAAAGTGTCACAAAAATTTTATAAATAAGTGTCATAAAATTTAAAGAAAAAGAGTCACAAAAATTTTACAAATAAGTGTCACAAAGTTTAAAGATAAAGTGTCACAAAAGTTTAAAGAAAAAGTGTCATAAAAATTTATAAATAAGTGTCTCAAAGTTTAATGAAAAAGTGTCACAAAAATTTTATAATTAAGTGTCACAATGTTTATAGAAAAAGCGTCACAAAAATATTCTAAATAAGTGTCACAAAGTTAAAAGAAAAATTGTCACAATAATTTTATAAATAAGTGTCACAAAGTTAGAAAAAAAAGTGTCACAAAAATTTTATACATAAGTGTCCTAAAGTTTAAAGAAAAAAGTGTCACAAAAATTTAATAAATAAAAGTCACAAAGTTTAAAGAAAAAGTGTCACAAGAGTTTTATAAATAAGTGTCACAATGTTTTAACAAAAAGTGTTACTAAAGTTATATATATAAGTGTTACAAAGTTTAAATAAAAAGTGTCAAAAAAGTTTTAAACATAAGTGTCACAAAATTTAAAGAAAATGTGTCACGAAAAATTTATAAATAAGTGTCACTAAGTTTAAAGAAAAAGTGTCACAAAAATTTTTAAAATAAGTGTCACAAAGTTTTAAGAAAAAGTGTCACAAAAATTTTATGAATAAGTGTCATAAAATTTAAAGAAAAAGAGTCACAAAAATTTTACAAATAAGTGTCACAAAGTTTAAAGATAAAGTGTCACAAAAGTTTAAAGAAAAAGTGTCATAAAAATTTATAAATAAGTGTCTCAAAGTTTAATGAAAAAGTGTCACAAAAATTTTATAATTAAGTGTCAAAATGTTTATAGAAAAAGCGTCACAAAAATATTCTAAATAAGTGTCACAAAGTTAAAAGAAAAATTGTCACAATAATTTTATAAATAAGTGTCACAAAGTTAGAAAAAAAAGTGTCACAAAAATTTTATACATAAGTGTCCTAAAGTTTAAAGAAAAAAGTGTCACAAAAATTTAATAAATAAAAGTCACAAAGTTTAAAGAAAAAGTGTCACAAAAGTTTAATAAATAAGTGTCACAATGTTGAAAGAAAAAGTTTCATAAAAATTTCATAAATAAGTGTCACAAAATTTAAAAAAAAGTGTCACAAAAATTTTACAAATAAGTGTCATAAAGTTTAAAGAAAAAGTGTAACAAAAATTTTATATGTAAATGTCACAAAGTTTAAAGAAAAAGTGTCAAAAAAATTTTATACTTAAGTGTCACAAAGTTTAAAGAAAAAGTGTCATAAAAAATTTATAATTAAGTGTCACACAATAAGTGTCATAAAAATTTTATAAATAAGTGTCTTAAAGTTTAAAGAAAATGTGTCATAAAAATTTTATAAAGAAGTGCCACAAAGTTTAAAGAAAAAGTATCACAAAAAATTTTAAGAATAAGTTTCAAAAAATTTTAAGAATAAGTGTCATAAAATTTAAAGATTAAGTGTCACAAAGTTTAAAAAATAAGTGTCACAATAATTTTAATGTCACAAAAATTTTGTAGAATAAGTGTCACAAAAATTAAAAGAATAATAGTCACAGAAATTTAAAGAATAAGTGTCACAAAAACTTATAAGAACAAGTGTCAAAAAATTTTAAGAATAAGTGTTACAAAATTTTAAGAATAAGTGTCACAAAGTTTAAAGAAAAAGTGTCAAAAATTTTTTTAAAATAAGTGTCACAAAAATTTTGTAGGATAAGTTTCACAAAAATTTAAAGAATAAGTGTCACAAAAAGTTAAAAAATAAGTGTCAGAAAAATTTTAATGAACAAGTGTCAAAATATTTTAAGAATAGATGTCACAAAATTTAAAGAATAAAAGTCACAAAAATTTTTAGAATAATTATCACAAAAATTTTGTAGAATAAGTATCACACTAATTTAAAGTATAAGTGTGACAAAAAACTATAGAATAAGTGTCACAAAAATTTAAAGAATAAGTGTCACAAAAAATTTTAAGAATAAGTGTCAAAAAATTTTAAGAATAAGTGTCACAAAAATTTTAACAAGTGTCCAGAATTTAAAAATAAATGTCACAAAACTTTTAAAAATAAGTGTCTCAAAAATTTCAGAAATAAGTGTCACAAAACTTTAAAAAGAGTGTCACAAAATTTTAAAATAAATGTCACAAAAATAAAAAAAAGTTGTCGCAAATATTTTGGTAAATTGTCACGCACATGCACATATTTAAAATAAAAACGTCAGAAAAACTACGTACAAATTGTAACTAATATTTAACAAAAAGTGTCACAAATGTTTTGCTAATATGTGTAATTTGTGTTGTGAAAAAGTGTCACATATTAATTTATAAAATAAATTTCACAAAATAAGGCCAAAAGTGTCACAAAATATCAAAAAATAGTCACCAACATTTATTATTGTGAAATTTTTCATAAAATTACTGATCTATATCGAATCTATAAATACTTTATCCTAAACTAAAAATCTTTATCAACCTAGTCAATAAGACGACAATGTAAGACTAAGGATAATTTAGTTTTACAATAAACTCAAGTTCAATCCTTAATATTATATATATGTGTGTGTGTGTCTATATATATATATATATATATATATATATATATATATATATATATATATATATATATATATATATATATATATATATATATATATATATATATATATATATATATATATATATATAGTATAGAGGGCCAAGGGGGGATGATAGTCGAACTTTCGAAACCCATAGACCCAATGATTGTGGGTTAGCGTGCGCTATCACTATCGAGGAAGTAAAAGAAGCCCTCAAGAAGATGGGGAGATCAAAGGCAGTCGGGCCAGATAACATACCGATTGAGGTGTGGAAGGGTTTAGGAGATGAGGGCATTCGTTGGTTGACTAACCTCTTTAATGGTATACTAAGGACGCATAAGATGCCCGAAGAATGGAGACGCAGCACAATAATACCCCTGTTTAAAAACAAAGGCGACGCGCAAGAATGTGGGAACTATAGGGGTATCAAACTTTTAAGCCACACCATGAAATTGTGGGAGAGGGTGATAGAGAGGAGGATTAGACAAGAAGCGGTGATAAGAGAGAACCAATTTGGCTTTATGCCAGGTAGGTCTACCATGGAGGCTATTCACGTTTTGAGGAGGCTGATGGAAAAATATAGAGAGCGGAAGAAGGACCTGCATATGGTATTCATAGACTTGGAGAAAGCGTACGATAGCATACCACGACAAGTCATTTGGGATAGCCTCAAGGCTAAAGGTATTTCTCCAACCTACATTGAGATTATACGAGATATGTATGACGATGCTTTGACTAACATTCAGACACCGGTGGGGTTAACAGAGGCCTTTCCGGTAAAAGTTGGATTACACCAGGGATCAGCTCTAAGCCCTTTTATTTTTGCGATCATTGTGGATGAGATCTCTAAATCTATTTGGGAGACGGTTCCGTGGTGCATGCTTTTTGCTGACGATATCGTGCTGGTAGCAGAGACTAAAGAAGAGGTCAGTAGTAAACTGGATGAGTGGAGGGCAGCTTTAGAAGGTAAAGGTTTGCGCATCAGTCGTACGAAGACTGAGTACCTATGCTGTGACTTTAGTGGGACACAGCCGATAGGGGAGCCAGAAGTTTGTATCGGGGAAGAAGTCATTAAGAGTACGACCAAGTACAAGTATTTGGGATCGATCATCCAAAGGGATGGGGAGATCGACGGAGATGTAGATCATCGTATCCAAGCGGGTTGGCTCAAATGGCGAGCAGCCACCGCGGTGATATGTGATAGGAAGATCCCAAATAAGTTAAAGGGAAAATTTTATCGGGTAGCGATCAGACCGGCTTTATTGTATGGGACAGAATGCTGGCCTGTAAAGAAGAGTTTTGAACGTAAAATGGAAGTAACTGAGATGCGTATGTTGCGGTGGATGTGCGGGCACACTTTGATGGATCGAATTAGGAACCAAGAGTTTAGAGATAAACTAGGGGTTGCTCCTATATCCGGAAAAATGCGCGAAAGAAGATTGAGGTGGTTTGGACATGTGAAGAGAAAGACTTTCGATGCCCCTGTGAGGAGAGTCGAAAGCTTTATGGTAGAGGGTAAGAGGAGTCGAGGAAGACCCAAGAAAACTTGGGAGGAGCAAATAAAGGTAGACCTACGTGAGTTAAACCTCTCTGAGGACCTGACTAGGGATAGGAGTAGTTGGAGGCGTCTTATCCAGGTTTTAGACGTCGGCTTTTCTTCTTAGAGTCGTTATCGGAGTCATGCTTTCATGTTTGCCTTAGTTTACTATGTGTTTTTGTTTTTAGTTTGTTTTAAGTTTTTCTTTTCTTTTACTTTCTTTGGACCTTTTTGTGTTTTTCACTCCATGAGGCAGGTGCGTATCTTTATCTTTATCATCTTGGAGTTGGGGGACTCCTTTTGGCCGTGCTCTCCTTCACGGGTATGAGTTGCCGCCGTCCTTCCCTCCCCAGACCCTGCTCATAGTTCTCTATGAGCGGGATATACTGGGTAGGATGATGATGATGATGATATATATATATATATATATATATATATATATATATATATATCGTGACAAATTTAACGAGATAAATCAATAGCGACAAAAAAGTAAATGAAACTAGTAAATAGAATAAGACGGATTATTATTGGAATTTCATTAAAGTGACAAACCTCATTTACAACCTTAGATTCAAATTGTAAATTGCAAGATTACCTAGCTAGCTTTTTACATCAAAATTATCAAACTGCATAAGAACTCCTAATAAGAAAAAAAATGCCACAAAAGTACCCTAGCTAAAAACATGGGTATAACTTGAATTTAAGAGGCTTCATATATAAAATAAGCCACATCCCATCTTAACCCCACTACAAAGAGCTCTAGTTTTGCAACTATGTAAATAAGCCCTAATTTTTTGTTTAATTACTTGCTCACACCAACACTAAACTTATATTTTGATAACTAATAAAACCGAAAGAAGTAGCGTTACTATAATATACTCTACTTTCAAATTAAAATTCCTATTACTTAATTCCTCAGAAATAGCACCATTTGAATTCAAAAATTCTTGTACTTTTAAGTTAAACGGTGTTATCGGACAATACTTATAAAACTAGAGGTTTGATTCTTTTAAAGGTCATTTTGCGACGAAATTGGTAATTTTTTTTATGAACGAAATTGGGCACCAGTGTAGGTTTGTCCAAAAGACCAATTAGGAGGAGCAACATTGTAAGACACAACAGTACGACCATCACTAGTGGTGACCTTAAAAGAGAGGGATTGTCCGTTAAGATAATTGTTACTTTGCCAATTTTGCCCCCAATTTCTTGACATGGCTTGCCATCCTGTTCTTGACCCTTTGATTGCAACTGCATGAACATCTCCTGCACCTGCAACGTTGGTGATTAAAACCAAGTTGAAGTAGGAATGTCCATTGATTGTGAACCTTATTCCTCCCTTTCTCCTACAAGGAACCCTATAACACAAAAAAAAAAAAAAAATGTTACACAAATCCTTAATGGGACGGTTTTAAGGGTCAGACCATCGCTATTAGATTGACTCATATTAGAGGTGTTCAACGGGCCGGGTCGGGGCGGGCGGGTCATGTCAAATGATAAACGGGCCGGGGCGGGTCAAGCCCATTTAAATTCGACCCACTTTGACACTTTTTAAAAAAGTTCTTAGAATAAGTTTTTTTATTATACTTTATGGCCCGTTGGGTCGACCCACTTATGTATATAATAATATCATTTAAAAAAAGTGGTAAATTTTTTTCCACAATTAATACTTATAATTATCCGGCCCGGCCCGACCCGACCCTTTACACCAAGGCCCGTTAATGACACGCCCCATTATTGACCCCATCCGCTAATGACCCGTTAAAATGTGACCCGACCCTTAACCCGTTGGGTCGACCCGCCCCATTGAACACCTCTAACTCATATACATTTAGTATGTTAAATTAATCACTTATATATTTAAAGAAATTAATTAGAAAAATAGGCTCATATAATATATGTATCTCATAATGATAATACGAGCTGTAAACTTTTTAAAAAAAATTTAACATTGTTGTTGTTATATTGATTACAAAAACTACCACAATCATTTTTTATTACTAATTATAAAAATCAATAATGTTAATTTGTATCTCATAATTATATATACTCCAACAAATACTTTATACTTATTTAAATTGTATGATTGTGGAATCGTGATTAATGACTAAGTACACCGCTTTAAAATTAATTAACCAAAAATATATTTACATAATTAGTAGGAAATGTAAAATTGAAAAAGTACCATATACACTACAACATAATTTGCTTTTAGTGGCATATATTTAGCGATATTTAATTTAAATGTCGCAATTTCAAATTTCTTATAGTGTATACATAGGATTTAGTGACATTTATTAGACCCTTTAGCAGCATATAAAAAAGTCACACTAAAGCTTTTAGCGACATAGGATTTAGTGACATTTCTCACAAATGCCACTATAAACTATAGTGACAATTACATATGCCACTAAAGACTATATTAAATGTCGCTAAAACACTTTTATGGTGGAATTTAAAATAAAAACTAATAATTATTATACTAAAAATATGAATTAGTGTCATTTTTTAAATGCCACTAAATCCAATGTCGCAAAAAGCTAAATTTGTTGTAGTGATAGTTTCAACTTTCTTATGGTTTTAAATATAAGAATAGGACCACCAATAAAGCCTTACTCTTTCGTTCACGTTTATTTATGTACGTTCATTCAAGCCAATAGTAAATGTAAAAATATAACTTTTCAAAGATCTTAGTAATTAATGAAACAAACTTTTTTAAACACACTTCCTTCATCATCAAGAAATATACCAAAAGAATGCAATCAAAAAAAGTGAAACTTTAGTTCATGGATTACTAGTCATGATGATATGACATAATCCATATTTGTCTAATAAACTTAATGGATAGCTAAATTAAGTTAAAAGTAGGACAAGTTTAAAATGTTAGTATAAGGTAGACTAAATATTTATTTCTATATGTTTGTTAAACCGACATGTTTGTTATTTTTTTGTATTATAATTCTATATTGTATAGTTTAATAATAATAAGATTTTATTCAATTAACTTGGATATTGGTATAGACTAAAATTCCGACTGGTAAAATATTATTAGTGTATATAAATATTCTGAGGGCTCAAGCTCTGATACCACATTTAAGAATCAATTCAATCAAAAGTTTAAGTTGACAATTGAGGGCTTTGAGGCCTCAAGATATGTACGTTACATACTCTCAGGGCCGGTCCTAAGCAAGGGCAAGGCGTGCCTACGCCCAGGACCCCCCATAAATTTTAGTTTTCAATTAATGTTAAGGTTTAAACGTTTCTATGTATACAATAGTTTAGGGGCCAATAAATAATCTTTCACCCCGGGCCCCTAAAAACCTAGGGCCGGTCCTGCATACTCTAATAAGAACTTAATGATAATGACAAAAAAACTTATAATGATTATACCTTCTGTATAGAACAGGAATGATACCAGCTCTGTAGTGAGCAATGTGCTGAAAAATAGGCTGAGAAAGATCAAAATGGTGAAGAGGAGGATCACAGCATCCTCCTGGTGGGCAGAAATTAGTAGCAGTCACAGTAATTGTGCCTGGAAGACACCATTTTGGGTCATTTGTGCACCTTATTTGGTAGCATGATCCACAGGCCAATCCATTGTTGAACAATGCTGTGCTTAATGCTGCTGTGTTTGTACCATATCCTTGACTGTATAAATTTCCATATCCACATGCTCCTCCTATATTATATCATCACTAATTTTAAATGTGGAAAAAAAGAATTTCACAAATTCTTCTGTAAAACGGTCTCACTGTGAGACATGTCTTATACTCGGATAGATTGTCTATAAAAATAGAGAACTTTTAACTTATATTATGGGATTCTTGTTTTAAAGTCGTCTCACTCACCATGAGACTGTCTCATACAAGAAATGCTGAAAAAATTTAGGAATTATATGTTGTTTAATTTTCCCTATATAACCGAATAGTTAATTTAATCGAACCAATTCGGTTGTCACGTTATTATTTTCATATATATTTCAATGTGAAGAAGTTACGAAAGATAAATTTTGTTTAGAGTTTAACTATTTTGAGTAAAAAATGAAGTAATAATTTATAAATCATAATGCACATTAAATTATACTGTACATTTTGTACATAGGAGTAATATATTGTACATTTTTAATGGATCAAAGTCAAATATATATAGTTTTATACTAAATTATGGAGTAATAAATTCTATAATATTATTAGTATCGTACGGTCAAGTTAATTATAATATTTATTATAAAAATAATAAAAAAAATCATTAGAAGTAACAAAAGTAAAATTGTGTACATCTGATGGACAATTTTTATTTGGCATCCATTTAAAAATTTTGGTATGACATTGAACTTTGTTAACGTAAATTGCTAATTAATTCCTCGGTTCTTTGAATTTTGAAAATTTGTTATATAATACAAGTTAAAATGAAACTTTTTTAAACTGTCTATGTAGCAAATTTATTGGGACATGTAAAACAATATATGGAGATATAAGATGAATGTATACCCATAGTGCCAGAAGCATCACCACCACCGTAAAAAGTGGCATGAGCATTAACCCATCCTCCTCCACCATAACCACCACCATGTCTTCCATATGCTTCAACAATAGAGAACAATGTGAAGATACCCATTAAGAAAACTTTTAAAGCTCCCATTTTCCTGCAAAATTCAAGCCAAAAACATTTATTACATATTTGTATAAAACATTGAAAATGGGGAAAAGGGTTACATTTTATGGCATTAAAAATGAGAGTGATGAGAGGAGTTAATTACATGTTGAGAAAGAAGAAATTAGAGGTTTCTTAGAAAGAGAAAGAATAAGAGTAGTTGAGATGAATTAAGAGAAATAAAAGGAATGGAAAGAGGGGAGAATAAATAGAGTGTTTGAGGCTTAGTTACAATGAGACTTACTGACACAAAGATGCTTTGTTGGGTCCAAGAAAGGGAACAGTTATAGTTAATTAAGTCGTTAGGTAGTTCACTAAGTTAGTTAGGTGCAATACACTTATTTCTACCCTTACTAGCTTCCTCAAACTAGATGGATAATGCATTGCCAAGGGTTGGCCGGACGTACCGACCAGATTAGTTGTTGGCTATTTTGACTAACTAAAAGTATTGATGGATTTTCTAGCTAGCTGATAAGTAAGTTGTTTAAGCCTAGAGTTTATATTGGGAAAAAAGTAGCGGTTAGTTGGCTATTTAATTAAAAAATCCATGTCAAAAAGTAAAAAGTTAATGAAAAATAGGTCAAATAGCATTTTGGTTTTGGCTTAAGTGAACTTCTTGGTTGGCTTAGAAGTTATTTACCAAACATTATTTTGAGTGTTTGACCAAACAATAAAAAAGTCAAATCTAAGAAAAAAAGTAATTCACTAAACACACTCACAATGAAGTAAAAATATGCAAGGGCATAAAGTTCTATGTGGGTTAAGTCGTTAACTCGTCGTGATCATCCATATGGGATAAGGCTCTAAGTGGATAGTTATGCTAGGCTATGCATGAGAAGAGGCTTGGACAAGCCAAAAGAGCAATTGAAGAAAAGGACCTAAAATTTCATTTTGTTGGTACAAGCCCTATGACAAGTCGTTGCGGGTTTGGGCTTCATGTATGATGACTCATTGACTCCGTTTATTGATTTTGCTTTTTATAAGGCTACACTTATGTCACCTTTATCTTGTTTATTGATTTTGCTTTTATAATTGTTTTGCTCTGTTGGTTGTTCTCGGGCTGAGAGACTCTTAAACCACATCTTTCTTCATAGGTATGATTTCACATCTTTTATATCTATCCTACCTCAGACCGGACAAACAAACGAAAACGAAAAAGTACACTTTTTTTTTTCTTATGTGAGCATTTAATTTTAAGGGAAATTATCAATAATATCCCTGACTTTTAGTACTTTATGAATCATACCCCTAAATTTTTTTTAATATCAATGGTAACAGCATATTTTTTTTATAACTTTTTCTCTGTCCAATATCGTTCTAAACCTTTAATTTTATTTCAATTTAAAAAATAAAAGAAAAACAAAAAAGTTAACACTTTAAGACGATTTTGGACAGAAAATAAAAGTTAACAAATGTTACAAATGTAAGACGCTCAATAATACAGAGCTATCATTGATAATGAAAAAAAACTTAAAACTACTATTGATAAAGTGTCAAAACTCAAAAGTACCATTGATAATTTCTGATTAATAAATGCTTTTTGTGAGAATAACATGGAGCAGTACTAGATCAGTGATGATAGTTGACTATGTATGAAACATATTGTTGTTGTGTTCCCATGTACAAGAAGCAGTTCACATTCACTACATACACATTAACCATCTATTTAATTTTTTTGCCGTCTATTTGCCTGCGCTACAATATTTATTTGATGGAGCCGCTTATAAAGACCATGACCAGTATAGTTATAGCTATTAATGCAAATCTTCCCTCCTGATTCGGTGGGGAAAAACTTTGTTTATATATCTCAGTAAACTACTCATCTAAGGTAGCATTAAAATAAAAGTGTTTAAAACAGATTTGATGATTTGTTATTTATCTGACTTTGTAATTGAACTTGACTTTATCCTATTTCAAAATGAATGTAAAAATATGTAAAGACTAAGACGCAATTTTAAGCCGACTAGAAACACTTGATTCGAAATTGATCCGAAACACCTAACTCGAAACCAATCTATAAAACCTAACTCAAAATCGACCCGAAAACCTAACTTGAAATCGACCTGAAAAACCTGACTCAAAATCGACCCGATGACTCGAATGAGCATTTCTAATTGAGAAAATATAAAAAATATGCATTTATATTCACCAACTACCTATTATATTTTTTAAAATTAAAATTATTTTTTTGTTTATTAATTAATCATCAATTATCACCTCCTCAAAGAGTAAACTAACTAATGGTTAAGTATAGTTAACCAAGATTCGGAGTTATATGATATATATGTTAAATGCAAACAGATTTTGACTACTCTAATGTTTCCAACCAATCGTTCATACAGTTTTGGTATGCAATTGTAGATGAGTACTTCCTCTCTCCCAAGATCGATACCTTAATTTTCAATCATCTAATTAAAATTGATTTATTTTTATTTTAAGTTCATTTTATTTTGTATAAGACCATATATAAATTCTTAAATGAGACGGTCTCATGGTGAAAGTATCTTTATTGAATTGACCTATGTACATTTTAGTCCATTGAAATGAACACTTGCAATTTTAAAATGATCAATTAGTGAAATATACTAATTATATGGGCTCATCTCATGGTGAGACGCTCGAGTAGATTGACGGTTTTAACAAAGAATTAGTGTTCTATTTTTAGTCATGACCTACATTTTTTCTTTTATTATTATTCAGTACATAGGAGTATTATTTACTAATTTTTTCATCTTATCAATACATTTTTCATATTTTCTCACAAAATATATAATAGTTTTACTATTTTTATTCAATTTTCTTGATGTTTCCGGATTTATAGTTGGGGCTATTTATTTTGATTAGAGAGTATCATTATTTATTACCCCTGCTTATTCAGAGTAGTTTATATGTATAGGCTTCAAGTTTCTTGAAGAGTTGGCGTATGATGGCTAATTAGTATAATTTCTTAAAAAAGCCCATGTGATATTAAAACTAAACTAAATGTTAAATATAATAATTATAATCATCCATAAACGTATAAATTTTTTTGATATTAAAGGTAAAGATTAAGAATTCCCTTACTCTACAGGTAATTAAGAAGGATAGAAATAATCATTATTTTTACAAATAGTAAAAATTAAACTCCTATAATAAAAATACAAATTAACGATCAAATATAACTATAAATAGGTTGATAAGAAAAAAAAATGCAAAAATTCAAGATAAAATTTCACGTAATATATTGATTATTAAAATTGATAAAGCAATTGGAAAAAAATTTCCCTAGTGACATCATTTTCAAGGGGGCAAAATGCACATGTTATGAAACACAATAACACTTCCATTATGCAATTGGTGAAAAAATAGCATGCAAGCTGCCGGTAAGTTCAATGTTTCTGATTTGACAGTAGTTATTAGATAATCATGATTAAGATCAGCTTAGCAATAAAGAATAGAAATAATCCATTAGCAAATATGTTTGGAAATGATTAAGATGGGCTTTGCGACTCATAATTCGGGTTATAAATATTAATCATGTTAGCTCGAAATTAATTAGAAATAGGAGGATGACCCAACCACGTGTGTGTCATTTCAAAAAAAAAAAAGCACATGTGTGTAGGTGGGAACCTATGGATAATTAGAACATTATAATCCCTCTGATTCAGTTGACTCGTCTTATTTGACTTTTCACGGATTTTAAGGGTTGAGTGGGGTCCATTAAAAATGTGGCAGTTGGGTATTTTAATTGATTAAATTAATTGTAAAGGTGATAGTGGAATATTGGGAATTGGAAAAGTGGGGGTATTTAGGTAAGAAAAGGATAGCCAAAAAAGGAAAGGGGACAAGTAGTCAAGTAGTATGATAATGTCAAATAAGGAAATGGGACAAGTAAACTGAATCGGAGGGAGTATAAAATTATGTTGTTGGTTGATGAACTAACTCAATTAAAAGCTTAAATTAATGGTTAAAGTATTAATATGTTATATATTTTAACATGCCTCCTCACATAACAACTCTTTGAGCTGACGCTAAATACTCTACTTTAAATGAGGGATGGTTGAGATTGACCTCTTATCACGTTGGCTTTGATACCATGGCAAGTAACCAAATCAACCAAAAACTTAAGTTAATGGTTAAGACTCCAATATATATTACATACTCTAATTAAGCTAATTGTCAAGGCCCTAAAATATGTTATATATACTAATATATATGAAAAAGTCTAATATGAATTTAGTCTATATTAATATTAGTGTGGACCAACATTACACTATGATCCACTCCACTTTAATACTCTTACATTTCACCCAACTCTACTCTATCCTTATACAGTTATACTCTTAAACTCCACTCCACTCCACTCTTATAAAATTTAAAATATTTAAAAAAAATTAATTTAAAAATTAAATATTATAAAATTTAAAATAAAAATTATAAAATCAAAAAAATTTAAAAATTACAAATTTTATAAATTGAACTAATTAAAATAAAAAAAATAAAAAAAATAAAAATAAAAATAAAATAATTTAAAAAATAAATTTTTTTGTTCAAAAAGCTTTCTTTCCATTACTTTAGAATACGTAATAAAAAGTGAAGAGAATAAAAAAAGTAAAAATAAGATCTGAGTATTAAAACTTAGTCTACATTATTTTAGCGTGAACCAAGTTCACACAAGAGTTTCAATAGAGGGAGTAGATATAATATCTATCTTTTAGATTATTCTCGGAATTACCGTGATTATTGGAGCGAGAATCTAGCATTTTCAAGCTAAGGTACTTGATTTGATTAACGAACAACCAACTACAAGTGGAATTTTGTGGATTTGTAATATACTCCATATTATAATATAAATATATGTACCATAAGGGCATAGGTTATGTAGTATTGATGACCTCATTAAACAAATTTCATTTAAGAAAATATCTTAACTAAATTTTTTTTTTCTTGCATGTATAGTATTAATTAGTATAGATAAAAAAATCACTGTCTAAACAAATATTAAGAGAATCATTTAAAATTAAGTTGTTTAAATCATAAATGAGATAATTAACGCCACTTATTCTATTTCCCTCATCCTGTTTTTTGTAACTTGTAACATAAATTAGACAAACTGATTTTTTTATTTCGGAATTTTTAAAGAATAAAATTTTCACATAAGTGGATGAGATATTTATGTCTAATAATACTTGTATCAATAGGCTTTTTAGTTTTTATTACGAGTTTCTCAAATTTGCATTAATTATAATTGTAGTTTTTTTAAGCGAGAATTTATTAATAAATAAAGATAGTTATTACATATTTGTATAATTGTATTGTATGGATGATATTTGAAAAAATTAGAATATTTGGATGCGTTTAAAAAATAGTACTCCTAGAAGTTAATATTTCCAAATAAAAAAGTACGGCAACATAAATTTAACTTTTAAAATAAAAATAAAAAAGTAAGGAAACTAATAGTCTAATACTTTTTTTTTTTTACTCAATAGAAAAACTACTAGCCACTTCCTACATCTCTTTTTTATGTAATTTAATAAGTATATATTTTGACATTAAATATTTTTATTTCCCCTAAACGAAAAATTATAAATAGTACATATCAAAAACCTAGATTTTAAGACGAATAAAACAATATCTCATATGAGTGGTATGACTATATTATTTCTTATCCATGAGTCGAAATTACTTAAATAAAATTGAAATTAAAAATTATTACTGTTAATATGTAGCAGATATTATGAAACCAAAGAATATAAAATGCTCACGTGTTCATAACAAGTAATCCCTTAAGATAAGCCTCATTTCACAATTATTGGTTGGGAACAAATGAACAATGAAGCAAGAAAACATGACAAGTTCATAATAGAAATTCTCATTAATGCTTAAGAATATGGAAAATTTTACATACTACTAAGAACTCTTAATAGTGACTACTCATACACAAATTTTAAATTAAAAAGTTGTAATAACAATACCAAACCATATAAACTAATAGGGCAAAATATAACGATACTAATGGCGGGTGGTAAAATTCACCTCGGCCTATAATACAATTCTCTAATTACCTTAAAATAAACTCAAAAAATACTCTCTTTTCCTCATTTGTTACATAAAGTTAACAAATGTAGCAAATTGAGAGTATTCCATAAACTACAACTTTAATTTAAAAGGTACCCTTAAAAACAGGGGCAGTTTTGGAAATAGGCCTTATAAAATAATACCCATTTCCCATATTAACCCCATTAAAAAGAGTTCAATAATCTTGGCCAATTAAATAATGACCCAAGTTAAGAAATCCTACTCAAACTATATAGTAACTATATATATTATATACTACTAATTAATTTTTAATCCCAGTATTTATAATTATGATTCTTGAGATTGACCTAGTGAAATTGGGCACCAGAATAGGTCTGCCCAAAAGACCAGTGAGCGGGAGCAACATTGTAGGACGTAACAGTACGACCATCACTTGTAGTGACCTTAAAAGAAAGGGACTGTCCGTTAAGGTAACTGTTACTTTGCCAATTTTGCCCCCAATTTCTGGACATAGGTTGCCACCCTGTTCTTGACCCTTTGATTGCAGCTGCATGGACATCTCCTGCACCTGCAACGTTGGTGATTAAAACCAAGTTGAAGTAGGAATGTCCGTTTATTGTGAACCTTATTCCTCCCCTTCTCCTGCAGGGTACCCTACAACCACAAATAACCAAATATTAAACAGAAACTCTTATGAAAGACCGTCTTTTAAATAGACGACTTCAAAACAAAAGCCCACATTCTTATTTTTTTTTTAATTTGTATTAATTAATTGGGCTATTTAACCCATCTATCTAATGCGTCTTTTGGAAAGACCGTCTCTCATAACAATTTGTGAATATTAAAACATAGTTTCAAATGAGACGGGTGTATGGTAAGATCATATTTATTAGGTTGGTTCAATGTATATTTAATATTTATTCTCTTAAAGTGATCACTTGTAATCTTAAACTTTGAAGTGATCACTTATAATTTACAGTGATTATTTTTTATAACTCTTAAAATATCTATAACTTTAAAGTGAAAATTTACAATCTTTAAAGTGATCGATTAAAGAAATTTACTAATTATAATAATTCGTGTTATAGTAAAACAGTCTCATACAAAACTAGCTGAAATTAATATAACTTATACTAATTTTTTTCTTATATAAAACATTTCTTACAAGAATATTAAATGAAAACCAAAAAGTAATTTTTACTTAATAAAAATTGAATAGAAATTAATGGTATAGGAAGTTTCCTCTTTTTGCTTTTAGAAATTGTAAAAGTACAAAAATTAAATTTGGTTGTAGTTAGTTAATGTTGGACCATTACATTTACATTTACATTTACATTTACACCAAAAAAGATGTTGGACCATTACCCTTTTGTCTTCCTTTTTTAATGTTTATATTTTCATATATTCATACAAGCCAAAAGAGAAAATCTCAACATAACTTTTCAAAGACTTTATAACATCCAATACTATACTTTACTATCTTGACAATTTTCTATCTTTTTTAAATGCAAATCAACTATTCCAAAATAAATCAAAGACAAACCATTTTAAAAAGTGATAAAAAAGTGTAAAATAAATCACTCCACTTTGTAAAGATTTCTTCAAATATAGACCTTTTTAATTAATGGAGTACAAGTCATAACACAAACAAACTATTTTTTTTTTTTTTGTTTTTTTTGAACATAACACAAACAAACTAATTAAGCATGGCATGTATGTAATTGATTTATCACTTTGGTTTATCGTTCTATGGGACTTAGGCAAATTAAGAGAAATAAGTCTAGAAAAATTGAACAAAATAGTCCCTCTATATAGAGGATTGATTCTAGTTTTTAACCAGTATTTATCATTTTAAATATTAATTTATCGTATACATTTTTTTATTGATAACAAAAAGAACATAAATTTCAAATTTTTATAAGTCTCTAACTCATTAACCTAACTTTTGTTCTTGGGCTTTTTCTAGCATTTGGCGTTAGACAAATGTCTACTTTGCCTGATGACAGGAAAATAATAATTAAAATAAAATATAATGTAGTTTCTTTTTAGTTACAAAATTCATTCATATTTATTACCACTTCAAAACTAGTTGTGATACTACTATATTTTAATAATCCCTTCGAATCATTATAGATGTCCCATTTATTTATTTTGCAAAATCTTATCAATTGTCTCATTTCCTTTTTTGTCTATCTTTCTTTTACCTAAATACTCCACTTTTCTAATTCCCAATACCCAATTACCACCTTTACAATTAATTTAATCAATTAAAATACCCAACTATCACCTTTTTAATGGACTCCACTCAACTCTTAAAATCCGTGAAATCCCAAATGGCATCTAAAATGATTCGGATGGAATATCAATGTATCATCAACCGAACGAGGCATAAAAGCATAAAAGTTAAAAAATAAATTACCTTCTGTAAGAAACAGGAACAATACCAGCTCTGTACTGAGCAATGTGCTGGAAAACAGGCTGAGAAAGATCAAAATGTTGACGAGGAGCATTACACCACCCTCCATCACTATTTGGTGGGCAAAAATTAGTAGCAGTCACCACTATTGTGCCTGGTAGACACCATTTTGGGTCACTTGCACATCTTATTTCATAGCATGATCCACATGCTAACCCATTGTTGAACAATGCTGTACTTAGTGCTGCTGTATTTGTGCCATACCCTTGACTGTATAAATTCTGATACCCACATGCTCCTCCTATACATTATTTAACAATTTAACACATCAACAAAAGTACTCCTAATATCATATCATGACCGTCGATCAGCAAACGTAAAGCGGGCTATCTTTCGATTATACCCAAACTTTTTAGGGTCTAAAAATTATCTCTTTCATATACGTGGTTGATATTAAATTGAATGCATTCCCTTTAATTCATTTTAAATGTCCACTTTTTTTATTTAGTAAAGTCACTCTAATTGTCCATTTTCTAATTTTTGACAAAGATTTTTTACCTAAATACCCCAACTACTTTAAGTTTTGGGGGCATTTTATATTCAGGGAATATGAGAATTGAGAACAATTAAGAATCACAAATTCTTGTTATAGACCGTCTATAGCATCGACGGGTAGATATGGGCTAGCCCATTTGTTAAGTGAGTAACTAAATAGTCATGTCAGCCATTAGACTGGGATATTAAGAGAGTCGTCTATGCGATAGACGGTCTCTCAGGAGACGTTCTATACAAGAATTTATTGGGCTAAAATGGGTAACTTACCCATTGTGCCAGAAGCATCACCACCACCATAAAATGTGGCATGAGCATTTTTCCAACCACCACCTCCTCTACCATATGCATCAGCAATTGAGAACAATGTGAGAATACCCACTATCAAGATTTTAGTAGCTGCCATTTTCCTACAAAACCCAAGTCAAGAATAAGTTATTTATCTTTTTTTTTTAAAATAAATTATTGTAATTGTGATTTTAAAGGGAATAAAAAGTAGTCAAGTGAGAAGAAGCATTACATATTGAAGAATGAGAAAAGTGGGTGGAATCCAAGAAAGCAGAGGAAAAGAGAGGAATGAGGATGGAATTGGGGAGAAATGAGAGGAGAGGAAGGGAATAAATAGAATGTGTTTGGGGGAAAAAGAGTGAGGATGGTAGGGACTTGGGACTTGTTGCTTTAGTCACAGGTACACACTCACACACAAGTGGACTTTGCTGTGTCCAAATAAGTCACTGGGTAATTAAGTAAATTACCTACGTCCTATTTTCTGTCTTCCAATATAGTGGCAACATATAAAAAGTAAGCACTATTTATTTATTTTCTTTAATTTGTGTAAATAATCTAAATATAGTCAAATAAGATCTTGTTTAATTCGTCTCCACGTAAAGATTATTAATATCAAATTTTTATAATTTTATATTATACATAATTATAGATATTAAGGATTAAATTAGTGCATAGAATTGCGTTAAAAAGACAAATATTACAAGTATTTTGGAACGAAGGTTGTACATTTTAAGATTTAACCCGACTTAGAGCATGAACATTGGAGAGGAGTATTATATCCTCTTTACAATTTTTTCTATTTTTCTCCATTTGACACGTCATTTTCTCTTTCTTCCACATCATTTTTCACTATTTTCATCCTCTTCTTCACTCTCTTCTTTTATTTTGTCCAACATCCAAGGGACAGGGGCGAAGCCAGAATTTTGAATTAGGGGGGGGGGCAAATTGTTGATATAGTAGAAAAAAAATATTCCAAAACAAAGCTAGAGGTGTTAGAAACGGACACGATGGCTCAAAATTTACACGACGTTGTAACCGAATCCGAGTTGATTCGATTTTAAAAATTTATAATTATGTAAAAACAATATGGACACGAAATCCGATTTTAAGCCTACCCAAAACACGTAACTCGAAATCAACGATGACCCGAACGAACACTATTAAACACTAGTTAAGCTATGAAAATATTAAAATCATATAGACTGAAATGAAATTGAATCATTGCAAAATTTATATTTAACAATAAATAGAGTTGAAGCTTCCCTATAATTGTTATTTTTGAAAAAAATTAAGTGTTTTTGACTCTACATATTTGCCTAATAATTCTCCAAAAAAATATTATAAAAATTAAGATAGAAAAATATAAACACACACTAAAAAAAAGATGAATGTTAGATAATGAAAGATAAATAGTTGACATTATAGCATAAATCTATTAGTCGATAAAAAATAATTGTTTAAAGACGATTTGATCCCTTAACCTTAGATTATAAATATGTTACTCCGACCATTGAGCTATAGTAATTTTTGTTATATTTTTACTTTCTTTAAATTATATATCATATAAGTAAGGGGGGCCAAAGCCAAAATTACAAAGGCTCGTATTTTCGGCAAGGGGGGCCGGGCCTCCGCCGGCCCCCCATGTGGCTTCGCCCCTGCCAAGGGATATTCTTTCATCCTCTTTTTTTTTCTCTCTCCTATCCAAATAAACCCCACCATACATTTATTTTTTTATTACTAAATTTAATAATTGTAATTTGTTTAATTATTGAAACTTAAATATTATTTACCCAATTAATTTGTATGATTAATTAATTAGCGTATTATTAGTCATAAAAAACTCAACCAACAAAAAAAAATAATATTTCGTAAAAAAATTAATGTGTGAAATATAGGCAAAATTAGGTTCATTTTATAGATTAAAAAACAATAAAGCCATTGGTATTTGTAATTATTTCGAAATTTACTTTACCGTTTTTTATGACCGTTTTAAATAATGCCATTGTACAAAAATCAAATTAAATACAACCAATGAAATTGTGCCAAGTGTACTAGTCAATCCCCTTCCTTTCATCTTCATCCTCTTCATGAAGAGGATCAAGAGCAATCCTCTTGCCCAAGAGGATTGGGATAATCTCTCCACATTCAAGAGGATACCCTTAAGGAGGAAAGAGAGTGCTAAAAGGAAGGGATATCCTCTTGGATGTTCATGGTCTTAAACAACAGTTTCTTCTGAACTTTATTAATTGTTACAGAGATAATGATATTTTGTAATGAGAAAAATCATTATTTATAGTAGTTAATAAATTACAAATATAGTAGTTAATCATTACCAAGTAAGTTAATAAATAGATGAGAATTGAGATGGGTAAAGTTTATATAATAAATATGAATTTATGTATAGTCGATACATTGAAATGTAGTGAAGTTAATAAAATAATTAATTAAAGAGAAAATTATAAAAAACCACCTTATCTATACACTCTTTTTTAAAAAACTACCTTATATAAAAATTTTTGCAAAAAACTACCTTATGTAATACAATCTTTGCAAAAGACTACCTACTACTCAATTTCGTTTCTTGACCGACAATTAACGATTGACTTTCACATGCCTGTCACGTGCGCAATTAGAAACTCACCTTCTCCTTCATTGAAATGTTGAGTAACAGGAATAAAACACCAAAAAATTACCAATTAATTATACCGGTCAACTAACGAAATTGAGTAATAGGTAGTCTTTTGAAAAGAATTGTATTACATAAGGTAGTTTTTTGCAAAATTTTTTATATAAGGTAGTTTTTTAAAAAAGAGGGTATAGATAAGGTGGTTTTTTATAATTTTCTCTTAATTAAAAAGAAGTTTCTACAAAGGTTTTCATTACGTGTCAATTAGTAAACAAGGAGTAATAATTAGATCCTTACCCATTGCAACAACTTTATAACAACACTAATTAAATAATGTGGCAATAAAATTAATATGGAATTATTATAATTATAAATGAGGATCAACTGAACTAAATTTACCATTCAAAAAATAAAATTGAAATAAGAAAATGGAGGCAATTGATTTTAATATAAAAGGGTTATACTTGTGGGTTTAGAGTATAGACTCATAAAAGGTTTCACCCTAAATCAACTCAATTAACAGACGTACGTGTAGTGTGGTGTACGGATAGGTATGAATTTGCACCCAGCTCAACGTCTTTTGTATTCAGATGTGAGCAATTATTTTTTGAAAAATTATATAAAAATTACAAATTCTTGTTAGAGATCGTTTTTATAAAAGACGTTTAAAATTCGACCGATTCAATGTTTTAATTTTTCAAAAAAATAACTATATTTACTAAAAAAGGAAAGTGGGTTGGGCTTTTGAGAGCCGTCGTTAGAAAAGACGGTCTCTCAAGAGAGTACCTGAAAAAAATAGGGAAAAGCGTCAAAAAAGTATTCAATAATTTTTTTTCTAAAAAATTTGCTAACAATTTTTTTAATGAGGAAATTTAATTGGAGAAGAAATTGAATATAAGGACAACAATTTTTCGATTTTGGCCAGTCAACCATTATATTTAATGATTAACTGAAGGAAAAAGTTGATTGGTCTCTTTGTAAAAGAAAAAAAATTTGTTAGGTACATTTTGACAAAACTTTTCTATTAGGTACTTGTTGGAACAAAAAATTTTTATAGGTTGTTTTTGACGCTTTTTCCTAAAATTATTATATGTATTTATTTATTTGATATGACTATATGAAACATTTTGAAATAATGCTTGATTTAGAACTTTGTTGATTTGGGGTTCGATGGATATAGCATCCGCATGTTGAGTAAAAGGTTTTGGTTCGACCCCTAATGGGGCGATGTATCAGCTGAGGAGTTTTCTTGACTGCGGACACCCTCTTTACTCAGAGAGTAGGTATGGTTTGTTCACATTTTTTAAAAGTTTCGGTTACCACGTGGAAAACCCAAAACCTCAGGATTACCACGTGGAATTTTCTTAAATTTTTATTTATTTTAGAAGAAATAAAAAGTGGTTTAAATTAATTCAAGCCCGAAGGGGTTTACTCAAGATTAAGCTCCAAATTTCTCAAACCCTGTAACTCGTATTCAAATTTAAGTCTGATACTCCCTTTTATTTATTTTAGGTGTCCTATTTACTTTTGAGATACTATTCATTTAACACTCGTAAATTGTATATATACGGGATCTTGTTTGATTTGTTTCAATATAAAGTTTATTAATATTAATTTTTTGTAATTAAATTTTATTTAATTAATTTAGATATATTAAATATTAAATAAGTATATTGAATAAAGTGTATAACGTATTGATACATAAGATGAAAAGGAGGAATCACAAATTCTTGTGAGAGACGGTCTATATGTGAGATCATATCTATTTGAACTGGCCCATAAAGGAAAATGTAGAGTAAATATAGATATTAAGCTTTAATGGGTTGGGCCTGAAAAACATCTTTCAGAAAGACAGTCTCTCAAGAGACTAGCAAAGGAGGAATAAGATTTGAATATTTTGCTAGGCCCGCCTCGTATCCAATCAGTGATATCTATGGTCTTGTCAAATTATTTATAATAAATAGGTTAAAATCTTTGACCCAAACCGCTAATTTTGGGTCAAGTTTGATTCAGATGGGTGTGGTATGTCAAATTTTGCCACCTAGTAGTTACATGTTTATGTTTAATTTTAGAGTTGTTAAATGTCATAATAAATGCGTAAAATAAGTGTTCAAGTAAAAGAACTTCTTGTAGTTGTTATTTATATTAAATAATTAATAATTAATTAATATATTGTATTCAAAATATTATCATCATGTTTCATAAATTTTGTATACAAGGTAGATCGATCAGGAGAAAAAAAAAGCCAAAAAAAAAGCTAGAGAAAGAGGCAACACAAATTACATTTAAATCCAAAATAAGACAAAATTTGATTCATTATTATGTACACATCATCATCAGTATCCATATACCCGATCACCCCGTGTATCTCGCTTTTCTATTATTTATTATTATGACTAATTTAAAACTACCTTTATTTATTTCTAACATTGTTGTTTTAAACTTTTTTTTCATGAGTTAAGCCTCTCTAAGGACCTGACTAAGGATAGAGGTAGTTAGAGACGTCATTTCCAATTTTTAGACTTCTGACTTTTTTATTCTTAGAGTTCTTATTGGGGTTTTTGCTTTCTTGCTTGCTCTCGTTTCTTTTATTATTATTAGTACTTTGTTTTAAGTTTTATAATTGTTTTTTCCTATTTATTTGATCTATTATGCGTTGTATTTATCTCTCACGTGGCAGAAACGTTCTTAACCTTTCTCGTGTCGGTGGACTCCTTTTGGTCGCGCTCTTCTTAAGGGAATGAGTTTTCTATGTGCGGGATACACTGGGTAGAATGATAATGATTGTGATGAAATTAATAACAAGACATAATAATTTGTTTAGGTTTATCATTTGGTTCATTCTTATTCATCAATTAAAGAGAGCAAATGCCCCCTACAAATACAAAAAATATGCCATGAAATAAGGAAACTAAATATTACAAATCTCTTAATTTCCTAAATACTTAAAATATTTTTCTAGAATATAATCAAAGATATTCTACTAATTATTCTCTAAATATTCTTTATATTCTACAAATTATTCTCTAAATATTATTTATTATTTTCAACAGATTGTTATTTTTAAATTTTTCCTTAGCCTACATCTAATTATTCAATCAAGTATAGTTATACCACTAATTGATACACTAAACGGATATTTAGAGTAGTAGTAATCTTAATTAGTAGCAATGTCAATTCTCACAGCTGTATGCATGAGTCTCTTATATTTATGGTGATCAGCTATTTTATTTTATTTATTTATTTATTTTTGTTAGATAGTGCTATCTGTTTAAATTATCTTATAAAACAATGATTTGATCCCAAAATATTTATTCAAGATTTAAATAAGATATTGTTAGATTTTGGTTCAACTACATTGGCGTGATCACAGGAGCTAATTTCCGATGTTTAAGGTTGTTGAATGGACTTGGCGTAGGACCCTACCTTTTCTCTAAATAAATGATGTATATATACTTAAAATAGTTTTGTTTAGACACACTCCCTCATTTAATTAGTTCCGGCAGAGAATATTCACGAGAAATAAGAAAAATAAATATTTTAAATATAGTGGATAATTTTATTGAATAATAAATTTGATGGAGAAAAAGTGAGGATCAAAAACATTAAAAATTATTAAAAGAAAGTTATAGTGGAAAAAATACTAGGATCACAACTAATAAAAAACTTTTTATAAAGTTAGTGGAAAATATGTAAGGACCATAAGGAATATAAAATTGTTAAAATGAAGTTAGGGAAAGATATGTAGGACAATATTATTACTTGCATATTAGCCGCAATATATAAAATAAACTTAAACAATGAACAGTGCCTAAAAACAAAATGTAGCAAGTATTTCGGAACAGAGGAAGTATTATAATTTTGTGTATTGCACAAATTTCTATAGTAAATATTTCCTCTGTTCCACTTGACTTGCAACATTTGATTAATTAGAGACCCTACAAATTGACATTTATCTAACTAATCATAATTATTAAAGTAACTAATTATTTTATTTTTTGATTAATAATTTGGTATATTGCTAGCGGATTGCATCTCTATATACTATACCATTTTTATTGTTTAATTAATTGACATTTTTTGACTAATCATTTGATTAATTGCATCTCTATTTACTATACCATTTTTATTGTTTGATTATATTCGGTATTGTAATTATATATATGTCGCAGTTTTGTACATACTAATACTTATTACCTTTGTTTATAAATATATATAACAGATAGATTAATAGTAATACATTTTATAGAAAAAATCATCATCATATCCAGTGTATCCCGTTTATAGAAAACTATTATCAGGGTTGAAGAGGGAAGAACGATGGCGGACTGATACCCAGGGGGAGAGTGCGATTAAAGAGTTCCCGCCGCCTCGATAACATTTTTTTTGAAAAAATATCATTATAATTATAAGTATGATGTAACGGAGAAAGCAATTTAAATTCTAACTATAATTAATTAATTATCTTTGTTATCTCTGTGTCGGCAGATTAATGTATGATGCAAAAGATAATTGTCCATGATCAGGCAATTATGCAAATTAAGTTTCACGGTTAATATAAATTATTAAGATTAGTTACCTTTTTCTACACAAAATTCATAGACCTTAAGACACCATATATTCTATGTCTGCCATAATAAAAAATCCCCTTTAGCAATTAGAGACCAATCATTATCTAATTAAAGTAAGCTCTTTTATTCATTTCACATACACTATCTTCTAATTAAATGTCCGATCCCATAGTATTTTAAAAATTAAGGTTTCATTTTTTTTTTTATGTTTGGGCAAATTCATTGAAATAAATGGATAAAATGTTGTTAATGTAGGTAACAATTCACTATTAATAGACAAATACTCTGTTCGTTTTCAAATGTTATTCCCATTTTCTTTTTGCATAGTTTTTAAAATAAATTTTAAGCCTTAATATCTCTAAATACGCATCATAAAAAATTATAAAAAATATATAATAAAAAAGTATGCATTAAGACCAATCTAACGAGATCTCACATGAATATATTTTATCATTTATATATTTCCTAAAATTCTTAATCAAAATTTTCTCTCAAAAATAGTACTCCCTCTTATTCACTCAAGTTGTCTCATTTGTTTTTCGGCACTATTCACTGATTACTCTTAATTTGTATTTTACTCTTAATCTATAAGTTAAACATAGTCATGTGAAATCTTGTTTGATTCGTTTCAATATAAATATTATTAATATCAACTTTTTATAATTTTTAACAATAATTTGAGATATTATAAAGGTTAAAATGTTGTCTCGGCAAATGTGAAAAACTAAATGGGACAACTTGAGTAAATAAGAGGGAGTATATTTTAAACGGAAAAAACATTAAGAAACGAAGGAAGTAAAATATAATACTCCCGCCGTCCCATTAGTTTTGTCCACTTTGTAGTTGGCATGCAAAATAAGGAAAAATAGTAGTGGGGTATTTTTAGTGATTATAATAATTAAAAAAGGTGGTAGTGGGGTATTTTAAGTGAATATAATAATTAAAAAGGTGGTAGTGGGGTATTTTAAGTGAATATAATAATTGAAAAGGTGGTAGGTGGGGTATTATTAAATAATATAAGTTGGGGTAGTTTGGGGTATTTAGGTAAAAAGTTTTGCCAAAAAAGAAAAGTGGACAATTAAAGAGGGATTACCCAAAATGAAATAGTGAACAAAACTAATGGGAGGGAGGGAGTAGTATTTGTTACTGGTGAGTTGAATCTCAATATCTCACTACTTTTGCTATTGATTAGTATTGAGTAAATTATCAGATGTAGCTAGGCTCAAAATACGAGTTTGATTTTTCCAAGACAGCTAAACTACTCTTTAAGGCAACTATAGATGGTGAAAGAATAATTTTTGTTATGTTGCCTTGAAAAAAAATTAAAATGTCTTTGATTTATCATCTTTCGTAATAAGAAGTATATTTTGAGCAAATATGTACTTTACTTATGTCTAGCATGCAACGATGACTTTACTTTGACTCAACTCAACAAAATTTAAAGAAACACTAAAGCAAATTTGATTTTATAAAGTAAAAATGACAATAATTTGTTAATACGGTAACAAATAGTATGGAGCAAAATGTTGAATATGTGAGAGGGAATAGACATACTTATAGCTTCAACTCAAGTACTAAAAAGTGTTGGAGTCTCGTGCAAATTAAAGTTGCTATGCTTTATTTCCTCCACAATTTAAAATAAAGGGTCCCCTAAACAAATTATACCAAATTTCCAATCATGTGGATACCTAGATGGTGTTTCAAGTATCGCCAGCTCTACTAATAGGAATTATTATGTATTTGGGCGTATTATATATATAATATTAGTGGGTTTTATTATGTATTTGTTATTACTCAGAAGTAAGCTATATATACAAGTAATAAGAAAACCCCAATACATGGAGTCTATTAGTATTATATAAAAGTATATATTTGTGTATATATATACAATAGATCCAAAGACATAATAATCTCTAACACCAGCTTTTCTGTATAGTTTTTGAGTTAAAGGTAGTTTGAGTTCAAATTGATTTACTTCATACGTATTTATTTGAATATTAACTTTTATCCTTCTAATTTAGGGCTAAAAATTTGCTACTAGGCCTATGTTTGTTATGAATTTATAATTTAATTTGTTAATGTGTAGCTTTGTGCGTGGAGATGGTAATACGGTAGCCTATATGGTGCTTGATGGGAGACTGGTATTATCCAAGAAAAAGTGTGTATGACTCCATTTGTGATTGGCTGATTGCCTTTTGACTTGGGCTGAGCTCAATTTGAACTAGTTATATACTTATATCTACAGGTTTATAAAAAAAAGTTACCACTATCATATAAAATCATCACAATACACTATTTCAATAAAATTGTGGTTGAAAATTATTATATGTCAAAAGACATAAAATTGTCTTCTAATAATATGTCTAGTCTATTATTCTTTAAATTGAGAAAATGACCTTTTAACTATATTTTTGTAAAAATATACGTAATCTTTCCCATAGAAACAAAAGAAATAAACCAGAAAAATACAATAGGAGCTTCAGCTTCTATGAAATACTATGTCTATTGTTTATAAAGTATTTTCTATTTTAGTATCTCTCTTTAACTATTTTACAACAATTTTTATTTAGGTATTCTTACCACTTTTTTTAAATTTTTAGTCACATATTTTCTCTTACTTTTAATTTCATCCATTTAATTTAGTACTCATCTGTTCTATTAAATTTGATGCAAGGAGAGAATTAGCATTTTATAAGAAAAACGTGGATACTGGTAATAAAGGAAGATATATAATAAATTGTGTGGATGAAATTAAAAGAAAGTGGTGGGCCACTGTCCAAAAATATAAATGATGCAAATTAAATTGGACGAACCAAAATGACAAATAATGCAAATTAAATTAGACGGAGAGAGTAACTATTAATAATTTCTTAATACTTGGGTTAATTATTGGGGTGTTTGGCTATTGACTGTTGGCTGTTGGCGGTTGGCTTTTTTAGTTGGCTTGTTTGGCCAGCTAGAAATGTTGGTTGTATTTGTTGGCTTTTAAGCTGGCTTTTAAGCTAGCTTAAAAAGCTAACTGTTTGTGGAGATGTTTGGTAAATTTGAATATTGACTGTTGGCTGTTTATTAGAGAAAAAGTAGGACAACAAGTCAAAAGTCAACCCAAAAAACTAGCTGGACCAGTTTTTTCATTTTAGCTTAAAAGCTAGTTTTTCAGTTGCTTTAAAAGCCATTTACCAAACACTTTTTTTGGCTGTTTGACCAACCAACAAACCAAAAGCTAAAAGCCAACCAAAAAGCTAAGTCAAAAGCCAATTGCAATTGCCAAACACCCTATAACTGTTTCAAATTTCAATTGTTGAAGAAAAAAGTAATCCATAAAATCTTACCAGAAAAGACTGAAGTTACAATCTTACTCTCTCCCACATGTGGAAGGTGTCCCTAAACAAAGTAGTAATGGCTACCTTGTCATATCCATCTATCTTGAATTTCTTTCTTTTCTTGTGGTGTTTAAGCATTCATGGCAAAGCCAAATAGATTGCATAAAAAAGTGCTTAATTAATGCTCTCTCCTATTCAAATTAAGTGTCTATTTTACCTTTTTCACACATGTCGAGGCAACATTTTAACCTTTAATATCTTTAATTGTGTATAATTAAAAATTATAAAAATTTGATATTAATAATCTTTGCATTGAGACGAACAAAAAAAGATCCCACATGACTATATATTACCTTATAAATTAAGAGAAAAATACAAATTAAGAGTGATTAGTGAATAATAACCAAAAAGTAAAGTGGACACTTAATTTGAATAGGAGGGAGTAATTTGTATAGAATATCTCCTATTAAATTTGTCTTATTTTTCTTTTCAATTCAAACTACTAAATTTAATTATTTTTATTTTAGATAGTGTTCTCATCACTTTCTTATAAGACTACCTCAATTTTTATTTATATCTGTCCCTTTAACTTTACAACATTTCTATTTTAAATAAGAATCCTACTATTTCATTAATTTTTATCCACATATTATTCCTATTCCACTTCAAGTTATGATGTTTGCCATTCAATTTTTTGTTGCACTTTTCACTAAGAGTGACCCTATATTTTAAAGTTGGAAATTTACAACTACTTTCATTGTGGAGTGCCACGCACTAAATTTATCCCATAAAATTAGCCTATTTTTTTCTATTTACTTTAGTTTGTTTTATAAAAAATTTTCCCATGTATAATTTTGGCTATAATTTATATATTTTTTTTATTAATTTTTTTTGACATAATTAAATATTTTCATATCCTCAATATATTTATTTACAGTAAGTCTTTTAAGAGACCGTCTTTTTGATAGACGCCTTTCAGGCCCAATCCATTAGATTTTAATTCTTACTCTTATTCTATATTTTGCTTTATAGGCCAACCCAATTTGAGTTGGTCTCTCAAAAAAACCATCTCTCACAAAAACTAGTGAGTGTAGTGAGATTGTTCCACCTTGTTTAGTCTTTTCCCTCTATCTAATTCATGTGCTTTGTCATTCTTGGTCATGCTTAGCACATAAGAGTAACATTTACACTTACTAAGTGATTATCATACATATGAATTAGATAGACTCAATTTTGTAACATATCAATTTTTTTGTGTGTAGAGAAAGTAGAGTCAATTTTCTAACATTATGTCCTTTTATTATATTGAGTGTACACAATCTTTGTGTCCAATTTCATCAATCAATTATTTTAATTATTGATCTCAAACAATAATTCTGTTCTAAAATACTTGTTGTATACACATTTTTTTGCATTTTTTGTTATTCAACCATATTATTTTATACATTGAGGCTGATAGCTAAGAAAAACAAAGTTATCTTATTTCAATCTTCTAATCGTATTTTTCTACAATAATAAATTTTATGATTTTTAGTAATGTATGACTCAAAATATAAATGATCAAAATAACACGTTAGATTGTGTAATAAAGTGCAATATAACAAGAATAATGGCACAGTGGAATTATATACTCTCTCTGTTCAACTCATTTAACGTTTTTTACTATTTTGGTCTGTTCGACTCATTTCGTATTAATTCAGTTTCTGAATAATGATCCACTACAATTTCTTTTAATATTATCCATACATTTTAATTTTATCAATACAATATATTTTTTGTATTTATTATCAAATATCGATCTATATCTTAGATTAATAATGTTATTTTCATTTCTCACCTAGATAGTCTAATAGACTTTAAAAATAATAATATAATTAAACCACCGCAATCAAAGGAACATTACTTAGTGACCTTTTTTAAATAAAAAAAAAAAAAGAAAAGCAAATTTAGGTGATAGATACTTCCATCCATTTAACCGTGATATAATAAAGAGAGAATGTGATAAAACAGTTACCTGCAACAAGTTGTTTTCTCTTTTGGAATATTCTTGTATTTTGCATGTGCCAATGACGCTATATAATCTTTTTCTTAGATATTCATATCTATTGATTTGATGCGCTTTTTTCCCAATTTCATAATTTTGAATTTGCAATATTAATTAGCTAAAAATTGACATAATAGAAATATAATTAATATTTCCTTCGTTCCATAATACTTGCTACATTTCACTTTTTTACGCAATTTAATGCATAATTTTGATCATTAATATCTTAAACTACACTTGTCTAAAAATTATAAAAATTTAATATTATGAAAGTATGCGATTAGACGAGTCAAACAAGATCCCACTTGATTATATTTTTACTTACATATTAGTCAAAATATGTAAAATAAGCTTGAACTATGAATAGTGCGCAAAATCGAAATGTAGCGAGTATTTCGGAACGGAGAAAGTATAAATTCAATAAAACAGAGAATTAAATTTAATTTTTTAATGAGTGGGGCAACTAATATGAAATATTTTATAGATAGATGGAAAAATGCATTTATAGTTGAAAAAAAATGTGTGGATGGGTATTTAAGAAATATTAAATTATAGCAAAAAAAAAAATAAAATTGTAATAATTTTTAGGAGACGAACATCAAGGAAATTATATCATTTTTTATGGAATTTTTCAAATTAATTATGATGAAAATAAGACTTATATAGAAATTGTAAAAACTTTTAGGAAAAATAATCCTAAATAATCCCATATATTGTCCATCGGAGTTAATAATCTCTATTATTGATTATTTTTAAATCCATCCAACATTTGTATAACTTTTGCTGATAGCACTCTTGGCACATTTTAATCGGCTAATAAAGATACTTATACCAAAGAGTAGATATAGACTAACGAAAAAACATAAGGAGGAAGAAGTGTAGCTGGGTGCTGTCAAGAAAAAGGAATACAAAGATTGAATTATTTAGAAATAATTAATAGTAGAGATTATTCACAATAGATGAACAAATACTTCTACATGTGATTATTCACGACAATTTTTCCTAATTTTTATTAAACCAACCAGTAAATTGATGATGGAAAATAGACTTGATGTTAACATTGGATGCCATTGAGGCAGACTTTTCCTTGTTCTCGAGCTAATGATAAGTTGGTTGATGGGTTGCTATTAATGCATGGGGTCCTAAAATAGACGACAATTGCAAATATATTTTTAGATTCTCTCTATTAAATTTTTGAATTATATTTAAGTACTCTTTGATTTTTCTGTTTTTGATAAATGATAATGTAAGGATTAATGCAATTCTATAGCTAGTATTTTGAGTGTTTAATTAGCAATAATTTTTTGAAATGACTTTTTTATACTGAGTTTGTTATTAGATAAATTTATATTTTTGTTGAGTTGGTTCCTTAATATGATATTACTGATTCATAGCCAGCTTGACAAGGGGTCACGAATTCGATAAGGTTGTGTTTGGAAATTAGCATTTCATTTCAAATTAATGATTTCAAGTATGGAATCATAAATGTAGAATTTGAGAATGACCTCACAAGGTTAGGGAGGTCATTCTCAAATCCTCATCTTTAAACCATTTTGATAACAATTGTGGATTTGACTCAAATTCAAATTTGAAATTCTAGTGTTTGCCAAACACTAATTTTGAGTCAAATCTATATTTTCAAATCAAATCCTCATTCACAAACATAGCATAAATGATTTTTTGTATTGACTTTTAATTTTTGACTTTAAGCTTATTGGTTGATCACAAAGAAAAAAAAAGTTTGTAAAAGACTTTTAAGCGAAGATGAAAAAGCTAGTTTTATTATTTTTATTTCATTGAATTATAAAATGTTAGCCTATATAACCTCTAACTATTATATAACCTAATTATCCAGCTAGCTTATTAAAAATTAACAAACACAATTAATACTCCTTTTAACCTAAAAACCCAATAATCATTCATCAAACATAATCTTATTTCACTTACTTCAGCTAATTAAGATCAATAAACCTATTCTAAGGTATATCATATGATTCATACCATCTCAATTATTAGTTTTAAATAATCAAAGTGATGGGTAGTTTCACCAAAATAAGCAAACAAAACCTCATTTAGGATAAATACATGTTAATTATCCTAATTAATAACAAAAATGTCACTATATAGTCTAATAAATAATAGAAGAGTCAAGTAAAAGTTATGATTTTTCTCAATTAATTTGGGTTTGGGTAGTTGTAGGAGTACAAATTTATCTGGTTGAGTTTAGAGGCACATGGTGTAAGAAAATGATAGGTAAGAATTGGGTAGTGATGAATATTACATTTCTTGTCAAAAATCTGTTTGGTTGGACCCAAACACAAGAAAAATAAATGCCTTGTATAGCTAGTCTTAAGGACAATCAATTTTAATTACTTTGCTTTCTTGCTTTGTACAATTGTTTCAGCCTGCCATAGCAAGGGATGCCTTTGCACATGATTTGTGGGGTATAACATGTTTGTCATAATCCTATTCTTGTACAAATTTTCCAATGAAGATAGAGAGGTTTTGTTTTCAAAATTAATGTTTGTTTACGATTAGTTACAAGTTATCAGCTAATGTAGTTAATATTCTACAAGATTGATGGTGAAGACATACTTTTATGTGAGGAAGTGTCTAAGGCCGTACTTGTTTCGTAGGTGTAGGTAGGCTAACGTCATATTATAATTGTTGAAAGATTCAAAATTCAATATTGAAGTAATTTTGCTTTAATTTTGGTCTCTAATGTGTTTGTATCACATGCTTTACATGAGTGAAGAATGTGTAGTATGGCGTACACAAGCTGAATTGGGATGAAGTCTAGTAAAGTTCAGATTGGCTTAAGTATGAATTTGTGGGGCTCAGGGGCGAAGGCACACCGGGGGCCGGCGGAGGCCCGGCCCCCCTTGTCGAGAATGTGATCCTTTGTACTTTTGGTTTCGGCCCCTCTTACTAATAAATTATATAATTTAAAGAGTACATAATTGTAATAAAAATTACTATAGGTCAATGAATAAAGTAACATATTTGTAATTTAAAGTAAAAGATCAAACCCAAATTTGAACTATTATTTTTTAGTAGGCTAATAAATTTAATTTACACAAATTCTCATATGAGACGGTCTCTCGGTGAGACCAATTTAATTTCCTTGGCCTAATGTACATTTATTTTTAAAGTGATGACTTTTTAGTTTTAAAGTTACACTTAAAATTAACCTTAAAGTGATAACTCAAAGTGACATTAGACAAATGGCCGGGCTTACCTGTATAGTCGTATCCTGGTGAGACGGTCTCATATAAGACAGGTTGATTTAATTTATTTTATAAAGTCATTACTATCTATCTTTCATAATTTACATTCATCATTTTTAGTGTGTGTCTTTATATTTTTGTTATCTTAATTTTAATAATAATTTTTTTTTTGGAGACTAAAAAGACAAATACATGAAGTCACAAACACTTAGTTTCTTTTTCAAAAGGGTAATTATAGGGAAGCTTCAACTCTCTTTGTCAAATATAATTTTTGCTATGATTCAAGTTAATTATATCTATACAATTCAAATTTTCATAGTTTAACTAGTTTATATATAATAAATAACTTGCTAGTATATCGACAATTCGGCCCCCTCTAACCGTAAATCCTGGCTTCGCCCCTGGTGGGGCTTTAATTATATTTCAAGCTTGATGATGTTCACGTTAGAAATGCTCTATGATTTATGTATATTTATTTAAATAGAGTATGCTATAAAGAAGTTAATATATTATAACAATTTTTAGAAAAATTATTATGTTTTGCTAGAAGCTTAAGAGTACCTAGTTTTTATATGTAGCGAAAATGTTTCTATGTGATTTCACTAAATTTATGTATTTATAATAAAAAATCTCATTAAATTTGTGTATTTATACAAAAAGTCCACTAGTGATCATGGGCTTGTCCACATAAGCCCATAACGATTGTCACAATATGCATCCTATTGGTTCAAGTAAAACCCATGGACCTCTAATGAGATAATTGGCCCATGGTTCAAGTGGTGACTTGGATTAGTAGTGTTTATTAAAGAAAAATAAATAAACTTCCGTCCTTAGCATTTTCTCCCTTGAACCAAAAAAAAAAAACACAAATTCTTATTTGAGATCGTCTTTTATAAAGATGGCTTTTAAAAGCTCAGTCCAATCTAAAAACATATATATTGTTACAACTCTAAATACAGGTTTGAGCTGGACTTTTAAGAGTCGTCTTTACAAAAAATGGTCTCTCAAAAGAAGACCCGAAAAACACAAATTCCATATAAAGTAATTAAATAAAAACCCAAAGGAACAAAGCAGTAGAGTAGAGATTATGAACAAAGCTCTTATCATGTCCCTTTTATTTTAATTACAAAGTAGTTTTAAAAAGGTGAGGGTTAGAGAAAATTTTTCTCAAATCATTCCTAAAAAGTGATAATTACTCTGCAACTGAAATAATTTTTTCTTTATTCCTCAAATTTTTCCTAAAAAGTGATAATTACTCTGCAACTAAAATAATTTTTTCTTTGATCCTATCTTATTTCATTTACTCCATAAAAAATAATGAAATATGCACCATGATCATCATAGTCAAATGTCAAGTATACATATTTGCTCCTATCTCACTTCAGTTCATAATTAAATCATGTACTTAATCATACTCACCTAAATATTAGATTATAAACATCATAGATAGATACCTAAATTTCTCTACAACACCTGTTATTATAGCTACAAAGAACCAATGTGCCCAAACCCCAGACCATTACACATTTTAACTTATAGTCGCGCACTAATTGTAGTAATCTTGGGTTAGCACGTGTTCTGACAACTAGTTAAAATATAAACATGTGTATATGACATAAGTATATTGATAGCTCACTTGTAGGCGATCCCATAAAGATGAGGATTTACGAACAAGAAGCTCGAAACGTAAGTTGTGCTGCTATCTACTGAAGAAAATCCAGCTTGAGAAATGTAGCTCCCTGTTTCTCTTGTCAGATGACAACCATCAGCAAGTAGCTGCTGTAATGGGTTAAGAACGGTCTGCAATAACCTCAGAGAGGTTCCATCTGTAAAATTGAAATCAGAATAAGGTTGTTGTCAAGGAACCAACTCAACCAAAAGCTAAAGCTGATGGTTGAGATATTAGGATATGTTATAATACTGTAACACGTCTCCTCACACGAAAGCCATTTGGGCTAGACGTGTGGTGTAGCACAAGCCCTCCTCATAACTGAAGCTAAATATTCTGTTTTAAATGAGAGATGATTGAGATTCGAACCCGTGATTTCTTGTTATGCTGGAGTCTGATACCATGTCAAGGAACCAATCCAACCAAAAGCTTAAGCGGATGGTTGAGGTCTCAGGAATTGTAATATACTTACAATTGTATTCTATGAAACCATATGAACATGCTGATTAGTCTAGGAGAAATGTTTGGACTACCATTTGCCGCTACATGCTCCACAAACATGTAAAGACCACCTGGTTTAAGCACCCTCTTTACCTCTGTAAAAACGAAAAAGTAAATTTCAATATGGTTTCTAATATTGTAGAATGATGATACTGTCGATAGATCAATAACTCAACCAAAAGTTTAAACTGATAATTTAAGCACCAGAAATTTGAAAGTGTGGATGCAACGCAAAGTACCTTGAAGAGTCCGGTTGACATCATTGACAGAGCATAATACTAGTGTTCCAACGACAGCATCAACAGAAGCATCATCCAACGGCAAGGCCTCTCCTACCTGAAAAAACATCGGCTTTGGTCTAATAATCCAAACATCATTTATAAACTCGTGGGTAAATCGTGAAACTAGTGTATGTCGTCAAATCAAAGCTTACTGCTTGCAGGAACTTGAAATTTTCTGGTGGAAGGCCTGCACTTGCCGCGGCTCCTCTAGCATACTTCTCCATTTTAGTGTTGGGATCAATTTCGTAGACCATTGATGCATGAGTGGCATAGTATATAAGGTTAGGACCTGTCCCAATGCCGATTTCCAATACTTCTTTCGCTTGTTGTCGCTTCAACTCTTCGAAGAGTTGAGACTTGTAACCTGCAATCTTAGCAATAACAAAGACGGAAAATGAGTAAGCAAACAGCAGTTACGCAACCAAATACATATAAATATGAATATGTACCTCAGCCTCATATTCATTCATGCTATTGTTCAAAACTGATGCGTAGAACTCTTCGTACCAATCTGATCTTGGCGGATGAATTTTCTTCAACATTTCCTGTGTATAATAAACAGAAATATGCAAAAAAAAATTTTATACTTAGATAAACAATCACATACACAGGGCCGACCCTATAAGGGAGCAAGAGGGCTTGTGCCTTGGGCCCATCGAAAATATTAGCAAATCAATGCTTTATTAGTTAATAGTTAGGAGCCTATAATTAATGTTTCGCCCCGGGCCTCTCAAATCTCAGGCTCGGTTCTCCACATACCACTACCAGTAGAATATTTGAAGAAAGCCTTTGGATTATTCAACTATTGAAGACTAATATCTAGACTATATATGGAATTTGCAATACATACAACTGTCTTTCTACCATTATAAGCCTGGGAAGATCACATATTTTAGCATGGTAGAGTAAATAACGTATTTTGGAGCTTCAACTATAAGGTTAAGCATCATCTTGGGGCATCAATTATTACGCTTAAATTTATGGTTGAAACTGCGGGATATGTTATATACTTTGCAAAGACTTTTTCTTTGATCTAAGACAATGTAACATAATTTGACAGCTAATTTGCTTTTTGAATTTATGATTCACTCAAAATTATTGAAAAATAGCTCAAAATTTATCATAATTACTATTTACGGTTCGTGATATGTGGGAAAATGAGCGAATCGATATAAGATACAAAATTGTTCTCAACATAATTATTCTCTTTGATTTTTTAGCAGATATATAACAGATATAAAAACCATTAAAGCTGCTGGAAGCAGAATTTAGAGTTTCACATCATTTCTGCTTCTCACTATCTTGAAAGACTTGAAAAATCTCATCATCATCAACCCAATATCCCGCTCGAAAACAGGGTTTGGGTGAGGGAATACGCGGACAATCCATACCCGTATTCCCTTGGGGGATTACTAGAGAAAAACGGTCAATTTTACCCCAGAAAAAGACTTGAAAAATCTATTTCAGAAAATATGAAAAATTCACTTATCACAAATAGTCCTTACTTTCCTATCAACACAAAAGATTGCATATTCAAATAGTCCTTACTTTCCTATCAGATTTTGTTAAACTTCAATAAACACTAAAAACGGCTTGCCGAGCCTTTACCATTCAACCCAAATATATAGCCATACAACATTAACCTAACTTACCAAAAAAACTCCAAACAAGATATTTACAAAATATTCACTAATATTCACCAAAATATATTCGTAATATTGAGTTATCCTAATATTCTCTAAAATATACTCACAATAGAGATATCCTAATATTCACCAAAATATATAATCTCACAATATAAAGATATCCTAACACAACTAGAGTAATCTGTTATCTAAACATGTTTGGCTAGCTGATAATCTGATAGATATGAACAAGTGGAAGCGCTAATATGGGTCATCGGATCGATTTCAAATCAAGTCTTTTATATTAATTTCTAACACCTTCATGAACAAGTACAAACATTTGAATTTCATAAAGCATAAATTAGAATGTATTCCTTACAACAACAAAATTTCTAGTTAGACTGGCACAAGTGTTCTACAATGAAGCCCAATTAGTTAAATAGAGATAGAAAAATACCATGGCAGATGAAGTGGGTTCCAAGGCAAAAGAGGGGAGACAAGTCTGAAGCACAGCGCCTGCAATTGCCTCCATTAAATGTCTTCTTCCACATTTGCACAATCCTAATGATTCTGAAATTATCGGTTTCTGGGTGCTTTTTCTTATTTGGGGATCAATTAAATTGAATACGTTATCTTTGGTACTTTTAGCAGATGATTTGATCTGATTTGTGGGGGAGTTGATATGGTTTGGGATATTGGAGTTGAGTAATACAGTTGATTGGACCATTTTCTGATAATATTGAACAGATTAAGAGGACTAATTTCTGAGGAATTTAGGTTGAAGAACCCTACAAAATTGGTCGTCCAAAAAAAAGTGTAGCGATGGAAGCTTTCTCTCAATCTATCAGAGCCAGGTTTCGATCCTGGGACCTGTGGGTTATGGGCCCACCACGCTTCCGCTGCGCTACTCTGATTTATTGATAAAAGAGTTTATTTTTTTATTTTTATACAATATTTGATAAACTTTAAAGTTTACCGTGTTTGTGGAAATCAATAAAGAAACCAGTCGTGGGAATAAAACGGTAATTAATAATCAAGAAATAGAAAAAAAAAATACAAAATAGGATTTTTTTTTATATTGGTTTATGTAACATTACACATATTATTGTCATAAATATAAACTTTATAGTTATTTAAAAAGTTATTATTTGTTATTTAGAGATGTTTCATTTGTTATTCCCAAAAAAATCTTTATATTTTTATTATAAATTTTGGACAAAAATAACTTTGTTCATCTTTACTTTAATATTTTAATGATATTATTGGTCCTCACATATTTTCCACTAGATTTTTAACATTTTTATATTTTATCGTTTCCACGTATTTTCTATTAACTCTAGAAAAATATTTTTTTATTCGTTGTGATCCCCAAAATTTTCCACTAACCGTCTTGTAATATTTCACAAATAAAATAATATATATTTTTATTTTTTATATATTTTTAATAATATATTTTTATATTTTTATTTTTTTAATTTTTTTTAATATTTTTATATTATGATCTTCACTTTTCTTCTATCAAATTTATTATTTAATAAAATAATATATTCACTATCTAAAAGATTCTATTTTTCTTAATTTTCGTGTATAAAAACTTCATTAAAAATATAAAAGAAGTAGATTTTTAGTTACAAACTCGTGATCACTTAACTTAGCTTTAATAAGCGTAAAATAGTTGGGAAAACCCAAACCAATTGAAATCGAAATTGAAATTAAAAACCACCCGTAACATACAAAGTAGGCAGCTCAAAATCTATGAAGATTTGCTAGGTAAATACCGGTGATTTACAAATTGGTAAATTACATGTAGGTGGCAAATATTTATTAGTTTATGACTAATAATTTTGTTTTTTTTTTGTTTTGATTATTTTATTAATTTTCCTTTGTCCTGCATACAAACGTAATAACAGTACTCCTATTAATCTTAAAATCTGTTATAGAATATAGATTTAAAATGAAACCATACCACCAAATCTGTTATGGATCAGTTAAGCAATACCAATCCCACTAATTATTTCCTAGCAAACCCATTAAACCCAATCCCTCTTGTCACCTATTCTTGGACTCATCTCAATTCTCACAAATATAAATTAAAATCCATTTGCAATTCATTCTCTTCATCAAGCACCAAATTAAATTCTCTTTATAGTCCTACCAAAAGAGCTTCTCGTTGTGTAAAAATGTCGAAAGCGGGACTTGAAGCTGGTGTAGCCTCGAAGGCTACAACAGGTGCTAATCGAGGAATTTCCATCCTCGATTTTATCTTTAGGATCGTTGCTGGTGCTGCTACCCTAGGTAGCGCGATTGCCATGGGAACTACGAATGAAACTCTTCCTTTTTTTACTCAGTTTATTCGATTTAGAGCTGAATATGATGACCTTCCAACTTTCACGTAAGATTTTTTTCTCCCCATTTTGCTATCATAATGATAGTATTTAACCCATCATGATGCTATATATCATCATCTATCTGCTTTTTGAACGCTATTTATTTTAATCTGTTTATAAAGGTTCTTTGTGGTGGCAAACGCAATAATAACGGGCTACTTGGTGCTTTCTCTTGCAATCTCTATTTTCCACATTGTTCGTAGTGCAGCAAAGGGCACCAGGATTTTGTTAGTCATTCTTGACACGGTATTATATAACTCATCCTTCAAATTGTTTATTGAGATTTGATTGGATAATACTTAGTATAATACCAAATTTAATATTTCTGAAAATTATGGGTTGACTTAATTAAAATAAAAAAATTTCATGTCTATTCTTGTGATAAGAGTTTAATTTTCACCACATAAAGGTATATGTTTAATGTATGCAAAATTTATCACATAATTTTTTTATAATAAGTTAGACATATAACTTCCTACAAAAATAATACAAAAATTTATTAAATGTCATAATATTCGGACTAAATGATGCTTATATGAAATCTATATGGAAAATCGATAACATTAATTAATATACATATCAATATACAATTATATTTATATGTACCCAAAAAACAACCACTTGCTTATTTTACTCTAATTTAATGTTGTTTTTGATGTTTTATGGGTCCTAGCCGAAATGAAAAGAACTTACCCTTTGTATAGTAGATCGATTTCACTCAATAATGGATGTTTGGCAAAAGCATAATTGTAATTTTACAAGCGGGTTTCTAAGTCCTACATGTAAACATTACTGAATTGAGGTGTTGGACCCCCCTTTATAGTTTTGAACCCTAGACAAATGTCTACCTTGCTTAGGATAAGCAACAACCCTGCTCCGAACACGACCCTATATTCATTTCGTAGACTTTTTTAATTGGTATTTTAACATATAAAAGTTAAAATTGCATATAAATTAATTGAAAATTTGGTATTGGTGGTACACAAATAGGCTGCATTGGGTCTATTAACAGCAGCAGCATCAGCATCAGCAGCAATAGTATACTTAGCACACAAAGGCAATGCCTCAGCCAATTGGTTTGCAATTTGTCAGCAATACAACAGTTTTTGTGAGCGTATTTCAGGCTCTTTGATCGGCTCTTTTGTAGCAATTGTGTTGTTCGTATTACTTATCCTATTGTCTGCAATTGCTATCTCTCGTCGTCACTGAATGTTTAGTACATGTTTCAACTATCAACACCTTAAAAAATATAGTCTTTTACTTGTATTTGTGTGTTTTAGTTTTCCTTTTTCTGTTTCCTATTTGAGATTGTAATCTAATTGTGAATGTATATTGATCAATATTAAGATGATTGAGTATATATGGATTATAAACATTAGTTTAAACTTAAATTACGACTATCAGTTTAAACTTTTGGTGAAGTCGATTCTTTGGTATGTTATCCGGAGCAGGGTCATTTCTGACCATAATCAAGGTATGCATTTACCTGAGGCCCAGAGTTAGAAAAAACTCTAGAAATAGAATATGCTAGTTAATGGACGTACAATCGTACACACTTAAAAATTTTCAATTTATGAGTTGTTCTTTTATCATTTAAGAATTATATGATACAACTATATTTTTAAAGCTAATTATAATATATAGGGTCCATTTTTGATATTTTCCAAACACCTGCTAAAATTAAGTTCAAAATTGACCCTCCTTAGAAAATGTCACAAAAGCGGTGGCCATGTTGAGATTAAAATTATTATGAAACAAAAAAGGAAAATTTGGCAAGAATAATCTCAACTATCATCCATTGGCCAGAATTAATCCCAACTATTGATTATTTTTAAATAATCCTAACTATTGATAAAGTTTGCTGAAAACAGTCCCATTTGTGTTTTAACCGGCTGTAGTAAGTTTAGTTAAGTAATTTTTTTACCTTTTTTTTTAAGTTTCCTTTATCAAATTAGGTAAAATTACTTAATTTAACCTGCTACAGCCGGTTGAAAACCAAATGGGACTGTTTTCAGCAAACGTTATCAATAATTAAGATTATTAAAAAATAATCAATAGTTTGGATAATTTCTGGCCAACGGGTGATAGTTGAGATTATTCTTGGCAAATTTTCTAACAAAAAATTGACAAGTAAATTTGTACTCAAATTTATACTCCTAAACCCTAATTTTAAAATTACACTCTAAGCTACTAAATCACGTCTTGTCATTCTTCATATTTTGGTTTTAGCGACGACTTCAAAATTTTCAAGGGACTTATTCCCTTCACGCCCCATAAAAAATCTATGAAGGGATGAAAAGTTACACGTTTGAATTTCATTTATCGCTCATTTCAAATGAAATATTAAGTACTAGTATTTGAAAGCCATGTCATCATCCAATCCAGCCTAAAAAGCTCTAATGTAAAAAGCATGACACAATCTATATTATATTATAAGACTATAATGTTTTTTTAGCTTAAACTTTTAATAGAGCAGATTGAGTATGTAAAATACATAGAAGTTGAATCAAGAAAAAAGATATGGAACATGAATGTTTAACATTACAGCAGTGATTGTATGTACTGAACTAAAAACAATAAAAGGAACGGAAGAGCAGAAACAGAGTACTCTGTTTTTAATGACAGAGCTTATACTAGGAATGACAACAGACTGTCTATTGATTTCAATGTCTTCTCATAGAACAGATATGACTCGTATACTTTTGGTGTTCGAACATAATAATCAAACTGCATATCAAACAACAACATTAGCGTTAACAAACTAACATAAAAGATGTTAGAATTTAGAAAATGGGCATAGATTGTCGCACATTAATAAGTCTTAATAAAGCTCATTACTGAAAGTCTAAAACCAATCAATCCATCTCCTAAGAGACTGTCTCTCTAAGAAACGTCTCTTAAGCCCAATTCATTAAGACTTAATGCCTAATTATAGTTTTATAATGCCTATTTTCATTATCCTTAATGTCTACTTACAGTATCCTTAAGTGCCTACTTACAGTATCCTTAATACCTACTTATCGTATCCTTAATGTCTACTTACAATATCCTTAATGTCTATCAAATAAGTATACAGTTTTACAATTTCTTGAGTGACTACTTATAATATCCTTAATGTCCACCGAGTAACTTAGTCTAAATTTTTTTATGAACCGACTTAACAAGAAATGGTTTTTCACAAAAATTGGTAAAAATTAATTGACAAAAATTAGACAATTGACATATGAATAGCAAATAATCACTTTAACATGAGTAAAGATGCAAGATAAATCAAAATACTACTACAAACAAATAACTTTATAAAAAGCATGAGTTCAATTTCAATGTTTCATCTTTATTCATTAATTAAAAATCACTTTTCCACTAATCTAATATTGTCCTATTAACATCAAAACTAAAAAAAAAAAAACTATAAATCAAGATTTAATTTTTTTCAATTTTTTAATTTTTGATTTTAATTTTTAAAATAATTTACCCTTTAATATGGGCAAGTCCAATATTTATCTTTTAAAAAAAACAATTTTTCATTTACTTAATTAATTTTTTTTAAAAAAATAATATTAAGTAGACAGCTTGTATGACGCGGAAATTAATCATAAAATGCCAACAATAAACTTAAAAAAAATTGACTTTTATTTTTTCTATAATAATTAGAAGGTTTAATGATTACCTCAGCCATATTATCAACCAATTCATTAGCAACATTAACATAATCATCTTGCCTTCCAAGAGGAACCATAGCCAAAGCACTCTTCATATCTTGTTTCAAATAAGCTTGTTTAAGCCTAATATAAAATATAACATACCGCCAAGACATAGTCTCTAACATATGTCTTAGACTATGAAGTCCTTCCGCAGTGTTCTTAATCCTAGCCACAGCTTCTTCCGGTGATAAACCCGGCTCGAAAAATCGTTCCCATATAAATGAACGTTTTCCCCATTTGAGCTCTTCCGCTTGTGCTTTCAAAGGCGAGTTTGCTACATTTATACCGATTCCTCCAAGCAATGTTGACGTCAAAAAATTTCGTCGATTTGAATTTTTGTCGTTAAAAGTCGATAATTGAATCGTCGAGGTTTTATGAGGATGTTTAGGGTTGTAATGGGAGGATGTTTTGATCTTGGTTTGGAGTAATGAAATGGTGGGATTGAGAATGGTGGCCATGGTTTGGTGTGTGTGTGTTAGGAGTTCATTTTAGGGTGTAGTATTTGTGTTGTTTAGATAAGGGCATGTTTTAGAACTGACCGTTTTTGTTGCCCGTTCGTGTAATTTGGACCTATGATATTGAGGACGTGGCATATTCTATCCATTCAAATTTTGGGCTTTTGTTTTTGTGTTTCATAATCTTTGGGTTTTATGTTTAATGGCCCGTGGGCTGTGGCCCGATTTTATTAGACACTTTACATGTGTAGCCAAAGTTCTTCTTTCACGAATTCTAACTACAACTCTACAAGGGTGAGCAATGACTCTTTATTGAAGTCGTCTTATCGTGAGACGATTTCAATAACGGCAGTTCAAACTGTTAAATAAATGGAAAATTAGATATATGGGCGGTTCTTAGTTTAACCTGGGTAGCCGACTGTCTAGGGCCCCTCGAAATAAGGGGCCTTAAATATTAAACAATTCTATTCAAGGCCAGTCTCGAGCAACACTTTTTAAGTGATTTGTTTGTAAACTTTTTTTATATTTAAAGTAATATAATAATGCAATAAAATTTGTCTTGAATTATTTTTCTTGAAGTGGAAATTTTTTTTATCTATTAATATAATAAAGGGCCTCATTTTAAAAGACATCACAAAAATGAATAGGGCTTCTAATGTCATCGCTCCGCCCCTGATTAGATCATTTAAACTGTTGTAGATACTTCACATGTGAGACAAGATCCCACATCGATAAAAAAGTGGGTTGTAGACTTGCATATATGCTTGGTGAGCTAATCCTCCTATTGCCATATGGTTTTGGGAAATAATGAACCTCACCGAGTGTATGTGCAAGTCAACGCTCTTAACCCGTGGGTTTGTGGGCCCGAGCCCACGGGTGTCCCGTGTCCCCACGAGTGGGCCACGGTGAGATTATGTGACGAATTGTCACGGCCTAATATGGTATCAGAGCCGAAGGTGGTTCCTGGTACGATGTGGCTCACATGTGAGGGGGAGTGTTGGAGATACTTCACATGTGAGACAAGATCCCACATCGATAAAAAAGTGGGTTGTAGACTTGCATATATACTTGGTGAGCTAATCCTCCTATTGCCATATGGTTTTGGGAAATAATGAACCTCACCGAGTGTATGTGCAAGTCAACGCTCTTAACCCGTGGGTTTGTGGGCCCGAGCCCACGGGTGTCCCGTGTCCCCACGAGTGGGCCACGGTGAGATTATGTGACGAATTGTCACGGCCTAATATAAACTATGTACCTGGTTTATATATTAGAATAATACTCCCATCGTTAATGAATTTCCATAAAGAAAGTTCACGGGAATTAAGAAAAATAAAATCTCTTTAAAAGTATATATATTATTTTATTGAATAGTGGGGATCATAAACATTAAAAAATATTACTAAAAGGTCAGTTGAAAAAATATAAAAACCACAATTAATAAAAAATTATTTTATAAACAAAAGGAATAGAAATTGTTAAAAAGAATTTAGTTGAACATATGTGGTGACCATAACATTATTAAAATATTAAAATGAAGATGAATAAGATTATTATTGTCTAAAATTTATAATATAAATAGAAAAATACTTTATATTAATAACAAAAAATACCCAAAATGACAAATATAATCTTCTTTAACGAACGAAGGGAGTAACTCATATATAAATATATCAAAAAATAGATATAGTTAAGGCTACTTAAAATATGAAGAGTCCCTCCTTTTGCTATAGAGCGTGTTATAGTGGAGCCCATAGGTTGGCTCGTTGGGCCGTGAGTGGCGTTGTTGATAGGGTTTGGGCCGATTGTCCTGTTTGGCTTAGTGACATTTTGTACTCTGATATTTTTTCTTCTTAATCTAAGCCACCCTTTCGTTTCAAAAAAAAAAAATATGAAGAGTCCCGCGACTGTTTTAAATAATATGCTCATTCAGAGTCATGCTGCTGTTAAAGGATTAACAATAAAATAATAACTTCAAATTTGCACTTATTTGAAGCTGATAAAGGAAGTCATACCAATATTAATTAAAATTAAAATTATAAAATTACGAATTGAAAATTAAGCAATATAATATAATTGGTCCAAACTAAAAATGTGAACATCCTTGATGAATATGCTGTTCAAGATCACCGAATATCATTGTTTTTACCGGAAAAGTGACGTGTTAAATAATTAATGACTTAAAAAACATTTGATAAATTACTAGCCTTTTTCTATTACTTTGTTCTTTGTTGTAAATGGATATTAATTATTATTCTAACGGCCCGTTCGGTAGGTGGTAATAAACCGCGGTAATGGGAATGAAAAATTAGTGTAATTTTGATTGAAAAATCTTGTAGCTATCTTGATGGTCATGCTTGACAACCTTCAATCATCTTATTTTGTTCATAAAATCATTCCAATGCATTACCAATGGGAGATGTGGTATTAGGTGGTAATGGAAATTTGTGAACAAAAAAAACTTTTTTGTGATCAAAGTTTCATTACCATAGGAATGACATGAAAGTTTTGATTAAATTTTACACTATAAATCATTCCCATTACCACCATTTAATACCAATAACCAAACGGGCCGTAATTATATTTGATGAGTTTGGGCTTTTTACAGATCAACACAAGACGAGACTTAATTGAACATAAACCTGAATGAATTTCATCTTAAAATCAATTGGCATTAGTTTAAGTAGTTCATCAATTACATATGTTAGTTGTTAATTAACTTCCCTCTAATTTTAAGGTGAGATTACATTTAGATTTTTTCCAACACTCTCCTTCACTGTAAACCCATTTCCTTAATTCGGCTGGAATGTAATTCTTTTCGAATCCATATATAGGATGTTTTTTAATGGAAGCTAAGGCCAATTTTGTTTTGTTTCTAGTGATTTGAAACTGTCAATACTAATACCATGATAAATTTGTGCTTGTACACACGACCCACACAAATTAATAGTCGATTGGACACAAACAAGATGAGTTTCCATCGCCTAAAATCAATTGGTATTAGAAGGAGTAGCCCATCAAGTATATATATCAATCAACCTCTCTAATTTTTCAATATGCGAACACACATAAACTATTTTCCAAATAATGTTGGAACAAAGATTTGTTGCTAATTATTGGGAATCATAATATATTATTTGAAGATGTTTAAATTACCACATGAAAATAAAAATCATCGTCATAATAGTTTTGTGTAAGTACCTGAAATAAAGAAAATATTGAGTATTGGTAATATTAATTACTAGTATAGAAACTCGTGCAATGCACGAGTATAAAATAAATAAAATATAATTTCACATAATAATGCAAGTATATATTATTGTGATTAAATTTATCGAATACATGACTTTTTTAACGCATATATTAAATGATCATTTTTTAAAAAATTATTATCAAATATATCACTTTTCATGTAATCAATTATCTTTCACTTCAATAATTCCATTTGTCAAGGCTCCCTAAGGATGACACTTGTTATTTTCCAGCATTTTTATTAATATGTATGATATGATATGATTCAATAATTCCATTTGTCAAGTCTCCCTAAGGATGACACTTGTCATTTTCCAGCATTTTTATTAATATGTATGATATGATATGATTCAATAATTCCATTTGTCAAGGCTCCCTAAGGATGACACTTGTCATTTTCCAGCATTTTTATTATTATGTATGATATGATATGATATGATAAACACTCAGAACAAATAATGAATTAAGATCACATATATAATATTTTTTCGAGAATAGGGTTTTATTCCAATTGTTTTTCAGATAAGATATAAATTCAATTTTCTTGTTCTCTCCCCTAGCCTTTCCGTTCCTTCCACCTGTATATCATATCATATATTATACAGTATATACTTAAAAAATTTTCTTCCAAACAGACTTTTAAATTATATATGGTGTTTTAGCTATTTAATTTGTTTCCACACTTAGTTTGTATATTATATATGTTCAGAGTTTACTATCTAAAAATATAAGTAAAACAGATATAGTTTTAAATTATGGGATTGCACCGGCCAGGACACGTTTCCTTGATTGAATAGTTCATTTCCAGCCCTATAGAGTTTTTTTTTTTTTTTTTTTTTTTTTTTTAGCCTTATAGAGTTTTATTTTACTAGTTATTGAGCCTATAAATAGAGTGGGAGGTACTAGGGAGTTCCTCACACCAAAACACTCATACACACAAATTTAAATATTAATTCAAGCTAGCATTATCAATTTATTAGGTAATTTTCGTTTTTTATTTCTATTTGTAATCCTATAGTTTTGTGCACTAATTAACTTGATGCATCATGCATGTATATTGAATTTTAAAAATTGTTGCATAGAGAGATATAATTAAATGAAATAATGCGCGCTATAGTGTTTTACTAGTTTTTGTTGTGTTTATGACGTGCCCTAGAAGATCTCATTGGGTGCCGCAATCTTCTTATTTTCTTTAATAAGGATATAGTTTCCTTCAATCCACTAACCCTAATTATAATATTTTTTTTAGTTGAATATACTAAATATGACGATTTTAATGATCTTAGATTGTAGAATTGAATTGAATAATTAAGGAAATTAGGACTTTCTTTTACTTGGGTTAGACTAGAAAATTCCCACAAGCAAGAGGCCAAGAGTGATAGGGAAATAATAAAATATTCTTGTATGTGGTGAAAATTAGACTCTTGTCACAAAGCTAATCAATTTACCTTCAGTTTAATAATTTATTTTAAGGCTAAGCATAAGCTTTTGAAAAACATGTAAAATCAACGAATTTAAAAATTTAAAAATCATTGTACATTTTTACTCTGCTGATTACAATATATTTCTTTAGTGACAGAAAAATGGCCTCTTCATCAGCAATCAGTGATAACCACAGGACAGCTCTAAATAATCTAAAGGCAGAATTAGGATCTGAAGCTGAAAGTAAGCTAGGAGATCATGATGTGATAGCATACAGCGTCAGTGCGAATGCACAACCATCTCAAGCAACAACAAGAGCATGTATGCTCAATAATGGAGTGGGAACAATCACCTTACATGACCATAAAGATTGGTCTGGTAAAGTGTTTGGCTCGTATCCTCCTAATATTCCGATGACTCGTTCGGGTAAGTCAACTCATCGTGGCGTTCCTCCAAAAGATGCAAAGGGTTCTATGGGGGCTGTTGTTTATGTTGGCTCCAATGTACAAGGACAAGCTAATAATTGTGCATGGGTCTTGGCCTGGTGGGTCCCTGGCGATGGCTCTTCTAATAAGGTATTTTTTATACTATCGATATACTCTTTTAGTTATTACATAATATTTTATTTGTCCGACCAATATTCTCACTCAAACAAGCATCTTGAGAAATATATTTGGACTTTGGATGTGAGTTTGGGCGAAGCGATATAAAATATGTTTGAAAATTAACCAAATAATATTGCTATCGTGGAGTCTTTAATTTAACCATATTTATTTACTTCGCCCCAGTTAAATCTGTTTATACAATGGTTCCTTTACAGATATACGTGGAAACCGGACCTTGTAGCAAGTATCCAAAGAATGAAATTGACTGGGATTCTATCAAAGACAAGCTGATGAATTCAAAACATGAAAGTCATGACCGTGACGAGGATACAGGAGCTGAGGCATCTGCTGAAATTGATCCAACTGGAAATATTCCTGCATGTGCTGCTGTCTTCGATGTCACCCTTTAAAGAAATAAGAAGTACTAATAATATACGATATTCACTCTGTTCCTTTAAATTTAAAAAAAATATAATAAATGGAGTATGGTATTACATTGTACATTATATAGTAGTGTGCTTGAATATTAACATGCACATCATTACTATATATGGTACAATACCTTATAATATAAATAACTAAATATCTACTCCTTGTATGTTTTTTACTTCTTGAGTGCTTGTGAACTTCTTTTTTTTTTTTCTCTTTCGGAGATGAAAAGTGATTGTAATTTGCAACTCATCCTACATGTATTTTTTTCATACAAAACCATATTGGTGGGATAAATGTTGTGAATTTATGCTATATCCTGAATTAATTATATTCTTGTGTTTTTGATATAATATAAATATATAATATGATTGTAATAACTATTATTACTTAATTTCATATTTTCAAATGGTGATGAATTAAAATGAATTTTGTAGAAAAAATGAGATTATGATGAAAAATAAGTATAAACTGATAAACATTAAACATATCAAGAGATTCCTTGCTATATGAAATTACAAGCAAAACTATGGTAACTTTACATAACCATATCTCACCATTTAATATTTATTATGAAATGGTACGTAATGTCATCGTCATGTACTCATAACTCCCACATATGAAACAAATTGAAGTAAATGAAACAAAACTAAATTGAAGTTTTATAGTTTCCATAAAAAGAAAGACTTTTAATGTCGTTTTATTTCAAGATTCATTTCAAGATTTATCATATTCTTTTTAATTTCTTTGATCTTAATTTCACATAAGTTCTCTTTAATATCGATTGTTTTTTATTTGGTTTTTTATTTTATGTTCTTTAATTTATTTTTCATGTCTAGTATCATTTTTAGGATTTATTTTAATATTTATTCATTGATTCTATGTCTAGTGAGTACAATCCCAATTAAATCATGAATTATTATTATTGTGAAATTGTTCATAACATTGTGGTCTTTTTTTCCTTCTATTTTTTTATTTTTTTCATAAATAATTATTTTGGAAATTTTGGGTCTTTGGTCAATCTGAAGATGGACTTTTGGTTTGGGGGCCAGGGCGGTTGCCCCACCTGCTCTGCCCTTGCTACAGCCCTGCCCAAAATCATATATAATCGGAGGATTAGCTCACTCAATATATATGCAAGTTAAAAAGCCACTATTTTATCAATAGGAAGAAGTTAAGCCAACGACGTAGAAGTAATACTTATTATTATGATTAGCATAATGGAAATGAACGCTAAAACTAAGGTTATAATATTACTATTTTTTTTTTGCAGTTTATAATGAAATACTCCTCTCTTAAATAAATATTATGTGTGCAAAATCTTAAATGACTATTTTAATTTTAAAAGTGTGGGTTCTAATAATCAAAGTTGAGATCTTTTATATTTAGGCTCCTTATTTTATTTTGATTTTTTTGAAAAAATATTTAGGCTCCTTATAGAAGTATAAAACATGTCTTACCGACTACCGTAACGGTCTTAAATAAGAGCTGTTTATTGTAAATAAATTTTAAAAGAATATTTTCAAAATGAAACATGCATATATTACTAGTATATTCAAATTTATTTTGATAAATGGAAAATTAGATAATTCAAACTATGTACCTGGTTTATATATTAGAATAGTAATATATAGTACTTCCTTCTTTCCTTAATTAATGGATTTTTCATAAAGAACGTTCACAAGGAATTAAAAAAAATAGTCTTTTAGAACTACACCTCTCTAAGGACCTGACTAGGGATAGAGCCACATGGCGGCGCCTTATTCACGTCCTAGATTTCTAGACTTGTTTGTTACTGTTTTGTGTCTTTCGTCGTCGCTATTCACTGCCTCTTTTACCTGTATCGTTTATAAATTTATAAATGATCCTTATGTTTGGCTCACGTGGGTGTAAGATGCAGGTTTCGGTTTTTTGCAGCTCTTATCCTTGAAGACTATTATAGAGCCGAAGGACTCTTATGACCGCCCTCTCCTTCTGGGTATGAGACGCCGTCGACCTTCCTTCCCCGGACCCTGACCATTGAGTATCTATGTGTGGGAATACTGGGTATGATGATGATGATGATGATGAGTCTTTTAGAAAGTAGTTATATAATTTTATTGAATAGTGGGGACCATAAACATTAAAAAATATTTTTAAAAGTGTCTGGAAAAAATATGGAGACCACAACTAATAAAATATAGTTTTATAAAGTTTTGAGTGGACCAGAACATTATTATTAATATATTAAAATGAAGGAAAAATTACCAAGAGTAATACAACATTTTGCTTATTTCCCTACAATATAATACCAACTTTTGATTAACCAAGAATAATACCACATTTGAAGGGTGTTTTTCTAGAATATATCTAATATGTTAAAAATCAAACTATAGGAGATTATATGGAAAAATATTTGGTAAATTAGTTAATACAAGTTGATATTATTCATGATTAATCAATAGTTGGTATTATTGTAAATTTGTAGGATAACTAACGAAAGGTTGTACATATTATTCGCCGTAATTTTTCCTTCAAATGAAGATAAACAAGGTATTTTTGTCCAAAATTTGTAATATATATAAATATATATTGAAAGATTCATTATATGATCAACAAAAAAAGTACCCAAAATGAGTAGGAAGTTCTTCAAGTGACAAAAGGAGTAATTCATATATAAACATATCAAAAATAGATATAGCTAAGGTTCCTTAATATATCAAGTGTCCCAATGCAAGCGACTAATTTAATTAATATTCATCAAATTCATTAGTAATGTCCCATTACTTTTTATACAATATTTATTTTTTATTCTTAATTTGTATTGTATTTTATTATTAATAATCTAGTTAAGTGGAATCTTATTTGATTCGTCCCAATACAAGGATTATTATTATCAATTTTTCATAATATTATTATATATGCACAATTAAAAACATTAAGAATTGCATATCTGCAATGTGCATTGAATAGATTGATAGAGTACATAAAACAAATAAAACATTACCAGTGAATTGAAATGAGTATGCTGATTCTGAAACCCTTCCAGCAAATAATATAGGACTAAAAATAAAAGAAAAAGTTCAAATCTGCACATATATGAAGCTGATAAAGGAAGTCATACTTTCTAAATATTGAGAGAAACCAATATTAATTAAAATTAAATTATAAAATTACGAAATTAAAAATTGAGCAATATAATATAATTGGTCCAAGTTAAAAATGTGATCATCCTTGATGAATATGCTAATGTTCAAGACCACCGAATATCATTGTTTTTGTCCGAAAAGTGACATGTTAAATAATTAATGACTTAAAAAACATTTGATGGATTATTAGTCTTTTTCTATTACTTTGTTCTTTGTTGTAGATGGATAAACAATCGTTTACTACGACTTTAATTATTCTAATTATATTTGTTAAATAAATTTGGGCTTTTATACGGATCAACATAAGATGAGAGTTGATTTGACATAAATCTGATGAGTTTCATCATTAAATTAATTGGCATATTAATTTGAGTAGCTCATTAGTTATATATACATATATATAGTTGGTATCGATCTCTACTTCCGACGTGGGAATCACAATTAAATTTTTCCAACACTCTCCCTCACTGTAATTATTGTTAAGCTTATTTTTTTAACTTGGTCGAGAACAATATTCTTTTAGAACCCATAGTATGTTTTTTTATTGTAAGTTAAGACCAATTTTGTTTTGTTTTCAGTGATTTGAAACCGTCAATACTAATAACATGATAAATTTGTGCTTGTACACAAGACCCACACAAATAAATAGTTGACTGGACACAAACACATTGAGTTTCCATCGCCTAAAACCAATCGGTATTATTAATTAGGAGGAGTATCCCATTAAATATATATTAGCCAACCTCTCTAATTTTTCAATGTATGATCACATAAACTATTTTTCAAATAATATTGAGACAAAGATTTGTGCCTAATTATAGGGATCGGAATCATAATATATAATTTGAAGATGTTTAAATTAATTACTATAGGAAAATGAATTTCATCCTCATAATAGTTTTGTATAAGTAATACCTAAAATAAAGAAAATATTGAGTATTGGTAACATTGATTAGGGAAAAGTGTTAAAAATACCTAATAATTTTTTTTTCAAAAACTACCTAATGAAAAAAGTTTTATCAAAAAATAGCTAATAGAATGTGTTCTTTTCTAAAGAGTACAAATTAATGTTTTCATTCCTTCAATTGACCGTCAAATATAACGCTTGACTTGTCAAAATCAAAAATGTTTCTTCCTCATTATCAATTTCTTTTCCAGTTCAATTTCCTCAATGTCTTCTTGCTCTACTTTTTACTCAACATCCAAGTTAAATTTGAAAAGAAATTAAAGAAGAGGAAGAAAAATTTTCGATTTTGATCAGTCAACCGTTATATTTAACGGTGAATTGAAGAAAAGTGTCACTTTGTATTCTTCGGAAAAGAAAAAATTTTGTTAGGTATTTTTTGGCAAAATTTTTTTAATTAGGTGCTTTTTTGAAATTTTTTTTGCATCAGATACTTTTTTGACAACTTTCCCTTAATATTATGTTTTTTTTCTTGAAGATTCACAACATATAACAAATTAAGATCACATATATAATCCTTTTTCGAGAATAGGGTTTTATTTCTATTAAAATACATAGCATTTTTCTAGATAAGATTAATTATTAATTTAATTTTCTTATTCTCTCCCGTAGCATTTCCCTTTCTTCTATACTTAAAAAAATTTCTTCCAAACATAGTTTTAAATTATATATGGTATTTTAGGTATTTAATTTGTTTCCACACTTAGTTTGTATATTATATATTTTTAGAGTTTACTATCTAAAAATATAAGTAAAACAGATATAGTTTTAAATTATGGGGTTGCACCGGCCAGGACACGTTTCCTGGATTGAATAGTTCATTTCCAGCCCTATAGAGTTTTTTTTTTATTTTTTTTAAATTTTTTTTAGCCCTATAGAGTTTTATTTTACTAGTTATTGAGCCTATAAATAGAGTGGGAGGTACTAGGGAGTTGCTCACACCAAAACATTCAAACACACAAATTCAAATATTAATTCAAGCTAGCATTATCAATTTATTAGGTAATTTTCGTTTTTATTTCTGTTTGTAATCCTATAGTTTTGTGCACTAATTAACTTGATGCATCATGCATGTATATTGAATTTTAAAAATTGTTGCATGGAGAGATATAATTAAAATAAATAATGCTATAGTCTTTTTCAAGTTTAATTTGTTGTTTTATGGCCTGCCCTAGAAGGTTTCACTAGTTGAAATAAGGGTATGGTTTGTCATTTTCCATCTTTTCACTGACCCTGATCATAATATTTTTTGAGCGGAATATACTAAATACGACGATAATAATGATCCTAGATTTTATCAATGAATAATTAACATTATAGGTCGCTTTGAGCTCGTGCACCACACAAAACCTTGAATAAATAATGAATTTAGGTTTTCTTTGATATGGGGTAGACTAGAAAATACCCACCACAAGCAAGGGGCTAAGAGGAAGACGAAATAATTGAATATTTTTGTGGGTGGTGAGAATCAAACTCTTGTCATAAGGCTAATTCCCGATTCTTGTGCTTAAAACACTAATACACATTAGTTAACATTAATTTGTCTTCAGTTTAATAGATTATTTATAAGGCCAAGCCTAAGCTTTTAAAAAACATGTAAAATCAACGTACACAAATATACATATTTAAAAATTATTGTGCATTTTTACTCTGCTGATTACAATATATATACTTCTTTTGTAATAGAAAAATGGCCTCTTCATCAGCAATCAGTGATAACCACAGGGAAGCTCTAGACAAGCTAAAGATAGAATTAGAATCCGGAGCTGAAAGTAAGCTAGGGGATCATGATGTGATAGCATACAGCAGTGCGAATACACAATCATCTCAAGCAACAACAAGAGCATGTATGCTCAATAATGGAGTGGGACCAATCACCTTACAAGAGCATAAAGATTGGTCTGGTAAAGTATTTGGCTCGTATCCTCCTAATATTCCGACGACTCGTTCGGGTAAGTCAGCTCATCGAGGCGTTCCTCCAAAAGATACAAAGGGCTCTATGGGGGCAGTTGTTTATGTTGGCCCCAATGTACAAGGACAACCTATTAGTTGTGCATGGGTCTTGGCTTGGTGGGTCCCTGGTGATGGCTCTCCCAATAAGGTATTTTTTCATTAAGGAATCATCTCTAATTAGGTTGACTTAAAAAGAAAAATATAAAATAAGTTTATTTAATTTATTATAGACTATTACAATATTCAAGTTTGATTCGTTTTAGACTACTTTCCTCTTGTCCTCCCCTAAAGGGAGTACATATATGGATTGTTTGTCATCTTATCTCACCCACATCCTGCTTATTGAGCGGGATATTGAATATGATGATGAAGTTTGATTCGTTTAATAATAATTAAGGGAATTAAAGTTTTTATGTTGTATGGGTTCATAAGAGAAAGTCTTCTTATAAACGACTTTTTAATATGGATTTTGCTGCATATATTTTCAGTTTTATTAACTTTTATTTCTGATTACTTCGCCCTGAGCCAGCTAAATTTGTTTATATCTTCAATCTTTTATAGGTATACGTGGAAACTGGACCTTGTAGCAAGTATCCAAAGGGTAATGTTGACTGGGACTCAATCAAAGACAAGCTGATGAATTCTATTCATGAAAGTCATTACCGTGACGAGGATACAGGAGCTGAGGCATCTGCTGAAATTGATCCAACTGGAAATATTCCTGCTTGTGCTGCTGTTTTCGATGTCACCCTTTAAAGAAATAAGAGAAGTACTAATAATATATAATATTCACTCAATTCCTTTAAATTTAAAAAAAAATATATAATAAATGGAGTATGGTATTACATTGTACATTATATAGTAGTGTGCTTGAATGTTATCATGCACATCATTACTATATATGGTACAATACCTTATAATATAAATAACTAAATATCTACTCCTTATATGTTTTACTTCTTGAGTGCTTGTGAAGTTATTTCTTTTTCTCTTTTGGAGATGAAAAGTGCTTGTAACTTGCAACTCATCCTACATGTAATTTTGTCATACAAAACCCTATTGGGATAAATGTTATGATTTTATGCTATATCCTGAAGTTATATCCTGAATCCATTGTTGTGTTTTTGATATTATATAATATGATTATATTTACTTGTACCTTGCTTAATTACTTTTCATGCAAAATATAGTTATGGATATTTTTAGTCTATATAATTTAATTACATAAAAGTTTTTAGCTAAAATAATTCTATTATCACTTAATATACCATATTTTCAAATGCTAATGTATTGAAATAGAACTGATGCTGATAAAAGTATGGATTAATATTATTGTGAAATTTTTCATAAAATTGTGGATCTACAATTAAATCTATATATATAAACTTAATTAAAAACTCTTAAATTACAAATCTTTATCAACCTAGTCAATAAGACGACAATATAAATCTAAGATTAATTTAGTTTTACGATAAATTCAAGTTAAATCCTTAATATTTCACTAAATAAGACATATGAGAATTAAATAAACATAAAATTCAAAATTAGCTAAATAAGGAGGGAAGAAGTTTTAAAAAAAATTAAAAGTTTACTATTAAGATATTAGTAAATAATGATGATTTTGAAATTAATAGGGAAAAGTTTTGTAATTTTAATTACTTTTAATTTTATTATTATTCCTTTTATCTTTTTACACTAACGGTCAGATTGGTTATTGGTACTAAATGGTGGTAATGGGAATGAATTATAGTGTAAAATTCCATCAAAACTTTCATGTTACTTCCATGGTAATGAAACTGTGATCACAAAAAAGTTTTTTTGTTCACAAATTTCCATTACTATCTAATATCATCTCTCCCATTGGTAATACATTGAAATGAATTTTATGAACAAAATGAGATGATTGAAGGTTGTCAAATATGACAATCAAAGTAACTAAAATTTTTCAACCCAAATTACACTAAATTTCATTCTCATTACCATGGATTATTACCAACTATCAAACGGACCATTACAAATCGCATTAGAAATTATTAATGTTACTAATACTAGCATGTCTAGCAACGAGCGAGATTCACATACCACATTTCTTTCTCGCTCCTTATTCTCATATATACTACCGTCTTTCTCAATAAAACCGTAAGTCGAACAACCCACACCGGCCACCCGCTACCGTCTGTCTTTCCGGCGTCTGTTTCGCCAAGTTGCCATCGTTACACCGTGCTTTCTGCGGAGTGCTGATGAGTTTTCAATCTCTCAAGTCAGTTCCTAAAAAATCGATTCAAAAGTTAAGAAAGAAAAAAGACAGAAAGGAAATTACAGTTTCGATAGTAGGCGCCAACTTCGACAATGGAGGAAAGGGAAATGAGAATAGAATTAGGGTTTTGGAAAGTAAAATTGTATAGGTGTCTATCTTCCATAGCATATAAAAGTGTAAAACCCTAAAGAACGAATTGGGTTGCTGTGCCGTTTCGCATCATTGCTTGCACGAGTCCCAGTCGTGATACCGCCATGGTACCACTTTCAATTAACTCCAAATTTCTAATTACAGGTATTATTTTGAAATTCCCAAATCTTAGGGTTTCTTGATTTGAAAAATTCAGTTTTTGGGTATAGTTTTCATTCCCAAAAAATTCAGTGGTTGGGGTTAGTTTTTGGGGCACCATGTTTATTATTGATTATCATCTTTTGGGAATTTATTGGATTTAATTTTCTGCATTTGCTTTTGAATTTAGTTTTTATTCCAAAATCTCCAGATGGTTGATAAGATTGCAAAAGTAAACAAATGGTGTTTTTATTGACACTAAATTTGGTTGATTATTAGAAGTGATATTGATTGGTATTTGTTCCAATCTTATTTTTAAAATCGAAGTATATGATTTTAGTCAATATTTATGAGTTAATTTTGAAATTCAATTGATAAAAATGCTTACTTTGAATAATTTAGATGTATGGTTTTTCAAATGTTTGTAGGAATTAAAGGTATCCACTTTTATGCCAACAACATTTTGGTTAGTTCGTTTTACAAATGAAATTCTGCGGAAATTTCCACAATTTTTATTACTTCCTCGGTTTTTTTTATTGTCCTGTTTGAAGATTTCACACAAATTAAGAAATGTAGCATCTTTGTAGATAGTGGGTATTATTTTATTAATAAAGGTAAAATCTTTGTAGATAATGGGTATTATTTTATTAAAATAGTTGTATGAATTAATGATTGTATTGGTATTATAAGAGAGAAATTAAGGTTAAATGAGAGATAAAGAGAGTATATAGAAGATAAAAACTTTTCAAAATAGGAAAGTATTCTAAATAGGACAAAACATTTTTTCCGTTTTATGAGTTTAAATTTTAAAATGTAATTCTACTGAAATTCAATTTTTTTATTAAAATTTTTTCCCATTTGATGGTGCCTTCAGGGAGTTTAAATTTTACAAATATAACTCTACCATTATTCTGACTGAAGTCCAGATACATCCTGTCTGAAAAAGATGACAAAAGAAATGGTAATGAAGAACGAAAAGATTTCTAGATAAAACTTAGCTTGAGAAATGACAAACTGAATGTGATTGATAAATAGTGCCAAAAATAACAGTGGGACGAAGACCGAACTTTACTGATTCTAAGCTAGATAAAAAAGTTGACGCGAGTATCTAATGCTTTAAAAGCATTTTCATAAATATTATATATATATATATATATATATATATATATATATATATATATATATATATATATATATATATATATATATATATATATATATATATATATATATATATATATATATATATACCACATTTGGTGCGTTTTGTTAACTCAATAGTTCAAAATAAAGAAAATATTCGTTGTTGATATATTTTTAAAACAATACACAAAAGAATATTGAGAAATGACACCAACATATTTTTTGTCCCTACAAAAATTAATTATTCAATCATGAATCATGATAAGAAAAGTAACCATTTCTTTCAATCACTGTGACCTAAACTTTAAAAATAGAGAACTGAAAAACAAATTTCATGAACAATTTAATATCATCAATATTTAGTGATGCGAGATAATATACGACTTACTAGTCTTACTAGTCTGTCCTTACAACTTTAATAAATACAATAACTTTTATGAAGCGGGTATTTTACAAGTCTTATAAAATATGTATTAATGGACTATTTTTCTTACATTTAAATGAACCCGACATACCAACTATTTTTTTGAAAATCGTACATCTAATTTTTCTGATGTGAATAAGAATTATATTGCTATAATAATAAGAATAATAATAATTTATTATTATATGTATATGTATTTGGAGATATTGAGGTTTGACATTTACATTGAAAACTGTGCAAAAAAGAAAAAGAAACGGAGGGAGTATCAGTTAATATAATATATAAAGCTAGCATGTTGAAAATAGAGAATATATTGTTTAAGCATTTATAAAAATAAAACAAAAAAGAATCTAAAAAGTTGCATTTGACAAGATAAGGAATTAAGCATTATATTAGATGCGATAAGACGATGATGGGGGGAGAATCATCCTGATTTAGGTTGTCACCGATCACATTACTCGCTCTATAAATAAGCAAAGGTATTAGAGGTATTATTCATTGTCTTCAATACGTAACAACCAAAACATTTATATTAACAAGCTAAGAGAGGTACGTACATAGACTATTTTTCAAATACTTTGCATTATAGTATCTGATTTGTTTTTGCTAATTTATTATCTTTGTGAATTGTGATCGAAGGACAACAGAAAAGATGGCATCTTCCCAGCAGCAAGTAGCTAACATCAGTGAGAAGAACATGGCAATCCTTGTTCAATTGAAGAATGAGATTAAGTCATCTAATGTAATACCTAAGTCGGCGCTAGCCCAAAGTCAAGCAACCACATTGATGAACATGAGCAATTATGGAGCGGGAAAAATGATAGTTCATGACACAAAAGATTGGTCTGGATCTGTTCTGGGAATTTACCCTACTATGGATAGGTTTGAAACCCGCAACTTTATGCACAGGGGTGAACCCCCAAAGGATCCACTTGGATCTTATGGGTGTGTCATTTATGCTGGACCTAACGTTCAAGGTGGTCCTGATAATTGTGCTTGGGTTTTGGCCTGGAAAGTTCCTGGCGACGGTTCTCCAAACCAAGTAATTTAATTATCTCTCTTTTTTTTATTTGCTTGCATCTCCGCCGTAGCCCATGCCTTATAAGGCGGTGCGTGTGTGGTAATGATCCAACACAACACTAGATCTCTCTTTGTATCTCATATATATTTTCTTAATAACTTCAGGTTTACGTCGAAACTGGACTACTTAGCAAATACCCAAAAGGTAATGTTAATTGGGCTGCAATCAAAAAAAGTTTAGATGCTTCAGGCGATAAAAGTCAACATCTTGATGCAATATCTCGTGCCGAGGCATCTGCCATGATTGATGCATCTGGAAACGTTGCGGCTGCCTCTGCTTTCTTTACTGTCGTCTAATTCTGCTAAAGATAATCAAAAACTGTGTGCAACAATACGTACTTTTAATTATAATACTACTAAATAAATGTTGTATAATTATGCAACAAGGAAGTACGTGCTGTGTACTAATAATATATTTACTACTAAACAATTGATGCTAATCATGCTCAATTTGTTCTGCTTGTAACGCCATTTTTATATTTCAAATATATTTGGCCTATATTTTATCAACTTTTATTTATCTTATACTAGTACTAGTATACCCTTATTATTGCATACTGACTCTATCTCATTGTTTTGCTACAAAATGGAGTATTGTTTTTATGTCTGTTATTTGCACCACTCGTAAGATTAAATAATTAAGTGAAATTTTGAGGAAAAGAAAATTGAATTGGCAAATGACACCACATAAATAATGATAAATTACGGATTAAAGTAATTCGTTAAGATTGAGAAATGTTTTAAATTTGTGGTTGGATTAGATTAAAAGAAAAAAAAAGAGAGAAACAATTGCAAAAAAAGGTGTAATATCATCGGTGGTACAAATAAAATAGAAAGTGATTCAAAATAAAGACAAAGGGAGCTAGTATTAAACAAGCTCTCGCTTCAATAATATTTATAAAAAATCAAAGAGATAAACAAGTACTGTTAATACCAAAAATTAAAAAGATATATTCATTGAAAAAAAAAATATTTTTACAAGATTAAATGGTCACATAATATTCATAACAAAAACTTAAGAGATTAATTTCAAGATTCATCATATTCTTCTTACTTTGTTTGAACTTAATTTCAACTAAGTTCTCCTTATCATCGCTATTGGATTTTATTTATGTTTTTTTAATTTCATGCTCTTTAATTTTTTATTAATGTGATCTAGTATCATTTTTAGGATTTTATTTATTTTTATTGATTGATTCTATGTTAAGTGAGTAGAATTGTACGATCCTACTTAGCTTAAAAATTTAGGTGGTAGGATCATCTATGATTTTGATACAAGTAAAAAGAATGGAGAAAGTAATTAGGTGAATGCGTGAATCCATGAAAATACCTAAGTCAACAAGAGAAGAAGGGATGTACAAACCTACTTTGGCCAAGCCAGGGAACACGAAACCTTCGCCGCCATCGTCAGAAACATCCACGAAAGAATCAAAGTTGGCGAAGGCATCGTCAGGGAAGATAACCTTCCCTGAATCAAAAACTTGAACTGGGAATGCACCACTCCTAGGGTGGACTCTAGGGGCAGCCTAGCAGCAATAATAATAATAATAATAATAATAATAATAATAATAATAATAATAATAATAATAATAATAATAATAATAATAATAATAATAAATATTTCATGAAAACAATAAATAGAACATTCTAAACGAATAGAAATAATATTAAGTTGATTTTTTTTATTTTAAGTGATTATTTAAGACTTTTTAAAATGGAATTGATCATTTAATATTAGAATTGAAACGATTAAGGTCAAAAATTAAATTTTTATTTTTGAATTTTTTGATTTTGGACCATTTTTATTTTTAATTTTTTGGATTTTAGGCTGGTGCATTGTACCACCTTATATTGAGGCGGTCTCTCCCAAGTTTTTGGGTTACCATATTCGCATCTATTTTGCTACATACATGCTAATGTAATTTTGTAATTGAGCATTATTGACAATTGTAAAAGTTAATATTAATAAAATTTATTTTATCGATACAAATTAAAAAATAATTCATTTGAATCAATTTTATTGATATTATAAAAGTAATACAAACTGAATGTGATTGATAAATAGTGCCAAAAATAGCAGTGGGACGAAGAGCGTACTTTAGTGATTCTAAGCTAGATAAAAAAGTTGACGCGAGTATCTAATGCTTTAAAAGCATTTTCATAAATATATTATATATATATATATATATATATATATATATATATATATATATATATATATATATATATATATATATATATATATATATATATATATATATATATATATATATATATATATATATATATATATATATATATATATATATATATATATATATATATATATATATATATATATATATATATATATATATATATATATATATATATATATATATATATATATTTGGTGTGTTTTGTTAACTCAATAGTTCAAAATAAAGAAAATATTCGTTGTTGATATATTTTTAAAACAATACACAAAAGAATATTGAGAAATGACACCAACATATTTTTTGTCCCTACAAAAATTAATTATTCAATCATGAATCATGATAAGAAAAGTAACCATTTCTTTCAATCACTGTGACCTAAACTTTAAAAATAGAGAACTGAAAAACAAATTTCATGAACAATTTAATATCATCAATATTTAGTGATGCGAGATAATATACGACTTACTAGTCTTACTAGTCTGCCCTTACAAGTTTAATAAACACAATAACTTTTATGAAGCGCGTATTTTACAAGTCTTATAAAATATGTATTAATGGACTATTTTTCTTACATTTAAATGAACCCGACATACCAACTATTTTTTTGAAAATCGTACATCTAATTTTTCTGATGTGAATAAGAATTATATTGCTATAATAATAAGAATAATAATAATTTATAATTATATGTATATGTATTTGGAGATATTGAGGTTTGACATTTACATTGAAAACTGTGCAAAAAAGAAAAAGAAACGGAGGGAGTATCAGTTAATATAATATATAAAGCTAGCATGTTGAAAATAGAGAATATATTGTTTAAGCATTTATAAAAATAAAACAAAAAAGAATCTAAAAAGTTGCATTTGACAAGATAAGGAATTAAGCATTATATTAGATGCGATAAGACGATGATGGGGGGAGAATCATCCTGATTTAGGTTGTCACCGATCACATTACTCGCTCTATAAATAAGCAAAGGTATTAGAGGTATTATTCATTGTCTTCAATACGTAACAACCAAAACATTTATATTAACAAGCTAAGAGAGGTACGTACATAGACTATTTTTCAAATACTTTGCATTATAGTATCTGATTTGTTTTTGCTAATTTATTATCTTTGTGAATTGTGATCGAAGGACAACAGAAAAGATGGCATCTTCCCAGCAGCAAGTAGCTAACATCAGTGAGAAGAACATGGCAATCCTTGTTCAATTGAAGAATGAGATTAAGTCATCTAATGTAATACCTAAGTCGGCGCTAGCCCAAAGTCAAGCAACCACATTGATGAACATGAGCAATTATGGAGCGGGAAAAATGATAGTTCATGACACAAAAGATTGGTCTGGATCTGTTCTGGGAATTTACCCTACTATGGATAGGTTTGAAACCCGCAACTTTATGCACAGGGGTGAACCCCCAAAGGATCCACTTGGATCTTATGGGTGTGTCATTTATGCTGGACCTAACGTTCAAGGTGGTCCTGATAATTGTGCTTGGGTTTTGGCCTGGAAAGTTCCTGGCGACGGTTCTCCAAACCAAGTAATTTAATTATCTCTCTTTTTTTTATTTGCTTGCATCTCCGCCGTAGCCCATGCCTTATAAGGCGGTGCGTGTGTGGTAATGATCCAACACAACACTAGATCTCTCTTTGTATCTCATATATATTTTCTTAATAACTTCAGGTTTACGTCGAAACTGGACTACTTAGCAAATACCCAAAAGGTAATGTTAATTGGGCTGCAATCAAAAAAAGTTTAGATGCTTCAGGCGATAAAAGTCAACATCTTGATGCAATATCTCGTGCCGAGGCATCTGCCATGATTGATGCATCTGGAAACGTTGCGGCTGCCTCTGCTTTCTTTACTGTCGTCTAATTCTGCTAAAGATAATCAAAAACTGTGTGCAACAATACGTACTTTTAATTATAATACTACTAAATAAATGTTGTATAATTATGCAACAAGGAAGTACGTGCTGTGTACTAATAATATATTTACTACTAAACAATTGATGCTAATCATGCTCAATTTGTTCTGCTTGTAACGCCATTTTTATATTTCAAATATATTTGGCCTATATTTTATCAACTTTTATTTATCTTATACTAGTACTAGTATACCCTTATTATTGCATACTGACTCTATCTCATTGTTTTGCTACAAAATGGAGTATTGTTTTTATGTCTGTTATTTGCACCACTCGTAAGATTAAATAATTAAGTGAAATTTTGAGGAAAACAAAATTGAATTGGCAAATGACACCACATAAATAATGATAAATTACGGATTAAAGTAATTCGTTAAGATTGAGAAATGTTTTAAATTTGTGGTTGGATTAGATTAAAAGAAAAAAAAAGAGAGAAACAATTGCAAAAAAAGGTGTAATATCATCGGTGGTACAAATAAAATAGAAAGTGATTCAAAATAAAGACAAAGGGAGCTAGTATTAAACAAGCTCTCGCTTCAATAATATTTATAAAAAATCAAAGAGATAAACAAGTACTGTTAATACCAAAAATTAAAAAGATATATTCATTGAAAAAAAAATATTTTTACAAGATTAAATGGTCACATAATATTCATAACAAAAATTTAAGAGATTAATTTCAAGATTCATCATATTCTTCTTATTACTTTGTTTGAACTTAATTTCAACTAAGTTCTCCTTATCGTCGCTATTGGATTTTATTTATGTTTTTTTTATTTCATGCTCTTTAATTTATTATTAATGTGATCTAGTATCATTTTTAGGATTTTATTTATTTTATTTATTGATTCTATGTTTAGTGAGTAGAATTGTACGATCCTACTTAGCTTAAAAATTTAGGTGGTAGGATCATCTATGATTTTGGTACAAGTAAAAAGAATGAAGAAAGTAATTAGGTGAATGCGTGAATCCATGAAAATTTTTATCAGTTACTCCTGGAAACTAAAAAATGAAGGATCTAAAAAATGTCTTAGCAACAAGTATGGATGGTCACGGGTCTAGGACCCTATTGGACCCGCCCCAGACCCGCCTCTTTTTTAAGGGTCTGGGTCTAATTTTTTGAGACCCATCGGATCCGGTCGGATCTGGATCTAAAAAAATATTTGGCGGGTCCGGGTCCGGATCCAATATTCGGACCCTGGACCTGCCCCTTGGACCCTTATAAATATTAAATTGTCCATTTTTATTTGTCTTCTACGTATGAATTATGCCATCAACACTTATTTTATTTTCATATAATCATAATACATATAAATAATATATATGCTACTTGCTAAGTGTTAACCCAATTACCCTTATTTCATGGACTCGAACTAGTGTTTATAATAAAATTTAAGCGTATATTGGTGACGTTATGCGAGTTTAGATGTTAAATTAGTATTAAATATTTGTAAAATACGATAATAACTCTCTTACAAATATACGAAAAATACAATGACTTACAAATGTTTCAAATTTGACAAATTGAAGAGACTTATTTTAGACCCACTAAAGACCCATTAAGGACCCTAGACCCATCAGATTCGGAGGGTCCGGGTCTGGATCTGAAAATTTTGGTCCCTTAGGGTCCGGATCCGGGTCTAGTTGGACCCGCCCCATGACCATCCCTAGCCACAAGTACTAATCATAAGAAAGTATATACTTCCTCCGTTTCATTAAACTTACTATATTGACTTTTTGCGTAGTCAAATGCGTTATTTTGACATTTATATATTGAATTATACACGTCAAAAAATAATAAAAAAATTAATATTATGAAAATATGCGATTAAACGATTCAAACAAGATCCCACATGACTATATTTATTCTTACACATTAACCATAATATATAAAATATAATTGAACGATGAATACGATAATGAAAATATTGCAAATATTTAAGAACGTATGAAGTATTATATAGTCCAAATAGAAAATACAAATACCAATGGTACGTCCAATCCAAAGCCTAGCTCTACTCTACTAGAGCAGATACATTATACATACTTATTATTTGATGAAGTATTTTTAAGTATTTGGAGTTGGAATAACATCAAATACTGCAGTAGCTCTGGTGATATCAGGTGTCGCAATTTGAGCAGATGCCGCACTTCTAGAATCATCGTCTGCATAGCTACTTTCATTGGAAGAAGCTTCTAGATTGGCTTCAATTTCATCCCATTTCATTTCATCTAAGTATTTGTTTATATCTCCGCTTTCTACATATACCTGTATGTACGTGTTCAATTAATTAATTAGCCCAGCCCAGGTATTTAATACTCCCTCCATTTCATTTGACTACTCTCATTTGACTTTTCACGGATTTTAAGGGCTGAGTGGGGTCCATTAAAAAGGTGGTAGTTGGGTATTTTAATTGATTAAATTAATTGTAAAGGTGGTACGTAGTAGAGTATTGAGAATTGGAAAAGTGGGGGTATTTAGGTAAGAAAAGGTTAGCCAAAAAAGGAAATGGGACAAGTAAACTGAAATAGAGGGAGTATATAATTAGTCAAATTCACATGAAAATGGAAAACTCAAATTTTGATATTCAAATATATTCAAGAATCATACATAGCACATATTTACTCAACTTTAAAAAAATTCAAATTTGGAATTCGCATCTAGTATTTAATAAAAATGAATTTTAGATCGTCTTATGGTAAATAATTGTTGCTTTCTACATTTTAAATTACTTATAACGTTTGTTTTTTTATAATGGTTTAATTCGAATCTTAATACATAAAATACAATAAATAAAAAATTAAAAAAAATAAATACTCCTTGCATTAAGACGAGTCTAACAAAAAAAAGACGAATTGAATGTATATGTACCTTGTTGGGAGAGGTGGCATCCGCAGGTACATGCCAAGCCAAGAGCCACGCACAATTGTGAGGTCCATCGACAATATTACTCCCAGTATAAATAACGGCTACCTTAGACCCGGTTTTATTTCCTGGTGGATCTCCACGGCTGGCAATACTACCAATACTACCTTTTCCGATGGTTTTAGGGAAAGTGCCAATTATGGAACCAAACCATACATTGTGCTTCAGAATCTCTAGTTCCAGTCCCAAGGTTTCGTTGTATATTTGTAATAACGCAACATCTGACGATTGTGCCCGTGTATTCTTCAATTTCTCGCTATTTTCCATTTGTTTTTCTGCGGATTCTTGTGCGCTCGTCATCTTTATTTTGCCTGCCATCAAAATATACAAATTAAAATATACAAATTACCATATTCTTTATTCAAAAAAAAAAAAAATTACCATATTCTTACACTATCAAACTACCCATCTAATAATCAAAACCCAAAAAGTACGTACATGTGTTTTTATTTGTATAATTTATTCAAATTTAAAAAATTTATCTCAAAATTCATTACTTTTCTTCTTTATCAATAGACACCCATTACATATATATTCATCACATAAAAATTCATTTATTTATTTAATGTGTGTCATTGGAAACGGTCTATTTATTTAAGCAATTAGAGGACTAATTAAGAATTAATTTAAGCCCCACACAAAAAAAAAACAATTCTTCTTGTACATAATCGTCTCACTAGCTATAAGACGGCCTGTAGAATAAGCTTATTTATGTAATTGATCACTACTTTATCTCACTAAATGTACATGACCGGCAGTGCCGTTTCAGGCATTGTAAGAGCCCTAGGCGAGCTGAAAGAAGGGGGCCCTCTCCACGAAGGGTCGATTCTAATTTAAATGGGTGTTTGGAAAAATAATAAAGATAAATCCTATATATTATAATTAGCATTAAAAATGTAGATGTATTATATAATTTTTAAATAATAAAAGTACTACTCATCCATTTTACAAATTTTTAAGTGTGTACTTTCATTAACTAACATTTTCTAATTTTTAAGGCTCCTTTCAACTCTGGGCCCTAGGCAAATGCCTACTTTGCCCATAGTCAGAAACGGCCCTGATGACCGGCCATTAGAATAATGGTCTCACCAGGCCATTAAGCCGCATGATTTAAGAATTTGTGACAAACATAAATGAAATTAAAGGAATTTAGAAAATCATTTATTTGCTCAATACCTGAGAACGAACTAAGAAGAGAAATCAGCTTCAGACTTATAACGTTGAGGAAGCATCGGGAAGGTTATAAATGATAAAGGGGTTGAGCACATAATACAAATACAAAGGAGAATATAAAAATGAAAAAGTGATTCTTGGAGATAAAAAGAATCTATAATTTTCAAAAGAAATAAACTGTACATTGATAGGCTGATAGCCATCACGTGTGGTCTGTTTTACAAAATAAAAGTTTAAATAAAAAAATTCATTGTTGATAAAAAAAAAAAATGAGCAATGACAAATATTTGTAGTCTCTATAGAAAATGATTATTCTATTATTTCATTCTAAAAATACAAAAAGTAACACATATGCGATAAAATCAAAAAAGTTAAGATGCCTGAAGTTCAATTATATTATGTTTGAAAACGATAATTTTATCTTAAAATTTATACCCTCAATTTAGTATTATGATACTATTTTTCCGTTAAAATAACAACATAATACTTATTATTATAATTACTGATTATTCATAAAAAAATTTATTATAACAACATAATACTTATTATTTTATTGAAAATAATTACTTAGTTGGGTATAATATTAATTCTTCATCATCATCATACCCAATGTTCCTGCACATAGATAAATCTATGGTTAGGGTCTGGGGAAGGAAAGTTGGCGGTGTCTCATACCCATAAGGAGAGGGTGGTCACAAGAGTCTAGGTATAATATTAATTAATACCTCAATTTATGTATGGTTGGCGGTCCAGTCTGGTATGAAAAATAAAAAAATCGAGACCAGATCGTAAACCGTAATTTAATTTGAAATAAATCGGACCATATCATTTAAACCGTAGACCAGACCAAATACTTAAATTCCGATTTGATTTGGTTTGATTTACGATTTAGATCAAACTTTATTTAGCCCTAAATTTTAATTTTTAAGTAACTTTTTTAGCATATATAAATAAAAAATAAATGAATCTAGTTAGTGGCATTGGACAAGATAAGGAAGCATTAGATGCGATAAGATGATGGGATGTTGGGACCAAATTAAAATGTTTTAACCTGTTATGGATCATTACTCTATAGATAACCGAGGTGTCACGTAGACTAAATTCATACTCCGATCATTTAGTGTACTACTACTGTATGTATGTACATATTTCCTCCGTTCCATAATACTTGCTACATTTCACTTTTTTACGCAATCCAATGCACAATTTTGATCATTAATATCTTAAACAACACTTATTTAAAAATTATAAAAATTTAATATTATGAAAGTATGCGATTAGACGATTCAAACAAGATCCCACTTGACTATATTTTTACTTACACATTAGTCGCAATATGTAAAATAAGCTTGACCAATAAATAGTGCACAAAATGGAAATGTAGCGAGTATTTTGGAACGGAGGAAGTACATTGTAATAATTGCATTTTATAGTACATATACTTTCTTAAAATAACACTATTAACTTATTCTTTTTTGCTTAACTTATCTACGGAATCGGCGATATAAAAATGTAGAACGATTTTTTTAAAATACTTACTTATATTAGTGATACATTTTACAAATAAAATACTTGATATTTGTTTGATTTATATGGTAGCTAGTATCAATTTGTTTTTGCTACTTTGTGATTAGAGGTGTTCAACGGGTCGCGTCGGGTCAAAATTTAAATAGGCAGTGCGGGTCATGTCAAATGATAAACGGGTCGGGGCGGGTCAAGCCCATTTAAATTCGACCCACTTTGACCCTTTTTTAAAAAAGTTCATAGAATAGCTTTTTTATTATACTTTATGGCCCGTTGAGTCGACCCACTTATGTAGATGATAATATCATTTAAAAAATAAAAAAAAAAGTGGTAAATTTTTTTCCGCAATTAATACTTATAATTATCCGACCCGGCCCGGCCCTTTACACCAAGGCCCGTTAATGACCCGCCCCATTATTGACCCGACCCACTAACGACCCGTTAAAATGTGACCCGACCCTTAACCCGTTGGGTCGATCCGCCCCATTGAACACCTCTATTTGTGATTGAAGGACAGCAGAGAAGATGGCATCTCCCCAGCAAGTAGCTAAAATTTACATAAGTGATAATTTGAAGAATAAGATTAAGTCATCGGAGCACTTAACATGCTTGCCCAAAGTCAAGTAACTACACTGATGGCATCTATGGGTGTGTCAATACAACAAATTTATCTTTATGCGATATTTAAGGTATTAAAAAAAATATCACTGATTCATATTTTTCGTGTAATAATTATTGGTTTTTATTTTAAGTTCCACCATAAAGTGATTCAGCGACACTTAATTTATTAAAATTTCTTACATATGTTGGTGTCCCTAGGATGTTGAAATCCTGGATCCGTCACTGATGATGTACTGTTTCAATGGGAAACTTTCACCTATTTTACCGATCACAAACCGGTAAGGTATACTAGCAGAAAATTGGGAGTAAACTTCGTATTATTTAGGGTTAATTGAAAGTTCGTATTATTGTAGGGAAATTAGTGAAATGTCGTATTATTCAGGGTAATTTTTCCTATAATTTGTGAGTGCATAATTATAACAAAAATTATTATAGGTCAATGGTTAGAATAATATATTTATAATTCAAGGTAATGGATCAAATCCAAATTTGAACGGAGTATTATTTTTTACATTCAAAGTTATAATATAATGTCAAATAATATATTATAGGTCAATGGTTGGAATAAGATACTAATAAATTCAATTTATAATATATGTCATTACTATCTATATATATATATATATCTTTCATATTTCACATTCATCTTTTTTAGTGTGTGTCTTTATATTTTTGCTATCTGAATTTTAATAGTGTTTTTTTGGAGACTTAGAAGGCAAATATATAGAGTCAAAAACACAGCTTTTTTTTCAAAAGGGTAACCATAATGGAGCTTCAACTAATGTATTCGTTAAATATATATATATAGACGAATCTATTAAGACTCCACATGAATATGTATTTTTCATATAGATCGATGATAAATTACAATCAATGTTCAATACTAAAATTCATAGAACCTATTGTAAAGAAGATATAAAAACGGAGGGAGTGTTATTTATTTTAGTAAATACGTAGTAATTATACATTAGTCATAGTACACGGTACTTCCTTGTTGCATATGCAATAGGAGTACTCTCTCTATCCCTCTGAGATAGTACCTTTTGACAAAAAATGTAAGAGCTTTATGAGTCAAATGATGCTAATTCAGAAGGACAGAGAGAGTATTATTTAGTATCGGTACAAAATATTATAGTAACCCTCTTGTTGCTTAAAACTTGTCAATCTCTTTAGTCCATTAAATTAAAGGTTGACCGTAAAGAGAGCAGTGGCAGCCGCAATATCACCAGACGAATCAATAAGGGCAGATGCTTCAGCACCAGAAATAGCATCATGATCTTCACTTTTGCTTCCAGAATTCTCCAAATTGTCTTTGATTACATTCCAATTAACAGCACCTTTTGGGTACTGGCTAAGAAGTCCAGTTTTTACGTATATCTGAATTACGTTTATTTATTGTTAGAATAATAATATATAAACCACTTTTTATTTTTATTATGGAGCACTATTACAGGAAATTCTTTTTTTTTTTAATGAACATACAGGTAAATTATGAAATGGATTCTACAAATGATATATATTGGAGTTTATTTTGATTAAAGATTCATTTATTTTTAATTTTAGTTTATTTTTCAATTTGATGTACCTAAACTTAGTCTTAATTTTTTAAGGCAAGACATTAGAAATGTTAATTATAAATTACTCCCTTCAGTTTTTTATTATTGTCCACTTCGGGTTGGGCACGCGTATTAAGAAAGTGGTAGCTAGTTGGAGTATTTTAAATGATTATAATAATTGTAAATGTGGTAGTTAGGGTATTTTACTGTTTTAAATAATATAAGTGGAGATATTATGGTCTTTACTTGTATGAGTATAGGATATTTAGATAAAAAAATCTATGCCAAAAATAGAAAGTGGATAATTTGGATGAACTACCAAATAAGGAAAGTGAACAATACAAAGAAACTGAGAGAGTATAATCAGATAATATTCTATTTTTAAAACTTATAAAAAAGGGTTAAACATGCAATTCTTTGAACAATAAAAAAAGTGGATAATTTGAGTAATTTTTATCATTTTTGTTTCAAAACTTTTTTGATCGTTTTACAGTTTTGCTAAATGTTTGAAAATTAATATTTACTCAACTACAAAAAAATATACAATTCTTTCACTGATTGTAAATTTTATGAGGCCTATGAATTCTTGGTCTCATTTTAACGCGTAGTGGATTTCTTTTTAATATTTTTATTTTTTTGTTACATAGCCGAAAAAAATTTGTATGATCAAATAGTTATTGCACATTAAATTCTCTTTGATAACACTAAAAAATAAAATAAAATTAATTAGTTATAAGATCAAGTAGAGTTATTTTCCAACACTAGTTTATATCACGGAATCAACTCAATCAAAAGCTCAAGCTGATGCTTGAGACTCCAAAATATGTTAAATATACTCTAACACACCTCCTCACACAAGAGCCCATTGGGCTAGAAGTGGATGCAACATAGGCTTTCCTTAAGTCTGACGCTAATATTCCACTTTCATAATTTACCTAAATATTCCACTTGTTATGTTGGCTTTTAATATCATATCCAATAACCAACTCAATAAAAAGCTTAAACTAATGGTTCAAGCCACATGATATTTTATATACTCTAGCAGTTTATTCATGATTATAGCTAGAGGTGTTCAATGGGCCGAGGCGGGGCGGGGCGGGTCAAAATTTAAATGGGCCGGGTCAGGACGGGTCATGTCAAATGTTAAACAGGCCGTGGCGGGTCAAGCCCGTTTAAATACGACCCACTTTGACTCTTTTTTAAAAGTTCATAAAATAGTTTTTTTGATTATACTTTATGACCTGTTAGGTCAATAACAATCGCATATAAAAATATAAAATAAAAGTGGTAAAATATTTTTTACAACAAATTAATATAATTGTCCGACCCGACCCGACCCAACCCTTTAAACAAAGGCTCGTTAATGGCCCGCCCCTTTATTGACCCAACCTGCTAATGACCCATTAAAATGTGACCTGACTCTTGAACCATTGGGTCGACCCGTCCTGTTAAACACCTCAAATTATAGCTTAGGAAATGTTAGAAAATTTACTTTGTTAGGAGAGCCGTCTCCAAGAACCTTCCAAGCCAATACCCATGCACAATTATCAGAACCATCTTGAACATTTGGTCCAGCATAAATGACACAGCCATAAGACCCAAGTGGATCCTTGGGGAGGACACTCCTGTGGATAAAGTTGGCGCTATCATATCTATCAATGTTTGGGTATGTGCCTAAAACGGATCCAGACCAATCATATTTGTCGTGAACAATCATTTTTCCCACTCCAGTGTTACTCATGTTCACGTTTGTGGTTGCTTGATTTGAGTTACGTGCTCTCGAATCATCAAGGATTGCTCTATTTTTTTCACTGATTTTTTCTACTTGCTGGGAAGCTGCCATTCTTTCAGTCTATAACAAAGAAAATAAATTAGGAAAAACATTAATTCTAGGATCTAAATTAAATACAAAGGATGTGTAAATTGTATGACTAAATATGTGTAATTAGTATTTAAATACACCTCCAATCTTAATTATTTTGATCTTGACATCAATAATATACGATTTTTTTTTTATATTTTTTGTTTAATTTTGGCGACTGGTTGGGGACTCAATTCTAGTCGCCAAGTATCAAATGATGGCGACAAGTTGGGGACTCAATTGTAGTCGCCAAGTATCAAATATGATGGCGACAAGTTGGGGACTCTGGACTCTTTTATTTAGTCGCGAATGGTGACCAGTTATTTTTGGCCACCATTTTGTAGGGGACTTATGTGTTTTGTCTCCATTTAGTCGCCAAATCCTTTTTCTTTATTAATAGACAACTCATATCTTAGTCTCCAGCTCATTTTTTTTAGTTTTATTTATAATGTAACAAGGAATTAATTACAATGTACATAGTACAATATTAACAAATAAATAAATAAATAAATAAAAGAAGTATGAAAGTATATGTACCTAACTTTCTTGATATGTAAATGATGCCAATTCCTTCACTTGTGTTAGAGACTATATGCCTAATTTATCTCTAATACCTTGGATATTTATAGAGTAAATATTGGTCGATGCAACGCTAAAACGCAATGGTCCTATCATATATCTTATCGCATCTAATGCTTTTCTTATCTTGTCCAAATGCCACTTGTTACATTTAATTATTTTACGGGAGTTACTCTTCTATGAGAACCTGACCAGTGATGTGCAAATTTTATTTTACCGCAAGCGCACGGTGTACGTGTAGTCGCGGGTCGAACACAAGGAAGCTTGGGACAATGGACTTTACGATTTCAGTTGATTAGATTGCTAGAGGAAATAAAAATAGTGATTGGTTTTGAACTAACAACTAAGAATGCAATAATAAAGATGTGGTTTAACTATATGATGATGAGATCTAGGGCGTGGGGCATCCCCTAAAGTCTTGCATGATCTAATTCTCATTAGTGTCTATGAAGTATAGGATTAATTGTGTGATTAAACTTGATCTTGTTAATCTCAAACTCTCGCTCTGTTGATTAACTATTAGATTTAGACCCTATTAATTCAATTCTCACGCGTTAACTTTATTGAACGAATTAATAAGAATTTAACTAAAGTTTACCCTAAAGCAAAGGCGATCCCAATCTCACACGCTAGTTCTATTGAATGGTTCGACAAAGCATATTTAATTTAGGGTTAATTAGCACAATTTAATCACTTTAATCCATAGTTTCATAGACACATCCAAGAATCAAATCATACTCAACTAATAGGTTCAAACCCTAACCCTAGAAAATGGATCTACTCACTAGACATGGTAAATGCAATAAAGATCAATTCAAATTCAATTCTAAACATAAATGACAATGAATTAAGGATTAAACTAAGACAAGCAATGATTAAATACTTAATAATGATGACAATGAATACTAAACAATAATGGAGAAAATGAAAATATTATTAAAGGATGATTAAAGCTAGAATTCAATGTTCAACTAACAAAACTTAAACTAATACAATAATTCAAAGGCAAAAGAAGAAAATAAACTTACAAACTTGAAGGATGAATAATTCTCAAAGACTAGATTAATGTTCTTGCAAAGTAAACTAAAACTAAAATGAAATTAAAGGCTAGATTAATGGAAGATTAAGCAAAAACTAAGTAAAAGTTGAAGGGAGGAAGAAGAGGAGACTCAGCATGATTAAGGAGCCTATTTATACTAATGAGGGTAATTAACCCTAAGCCCAAAGAAAGCCCGGAGAAAAAACACGCATAAAACTTGAGATTAGACACCGCCGAGTCGGCTACCCAAAAAGTGCCAAGACAGCCGAGTCGTCCTGAGCTTCTGGAAAAAATGAAGATTTTGTCAGCCTAATTTCGCCGAGTCGGCGACCTCATTATTTGCCTCACAGCCGAGTCGGCGGTTGCTGGCAGACAGATTCTGCTGACTTCAAACGGTCGCCATTTCTTGCTCGGTTATCGGAATCGGACATATAATATACCGTTGGAAAGCCCTTGAAGTCTAGTTTCCAATGCCGCAAACCTTGCATTAATACGATATTCCTATCAAAAGTTATGGCCAAAAGAGTAGACATGTATCAAATTTCACTTCAAATATAACAACACTTTCTACTCTTTTGCTCTTTTACTCCTCATGCCTTGGTAAATTGATAGCTTGATACGTTCTTTGAGCCCGGTAAACATGGTTAGCACCAAAAACACACAAAAATGACTTAAAAGCGCATAATTCATCCATCTTCCCATACTTTGACCATGAAACACCGAAATAGAGTGAAACCGAACGAAATGACCCCGAATCGCCTTCAAAACACCGCAAAGGAGCATAAAAATATAAACGATTAGTGCAAATAATTGCACTTATCAACCAGCTAGTAGTTGAAGATGTCATATTCATGGCTTAGACTACTAATACTCTATTAATTACTTGTGGGCTTGTTCTTTAATTTGCCTTTAACAGTTCATTCTTGAACTCGTTTTTTTGCTTTTAATTAGGTTTATTCCATGGTTATAACTCAAAAATATTGATGTAGAACTCATCATTCAACAAATTTTAGAAAAAAAGTGGGGTTCATTTGTCTCGATTGGTTACATTTCGGGTGGTTAGTGAGGGTCGAATCAAAATTTGACTGATGTATCCAAATTACATAACGTAACTTCAACGTAGACACATGATGTTAAGTATTCGATGTACATATCCTTATCTTGATATTTGTGATAACAAAGGTCTATTGATTAGGATTAACCTTCGTAGCAAACATTATTTACAAATTTCCATAAATGGATGTTAGGCAATAGGCAGTGTCGTTCCTAATAATGTTCAGGCCCTAGGCAGAAAATAGAAAAATGGCCCTTATATAGAGAAAGTTTCAATTCGAATTTTAATGTAGTTTGATAATCATGCTCTTAATTAAGAAACTCAGTATTGTAATTTTGATTCACGTTAGAAGCTATTTATGCAAATACAATTTTTAATAATAAAGATTAACACAATTTTGGCCCCTTCATAAGCTGGGCCCTAAGCGAGTGCACCTCAAAACTACCCTTAGGAACGGCCCTGGCAATAGGTGTTGACTAAAATGGGTGAGAAAAAGGCTGCGGTTGGGCTGCTATCGCTGGGCCACTATTGCTAGCTGGGCCATGACGGGCTGTAAGCCAAGCCTGATTTCATTGCTAATTGCGTAATGAATAAATAAGTGCGTATGTTATAGGAGCCCAGATTTAGTTAAACTTCCCCCTTTAATTACTCCCTTTAAGTAATTTTTAATCACAAAATCTCACAAGAGACGATCTATAGGATATACCACAAAATTGGGCCAGTCCATTTCCCTTAACTGATTTTTTTTATTATAATATCAATTATATTATGTTATAATCCTAAATGTAAGGTATTATAACCTCGAATATACTATTCTATAACCCCAAATATAAGTTATTATAACCCCAAATAATTTATTATAACCCCAAATAATTTATTATAACCCCAAATATACTATGTTATATTTTGGGCTGGGCTTAATGGATTCCGTCTATAGAATAGACCGTCTCCCATGAGACTTACTGATTTTTAATTTTTAACAGACTCTCCCTTGAGAGACCGTCTATACTATAGACGTCTTTCAAGAACCCAACTCATATTTCCCTTTTAACTTACAAAAGCACCAATTAATTTTTTTTAAATTTATCAATTGGGCTAACTCCAAAACTTGAGACGTCTATTGTATAGACGATCTCAAGTAAAAATTTTTGATTTTTAATTAAATCGCTTGAACGTATAAATGACTTGATTTATCCCACTTAGGGCAAATATCATATTATATAAGTGGCACGACCCACATAAAAGTGTAAAACCCTAGTTTTGTATAGGGCTGTTGATCTCAAACCCGGTTTAACGTAGTCCAATTAGAAACGGGCCTCCAACAGGTAGTACCTAAACAATGAACAGGGTTGCTGTGCCGATTCGCATCATTGCCTGCACGAGTCCCAATCGCGATACCGCCATAGCACCACCTTCAATTGACTCCAAATCTCTATTCTCTAATTACAGGTATTATTTTGAAATTCCCAAATGTTAGGGTTTCTTGATTTGAAATATTCTGTTTTTGGGTATAGTTTTCATTCTAGAATAATGCGTTTGCTATTTTGGTGAAAGAATTTGCTGAATTAGAGTTATTTTACACCATATATACAGGACAATAGGAATATAATTCATTCCAAAAAACTTCAGTGTTTGGGTTTAATTTTCATTTATTGGATTTAATTGTCTGTTTTTGCTTTTGGATTTAGTTTTTATTCCAAAATCTCCAGATGGTTGATAAGAATGCAAAAGTAAACAAATGGTGTTTTAATTGACACTACGAGTTTATACAAATCTAAGTGAAACTTTATTTAATTTGTTTGAACGAAAAATAATTTCATATAATGTATAAATTTTATTTATGCATTATAATTAGAGATATTCAGTTTATACAAATCTAAGTGAAGTATTAAATTAAAAATGATTGTAAATAATATTATCTAATAATTAGTTATGTAGTCCTAGAAACAGTAAGCTTTAATCCATGAGCCATTGAGAGAATAGTCATCATCCTATACTCAACAGAGTGATCTGGAACCAACTTGAATTTGTAAAATCTGCACAAAATAGCCAATGCCATCTTCATCTGTAAATAAGCTGAATCTTTTCCTAGACATATCCTTGGACCAGCCTGCATAAGTTTATATCATGTACAAAACATCAATACTAGTGTTGACGACAAAAATGTTCTATCATTGCTGTATAAATTTCTGTTACGTTGACTCTGATACCAAGATAAAAAGAATAGACTTGTATGGGAAATTTCTCTTAGTATCATATGACTTTGGAAAAGAATAAAACTCATTGTTTGTTGTCGTTGTATGCAAGTAAACATTGATGACACGTTGGTTTGTGGGGCCAAAAATGCCTCGTGGTTGTGTCCGCTCAAATGAACTCATGGGATGATTATATGATAAATTGTGAAGACTTAACAATGTCAATCTATTATAGATATGGTATCATTCTCGATTAATAAAGAAACAAAAAATACCTGAAATGCAGTAAATTTGAAAGGGGAGGCATTTTGGAAGAAACCATCTTTGAGCCATCTGTCAGGATTAAAGACAGAAGCATCAGGGCCCCAATTATACTCCATTCTACCCATTGAGTATGGCACATAAGTCACCATTCCACCTGCCTTTACTTTGGTTCCATCTGGCAATACATCATCCTCTAATATTCCCTTTGGGTCCTGCATCCATAAATAAAACACATCAACTTAATTATACTCCCTCGTATTCATCCTATTAGTCCCATTTAATGATAAAATGAATCAAACAAGATTTCACTTGACTATGGAGTAACTCTCAGATTAAGAATAAATTACAGTGCCAAAAGTCAAATAAGACTATTAAAGATTTATGAAAAACGGTAGTAATTAACGAACCTGAGGAACAGCAGGGTATAATCTGAGAGTCTCAGTAATAACGGCATGCAAGTAATACAATTTAGCCAAGGAATCATATGTCAAAAGTTGCGCAAATTGCGACACCCTTTGGTTAAATGAAGCACAATCCTCAGTTTGATCAAGCTGGATTAACTCTATCATTTCTTCATTTGCTCTCTCTTCTTCTATGTTTTTTAGCTCTTGATACAGTTTTTCAGCCACATTTTGGTGTGTCATGATCATGTATATTGCCCATGATAGTGTTGTGGCTGTGGTGTCTCGACCAGCTATCACGAAATTTAGGACTATGTCTCTTAGACTCTTCTCTGTTGTGTTGTTCTCTGGATCTTCTCCTAATTCTATAAACCTTGATAATATGTCATGCTTCATCTGAAATTTTTAACACATACCAAAATAAAGTGCCAATTATTATGTGTATTTTAATAGCTAGACAATTGTATTGATTATGTGTCTGTTTGGCAAATGGTGGTTGACTGGTTGTTGGATTAGATATGTTGGTTGCAGTTGTGCACTTGTTTGACTAGTCGGAAATAGTGACATATTTGCCGAGAATTTGTTAAGTTAGTTGTTTTGAATTTGTTTGTTACAAATTATTTGTTGATTATTAGTTTTTTATTAGGGGAATGAAGGTCAATCATAGTGAAGCTGACTCAAATTAAAAATTTGACTATAAATATAATGGGTTTTGACTAAAAGTGATAATAATGTGGAACTTAAAAATGACGAAATTAATAGAAGAAGTCGAATTGATCAAGTGTGTGTGCCCCATTTTCTCTATTCAGGTCGTTTTCGATGTGCAGATCAAAATTGTTGAGTTAAGCTACTCGAGTCCTAATTCAATTCGCATCAGGTCAAAATTCGACAAAAGTCAAAACCAATAAAAGCTTACTTTTTAGCTGGCTACTGCAATATTTATGAAACACATTTTTAACTTTTTGCGAAACTAAATATCTAAAAACTAAAACAAAACCAAAAAAAATTATTATTTAAAACGTCATTTGCCAAACAAGAACAAGTTAGTAAAGCTTAAAACACTTACCTTGATGTTGGTGTTGGATGTTTTTTTAGCTTCTACGATTTCAGCTTTTCTTCTTCGGATAACAGAATATGTAAAATCATCAATAATTTTAATACTTTGGGAAAGTAAAGCCTCAGAACCTAGATTAAGAAACTTCTTAATCCTCCAAAGAGGATCAATAAAACGTAGGGTCACAATGGTGTTTGCTATATCAAATGCACGAGCAAAGGAGTTCTCAGGTAGTTCAGCTGCCAATGTTCCAATTTCTACGCCAAATCCTACTTTGCATATGGAATCTAATGTCATCCTCATCAACAACTCCTAAACAAAAATTATAAAATACGATCAATAACATCAAACTTATTACAGGAATTTCGTAGATCAGAAATAAAATTTAACTATTTTATCATAATATATACAGAGTTTTTAAAGCCAACTACTACAGAGTTGGCGTACTTTGCGAATTAAATCGTTAGTGAAAAGTCTATAAAGTTAGAGTACGATATATAAATTAGTTACCTGCATATCGACAGATCGATTTTCAAAAGACGCATGGCTTAAAATGGTAGAAAGCTTCAAGCTATACTCTCTAAAAACAAGAGTGCTAAAGTCTCTTAAGTTCTTAGATGCAAACTCATGGCTAGCAGTTTTTCTTTGTTTCCTCCAACTTTCGCCGTCCGCATTAAAAATGCCATCCCCAAGTAAAACTTCCATGTACGAGTGGTATACTTCACCCTTTAATTATTCACCCAAAAAATCACAAAAATGGAGCCAAAATTTGTCAATCACACAAAAATACCACAATTATATATAATTTGGAATGGCAAATTTAAAGCAAAACATGTGGGATCATAGTTCAAAGTTGGGCTTCTATATGTCAATATACATTTGTCTTTAAACTTTATTTAAGTTGTCATTGCGCCCAACTTAAAAGTGATTTAATTAAAGTTAAAGAGTTTGGTTTTAATGTGTCAGTGAGTTGTGTGCCTTAAATGTGTGAGAATCGTTTTATGATTGTGTTCTATAATGAGTTGAATACTAGTCATATGTGAATATTATGTATAGCAGTTATGGTCCATAGATTATACGTATAATCTATTGCTTCCTATTATCCTATTATCCCATTATTAGAGAGAATTATTGTGACGAACTAATACCTCCTCTAATAATTTTATATTAAAGCCAACCAGCACAATCAAACAATCTCAAACATTGATTTTTCTATTGTAAAATCTAATTTTAAGCTATTGAATTTTAATTATTTAGTAATTAAAAATAATTAAAATGCAAATAAATTATTTTAAATTGTAAATAATTTCTAAAAAATTATATTTTGAGACAAATTGATAAACATTTATATGTAAATGTAATAAACTTAAGCTTATATAAAAATATTGATAAATATGCAATTTATTAATCTATTATAATGGTTGATTTTGAGAGACATCAACCATTATAATCAGGGCCGTATTTGACCTAGGGCGAGTGGGGCAAAGGCCAAGGGCCCCATATTTTAAAAATTATGTAGCTTTGAATTTCTAAATTAAAACATTAAAAAAATTTTAAATAAAATAAGAATGCCATAGTGGAAATGGAATATTAATGGAAAAGATAATAAATATGTAACAAATGCAATTAATCAAGAAGATTTACACGACTCTTCTTCCAAACCTAAATGGAAACCTTTGCATTTCCTAATTCCTATGATGGTTTCAAGAAAAAATGCAAAACTCTTCAAATACTCTTTACAATTTTAAGAAAAAAAGAGAAAAATTTTCATATTAATTATCTGGATAACAAGAGAGTTTGAAAGATATTTTAAACTAATTAGAAAATTGGGATGAATTGGAGTATTCTAGAGCTTCAAGTTTTTTCTCTCGTTCTTTTCTACCTAAAGCTTGATATTCAAATAGTGGGTTTTTAAATCTTCTACATAAGGGCCCTAATTTTTAATCTTCTATATAAGGGCCTCTATTTTCAATCTCGCCCTAGGCCACCGAAAGTTTAGGAACGGGCCTGATTATAATATTATCAAGTGTAAAGATATACTTCTATTTGACCTTTTTATTCATTTGAATTTATTATTTAAATCAAACATGAACATATATGTGAAACAGAGTAAGTATATACATCCTTTATTTTCATTTGTTCTTCTTAATCATTTTTTTTGCAGATTCCAATGCAAACTTAAAAAGTCTATAACTTTTTATTGTGAGTTTTTAAAAATTCTAACAAGTTGATATTAAGGAAGTATATATTTGAAACGAACTTATCAACAACCAATATGAATATGTTTTTTCATATAGATCGGTGGGAAAATAATAGTCAAAGTTTGACTCTAAAATTCGTAAATGCTATTTGAGAAGAACATATAAAAACAGATTAATGTTGGAAATACTTCACATGTGAGACAAGATCCCACATCGATAAAAAAAGTGGGTTGTGGACTTGCATATATACTTGGTGAGCTAACCCTCCTATAGCCATATGGTTTTGGGAAACAATGAACCTCATCGAGTGTATGTGCAAGTCAACGCTCTTGACCCGTGGGTTAGTGGGCCCGAGCCCACGGGTTTCCCGTGTCCACACGAGTGGGCCACGGTGAGATTATGTGACGAATTGTCAAGAATTAATAATTAAGTATATTAGTAAAAAGTGATCATAAATCTTTTTCATATATGAAAAGCGTGTAAAATTAATTACCTTAGGATAATTAGCAAAATTGTTCTTAAGAACATGCTCAACATTAACAGGATCAGCTATGTAAGTGTAAGTAGTAAAGGGCATTGGAACCACAACAGTTTTAGACTTAGACAAATATCCCACAAGCCAATCATGCATCCTATCATAATTCATCAATTGCTCAACAGCTGCCCCTATCAATGGCCATGTCTTGGGTCCCACCTTATTCCTTTGACTCCATCTATGGATCCATACCCATGATAACCCCATACAACATGCTACAAATATCATTGATCCTATATTGTAATAATACCCATTTTTATCTTCAAAAGATAAAATTATGGGCTTTTGATTATTTGATTTGATCATGATGAAGATATAATTATTAATTAATGAACAAGTGATTAAATAAAAGAGGATGGTTTAATTAGGAAAGTTTATGTTAAGAAATGGGTTGATGGAGATTAGGTGGGTGATATAAGGTTAATTTTTTGTTGTGTCAAGCTAATGAGTTAGCTATAATGTTAATGTTCAACAATCTTTGTATGATTGCCAAAAGGCAACCAAGATTATGTTCATGTGTTTTGTGTTATCCACCTAATTCTTTTTGTTTATTAGGAATTAATTACTCTTAAGTCTTAATCTTATAGTTGTTTCTAATAAAGATTATTGAAGTTGTAAATATATAAAATAATACTCCCTTCTATTCATAGAGAATGAAACATTTGGTTTTTGCACCAAAACCAAGGAGGGGTGGGGGACCACTTAAAAGTGGATGGAAAACTCTCTGTTTCAATAAAAAAGTATTGATATTTATGTGTTGTATTTTTATAGTAAGGGTATAAGGGTAAAGAAGAAGGACAAAAATAGATTTTTGACATTTACTGTGAATTGGCCCAATATAGAAATGTTTCATTCTCTATGAATAGGAGGGAGTAATTAATGACATGTATATATGATGCATGTAATAATTTTATTTTATTTTATTTTATAAAATGTTTATGCATAGAGATCTAGAAAGAAAGTTTAAAATATATTTGTTTGTAAAACTTGAACTTCATAATATGACAATCTAGGCTTTTTTGGAAGTTATATGTACTTATTGTGAAGTAATTATTTTGTACGCTTTTGTCTCTTCGTTACTTGTTAGTTTTGCCTATCCTACTCAAAAATATATCACCTCATGTAATTTACCAAAAAAAAATTAAAAATTAATGTAAAATTAGAGGAAAAATAAATTTACATAAAAAATTATGATTAATAAAAAAATCATAAATTTTTTTAGCATTGTTTACATTTTTTTTTCAACATTTTATTTTAGTTTATTTATAAAAAAAATAAAACTTGTTATACTAAGTCATTTGATTATCGGATTACTTTGAAAAATATACCTTAAAGTTTAGATTACTCATGGTTAATCAATATATGGAATTATTGTAGGAAAATTATGAAAAATTAAATTATTCTAGATAATTTTTCTTAGAATTTAAAGTTAAGTGTTTGGTTAATGATTAGATTGTATTGAAACTAATTGTAAGCCCCTTTATCCATCATTTAATTAAAACAAACACCCCATTTTATTTCAAACATAAAAAAAAAAAAAAACACCCCATTTAGTTATATGGTGGTAATATAAATGAATATAATCTTGATTTGATGAGATGTGCAACATCATTTTCATGATAATAAAAGTCTTAATAATTATATTTTATCTTCATATTTTTCTATAGTCATTTAACACCACTTTTTCAAGTGGTTGTTATAACGGGAATGATTTTTTTGCTCAGGTAGTACTCATGATACAATTATAGTAATTTATTTTAACTGTTAAATCTCAAAGTAATATTTTGTTTAGAAGTTCGTTTTAAAAAAGAATTTACTTAGACAACATAATTATTTTGAAAAATTGTATGTGGTAACTTTAAATTTTCGACTTTTCTATGTAGTAAACAAACTTTTTTTTAAGTCACATGGTGACATTAACCTTCCAATTTTCCACTTGACAAACAAAAGAGGAAAGTATTCATTCTAAATTTATGCTATTTTTACCCAATGTAATGATAAAAAAATTTCAAAAAACAAACATCATGGTCACACTAAATGACTATACATATTTCGAAATTTAGTCGAAATAAATATTTAATTTAACCAAAAACATAATATTTAGTCATCAACTACCAGTAAAAATTAAAAACTCAAGATTATTATGTAAATTTTAAAAAATATTTGTAAAAGAGACAAACTCAAAATGAATCCATAAAATTTGTCATGTACAACCTCCATTAATTCTCCTTGATTTACATTTCTTTTTATGTATATCAACCTAACACAAATACAAAATATGTCAAAAGGGTTGTGGATTTGACTAGTTCAAAGCACTTGACGGCTCAAACTTATCCTATATTTATATACTCATTTCTATGGTTGTGATTTAAAAAATATCTTTGCATGTCAATTTCATACTATGATACTACTAAATTACTAACCACATGCATTGCACCAATCTTTTTGGAGCCATCTATAAATTCATACTTCCCATAATTTGCTAATCCCTATCTTTTAGGATAATACCCATCCCTTTAATTTAATCATATTCCTTCCACCTTTCTCAATTAAACCATATCAAGAAATAAGACAAAAGATTAATATTAAATAAAATAAACACTAAGTATAAATCGATTTCAAAAATATATAAATGTTAGTAGCTAATATATATTTGTATAAAATCTATCGTATATACACCGAGATGTATCACAATATATAGCATAAAACTTCATCTATTTATTTATCTGATCAAAAAGGATTTTAATTATGCTACATAGGAAATATATTCACAAAATTCTTAGGTGGTAGGACTAAAGAAAAACTTATTATGTTGAATCAAATCCGCCTTAGTGGCATAATAATTGTCATATTCCCTAACTGAAATCTAAATTAAATTCTCATAAATCTCGTTTTTTCCGCTTGTCCTATAACAAAAAAAACTTATTATATATATGAACAAATTTCAAGCTATTGCAATACATAAGTATAATAAGAGATTAAACAAATAATTTACCTTTTGTATGATAACGATGATTCCTCTAAAACTTTGTAGTAGCCATAAGCATTACGGATATGGTTGAGCTTGGTTAGGAATGTGGTCCTAATTGAATTTCTATTTGTAAACTTGTAAAGTAACAAAGAAAGTTATAATACTTTCTAATTGTGTGGTTTGAATGGATAAAGTTAATTAATCATATGCAAATCATAATCTTTGTGTACACGTAAATTAATTAACAAAAATGAAACAAGTAGATAACAAAGCAAAAAATGATTTATGTGATATCACCATCCTATTCTTTAATTGCTCATATGATGTGTAGATGCTGCCATATGCTCTATCAAGAGTGTGTACAAATAAGATAGCGTAACTAGTCTACTAGCTAACTTTATTCTTTGAAAATGCACCATGCACAATGCACACACCTCTATCTATATATATATATATATATATATATATATATATATATATATATATATGGAGAAGTTTCGGTGCAAACTATGCTTAAGTGTGAACCATGCAAACCTTGTTATTTTTTAGCAAAAAGGTGTTACTATTCAGCCATAAAAATCTAAGAAAAATATTAGTAACACTATTTTGCAAAAAAAAATAACAAGGTTTGCATGGTTCACACTTAAGCAAAGTTCGCACTTGAACTCGACCCTATATATATATATATATACTCACAATTTACTTCTTAAAATTTTATTTTATTAAATATTCCATAATAATATTAAAATTGCATGTCACATGCACAAGTAGTACTGTCTAATAAATTCCAAAATAAAACACTAATAAAATGAATTGAGCTTATGCAACTAATTAACTAATATAAACATAAACGAAAAGTTTAAAAATTAATATATATTAGATCTTCAAAATAATATTATGATATACTACTTCGTCCCTTGTGAGCTTTAGAAACAAAATACAGTGTGTCTAAGAAAAAAATAGATATTTGATTATAAATAAAGAAAAATTAAATTATATTAATAAAATCCAAAACAAGATAAAATATCAAAATAAAATTAGAAGAAAGTGATTGATCTATTTGTATATAAAAATGATACAAAATAAATAAAACAATATAAATTAAAAAAAGGGTTTGCACCGAGTTATATACATATGCACCTTGTAAAAAGGAATTGGTGTCCTTGAAGTTTGTTTCGTATCTGTCTTCGTTTGATTAATGAAACATTTTTTTCTTGTTCAAAAAAAATATAAATTAAAATATAAGTAAAACTAAAAAAGATATATATACTTTCTCCGTTCCATTTTAGTTGCACCATTGGGTTTGACATAATATTTAAGGGCTGTCAAATAAGTATGATAAAAGTAGGAATGATGTATGATTAATGGTAATATGTTGGGTAGAAATAAAAAAAATTATTATAAATAGATAATGGTTGTGACTTGTTGGTATATTAAATAATTAATGGGATGATGTATGATTAATGGTGATATGTGGTAGGAATAAAGTGAGAATAAAATAAGTAGATTATTTTTGCCAAAAATAGTAATATTGCAAGTAATATGAAATTCCAAAAACGATAAGTGTTGCAAGTAAAATGAAACGCAAAAAGTATAAAAATATTTGTGTATACGTGACAGTTGACAGTTGATACTTACTCATGGTCTAGTGATGAGGGGTCAAGGGCGCCGGCTATCAAAATTAGTCCGTTGCATGCGCGTTGTAATTGTACAAAAGCATGAATGAAATTTTCTAGTTTAGGTGAGTATGCATTTGCCGCCAGAAATTGGAATATTGTTTTTTAACTAAATTCATTTATTGTCCTCAAATCTAATTGATAAAAATGTGGTACTATACTTATGATAAAATTGCTAAGTTCTTGAATAAACAATGAAAATTAATATCAAGTAGGAGTATTTAAATTACTCCCTCCGTACCTATTTAATCTTCCTATTAGGGGTTTTCACAAATATTAAGAAAAATAGAATCTTTGATAGTAGTGGGTATTATTTTAATTATATAGTCGTGGAAAGTAATTATTGTATTGGAATTATGAGAGAAAAAATAATTAAATAGTAGTGTGAAGTAATGATTGTATTTGAAGTATGAGAGAAAAAATAATTAAATAGTAGTGTGAAATAAAGAAAGTGGGTTTTAACGGGGTAAAGGTGAGATGTAAACTTTCCAAAAATAAAAAGTATTCTAAAGTGGAAGAACTTTTGCAACTACCCGTTATAGTAAGGTGGAAGAACATAAAGAAACCGAGGGAGTAATAATTTTAAATAACGAGATATCATTGGACCAAGTTAATATGGTTTGTTAGGCAAAAACAGGTTTAGGTGTACAGTGTACTAGTTATCCATTAAGCAGAAATCTATCATCCTTTTATAGTTTAAACAGATTCATATCTATAATAGTAGGTCTAAACAGTGAACTTAAATGGTTGGCTTATAATTCAAAAAAAAAAAAAAAAAAAAATGGTTGGCTTATCAATTAATACTTTTCGCTTGTCAAACCAGTTGTATTTACATCCGATCACAATTATGTTCTTACTATTGTGTAATAAAGTGTATTCATTTATCTAAAAAATAGTAGAAAATATTAGGTTATTCATTCATTCATAGAGATTAATTAATTACAACCCCTAATATTCTTAAAAAATAAAAAGAAAATCACCTAACTATAAATAAATCTACTTAGAACTAGAAAACATTTGATTAATGAACAATCATTTTTACAATTGGATGACCTAATACTATTCACAAATCACATGAACCATCTCCTTTAAACCAAATGTGGAGATCCTTTTCATGATAAACAATTATTATTATTTATAATAATAAGATGGATTCCCATTTATCTGGTGGCAACTTAATCCAATATTAGGATATGAAGAATATGGGCCCATATTAGGGTCAAATCCAACATTGTGGCCCATAGTTGTTTGTAGATCAAAGTTAGAAGTGTTGTCATTTAGTAAATGGGCAATCGGACCCAAATAGTCCAAATCCAATAAGTAAGAAAGTGATTGAGTTCTTGGGAACTTGATTGCTTGATCACTAGAACCCTCACTTACACCTTCATTGCTTACTTGTCCTTCTAATGTTGAATCCTCTCCTTTGTCCTCTACCCTTCCCACTTGCCTCTTCTTGTATATTCTACATAACACCCAATCATCCAACTACAAAAATTCAAATTAAATTTATCATTATTGATAGGGACTAAACAATTACATCATCAAAATTATATGTATTCTATGTATTATACTTATACTATTATAATATACAGATACTCAACAGGGGTGAATTCAGAATATTAGTATTAGATGAGTAAAACTTTAACCTTTACAACCCTAATGAATAAACTCGATAGTTGTTTTCGGTTTTATACATTACCAATCAATATTAATAGCTTTTTAATCAAATGATTAGGCCATGTTGATTATCGATCTTAGTATAAAATATTAGAATATTTAGGAATTAAAACAAAAACACATGAGACGGTCTCAACATGAGATGCGCTCCATACATGGGTTTTTGTCGAGTCTAAACATAAAAGGTGTTAAAGATGTGGATAATTACCCTCATGGATCCTTGTTGCTTGATGGGTTTATGCTTAGATTCAATTAGGCGATACTCATGCATAATCCAATCAGTCTTGGAACCCTTAGGAGGTCTCCCTTTATAAAATACAAGAGCCTTCTTAATCCCAACATATTTTGTTCCACTATAAATGGCTTTATCAGTACCCGTAGCCTTCCAATAACCCGATAATGTTGCTCGATTGGGTCGGATCCCATTCGGGTATTTCCTATCTCTTGGGGTGAAGAAATACCATTCATTCTCACCAAACACTGCCTTATCTACAAAACAATAAACCCAATAAAAGTTATATAATTTAGTTGCTCTGATACCATATCAAAAAATTATTTCATCAAAAAATACACCACGATATATTATATACTCTAAGTCTCTAACAAACATATTACGCAACATGGTCGGCTAAGGGGAGGGGAGGGGCAACAAGAATCGAACCTAAATTCCTTTCGAAAAAGTTGGTATATATGCTCTAACTGAGATAAAACCCAGATCAGTATACATTAAATTATAGAGTAAGATTAAAAATACGAACCGGGTAATTGCCAAGGATCAAATTTATAAATATCAACTTCAGGAATGATTGAAACAGGGCAAGGTCTAGACATGATTTGATTTTTGAGATAGTGTATGATCAATTCTTCATCAGTAGGATGAAACCGAAACCCGGGTGGGAGACAATTAGAAGACCAATTTGAATCCATTTTTATGAATCAAACTAAGAAATATTATTTGATTTAGATTATTGGTTAAAATTTTAATAAAAATTAGATTATTTGGAAGAAAAAAATGAAAAAACAGAGTATTTCTTGGATGAAAAGTTATAAGGGGGTCGAAGAATGAAATGGGTGTTTGAAATGTTTGCGAAGAGAGGTGATGGGATTATATGGGTGAGGTTTTCTTGTCTTGTTGTGGAAGATGTGGAAAGATTAATATGAATATTTTTACAATTTTAAAATTAATGGATGGTTAAAATAAGGACAAAAAGAAGTAATACTTCCTCCGTTTCATAATATTTGCTACTGATAGTAACATATTCCCACATAATATGTCACACTCATTAGCAGATATTATAGAACGAAGAAAGTACATTTACAAGTTTATACTAAAATCAATTGGTACTACTAAGAGGCACCCTCAAGCTTATATGATGATATTTTGTCTAATAAAGGGTAATATGAAAGAGCGACAGAAACTATATGAGAATCAAACTCAATAATTTTTTTATAAAAATAATATTTATTTTCAAATAGACATAAAAGTATTTTAGTAAAATAATAAACATTTATTAAATGACGTCATCTTGATTGAGGAGGCTTTGGCTTTTTGACTTGCATTAATACTCGGATGATGAAGATAATCTATACTTGCAAGAGTAGGTAATGCTTGTGGTATTTTTCTTTTTCTTTTTCTTTTTTCTTTCCATGTTGAATTGATCAAAGTATCTTGAGTTTTGGATTTGTCCATAAATGCGGTTAATCCTTTAAAAATATGTGGATTATATATACTAAAATAATATGCTATTAGTAGTATTATACTACTAATTATGTAATTAGCTTGCCTTTGTACTTTTTAATTGAAAAGGTAGAAGTCAATTATTGTACTATAATCCCACTTCATAGAATTATGTAGATGTATGTAAATATGTAATAGCAATTTTAATGTAGATAATAGTAATTTTTATCGAGATTGTATCCTATATAAACTAGGAAGAAATGATGCTATACATATATTGATATTTACAATATTATCAGTAATATTACAATTGAATATTTTGTATAATTTAGAAGAGTAGGAAAAGAAAATATTTAAAAAAATTATTATTTGGTGAGTTTTACTAAACTTGCTTATAAAATTACATTCAACACACATATATATTACTTAAATCAATGACATATAACTAATTTGTAAAAACGTCACCTTTTGTTTATTGTACTTGAAAGAATATTTCAATACAATAATACAGAGAATTAGATCATGTTTCAGTTGGAGATTAAGTATTATTTTTCATAAAAGATTGTAAGTTTAATTTTCTTTAATCTTTTTTCAGTCTATCCTATGATTCAGAAAAAAAAATCAACAATACACATTCAGTAATTTGATACAACAAGGATATTTCAACATAATGTTGGAGTAACAAAATAATACACAAGCTCACGATAACCAACAATTTTGTTAGTCTAGGTTTCACATTGGCAATCTTGTGAAATGTGAACTAACCTTGCTAAAGAAAAGCTCTATGATGATGTGATTTGTATCACCTACTAGGCTACTAGTAAATAATATCAGTGTTATAAACATTCACAAAACGACACAATTTTACATCATATTTTGTGTGGATTTGTGACGTCCATGCACTCAATTCTTGAACAGGGATAACCTAAAGGTGGGTAAGAAGGATTGTCGCTTAGGGTCTCATATTAAAAAAAAAGTTTAATGATTGTAAAAGGTTTATATAGGTTATAAATTGCAAAGGAAAAAAGCTCCAATGTGTTGTTTCGCTCAAGGCCCCTAAATATCTAAGATCGATCCTAATTTTGAATCTCAAAATGTGTTAATATCACGTATGTTTGGCAAATAATTTATGGAGATGAAGATGTATGGTAAAACAAATTTTTTGATTATTGATTTCTTATCTTGAAAAAAATAAGTCAAAAATCAATGAAAAATATTTGATTAACAAAAAGATCAGAAACCTTGAGCCAAGAAAAAGCTTCATTCTTATCTCAAAAAAAAAAAAGAAAAGAAAAAGCTTCAATCTAATTAATTTGTTAGATTTTTTTGATAATAAAAAATATTTTCTTTTTAATCTCATTAACAAGCACAATATTCTTCTCAAATCATCCATGCTATTCTTTTTAATTAAGTTAATCAATACTTTTCTTTAATTCAACTTTTTCTTAAAAATTTCCTTAATCACTTTTATTTTCTATTTTCGGACCACTAATTACCACAAAATCTTTAAAAAGTTTTTTAAATATTTGAATATCTTTAGAACAGAGAAGTAAAGCATAACAATATAGATGAATCTTTAATAGTACTTTAAAAATAATATAGATGAATCTCCTTAAATTGGAATAAATTATTTTATTCAAGACTCATCTTACTAGCTCCTCTCTCAAAGTTCTTCCTAAACATATCTATTGTAAACTCGCAAATAGTACTGAAATTAGCCCCATAATGAGTTCTGGGTGGCGGCACTCCTTGCCTACCCAAAAACGACCCTAATTATAATCTTAATCATTAGCAATTGTCTCAACAAGTAAAATCTTTCATTCTCTCGACTTCAAACTAATTATTTCTTTAACAAAAATGTGAAAACTTTAAATAATTGGTTAAGGAAATCTTTAACAAATCGGAACATATTCAATTTTTTGTTTGAAACAAGTGTTCTTAAAAGTGCAACATTGTATATGAGAAAAACCTACCCTACTTAAAAACTGAACTAGATATAACATGGAATAATATTTTTAAATAAATAGAGGTTATTATATTTATAGTCAAACAATAAAACCTTCTTCACATTTCAGTCTATAATAGATGTAACAGTCATTATAACAATTATTGTTGATCAATTGATTTTATTTTCTATATACTTTTCCATATATAATATAGAATAGTATAGTGGAATCTTATATTTGACTCATCTTAATAAAAACGTTCATAATATTAACTTTAAAATTTTTTAATTATATGTAAGTAAAAATATTAATTATGTATTAAAATCATACAATAGATAGCAAGAAGAATAAAATATATAAACTATTTAAAGTCAAGCTGGGAAATATATATGAACATTTATTAACTTTTAATTTGACTATTGTAAAACTTTTAATTGTACACTAGTGCATTATTTTACTCCTATTGTTTTCAACTTCCAAATATTCAAACCTATCACCAACTATTTATGTTTAGTTTGAATAATACTACCTCATAATTGTTTTTTTAAAGCCTTATGTCCATTTTGTACAACAATTTATGTGACTTTTTTCTCTTATACGTGTTCATTCAAAACAATGTACTTTAAGAGTAATTTTCAATTTTATGTGAAAATGTTAAGTTGTAATTGCATTTTTTCTACTTATTTTAAAATATACTATCTATCACTAATTAATCATATGTTGATAAAATTTTGAAATATTAAAGACGTTAATTCATCAATTAAGACAAAAATTAAAAGTATAATTTGCATGTTGTGAGAATATATATAAACATATCACAAATTTTTACTTGAGACCGTCTTTACAAATTCTTAATCAAGACCTCACATTTTCTTTTCGCAAATTCTTAATCACCGTGAGACAGCTTAGTATGGGCTGACCCAATTTTAATTTTTTTTTAAATTTAATGAAAAAAAATCACAAATTCTTGTATGAGACGGTCTCACCGTGAGACATGTCTAATACTTGGGTTAAATAGCCCAATGATAGAAACTTTTAGCTTGAGGGCTTCTTGTTTTGAGGTCGTCTTACCGTGAGACGGTCTCATACAAGACGGGCTGAAAAAAATTGCTTTTATTTTGTTAATTGTCGTCATAAGTTTAATTGTAAGCTGCTTGTATCTCACGATGAGACGATGTTATACAAAACTTGGTTGCTTTATTTCATGCTTTTCCCCTACTTGCCGTTGCCCTTCTCAATTTACTCTTAATATGTTTGTCATCTTTTTTATAAAATTAACTAGTTACATATCCGTATAATGCACGATTTTTATAAAATAAATTCTTAAAAGAAAATTTTAAGTATGACAATAATGCATGTAAAATGGACAATTATTCTCTAGAATTTATTATTTAAGTATAAATTTTTGTCGTTATATGATCTTGAGAATAACAAACTTTTTTTTTAAAATCCGCTTAAAATGATGTGTTGATTAAGGACATAGAGTATTTTAAACATTTAGATAGAAAAATATTGGTATCACACAAATCAGCTTAATCATGTAGTCATATGAAATAAATAAAAATAATAAAAGTGGATAAGCTTCTGAGTTTTGTGCTTATTACTTGATTTGTCCTATTCAAATTATATAGTGAAGTAATTTGTTACTTATTTTTAAATTAGATGATAGTAATTTATTATTCATAAATTTTTATTTGAGAAAAGACGGCTTTCAAAAGCACAGTCCAATTCTAAATATGTATATTGCTACAACTCTAAATATGTATTTGGGCTGTATTTTTGAAAGTCGTCTTTACAAAAGACTGTCTCTCAAGAGAGTACTTGTTTATTGTTTTAATTTGTTTTATTTATTATACTAAGTTTTCATATTTGGAAATAAATAGACCTATAAGAAAATTAATATTGCTGTAAAATAAAAATAAACGAATTAAGGAGAAAAATGCGAAATTTTTTAAGATAGAGAGTTTTTAAAGTTCATATTTATATAATAAATAATTAATTTCTCTTTAATTCTAACAAAGGGTACGATTAATATTTTTTTAGCCCACTTCCATTGGTGTGCAAATTTTCTATTAATGGAAAATTTTTAGAGATTTATCCCATTAGTGAGTAAGGAAAAAAAAAAACTTTTCAAATGTTTCTAAAAAGAACTTAATGAGGTGAAAAATTTCACTACTACCCCGAACAAATAGAAGTTTGACACTTATTCTAATAATATTTTTATTTTTTTAAATAGCTTTTTTTATTTTATAGATATATCAAAGAATATATAAAAATATACCAATGGTAATGAGATTTTATGCTTTATAATTAGATATTCATTTTAATATATTTGAACATACTTAAATTTGTTTTAAAAAAATTCTACATAAATTAGTATTTAGAAAGTAATGAGAAAATGTTTTTGTTTTCTCTTTGATGAGATAACTTTTCCATGTAAAAAAATTTCACATAAAATATAGTGTAGATAAGAAAGAAAGTGTAAAAAGAAATTAAAGGAGAGATAAGCTTAGAAGAACAAATTATTGGCTCCAGTCCAGATTTCTATACAACTGACACTGTATATAATTACACTAAGAAAAAAATTAAATGGAAGAGCCAATGATATGGTCTACAGTTTACTCAAGCTCCAACTCATCATTTCACACTCATTATTGTCTATCCCATTGCTTACGTTTGCAACTATGCATTCTCCTAAGTATTCTTGGATGCGCATCAGTTTGTGGGGTCAGTCTACAATATCTATGAATAGTTACTGACGATTCGAGAGGCCAGGGTGTTACAATATATTTCTATGCCGGAATTCAAAAGAGATTTGACTATTTTATATTTACTATATTTTGATCTGAATTTAATTTGATTCGACTTAAAAATGTTACGTTGAAGAAGATTCGACAATTCTATATTTACAGATTACGTAGAATTTAGTATAAATCAGTTTGCAAACATAGATTTTAAATCGACCTGAAATACCTAAATCAAATACATTATACATTTAACTCAAAATGATTATGATCACCTAAATCAATGCCTCTATTCACATATTCATATATACTCTTAATACTCCCATTGAGCCTATTCCTAACATCTTGGGAAGCAAAAACCAAACATTACACTCCTATCATTTTACTTCATATACTTATTGATGTCTAATTCCTTTTGTTTTCTTTTGATATTTTTCTTATTTACTTTTTTTTACGGTAAAATAATTTTTAGTTTTAATATTTTCAAATACACATTATATTACATAATTAATAAAATTTTGCATGTATTTTATCTTTTATATATTTTAAAAAATTTTATTTAAATTTCTCTTTGCTTCAGTTGAAATATTTTGATGGAAAAACATTAGGAACAGAGAGGTACAACAAATAAGTTTTTTTGATGGAAAGATTATGTGAATTAAATTAAAATATTCCATGTTCACACAAGTAATGACGAAAATGCCCTCATTTTTACTACTTACAAATTACAATACTCCAACTATCACTTTTACAATTAACTTAATCAATTAAAATACCTTAACTATCAACTCTTTGGTAGAACTTATCCCACTCATAATATCTGTGCCCAACCAAATAGAACAATAGTTATGAATTAGAGGGAGTATTATTATGGGAAAATTAACAAAAAATTGTATTATGCAAATTCATTGTATTACAGCCGTCAAATTTTAGGGAATGCTTAGAGAGTGTCATAATCAGGCGTATAAGATGGGTTGTTTAGGTTGACGCCATCTGTAATATTGTGATTAAGCACTAAGACAGTTATTAATCCACGTACTGCTCTTTGAATATGGACCACTTCGGCACTTTCATACCGGACAATTCTTTTACAACAATATGATAAGCTACAACCACCTAAGAAATTGACTTTCCCATCTTTTTTTTTACACAAAATTTCACAAGAGACGGTCTATAGGATAGACCACAAAATTGGGCTAGCCAGCCCATTTCCCTTAACTGATTTTTTTTATTATAATATCAATTATATTATGTTATAATCTTAAATGTAAGGTATTATAACCTCGAATATACTATTCTATAACCCCAAATATAAGTTATTATAACCCCAAATAATTTATTATAACCCCAATATACTATGTTATATTTTGGGCTGGGCTTCATGAATTCCGTCTATAGAATAGACCGTCTCCCATGAGACTTACTGTTTTTTTTATGCTAATCAAATGTTTTTTCAATATAGGATATATTGCAAAAATTTGGAACACACCATCTCATTATGAAATCGTTAATTTTGATCATAATTTAATCAATTTTGACTTTAAAAGTATCATTAACTTAAAATAGAACCTTAAATAGATCAATTGAAATAATGATTTTTAATTTTGACGTTAAACTAATTAATTTGCACTTAAATATGATTTTTCTTTCACAATTTCAGAATGGAGGTAATATATTAATGGTATTATGAATTTCAAACAACAAATGAATGGCATAACACTATCAATAATAGTGTTAAAACATTTCCCATATTATAAGTACTCTTATTCAATGCAACATGATGATTTTAATAGAATAATGGAACATAAGAATACTTGTACTCTTTAACTATCGATCAACCATAATGGTATTGTTTTTCCCCCAACAATTTTTTGTTCATAATGGATTTGGAAATAAAGTTGTAGGTGTAATATTTGCTTACCCTGCTGGATGAGGAGGTGGAGGAAGTGTCGATTTCGAACTATGTTTGCCAATTGATTCATGAATGCTCTTGGAAATGACCAAGAGTTCATGGCTTCTTTGTTATAAAAAATTTCAGTTTTGATTTTAGAATGATCAATTCAAACCTAAATTGATTAACTTTAATCAGTTATAATTTATAAAAAAATTAAATTTCAACCTTAAATTTATCAATTATAATCTTAAGATTAAGTACTGAACCCATATAAAGAAAAATTATAATTAGACTGATTGGATTATCCATCTCATATTAAGACTGTCTCGTCCAAGACCAGTTGATATATATGCCGGGAAATAGGAGTATTAACTGAATTCAAAATTTATTTGTAATATATAATTTTTTTTGATGGATAATATATATAATATTTAAATTAACTGAGATTACACCAAATTTTTTAAAAAATCAAGTGTCTTTTTAACTTGAAGGCAAATCTAAAAAGTAAATCTTATACCATTCACAATTGTAAACCAATTATTGTACATTCCAGAATGAACAAATGTATCTTTGAACAAAACTTTGTTCATATATTGATGTGTATATATTCGCTCATTTCGTTGATTTGTTTGACTTATTGTTTAATAATACGAATTTATAGCAGATGATTTAATTGTTAAAACAAATATAAAAAAATAGACTCATTTCTATTCAATCTATTAGTTTCATTTATTTTTTTTCACTATTCACTCTTAAGTTGTGTTTTATTCTTAATCTATAAATTAAAATATAGTCATGTGAGATCTTATTTGATTCGTCTCTGCATATAGATTATTAATTTAACTTTTTATAATTTTTATTAAGAATAACCGGAGATATTAAAAGCTAAAATGGTACCTCAGCAAGTGTGAAAAATTAAATAACACTTTAAGCGAATATAATGTAATATTTGAAAAATAAAAGTAGATTGTTTGATTAAAAAAAGCGAACAAAAAATTTAAAAATCTGAAAATGAAAATAAAATAGAAAACGGCAAGCACTTTATGTGTATAGGAGTACTCCAAAATAAACTTTCGAAAAAAGCGATGACAAATACAAATATACAATTCACAAGAAATGAGAGAAAATTGGGTGTGAGTAATTCATGATCGAGTATCGACCATGAAATCCGGGCAAGCAGAAGAACCGACGCACAAGAAGATCCTACTGACCTCCATTTCAGCAATGGTGGCCGAGACAACCACTTTTCCTATTGACATTACCAAGACTAGACTTTAACTTCATGCTTCTTCATCCACAACCACAAATGCCTTTAAGGTAGCTCTTAATATTCTCAAAAACGAAGGTTTTCTGGGTTTATACCAAGGTTTATCCCCTGCTATCATTCGCCATGTCTTCTACACTCCTATTCGTACTGTGGGTTATGAACATTTAAGAAATGCCGTTCTTGTTGCTCAATCGGATTCTCATGCTGCTTCTCCTTCTCTTTCTCTCGCCTCTAAGGCCATTGTTGGTGGCTTATCTGGGGTTATTGCCCAGGTATACTTCTAATTAATATTGATTGAGTTTTGATTATTGATTAGGGTTTTTTCTAATCTGGGTTTGGGCAGAGTGGTCTGCTTAATTTGGTTATGGGATGCAACTGTTACTGAATTGTGCCGTAATGGATGAAATTTTGTAGATTGTGAAACTAATTGCGTAATTATTACTCCATCTTTGATTTTTGATTATGTATAAATTCCACGGTATAGAAGTAGCCGTGTAGAACCCCTCAATTTGGAAAACAGGAAAAGGGCTATTTTGTTATTCATAAGTCTTAATTGAGTAATTTTTAGTCAGAGTCACTAATTAGTACTCCTAATTACCAGTGGGAATCAATCTTTTTGTTGTTTGGCATAATCTTTTGCACTAAATGTGGGACAAAGGTAGTTTTTTTAAGTCTAAGATCGACATAGGGAGGAACATTTTAATGTCTAATTATAAATTAGTGGGATACTAACTTTATACTTGTTCATTTTTATCATTATGCTTTGCTCTTGCTCATGAAAGACCAGAAAATTGGTAAATGCTCAATCAGAATGATGGAGACAAGAGTTAAGTAATGCACTAATGAAGGGTAACTAGACACTATAAAATGGGCCGGGCCGGGCCGGGCTTTCAAAGCATGGCCCATTTAAGCCAATATTAATTTTAAAGGGCACTTATTTGGCCTGGTCCATATTTATCCGGCCCATTGAAGATTGAACACACCTAGTCACAACTATTGAGCATAAGATTAAAGACAATTGTCTAATAAGGTTTGGGCATGTAAAACGAAGGAGCATTGGAGAACCAATAAAGAAAATAGAAAGTTGTAATTGGGAGATTTGAAACGGGACTAGAAAGTCTGTTGATGACTAGAAGGTTTGGAGTGGAAATGATAGGAAAAATTCATATTTAGAGTTGGGATGGTCGAAAATCAAAATGAAGGAGACTAAGAATTCATGGTTTGAACTTCAAAGTTGTGTATTGTTGTATGATCTTGCTAATGTATTGTACACATCAGTTTAACACTATGTGTGGATAGCAAATTAGGAGAGAAAAGAAAGGAAAGGAAGGGGAAGGAAAGGAAGGGGAGGGAAAGAGAGGGAAATACTCCATTGTTTGTATAGGAAGGAAGGGAAGGGGAAAGAAAGGAATTTCATTTTCCTTCCAAATCTTTCCTCTTATGGAGAGATTTGGATGTTAACAAAATGAAGGGACTTTAATCCCTCCAAATCCCTTCCCTCCAAATCCTCTTCCTCCTTTTTTGCTATCCAAATAAGAGATTCTCAATCCCTCTAAATCATTTCTTTTCTTTTCTCTCTATTTCCCTCAATCCAAACAAGGCCTAAGGGAGTCATCTTTTGCTTACTCTAATTCATTTTCGGTGAACAATGCCGGCCGAATAAGTCTCAGGTTGCTCTTAGAAAACAATACCCTCTCTCTACCCATGGAATCACGATCGTGGTAGTGAAACGATGATGCATCAACGAGTTATGTAGTTATCAAAACGCCAAATATTGGTCAAAAGTGTGGCATATCAATCGAGACGGTCCAAACCGTGGTTTTTTAATACCTTTATAACGCAGGAATGTCGGTTTGGATTTTTTGAAAACATTTATAACACAACCGATGTGATGTGATGCGACTTTGTTTTTACACTATGATTAACACCCACTGACGACATAGCATTTTCTCCCTCTATTCCTTTGAATTTATTACTCAACATCCAAAAAGCTCTTACTTCGAGTTGCGTTATGTAACAAATTCAAAGGATACTCATGTTGTCATGCATATGCATACTATTGCCGGGAGTTGATAAATGTGTGATATCTTTGCTGCTGTTGTTTCTTGACTCGTGTATGTTCGCTCGCAAAATATCAACATCTTTGTTCATGCTCTTTGGTGTGCAGGTGGTGGCAAGCCCAGCTGATCTAGTTAAGGTTAGAATGCAAGCAGATGGTCGCCTAATCAGTCAAGGTATACAGCCCAGATATTCTGGCCCCATAGATGCTTTTATCAAAATAACTTCTGCTGAAGGATTTCGAGGACTTTGGAAAGGGGTACTTCCGAACATGCAAAGAGCATTTTTAGTCAACATGGGGGAGTTGGCATGCTATGATCATGCAAAGCATTTCGTTATTAGAAATAAGATCGCAGATGACAACATTTATGCTCATACCCTTTCATCTATCATGTCGGGGCTCTCAGCAACGATCTTGAGCTGTCCGGCTGACGTAGTAAAGACGCGAATGATGAATCAAGCAGCAAGTGAGGATGGTAAGTTGATGTACAGAAACTCTTATGATTGTTTGGTGAAAACATGTAAGGTTGAAGGAGTAAGAGCATTATGGAAGGGATTCTTTCCTACATGGGCGAGGCTCGGTCCTTGGCAGTTTGTGTTCTGGGTCTCATATGAGAAGCTTAGGCTTATTTCTGGCATGTCTTCTTTCTGATTTTCAGTCATCGGAATTATTCCTGTAGCTTTTTTGTAAAGCATTGTAAGACATTGGTTCTTATACGAAAATAATCGTTGATTGTTTTGTTCAGACGGTATTCTGGGTCTGATTTGAGAAAATTTAGCCTGAGCCATCTGAAGATTTCGAGCCAGACGAATATATAAATCAGGTACAGTTAATTTTGGTTTCATATAGAGAAGTTTTGATGATATTTTATTCCATGCTTCATTGCGTTCATTTACTGGTAGGCTATTTTTGTGTTTTGAGCCAAAACCAAAAGATCCATAACCCAACGTCATTACGTAGCTCCCAACTAAGTAACTCACGGTTTTATTGTTTTTGATTGAACTTTGTTAGCAAATACTATCTGTAACTTCACATAAATATGCGGTGTTGTTGATACCAAGGATGTAGTTTTTGATTGATCTTTGTTAGCAAACATTATCTGTAACTTCACATAAATATGAAATGCATATGGTTAATATGTCATCTTAATATAATTTATTACTATTCGAAACCAAAGGACTGTAATTCTTTGGCTCATGAAATAAGGGGCTTTAGAAAGTGTGGATCGAAGTACAATATACACTGATTGTGTTTGAGTGAATAATTTTCTGGTCAGATTCTCAATGAGAAGAAAATAATCTTTAAAAAAGTACACAAGCATTTACAAGTTAGAACACAAATTTTCTTGAAACTATCATAAATTAAGCCCTGGCCATCTCCTAAAACTTGTTATATCACTTCTTTGAGAAATAGCCAATCCTATTCCAGTCCTACCCTCCATCCCAACTCCTGTATAGTACAATCTCCATTGATCTTCATCTCCATCCATTTGAACCAAACATGGGAATCCAACTCCCTTACTGTCCCATCCGTCTTCCTTCGATGCCGTCAAAACTGCCTTGTTGCTCACTGGTCTCCAATCCTTCAATCCATCCTCAGAAACCGACATCCCGATACTCCTCTTCCCATCTCTGGCAATCCCTTCATATGCCATTAAATAGTTGCCATTTTTCTTATCTCTTACAACACAAGCATTCATTACTCCCATTTCGTTATCACTCGACTCTCTTCCTATGCTCTTGATCTTACCGAGCTTCACCCACTTTAGACCGTCTCTAGATCTCGCCATACCAATACTGAATTTAATTTCTTGAGGATCAAATGAATGATAATACATCCTCAAATCTCCATTGCTATGGAAAACAACATGTGGGGAAGCAATAAACAACGAATCCCATTCGCCTTTCGATCCCACATCGAATAAAGCTCCACTATGATGATCCCCTTCAATTCTAGCCCAATTCCTCCCATCTTGACTTATGGCTAACCCCGGCAACGACTTGAATTGGAGGGAGGAATCTAAGGGTATTTCCATTTCTATCTCCTCTGAACTTAAACCTGTATAGTAAAGCCAATAAACAGCAGAAGAAATTCTAACTTTGTTGCTTGCCATGACCATAATCTCTGAAGGCTTAATACTTTTAGTATCAAATGCCCACCAATCTTCACTACAATTCATCACTACCCCAGTTCCTGAACATGAATCTGCTGATTGTTCTCCCCTTTCCCAATGCACCCCATTGCTCGAAACCGCTAACCCGATTAAACTCAAACCCGGCTTCTTATTGGATCTTCCTGAATACCACATATACCACCTCTCTTCATCATCACTCAAGAATCTTTTTACAACAGGGGAACCAATCTCAGTACTATCCCAACACCCAATTTTACCAATATCAAAGATTAAGCCGTTGGAAGATGCTGCAGGAAGGGTAGATGAAGGATTTTCCAAAGTAGATTTTGTTTGGTTTTGTTGTGGATCAATCTCAATTGGGTTCGGATTTTCATCAATTGTGTTGTCATCACAGTGAGTATCAGTGTGAGATTTTCTTGTGCAGAGAGCTAGTAAGTGTGTGCTCTGCCGCCTTCCACCCTTCTCCAGACTCTGATCATAGCTTTCACAAACAGAATACACCTGGTATGATGATGATGATGATGATGAGAGAGCTAGCAAGTGTGCAGATTTGAGGGTCTTAGCAAATTGAGGGTATGGAATGAGAAAGCTGGTATATTTGATGGGAAATAGAGTTAAGTTCATTGAAATTGTGGGTTTTGGTTTTGGGATGTTAATGGCTTTCAAGCTGCTCATTTGTTTTAGCTGTTATTTTCACCTGTAGTGTGTAATTTGTTTTTTTGTGCTTGGGTTTTCATTTTAGGTGGGTGAAGTGAGAAAGAGAGTAGAGGAGAATCTAAATAAGGATAGTTAACCACTTACATTGTGACACGTTGTTTGTGAAAGCAAACAAGAGTAACTTTAGTGGTTCATGGTGGAGCAGGATACATAAAGATTTTGGTTAGTTGAGTTGCTCTCATTTTCTGGTTCACAACTCATTTTGACTTATGTGATATTTATATACTCCCTTTGTTTCTATCAAATTACTCTCCTTTAGTTGCACTTTCTTCGTCCCTATGAGAATGCACTCACAATTTTTTGGGTGAAATTTAGTAGAATTAGAAAGAGCAATTGGATTGGAGAATAAGGCAAAAACAAGAGGATGATAGAAATAAGTGGTTAAGATGAAGAGAGATAATAAGTTTGTGCCTGAGATTAAAAGAAAGTGAGATCATTACCAAAAAGGAAAAGAGCGTAAAATAAGTGAGACAAATTAAAATGAAATGTGGTGCAAATTTTAAAAGACAAAATATTTAATGATAGTCGGAGAATAAGATACAAGTATACGACATAAATGGATAAAAGAATATATTTGTGGATGAGATTATATAAAAAAGAACGCGACCATAACCAAAAAAGAATGTAAATTGAGAATAATTTGAATAGAAATAGGTGCAACCTTGCAACTTCATCGGAAGAGATAGAGTAATACTAAAAATTACTTCTAATTATTTAGTCTTTTGTCCTAATAAATTTGTTATTTTTAAAATTTTTTTGTTTTACTTCTAATTATACTTAGTCGTCGATTCGACCAACTAAATGAAACGTGCTATGAATGTCCAACATTATATAGAAAGCACTTATGAGTTATGAATACAAATTTCTTAAAAATCTAGACATGATTTATAGATTTTTTAGAGTAGTATGAGTACCAACAACCTTAAGACCCCAACTAACATCTTCACAATGCCTTATATAGGGTACAAGTTTACCAGTATCAATATCTATATTCCCCTTACAATCCCAATGGGGAGGAGAATGAAAGCAAGGCTCTATCGACATAGCTCGACCACAAGTGGGATCCACCCCAATCGTCTTATTCCTTAGATTGTATAAAATCCATGGCTTCAACCCTCCTAGACCTTGAGCAACATATCCGAAAGTTGATCGTGCACTTGTCATTAACTTATCACTTAAACTAAGCACATATATTTCTGCCCACGCTTTTCGCTCATGCATCTTTTCGTGTGATCGTTGATATCCTTCGTGACTTGGCTGATAAAATCCAACCATTTCCCCTGTAACTGTCTGATGTTCCCAGTATAATTCTTTCAAAGTCTCGTAGTATCCATCTTCCAAAGATGTTATTAGAACAGCTATGTATTTCCGCTTCTTGGATGAATCGATTAATAAAGAATCGTTCAGCTTGTCGTTGATTTCTGGGAGTAATTTTTCTTTAGATATACACGATATGATCTGATCAGTAACTTGTGATATATAATTGGGTCCTCTGAATGATCTAATTTGTAGTCCAATCCTCTCATCTGCTGTTACAAAGTATGTATTATAGTATCTTGTGATCAATCCCCAAACTTGATCTGTTGGGTGGAAAAGATAACGACCCAGATGATGAAAAATTGTGTCTTTTTCAGGAAACAATTTAAACAGTTCTTCCTCGAAAGATTCGATAAAGTAAAGAGAAGGAACAAAGTAGTTATCCGTCTTCATTATCAGCCACTGAACCTTCCGAAGAAGAGGTTGTTCTTTGTCACAAAAGAAACTCTTGTCGTAACTATTGTAATCATGGCTTAGATGAAGGTAAATATATGGCGGTATCATTTCTATCGAGGAATTGATCAAAGCGCCGTTTTTTACCATATAACCATGACAATCCGAAGAATTTTGATGGAAATTCTGGAAATTTTTCTGCAAAGGAAAGTCTTGAGGTAAAAACCAGGAGGTGAATGGAAATGGCTCGCAGAATAGATCGGTCATATGATTTGCTTGATCGATGAGCAATACTCGATTTGTAAGAAGAGCATAGAGAAAAGCTGAAGTGATTGTTAAAATCCTATTGCCTAAACCACTAAATGATATCCAAACAACATAGTTACAATCATCTGTTGGCATGGTAGTGTTACGACTTTTGAGGTGTTTCAGAGCGTTAATATATGGTTGTGTACCAGGACCACAAAGTCTATGAAGTTCTTCGTAATGGCGTAGTTTGGAGACGAGATAAGGCGAAGGCTTGAAAGGTGATGTCTTCCTATACATGAAAGATTGGTATCTGCTTTGACATGAGGTGTTATTATCGAACTTGGATGAAAGGAGTCCATCAAGCTTTTCTATAGATTTTATTGAGACATTTAGCAAAGATCCTGAAATGGGCGCCAACAATATTAAGATTACGATATTTCAGCCTTATTTCAAACGAAATACTTAATACAAGGTAATTCACACTTCTTATTTGTAGGACTCTCATATAACGAATGTGATAGAGTTCATAGAATTATATATATATACATATATATATATATATATATATATATATATATATATATATATATATATATATATATATATATATATATATATATATATATATATATATATATATATATATATATATATATATATATATACAAGTGCGAACTTTGCTTAAGTGCGAACCGTGTTATTTTTTAGCAAAATCGTGTTACTAATATTTTTCATTGAATTTTATGGCTGAAAAGTAACACATTTTTGCAAAAAGGAAACACGTTTTCAGAAGTGTTACTTTTACATTAAAAACTGCTACTTTTCTACCATACAAATTTCATACAAAATAGTAACACCTTTTTGCTAAAAAATAACAAGGTTCGCACGGTTCACACTTAAGCACAGTTTGCACTGGAACTTCTCCCTATATATATATATATATATATATATATATATATATATATATATATATATATATATATATATATATGACATTGTTTATTTCATTATATGCAACAAAATTTTTTTAGCTCGATAGATATAAAATTTTTAAAATTATTTGGTTAATAAAGATGGTAAATTTACGATATGTAATAAATTTCAATTAATAATTTATTTCATATTGCTCAATTTAAGCAAAAATCATTCGATTTATTCTATTCTTAAAATTGATAAGTTACTCAATTTAATTAATTTTTGGAAGAGCTAGAAATGACTAGTTAGTTTAGCCAACACATCAACCAAAAAATCTTTTCATCTAATGGGCTTTAAAAATGATAACACATGGAATTTTTCTATTTATTTATTTATTATTTTTTTTTTTGAGTTAATTTCTTTTTATTTATTAAATTGTATGATGATTGTACAATTATAAACTTCATTAACGATAAAAATGTTGGGCCCTCTTTAATCATAGACCCTGGGGGCTGAGGCCAGAGGTATTGTAACCTCCAGCTTATCTCTATGGTCGGGCCTTCCTATGATGAATTTAAACATATAAGTGATGTGATATCTAAGTTCTAACGCATCAAATATTATACAAATTTTTGTATGAGACGGTCTCACCGAGAGATATGACTCATATATAGATTAAATAGTCCATTTAATTAAATACACTTTACTCTTTTGGATATTTCACAATACTTGCAATATTACCTTTTTTGGCCTAAATAACTAAATAATTTTCTATTGTATACCTACTTTGTCTCACTTTTTATATATTAACTTTCACAATACTTGTTTCAAAAAAAAAAGTAAAAAACAATTACATTTTTTAATACTTGTGTCAAAGGCAATGTTGCAACTAAATAAGAACGGGGAAGTACTCTAAGGCTATATAGGTTTCTTGTTTGATGTCGTCTTATCGAGAGACGGTTTCTCACAAGAATAGCTCCTAATGTTATCAAATCATAAAAAGAATCACAAAAGACAAGTGTATTACCTGAGGATTGAGTATTATGCAAAGAAATCTTAGGATAAACGACGTAGGATAAAATAAAGAAAACAGGCAAGAATAATAATATGAGAAAGACAGTGGATAATTTGGTAGTATTTGCAGTTGTAATGTTCATGTTTGAGCACCAGAATTGTCAATGGAGGTCAAGTTTGAACCTTGAAGACATCAGTTGATCAGTATATATACACAATTAGTTATGAAGCTTTTTAAGGGTGGGTGATGAGCACGTAGTTCCTACTTTTTGAGTGATAAAATATGAAGTACTAATCAATTCCTAGTGTCCTACTAAGGACCAACTACAAGGAGTAATACACAATTAATTATACCAAGTTACCAACATGTGAATATTGAAATATTATTAATAGTAAGAAACTACTTAATTACTCCCTTCCATAATACTTGCTATCGATAGTGACATTTTTTCACACAATATATCACAATCAGTAGTAATTATTATAGAACGGTGCTATCGATAGTGACATTTTTCACACAATATGTCACAATCAGTAGCAAGTATTATAGAACGGAGGAAGTATATATTTTACCAAAAAATTTATGGGTTAAACTAGGAATAGTTATGTCAAATTGATTTGATGGACGGGTTTTGGGATTGATTGTTTATTTATTTTTATTTATTTTATTTTATTTTATTTTATTTTTAATTCTTGGGATTAATTTTGATTTGCTTTTTATGCGTCAGATTATTTTCGAATTAAGTTCAAGTTATGATCAAATGTTGCTTAATACTCCTTTTATTTTCTAATGTTCTTCTCATTTGGAATATTCTACCTTAATGAGAGAAAAAATTGACTAATATTTTTGACACATATTTAGAAGACAAAATATATTCATGTGAGATCTCGTTAGATTCGTCTTAATGTATAATTTATTATTATGTGTATTTAGAGATATTGAGGCTTAAATTTTACTTTGAAAACTGTTAAAAAATTAAAGGGGAAGAATAAAAAGAAACGGAGGGAGTATTAAAATTAATCTTCAAAATCAAAAGAACGGGCCAAATGGAAATTGTGTCAAATAACAGAGAATAAGGTGTAGCGATTCAAATGATGATGATGTTAATGAGCGGGATATACTGAGTATGATGATGATGAAGTAGGAAAAAAAAACCTCTAAATCATGTATTACAATATTGAAAATTAACTAATTAAATGTCAAGTGGATTGATTTGTGGGTTAGGTTATTTTGATTGACAAGTGGATTAATTTAATAGGTTTAGGCTTAGTTAATTTATGTTTTTTAGGTTTTTTCAAATTAATTTGAAGTTAAATTTGATTAATATTCAAAAGATATAACATCAATTTTTAATACCTAATTAACCTAAACAAGAATCTAAGAAGATTAAAGAATGTTTATATACATTTCTTGAACAAATGAATATCGTTTTGTATAAAAATATGAATGATAATGAAGTTAATGCTATTAACAGTTTAGATAATGAATATAGTGCAATGAACTCAATACAAGTAAGAAGTAACTGAACATATCATACATTCTATATCTAGTTTGAATAAATATAGTAATTGATATATAGTACAATGCATTTGATAGTTTGTATAAGCTAATTTTTTAATATGTAATTTTTATAATTTTGTTTACTCAAAATGAAGATATTTAATATGAAAATATATATTAAATTACATGCAAAACGAAAAGTTGCAAGTATTGATTAACAGAGATAGTATGTACACCATGCCTGATAGGCCTTCTACCCTACCCTAAGAGCCTCTACCCCCTATCATATACTACCACACACATTCATATATGAGACAGTTCCATATTTGGATTAATCAAGCTTATAATAGAAATTTTTAGCATAATAAAACTTAAGTATAGACTCGTCTCAAGGTGAGAGCTCATATATCTAAACCAAGTGTGTATGTGTTTTCATTATGACCAACAAATTTTAATTTTTCAGAAAGTTATAGTTATAATTCAAGTAATATCTTTAAACTAAATATTAAATTTTTACTTCTTTTCTCTTTTATTACCCGCAAATTTGTTTGTCAATTTAAGACCATTAAAATAAGAAGTAAAATAATTTCTTGATTTCCCAACCTTATGCAAAACTTTTTTTTGTCAATAATCATGTACATCATGCAATGGGCTAATTAGCACCCCTAGGCCCTAAGCCCTATTTGCCCTCTCCCCTTCAATTAACCCAAAGCCAAGAATTCAAATAACAGCTAATCTCTTAAGAGATGGTCTTTACAAGAGACATCTCTCAAGCTCAGTCTATCAAAGAAACCGTCTCTTACAAGAATTCGTCTTCAAACAAAGTAAACCAGCAAGATTTTCTTTCAAGAAACTGTTGCTTAATAAAATCCCAGCTCTTAATTTGTTGGACGGATAGCGAATAAAACCAAGTTAAATCTTCCTTATTTAAAGAAAAAGGAAATACAGACGCATACAAAGACTTATCCACACCCCGAAGTTCCATCATTTCTTCAAACATCCTAAGATGATCTCTTGCTGAACATTCAACATCATTCTTAAACTTTGGAACTTCCGAGAATGAAAAACCACTTGGCAAAATTGGCTTTATTTTCTCCGTATTCGCCTTTTTATTAATTTCTTCGTTAATGGCTTTTATTTTGCCTTCCAGCGATTTTATCTTTTTTTTCAACGCATCTATATCGTCGTCTTTTTTGCTGGCCATTATTTCCTGATCATTTTAAAAAATAATTCATATATTAGCTAGGAAATTATTTTAAATTTTGAAAAATTTTGTAAATAAATGAAAATTTTAATACTTGAAAAGTGAAAACATACCTAACAGATGAGTAGAGAATCGATTAAGGTTAGAATATTATGTGGGGAGAATGAGACAGTATATATATATATAGTAAAAGAAGTTGAAGAGCAAAAGACAAGATCAATAACATTTATTGTTGGATGAAAAATTACAAAATAAATTCAATATGAGGGACTTGGGGAGAGGAATAGACAAGGTCACTAAATATTTGATCTTTATATCTTTATATCTTTATTTTTAGGAGTATTTATCTAATTATATGTTAATTAAAAAGAGGGAAATATTTTTTTTAGTCTATTTTTTTTACTTTACTACTCCTACAATACAATTTGTTTTAGGAGCATAAAAATGTCTTTATTTTTTTATTTTATGTATTTTTAGGCAAATAAAAGATTTTATTTCATTTACCAAGAAAAACAAAGTACAAACAAAACTAAGAGCGCGCCCCTACTTATAGTTATTTACACAGTATGGAAATGCAGCCCACTTTTTCTAAGAATTTGTCATACTTAGTTGACACATTGTGATCCATCGACTAATTATATATATATTAATTAGTTTATTTGTTTCCGTTTTTTCTTTTGAGGTTCAGTATTATAAACGAATATGGTTAAATTGTGTAAATATTTAATCGATATAATCATTAATTTTTTTCTTAATTAAAAAATTATAATGTTAAAACATTTTACTTCAATCAAAAAATAACAAATGACACAACAAATTTACGTATTATACGTTAATAATTTTTTGAAGTATAATACACCCTCCGTTTCAGTTGACTCGTCTCATTTGACTTTTCACGCATTTTAAGGGTTGAGTGGGGTCCATTAAAAAGTGATAATTGAGTATTTAAATTGATTAAATTAATTGTAAAGGTAGTAGTGGAGTATTGGGAGTTGAAAAAATAGGGGTATTTAGGTAAGAAAAGGTTAGCCAAAATAGGAAATGAGACAAGTAGTATGAAACTGTCAAATAAGGAAATAGGACAAGTAAACTGAAACGGAGAAAATACGATAATAATTTCAGTATTTTAATGTTTGTAGAATTGTGTCAAATTTTGTATGGAGCAAATAACTACTGCGTATGTAGAGCTTAACGTAAGAAAGGAATATGACTAATATCAAATCAAAGTGCTTGGTTCAAATATTGATTGAGAAGGCTACACGTACACCCAACTCGGTGACAGACTGGCAAGTGGATTGCAGAGAAAGATATTGAACCGCCACACTACTCACACATTCATTAGTACTACTTCACTTCTACATGAGCTTATAATTAAGGAAACCATTCCAATGTTATCCATTATTAGCCAATCCACCATATATTCTCCAAATTAATTAAGGAAACCTCATTACCAGGTATCTTCATATCTCTTCGTTTTTTTCCTTTTCAAATTCAATACTTCACTTAAATGGATTTTTATTTTTCCAAAACATACACTTTTTTTTTTTATTTTTTTATTTTTAGTATTGTTGTTGGTATACTATACTACCTCTTCATAAAGGGTCGCATTTTTTTATTTGATTAAGCCATCTTTTGATTCTATTAAAATATATGCTAATTTTGTCAATTTAGCCTTATTAAACTTAAACTTTTTACGCCTTTACACTTACTGACTATACCGGCCCGTATTCAATTTTTAAAATATTACACTTTTGTCTTTCATACTTGGTCTCATTTGACCACCTATAACATAATTAAAAGTCAAATAACACAGATTAGATGGGTAGTAAAAAATGTTACTCCCTCATATTCACACAAAAAGACATTTGGGTTAGGTACGGTTTTTAAGAGTGGAATGGTGGGGTATTTTAATTGATTCAATTAATTGTAAAGATAGTAGTTGGGTATTGGGAGTAGTAAAAGTGCGGGTAGTTGGATATTTTAATCGATTAAATTAATTGTAAAGGTGAGAGTAAAAATAGAAATGAGACCTTTTGTATGAATTGATCCAAAATAGAAATGTCCCTTTTATGTGAATAGGAGGGAGTATATAATTATTTCCTCAGTTTAATTATATTCGTTGCAATATGTTATTTTTATTCTAATAATTTATATATTTAATTATGCATAACTAAACATAATAAAAAATTAATATCACAAAAGAAAATTTTTTGAAATGAAAATATACTATCAAACAATTTAAGATCCTATAAAATAAGCTTAACGGAATTTATTTCATGTCTCTGTTGTTGTAGCATGAGCTGCTCTTCGGAAATAAAATGGGTCGTTTGTGTTTATTGGTTTTACTAAAATGTTATCAACTCAACTCAAAGCTTAAGACGATATTTGAGGTCCGAAGATATATTTTATATTCTAACATGAAATATTATTACTGAGCAGGAATACGAACATTGCACCTTTAAATTGAGGGTGTTTTTATTATTTTTTTTTAAAAAAATTGAAAATCATAACTAACAAACACGATCATCTTGAATTAGAAGAACAAAATTTTGGAAAACGAGAGCAGTTAGATCTTCTAGGTCAATACGTACTCTATAGTGACCCTTAATGTTGCTATATGACCCTTGATGTTGTTCCTTTAAATCCATTTATTGATACACTAAGTTCAAATTGTTCTACTTTATTAGTTAGATAATCACTAAAATCTTGTGAGAGACGGTCTTTTTGAGAGATTATCTCTAATTGGACCTGTCCATTATATATTTTTAAAATATTGTAAGTAGGCATTGAGAATGATATAAGTAGACAATTAAGGTATTGAAAGTAGGCAGTAAGAATATTGTAAACAAGCATTAAAGACGGTCTCTCAGAAGACTAGTTGTATTATATAAATAGGCATTAAGAATGAATATGGTAAGTAGGCATTAATGGGTTGGGCTGGCTTGACATACATCTCTAAAGAGATGGTCTATTAAGAGATTTGTTAATTAGATTTTCCATTCTTGATTCCCACCGAGGTCCGCACCCTTTCTTGTTTCCCAACATCTCTCGGGAGTTTATAGCTATTAAGACCCTCAACTCGAGAAATTTAAATTTTTTTAAAATGAAAAATTAAAATAATTATGAAAAAATTTACTATAGCAAAATATGATTATGTAGCTTGTGTTAAGATCAAACCTTATAATTTTCATTTTTAGTAAAGACTTTGGTTCGTGTAGTCCACTCACTGACCCACCCCATATGTTGGGACTAACAAGTAAGACTTAGTCTTTAGTGTTGTTCATTCATTTCTAAATATAGCATATGTAGTTTTGTGCAAAAGAACAGTGGGGTGAGCATCTGAATTAATTACCATACCTTATGTAGTTTTGTGCAAAAGGGCTTAAGGTTGAAGCTGCCGTTCCCGAGGGTGGATAGTTTTGAGGCGCCATCACCTAGGGCCCATCTCATGAAGAGTGGCTTCTAGCATGGATTGAACTTGTAGCATTAGGTTTTGTAGTTAAGCGCTGCTAAACTACATAGTTTGAGAAAAAATAATAGAAACTTCCTTTTTTTTATATATATTTCACTTAGTGCCTAAAATTGTCAGGAACGACACTACTGAAGCATAAACGGTGTGTGCATCTGAAGTATTTACCAAATGAAGTTTGGAAAAGAATATAGGAGACGAATGGTGTCCGAGTGGGTAGACGCCTATATGGATTATGATGGTCTGAAAAAAATACTGCACGAATTTAGCGTGTCTCAAGCTGAAAACAGAGATCGGCTAGGAGGAGACATCGAGGGTCAGGTGATCAAAGCTAGTCCTTCTGTTAGGAATCGTAGTCGAAATTTCTTTTGGACGTATCTCTTTCCGTCGTCTGAAGATACATTTGGAAAGGCCGAGGTGACCTTCTTCAAAAAACTCGATGAGGAGCTTAACAAGGTTAATGCATTCTATAAAGATAAGGTCGAAGGAGTTTTGAACGAAGCAACCGAGTTATACAAGCAAATAGATGCATACGCTGCATTGAGAATTAATATGCAGAACCATGCTGTCCAGGGGTCTGATTCGGTGGATGATATGGAACCTTTAAGAATGAGAGCAAGAAATGGAGACAATTGCCAAGGTATATTCTCTGTTTATGATCAGATTCTTATTATGCTTGAATACACTGTTATAATTGTTAAATGAGAGCAAAGAAAATCATGGTGAATTGATGTAAGCTGTTATTGGTATGGCACTTCGACACTTCACTTAGGTCTAAATTTGAATATCTAGACGTATCTGACACTTGGACACGTATCAATATCCAGCATTAGTACCCGTCTACCCGAGTCCAAGTAACATTGGATGCAAGTCCTATTTTATAAATTTGCTAATTACTACCCCATTAGAAGTTTCAATGAAGTCCCTTATTTTGACGGGCCATAGATTTATTCTTCCTTGGTTTTGGGTTAAATGGGCTATAGTAAAGGGACTCAATAAATTATGTGCAGTTTATATTTATGTGAAATTTTAGAGGTTCAATCGGAAACATATTCAACATCGCAAACCCTACCCTAGGAGGGAGCCAATGTAGTTGCTGTAGGAGTTTGAATAATGCGTAAAGTGAGCTTCCGATTTGTGCTATGGTACTGCAGAAGGATCTTGTGTAAATAATAGCAGGAGTTGCAGGGGAAACGCGGATCTCACAAAAGATACATCAAATTTAAATCTCGTGGAGACCCTTGACCGCGGGAAGATAAAAAACGAAGCTGGAAGTCCAACATCAGCTATTAGACGCATTCCGAGAGCTGGCCTGAACGACGAGGAGAGGAGTTTAAGTAAGGAAGAACTGAAAGAGGTCGCAGAACAACTAAAAGTTGCCTTGACAGAATTTTACCAGAAGCTCCGGCTTCTAAAGAACTTCAGGTAGGAAGCATTTGGTGTGAAATTCACAATTTCTCTAGCACATTTCTTACTATGTAATTGGGCTGATTTACTGTCGGTTTTATCCAGCTTTACGAACCTTTCAGCATTTGCTAACATTACGAAGAAGTATGACAAGGTTAGTCCGTTTCATACCATTAAATTGTTAGGACGTGACAATTCGTCACACAATCACCCTGTGGGCCCACTCGTGTAGACACACCCACAAGGTACCCGTGGGCTTGGGCCTACAAATCCACGAGTAATGAGCGTTACTTGCATACACACTCATCAAGGAGATTGTTCGTTGTAATTCTTGAATACAGATCACTTTGAGGCATGCAGCTCGGTCATACATGGAAATCGTGGACAAATCTTACCTGGGGAGCTCTTGTGAGGTGTGATCTCATATCTAGTATTCTTATTCTACTACAAAACCGTACAAAGTCGAAGATACCCGTTAATGAGACGATAGTGTAATCAATCGTACATTTTGTTTCTAGTACAGGTTACAGAACTAATGAATAGAACAGAAAACTTATTCGCCAAACACTTTAATGGAAAACGAATCGAAGGAATGAATTTTTCGATACAAGGAAGAAGAAGAGAGAGAAACAGAGTAACCTTCTTTTCAGGTGTCAACCATACTTAGTAAATATTGTTTTAAGAACTTCATATTGCTGAATAGATTAACATCATAACATTATTTTATCGCCTGCATGTATGCTTGAATTAGGCTTATTTTCTGGTTGTTCGATTGCACTTGTTGTTGCCATTATTCTTATGGTGCGAGCAACGAAGATTATGGAGAATGGACAAGGAACATCTAATATGGATAACATGTTTGGACTTTACAGGCAAGTCATCTGATCTTTAGAATTTTCTCGTTGCTTTTCATGTTTTCATTAATCTATACTCATCGGGAGATCATCTTTATTATATTGCAGTTTATTTTTGTTTATAGTCCTTCATATGCTCATGTATGCTGGTGACTTGTACTTTTGGGAGCTCTATCAAGTAAATTATCGGTTCATATTCGATTTCAAGAGAAGAACAGCATTGGGCTATCGTGAACTTTTCCTTCTTAGCACAGGTCTTGCAGTTCTAGCTCTTGCTAGTTTCCTAGCAAATGTTAATATGGTTTTTGGCTCAAAAATGGAAGTCCCCAAGAACTTCTCCAAGTCGATGCCTTTAATTGTTGCATTGGTATGAATTTTACGCCGACTTTTTTTGCATTTTTAGGTGGTGTTTGGTAGTTGGCTTGTTGGTCAAAAAGGCCAAAAAAAAGTGGGAAATGACTTTTATCGGCTGAAAAGTTGCCTTTTAAGCCAAAATGAAAAGGCTGCTCTGGTTGGCTAGCCTAATTGGTCTTCGGTTTGTTGGTCTATTTTTTCTTTTATAAACGGGCAACTAATATGTAATTTCACCAAACATCTCTCTAAATTGTTGATTTATACGAAGTAAAAGCCAACGAAAACAAACAACATTTTCACCTGGTCGAATGCCAACTAAAAGAAGTTAACAACCAACCATTTGCCAAACGCCCCCTTACTTACCGTTAAAATAGTATGACAGTCAGATTGTGAACATTATGCTGCAGGTGTTTCTTGCAATTGTTTTCCTTCCTTTCAACATCATGTATCACACAAGTCGATTTTCTTTGATCAAACGTTTGTTTCGCTGCATATGTGCTCCTTTTTACAAGGTAATTGAACAATTGGATGCATGCATTAGAAATTCTGATTGTAAATTGAACTAAAAGAGGAAAAAAAACTTCCATTTCAGGTCACGCTCGCAGACTTTTTCTTTGCAGATCAACTAACTAGTCAGATTCAGGCGTTACGGAGTATTGAGTTCTACATTTGCTACTATTGTCACAAAGGTATCCCACAAGGACAAAGCAATTGCCACGATTATAAACTATACAACATTTTCTATTCCGTCCTACCAATCGTACCATATTGGTTCATCTCCCTTCAGGTGCATTTATATCTTCCTTGATTTCCCTCTTCGCTATATACTGTATAAGACTTTTCGGGTCTCACCGATAAATTCTTGCTTGTAGTGTCTTCGACGTTTGGTTCAAGAGAGGGATCGCATACACGGATTTAATGCTCTAAAGTATCTTGTAGCTGTAATTGCTATCATCATAAGAACAGTTTATGAACTCCGCAAAGGAACTCTCTGGTTGGTGCTAGCTCTAATCAGCTCGGCTTTAGCTGTGGCATATAACGCATATTGGGATATTGTGGTCGATTGGGGGCTCTTGCGCTTGAAATCAAACAAGCTTTACCTGCGAGATAAACGTTTGGTTTCACACAGGAGCGTGTACCTTGTCGCAGTGGTGATTAGCTTATATACTTTCCACCACTTTTTACTTTCTCATAACCTAGCAAATTAGTCACCCCTATTCCGGTGGGGTCAAATATTTATGATTCTTTGGTTTCGGATTATAATGGACAGAGATTCTTTGTTGTCGTAAAGCGTATGTTTGACCCATTCAAAAAAACCCATGTACGTGGGAGCCATTTTATGGCGTGGAGAATGGAATGTTATCATAGCAAATTAACAACTAATCTTTTATGCAGGTCATTAATGTGCTATTAAGAGTTGCTTGGCTGCAGCTTGTTCTAGCATTCGACATACATGGTTTCCGCAAGACAGCTATTTCAATCCTAATTTATTGTCTGGAAATAATTCGTCGTGGCATCTGGAACTTTTTTAGGTATATCTGCATAAATTCTTATTCATTGTTCACTTTAGATAGTGATATGGACTTCTGTCTTCACAAAATGATTGAGTAAAAAAATTATGATTGGCTTATACGAACGAGAACGGGATTTAAAACGAGTTTTTTTTTTGTCAGGTTGGAAAATGAACATTTGAACAATGTAGGCAAATTTAGAGCTTTCACGTCGGTTCCTTTGACATCTAATCACCATGATCGGAGCAATGATGATGATGATGAAACAGATGATTGATAAAGCGTCATGTTTAGCCCTGTGCTAGGATGTCATGCCGAATGATGAACCTAAAATCGATTTTCTTTCGACTCGAGAAAGCAAGATGGTTAGCTGCTATTTGCAAGTAATGCGGGTGCATGCGACCTTTGATCAAGTATAATGAAGATTTATCGTACTTAATAATGTTCTACAGCACAAAGATGTGCCCTGGATGGGCTGGTTTAACTCAGAAGCACTTAATTAACTAATATTTATAGCACAAAGTCGAGCCCGGGGCGGGTCGACATTCACAACTTATAAGCTTATGTAACAATTTCTTTCAGCTCTATGGAGCTAATTAAGTTAACACTGTTGTAGTTATGTACTGCTAATTTGTTGGAAGCATATCCTGCTTTCGAAATGTTTTGACAATTAGTTGTTAGTTTGTTCTTATGATAATAACAGTTGTTTGGGAATATTTGGCAATTAGTTGTTAGTTATTGGTAATTAACAGTTGATTGTTGGTTAGTTTATTAGTTTGTTCGACCAGTTGATACTATTGATTTTTTTTAGGTCAAAGCCAATCATACAATTATTAAAGATGAAGTTTAATACCATATGATAGTTTTTAAGAAGGGCACAAATTAAATAATATAGTATGGTTATCAATATTTTAGGAAACTTTATGCTCACATGGCAGATTAATACGGATACGTTGTGCAAAAACTGAGTTTTGGTGGGGAGACACAAGCTCTAAGATGCAACAAAAGCAATAACAAAATGTTTCAAATGAATAAATAATAGGAAAAATTACCAGGAATAATACAACCTTTTGCTTATTTTCCTACAATAATACGAACTTTTGATTAACCATGAATAATACAAACTTATGGGGGTGTTTCCCTAGAATATACCTAACATGTTAAAAATCAAACTATAGGTGATTATATGACCAAAAAAAATTAGTAAATTAGTTAATAAACTAAAGTTGGTATTATCCAAGGAAAAAACACCTCAAGTAGGTATTATTCATGGTTAATCAAAAGTTTGTATTATTGTAGGGAAATTAAAAAAAGGTTGTATTATTCATAGTAATTTTTCCTTAATAATATACAAAATTGGAATTTATTATCTCTTCGTCCCTGTGAGAAAACACTATATGACTTACATACGTGAGTTTTTTAAGTCATATGATACAAACTCAAAGAGATAGAATAAGTATCAATCAAAAAGGAATAATTTATCACCCTACTTCATATATTTCAAATTACTTGCAATATTGTAAAATATATTCTATTCATTCATCAAACTTACTTTGTGATTAGTTTTTAATATATAAGTTAAAGTACAATTAGGTGATTGATTCGTCTCAATCTAAAGATTATTAATATCAAATAGTTATTTTTATATCATAATTTAATATATAAAAATTAAATTAGTGCGTAAAATTACATAAAAAGTCAAACGTTACAAGTTATTCCCAACATAAAAAAAGTGCAAGATTTTTTTTTTTGAAATAAAAGTGCAAGATTACAAGTACACTAAGACAAAAAAAAAAATTGACTTTATCTCACGCGAACACCACTGATCCCACTATCCCGCAAAGGAATTTTCCTGATCGTAAAACTTGGTCGCCTCGCTGCTCGCTGGGTTTTTGTAGGGTTTTACTTTGTTTACAAGAATCCTCAACAAAATCAGCCATGGAAGATAAATCATCAACACCTCAAAACCCTAGCGACCAAAACCATTCTCAACCCACAAATTCACAGAACTCAGATCCCAAAACGGACGCTAATCAAAACCCAGATTCCGAAACCCCCGTTAGCCAAAACCCAGAAAACTCCAATCAACCCACCAACCCGGATGAAAAGGGGAGAGAAAATACCGAAGAAGAAGAAGAGGAAGAAGGAGAGTGTGGGTTTTGCTTGTTCATGAAAGGGGGAGGTTGCAAGGATGCATTTATAGCATGGGAACAATGTGTTGAAGAAGGGGAGAAAAACAAGGAAGATATAGTTGAAAAATGTTTTGAGGTTACTACTAATTTGAAGTTATGTATGGAAGCTCATTCAGATTATTATGAACCCATTCTTAGAGCTGAAAAAGCAGCCGAAGAAGAGGTTAAACAAGAAATGGAACGAGAGGCAGATCGGAATTCTGTTATTAAGACAGTTGAGGAAAGTCCAAAGGTTGAAGTTCAAAAAGAGGGTTAATTTTAGGGTTTTGGCTGATCTTTTGTCAGCCAAAGTTGGGATTTTTGTTGAAGATTGGAGGAGTTCAATTCTGACATATTGGTGAAATTTTTGAAATTGAGATTCATGTAAGCATCAATTTTTACTTGTTAGTGTTTATTTTGCTGCTAATCAATAAGCAGATACTGATTTTGTCCTGGAAATGGCAACAATTATACACTTTTAGATCCCAATTTTTGTGGGCATTGAGATTTTGATCATGATTCAGAAGTTTACACATAAGTTACTTCCATGGTTTCTGTGTATTTATCTATCTTGTCTTCTTTCCTTCTGTTTATTGTTTATGCTATTTGGTTATGTGGAGTTGTGGACTATCTGGGATTGGTAGCATTTGTATTCATGGATGCCATTTGTTTTTGTTCATTGGACTATTTACTATTTTTCATGATGTAACATGGAAGCTTTGTATTGTTGATCGTAGTTTTGTTTCTTCAAAATCGAACCCATTGTTGGAAAATCAGGATGTGTTTTTGAATCAATCAATAAATCTGATTATAAGTTCACACTAATGACTAATGAGTTCATTAGTATGGGCTAGTCCAAGCAAATGGATTCTATATCATCTTCTTACTGTAAAAGAACATATTTTTAATCTTCTTGGGATTAAGGCTAGGTCATTGTTGCTAGTTAGTTGTTGTAGGTAGGTAAAAGGTTGGATCTTGGCTGTTGTAGGTTTCAGAGAGTCAAATTAAAAGAATAGAGAACTTATCCCTGGTGTCTTTTATGTATGTCAAGATACCTTTAAAACAAAATCTGTAGAATGGAAGCTAACCTAGCTAAATATGTGGACATGGCACTTTGTGTCAGTGAAGCATAATTCACTAGTTATCTGCCTCTTTAATTCGCGATTCGCTCAAAATGGTTCAAAAAATAGCATAAATCAACCATAATTCGCCTTTTCGATTCGCGATACACGAGGCCATTAGTGAATCATGCGACACTATTAACAAACTCTTAAAATTAAAGCCTTTATGCAAGTAATTATCTGCTCGCCTTTCCTCGGTTTGATTTATATATCCGTGGTTCAACATTTGACGCGAAAAGTTTTTTTTGAACTCATGCAAAGATGGTAATAAGCTCACAAACCTAGTGTGGACTTTATGTGTTTGTTTTTACTCTATATTTAACCAAACCCATCTACTTGTTATAAACCAATTCATGAAGGTTTTCACTCAATTTTGATGTTGTTTGCTGTATGGTATGAGGAGCTGTACCACTTATAATCTGTTCAGTTTGTCTCTTGCCGAAAGATGCAAAAGCAGCATTATGATTTGCTCGTCTAGTTTGAAACAAGTTTTGTCCGATGCACTTAAGCTATCGATCTGAGAATGTATCTGATGATTGACATTTATAATTGCTAGGGTTTAAGATGATAGAATCCTTCTGGGTAGGTACCAATGTTTGATTGTTTAAAGCACGTAAGGTAGGGGCTGGAGTAATTTGAGACTTGAGAGAAAACAAGCCAATGTTGGCTTGAAGATGACTTTTTTTTATGTAAGAGGAAACTTTGCTCAGCTTTTTTCTGCAGCTCATTTTTGTGTGCAGCACTTGAGGATCAGATTTCGTCGATTCTGCATTTGTACGGAACTCGATTATAATTTGCAAGAGAACTCTTGTTAGAGACCGTCTTGTGGTGTGACCGTGTCCCTGACATTAATCTTGGTTATCATCTCGAGTTGGTTGTAATTATTGACTGTACATTTCACATGTTGATGCCTATTGCCTACTAACATTCTGTTTGTTTTGTGTTCTTCGAAACGAAAATGGATGAATGTCGCTAATCACTATATGCTCTTTAGTAAGTTTTCGTGATCTTTGTCTCAACTTTTTGCAAATGCTATGGCCTATGAGCTTATTAACCCGACCGCTGACCTTGGAGAACATAAGGAAAGGCTCACGCCAACGTGGTTTAAGGAGGGTGACTAAATCAGCACCCGCATTTTACGTAGCCCCGTATAAGTGATATTCTTATATCCCTGTTGAGGATTGTTAGAGGGAGGCAAAAGGAGTGAAAATTTGTTGATCAACGATCAACTGGAAAGCTAAAAGAAGATTGAAAACACCAGTTGAGTCCATAGTACCAATAAGGTAGCGAGTACTTGATAGCTAATCGTATTCGGCCTCGTATGTTCTAAGGAGGCGTTTGGTATGCAGGATCAAAAAGAAACGGAATGGGAAGGACCAAGGGAAATGGTATCAATAAGTGTTATCGTTAATGATTGCTCGGCATTATTATGGTAAGAGAAACACTAAAGCGATTTTCCTTTCTTCGTGTTTGGTATAAGAATATGAACTTTAACCTTACTTTATCAACCTTTGTTATATAATTTTGAATTTTGAATTAATTTCTAATAACCCGAATTCTTATTCAATCGTGATTCGTGACCTACCGTAACGTGTTCGAGAAGTAACTAAACCAAAATGTAGTCGAGCTCAATTACTTACATTTGAAACTGATCTAATGATCAGAAAAAAGGACTCTAAACGCACTATAACAGATATTCAATTATGGTTCGTCACAATTTAATTAGATTTGTGATTACTTTGGTGTAATTTTCTAAGTGGAGGCCATTTCTTTGAAGAAGGATGAAGAGATTGTTATGGTTTAATTTTCTCTGAAAAATGGTAGCCATTTCTTAAAGAATGCTGAGAGCATATTATTATGATTTATTTTTCTTCAAAAAAAGGAGGCTTGAAAATATTTGAATTTGATTGTAGGAAATAAAAAATAAATTAAACTTATTTAGAGTGAATATTATGATAAAATCAAACCACAAAATAAATTTTCACCTTCATTCTATCTAAAGTCAAACAAAGAAATAATAGAATATGCGCAAGTGCAAGTTAATTTTCATAAAACTGTAAATTCATTTAAAAATCGAATCAAAATTATATTTAGTGATAAAATCTATCGATTGGATAAATATCGGATCATTATAAAGGTTTTGAACATATTGTGGGGTAGCAAATGTTTAGATTATTCCACATGATAGAATAAAAATCTCCATGAATGTGAGATATTGTTTTGAAAACATACAACTCATCATCTTCTACAGTCTACCAAAATCTCAGAATTGAGAAATTCTGTTGAGTAAAATCAAAAATGGCGACCATGATAACTCCCAAAACATCAAACTTCACCTTCCTCATCTCTTTCAAATCCACCTTCATCTCAAATCCTCATTTCTCAATTCCATCGCTTACTATCAAAAAACCTTTCTCAATCAGATGTTCGAGGGACCCACCACCAGAAATTCACAAATTCTGGGATTGGCTTTCTAACAAAGACATTATCTCTGCAAAATGCCCCCTAAAACCAGCCATTGTTTCTCAAGGTTTGGGTCTAATAGCCTTAAAATATATAGCAAAAAACGAGGTCGTTTTAGAGGTGCCGCAGAAGTTTTGGATAAACCCAGATACTGTTGCTGCTTCACAGATTGGGTCTGTCTGTAATGGGCTTAAACCTTGGGTTTCAGTTGCTTTGTTTTTGATAACAGAGAAGAAGCTTGCTGATTCTTCTACTTGGAAATCTTACATTGATATATTGCCTGATTTTACTAATTCAACTATTTTTTGGTATGTTTTTGGTTGATTTTATTGGTTTTGATTTATGGGTAGCTTCTAATTGATGGGTTTTGAATGATTAAATATTGAGTAAAGCTAAATGAAAGTTTTGGTTGTTGCTTTTCAGAGCAGGTCAGAAGAGGAGCTTTCTGAACTTCAAGGTTAGTTCAGTTTTTTTTACTCAAGAGTTTTCTTGTAATTATGCCATTTTTATTGTTTATTACCTTTACTTTGTTGTAATCGTCCTATTCAATTTGCAATATTTCAATCTCAATATGAGAGCTTTTTATAACAAATATTGGATAATGAATTGATAATTGGAAGTATACAGAATGCAAGATTATAAATATCAACTTTCTTCCTTTAAATTGTGCTATCAACCTATCATCATAGTGCAAAAACAAGGCCGCTAAAATATATTTCGCGCTCTTTTGTGGGATTTTTCATGATATTTGACGTTTCGTTAGCCACATGACTCCCGTTAACGCATCACTGTGTCGTTACCGTGATTCTGACTGTGCTTTTTACTATGTCTATCATGGACTATTAAGCACCTGTTAATCTGCTACTTAGTACCTCTATCAACAAATTTTGTTTCATGCTTCTTTTAATAACAAATCACTGTTTTGAGATTCATTTCTTTTGAAACTTGGTTGTTGAGCCCAAGTACTACCTAATACCCCACTTCATTGTAGGTAGTCAGCTGCTGAATACAACACTGGGTGTGAAGGAATTAGTAGCAAATGAATTTGCAAAACTAGAGGAAGAAGTAATAGGTCCCTACAAGAGACTTTTCCCTTTTGATGTAACACTGAATGATTTCTTGTGGGCATTTGGAATCCTTAGATCAAGAGCATTCACTCATTTGGAAGGCCAAAGTCTTGTTCTAATTCCTTTGGCTGATTTGGTAAATTCTATCTTCTCCCTTAGTTATATAATTTGATAAGTAAAACTAGTTCTATCCCATGTCAAGGTGTACATCTATCACTTATAGATTACCCCTTACTAAGACATGTATTTCCAATATAGCAAGTTTTTCCTCTTAATAAGACTAAAATACCCACTAATTTAGAAATCTCTTCCATTAATGTCATGCCATTTGCCATTTTTAGGTTTTGCCAATGTTTTTGACTCTTATTAAGATGTGTATTTATGAACTGTTAAGGAAAATTGAAAATTGGAAATCGGGGGATTTAAAAAGTGGGCAAGGAAAACCGAAGATGACTTGGAGTGCACGAGTGTTAAATGATATGAAAGATTTAGGTTTACAGGTTGACATGGTATAAAATAGGAATGAATGGAGAAGGAGAATTCATACAAACGACCATTGGAGCTGATTTATTGGTTATGTATCCGACCCTAATATTTTGGAATTAAGGATTTGACATTGTTGTGTGAATCATCTATGACTTTTAACTGTTTGCTAGATGATACTTATTACATTGGTTAGCAAGTTTGCTTGTTTCTTACATGTGAAGAACTTGGTTTTTCAGATCAATCACAGCTCAGATATAAGAGTACAGGATTACAGTGGGGAAATTAGGAGGGCTGGTTTGTTCTCAAGAGAACTCCTGTTCTCCCTGAAGAGTCCCACTCCGGTGAAGGCGGGTGACCAGGTACTTTTCTTTCGCCAATTGAGCAATGAAGTGTACACGTAACTTTGTCCTTGTTTATGGTGTCTGTCTACTGTGATATAATGGCCTAAAATCAGTAAACAGACTGATGGGAAATGCCCCAGTCATTAATTTTTAAGAGCATCTTCCTCATTTATGACCAAATATATTTGAACAGATCATGATCCAATATGATTTGAACAAGAGCAATGCTGAATTGGCCTTGGATTACGGGTTCATAGAATCTAGATCAGAACGCAATGTGTACACCCTAACACTCGAGATACCCGAGTCAGACCCCTTTTTCGGGGATAAGCTAGACATAGCAGAGTCAAATCGCATGGGGGAAACTGCATACTTCGATATTGTCTTGGATCAGCCTATTCCAGCAATCATGCTTTCATATCTTAGGCTTGTGGCAATTAGTGGAACCGATGCTTTTTTATTGGAATCTATATTTAGGGACTCTATCTGGGGCTATCTCGAAAGTCCTATTAGTCCCGAGAATGAGGAGCGTGTATGCCAAGTGATACGTGATGCTTGCAGATCTGCTCTTTCTGGTTACGGTACCACCATTGAAGAGGTAAACCAATGCTTATTCCTGTTTAGTTGAATCCTCTCTACTTTTCCAAACTGGCTTTACCACGTTCTTCATGAGGATACAGAAAATGTGTGTTTTGATGTAGGACGAGAAGTTGATGCTGCAAGGTGACTTGAGTCCAAGGCATGAGATTTCCGTAGGGATAAGATTGGGAGAAAAGAAGGTGTTGCAGCAAATCGAGAGGGCTTTCGAAGAAAGAGAGACGGAATTAGGTGGACTCGAATACTACCAAGAGAGGAGGATTAAGGACCTAGTTATGTCCGGAGCAAAAGGCGAAAAGCTCCCTTGGATTGGAGAGGTCTAAGACTAATTGTGTTGTGATTTGTTCCAAATGAAGTTGGGGATCAAGGAAGAGACATTCGATTCTGAAAATGTAAATGAAGATTAGTTGTGTCAATATTTAAGAACTTAAGAGTAGTTTCATGGATGTTTGTTAATGAAATCCCTATAGTCATTTTTCTTAAACTACCAAAATTTCAATTCGAATTCTCTTGATTTAGAAAGGAAAAAGTCAAGTTGATGCTTCCTTCTCATTCATGAACAATTATAACATATCTATCCATTACATTGACATTGAAAATTACTTTTAAGTAGACACTTACATTTCACAACTATGGAGTTTGATTGAGGTGAGAAATGAATTACACTTTACAAATTAGGGGAAAAAAAGAAAAGGAAAAGGGTGTATAAAAATTTACTGATTTGCTAAAAGCTAGGGAGTTAAGGTAAAAGGCCGTGACGGGAGAGATGAAACTGCTTTTGCAGAATGAACTCGATCAGTTTTACCTACTTAACACTCTTTGTGGACAAGTTCATAATCAGCAACACTATCAAGCTAATGTATCTTACTGGGACTACCTCGTATTTTTCTCGGTAAGGACCTGAATCCTCTTTGACAGCGAGCATCATGGCTAGCTTGCGCGAATGAGAATCCATACTTATCTGCTCGCACTTCCCTTCCCAATTCACAGAACATTTTAACTTTAATGGAAATGACACTTCACGAACTGGCTCAAGCTTTGCTAATTTGGCACAGTTGAAAAGGATTATTGAAAAACCTTCAATGTGAAACACTGTTGTTACTGGATGCAAGTAAGTCATTGCAATTAAGATCTTGGCAAAAGCACTCGTGAGGATTAGCATAAAAATAATCCTCCTCTTTCGGTTTATCTGGAATAACGTTCCTGAGCACGTGTTGACCTGATCTGTTAGCATGTACCTCCTTCACAGTAGCTGCAAAATTATCCCATGAAAGTGTCCCATTTTGAAGTAAATCAACCAACTCAACAATTCTCTTTCGATTCAATAAAATGGTTTTCTTGAAACCATGATACCTAAAATTGATATCAAAGTCAGTATCAATTTATTTGAAGAAAATTTTACTCTTTGCATAGAAGTAAATAAAAGGTCTAATAATTAGCATGTGAAAATTTTACTCTTTGCTTAGGGGATGAAAGACAGCATGTGAAAATTTTATTCAGTTTTATAATTCATGACATAACTCCAAGTGACAAGTATAGAAGGATACCTGCGATGACCTTCAACTAGCCTTGCCATGTTTCCATCATAAGTTGGTACAAATGTATTACTGGCAACAGAAACTAAAAAATCCAATGCTGCCATTTGAGAAGAATGATTACGGAACTGCCGCAAATCATCTGGATCAAGGAGCATATCCTTCTTAATCTGCAATCCCAATCATGGAGTGTATGATTCTTATTAGATGCTTTATTGTTTTTTGTGGAAAACGGAATTCAATTAACAAAAGATAATATACGATAAGGTACAATAAGAAACAGGAAAGGAACAAGAACGTGGAATGTGGAAAGTGAAACATACAAAGTATCTATAACAGTGAATACAGAAACGGAATACAGATATTTTACTCAGATTTTTTAAAACATAAGTTGTATTACTGTATTAATTGTAACTTTTTTTGGTGTGACATCACTTGTAACTCAAAACTTGATGTCCTATGAAAAAAGTCAACAGTCTGCTTTGTCAACAGCCATTAACGATACGGGACAAGAGAACTCGGACTGTTGAAGGCCCAATCAAAGCAAGCAAAACTACTAATCCCCAAAAAAGGCAAAACGACTATAAGTACAACCAACCTCGGATAAGTAGTAAAACATTATACAAAAACTCAGGATTCTTAGATCTCGGATAAATAATTAGCTCTTCTTTGGTTTCCTGTCCTCGATCTCCTCCGTTAAATGTCCATAAAAATTCAAATGAAACTCAAAAAACAAAGAAAATGTTCTGGGCAATGCTCCCACCTTTCTGGGTCGCATTTTGTCCCATGTTCTGGATCAAAGTTCCTGGAACGGAGTTATTCCACATTCCTGGTGTCAATGATTTCTACCCAAAAATTTTATGCCCTAGTAGACAAGGACAACATTAAAAAGGCCCATCCAAAGGATCCCAAAGCACTAAATTATCCTTATTGTGCCCTATGCACAATCTTAAAGTTACACAGAAAAACTACCATATATCTACAGAAGTTACTACCCCTAACTATTGTTTTTTTCACTTGTTTCCCTTGTTATTCTTCTACTCCCTACGTTTCTATTTGATATTCAGGTAAGGAATGTTTACTTCAATTTTAAAAAGTTGAATTTTTTGGATGGAGAAAATATTATTTTATGAAGGGGTGCCTGAGGGGTACCTTGAACAAGACACTCAGTAGCTCACAGTGGGATACTGTGATTTGGCTGCGAGGTTTGAGAAGCATCATGTCTTTAGCTAGGGTTCTTTTGTTGATATTGGAAGCTATATATAGGGCCTAAAATCAACATTGTAAGTGTGTGGAGGCTATATACATAGGAAGAAAATAGTGTTAGAAGAACTTGAGTGTCTTCATGTAAAAGCTTGAGAGTGTGAGTTCAAGCATTGTGAGTGATATTTCATTATTGTATTGTTGGATGCTTAATAAAATATGATCTTTTTTAAGGGGGAGGTGTCTAAGACGTCATTACATATATTCTGTGTTCTTGTTTGTGTTACTTCATTGCACCATTAATTGTGCTATGTTTTTTCACATTTGTTTTCTTCTTCTTTTTACTATTCTAAGGTCTTATAGCTTTTATTTCAGTATGATAGAATGTATTTCATCACAAACAGAGATTTGATAAAAAAGTATTCCACTTAATAGCAACAAATTTGAAAAAATTGATGATGATTTTTCTTTCATAACTAATTAAGTTACTAAAATTCATGTACCTCGCACATCCTACAAATTACGGGAGTGGGACTAAGAAATATTATCAACTAGTTTGGTCATACAGGAGTCGAACTATTTGCAAAATTTTCAGTGGGGGGACACCCAAGTTAGCCTCACTTATCTTTCACCTATGTAAAGAAGTTATAAATCTTAAACCTTGTGTTGCATCTAATAACCAAAATGCAGGCCCAAAACTTTTATGGAAGAAACATACAAACCCCAAGAAACATGCATCTTCCAGAGCCCCACAATTTCTAAGGAATAACGTATCATCATAAAACAAAATCCTAAAGCTCACCTTATATCAGTAACAGTCTGCCAACCAAGACAAAGAGCCCGGTCGTGGAAAAAGTAAAAGAATTGTAGAGCACAACAAAATTTTGTAACTCACCGTATTAGGAAATGCAGCCCGTACGGCTGAAAGTCTTCTTTCACTACCATAAATTTCTCCAGATGCAATATATATCTGGGTGTTGTTATCAAAATCCAGTGCCTGTAGAATTAACGCCGTCTCCACTGGAGTAAGAGGACATAAACCTTGAGACCTCTTTTCCTCAGATTTTATCTCCTTATCTCTCCACCATGGGTATGCATACCTGTGGCAGACACAACAAGGGTTAAATACCAACTCACATCTAAGAATTCAAAACACAACCACAGTTACCATACTACAAATTAATACAAACAAGATCAGATCTTCTTTCTCCACTAAAAGAAATAGATTTTTCAATAGAAGATGAAAAGATAGCACAGGAGGGCAAGAAGTCCTCACAATCAGGAGGACAAAAAAGAACAGATTAAAGTACATAATTGTTTGCTAGTTATCTAAAAGTGACATGACCAGCTTTAATGCAAGGCACAAGCTTCGCCTTTGGTGACTCCTCTTGTGGGACTCCCGAAATTAGAGATTAAAAAAAAATAAATCATCTTTTCGGTGCAAACTCCTCTTGTGGGGCTCCTGACGGTCAAAAGTTGTGACGCTTGAATCTATAGCTCCTAAGCGCATATTTCTCGTGTTACTTGGTAATTAACTGACGCCTTATGTTTGTTTCTCCTCTTACTTAAAATAGTACAGTTCTAGCTCTGGCACTGTCACAGTTACATGAGTAAAATATGAGAGCAAGTCATAATTGCTAAATGTTCCCAATTACTAAAAAATTTAAAAGAGGCTTGTAATTTAACACGTGGATATAAGATCCTGACTAGGGATAGGGGTAGTTGGAGGCGTCTTATCCGTGTTTTAGATTACTGATTCCTTGAGAGTACCTTCTGGGGTTCTTTTTCTCTTGCCTGTTCTTCTCCTCATCTTTTCTCGAGCCGGGGGACTCCTTTTGGTCGTGCTCTTCTTTATGGGTATGGGTTGTCGTCGTCCTTCCTTCCCCAGACCCTGTCTATAGTTCTCTATGGAGGGATACTCTGGGTAGGATGATGATGATGATATAAGATCCTCACCCCCAACCAGCAACCTTAGATGTTCAAACATAAAAAATGGACCAGCTCTAAAATCCAAGGTCAGAATTTGTTGACAGCCTATACGACATTTCTCAGTTTAATCAACAATTGTGGGCCTACTCACATCATTATATTTGACATTTTGATAACATAAGATAAGCAAACACGTATTAAAGAATATAAGCAAACTAACCTCATCTTTTTTAGCTCCTCAGCTTCCTCCTCACTGCAGCCATGATTACATCCTGAGAAAGCCAGCATGTCCATCTCATATCGCAGATGCAAAGCAATGAAAGGTCCCTTCTCTTGCAGTAGATGGATCAATTTCTGTCCTAGAGCCTCAATCTTAGGTGTGAATTTCAGAGCTTGAAAATTAACACGGCACCTGAGTCTCTGAAATTCAAGAGGAAGTCCATTGTTCGCTAAACGTGCATCTGTTTTATTAAAGTGTACAACTTTATGCTTTTCAAAAAGTGGCAGAATCTGCATAATCCCCATCAAACAAGAAGCGAATGTGTCAGAAAAGCAATCATATTATCAACATCTAAAGCCTAAAAGGCAAACAATTTGAATCAATTTACTGAACAGGACACCATTTTGGCAGTTTACACGACATATCACATCATCAATCACAGTGAAGGCCAACCAAGAGAACCCAGGGTCTAAGCAAATTGAGAAGCTCTAACCAGTGACCAACCTAGATATGTCAAGACTAGATACCAATCCCTGGCCCCTTTCTGCATTTATCAACCATCTAACTACATATAACGTAATATAATTACCTCATTTTTGAGTAGGGAGTTAACTAAATATTCCACTTCCTTTCATGATGAAACTTTAATGTTCAAACACTTTCCTATTTTTCAAGACATCACAAACAGAATGTCTTTCTCATGAACAACTTAATGGCCCTAGGCCCTACCTGAGGCAAAAACCATATTCAATTTCGTGCATTGTGCAAAACTGGGATTTTGGCTACATTTGCGGTAATGGTCGCGAAATGGCTTGATCAACTTTAATGGCAATTGGGTAATTCACTGTTGTAGAGCTGATAATTGACTGATAGAACATATAACTGTAACTCTGTTGAGATCCACACAACCAGGAACTTGGAAGACACGAAATAATGAAATTCCCTATGCCCAACGAATCTGCTTAAAATTTTGATCATCAAACGAATCTATATACTTTCTACGTAAAGTTGATGCTCAAATTGTCATTCCAAAAAAAATGTTTGAAATGAACAGTTGTAAAATCAACTACCTAAAGTATTAAAGAAACAAAATGATTTATCATGAAATCCAATGCTAGCAAACTGCAAAGTCACAAATTGTATATTCTGGTTAAGTTTCAATAAAAAATTCACATGACAATCCCAGGTTATCCGCATCCCCCTTATTAAATTTAAAGTCGCCGATTAAAGGAACTAACCTGTTGAAGATAGTACTTTTCACTGGACCAGCTAATAGGCTGCATAACCAGTGGATTAAATCCAAACTTCTTTCTGTACCTCTTCGGTAGCCTCCTTATGATTCGGACCTCGTCCCTTAAGGAATCAATGAAATGTTTCAAATCAAAAATATCCTCAAAGTTACTGCAATGAGAACCTAAAGAGGTCAGAATTACACAAAAGACGCACCAAAGTTAAATGATTCAAACAACCACTAAAGCAAGTATACCTTGTATCAGCCCAGAAGGATGTTTTATCAAGCTCCGGGACAATTAAAGTAAGATTTAGGAATCTAGCAACAGTAACCATGTCACATATCTGAAAATGCAGGACAACCTAATAAGAAGACCTGTAAAGCTATAATGTATAAACTGATTAAGACTAGAAAAGAACACAAACCGCAGCACGCATTTGATTCAAGCCCCCATTGCAGGTTACTCTTAGAAAGCCATTACTTGTATAATTTCCTGCAGACAATAGAATTAACAATTTAATTGAACCTTTTAGCTTCTTAGCATCACTACTTCCTGCGTAAGAGAAACATATCAAGCAAATTGAAAAGCTTAAATAAAAAGTCCCAACTCATAAGCCATGTTTGGGAATAAGCAGAAAGCTAGTAGCAGATAGATTAATGGATTATGGATTACATCAACTCATAGTTGATAGTAGATTGAATTAACGGGATTAATATTCTGATTATTTTAGCAATTTAAATAATAGTATATGGTAAAACTAACTCATAAATATAATTGCTTCTTTGTTTAGCCGAGTAAAATGACATGTACTAACGTGAATAGTTTACTAGCTATTTGATTAGTACATTAACTAGTCACAAATTTCTTTTCAACCCTATAAGTGCAATTCTCTATATCAAAATGCTCATGCTTATTATTGAAAATGTGTGGATTTAGTTCAATCCTCCATTCCAATCCTCTATCTGCCAAAAACACCTTCATGAGTGAATTCAACAAAAAGCTCGAAAGTGGGTCCAATCCTCTAAATTTTGATCAAACTTCCATTACCCAAACAAAGCCATAAACTAGAGAACAACTTACTCCAAGTTAGTGAATTTTCAAACCTTAATGGAAGCCTAAGCCCTAATGCAAGATCAAGCTTTGTTGCATTAAAATCAAATTTACCCTTAAATAATCAATGAAATAAAGACTATCATTACAGGGAGAAAATAGTCGAACGTTTAAATAGAAAATTTCCATAGCAAGTCCAAAAATCCCATGGAAATTTATACTGACCAATAGGGGCTAGGTAATTAATTTTTCCCATTGCGTAAATCTCCAACTTCTAACTTCCTATCTTCTTTATCGGCTTGCCAACACTCCATCGTAGCACATGCTTAAACTACCTCAAACATGCCTCTCTCATCTACTCAATAATTTGTGATCCCTAAATATTTTCCTTGGTCTATGTTTTGAATTCTATCCTACAATGAGGAAAATAAATTATTGACGGGTTCGCATGACATGCAAACTCAAAACATCTATAGGAAACTACTCTCTTTATTCCTAATTGATATTTACATGTTGTATTTGTATCTATCCCATGGACTAAATCTCTTCCTTCTAATAGTTTTTTCCACTATCTCCCCTCTCATCTTTCGGTGTTTTTCGTTTTACAACTACAAGTCTACAAGTGTTAAGATCATTAGGGAATCAAAGGAATATGAAATGACGAAGGAAGATATGAGAATCTTATAGATCATTCAATCAATGTAGGAAATATGACTATAAAAGTAGCTAGCAATGAAGCTAACAAAAAGTTTTTATTTTAAACTCAACCGCACTTTTTAACCTCCTCAAGTACAACATTCCAGATTTCCAGCATCTCAATGTAATTTCTAACCTCAAGTAAATGAGGAAAAATTCAAAAATGCTATCCTCAGATAAAAACGATACCTTGAGCTTGGACCCACTATCCAAAATACCAAGCTGTTCAATTCTTATTATTACAATTACTGTATTTTTAGAGTTTCTACATGTAAATATGCTGTACTTACATTATATGCGCCTAAAGATTCCTTTCAGCTATCACAATTCACAAATATGTTCCAAAATGAACTTAATAGTTAAAGAAGAAACAAATACGCCCATTTAATGATTCCACGCACTAATATTCCCTACACCTTGTTATATAGCTTCCAATTTCTCAAAATTGATCTTACGCCTAAATATAGCAGATCCACTATAAAATTTACTAGCATAAAGAAATTTTTCCAGATTTAACAATATAATATCATCTATAGGTCACAAAAAACTAGTCAAAAAAAGAAAAACTTCCCGTAATTTGAAGCATAACAACATCAAAGCAACTAATTAAACCAACAATAAACATCTTTGGCACAACAAAAAACATGAACTCACTTGGAGGAGGAAGAGAAGGCGGAGGCGAAGCTAAACCGGCATTAATAGAAGAAATGTTTGACAATTTATGGGAGAAATTAGTGAGGAAATGCGGATGCCATAGAACTCCATAGACAAGGAGCTGAACCACCACAGTCCACAACACAATGCTGGAGCAAACCTTGACAAAACAACCATTAAGCCTAGTTCTTTCGATCATGGGCGGCACGGGAATCTTTTCATACCTCACCTGCGGAAAACCGTCCGATCTAACCTCCATTTTAGTCTCCTCTTCCACTTCATCGCCGAATCATTGAACCAAAACCCTAATTTATCAAAACCAATGTAATGTCGAAATTGTTGTTGCCGAAGTTGAGAAAACTTCGCTAAGCTTGAATTAGTCTGCAATGCGTCGATCGAATTAAATTGAAACCTAGAAGATGATGAGGTTAAGGATCCAAATTGTGATGATCAGCGCAAAAACCATGAGAGAGATGAAATTTGAGATGGTAAGAATAATCACGAGGAAGAGAAAGTAGAGAGACAAAGAAGGAATTGAAGGATGGAGGCAAAATTTAATGAAGGTTGAAATTATTTTAATTTTCTCCCTTACTTGGGTCAACAACCTGAAGCAATAACCGTCTACCGCCTTAAGTGATGGATTAACTTTCACTTCTACGAACCCCTTTTTTTAATGTTTTTCCACGTGTTATTTAATGGTTTATCATCATCATCATATTTAGTACTTTATATTTCGCCTATAGAAAAATATGGCCAAGATTTGAAAGGAAATGATGACGACAATTCATATCCATAAAGAAGAACACAACTAGAGAGTCCCCCGGCTCGTTGAAGAATAAAATAAGTTTCTGATTTGATGGCTTATAGAACTCCTTTAATGCATCTTCCTTTTATGCGTATAAATTGATATTTTTTTTCCTTCCTATACTTTATGTTTACTTTTTAATTTTCTAATGAGCAGGATATATTAGTAGATATGATAATGATATTGCTAGGCCAATTTGACTTTTTGTAATGTTGTATTTTTAGTGTTAAATCATTATTTTTAGTTTTTAATTGATCTCCTAATATTTTTTCGTTAACTTATACGAGTAAGTTAATATTTTACAATTATGATTAGAAATATTGTTTATTGTATATTATAATTTGATTGAAAAAATTTTACTATAATTTTATGGAATTTTTCTTGTAATAAACAAATTACATAAAATAATAGTTTTCTCAAACTCATTAGATCATTTTAATCAAACAAGCTAGCTTTTGAACCAACATCGGTTCAGTGAAATCAAAATTGGAGTAATTATTTTCAACTTAACTTTTAATTTATCTACTCATCTTATAAATATTTCTCGTGTCAATTGAAGTTTATTGCCAATTATTAGGAATGAGAGCAATAGCTGTATTTAAAATAGAAAGTACAATTATTTACATAATAGTATGTACTATCTCGGTTTTTAAATAGTTAGCTACACATGATATTAAATACTATAATTTAGTGAGATTTTATTTACTAGTATATTCTTACAATATTAAATTTTTAATTTTCGTGTCTTAGGCGGAACTCATTGAGATCATAAAATGATTAGCTATGAATAACTCAAGATATAAATGATGAAAATAATGCATATGATTACTTAATATAATAATAAATGTAACAAATATAATGATGAAATAAAAGAAGTAAAAGTAGTTTATTTTATTCGTTTGAAATCATTTCAAATTACGATATGACGTAAAATAACTGAAATAAAAGAATAAAGGGAAATTCCACGTGGTAACCCTGAGGTTTTGGGTTTTCCGCGTGGTAACCAAAACTTTAAAAAAATCCACGTGGTGACCCTGAGGTTTACGTTATTGTTCCATCGTGACCTTTTTGCACATAAAAATGTTTAAGACTTTTGTACGCCTATTTATGCGACTCACCATTTCAAATACCATTAGTTTCAATTTTTTCCTTCAAAACATAAACTCCAACTCTACCATCTTTCATTCAAATCATATTTTTTGCTCTAAATCCAAATATGGTAGAGTTGAGGTCTATGTTTTGGGGAAAATGTTGAAATTGACGATTTTTTAAATAATGAGTCACATAAATAGGCGTACACCACACTTAAAGCTTCGAAATTAAAGTTTACTAACGTTTTTATGTGCAAAAAGGTCATGGTGGAACAATTATGTAAACCTCTGGGTCACCACGTGAATTTTTAAAAAATTTTGGGTACCACGTGGAAAAGCCAAAACCTCAAGGTTACCACGTGGAATTTCCTAAGAATAAAAGACAAAAAGAAAAAAGTAATAAGAAATCATGGAAATTAGTGACGTAATTGAGAAGTGATGAGGAGTAATTGAGTGTGCTGTCTTCAATGCACTTACTGTCATAATTATTGGAATCCTATACTTACAAATGTCAATGCCTTTAACCTTCTTTTAATTATGATTATTAAGAGATTATCATTTATGTATGTAAATTGCATTTTTTGCCTTTGTACCATCCAAGTTAAATAACTTTGAAAAGCAAAAGATATGATTAGACTAAGATTATATGATCATAACTCTTGGTAGTAAGTTTTTTAGCAATTTAAATTATATTCCTTTTGTTTTAGTGCCCTTTTCATTTGAAATATACCATACAAGAGAAACTTAAATAATTTTTTTTAAAGATATACAAATGACAAAATATATTTTCTCCGTTCTATAATACTTACTATTGAGTATAACATATTGTACTACTGAGTATGATATGTTTTATGAGAAAATGTCTCAATCAGTAGCAAGTATTATGAAACGGAGAAAGTACATGTAAGTTTTTTTTTTTTTTTTTGGCAAAGTAAGTCTTATAAAATGCCAGAAAAATAGCCGAAGCTTACAAAATGTCCAAAAGACTGAGAAGACGACCCAAGCGAAGCATCTGAGGGACAGGCCCCCCGTCATTCGCTAGACTGAGAAATCGACTCCAAAAAAAGGAAAATAATTTCCTAGAGACTAAAATGCTACGATCAAGCATTTACACAATCGGGAATGAAGTCTCCAAACAGGAGAAGTATCTCCTAGCCTATATAATGTAGCTAGTACACAAACATTACAAAACATATACAAGACAAAAACACCAGCAGCTATGCTTCAACCACTGGAAACAAGTGCTGCATCATATAATAGATCAATTGCTATAGGAGCATCTTCATTTTCTGAAACATTTTTGCAAGCAGCATGCAAACTTGAGATGATAGGAACACCCTCCTGCTTTTCATGAAGTCAACTTGAGGTGAACCAGCATCATTCATGACAGGAGGGCCTTAGCCTGCCCTCACTCGACGATCGTAAAATACATAGTATGCCAACAGCAGGACAAAACAAATCAGCCCATACAGAGCATCATCAAACGTATAATAGCTAGTAGCAGCGTCTACAGATTTGTTGTGCAACTCACTCGGCTACATCTCCAAAATTGTCATAATCTACCACTGTGAGGAGATCATCCAAACAGTAGTCCAGAACACCACAACAGAATCTGGAAGACTCTTTGACAAGATAAAGTTGAGAGTATACCCCAGAACATGGAGCTCAAACCCTCGTTTCAGTGTTGCCCTCAAGACCTTGATTACAAGTTGAAGGTACTCAAAACCAAGCTCCTTCAAATATGCTACCAGAGCTAATCTTGCTTCATCACGGACACTTTGCAAACGATTTTCCAGAAAGTTTGCTATTCTATGAATGATGGAATCATGCCAGATGAAGTACCACAACAAACACAGTACCAACTCACCATAGCAGAACCATCCTCAATGACCATCATGACTGAGTTTCTAACACCAAACACAAAGGGAGTGGGGGAACAGTGGGTAGCTGAATGTTAGCTATATTTTATTCATACTTTACCCCCATAATTTAATTGAATTATATTGAGATTTGATGCAACGATGCTTGTTTTATGTAAGATTTTACGCTTGGTTTGGTGTTTTGTTGTTTTGATGAATCTCAGGAAAAACTCAAGCACTTTTGATGCATACGTTGCTCATTCAGCTTCAAAAACTTAAGGAAGCAAAGCATGATAAGCCAAGTCAAGAAGCTGAATCGAAACGAGAGCCAAAATAGGCCATTTGGAAGCCACTCGACCAAATTTGGGTCGAGCCAAGGTGGCTCGAGCAAGCTTAGACCCACACTTGAGATCAGAAGCTGATTAAAGCCCTCCTGAAGGCCGCTCGACCAGGTCGAGCAACATGGCTCGGGTCGAGCGAAGTGTTCTCCAACTTCCAGTAGCTTCTGAACACTGGCACAACTCAAAACAGAGGCACAGGGTACCCGCTCGACCGGTCGAGCGGGATGGCTCGGGTCGAGCAGACCAACTTCAAACCTTCTGTCTACATTCTGATGAAGTACCTGATGCTCGCTCGACCAGGTCGAGCTAGCTTGCTCGGGTCGAGCGAGATGGGCGGCAGCAGCTTTTCGCGATTCTTTTTAAAAAGCAATTAGGTCCAATTGAATTCATTTGCTTCTTTTTCTCTGCTGCCAAGCCTCCTTGCCATCCTACCCTATCTACTAGGGGTGGCACCTCCCTCCTACACCTTAGGGGTGGTGGAGCAATCATAAAACCACCACCCCCACATGCCTTGAAGCTTATAAATAGAGAAGAGGAAGAAGGAGGGGAACATCTCATCTTTCATCACAACTTAGCATCTCAGATTTTCATCTCCACTTAGAGTAATTTTATACATTCTTCATTTGCTTAGCCTTTATTTCAATAGAGAGTTAGTGTATTGTATAATTTCACTTTCAAATCAAACACTTGCAATTTCATTATCAATCTTAGTTTCATTCCTTATTGTAACCTTTTGCCATTTGGATTTCTTCAACAATTGGTGTATTGAATTGAAGCTTTTGGAAGGAATTACTTTGAATCATCCATTCATTTTGTTCATCAAAGAGTAATCTCTATCTTTATTTACATTGGATTCAATTCATGTTGCTTAACTATTGTTTGCCTTTACTTTCATATATTTATGTTTGATTGCTCTTCAAATTGCATCTTGTTAGAATACTCTAGTTTAATTTATCTATCCATGCTTCTTAACTTAATTGCAATCTATAATTTCAATATGAATATGTGTGAGTAGTTTGTTTTGGCTTAGGTTAGGCATGATCACCATGTATATAGTTTAAATTGCTATCTTGACCTTTGACATTGGTTGTGTTGTTTATGGTTTAACATAGATTTTGCTATCTTGTTTAGTGTCGTTGAATTGAGGGCGAGAGTCGATTTTTAACGATAATCTATGCTTAAAAGTTGAATCATCTCCATGAGAATAGGTAGATGTTTTGATTGGAAATAATGAATGTGTGCTTCATGTCTTAATCTATGCTTAGCTCCATGAGAATAGGTAGTTAAGTATGTTTTAGGAAGCTATTGTTGCTCGAGAGAGAACATTAGTAATTAAGATACGTTCTTCCTCATAACAACCCATAACCATGACCTTAGGTTGAAGTTAGTAAAGACTACCATGGTGAGAAAGCCTAACCTATGCCTATTTAGCTAATTGATTGTGTTCGTTGTGTTCTTTGCCTTAGTTCATTGTGTTGTTAATTACTTTTATGTTTTGCTTTTCATTCCAATTACTTGCTTTATTTAGTTCTATCTCCAAACACCATTTTATACGTTTTTGAGCTCGCTAATCGATTGAGAAACCATTGACATAACCCCCACTCCCTGTGGATTCGACCCGTACTTGCCGTCGTACTAAACTACGCCGTGCACTTGCGGTATTACACTGAACCATCCCTCATCACCTAAGCAAGCCTTCCTAAGGCACTAATACCAATTCAGAAGTGGGTGGTCGTCCTTGAAAGGACAGACTAACAGGATCAGGCATAGCTGTGCTAGCCTCAAATACAAAACTGCACACCTGCAGTTCATGAAGACGTTTCGGAAGAACATAGACCAGGGGTAATCTCTAAGAAGATAAACCAGGGAATACATCCAGAAGGTTTTAAAAGATCTTAAACAAAATCTTTAATTCAATTTTGGGGTTAGACAAAAAACCCCCAATTCACTTTAGGGTTTAATCAAAGAAATTAATCGAAGTCTCAATATAGGGATGAGAGATTCGAAACAAAAGTAGGGGTTAACCGGTTAATCTTGCTTGAATTGAAACAAGAGTATGACCCTAAGATGATTTAGGACAAACCTGGAAAGAGTATTCAAGTTAGGGTTTTTCGCATTTCTTCGTTTTCGCACACGACGATTCGGCAAAATACAAACCCCAGACTTCAATTACACAAACCCATTCATGGTATACTTTCAATATATGAGGCTATCTCCTCCATAACAGTAGCTACAGTCGATATTTTAGGGATTTTCGAACAAAACCTAGAACTACCAACCGTGATTGGCAGGTACAAGCCACCGCCGGAATGACGGCGGTTCGCCAGCACACCTATGTCTCCACCCTTCTCGGTGGTCGGCCCCGCCTCCTGCCTGCCATGGCGGGGCAGATCAGATCGCCCAGCAGAGAGAGGAGTCTTAGAGAGAGGTTAGAGAGAGAGGTGGCTCAACCAATTGCGTGTTTTTTTCATATGTAGTTTTAGTATGCCGTTTTTATAATTTTTTTTAAGGATACTCAAAAGTTACTTTGAAAATTGTGTATAACATAAATGAGAAAAAAAGATAGATTAAGAGGTGCAAAAGTTTTCAAGTTTTTTACTATAACAGAAATAGACTATTAAAATAACTTATTAAACATAAACAGTTCTTATTTAAAAAAGCTACAAATGATTTTTTCTACAAATAAATACATTTGTTATTACTAATAAGGATAATGTTGCGTATATCTAACCCCTCATCCTCCAAATTGCGTTTAGGTGAGAACCACTTAATAGCATTAATCACATTGTCATACATACTTCATTTAAATAGAAATAAGTTAAGTTTGATAAAAGTTGCATTGACATTGAATATTAGTTATAATAGAGTCAAATTGTATACATATAAAACGACTTGTAACAAAAAAAAAAGGTTGATTCTTCATTGCATTAGTAAGTAAAGTGGTTGAAGGAATGGTGAAAAACTTGTGAATCATGGTGGTTCATGGTTTTCGAACATGCTCTATGCAAGTACAAAACGTTCAAATTAGCGCCCAATAGAGTTTTTGAACCAAACAAACAAGTAAAAAATGGGTATTGGTACCATGAAGTGTTACACAGTTGGTAGTTGATGGGCTTCTGTTGGACTAGCATGATCCTTCTGATCTGAGTCGCACGCAGGCACCTCAAGGTCCAATCTTCTGTCGACCACTTCCAACGATCCATTTGGGAACGCATCAGGATAAGTAGCTAAGATCTTGGACTTCATGCTTCTCAACTTCTGAAATATGTAGTCAAGGTCCGTCTTCATTGATTTCAAGACACGAGTATTTCTCGAGAAGTCAGCAATGACATCTGCATAGCAATTCTCCGAGTATTCGTTGAAATGTGAAAGCACTGCATTGCTGTCTTGCAGTCTTCCCAATATGAGATGTTGCATTTGCTTAAGAGATTCGATCGCCTCCGAATTCATGAGCGTTTTGCATTCATGAGAAACCTCCTTTGATGCTGCCTTAATTGCTGTCCGTTCTGATTCTTCCATCACTATACACCTGCGGAACAACCCATACCAAATGAAATCGGAAAATGAATTAACAACAATGTTATAACTTGAGCAGCAGGATCTTGATCTAAAACAACACCTAATTTGAGTAAAACTTTACCAACAGAAGCCATCCAATCATCAAAACTCATTTCAACAGCAATACTAACCACAATCCTACCCCAACCACCCAACCCCCCAAAAATCGGAAATTTGTAATTAATACTCTTAACTATTGCCCATTGACTCAAAATACCCCAATTATTATTTAACTCTGTATACCCCAAGTATTGGGATACTTAGCCTTGCACACTATGCACATTCTTTTCAACCAGTTGTTTTGGGTATTTTGAGTCAATGAACAATAGTTGGGAATATACAAAGTTCACTCTCCCAATATGAGAGTATTTTGAGTCAATAGCAATAGTTGAGAGAGTATCATTTACATGTCTTCCCAAAATTTCCTCCAATCTTATTAATCACATTTCATTATTTTACAGCAATAACTCTTTCAATCACTCCTCAGAAAGCTCCTTTTGCTTTAAACCCATTATTTTTCAACAATTTCATAACTACAGGCAACTTTTTCATCAAATCTCCTTCTCTTTCACCCAAATTCCGCCATTAATGGCTGCATTCAAACACAAGTGTCAAGTTAGGCTGGACTTATTGTGAATGCCAACACAATAAACAAGAACACGAGGTGCACACACTTCATAAGCTAAGGAGATATATGTTATCCCAAAACCATATGGCAATGGGAAGAAGGTCTCCAATAGCTTATAAAGTGTGCACACCATTTTCAATTTGTCGATGTGGGACAACTCATCCCAACAACAAGCAAGTGATTTGGGCATTAAAAACTTGTTCTATTGAGATTGACCCAAAAAAAGAATCAAGTAAAGAAAAAAAATTTAAGAAGAAAGTGACGAAACAGCAGAAATACAAGCATATCTAACAGAGGAATCCGAATCTCTCAAACGCTTAAGGAAAAATGAAATGATTTTTCAAAAATGAGGAGAAAGAAAAGATTTATGGGTACAACTCATTACAAAATAAATTCACGATCGTACTCCACCAATTCATTGATAGATAAAATCTAAACACTTAAGCACATTCATAATCATAATCATAATCTATCCATCAAAAGGTTAAAAGTAATAGAACATCTTACTTATTGTATCCATTTTCTCAATAAGAGAATTGTGCATTCCATGATCACAAAGGATTATTGTAAAATTTCAAAACCGCCTACCAAATTTTGGTTTTCATAACAAATTACTCCTATCAAAAGTCAATTTTTAGTCCTTTGTTTGCTATAAACAAGTTAAAATCATCATAATTATTCGAAAGTTCCCTGTTTTTCAGGATTATCTATGTAATTTTGAATATTTGTTATAATACATTGAAAAGACATTGAACCTTAAAATGAAGCATAATAAGAGTGCAAGAAACCCTAAATCCTACAAAATCAAAGAAAGAGAAAAACCCCAGGAAAAAGGAAACGAAGAAAAGAAATTACCTTAATCAAGAAGCAGTAGCATTACAAATTGTCCCAAGTAAAGGAAACTATTATCCTTAATTCTTACTCCTGCTATGGAGATTGAGAAGGTAGCAGGAGTACTCCTACGGAAGAAATTCACGATTAATCAAGGGTAAAAGAGAGACGTAGAGATCTATCACGTCGTGAATCGTAAATTAATGATGTTCAGACTCCAGGCAAGGGTCACAAAATTTTGGGGGAATTACACGGGCTAACCTAAATTTCCAACTTTTTTTTTTTTTTTTTTAAATATACCTAAATTTCCAACTTTTTCATATGAATATTTTTTTTGGGAAATTATTCAATAGTATTTCTACCTTTTCTTGTTAATTACAAACATGACTTGTTTAAAGTTTTTTTCATTAAATGACCGTTAACTTTTGATTTTAATCTAACCAATGTTAGTTTTTCTTCTTTTTTTTTTCGCATTTTCCTCTCCTCTTCCTTCTCTCCATGAATTATCAAAGCGTTTATTTCGAGGGAGAAAAGGTCATTATTATGATAGATCATACATAATAATATAAATTTTAAAAAATGTTAGCTATTTTTTCACCAGATGAAAATGTTTGAAGCCTAAAGTATAGGACAATAAATGGGCATATGCTTTGTACATTTCGTTTCATAAAAGAAATGTAAGCTCTTATACAATTCATAACCTTTTTTTTTTACTATTTTCTTATGCTCCACTATATTTACAATTGATAATGATATTTTCATACACAATTTATTACACTTAGTTACAAATATTTTCATAGGAAATGTAAGCCCTAAGTATAGGACAATGGATGGACATATGCTTTGTACATTCGTTTCATAAAGTTTAGGCAAGTTGTTTCCACAGAAAATCTCACTCTTTATTTCTTACTTCAACCTATGCTGTTAGTGCTAACAACTGTGCAGGATTATCTCTCCGGAATCAATCTCTTTTGCAATATTTTCAGATTTCAGCAGTAAAGGTTGAATTTCTTAACAATTTTGTTACAATAATCTCTTTTTAAATTTCTTTTCTGCTTGTTTATTTCTTGGATTTTACTTCTACGACATAACTGTTTGGTTCTTTGCTCGAGTTTATGGAATTTTGGTAGTTGCTGTTTGTATTCTGTTTTCTTTTTTAAAACTTGGGCATAATTTGTGTAGAAAATGGGATGGTGAAAGTGGGTATATACACCTTTTTTGTAATACTTTGCCATTTTGGTGAAAGGGGTTGAGATTAAGGTGTTATCTATCGCTTTTGGGGTTTGCCCACCATGTGTTTGACGAATTGCTTGGACTAAAAATGCTCATGCCTTGACTTTAAATCCATGTTTCTTTAGGATGTAGCTTATTTTTGCATTTTACATTTCATGGGTTTGACTAAGGGTTTTAGACAACTGTTGTTCCTTGCAAAATTAAGACCTTGTACAAATGTCCTAGTTACTACCCATGGCAAATTAGTTTCACTGGTATTTTTATTCACACATAGTCATTTTTTGTTCTAAATTTATTTTCTTTTATATGGTTAGGATCCAAAAGATTATTGCTTGTGTTTGCTAAATTATGCTACCAATTTTGATTCCTCTAATTTGATTATTGTATTAAACTATTTTGGAGGATAGTTTTCATAGGATAGCTTCTATACACAAGCTGTATGTTTATATTAAACTAACATTCCATTACCGATTACCTCAATGCTAATAAGTGGCTCCCACTAAAATGGAGTTGGGGAGTCCGATGTAAACAAACTTACCCTTGTTAGTGATAACAAATGGGTTGTCTGTGGTTGTTTTGGCAATTCTATGCTAAGTTTAATTATCAAAGTCATAATTTTTTCCAATTCTTTTATCTTTATCTTGTGAGAGGAAGGATGCTTGACAAGGAGTACTTTTGATAAGTTTTTCTATGGGTTTTGCTTAATCTTCCTTTAAATGGTTGCTAGGGAGATGACTTTACAATATGTAGCAGCATTTAAGTACTCTCTCTTTGGACTAGAGAATAGCTTGAAGGCATGCCAGATTTCTAGTGGAAATTTCTCTACTTCGCAACAAAAGGCAACCCTTGTTCTGATTACAGAAAGGCGGAGGACTCTTTGCGCTTCTTCAATGAAGCGTCTAGCTCTCTCTTTCACGGTTTGTTTTCTGCTATGTTTTCGTATTTATAATTTAGCTGGGTGTATATTTTAATGTTTTCATGCTCTCCAAAATATCAGCACTCTGATATCAGAAGACGGAGGTGTAAAAATGCTATGAATACGGAGAAAGCGAGCTCTGATGATGGGGATGGTCTTATGGATGAAGATGAGAGGCGTGAGTGGAGAGAAAAGATAAGGGAAGTGATTGATAAGTACCCAAACGTTGATGAGGAGCTTGATCCCGAGGAGAAGAGGAGGAAGATGCAGAAGCTTTTAGCTGATTATCCCCTTGTTGTGGATGAGGATGATCCTGATTGGCCTGAGGATGCAGATGGACGAGGGTTCAATTTGGATCAATTCTTTAACAAGATCAGCATCAAGAATGTTAAGAAAAAGAATGATAATGAAAATGACAATGATGACACTGACAATGAGATAATATGGCAGGATGATGACTACATTCGCCCAATTAAAAATATCACATCTTCGGAATGGGAGGAGACAGTGTTCAAGGATATCAGTCCTCTTATTATTTTGGTGCACAACCGTTATAGAAGGTTATGTTTCCATCTTTCTTAAATCTTTTTGATTAGAAAGTTAAATAATGTTCTAGTTACTAGTGTAAAACACCAGCTGTTGGAAATAGGAGTAGTATGTTGAACCAGATTTCATTCTTATTGTTTCTTCCTTCTCTGGTTCTCCCTCCTTTAATATGTGGCATAATTTGTGCAGTGTGCAAGTTTTGGTAGCTTGGTAAGTCGCACATTTCCAAATGTATTGCCTTAGTGTTTTAGTTAACCCCTTTCAATACAACCTAGCATATTTAGTTACTTTTACTTCTGTCTGTGGTTTTCAGCCTTGACCAACTACAGGTTTCAGTCCTCACACAAAGTTGTTTAGAATATGATTTCGTCTAATCTATGACCACTAATCAAAAGCATAGACCTAAATTTTTCAAATTCATCAACATAGGCCTCAAAACTAGTGGTTTGTTCAAGTTTATTAAGTTGTGGTCTGTTACTATCTTACGACTAGTGGTCTTATAAGGGGTATATTCCCGACATCGGTGATATCAGGTATGAGATACTGATGTAGGATTAGTATAGGATAGTGGCTTACAGACATTGTGCTTAATGCTGATGTTTTCAGAAAAATTTCATATGAATATGTGCATCTTTTCAGACCAAAAGAAAATGAACTATGCCGAGAGGAATTGGAGAGAGCTGTGAATATAATATGGAACTGCAGGTTACCATCACCTAGGGTCAGCCCTCTGCCTCTTATTCTTTTGAATGTTTATACTAGTATGGCTCATCTCATTTACTAAGAACTGACTAGTTGCTTTACCAATTCCAGTGCATAGCAATAGATGCAGTTGTTGATTGTGATTTAGCCGCAGCTTTGAAAGTGTCCACTTTTCCAGAACTCATTTTCACAAAATCTGGAAAGATATTATATCGTGAAAAAGGTAACCCTTTTTTTTAGTTATCCATTTATCTTTGCTAGAGAAATTTAACTTGTTATTCAATCTTATTCTGGGTGTCACAGCTATACGACCAGCTGAGGAATTATCTAAGATCATGGCTTTCTTTTACTATGGCGCGGCAAAACCGCCTTTCTTCAACTTAACTGAAAACATTGATGAAGCTATTCCATCGGGTCCCATCAGCACTGAATCTTAGAAAGAAACTCTCTGCTGAAGGTAAGCATAATAGGATTCTCTTATGTTGCATAGCTTTAGCAGGGCACAACTTGAGTTTTTCTTGAGAGGGGCAAATCTTTTATCAAGTTTTAAATTAAGCCAAGTTAAAACTTTACCCAATATTTCGAGCAGATCAATTTTATACATTAAAATTTTAAATTGATTTGAACTTTGGGACTCTCGTGATGTTTTGCCTTTGTTAGTACTCCGTACACAAGGATTACGAATGGTAGCTGATTGATGTGATTGATTTGACCAATTGATTTGACGAACTAAACACGCTGGTGCCTGGTAGAGCAGCTTGTTGTAAATTAGTTAGTTCATTACAATTAGTTGTTTCAACCAGACAATTTACCAAACACTAGCATTAGATGGTTGACCATCCAACAATTTATTATTTGTACCTAAATAAGCTAAAATTGGCTAACAATGTTGTTTTGCCTAACACCCCCATAGTATTAATCTTTCTCATATTCACTTTTTCTACACAGTTGGAACTATAAAATTTGACTTGTAAACTGCTTTAGTGTTCTATGTTTTCATCATATATACCTCTCATCCCTGGGGGTAGGCGGAAATTATAGGTGTTACTAGTGTGTCATGTATGTGTTAGCCATAATTCATAGTTCATAGTTCATACCAAGCTGCAGGTTTATAACTTGGGTTACTAACTTGTTATTACAGACTTGGTCCCTTGGAAAAAGCATGATCGGTTTTATTATGAATCACAACTTTATCACATCTGCAGACTTGCTGAATCTCATGGGCATTATGTTTTGGCACTACAGCTTTGGCGCCAAGTCTCTGGCTTTCAGATGGATCAAGTACCGAAGTTCAGCTAATAAATTCATGATTCAACCCTAACGATGAAGTGTAGTGGAATATGCATAGTCGCATACGGCATACTGGTGTGTATTGATAACCAGATAGTTTCGTTAAACCAAATTTGGGCCGGGGTAGAGTTTGATTCCGGCATTTGTAATCCAAATACAGTTGTGGTTAATCCTAGATGGAAAGGGCTCTCTGCAGTCCGGACTACAAGGATCGTCAATTAGCAGCAGCAGTTGGAAGAAACAGTAAAAGCAACATCTTTTATAAGCCTAGACAGCCTAATTCTATTATCAAGGCCTTGTTCGACTCGCCTTTACTGATGTATCTGGATCTAGGTGAAAAAATAGATTTCAATTCTGTGTCTTAATTTTCAGACTCGAATTTGGTTTAGAACCGTAATCATATGTATTTTTAATTATTATTATTTATTTTAATACAAAATGTCAATTTTACATGTTATAACATTTCATTCATAAATCATTATGGTGGTTATTTTATTATCTCATCTTTTCTATTTTTTTTTTCTATATCTTTTCTCACTATTATTGGATCCAAGAATTTTGATTAATAGTAGTTCTAAAATTTTGAGATAGCTAATGAGACTATATTTTACAAAAATATATTAAAATCACCTTTTTAAAACAAAATTTAATTTTTTTGAGATAAAAAACAAAATTTAATTAATTCCACAACTCATTATTCTTCAAAGTTCAATTTCAACTTTCACGTATTTCTTCCAATAAGAAAACGACACGTAAGTACCAAAACTTCCGCTCTCCAATGAAGTCTTCCCATTATACAACAAATGTCAAATACTCCAATTCCAATTCCAGTTCATCCTTCCCTCGTAGTCTCCTCCTTTTCAATCTTTGATTTCTCTCTTTCTCCCTCTCTGAATTGACTGCGAATCCATCGCTGATATTAACGCTCCTGCAATCGATAGATAAAGCGAGAAATCTGAATTAAAGCCCTAAATTTCAGCTCAAAATGCTCTCAAAATCCCTTAGAATTTTTCTAATTCTAGGGTTTTTGCTAAATCTTTCACATTCCCTTAGATTTGATCTTCAATCAGGCCATACAAAATGTATTTCAGAAGACATCAAGAGCAATTCTATGACTGTTGGAAAGTACCACATCGTGAATCCTAATGAAGGAACTCCATTGCCGGATACTCATAAAGTCACTGTTAGGGTATATAAACGGGGTTAAGTCTTTCAGTGTTTGAATATGAAACCTAATTTATGAAATCGAAATTCTTAATTATTTGATTTGACAGGTGACATCGGCGTATGGGAATAATTATCACACGGCGGATCATGTGGAATCGGGGCAGTTTGCGTATACAGCTGCTGAAGCAGGTGATTATATGGCGTGTTTTTGGACTCCAGAGCATAATCCACCTGTGACTGTTACTGTTGACTTTGATTGGAAAACTGGTGTTGCTGCTAAGGATTGGGGTAGTGTTGCTAAAAAAGGATCCGTTGAGGTGAGCTGTTTTTTTAAAAGAAACAGATCATTGAATTATTTTATTCCTCTTTGTATTGCAATACGATTTATGCTTTTTTAAAATTTGTTTTGGTAAAATTTAACGTGTCGATTGATCAAATAGTATGTCTTATGAACTTTTTGGGGGTGACTTTGATCAAATGAAAATGGCTGATCATGATCTCAAGTTTTTTTATGCTTGGTACCTGGTTCAATGTAGCTGGATTTCAAGGCTTTGGAGGGTCTTTTAGGGTCTTCATGTAGCTAGAAAAAATAATGATTCGAAGTTTTTTCTTGTGACTCGTTGCAATGGACTGAAAACAAAGCGGTCAACATCCCCCATTTTGCACTAGCCATTGTTCTTGAAGCTATGCACTAAGGAAAGGTGGAAACTTTTTTAGGATAGAGGGCCATCATCTTCCAGTTAAATTGTTTTGGTCACGCTACTTCCTGATCCTTGTTCTTTAGATAGTGCATCAATTTTTTCAGATATATTGTTTCTGACTATCTTTTTTTTGTTTGCCCTCGTATTTTTTCTTTGTTCAATTTAGACTTTATTCCTGGGCCCCTGGCCCATGATATTCGTCATTCAACCTACATTTTTTATTTTTGAGCAACACCTTTTATAATCTCTCTTTTTAGTACCCATACAACAAGTTTGTAGAATCACAATTAGATCAAAATCATTGGATATTGTTGACCTAGATTGAATAAAATTCTGGAAGTAGTATGCTTATATGATCCTACATTCTATGTCCCTATAGCTTCTGTTAGCAGTTCACCCCTGACACAGGATTCTATCAATAGTGCACCTCAACATTTTTACATGTATCATAACTTTTGATGTCTAAGCAGAAAGGAGAAGCTTGAAACAATCATACCATATGTTTACAAAGTGATATTGAGTAATCTTGATTTGCTTTGTCCAACAATATTTGCTTGTTTTTTCTTATTTCAATGTGCCAACTGCCAAAATAAAAACTCACTTTTGTGGCATTTTTTCTATGTCCTATCTTGTTTTTCTTCCCTTTTTTTCCTTGTATCTATCTCCTTTCCTACATTTTTCTATTAGCCTTTATACTATCTAATTAAGATTTAACACCCTTTTAATAAGACACATTTTAAACATTTTGAAACAAAGGGTTTTAAAGTATGATAAGTTATATTTTATCCATTTGATGATTGGGTTTTTGATCGGAGGAAAGCATTTACTAATGAAAACTATTTTACTTAATTGCCGTAGAACAAACTATTTTACTTAATTAGAGACTACAATTTAACGTACAAAAGCTGCATGAAACTACCTTCCGAATTTGCTCGTCAAAAACTCCTATTTTATGTAGTTACATGATGCTTCCTTCAGGTGGTTTCGTGTTGTTTGACTTTGTATCTAGACCTTTTCCCAAGGTAAACCTAGCTCACTGCACTGTTAATTTCCCCATTTCCCTTGTTCATCTCTTATATAGGGACAAAAAGGAGGTTAAACAGGTAGAAAAAGGGGAATTTAGTTCTAATGACCTAAGTTCAGCTCTAATAAGTTCAGTTCAGTTCCTGTTAGTTTAAATAACTTTGGTTCCATCCTAATATATTTGTCAACATTTTCACTATCATTCAATACTAGATAAGTTCGTTGTAATTCCAATTTAGTTTAGTTCTAATAAGGTCAATTTAGCTATATAAATTCAGTTCAAGCTCTTAAGGGTTTTAAGATTCCGACATCCAATATTTGGTAGCAAAAGAATAAGAGATATGCAAATGAGAGAACAGATGAGTTGGTGGGTCTTTTTCCTATGAGTAAGAAAGCTATTTATGTCTGTTTGCTGATATATATTGACTGTATATCTTTTTATTTTTCAAAATTTGTATTCAAAAATATTCTTAATATACCTCTTTTTATAATTCCCCTCCTTTAGTTGACAATAAATTGATGTATTTGCTGATAAATGATTGGAATGGTTGCGGTTCTATAATATAATATGTTTGATTCAGCAAAGCTTTTGTTTGTATCAGGTTATGGAGTTTGAGTTAAAGAAACTAATGGATACAGTAAACTCCATTCATGAGGAAATGTTTTACCTTCGTGAAAGGTGAGCTGTTTTCCTTCTTGCCAGTTGCCAAAACTAGAGTAGATTCCTAAAAACTACTCTTCATAACTTTGTTTGATTTTCAGGGAAGAAGAGATGCAAGCATTAAACAGAGCTACCAACTCTAGAATGTATTGGTTGGGTTTCCTCTCGGTTGTTATTTGCTTATCAGTAGCTGGCTTGCAAGTATGGCACCTCAAGCACTTCTTTGAGAGAAAAAAGCTGCTCTAAATTTAGAAATTCTGTAAAAAATTTCAAGCAGAGTAGTAGTGATATATCTTTAAAAGCCCAAATCACACTAATTTTACGTCATAGTTTTTTTTGTTGGAGATAAAAAGTTTTTTGGTTTTGAAGTGTAATGGTCTACATATTGAACTAATTGTTAAATTATATGCATTAGTTTCTAATGATTTTTTCGATTAGGAATTAGTTGAAAATATTTTTTGATCTAAAAATGTGCAATTGCATATTTCAGCCAGGGCAAATTTCGTTTTAAGTGGATGATGAAAATTGCTTGAAAGTATCAGGGAAGTAAAATGCTGGAGTTACAGAATGATAAATGATACTGTTGAATATATGCTTGTTAATATACAAATTAATTATTAGTATAATTGTATTTTATATAGTATAATACGATGACATTAATAAATCAAGATAAGAATTCAATTGATTACATTTTTAATTATAAATTAAGAATACAATATAACTATATCGATATTTATTTGAGAGAAAACTACAATCATATCATAGGAATTTATATTTTCTGATAAAATGTATAATAATGAACTTATCATAATACATGTTTATTTGAATTTGAAAATTTATTACGTCAATTGTCAAACAATTAACTTTTCTAAAATTTCTAGGAATTTAACAAAGAAAATAAATACATAGGAATTTACTTTTTCTTCAATAACAAACAAACAAAATGATTGATAATTAGTGCAAAGTTCTAAATAGGATATATGAAGTCGTTAGAAAGGAGTAAAAACACAATACATATACATATTACAATTACAGATATTACAATTACAAGGGGTAAATTAAATTGAGGTTGAATTATGATACATGGCCAACCACAACATTATCTGAAGCCTTTTCAAGGCCTAAAAATAATAATGAAGATGTGTAGTTGGAATCATGCAAGTTTGAACAAGATTTTCGTTTTTTTTTTTCTTTTTTTTTTTGTGACATGCTATACATTATATTTAATTTTAAAAAATTAGAGCTAATTACACAGGTGCGGCGTTGCCCCCTTCGACAATGAAAGGGAACTGATAGGGTTAAAGTGGTACTAAGATGAGCCAGATTGCTCAACAAATTGACGAGACATCATCAGGAATGACTTATGAGAATGAGGAAGTAGCTAGTCATTGGATTATGAGATCGATAATTAAGTTATATCATCCGGAAAAGAAGTTCCAATGGTATTCTGCTGGAAGAATTTCCTTAATTTTCTCAAGTCTCTTAATAATCTCCAAAAACGAAGGCCGCTGGTTCATGTCAGAAGCCCAACATTGTTCAGTTAATCTGTGGATTTACACAAAAGGATATTAAACGACCTCAAGTGCAAAGCTCATAATCCGTAACTGTGATGGTAAAACTATCTCAAATAGCACCCTACTCTTTTTTGTAATTGTATTGTCTCAGTTTCCCCCACTTATAGCTCTCTACCATCTCTTATGGTTTTTGGCCCCCACTTATAGCTCTCTACCGCCTCTCTTACCTCTAAATCGTTTGTTTATTTATTAGTACATATTCTTTTTGTTGGGTATCTTTAGTTAGTCGATTATTATGCATTGTTAATGTGGGTGTCTTGCAGGCTTTCAAATAATTGCAGGTAACTCTCTCTTTGAAGAACATATGGAGCCGGGGGACTCTCTGACCGTACTCTCCTACATGGGTATGAGTTGCCGTCTATCTTCCCTCCCCAGACCCTGACCATAGTTTATCTATGAGTGGGATATACTGGGTATGATGATGACGACTTCCTCAGTTTCCCCAGTCGATAAATGGGAGGAACGCAGCTAAAATTGATCCATTTTTGCTTTTTGTATAGGCAAGGAAATGCAGTTTAACAAGAGTGTGCATGAGTGAACCCAACAAGTGATGTAGTGATGATAGAAGGGAACCCAACTTTTACCAACATAAATACAACAGAAAAGTTGGAAGAATTTCATGGAACAAATAAAAGAGTAGAATTACTACAGAAAATAGAGTGTCAGACTGTCAGGTTATATACAGCATAAAATTTGAGGCAGATTTCATTGGTGCCAAAATTTGGTGATTAGACGATACTCTTAAGTACGAGACAATGGGATCCCAAGCGAGAACAGCAGGAAAGGGGGAAAGAAGCACAAAAAACTCGATGCCTCCTTTAAGCAGGTTGGTGTTCGTGCGTCTTAGTGTTTAAAAAGTGTGAACACCCTGTGGCGTTTAGGGTTTTTCCTTCGGGAAAATCACTTGACAAACTCAAAAACCCTTGTTCAAGTCCTTTTAAACTGTTCTGCCTCTCCCAAACTAACAGAGGCAAAATTTTCAGCGCCTCTGTAAGTGTTGTGCCCAAGCGGCAAGAGGTGTGCTTTTTAAAACAAAAGTCTAACTGATTTTGTTTAGGAGGGGGAGAGGGGAGGAATGTGAAATTACTACAAAATCCTATGCATACCTACTTGCATTGAACAAAACAAAGTATGTATCCCAATTCCCAATAAAGGCTTCAACCAACAGATTAATAAACTAATTTCCAGGTTAATCAGATGCAGAAACTTAGAATAGAAACCTCTAAGTTCAAGCAGTATGGACAAAAAATATTTAGTTGGTGTCCAAAAAGACTACTTTATAACTTACAGTCTCAGATCTGGGAGAAAACCTTTAGACCTAATTAAAGGTCTGTGTCCTTCAGCCACATATTTAGCTGCCTCATATGGTTCGTAACTTGCCAAGGGAGGCTCTCCCTCGAGCATCTGAGAAGATAAAAAGATAGTGAGGATCAAAATTGGATATTACATTCTTAATTAAAAAATCCAGTTGCTGTTATCTGAACATCATGTTAATGGACTCACCTCATACAATATCATGCCAAAAGAAAAAACATCAACTTTTTTGTCATACTTCCGATGCTTAAATACTTCTGGAGCCATATAACGATCTGTGTGTGTGTATGTTCAATGCAACCAAATGTCAAAAAAAATGTATAAGCATAAAATATCCCATAAAATGTAGGAAAACAAACAACTCACAGCTTCCTGTCTCGCCAGTCATTTTGTACACGTCATGAGCATTTTGAACCCTGATGAGTTTACTCAGTCCAAAGTCTCCAACTTTTAAATGGTCCGTATTGGAGTTGACCAGGAGAACATTCCTGAAATCATTGCAATTCATCAATGTTAAGCAAACATCAAACGGGTATCATCCAAGTGTTCTTAAGAACCAAGTTTGCCTACCTTGGCTTTAAATCTCGATGGACAATCACATTAGGTTCATTATGAAGATATGCCATCCCTCTAGATAAACACCGATTAAAGTTGTCAGATTAGCATAATAATCAAATTATTAGGCTGGTTTATATAGAAGAAAAAAGGACGATCATGTGCAACCAATTTCACCTTAAAACAAAGCATTACAATACAAGGGTTCTAAGAGGGAATTATCTTTAAAGAGGTTTTTAAAAAAGAACCTCCCTTCACTTGACCATTGAATCCAACTTTCTGGTGAGAGAAGATAAACGCTAAATCGTGACGAAGTTCTTGATCTAAATTATTTCATTTCTTGCTATGAGCACATATTTACCCCCACCCCACAAAGATCCACTCCATTTCAACTGAAATTATGAAAACTGCAAATAATAATATCTTTTTGGTCCATTTGAATGAAATAAGAACATCGCCTATAGGCCAAATGCTAAATGCTTTAGTCTTCCTACATTCTTGATTCACAACACCATCATAAATATTTCTGAAAAGCTAAATGCTCTACTTCAGATACCAGTAGGCGTCTAGCTTAATTACATACAAAGCTTTCATATCAAAGGTAAGAAACCTTACCGCCCAGGGACCTAGAAAATGTTCTATTTGGAAAAAACCCCACAAGTAAAAAGACAACTTGACAAGTTTAGCTCGAATGCAAGTCCATACCTCATTTGAAAACCTCTGTTGCAAACTTGCAATTGACAGTCTCAGAGGCCTTTTGTGGTCTTTAAAGCCAACTTCTTATGCTCTAAACATCTATTCCCTTCCAAGAAATGAGGAATATCATTCTTGAAAGCATTTTAGGTAGAGTTTATACTTGCAATTGGATCCAGTTTTATGGACACAACAATAGAAGAGACACTATCACTGGGCACTGATGACGGATCAACAAGGATTACAGTAAGCTTATCAGATGACCACAGCCCTATTAACTCCTTAAAAAATATTTACATGATACTGTGATAGTACTAATAAAATTTAAAAAATTCTGTCTCTTCGTTTTTAGTAACATCTATTCTTTTCCAAGTGATTGAAATTCATTAGTAAATTTACGTTATACAAGAAATATTTTACCAACATTCTAAGTTCTAACTCTTGTAACACTGCTCTGCAACATCTCATTTCGTGCAAACAGTCTCCAAATATTGTATGGAATGAGCATGAACAATACTTTTTTTTGATTGTATGAAAAGAGCATAAACGATACTTGGGATACCTTGCAATATCCAAAGCAAAATTAATTGCTGTTGAAGGACTAAGGGCGCCTTTTTCTTTAAGGTACTGATGTAGATCACCCTACAAGATAAGAACTGACAAGAATAATCAAAATCTAGATACCATTAAGTTAAACAGCCCTCAAATACAGAAATGTTTTGCATCAACATACCCCTCGTAGATATTCAGTTATCAACATTAAGGGTTTTTTCTCAGTTACAGCTCCCAGGAATTGAACAATGTTAGGATGACGAAGTTTCACAAGTAAAATGACCTCATGCCTAAAATCCTGACTGAAGAAACAGAGTAAAAAATCAAATAAGAAAGTCCTTCATCTAAAATATTATAAATTAGAGTTGTGTACATTACATGCTCAAACTAGCTAGAAACTTTCAAATTCAAACATACATCACCAATCTGTCATCTGAAAGAGATGGAAGTATACGCTTGACTGCAACTGGAGTGCCACGCCAAAAGGCTTTCAAAATCTCCCCAAATGACCCCTGAAGGAGTTCAATATTGTCAAAAATAAGAAAGTTAACACATTACAAGAGATGAATCTACAAGACACCACATTGAGATGCATATGCAAAGGTTGTGGAGAAGCCATTAATAAGATCAAGAAAGGTTAAAGGCAAACAGTACATGCAAATACCCAGGCAGTTGGTGGAGTTCAAAAACATAAATGTCAAAGCCTTAATTTCAATCAATTAAGTCGGCTATAGAAACTCAATAATTACCAACGCACATGAACTTTAAACATGTATACTTCTGTCATCTCTTCTGAAATCAAGGAATACAACACTAATGGAAAGTATCACAGAATTTAAAAAAGTACATAAATGATAAATTAAATGATAAATCAGTTGTCACAGATAACCCCAAGAAAAGGCCCCTCCCCTTCTCATCAACCAAGTCTGAACAATCAGCACTACCATCTGTTGGGATGACTTATCCCACATCGACAATTTAAAGATGGTGTGCACACTTTATAAGCTATTGGAGACCTTCCCATTGCCATATGGTTTTGGGATGATATATATCTCCTTGACTAATGAAGTGTGTACACCATCATCCATTTATCATCGCCTCTAACAAATCCTCATCGCTATGTTAGTCATACACATCATTCCATGCTTGGCTGCAGACTGGTTGGGAGTGGACAAAGCTTAGATAGTGTAGTTCTATGATCACCAATAAATACCCTATGAAAAACTGCTTCAAGTTTGCCTAAGCCAAATCACGTCCAGTTTCATCTACATTTTAGACCATGATGACACTACAATATGGATAAGTTCAATCAAAAGATACAATTACAAGAATCCTGGGGTAGGCAGTGTCCCACCTTTCCAATCATTGAAGAACTTGAAAAGTCCAGCTCAGTAGGATCAAACTCCCAGTCACACTTGTTGGACAAAGGCGGGGGCACAGCTTTTGGTTCTAAATGGCTCCCGTTTTGACCCTGAAAGGAAAAATAGAACAATAGTACTTCTATACAAATCAAAAATATACAGACGAGAAGTTCAGAAAATGCAACACTTACATGTCACATACTAAGAGTCTAAAACAACCTAAAGGGAGCATGTTTCAGGACAAGTGCCTTTATAAAAAAGTATGTATGAGTGGAAATTTAGAGTAACATAAAACCATCACACTGTAAATTATTAGCATATCAAGAAAATTATGATTTTTTAAACTCTGTGCTACACTGAATATATTATCTTCAAAGATAAAGTAAAGACATAATGGGCTTCCCTGTCAACTATAACCATACCCAATTGATTTTAATTATGAAACAAAGAACAAGTTGTGAGCCACTAAAACAGTAGCCACGTACAGCTCCAATTTACCACAACCGAAGAATTTAGGTCACATAGATTTTAGATATCATTGCCTCATTTGTCTCTAGCCTTAAAAATCTTGTTCGAATTAAAGGAGATAGAGGGAAAGGAAGGGAAGGGAAGGGAAATGGAAGGACGCATTTCCTTCATTTAAATGATATATATAAGAAAAGCTTTAGAAGGATGAACTGCTTCCTATATTGTGAGAAGCAAAACTCACCTAACCCAAACACAACAATAAATAATCTTTTCAAGGAAATAAGTCCACAAAATTGCTACAAAAAATAAGTGCAAGTTCGTCAAAATATTTATAACAAAAGATGCAAAATATAATTGTTATAGCATCATGTATTCAGAAGAATCAACAATCAAGACAAAGCACGACATGATGCTTCCAAGTAAAAAACACATGAACTAGGAAACAGCTAGCATATAAAACAAATTTATTGAAACAACCTACAATGATAGGGGCAAGATACTTACATAAGATAAGCCACCGTATGACTTCAAAAGCTCAATCATCGCATGCTTTTTGGCTCCTTCAGCGTCAGCAAGAGGCTGTCATGGAACTAAAAACTATAATCAATTGCAAAGCAGCTAAATATACCATGCACAAATCTTAGCTACAAGGGAAAAAATATCCACAGTACAATATGATTCATTCATTCATAACTGAAATTGATGTTTAAATAAGGAAATGAAGATTTCGAAGCCCTGAAAAAAAGTACTTCAACGAATCTACAATACCAGTCAACTAGAATCAAACAATTCTACAAGTAAATATAGGCCATATCAAGGTAGCACCTCATTCACAAAAAAACGGTTACAATCTATATACTAAACATTCATACATAGAATCTTCTTCATGCAGTATATAGACACGTCGCGCTCTTTCCCATGGAGAATATTGAGAAAGATGTGTTTTTCAAACCATATTAAGTAATTTAAACCATTGCAATAATGTGGCATGGGATGAGTAAGTTCATCTTCTATGAGAAATGCCAAAGCTCCTCTTATATTTAAAAACATACATTAATTAAGGAAGAATAACCAAAGTTCATACCCATTCTCAGATCACAAAGTCATTAAATAACATGTAAAAATTTAGTCTTGGTGGTATTGTCCCTACTTTCAACATTTGTCAAAATATATAATGCTTATTTAAATGCAAACCATCGTATCTTGAGAGTGTATTCCAAGTTCTTAAGCCTAAGCGTTAAGTAGGCGGAAAAATGCTTTTACGAAAACTAGATAGTGCCTTGGTCCTTGGTTTAGTATCAAGATTCCGAAGACAGAATTGTCTAAAAGATCTTCGGTTATATTTATTTAATTCAAGTTAATTTTTTAATGTAAGTTTCAATTCCTAGTATTTTGTAACAGGTGTTAAGACTCGTTATCTCGTCTATGGTGCTTATAATCTCTTTAAGTTTTCCAAATAATACAAAAGACATAACGATTTGAAAAGCGTCACTTTAGATTTAATAAGCTCATTCCTTCTGATAGTTGTTAGATTCATAACACTATAAAGTAGTAAAACAGATAAACGACAGCTTGGTCTACGGAGCAAATAATATGCTAACAAATAGTCCCAATCCCCACAGTTTGCAGCATTTTCCAAATCGTTCCGTCCAACTGATTCGCAACATTTTCATTTTCAGAAATACCCTGCTCTAACTTAGTTTAGCAAAGAAGAGCAACAATTCAACAACAAAACAATTCTAGAACTTTAAATTAATATCAATTTGTATGATGTAAGAAGCAAGAAATTCTGTTCAAAAAAAAGTATCTCAACAATTCCTGTTCCATTGCATTAAAAAGCATACTAACATTAACTAAAAAACATTGAATGTCTGAAAATAGAAAGAAACAAAAACATACGGTATTTTTCCAGCGATCTTGAGCGTTAACATCAGCACCATATTCAATCAAACACTTGGCAACATCAACCCAACCATGAAGAGAAGCAACATGAAGAGGAGTTCGATAATCATAATCCCTAGCATTAACAAGAGACCGATCCTCTAGTAAAAGTCTTCTAACCGCATTGGGATCATTTTGATGAGCATGCCATAAAATCGCCGATGTTTTGCTAACCCTAGTTTTCTCTTTATCCTTGGGCTTCTCTCCTCCTTTGTTCGGCGAAAAAGAAGTCGCCGGCAATGCAGTACCACCGCCGTCCGATGAAGTATCACCGCCGTCAGCCATAATCCCCGGCGAATCGGACGGTTGAAATTCAATCAAAGAATGAATCAAAAAAGTTCATAATGAAAAGTAGAGAATGGAAAGAGGGAATCAATGATAGGAAGATAAACGCGGGGAAAGAAAGACGTAGGAAATCGGTAGTAGAATTATGTGTATCCGTTAATTCTGTTTCTTCCTCTTCTTTTAATATTGTTATTTTTTAAAACAAATAATAATGGAGGGATTTCAGGATTTGTACTCCATTTTCTGGTAGTGATCACTAATACTGAAGTAATCATGACTCATGAGGCAGAGGTACTATAACTAAATAACGGTGATTTATAATAGGGAAATTCTACGTGGTAATCAAAACTTTAAAAAAATTCACATAGAAACCCTGAGATTTACCAAATTATTACACCGTGACCTTTTTGCACATAAAAACGTTAGCAAATGTTATTTTCAAAGCTTCAATATTGTTGTACGTCTATTTATACGACTCAATATTTCAAATGTGTTGATTTCAACATTGTCTCACAAAATATAAACTCCAACTCTACCATCTTTCATCCAAATTTAATTTTTACCCCAAATTAAAAGATGGTAGAGTTAGAGTTTATGTTTATGGGGAAGAAGTTGAAATATATGACATTTGAAATGGTAAGTCGCATATATAGGCGTACAACAACCTTAAAGCTTCGAAATTAACGTTTACAAACGTTTCTATGTGCAAAATGGTCATGGTGTAACAATTTGGTAAACCTCATGGTTACCACGTTAATTTTTTAAAAGTTTTAGGTAACATGTGAAAAACCTGAAACCTCAAGGTTACCACGTAGAATATCCCTTTATAATAGGAAAAATTGATTTTAAAGGTTCGAACTTTGCCTCATTTGCTTCTAAAGGTTTGAGCTTTCGTTTATCCTAGAAAGGTTCAAACTTTGGGGGTCATCTTCATTTAAAGGTTTTTATGGGTTTTTTTGGTTTGATTTTGAATTGATTATGGGTTTTTATGGGTAAAAAACCCCATAATCTACCAAGAATCAACCCAGAAAACCCATATAAACCCATAATCAATCCAAAATCAACCCAAAAAAATCCATAAAAACCTTTAAATGAAGATGACCCCCAAAGTTCGAACATTTCTAGGATAAACGAAAGTTCGAACCTTTAGCAGCAAATGAGGCAAAGTTCGAACCTTTAAAATCAATTTTGCCTTTATAATATTAATAAATTATATTGATAGGTAAGAATGTTTTTAGTATTTTTATTTATCTTTTTACCTTATTATATACTTTCTCTTATTTTCTTTACTTGTCTCATATGATTTTTCAACACTATTTATTAATCACTTTTAATGTGATTTTTACTGATTAATACTCCCTCTTATTCATGGAGGATGTGACATTTATTTTTTCACAATATCCAATGCACTTATTCAATTCTTAATATCTCTTATTATACTTAACGAAATAATAATAAAAAGTGAGTATTAATAATCTTTGCATTGAGATTAATCAAACAAGATCTCACTTGATTATGTTACAATCTATAGATTAAGAATAAAATACAAATTAAGAGTCATAAGTGAATAGTGTAAAAAAATAAATGTTTCATTTGATATTTAATGCCAGAAAACAAGTCGGAGACACATTAGTAAGACAGCTAGTCTCTTAAGAGATTGTCTCTTTGAGAGACGTATCTCAAGCTCAGCCCATCAAAGATTAATACCTACTTGTTGTATTCTTAATGCCTACTTTCATTAATATTTAATTACCATATCTTTAATGACTACTTTTAATTTCTTAAATGTCTATTTACATTATTCTTAATGCCTACTTACAATATTTTTAAAAATATATAATAAACTGGTCCAATGAGAGAGATATGAGCTAAATAACTCAATTTAGACAACTTAAAGAGAAAATAAGAAGGAAAATTCCACATGATAACCCTGAGGTTTTGGGTTTTCCACGTGGTAACCAAATCTTTAACAAAATCCACGTGGGAACCAGCCTGAGGTTTACCAATTTGTTCTACCGTGACCTTTTTGCACATAAAAAGTTAGCAAATCTTGATTTTGAAGATTTAAGGATGTTGTATGTCTATATATGCGACTCACCATTTCAAATACTATCAGTTTTAACCTTTTTTCTCAAAGCATAAACCCTAACTCTACCATCTTTAATTCAAATCATTCTTTCTCCCAAAATTCAAAGATGGTAGAGTTAGAGTTTATGTTTTGGGAGAAAAAAGTTGAAATTAATGACATTTGAAATTCTGAACCATAAAAATAGGCATACAAGAGCCTTAAAGCTTTGAAATTAATATTTGCTAACGTTTTATATGGAAAAAAGGTCACGGTGGAATATTTTGGTAAACCTCAGGGTTACCGTGTGGATTTTTGAAAGTTTTGGTTACCACGTGGAAAACCCAAACCTCAAGGTTACTACGTGGATTTCCCCAAAGATGAATATAGACTTCTTGTTAAGAGGTCATTGTTTTAAAAGACGATCTCTCAAAAAAAAAACCGTAATAATATTTTCTTAATACGAGCAGAAAACAACGATAATATAACACTTAAATAAAAATCAAAAAAATTACTCCCCATTTACCTACACAATAATTCTAATTTTTAAATCAACCATGAAAAAAAAATTAAGAACTTTGGTTTGGTGTTAAAAATTCAAAAGTCTTAAAAAAGACAAAATAGTAAACATTAGACAATTTACTAGTCGGTGCCAACTCTTGCCTGCTTGATCCTTTGATCTCCCATTGCATTCTTACATACACCCTACCACGTTCCTTCCTTTACTCTTCCGAATCTCTCTTCATTCATTAAATTCCCCACAACATAAACCCAAATTTCCCCATTAATTTCCTTCAACTAATATTAACTTCTGATCTAATCCCTCTCTTCCGAATCCCGTTATTCAATCATGGGCCAAGACAATTTTACGGCCCAAAAAAGGTCCACCGCCGGCAATCCCGGCGGCACTCTTCCTACCACCACATTATCCTCCAGTATGGGACGTTTACGTGGGCCACGCGGCCGTCAAATTGCTAAAACAGTAAACAACATTAAGATCACTATCTTATGTGGGTTTGTAACCATTTTGGTTCTTCGAGGAACTATAGGGTTGAATCTTGGTACTACAAAAATTGATGCGGAAAAACAGCGTCTTGAAGAAGAAGCTAGAAGGGTTATTGCTGAGATTCGATCTGATGGTGCTGAATCTGATGATGGACCTCCTTTTAATCCCAATGTTACATTCACTTTTGGGCCAAAAATTCTAAATTGGGATCAACAAAGGAAAGAATGGCTTGAATTGAATAAAGGGTACCCGAATTATGTAAATGGAAAACCTCGGATGTTGTTGGTAAGTGGGTCTCCTCCTACTCCTTGTGATAACCCAATTGGGGATCATTATTTGCTTAAGGGTATTAAGAATAAAATTGATTATTGTAGGCTTCATGGGATTGAAATTGTGTATAATATGGCTCATTTAGATAAGGATCTTTCTGGGTATTGGTCTAAATTGCCTTTGATTCGACGTTTGATGTTATCTCACCCTGAAATTGAATGGATTTGGTGGATGGATAGTGATGCTTTATTTACTGATATGGTTTTTGAAATTCCTATTAAAAAGTATGAGGATTTTAATTTAGTTATCCATGGTTACCCTGATTTGTTGTATGAGAAAAAATCTTGGATTGCTTTGAATACTGGTAGTGTTTTATTTAGAAATTGTCAATGGACTTTAGATTTGCTAGATACTTGGGCTCCCATGGGTCCTAAAGGTCCTACTAGGGATGAAGCAGGGAAGATAGTGACTGCATTTTTGAGTGGTAGACCGGCTTTCGAAGCTGATGATCAATCTGCTTTGATTTACTTGTTGATTTCTCAGAAAGATGTTTGGATGAATAAGGTGTTTGTGGAGAATTCATACTATTTACATGGGTTTTGGACTGGATTGGTGGATAGGTATGAAGAGATGTTGGAGAAGTATCATCCTGGTTTAGGTGATGAAAGATGGCCATTTGTGACACATTTTGTGGGTTGTAAGCCTTGTGGGAGTTACGCCGATTATCCGGCTGAGAAATGTTTGAAGAGTATGGAGAGAGCTTTCAATTTTGCTGATAATCAGGTGTTGAAGTTGTATGGATTTAGGCATAGAGGTTTGTTGAGTCCAAACATTAAGAGGACGAGGAACGAGACGACTACACCTTTGGTGTATGTCGATCAGTATGATGTTCGACATGGTGGCTTGTTGTCGTGATATACTACCGAGTTTTCCCTGTCAAGGGTAATGTAAGCATACCTTGTCGCCTTCGATACCATGTGTGACAGTGTGAGGCTTAACTCGTGCAATCGTTGACAGTAAAGGAGAGTTTGATGCTTACAGTGGATGTTCTGTTCTCCATCTTGTATGTGGAATGGAAAACGCATGGTTTTGACTAAAAAGGAAAGTTGGTATTAGTTCCTCATTCTTTATACAGATTGTATTCATAGTTCATGAAGCAAAATGTCAATTTGTTACACGATCTTGTAGTTTGTTTATTAGTAGTTTTTCCTGAAAGGAATCTATGACTTAATATAAGACTGTTTTCTACCTTTTTTGGTTGTTTTTCCACTGCATTTATGCAAATGGTATTGGCAGTTACATTGTTCTTGTTACAACTAGCTTTCAGTTTTCTCAAGACTTGCTTGAAGAAGATTTCACGTCACTAAAACAGTAGATTGTAGACTTGTATAAATGATTGATGGGTAAATTTCCTAGTATCATATGGTTTTGGGAATGAGTAACCACATCAAGTTTATATGTAAGTCTACCACTTATTACTCGTGGGTTTGGGTTTGTGGGCGTATCCACACGAGTGGGCACATGAGGTGATCTTGTGACGAATTGTCACAGCCTAACACTTGAAGGGTGTTCTGCATCAACGACCCTGTGTATTGTCGATTGATTCGCAGTTGATTGCTTATGTTGTTGATGAATGCATTTGGTATTATTCAGATTTTTATAATCCTAGAGCAGATCTGCAGAAAATACTGTTATTTATTGTTTTACATCTCAATTAAAGCTCCATGTGGAGATCCCATTCTATAATATATCAATATTTTCTGTGTATGATTAGGGAAACCAAGTTCTGAACCATGGAAGGGTCACATTGACAGAGGTCTTGTAATGTAGTACAACATTGTATAGCTAGACAACGAAATTCGCAATAAACTAACAGCTTCCTGCGATTATGTTTGCAAGACTGGAACGTTTTATGGTCACGTTCACAACAAAAATCGCAATAAGCTAAAAGCTCGTCTATTATGGTTTTGAAAAGTAGCAAACTCCGTAAGACAGAAAATTAAAAAGAAAATTATTTCTTTTGGGCATTGAGTGGTATCGTCTAGTTTACCTGGTCTTTGATGAAATCATAGAGGAATATTCGACAATCGACATAATAGAACGTCCTCTGATGGTGTCATGGACGGATTGATTCTTCCGAGTATTATCTCTTGAGCATGGTGATTGTGATGATAATAAAATTGTTGTGAATCACAGTATTCATCGTCTTCAACAAGAGACAAATCTTCAAGCTCGCTTGGCGGAAAACATTAGACTATCGCCAGAGAAACCGTACCTTATCACCAACTTGTAATCGAGTCTCGCTGTTGGATTTCTACCGAGTCTGGATTCTGCAGAAGTCTCTGAACTGAGCATTTATATTAGCCAGATACCTTCTTTAATCAATGAAACAGTTTTATTTTGCCTTGTGGATAGCATAGTTTTGTTTTGCTCTAAATGAAAGGTGATTCACAAAATTCAGATAATCTTTTTGTCCGTTTATAGGTTTTATTTGGGAAGCTTCAAGACAGCTAAAAAAGAGCACATTGCCAATTTGCATAGGCCCCTTGAGAGTACTCCAAAATTTCTATATAATTATGTAGGGGTGTCCATAATAACCCGATACGGAAATTCCGACCCGAATAATCCGGTTCCCGGTTTTCTGCAAATCGGATGTCGGATCCGGGTCATGAATTTTAGCATCGGGTATCCGATTTTCTTTATTTTTATTTTTTAACGTAAATAAAATGATCATGATATCTCTTAAGCTAACCTTCGATTGAATATTTTAAATTGAGATAAACAAACGTATGGTTGAACGACAAAGAAATAAAAAACATTCTAATAAAACCGGGTATCCGGTTTAAACCGGATCGCAATTTTAGGTACCCGGTACCCGATACCCGATTTTGAACACCCCTGTTATTATGTACTATCCCAAAAATCTATACTTACTCCTGTCACTCTCCGTGCCATTTCGGCGCCCCAAAAGATAATAAACAAAAAACCGGCCATTTCATTTAAAAAGATGTGAATAACTGAATATGTGCTATTTTTGCTTTTGAGATTTGCTACTATATTGACATGTTACAAGGTTTTAATCATTGTTGATAACTTCATTAGAATGGAAGAGTAACTTGATGTCTTATTCAATTTCCATTATTATTATTATTGTGAGAAATAGTTACATTGTATTCCATTTCCATTCTATTATCCCGATATTAGGGTGGGATTTTAGAGATCAGATCTACACATAATTAACCTTGTTACTTGTTAGCGATGATAAAAAGATCACTAACTGATTGGCCCTTAATAGCAAATATCACGTGCATCTTTACATACATAATGAATGACTATATAAGTTAATTTACTATCGTCTAATATAATCCGAAACAGATGAAATATAAATCTTCGGTCCAACCGAAATCATATTTTCCAAATAAATTAAATTTGCAACATAGAAGGTAATTTTCAAATTCTAACCCGTCAAAACAATATAGAAAATCGAGGGGAAAAAAATTAAATTCATTATTAGACAGAAAATTAAGGTATAATATATTTATTCGATTAAACATCTACATGTCCCCTTCAATCTCACAAAAAGGTCTTGAAGAACATGCACATTTGAACTAAGATTACAAACATGAATTATCCATTATTCTATTTATCAGATCATAAGGTGTACTGAATACAGAGAAGGTGTCAAATTGACATTACATACGTGGGTAGATATCCAAATGATATTAGAGGAACTCGGACGAGCTTTAAGATATTGGCCCTATCGTACCATTCGGAGTCCTGTGTCACGAGATTATTGGTTGTTCCTCTTACGAGCAAGTTCACGAGCCATCTCTCGCATTTCCTCTGGTGATGGGGGCCGTGGTCCCTCGGGCGGATAGACCACATAAGAACGCTGCACAAAGTTAAAGATATTAAGGATTCAAAGTTTCAAACAAGATGACGTAGGCGAGAGCAAATAAACTAGCCTACCAAGATTAAGAACCCCATAAAAGTTCATTCGGGTCATTAGGTCGATATCACACGTGTTTCGAGTCGGTTCAAAATTGGGTTTTGCGTCCACATTGATTTTTACATAATTTTAGATTCATACGAACGTCGGGTCAAGTCGGATAAATGTCGGGTCATCGAGTCTGTTTGAACACCTCTAGAACCACATAACTGCATTCAAGTCAAACCAAACACACAAGTGGAAAAAATGCTCTCATCAATATTATGTGTCTTATTTAGTAACGTGCAAAATCGGAATTTTATCCTCTTCCCATTTTTGTTTTCCATAAGCAAATTCATTTCAATTTTTTATATGATAGGAATGAATTATAACCAAAAAACTAGGGTATGTTAACTTTTGCTTTATCACATATGGAGGTACATACAAGAAAATGTTAGCACGTTTTAGATCAAATGTACCGAAAATCCAATCGACTCACTCGGAGTCATTCAAGCTAAGTGAAAGTACGCAAACTATAAATTGTAGTACCTACGTTTATGTTGAAGAAAACAATCACACAGTTGACTTTAAATTCCATATAAAGACTGACAGAAAATGGCCAAATATCACATTAAGATCATTTGAAAGTCTTTTAATGGGTATGGCTCACGATGCATTCCAGGCACAAGATTATGAATGATCAGGGACAAGAAAAAAGATTAGATGACAAACAATCATTAAGGTCTTAGCAATCACTACTCTGAACTAGAGCACCTGAAGTAGCTTAAAATGATAGATGGATGAATTAAAGAGGATGAACACTCGAATTAAAATTCCAAAATTGACATAAGATGATAAATCAGATATCAATAGCAAATTGAAAAACTTTTACAAGCTACCACCAAGGTGAATCATCAAGGATAAAAGATATGAGTGTAACACCATATCACCCTATTACCTTGATCAACTAATTAAAAGGGTAAAAGAAGTATTTACGAGGTCGAGAAGGATAAACAAGCAAGACTTGTGGGTACAAAATATAGTAGCAAAGACGAATTTCCATTACTGCAGTTGTATCATAACAAAGAAATCTGATCCCATAGAGTTCGATTCCGGTTCTAAACACATGAACAATATGAGGTTTCGAAACTCCTGGTGAGGGTGAGTGAAATGTGCCTAAAGCAAACAAAATCACATGTTCACATCCATACTCCAATAATATTCACCAAAAGTTTTTTTTCTTTCACCGGACATAATTAAAGGTGAATTGGATTGATATTATTTGTGGTGCACTAAATACAAGTAATAAATGCGAAGGAATGAGTGTTTATTAAGGATTGAACGGAATGGAGCTGAACTTATTAATGAAATATAGAAGTGGACTCAAGTACATTTAAGTGATGAGAAGAAGCCCCAAGGGCATGCTTGATTTAAAGCAACGCAATAAAGAGATAACGATAGTCCAACCAAGAAAGAAGAAACATAAAGAGATATTGAGGTGGTTGTCATAAAATAAAAGACGAAGAAAACATGTAAAGGGGATAAGGGGTTAATAACTATCCTAGGGGCAGTGGTGGGTTAGTATTCTCCCAAAATGAGGGATGCCCCCCCCCCCCCCCTCCTCCCTCTTCTCTCTCTCTCTCACTCTTCTCCCAACAATTGTTACATTTTCCTATCCCATCACCTTTACTATCAACTTTATGTAGCTTCATTTTTCTTAATTTGACTTCTATTACCGCCCTAATGCATTACCCTCAATCAAGCATGCCCGAAAAGGTACGCTATATCATAAATTGAGAAGAAAACACAAATCAAAATAGAAACCAATTATTGATTTTCCATCTAAGCGCCCACATCATCTAGCCTCCAAACTAGAGTTGGACATTAGAAAAGGAATATAAAGTTCCTATGATCTAGAATATTAGATGGACCCTTGAATCATACTTCTTTTCGATCTAAGATAGCCCTAACATTCTGAATACTACTATTTCCATCAAGTTTAAATAATCATGGTCTTCCTACAAAGGAATGTTAGGTATTCCAGTAACGTACGCCAGACAAAAGTCCCATTTCCCATTGGAGTCTAAGAATCTTCATCTCCCATTTTATGTGACCAAGTAAAAGAACAAGAAACTAGTACACACTACACACTCTAGTTATGCATGCTTCTATTACAGGACTTGTATTGTATGCATGAAGTCAAAGGAAAGAAAATTATCAACCTAGTAGTGGTAACCATTTCCCTTAGTTCCCTATATTTCAGGCTTTCACTACCCACTTCCTTCATAAATTCGGTAATCATTTTACCGTTTCCTACTTCCTCTATGTCCCACGCAGTTCACACAATTTTTTTTAGTCCATTCCATAAATTATTTTGGGTTATGACTTACTTTTTTTTTAATTCTTATTCATACATTTAACTTATCTTTTCCTCCACTTCTATCATTTCCCCGTAAAATATACCTTTTAACCTATTTTTCTCCCTTTCATTGATTTACATGAATTGGGGCAAACCCCATGGGACATAGGAGAATTATTATTATTATGTAGGCTTAATGGCTTATTAGTAGCTAAATGAGTCCTAAATACACGTTAAAAGGGATTGGGAAGCACATGAAAATACACAAGATTTCTCTATTATGTCTGCCATTAAAAAAGCAGAATTGAGGTCTAAGGAATGGAAAAATCGGAAGCCCTAGTAGTGACCGGACATACATAGATCAGAAAACCATCACCTCGATTTCGCATTATTAGTTACTCCTCTAATATCTACAAAAAACATATATTACCCTATCAGTTGCATTTTTTAACCTTCAACAATCTTTAAAGACCAAACTTGCAATCAATTTCCTTTAAGAATTGAACCTTCAAATGATTAAACACAAGGGGATAACAATCCCAACAACCTTCAAGTTCGATCAAATAAATCTTGTTAATCCACACACATATTGCAATCAATAGATAAGAGGTTTCAAACATGGTCTTAAGGGGGAAAAGTAAACAAAAGGGTATTCAATTTCAATCATAAATCAAATTGAAGAATTGTAATGACAGGATTATACAAACCCAGAAATTTAACAAAGAACGACCAAAAATTCTAGCAAAATGAAAGATATTAAGATTGAAAAATTTAAAGAAAGACATACTCCACCCATGAATTTCTGGAGATTTTTGGTGTTGTTGGCAAAAGCATACATAAGAACAATGGGAACAGTTACATAGCAAGCAAACTTTCCCACCTCCAAAAGCCCTTTCCCTGCTCCCAAAGACGACATTTTTCCACACAACTCTAATTCTGAAAGAGAATATGTTGGAAATTTCTTGGGTAAGTGCAGCAAATCCGAATAAGTTCGGTGCTAGGTATAATTGTGAATTTTGATTTATGATGATAGTCTATAAGATACATAATGGAGTAATATGCCGAACATGCGAGAGACAAGGGCAAAATCGTAATTTGCAATTATTATTTTTAAATTATAGGAGTACTTTCTTTGTTTTAATGGAAGGAGCAAATAAGAGTAGACTTACGTGAGTTGAACCTCTCTGAGGACCTAACTAGGGATTAGTTGGAGGCTTCTTATCAAAGTTTTAGACTTTGACTTCTCCCCTTAGAGTCAGTTACGGCGTCTGTGTTTTCTTGTATGCCCTGGTCTCTTGTGTGTCTTGTTTTCTATCTCAGTTTTTTTTCAGTTTTTTTTATTTACATGCGTAGTGGATCTTTTATGCATTTCACCACCTCAGGTAGAAGGTACGTATCTCTTTTTCTGGAGCCGGGGGACTCCTTTTTTGGCCGTGCTCTCCTTTACGGGTATGAGTTGTCGCCGTCCTTCCCTCCCCAGACTCTGCTCATAGTTTTCTATAAGCGGGATATATTGGGTAGGATGATGATGATGACTTTCTTTGTTTTAAATTATTTTCGCGTACACACGTACACAACATGTCACACTCAGTAACAAATTTATGGAACGGAGAATGTATAATAAGATGTTGACGGCACAAAATGAGTTTAGTTTTTTTCTAATTGTTTATATATATACTACTCCATATTTTTCCATAATTAATTTTTGCGAAAATTTAGAAAAATATATTTTTTAAGATGGTGAATATATTATTTTATTGAATAATCAATTAAATGAAGAAAAAGCAAGGACCGTATCCATTATAAAAATATTTAAATAAAGTTAGTGGGAAAAATATAAGACCAAGTAAAATTAGTTGAAAATATATAGAATATACAAGTATTATTAAATATTAAAATGAGGATATACGAGGTTATTTGTGTTTAAAATTTGTGATGATAAGAAAATTTATTTAGGAAAACAACAAATACAACAATCCAAAACGACAAGTGAAAACAACTTTAAGAAACAAAAGAAGTAATTTATTTAGAATTATTAATTATGTATAGAATAGGGGACGAAATGGTAGCAAAAATTAAACCCAATATCTTATTTGTAAGAAAGATACATATTTCAATTGTGATAAGATTGGATTTTTTGTAATTATCTAAAGTGATGAAGTACTAATTATATTTCGTTGTCCTTAAAAATAAATATTTATAGTAATATTAATGTCATTATTAGTAGCAATTTGAAATGAAAAAAATTATTTAACACATTATTGGGTGTCAAAGAATTATAGTAGTATTAATGGGAGCAAATATGGTAAGAGTTGTTTAGAGCTAATACAAAGATCTAAAATTGAATTAATTTTTTTTAACTCCAATAAACATGATTACATTGAATAAAACAGAGAATGTATTATACAAATGATATTGTCCCTTCAATACATTCATACAAAAGTCTTTATTTTTCAATCTTAAAAATTAGCAAGATATTAAGCTTTTACGTCCCGTTTGGTAGATGATAATAAACAGTGGTAATGAGAATAAAAAATTAGTGTAATTTTGGTTGAATAATCTCTTGGTTACTTTGATGGTCATGCTTGTCCAACTTCAATCATCTAATTTTCTTCATAAAATTCATTCAAATGCATTATCATTGGGAGATGTGGTATTAGGTGGTAATGGAAATTTATAAACAATAAAACTTTTTTGTGATCAAAATTTCATGAACATGGAAATGATATGGAACTTTTAATGAAATTTTACACTATAAACTATTTTCATTACCACCATTTAATACGATTAACCAAACACGTCGTTAGAGTTTAGACCTACCAACTTTTTAAGAAATGGGATAGATGGCCCGGACCCATCAAACATGGATGTCGATAAAAGATGGTGCAACTTATGGGGCTGAAGCTGCAAAAGTGTTCTCCAAAAACCCAAAATCATTCTTTATAAAGTATATAATACTTTAAATGTATCGGTTTCATTATACTTCCTCCGTATTCAGTTATTTGCAACTTTTGCCAAAAATGGCGTATTTTATTATCTGCAACTTTTTTTTTTCTTTCCATTTATAGTAAATTTCTGGTAGAAGTCCCATATGATCAAGTTTCTTTTTACCCATGTGTGGGATCTTGTAATTGTTTCCTCCTTGCACTTTGAGGATCTCAATCATGCATGTTTGTAGTGTTATCCAAGTGTATTTGTTCAACACTGGATTGAAAATCTCATAAGCTTCCTTCACTTTCTCTATTAATTCCCCTAAATTTTTTGGAAAGGTTTGATATTGTAGTGATTGAATGACACTGAACAAACCTAAATCAAGCACATTCAAGTCTGGAGATTGTGCTGGTTGAAATTTAAGCTGGATGCAGAAACCATCTGAGTTACATGCATCTATAAACTCAGAGTCTGTAGGAATTTGATGGGGTCTTGCATTATCCCACTGTAATATGATATCCTTTGGCAAAGATGATGGCCAATGACTTTTTAATGATGGAATTACCTTATTCAGTAGCATTTTTCTGATTTCTTGCTTGTTGATGTTGATTGTGGGCTTGACTTCCAATGTCCCTGCCTCTCTGTTTTTACTTTTCTTTGCAGCTCTTTGTTCATAAGCAAACTCAAATATTCCATACTTCCCATCATGTATAATAGCACCATCAGCTGATGTAAGTGGCTTACCAACCACTGCCATGAACATGCCCTTGACTTTGAATCTTTTGGACTGTTGACATCTATAAGGATCTTCCTCATTTGGAAGAAGATAGAACCTTCTTGTCTCTGGGTTTAAATAAAACCACTTTTCATCAACACGAACCACATTTTGCATGTCCATGAATTTTGGGTTTGACCCATGTTCAGCAGGTAGTATATGAAATAAAACCCATTTCATTCTTGCCACCTTATGGTTTGGAGTTAGTGCTGGATGATTGGAGCTTGTATGTGTTCTGAGTCTCCCTTTTTTTTTAATTGTTGAATTGTGCCATGTGATACATTTAGAGCTGCAGCATAACTTCTGCATGTTGTCTTTTTGCAAAGTGGGACTGACTGCAACATTTGATCAGTGAATATGAATGGTTTGGGTCCTGTTCTTCCTAGTTTTTTGCTTCTGACATCAATGACATTCCCAATTTCCATTTGTCTGAGTACTTCTCTGTGCAATCTCAGAATTGTGCTTTTGTGTACATTGAATTTCTTTGCTTGACTTGTCTGGAAACCCCTTGGTAAATCCTTACCATCCAAATTGTGTAGAAATGCATCCACTAGTTGTCTTTTTTGATGTACTGTGAGCTGCTTCCTACCTTTTGCTGGTTGTACTTGCTGCATTTGTGGTTGACTTTGTTCTTGTGTTGGTGTTTCATATGAATCATCAAATGAGTTCCTATAATTTTCTTCTTCCATGAGAAGAATATCAATGGCAAAAAAATTATCATCAAAATCATTTGCCATGTTGCTTGATGTCCCCCCAGATTTGTGGTTGGAGTTGCAGTAAAGGTTGCTGTTTTTTTGAAGACCTCAAACACAACCACTTTTGTTGATTTACGATGATGCTGCAGCTAACTTGCTCATTTTGTAATCTAAGTAGTAGTTAGGTCTTATTTTGTGTATTTGGAAGAAGTTGATGTTGATGAACTTGCTGTTGAAGATGAAGTTTTATGTTGATGTTTTAGTTTTTGTAAGAAGGTGGAGGTTGCTGTATTTCAATGGCTGGATGAACTTGTATGAATATTGGAGGTTGATGTATTTGTATGAATGTTTAAGGCTTTTAAAAAAAATTCATGTCAAAAATTTGGGTGAATTTTAAATTCCCCCCAAATTTTGATATGATTCTTAAATTTTAGTTTAATGAAATGTTTTTAAAACCAAAATGAATTTGGTGGGAAAATGTTTCCCTCTAAAAAAATTTACCTCTAAAATTTTTCTCTCTCTTACTTTTTAATACTCTAATCCCACCCCACCAAACATAATTAATCTACTCTAATACACCACTAAAAGTTTTGCCTAGGAGTCCGTGTCGGACCCAAAAGTTGCACATAACTGAATACGGAGGAAGTACATGCTACAATTAACTTTTTACATAATTTAATGTGTAGTTAAGCTATGTATATCTAAAATTACATAAGAATTAATATCATAAAAGTTTACAAGAGAATTCAAACAAGATTACTTGACTTATAGTGCTAAATACATTAGCCGTAATATATAAATAAGCTTAAATTATAGTGCTAAATACCAATAACCATACAAATATTTTAGAACAAAACAAGTATTTCATATACCAAGTTACAATAAAACTCAATTAAGAACATTTTAATACTGCCTAGTCCCTCTTATTTAATCAAAAATATTTCGTTTAATTTTTCATTATTTTTAGATAGTCAAATAAGATTACATTAAAAAATATAAAAAATGAACCAAGTCACACAAAACATACTATTGAACCTAGATTGAGTTGCTCAAAACATACAACTGGATCTAGGTCCAATCACACAAATGTAAAATATTCATTTTGCACAAAAAAATTTAAAAGTCAAAAATGTTAATTGTTAAACACTTACACATGAAACCAAAATTGAATCTGTCAAAAAATCAACTCAATCAAAAACTTTAGCTAGTGGTGAAGGCCAAGATATGTTATACTCTAACATGCCCCCTCACACGATAGCTCGTTGAGATGCGATACATCCTCCTCATACCTGACACTCATACCTAACACGCCCCCTCACACGATAGCTCGTTGAGATGCGATACATCCTCCTCATACCTAACACTGAATATTTCACTTTAAATAGGGGGTTATTGAGATTTGAACCCATAACCTCTTGCCAAGGAACCAATTAAACAAAAAATTTAAGCTGATAATTGAAGCCCAATATATGTTATATAGTCTAATAATACCATAGTTCATAGTAGTTCAATATATGCTCAAAATTCAACATACAACTCATCATCATCATCATCATAACCAGTATATCCCACTCATAGAAAATTATAATAAGAGTCTGAAAAGGGAAAAACAACAATAACTCATACCCATAAAAAAGAGTGCGATCAACATACAACTAAAAATGCAAAATATTACTCTTACAAACATTATTCCTAAAGAGTTACTTTTACACATTTTGCACCAACTTGCACAACTCTTTCTCATAAAAAAGGCACATTGACCTTTTCTCCCTTTATCAAGGTAAACTTCTATTGTATAGAGTATCTCCCTATTCACTATTCTGTATTCTTATTCCTCCTATTCCTTCCAAACTGAGTAGGAGTAGACACAAAGAACTACATCTTCCTAAACTCCAGACCAGTCCCTTTCTTTCTCCTTCTCTCTTCAATAACTACAACTTCTTCTGTTTCACTTTTCACAGTCCCAGTAAAATAGCCTTCCAGGAGTAGGACCCACCTTCCCTCTTGTTCAAATAAACATAAAAACAAAAACTTTCTCATATACCCATAAAAAATCCTCCTTTTATATTCCTAAAACTTTCAAACTCAAATCCATTTTAGCTTCTCATTCAAATTAGCCATGGAAGAAACAGAAGAATCCAACCCATCTACAAACTTAGCTTCTCATAGTAGAAACAGAAACCATCATCATCATCATCATAATCATAATCTTAATCATCATCATAATCATCTATTTAATCATCATAATCAATACTATAATCCAAATGCTATTATCCCATACAATAATTATCATTATAGTAGTAATTTACTTCATTTGCACCATTCTAATACTTACAGATTTATTGGGTTTTTAGAACAAAACTTTCAACAACAACAACAAGGTATTCTTCCTTTACCCCCAATATTACCATTTCAAGTTCCTTTACATCAAACCCAGAAATTTAGGCCAAAAACCCATTATTCTAAACCTTCTTTTAAACCCCACAAACCTATTCCTTCTGTTCTTCTTCCTGCTTCTTCTGATAATGATGTTACTATGGTCTCACCAGCAACTCAAGGTAAAGGAATGATCTTTATTCTTTGTTACTTGATTATTCCAAGCTTCTTATTTTTGTTTTGGATTTTTATGTTAGTAATGATTTTTTAATGAAAAGAGAAAAAGGTTAACTTATTACTTACCTTTTGAAGATATTCAAATGATTGATTATAGATATGGCGGAAATAACACTCTTTCCTTTGTGGATTCCTGTTAGTTTTAAATGGGTTGTGACTTTGAATGGATTAGACTCTTGGATTATATCTTTTTATTGTTTTTCTTTTATCGTTTTTCATATGTAGCCTTAGAATTAGGTTTGATGATTTAGCAAACATTACTTTGACCTATGTGGTGCATATAAGCTCTACTGTTCCTGTTCTAAACTAAGGAGAAACTCTTGTGTGGACTCGGTGCACGTTTAATTAGTGTGTACCAACCTTAATATGCTACTTGGCTAGAGGAGTGGTCAGTAAGGAGCGTGGGTTAGTGGAATGTAGTGCAAGGAGCGAGGGTTAGTACTTAGTAGAGTAGAAAGTGAGTAGTGGTGCATTGTACAAATATTGTGCACTAAGTCTATATTAGACTTTGACCGAGTTATGTTACTAGAATTCGAGTACACGTATTAAACCAGGAGTATTGATACAAGGCCTCGTTTGGTATTTGGTTACAAACATATATTACCTCCGTTCTTAAATACTTGCAATTGATAGTAACATATTTAGAGGAAAAATGTCACTAACATAGGTATATATGTTTGTAACTATATACCTATCATTATCATTTCTATATTAACGAGACTTGTACTCAAATGCGCTCAAACATGGACGCGATAAATTTTGCGATGAGAAAAATGATTCGAGTAGGACAAACATGTAGAATCTGAGTATCACACTCAAACAATGTGGAGGTATTGATGATATGATTGATTCAATTCTAAGAACTATTTAATTATCTAAGTTTAGTGTGTTTTAGAAAGGATTTTGATTTCTTCAAATACTAATGGAAAATGTTGTAACAAAGCAGGTGATGAACAGATTGAGCAAAAACTTGGTTTACTTAACATCAAGAAGCCAAATGTTGTTGAAACTCCTATACAAGCTTTGGTGGCTGCCAAGAGGCCAGACTGTGGTGGAAAAGAAGGCCAGGTTATTTCTCTTCTTGCTAACCATTTTAGAGTAAAATTTGATCCCTGTAAGCATATTTTCCACTATAATGTCGAAATATCTCCAAATCCTCCTAAGGAAGTAGCTCGTTTGATTAAGAAAAAGGTTGTTGAAGAAAACTCGGCTTTGCTTTGTGGTGCTTCGCCTGCTTTTGATGGTAGGAAGAATTTGTATAGTCCTGTTGAGTTTCAAAGCAATAGGCTCGAGTTCTTTGTTGGTCTTCCGATGTTTATTAGTAGTAAATCGTGTTTAGAAGGCAATACTTGTGTAGAAGTAGAGAAAAAGGAGCAAAAACTTAAGGTATTTAGGATCAACATTAATCTAGTATCAAGATTAGATGGAAATGACTTGAAGAAGTACTTAAGTAAGGAGGGAGATGATTGTGTGCCACTTCCTCAGGAATTTCTCCATGCTTTGGATGTAGTCTTGAGGGAATGTCCTAATGAAAAATGCTTCCCTTCGGGTAGATCAATGTATTCGAAGTCCATGGGAGGTGCCCGAGAGATTGGAGGGGGAGCTGTTGGATTACGAGGGTTCTTCCAGAGTCTAAGGCCAACTAAACAAGGCCTTGCTTTAAATGTAGATTTTTCGGTGACCGCATTTCATGAGAGTATTGGAGTCATAGACTATTTACAAAAACGCTTGAAGTTTTTGCACGATCTGCACGAGAGGAAAGATAGGTTTTTGACAACCATGGAGAGGAAGGAAGTTGAGAAGGAATTGAAGAACTTGAGGGTCTTTGTTTCACATAGAGACCCGGGTCAGAAATATCGGTTTCATAGCTTGACTGAGGAAGTTACCGAAAAGCTATGGTTTGAAGACCGGGATGGTAGCAAATTGAGGCTCTTAGATTATTTCAAGGATCATTATGAGTATGATATACAATACCGGAATTTGCCTTGCTTACAGATCAGTAGGAGTAAGCCATGTTACCTTCCGATGGAGCTTTGCATGATTTGTGAAGGGCAGAAGTTTCTTGGTAAACTCTCAGATGATCAAACTGCAAAAATCATGAAGATGGGAAGTCAAAAACCAAGAGAACGAAGAGCCATAATCAATGGAGTCATGAATGGACCTGTCGGACCAACAAGGTACATTTTAGTTATTAATGGTTTTTGTAGTTTCCTCCAAATTTATCGGAGCATTCTGTGTTAATTATTCATTTGGTCGGTAACTTCTCGCCTGAATAGTAAACGGCTAACTGAAAGTAAGTACGGGGTTTCATCTAGAAGTTTATTGTTGACGTCAGAGGTTGTCGATAATACTTTTTTGTCCCATTGAATTTCAAAGGGACGGAGGGAGTATCATTTATTACCAAGCTTACCTCGATTTCTTTCAACCATAACATTGTGGCCCCTGTTTTTGTTCTTAGTGGCTGCCAAGGAGAAGAGTTCAATTTACAAGTTTCGAGAGAAATGACACGATTGAACGGGAGAGTTCTTATGCCTCCAAAATTGAAGCTCGGAGATAAAGGGCTTGTAAGTGATGTACTTCCTACCTGTATTGATCGGAAATGGAGCCTTTTAGGTGGACATGTTTCTGAAGGGGCGCGGATTGATAGGTGGGCGTTGATCAGTTTAGGTGGAACCCCTGATCAAAAATCTCTTATTGCTAAATTCATTAGCCAACTATCTTTAAAGTGTGAACAAATGGGAATTTTCCTCGACAAATCCCCGGTTATAGCCCCGCAATTCGAGCCCATTCATGTGCTAAACAATGTCACCCTCTTGGAAAACAAACTATACAAGATCCAAAAAGCAGCAGTAAACAACCTGCAGCTACTGCTGTGCATAATGGAGAAGAAACATAAAGGGTATGCAAATCTCAAACGAATCGCTGAAACACGCGTAGGAGTAGTAAGCCAATGTTGCTTATACACGAACCTTAGTAAACTAAATTCCCAATTTTTGACAAACATGGCGCTTAAGATCAATGCCAAAGTCGGTGGGTCGACAGTAGCACTATTCAGATCGTTACCCTCTCAAATCCCTCGTCTACTTACACATGATGAGCCATTAATCTTTATGGGTGCAGATGTATCTCATCCTCACCCTCTCGACGACTCAAGTCCTAGTGTTGTGGCGGTTGTTGGCAGCTTAAACTGGCCGTCAGCTAACAAGTATGTGTCAAGAATGAGGTCTCAAACACACAGGCAAGAGATCATAGAAGATCTAGGACAAATGGTGCACGAAATACTCGTTGAATTTTGCCAAGTGGTAAAAACTCTCCCTAGACGAATCATATTTTTCCGAGATGGGGTCAGCGAGACTCAATTCTATAAAGTTTTAAAAGAAGAATTGCAATCAATAAGAGCTGGGTGTGACAAATTTCTGGATTATAAACCGCTGATCACATTTGTTGTGGTACAGAAGCGACACCACACAAGATTATTCCCCGATGAAAGTGATCCGAATTGTCTACAATTCTGCGACGAGAACATCCCTCCAGGGACTGTTGTAGACACTGTGATCACTCATCCAACGGAATTCGATTTCTATCTTTGCAGTCATTGGGGAGGGAAGGGAACAAGTCGACCGACACACTACCATGTGCTGTGGGACGAAAGCAAGTTCACTTCTGATGAGTTTCAGAAACTGGTTTATAGCTTATGCTTCACATTTGTAAGGTGTACTAAACCAATTTCTATAGTACCTGCTGCTTACTATGCGCATCTTGCAGCGTATAGGGGCAGACTGTACCTCGAAAGGTCAGACTCCACGGTTTCTAGCAAGTGCGGTGGTGGCCCAACAATATCTCGAGTTGGTCCTCCGAAGGCGACTCCTCTTCCAAAGATTAGTGAAAATGTAAAGAAACTAATGTTTTATTGCTAACTATTTTCTTGGTGTTCATGTGATGAAAGCTATATGAGCTAGTTTAGTTTGTAGATTTTTGGTAGCCAGCAAAATAGATCAGTGAACTGTTGCTTTAAGCTCAGTGTCTTGTTAATAAATCTTTTGAATTGAAGAATGTTAGTACTATTTTCGTCACATTTAATTTGTATTATTTGCTTCTTTGTGTTGAGAAGGTCTTGGTAAATAACAGTTATTTGTGAAGTTCTTAAATCACTTTTATGTGATAGGATGTTATTTGTTGAGAATGTCTTGTTACTAAATCTTTTGAATTGAAGAATGTTAGTAATTCCTCCATTTCACAATACGTGTGATATGTTGTGTGAGAAAATGAGAAAAAAAAAAAAAGTAAAAAATGTGGGCAATACAAAGCAGGGTACAGGCTAGAGGGATAGAGTAGTACAAAAGCAAAAGGCGTAGAAATGGAATTATTCGTAGGTGTAGGACAAATAGCACAAAAAGGCTACTATTAAAAGTTACACTACTCCTAACACCCTACACTACCCAGTAGCTCAGTACCATTACTGGGGACTTAGGATTTAATGTACTCCTATGTATAGTACTCTTTGCTTTCTCCTTTTTTAAATACTAACTACATGTTGATTTTGTTCATTATTTATTGTTCAAATTTATTTTATTTATTTCGATTAATGTATAACTGTAGAAGTATAAATATAGTCAAGAAAGATTTTGTTATCGTTCAATCGGATACTTTGAGAAGATTAATTTTTATAATTTTTAGATTTGTGTAATTCAACTTATAAATTAAGAAAATAACGCATTGGAATGCGTAAAAAACGTAATGTAGCAACTATAATGAAACGGAGAAAGTACTAGGTACTAAGCTAGTGTCTTGAAAGTTTATTTTCCTTTTTAGACCCAATCCATTAGAGATTAATGTCTAGTTGTCGTATTTTAATGTTTGGTTATATTATTCTTAATCCTTTCTTATCCTATCTTTAATATGATAGTTATAATATCTTAAACGTCTATTTTGATCATTCTTAACGTCTACCTACAATACTTAAAACATAATATATAGATCGACCTAGAGGTGTCCAGTATAGACCCGATGACCCATAGACACCCGACTTTACAACCGACCCCGATTTGATCCCAATTAAAAAATGGATCAACAATTATGTGAAAATCAATGTGAATACAAAACTCGATTTTAAATCGACCCAAAACACCTAACCTGAATTCAACCTGATTACCTAATTAGAGATAATCTGTCGAGAATTTGTGTTTGGTAGTACTCCTACTCTCCTAGTATGAAACTGGAAAAGCTATGTTTACTCCTACTAGAGTCTATAGTCTATAGTCTATAGTCTATAGTATGTCCTATGTACCCTTCCTGAATCCTCTCTGATTCTACCGACTTGTCAACTTGCGTAAACTTTTTTCTACCTTTCACTCTGCTTCTGCTTATTCCCATCTGTTTGTCATTTACCCTCTTAAGTCTTAACTACGTCCTGCAAAAGCTCACTCGATCTGCTAATTTATCTTAAATTTAATTTTAAATAAGTGAGTTTGGATCGAGATTTTTAACCCATTAATTTAATCGAATCTTTTTATTAAATAAGTTAGATTCATGTTAAAATTATAAATCTGAAACAAAACTGTATAATCCATTTAATCGTGTTAGTTTCTAAGTTAAATCAACAAGTAACCAAAATTTAATTTATTTTATATTTTCTGATTTTTTTAAATACAAAATAAGCAGCAAAATAAAATAAAATTTAAAACTAAGGCATATGTAATCAATGTTAAACATCTTAAAATGAAAACAAAAAACTATAAACAAGTTAAAGTGGGTTCAAATCGACCTGATCTGTTGCGGGTTAAATTAAGGTTGTTATTACTTAATTAACTTGAACTCGATCTAACCTGATCTGTTTGACAGGCCTAGTCTTAGCACATAAATTGAAAATTCAAATTAGTATTGAGTTAAAGTGTAACGGAGGAAGTATTAATTGTGAGTAAAAATAAAATAAGATAGCTAGATTCAAAATTAAAAAAATAGCATAAACATTACCTAAAATGATAATGTTGCAAAAAAAAAAATATCGACAAACTGTTAGGAATATAGAGTACTAGGAGTACATGAAAGTAGAAAAATTAGAAGATTGGAAAAAATAAAAATTAAATGTGTGAAAATTCATAACAAAAATAGAATTATACAAATTATATAGAACAAATTTGTGTAAAAAGAATTATTGCAATTCATATGGTATAAAGAACTACTCTCTCCGAATCATTTTAGTTGTCTCATTTTCTTATTTAGCAAAATCATATTAATTGTTCTATTTTCTTTCTTATTTATCTTTTTAACCTAAATACCTCCACTTTTACTACTTTCCAATACTCAACTACCACCTTTACAATTAATTTAATCAATTAAAATATCAAACTATTACCTTTTTAGTAAACCCCATATAATTTTTAATAACAGTGAAAACTCAAATGGAGCATCTAAAATAATTCGGAAAGAGTATAATAAAGGGAGTAAAAATGTTCACACCCATTAGTTACCCATATGGCCATATCCATATGGCCATGTACTTCCTCCGTTCCATAATATTTGCTACATTTCACTTTTTTACGCAATCCAATGCACAATTTTGATCATTAATATCTTAAACTACACTTATCTAAAAATTATAAAAATTTAATATTATGAAAGTATGCGATTAGACGATTCAAACAAGATCCCACTTGACTATATTTTTACTTACACATTAGTCGCAATATGTAAAATAAGCTTGAACGATGAATAGTGTAGAAAATCGAAATGTAGCGAGTATTTCGGAACGGAGGAAGTATTAATTGAGGTATTTATGAAACTGTTGCACTGTTACATGGGCCCACCCCTTCGACCCTTTACTACTCGTACTCTAACTTTGCACAATGCTAAAGCCTTATTTGGCGGCACGTGTAGTATTCTGTCTTCAATCCTCATATTCACGGTCGTTTCTTAGTATTGGTAAAAGTAGACATTTGACTATAGTTCAGAGTTAAAAAGGTATTAAGATTAAAAAACACTAGTTAATGAGGTAGACATATAAATTTTTCAATTTATAAAAGGTTCTTTTATTATTTAAGAATTATATAACACGTTTATATTTATAATGCTAATTATAATATATACATGGTTTATATTAGTTATTTTTCCAAATATCCATTTTAAGTTCATAATTAGCCATCCACAGAGAAAGCTCATTTCTTTTAATTATCCTAAGGCTCATATAATAATAGGAACGATACTACTCATATTGCAATATACAGTAAGTATGTTTCATGAGTAGTTTAATGGTTTTAAGTTTTAACTTTCACAAATTTTTACTTGAGTTGAGACTGTCTATTGTAAAGAAGACTCTCAAAAGTCCAGTCCAATTCTAAATATATATTGTTAGAACTCTAAATATAGACTTGGGCTGTACTATTGAGAGTCATATTTACAAAAGACGATCTCTCAAGAGAGAACTTGTTTAATTTTAAAATTATCTAGCTTTTAAGTTATTTATTTATTAAAAACCTTTTCTAAGTATTTTTCTCAATAAAAAGTCAAAATTAAAAAATGTTTAATAAAATAGCTAATTGTCAAATACATCTGTGATCTGTAGTTAAGCTGTATGTTTAGCTAAATAAATTTTTTATTACCTTTAGACTTTTTGCGTTATAGTTACCTAGCAATTCGAAAAAATTACCGATGAGTGACTTAAAGATTCAGGGGAGAAGTTGGCTCCAAGTCAAAACTAACAAGCTACTATTTATAGCGTTTTCATTGACTTTAAATTTATAACCTACTTTTTTATCAGAAAAACAATCAACAATTAATTATTACAAAACATATCCTAATAGTAGAATTAATAAGAATAAAAAAAAGATCATACTGGTATTATTCAAAAAAAAGAAAGAAAGAAAAGATCATACTGGTATTTTTAATTTTTATTTTTGTATTCAGGGATAGGCAATATAAAAACTATACAGCTAAGAATAAGAGATAATTAATCATTTTTATAGGTGGTAAAAATCAAACTATTATACTCCAATATTCATGAAAGCCCGTTTAATTAGTGGTATTAAATGATATTAATGGGAATGATTTTTGGTGTAAACTTTCATCAAAAGTTCTCTATAATTCCTATGGTAATAAAAATTTGATAAAAGAATTTTATAAATTTCCATTACCACGAAATACCATATCTCCAAATGGTAATGCATTGGAATGAATTTTATGAAGAAAATGAGATGATTGAAGTTGAATAAGCATGACCATCAAGGTAGCCAAGAGATTAATTTTTCATTCCTATTACCACCGTTTATTACTACTTACCAAACGAACCGTTAAGGTAAAAGATAAAACCGGTAGTACTAAGATTACGACAGAAGTAAAAATCATGCATGAATGAGAATCTCTATGCTGCTATTGGATTGTCATGTTGCGTTAAATTTTCTGTATTTATAACATTGGCTTCCCTACATAAAGTTGGTCTTTTATTGAATTTGTCCGACTTTTGTTTTTAGCTATGTTTTTAGCTATGTTTTAATTTGCTTTCATACATACAAATTATTTTGAAAAACTTATCCATAATAATTCAATATTTTGTTGATTTTTCTATAATAATCTTATCTGTTGATTAACCATGAATAATCTCAACTTTAAAAGATATTTGTCTAGAGTTAAACCATTAATTGGATGACAAGTTTTATTTATTTCTAACAGAAGATAAATCAAAATAAAATATTGCAAAAATGTTAAAAATGATTAAATCTTTTTCTGACTAATTTTTTTTTTCTAATTTTGCATTATTTTTCAGATTATTTTTTTCGTAAATTACCTTCTATAGTAGGTCATCAAGTTATCCAAATTTACCCTAGAAAACTACCTCTAAAATTGAGATTATTCATAGTTAATTAATATGTGAGACTATTGTAAGAAAATCATGAAAATATTTAATTATTCTAGGTAATTTCAAACTATTTTTATTTTATTCATATATTTTTCTTATTTACATTTGTATTTGTTTTTTAAATTTCATCTGATTTATTCTTGGGGCTACTTATTTAGGACAGATGGAGTACCAAATCTCCGGATAAGAAGAAACAAAATTAAGCAGTATGAAGGAGAAATAACACTGCCAAATTGGTCAGGTATGGGGCTATGGAGTATGGAGTGCCCACAGGCCACAGTCCCAATTCCAATTGTCTTCAAACCTTCTCCTCTGTTGCACTGCCAGTTCTTAACTGTTCTTGGCCTTCTGCCGCCCACATTTTACACTTGGAATTACTAGCTCCCAAAATTTATATTCCTTGATAGATGTATCATGTATAGTACTTCCTCCGTTCCATAATACTCGCTATATTTTCCATTTTGGGAAATTTCATATTACTTGCTACATTTCCCTTTTTAGAAAAAAATCAATCATTTAAAGTTATACTTACTCCTACTTTTATCCTACTCTATATCTAATCACTTCTATTTTTTTTTCAACAAATAATATTAAAAAATACAAAAAAAACAACTTTCCACCTAATGCTCATCATTATTCATTGCACAGTAACTCCTTAATCTTTGTGCCCATGCAATGGTAGCAAGTAAATTAGAACGGAGGAAGTATATCAACTAGTACATTTATCATTTATGAAGCTATCAATGATGGTTTACATTTAATTTTTTATTTATAAAAAATAAAGTTATATCATCTTATTTGATCCATCTTAATATATATTCTAATAATATTAATTATTTTTAACTTAAGTATATTCATTTTTACTCAAATTAAAAAAGAGATTGTTATAGACTTATTTACATAACTTAGTTCTCTGAATGCTTTATTTTGGACATTCCAAAGGAAAAATTCATTAACTATGTAAAATAAAAGAATCTTAAGGATTGGAAAGCCCAATAAATTTGGCGAGCCGAACAAATTTGACATAAGACCGGACTCAAGGAGACATAAGACTCTCATACTTGTAATTGGTATTTTCTCTATCCCTTTAAAAAAACACTTATTAAGAAGTCAAACTCTTGTTTAGTTTAGGGTTTGAAATCTATATGATATAGGAGTATATATATGCATACTTGCGAAATTTTGTTTAGTATTTGCATCGGTTAAAACTTCATATCATCATCATCCTACCCAATGTATCCCGCTCATAGAAGCATGTAAATTAACATTGTTGAGGGTCGTATATATCAGTGAACCAGCTTCTAATATAGCTACTGTGGAGCATATATTCATAATTTGAACTCTTTCTAATTAAGTCGAGCAGTAACAATCGCAATTGCGTATGCTCATTGCAACTTGCAACCCATTCAAAAGATACATCATAGTGAATCGTTAAACATGTTTTATCGGCAAAATATACAAAGACATATAGGCAGAATATACAAAATTTAATAGAAACATGCGATCAAACTAGCTAAAATGAGTTACTACATAGAAGATTAAGGTCATTCCTTACCAGCCATGGAAGCCGTCCACGATCATCAACAATGACTTCAACCAAAACAAAATTGTATTCGGAATAAAGTGTTGTGTAAACGCACACTTACTTCTTACTTGCATAGTGATATGTGGGATTTATATGCTGCATATTCCTGATGAATCTGCATTCTTCAGGATCCAAGAGTGGTCTAATATCTTTCGAAGGGAGAGCCTCTTTGAAGAGTCTTTCACTAGCAGCTGCAATATGTCCAAAAAAAATGCTCAGAAGCACCAAAAAGTGTAACTTGAAGTGTGTTGCTTTTACTTTATGGGTATGAGCATCCTTCCCTCCTCAGACCTTGATGATAGTTTTCTATAGGCGATATATACTAGGCACAATGATTTGATGATGCTTTCCAAGGAAAAATCTCTTAAGCATAAACTTACTTGGCTAATTAAATGCTTGGCTTCTGAGGAAACTTGGGGTGCATCAGGAAAATTCAAATCTACCTTTATAATCCTGCAAAAAATTAATTGAATTGTCAAAGCTAAGTATCAAGATATACTTCTGTTTATTCACTAATTCCTACCTCTTGAAAGTTTCATGTTGGCCCTCAGCTTCAAATGGAGGAAATCCATACAAAAACTCGTAACAGAGTACACCCAGAGTCCAGTTGTCAACTGCATAATCATGACCTTTGTTCTCGACCATTTCTGGTGCCAAATAATCCAGAGTTCCACACATGGTGTGTCGCTTGTTTCGTGACTGTACAGACCAACCAAAATCTGCAATCTTCAGACGACCCTGACAAGTAAATCCACAATTTTTGTTCAGAAAACTCACCGTACCGTCACTAAGCAAATAAACAAGCAATTATTATTACAACTATCACGATCTTTACAAACAATTGATGGATTCCTTTTAACATTCCTTCATAGCTAATGCCTTAATGTGAAAAGTTAGAATTTATTAAATCTCTGAATATTTCATGTATATCACAAGCATAAATCATATGGTATCTTAATAGACAATGATAATACAGTTCATTTGAATCAAAAAATTAAGATATGTGCTATTGTAGCAGTTTTTAACCATATACAAAACATGACATATTTGCATTGCTCTAATGCTCCCAAAAGGCTCTCCACTTAAGCATTGTTAGGGTTTCAATGTACCAGGCTACCAGCCTTACCCTCACAATAAAAAAGAGGTTAATTTCAAATGATTTTTGATTGCAAACATCATCTGTAACTTCATGTAAACCAGGATTGCAAATGATTAGACTAGCCATTTTCGAAATGTATTCCAAATGCACCCAAAGAACTATGAATTTTTTACTCGTATTGTATACCTAAATGGACATTTTGTACTCGTATAGTCAAAACCAAATTAAAAGCACCACAAGTTTGTATAATACCTGATGATCAAGCAATAAATTCTCTGGTTTGATGTCCCTGTGGATGACATTCTTGCTATGGCAATAAGCCAATGCTTCGGTTAGACTTGCAATGTACTGTTTGCCACCGAAAATTAGAGAAAACATGTAGCTGAATCAGCAAAACTGAATTAAAAAATTCATTTAAGCCATTAAATAGAAGAAATAGCATAATATTAACAGACACCATAGCAAAAGGAATTCCAATTTTGCTATCAAAAACTTTCAACTTTCAAGTCATAGATGATTAAGAAGATCACCATTTCATCAAGGAAAAGCAGAAATCCCTCATCAATATTAGGGGTACATATTGTTTTATTGGTGCCTTGGTCGTTAGTGATTGACTTGGTTTGTGTCAAGAGTAGTCATTTGTTGAAGGATAAGATGGCTGGAAGAGGTCTTGCTCAAGTGAGCAAAAACAGTGCTCAAGTAATCACACAAGTCACAAGTACAAAAACATTAGGGAAAAGTCGGATAAGCAGTGGCTTGAACGAGTTTGAACAAGCTAAGACACAACAGTCAGAAGCCTCGGAGGAGAACCTGCTTGGACAAACATGACATGCTCGAAAAAGCGCCTCTCCTGTTGGACAAGCATGTACCAGTTTTACTGTTGTGGTTTGCGCACTGCACAGGAAGCTATAGGTGCTTGAACGAGCACATGACAAGCTCCTTTGAATACAGGCAAAGTGAAGGTGTTTTCCTACTTTGACGTAGAATTTGTTTATTTTATAACTGTACTGTTTTTAAGTTGTTATATTGTAAATAGTAAATACCCCATTGCGTTTCCCGGGTTTGTGAGAGCATTGAATGCACAAGGAAACTCTAGCCCTAACACATCAAAATTCTAGGGTTATATCTTCTACTGTAATTCTTTCATTAAGAGATTCTTGAGTTTAAAAGCTTTTGTTCATCAATTAATAAAATGATATCCAGCAAAGAGAACGTAGCCTTAGTTGGTTATACCTTCTTAAATCTGTATGTTAATTGTAATGTTTTCATGTTTATTGCATGTTATTTTCTCAAGTATTGTTCTATAACATGCACTATTCACGGAAAACACAATATCAAAATTGTTGGCTTTACAAATTACAATACGTTTCCGCAGCGTAGTTATTGATAGTTGATACAACAACCAAGTTATGCCATTATCAACACATATATAAGATATACTCCATCAAAATTCTCAGAAAAGTTAAAAGATCATACTGTGGCAGCCTGTTTCTCGGAAAGATGACCTAATCGACGAAGCTTCTTATACAGTTCGCCCCCAAAAGCATACTCAAGGATTAAGAAAATTCTATCATCATCATGAAACCAACCATAAAGTCTCAAAACATTAGGATGACGTAAGCTCATCTGAATCTCCATCTCTCTCCTCATTTGATGGTGTAATTTGTACTTCTCTATCTGCTCCTTGAATATCACCTTCAATGCCACTATATATTTACTCTGCAATAAAAAAACACAATTGACTACAATTGAATAATTGGATTGAATGAAGAAATAATAACGCGTGAAGTAGAGAAATTGAAAGAGGATTCCCAACCTTGATCTCTCGAGCGAGATAGACTCTACCGAATTTCCCCTTTCCCAAAGGTTTCCCGACCTCGAAATCGGCGATTGACCAGTTTCGCTTGATGTTAGGGTTTTGCGATTGTTGATTAGAGTTTTGTGGTTTCTGAAATTGTTGAGTTTGTTTAGGTTTGGAGTGTTTTTGAGGAGGTTTAGGGATTCGGGGAGCCATTGTTGAGGAAGGAGAGAAAAAATGAAGTATACTGACTACTGAGAGAGGAAGGAGGGAAAGACTTGTACTTTGAAATGGAACACATTATATAGGATTAGGTCAATTAGGAATAATATATATATAAAATGAAAAATCGGCCTTAATAATCCGATTTGTAAATAATCTTATCTTTAGATTTTTTTCTAATAATTTAATGTTTACCTGTTGTTTGATGTGTATAATTCAATTTTTTATCTTAGTTGGTGTTAGTATACCCTATCAATCATCAATTCAATAAAATAAAATATACTAATGAAGAAACGACTTGAGACACGTGTCACATTGTCATTAAAAAATTTCCCGCTTAATCTCTATCATCGACATGGAAACTTTTGATATTTAACTTGATATTTAAGGAAAAAATTAAATCATTAAAACATATATATATTTGTTGATTGACTATATAACTATATGTGATAATCAATTGAACATTAAAATATTATATTTCGTATATAAACCAAAAAAAATATGCATAAAAATCTTTATTTCAACTAATTTGGCTATTTTCAACTAAATCCTCCTATTTATGTTGAAGACTTTTCAATTTTATTTGTCTTATGCATCAATAATTATTTTATAATAAAATTTATTTATTTTGATAATGACAATATCATATGAATACAAAGATTATATTTATAAAATAACATCATATCCATATCAGTAAATATTTATGGTATTCGTGTTTTACACAAAAATCTTTCTCGCTATTTACATTTTAAAGCAATGCATCAGTGTAAGAGTAACAGTAATGATATGACGAGAAAGAATAATAAACTCATTAACTAACGGGAATTTTTTTCTAAACATCAACTCGCGTATTTGCTTGATAAAACAATAAAATATGTTTAAGTCGTCTTAAATTGTCTTTCTACTTGTGAGAAAAGAAGATTCATTTTGGTATTGCAGCACAGGCAAATTGCATCTCGTTGCTTATATTTAATACATATGTCCCATTAATTTTGCTATATCCGAATTATAGTCAAATTTTACTCCATCTCTTTCAATTGTAAGCAAAATAGGTAAATAAAAGAAATATATGAATGAAACTAAAAAAAATTAAACTTGTAAATGAGATTAGCAGAAATAATATGAGATCTTAGAATAAAACAAAACTATCAAAAACTCCTTGAAAATTTTGCAAAATCCTGAGTGAGATGAGATGAACACTATACTAAGTACTAGTAATACTACTATATTCCTCATTTCAATCAGTTCTTTTTTTCACCGCAAATACCTCTTTTTCTGAGTCTTTTTCGAGTCAAGGGACTCTTTTATTGCATAGTTGATAGTCTTTTATGATTTGCCGCTTTTCTTCCCTCCTCTAACTCTGACTATAGTTTCCAATGGGCAGATACACCGTGTATGATGACAATTACTATATTCCTCATGGAATGTTCTATTAGTCAATCTGGGACAGAGCAAGGGGTATATAAGCTTGCCTGAATTTGATCCATGTGATAGGCCAAATATAGAAAATGTGGGTCTGAATATGATTGAAGAATTTTATAATAAAAGAAATCAAGTAATCTTGACAGTTTTAAGGGTGCAGAATACAGATACTACACATATCTGAAATGTTCTTCCTGCAAACAAGAATTACAAAGATAAAAAAACTTGCTTAACCATTCATAGCAAAATCTACCGGCAACCATGTGTGTCGTTGCAAACATTGTCTACCACGTCGAGTAATCAACCCGACTTTGCAAATATTCACAACATCTGCGAGTTTTCAAACAGCATTTGACCCATAAACCTCAAAGATATTCACCCCCCAAAAGCCTAAAAAAATGTCATATTCATGAATTTGATCCTTTCAGAATTTACGAAGGTTGCCCTCATTAAATCCCGATGATCCATTAAGATTGAGCATTCCTCCTTCCGGGTTTGATCTGAATAGTAAACTACTCCAGTTCACTGTCCTTTCCGCAGGCTGCGAAGGAACCTGGTCACTGTCTTCTCCACCAGAAGGTTCATACCCATCACTGGTTGACCTTGACAATGGGATTCCAGGTGGCGGTGCAGCGTGGCTACCAACCGACAAACTAGCAATCCTTCTAGATTCTTCCACACCAGAAGAGGATACACGGAACGGATGCACATCAGGAGAGGCTAAGCTGCTGTCGGGGGATGAGCTAACAATGTTAGCCCCACTCGACATGGCCAGACTAGTCCGGAAGGCGCTCCTTGCTTCTAGTTGGAGAGGACCCAAATTGCTGGAAGAGGCCTTGGTGTTTTTCGAGGAAACATTCACCAGTTGCTCGAGGGGCAAGTCTGAGGGTAACCGGATCCGTTTACTGTTTCGCCTTCTATTATGGTCGAGTCTAGAAACCATCCGGCGACCACTGCCAAAACTGTTGTCTCGTTCAAGGTTTAGTGGGCCCTCGCGTCTTATCACAGGCTGCATGATCTTAGACTTCTTCCTTGCCTCTGAAGCAGCCTTTGAAACCTCTTCGGCATTTAGACGTGCTAATGTCCACGGGCTGATCTTTACGGCAGGATTCTTTTTCTTGATGGGTTCCTCCACATTAGCTTTTTTACCATAGGAGCTTACCGATCCAGTGTCTGGAGGAACTACATCAAACTGATCATACACAAGCGAGTAAGCAACACATATTAACAACAAAGCTGTAGCTTAATAAAGTTCACATCACTGATTTAAGGGACTCAGGGTACAGCAGTAAGTGCAACTTATGATTTCTCCTTATGTGAGAAAACAACTAATGCCCGCATCCACATTCCATACTATAGCTCAAATTTGCTCGAAAAATTCTTTCACCTAATTCATATATGATAGAATTTAGAAAATGGGCCTGGGCAACCCAAACAAGGAGGAGAAAAAATAGACCACTCATAAACCCAAAGAAGGTTCACTACTAAAACCAATTGGTAATAGTAGGAGTTACTCCTTGAGTATATAAAGTGATGCATACTCTTCTCTTTCTCCGATGTGGGACAACTCACATGTGGGTAACAATGGGCACTTCAACAATATAAAAGGTCCCAAAAATTTCTAGACCTAGATGTATTTGCAGATTTTGCGATAGTTACATGAAACGTGAAACGTAGCCATGTTACGCGATCCGAGAACGTCCGTCCGCAATCACCACGAAACGCGACTACCCAAATCGCTTAAGGTATCGCTCTGGTGTAGAACAACTTTTTTGAAAGGTATTTTGGCCTTTATTTAAAGTTTAATTAAAGAAGGGAGGAAAAACAAGAAGAAACCTAGAAAGCTAAAAAAATTGTTTTCAAATATATTTTTTATACATAATGCATTTTGTACCCAATCGTTCCCATCAATCTAGGTAGTCTTCCTTGTTTCCGTTCCCGTTCCCCGTTCCAAATCGAATGTCATTCCAGGAAACAATGGATTTTGTTGAATTCACAGTGATTACTGTACATTTAATGAGTTAAAATAAGGGGTACACAACATGACAATAGCAACAAAAAAATGAATCATAGAAAGTTACCTGGTCCTCGAGAAACAACCGTGGAGGGGTACACCATGCACCGCGTCGAAAATTGTTGAAAGAACTGGTACTGCTCAATCCAGTTAGTGAGCTAACTTGAGACATTTGAGGACTCTGTCCACCTCCAACTTCTTGTTGCTCCTGCTCTCTTAGAGCTATAATGTAGTCATATGTGGTAAGCCCCTGGCACAAAGGTCATACTTCAGACAATATATGTTTGTTTACCATCATATAAAGGTAAAGACAACTACAAGCGGCAAGATCCAGAGATTATAGACCAGGAAGTCGATCAAACGAAGAAAGTTATCAGACTGTCATTTCGATTTACCTTCTTAATTAGGAGTATGTGAAAGAAGAAAAGCTGAACCAGCGGCAGAGTCGCTATCATAGCCAAGATGGTGCACATAGCCTGCAAAAAGTGTAATGTGATTCTAAAGGTCAGCATTGCTACTCACAAACTCCGAACATTCGTTCCACGAACCCCACATGAGCACAAGAGGAAGAATATGCACTAACCACTACAATAATAAATGGCGCCATCGAGAAACTGCTTCCCAGTTTTGTAAGAATCTCAGCATGAAACCTCTTCTTCTCAAGAAAAGAGCAGATCAAGACAAGGATCCCAGTCGACCATTGAAGAACTAGCTGTAATCTCAAACCCCAACATGCCATGCATACACCTGTCAATAATTTTCTAAAATAAAAATGATATGAAAATAAATGCTCATTTTTTAAATATAGAGGTGACCTGTGGTCCTAATAACCTATTTTATTGGGACTCGGTACTAATGTTGGATATTGATATGTGTCCAAGTGTCGGATACGTCTAAATATTCAATTTATGCCTAAAATGAAATGTCTAAGTGCCATACCAATGTCCGAGGATCAAGGATCGGATACGGGTACGTGAAGCAAAATGAAAAGTCCGAGTAACATAGACTAATACTATTGTAACTTGGAAGCAAAAGCTGCCCTTATTACTTAAACAAATTAGTGGTCAATCAAAGTTTGGTTCTTTCGTAACTATAGAGTTGTCATGTGCACTGCTTATTTACGTGAAGCTGAGAGGATGGGTTTGCGACCAAGGGTCAATCGAAAATAGCATATTTGTTATTACAAGGGTAAGGATGCATACAACAAATTACTGATATCAAGGCAATGCTAGGGTGCATTTGCCGTTGTTCAATTAGTTATCCTTACCATAATCACAAAATTTGAGAATCGAAATCAATAACTAGTTTTACACAATTTTATTCAGCGAGGCAAAAAGAGAAACTGAATGCTAAGGGAAAGTCATTCTATTTTCTATATGCCAATGATAAGAGGGTTTTACTCACCAATAGAAGTGCCACAACCATGAGGGTGAAAAACTTCCGATAGTTCCTTTTTCCGATACAGTTATTGAGCCACTGCATGTCAAGATTATACTGAATCAGGAAAAGCTTCTTGAGGAAAAGAAGAAAATCTCCCATATTATAAGAAATAAGAGATTTAGACAAACCCGACAATGGTGATCAAAACGGTCAACACATTTATCACAAACTCTACAATGCTTGCTGTACCTGAAAACCTACATCACAGACATTATTTGAACCACAAAAAGATTAATCGTCAGCTTGCGCAAATGAGTAGGCTATATGATGAATTGTACACTAAAAGGCAAGTACTTGAAGATACCTCAACTTCACATAAACTGCAATAGAACATTCCATCTTCACTTGTGTGCTGATCAGAAGATTCGTCTGATGAATTCATGCACTTATACAGGAAAATACAAGGAAAGAATAATACTCCAAAAACACAGGAACAAATTGATGATTTAACTGGTTCTTCATGCTCAACACCCAATTCTTCCGAGTTGGCTTCCGTGCTCTTAACATCCCCATCCAGAGTTTTTTCGCAGGCATTTACAAAGGGCATAGATGAAGTAGATCCCCCGGTTAGCTTTGAGTCATTTGCTTCTTTATGTCCTTTACATGAAGATTTAAGGTATTTCTTAGATTTGAAAACTCCCGAGTCCGCGGGATCAGATGCTGCACACCAGATGTATAGTCCAAATACACTTATTATCTGAAAGAGACAAAGAAACATTATCAATATCTTACTTGAGGACAGCCCATACTGAAGTTAATTAACAGCACGTTAGGAACAAGACAAGACAAGGCCACTGCATTTGCTCTTTAATTCATTATAACAACATTTGTAAATCAACAAATTACATATCAACATAAAATTAAGATTATTAGTATGTAATAAGGAAAAGCTAAGAGAAATCAAAGTTTCATTGACCCACGATGAAAAAAATGCAGGCGCTTCTAAGTTCTAACATTGATCGACTAGCAAGTGAGTTATCTCGGTAGAGACATTGACTCGGGCACTCAGCCGGGCTTCATTTTTCCTCAGTCATTATTAAAATGAAGCGATCAAGTTTTTAACGTTAAGCATCTAAGACACAAGACTCAAGACACAGCAAGCATCAGTTATAGAGTTTCACCTTCAATATGTTGCAAAGAAAGAAAATTATGTATTAGCAAGCCGAAAACTTGACAGACATGAAGGTTACCTAAAAATTATTATTACAAGAATTTGAGACTCGTAAATGTTAAGCCGTGTCAAACTGTCACATGATCACCCCATGGGTTCACTTGTGTGGACATACCCACGGGGCAATTGTGGGCTCGGGCTCACAAACCCACGAGTAATGAGCCTTGACTTGCATACAACACTTGAAGAGTTTCACTCTTTCCCAAAACCATATGGTATAAGGAGGCTTTTTTACTCAACAAGAATTATGCAAGTCCACAACCCAATATTTTAGTGATGTGAGATCTTCCTCACATGTAAAGTACTTTCGATAGTAAAAGCTTAAAACCTTCTTTAGTAGCAAAACACATCATTATCCAGTATCATGTGGAAGATTTACATGGAAGAATCAAGTGCAAAATAAAATCCATTAAAGAAATAGTTGATTTCATCTACCCACATAGATATCCAGCAAGAATTATCAAAACTATGCAACATCATTACAAACATCTTATATTCATGATGAACATCTAGGATCTTCCCACATAAAAGTGAAATTCAATGAGTTTACAACCACATGATAGCACACAGAATTAACATACAAATTCTTTTGAAGATTGAAAAAAAAAAAAGTATAATACCTACAAGTAACATCAAAGTAATATCTTGTAAACACAAAAAGTAGCAAAAAGACAAATGCACATCTTCCCTTATCAAGAAAAAGTACTGGCATTGATGCTCTTAGAATGAATAGAGACAAAAAGGAAACCCAAAATTTTGAAAATTGAAACCCAGAAAAGGAAAGTGACCCATTTGTAGGAAAATTGAATGGAATCAAAAAAGCACAATTACAAAAAACCAGAATTAGAATCAAAACAAATATATAAAACCCAGATCTCAACTTTTTCAAAGCAATAAAATCATTAAAGACAAGGATTTTAATGAAAGAATGTCCTAATGTTGTAGTAACTCACAAGAGGAGTATAAACCGCCATTATAATATACTGGTAAAGCTTCTTCCCAACAAATGGTGCAAAGAAAACATAAAATGCAAAACCCAGTGCTAAAAACACAGATACAGCTACCACCTGCAACAAAATCCCACCAAGATTTCAACTTTTAGTAATTAAATTATTCAACACAAATCAATAAAAATAAATAAAAAAAGAAAAAGAAAAACAAAAGGAAAATACTTGAAGTGGGTGGTAAGGAAGTTGCCATCCATGCTTTCTCATTTTTAGTCACTACAATGCTGAATTCCAAAATTACTAAAATTTAGAACCAAAAAAAATTCAAGATAGGATTTTTATTCAATTTTCTTTGATGGGTTTTTTTTATATGGTCTTACATTCCCTTGTATATAGTGGAAAATGGGTTTGGAATTTGGATCTGTGTTTGAAAGAGAAAATCTTCATTTTAGTGTTGATTTTACCTTCCAAATAGGGGAATTGGGAAGAAATGAAAAGGGGAAAAAGCAAAAGAAAATGTGGGTATGGAATAGGGCTGAGCAAAACTATCTGATGATCCGATTATCCGATGATTCGATTTGATATTCGATTCGATTTTTAGGATATCCGATTCGAAGTTACAATTCGGATCAAATATCCGATTCGAAAATTCGGATATCGGATACAAATTCGGATATCAATATTTGTAGATTCGAATATCCGAATATCCGACATTTTTTCAATTGTTGGATATCGGATATCGGATATCCGAAATTATTTCGGATATCGGATCTCGGATATCCGCATATTATAGGTAGTTTAGGATATCCGTTATTCATAAGAAAAAAAATATATTTTTATAAATAAATTATTTTGACTAAATTCGGATACCGGATATCGGATATTTCGAATATCCGACTGGAAATTTTGAATTTTTTCTCATAGGCATCCGATATCGGATATCTCGAATATCCGATTCGAATATTGTCGGATACCGGATATCGGATATCCGAGTCGGATCGAATCGGATATCGGATATCAGATATACCAGTTTTCGGATATCGGATATCCGATCCGACTGCATGTTTCGGATCGGATATCCGATTTTGCTCACCCCTAGTATGGAAGGTATGTGTCTTAACTAAAATGGGTCACTCAAATCATGATAGAAAGTATTAATGGAAGAAAGAGGGAAGAAGAATTAAAATGGGATTCTTTTTTCTAGGGTTTTGTGAGCTTTTTAAGAATGGGGCATTGTTGGAGATATGAAACAATAGAAGAATTAAAGAGAGGGAAAGAGGGAAGTGGGTGTGTGGAGTGAAGAGAAGGAGTGAAAGGGTGGTGATTGTTTTGCTTTAAGAAGACCAATAATAATCACTCAATAGTTAAAGAACCAAAAGCTTCATTCACTTTTAGGGTGATGTTGCCAAGTTTCTATTTGCCACCCATTATTACATTACCCCTTCTCTTTTTACCCATCTTCATAATCTTGTCTAGTACTAGTGGACCCTACCAATGTAAAGTTCATTTCCACCAAGGCACCAACAAATAGTTGAATAGTTAAATAGTTAAATGGTGTTCAATAGTAGTTGCAACATCGATAAAAATAACATTATTTATTCATCACTTTAAGTTTGTGATAATGTTTCATATTAGCTGCAATGTCGATAAAACTGACACTAGTTATTCATCATTTTTAGTTTGTGATAATGTTTCATATTAGTTGCAATATCGATAAAAATGACACTATTTATTCATCACTTTTAGTTTGTGATAATGTTCCACATTAGTTGCAATATCGATAAAAATGACACTATCTATTCATCACTTCTAGTGAGGTGAGATCATGTTGGATTCGTCTCATTGCAAAGATTATTAATATCAAAAAATTTTATAATTTTTTATTTGACATAATTAGAGATACTAAGGATTGAATTACTGCAATGAACTGTGTGAAAAAACAAATGTTGTAAGTGAATTGGAACAGAGGAAGTATTTGGTAAATTAACTAATTGAATTTATTTATTATTATAAATTAACTTTTTAAAATAAATTGCTAGTAGCAACATGTTAAAAATCAACTGATTATACTGGTTGATAAAATAAGTTGGTAAAATTAGATATTTCATTCAACTATTAACTATTAACTATCAATTGTCTATCAAACAATGTTGTAGCATTATTTTTACATTATGTATGTAAGTATTGTTAAAATTGCAGTTGGACTTTTATTATAAATGTCAGGATATAATTGGAGAAATATTGAGGCACATACACTTCGTAAGTGAAATATATATTATTCAAAACTCATATGTCAATAACACAAATGACTCAATATGAAGTCCATATAAATGACTCATTTCTTCTCTAAGAAGTAAGAACCAATCAACAATCAATATCTAATTTTACCAAATATCTATATAAATAATTAATTTATACCGCTAACCCAAAAGGCAATAAAAAACAGACAATATTTTTAACTTGTCAAATAAATCTATTAAAAAAATAGAATAACCTACTACCATTGCCAAACATGTGAAAAATAAAAGAGTGAAACACACACCACTCTTAAGACTTAAGTCTAAAGTCTTAACTTTTGACCCAATTGTATTAAAAAAATGCATAAAAAAATTCCCCCAAGAAAAAACAAAAACTTAGAGAAAAGTGAAGAAGGCTTGTGAACAGAAAAAGACAAGAATGGCATTACCAAAACAAGACATGCAATTAGAGAAACTAACATTATATGAGTACATAGGAGTATTATCTAATCTAAGGCTTGCTAATTTCAATACTTAATCATGTATGATTAATTAATACTCCTTAGTAATTAGTAGTTGGAAACCTAAAGACTGTAAGACAGAAAAGTTTGGGTTGTATGTTAGCCTCTGTTCTATCACCATTCTATTTATAGAGAATGAAATATTTATTTTTTCGCACTAGTTACACTTATTTAATGCTTAATATCTTTTATTATACATAACGAAATATTATAAAAAGAGAATATTAATAATCTTTGCATTGGGTGAAATTATAAAAAAGAGAATATTTATTTAATGCTTAATATTATAAAAAGTTTGGGCTGAATTGGAAGCTGTCAAGTGGGCTTTGGAGATCATCAAGAACCATCAGTTCAACAGTGTCATTATCGAAGGCGATGCTCAGAACGTGATTAGGGCTCTCAATGGTGAAATTACTCGTGGCTTTCATAATCAAGTTGTTGTTGATAATATTATTTCTGCCTCGTCGGTGCTTGATAATGTGTCTTTTCATTTCTGTTTGAGAGAGGCGAACAGTGTTGCCCATAGGTTGGCTAAGTGGGCATCTTCTAGTATTTGCTCAAGTGTTTGACTTAATGGCGATCCCGTTTGGATTGCGGATATTGTAATTTCCGATCTTCCTATTTAATATTAAGCCTCACTTTGATCTTCAAAAAAAAAAATCTTTGCATTGGGACAAATCAAACAAGATCTCACACGAGTATGTTCTAATTTATAAATTAAGAATAAAATACAAATTAAGAGTAATAAGTGAATAATGTTAAAAAACAAATGTCTTATTCTCTATGAATAAGAGGTAGTATTTAATTTGTATCATTTTTCATTTTGATCTATTCTACTTAATTTGCATCAATTTTATTTTTAGACTATGACCTACCACTTTCTTTTAATCTCATCTATTTATTATAACTTTCTTTCAATTATACCCATACAATTCATTCTTTCTCAGTATTTATTTTTATCATCCATATTTCTTAAAAAAACAATTATTTTTCTCTTTAATGCAAATTATACAAGACAAAGCAATACATTTGGGGTTTTTGGCAATTGGCTTTTGGCTTAGCTTTTTGGTTGACTTTTGACTTTTGGCTTGTTAGTTAGTCAAACAGCCAAAAAAAATATTTGGTAAATGGCTTTTAAAGCAGCTGAAAAGCTGGCTGTTAAGTCAAAATAAAAAGACTACTCCAGCTAGCTTTTGGATAGACTTTTGGTATTGGCCCACTTTTTCTCTAATAAACAGCCAAGTAGCCAACAATCAATAATCAAACATTTTCACAAACAACTAGCTTTTTAAGATAGCTTTAAGGCCAACAAAACAATCAACATTTCTAGCTGTTCAAACAAATCAACTAAAAAAGCAAAATGCCAACAGCCAACAGTCAATACCAAACAACACATAGTCATGTGTAAGCTTGTATGCTCAAAAACCGTGACATCTGAATACACTGACATTGTTTTGTTTTATGGCTTAGTATTATTTTATATATAGTCCTACATCCCTATCCCATTTTCTGGTTTAGTAGTTATTGTCTTGAAGTACTTGGAACGAATTTTATTTAACTTTTCCATTGTCAACTCATGTAGTCATGTCTCCAACAACAATATGCCAAGTTTTTTTTAACCTCTGCTTTAACAACTACTACTATTTTGAAAGACTATTCTATGAAATTGCCGGGAAATTTAATAAATTGAATTGTTTAGCAACTTAAGAGGTGTACAGAGTAGATTAGATAATTTGAAATATTTTCGACTTTGTAATGGAATCCGATTTGATCCGACTCTAAAAATGATTTACAGTTATGTAAAAAAGTAATATGGACGTAAAACTCAAATTCAAATCGATCTAAATAATTAACTCGAAATCAACTCGATGACTTTTTAGACAAAGAAATCGCCTTTATAAATCAATTTGTGTTTCATCAATATGTTGTAATTAGGCAATTATATTATTTCGTTAGCCGTAAAACTTGGATGAATTATTAAGAGGGTAAAAACAGGGGTGAGTAAAAGTGGATATTCGATCCGAGACATGTAGTCGGATTAGATATCGAAAGCTAATATATCTGATATCCGACAATATTCGAATTGGATATTCGAGATATCCGATATCCGGTGCCTATGAGAATGAGTTGAAAATTTCCAATCGGATATTCAAAATATCCGATATCCGAATTTAGTCAAAATGATTTATTTATAAAAATATAATTTTATTCTTATGAATAACGGATATTCGAAATTATTTATAGTATGCGGATACGCGACTATTCGAATTAATTTCGGATATCCGAAAATTCAAAAAATGTTGGATATTCGAATCCACAAGCATTGAAATCGGAATTTGTATTCGATATCCAAATTTCCGAATCGAATATTTGATCCAAATTGTGATTTCGAATCGGATATCCTTAAAAACGAATTGAATATCAAATCGAATCATCGGATAATCGAATCATTAGACAATTTTGCTCCGCTCTGGATAAAAATTTAGATCATAACTTGAGCTAAGTTGCTCCGCTCTCGATAAAAATTTAGATCATAACTTGAGCTAAGATATTTGAGAGGCAAAGTTTTGAATTCTTTACCTTTAAGTTTTTTTTTTTTTTTTTGAAAATTCTTTACCTTTAAGTTGTATATACTTTAAATTGCCATTATGAGTACAACAATTATTAAATAATTTTTAAATGTGTTATTATATGAATACTACTTCCTCCGTCCCACTTTAGTTGTCCCACTTTGATTTGGGCACGTAAAATAAGGAAGTGGTGGTAGTGGGGTATTTTAAGCGAGTATAATAATTGAAAAGGTGATAATGGAGTATTTTTTTGAAGATAATTGAAAATGTGATAGTGGGGTATTTTAAGTGATTATTATAATTGAAAAGGTGGTAGGTGGAGTATTATTAAATAATATAAGTTGGGGTAGTTGGGGGTATTTAGGTAAAAAGTTTTGCCAAAAAAGAAAAGTGGACAATTAAAGTAGGATGACCCAAAATGGCAAAGTGGACAACTAAAGTGAGACGGAGGGAGTATTATTTTAGGATAATAGTTGGGGAACGATGCCTCCTCCCACCCCTAATGAAGTTCTACCACTAATGCATCTCGTTATCATATAATCGTGAACTGTAGCTAGAATACACTGTGAAGTGTGAAGTGCGAAGTATGACAAATCTATACTTTATTTTAAATTGAAGCAGAAAAGTCAAAGTCCAAGTAAATTTTAAAGTCAATGTTGCAAAAATTAAAATTCGCAATATAAAAATTAAAATATATTTTTAAATTGTTTAAAAAATATTGCATCATGATTAAACTAAATAAAAAAACCTAACAAAATGCTTCGAGTTAAGTGTCCTTTTAATAATTGTGCTGTTCATGGTTATATCTTGTATCAAAATATTTTAAGCTATTCTGTTTTTTTTTCTTAATTTTGAACAATCCAAATTAAATCTTATAATAAATTTTAAATAAATTTTTAGAAAATAAACTAGTTATATAAGCTCATATCAGAAGTCTCATACAAGATATATAAGCTACTATTGTGAGAGACCGTTTTTCTAAGAGACAACCTCAAACAAGAAGCTCAAATTTCTATTTTCTCTTTAATATTAATTAATTGGGCTATTTAGCCCATAAATCTAATACATCTTTCAAAAAAGACCGTCTCTCACAACAATTTGTGAAGATATATTGTTTTAAATTAGTTATCATGCGGCCAGCCCAAAAGGAATCATGCAGCCCAGAAGGAATCTATCCCCTGAACAGAACACAAATTCTTGTGAGAGACGGTCTCTTGGAGAGACCAACTCTAATTGGATCGGTTCGTAAAAGAAAATATAGAATAAGAGTAAGAATTAAACTCTAATAGATTAGGCTAAGAGGCGTCTATCAAAAAGACGGTCTCTTAGGAGACTTGCAAAGAATAGAATCAAGGACCACAGCCCAGTCTTCCAACCGGGCTCTGTACGTGACATCAAGAAACGGGCCGGAGGATAGGAGAACGGGAGAGGGGAAGGATTTGGGCCTACCCTAAACATGTGGGCTTATAAATATACTCCTCAGCATTGAGTGGCCATAATCGATTTTGGACTATTTGTATCACTCTATCCAGCTGGATTTTATGTGATCTTTCAAATTATGTGATCTATAGTATAGACGCCTTTCAAAAGAGCCCAACCCACATTCTCAATAATTAAAAAAAGAAAAAAAGTCTAAAAATTGACACACAAAGTTGAGCCTATTTGGAGTTGGTGTTATAACCTATTAAAGTTGGTATTATAACTTATTTGGAGATACCAACTTTAATAGATTATAATACTAACTTTAATAGGTTATAACACCAACTCCAAATAGGATTACACAACGGGCATTTTTTTTAAGTTTGTTTTCTAAGTAATAATGGGCCGGCTCATTTGAGAAGCGTCTCTTGTAAAGACGGCCTCAACTCTCAAGTAAGAATTTGTAAAAATTAAATCTTAAAGTCATCACTTGTATAAGTTGTAACCTTAAAGATCACTTACAATCTAAAGTGATTAATTAGAGAAATAAGTTATAACCCGTCTAATCGTGAAACAATTTCATACAAAAATTGCACAATATTATGTTATATGATGTTTCTTGGCAATTTTAATCACCTTCTCAAATTAATGTTATATAATATCAATGTAGTAGTTATATTTGTACCAAACTCAAATTTAAGGAAAACGAAAACCCTACATCAATCAAATAATTTTCCACCCACCAGCCTACTCCATATACACACTCAAAAAAAGTTGGAAGTCTTGATGAGAATTTCATATTTTCAATAGACCAAATGATTAATGAGTGGGACAAGTAAGCTAGCTATTCCTAAAAAGAACAATATTGTGGAGGAAACCTTATCTAATTTGATGGGTCCTCACCTCCTCATTATAAAAACATACAAATAAATTAAATAATAATAATACTCTTTTATTGTTACTTTAAGTTTGCACTGTATAATTTAAACATGCCAGTTTTATAGTGTATATTCAAAGTGATGGAGGGAATACTTGCATTGTCGATATATACTTATCAGGGCTAATCCTAAAAGGAGGCAAAAGGAACCTGTGCCCCAGACTCACATAAAAAAAAGAAAATAATGCTTTAATATTTAATAATACCTATAATAATTAGATTCCTATACTTATATTTGGCCTCGGGTCTATCAAATCCAGGCCGACCTAATACTTGTATATATCTTAAGCGATCAGTATTATAATTTCACAAATTCTTGTATGAGACGGTCTCACCATGAGACGTGCTCTATACTTTATTTAAATAACCCAATAGTAAAAACTTTTAATATAATAAATCTTTTATATGAACTCGTGTCACAGTGAGACAGTATCATACAAGAATCACAGTTATAATTTAGAGTATACATGCATGCAAAGATGCTGATTTTTGTTGGTGTTCATATTTTAGCTTTAGCTGCAGTCCATAATCCACTCGTGGTAGCTGTTCAAACATGTCACTAGCTAATCTTTGTCTTTTGTTATGTATGATAACATCCATCAACTTATTTTAACTCCATACAAACGTCATCCTTGCATTGTGCATATGTTTGGACTCATGCTAATTCCTTTAGTTTATTTCCACTTAAATATATAACATATTTAGAAACTATTGCTAACGGCTTAAGCTGGTTGCATTGCTGGGTAAGTCGGTGTGACATCAGGATTACGAGGGGCTAATATTATCGACTTAAATGCATCGACATATAGTCTAAAAGTCTTTTAAATGAAGAAGCGTTAAAATAATATATGTATAGCATATCCTAAAGTTATAACCAGACTTGAATCCCAATTATATTTGAAAATGAAGTATTCTTAAGGGTGTGCCTGAAAACCGAGTAAATGAGGTGGAAATAGTATGAGATAAAAAGTCAGATAGATTTTGGTAAGTTTGGAATGTGAGTGATTAATTACAAGTATAATCTAGTACTCCTAAATGAAGTGTAAAATTTACTTTGGGCCTTTGTTGTATATTAGGGTAAAATTTACCCTAGCAAAAAGCTCCCTCCTTTCTTTTTTTTTTTTTTTTTTTGTTGTATTAGGGTATTCAATGGAATTTAATTTAGGTATTTTAAAGATTTATCAAATATAAAATATGAATCATTTCAACAATTAAAAATGAATTTTAAGTTGTCAAACATGCAGTGGCGGAGCCACACTAGAGCACCCGGGGTCACGTGCCCCTAGGTGTTTTTTTTTAAAAATATTTAACGTAGACTTTTGTATTGGTAAGAGTAAAAGTGTAAAATTAATACTGAAGTATTTTGATGATAAATACTCCTTCGTTTTAGTAATTTTGTCTTATTTATTTATTTTGTCTTGTTTTTTAATTAGGTCAGTTGATTTAAGTTGTTCTATTTTTTTTGGTATGTCGTATTTAAAAATTTAGCAATAAGAGTAAAATAGTTGTTAATTTTACAAATAAAACTCTGACGACGTCTATTAGTTGGTGCCCCCTGAGACTCCAGACCCTGGATCCGCCACTGCAAACATGTCATAATAGAATTTATAACTAAACAATACCATCATCGAATTTAATATAATCTATGGAATTGTATGAGAATTAAGTAATTCAATAATATTATTTCCTTGAATATCTACTAATTGAGTTGTGGAAATTGTCAAAAAGAAAAAAAAAAGTATTGAATCTAAATAAATGGTTAGGTGGGATGGAGACAAAGGCATTTTATATTAGCAAGAACTCATTCAACAACTAAACACGGCTTCGATTACATTAAACGACGTATTGAGACAAAATTAGTTATAATTCTTTGTCAATTTCCTTATCATACTTCATTTGGTTGCTTAATTGTCTTACTCATAGCGGCTTCTACTTAATTTTCATTTGTAATTTAATTAAAAGCAAGAATCTTAATGTTGGGTGGTAAAGCAAAACCATTATTCTTTGTTATCATTTTCATATCATGAACTATTAATTAGTCCATCAGTTCGTTAATGTAGTGTTTGGGAATAAGTATTTTCAATTCTGAAATCTTAAATGAAGAATTTGAGAATGATAAGGTTTTGATTCACCAAACAATAAATTTGAGTCAATTTCAAATTTTCAAATGAAATCATGGTTCCAAACATGACATAATAAAATTCTTATAAGGAATGTTTACGAAAATTAAGAAAAATAAAATCTTTGAAGTAGTGGATACATTATTTTATTGAATAATCAATTTGATGGAGGAAAAGTGGAGATTATAAACATTGAAAAAATATCAAAAATAAATTAGTGAAAAAAAATATAGAAATCACAGCTAATAAAAAATATTTCTATAAAGTTAATAGCACTACAAATAACTAATAGATGGCGACCGAAGTTGCCGGCCGAGTGTCAAAACTAGCGACCGGATCACTACTTAAGCATATAGGTCGCCAAAACAATTAAATTTGCGACTAGTTCGCGACGAATTTATTTTCCTTTATATAATGTTTAAGTATTCCCTTTTTTTGTTTTTAGTATTATTATTCCGTTTGTTTTTGTTTTTCTGTTTTTTATGTTTTGTTTATCAATTTGTTTTATTTTGTGGTGTTAAATATTTTTTTTGTTTTTTTAATTGGTTTTCTTATTGTTTGGTTATATTCTTCTATTTTTTGAAATATATTATTTTTTTGTCCATTATTTTAGTTTTGTATTTCGTTTTTATTCCTGTTTTTCTTTTGTTTTTATTTTCAAATGAGTCTTTTTGCTATTTTGTTTTTGTTTTTTTGGTCGCCAAGTATCAAGGTATGACGAGTTATCTGGTCGCCAATGGGGACTTGTTGGCGGCTCATTTATTTTTGCTGATTGTTTTGGAAGCGACTTGGGTGTTTTGTCCCTATTTAGTCGCCAACTCTCTTTTCCTTACCAATAAGCGACTTTTATTTTAGACGCCAACTAATTTGTTTTGTAGTGTAGGAAACATGTGGCCTGTGGGGATCATAAGTAATATAAAAAGGTTAAAATAAAGTTAGTGAGATATGTACAGACATAAAACATTATTAGATTTTAAATTATTAAAATGAGCATGAACGAGATTATTTTTGTCCAAAATTTCTAACATAAATAGAAAGATTCTTTATGGGAACAACAAACGAAACATCCTAAAATGGCGAATAGAAACTTCTCGAAGAAACGAAAGGAGTATATTTTTATCCCTAGCTTACTAATGTTTTAATATGTAATATTAAATAATAATATGTATGTTTTTTATAGTAGAAAACTTTACTCATAAAATAATTTTATACTTCAAATTAAATTGGATCTAGTCAAAAAAAATAAAGATTTTTGCATCCTCAAGATTGCATGCAAGGATCGAAGTCAAAAGTGAAAATACACGAAATGACATATAGGCACTTAAGGAAAGCATAGAAGAAACAAATAAGTAATATAAGATTATATATGGAGCAGGAAGGCTCTCTGACCCAACTCTCCTACATGGATATGAGTTGTCGTCTATTTTCTCCCTAGATCCTGATTATCGTTTATGAGTTTATCTATGAGCGGGATACACTGGGTATGATGATGATGATTTGTAAAACTAATTTTCATTATATTCTCATCACTTAGCAAACAAAGACGACATATTTTCTTTAAGTCTCACTCCAAGTCTAATTAATTAGTTTCACAACCTTCTTTCATTCAAAATAATAATTTATAAAGATATTTTTTAATGGAGATTAGATTTACATATTTAAAAGTAAAATATAGAAGAATTTATGGCATGCATATGGTAAGTGTAGTCTTCCATACCTCAAGACCTAGAAGAATGGGGAGTAATTAAGAAGTTAATAAATATAGTAGTATTGGAGGCATAAATCTCATAACATGGGATCACTTAAATGCCTTAACACTCCCTAGATTTAAGCACAAAATATCACTACATCATCTTGATTATGATGGATGTTCCTCCTATACCTAAATATGGAGCAACACAAAATAAGAATATTGATGACATGATGTACTAGTCTTATGTGTTATGTCTTGTTAAGTTTAGTACTCTCTCCGTTTTATTTAATTTGCAGTATTTTTTATTTTGACTTGTTCTACTTAATTTGTATTATTTTTATTTTTAGATTATGACCCACCACTTCCTTTTAATATCATCCATACATTTAAACTTTCTTCTATTTCTATCCATACAATTTATTTTCTCTTTTCATTTATTATCATTATCCACCTTAATTTGATGTAAATTATATGGGCCAGAGAGTATATTTTATTGAATTTTGCCCATCAAAATAAGAATTTCAGAGATTAATTCATTGAAATATATATAGTGCTCTCCCATTCCTAGTGTTTTTTCCCGGTTAGAATATTCTAATATATAGAAAAAAATTTGATTAAGATTTTTAAGACATATATATATATGATAAAATATATCCATGTGAGATCTCGTTAGATTCGTCTTAATGTATCCTTTTTAATTATATATTTATTATAATTATTTATTATGCATATTTAGAGATATTAAAACTTAAAATTTACTTTAAAAATTGTACAAAAAATAAACGGAAAGGACATTAGACAACGAAGGTAGTACTATTCCATAATCCATATAGATAATCGACATTGAACCAACATTGTATGGGGTGTTATAATATTTACTCATTAAAGTATCTTTCCTCTCTTCTCTAGTATTTTTTTCGGTTAAAATGTTACACTTTAAGGAGAGATAAATTTATTAAGATTTTTGAGATATATATGAAAGATAAAATATATTTATGTGAAATCTTTTTAGATTGTGTTTTTTTATTATATATATTTTTATAATTTTATGATGAATATTAGAGAAATTAAGACTTAAATTTTTCTTATAAAACTGTGAGCAAAGTAAACAGAAAAAAAAACATATATAGAGTATATAAACATATATTAGAGTTATCTAATTCATTAATATTTTGAAGAATATAGTATTCATTCTTATATTTTAATCTTGTTTGTATATTTGTTTTTTCTATTATTTTCATTCACTTATTACTTGCCTTCGCCAATTTTCATTCACATGTTTCTTTTTATGAGCAATTCACTTCAGTTGTCTCATTTCTTGCTAATGATTTTTTTACCTAAATACCCCATGTTCACGCAAGTAATGACCAATATACCCTCACTTTTATTACTTATAATACCCCAACTATATATCACCTTTATAATTAATTTCTAAAAAAAAAATAAACTTTATCTCACTTTTAACATCGATGCCCAATTAAATGAGACAACTCAAATAAATTAGAGGGAGTATTTCCAATAAATGAGAGTAAATTAAAGAAGGGAGGGGAGCTGGGAAGTGTAAAAAAATAAAAGAGGGGGGCAATAATAGGAGAGATCCGAGGAAAACGGCTATAGAGGGTGTCAGTTTAAAATTAATCCTCTCTTTTTGTAATCCCATTGTTTATAACTCTCATCTTCTCTTTCTCACATAATAATCCTTTTTTTATAAAATAATTAATAATAATTGAATTTTTTATTTGTATTTTAATGCTCTTCCCATTTAAAATATTTAACTTTAAAGACATAAAAATTTGATTAATTTTGACATATACTTAGAAGATAAAAATATTCATGTGAGATCTCATTAGATTCGGTTACATGTATATTTTTTTATCATGTATTTTTTTAAATTTTTTATTATATATATTAGATATATTGAAGTTTAAAATTTGTTTCTGAAAATGATGAAAAAATAACAAAAAGAAAAAAAAGGAAAAAATTACCGTGAATTATACAACCTTTTGTTAATTTCCGTATAATAATATTAACTATTGATTACCATAAATAATACCAACTTAAATGTGTGTTTTACAAAAAAATTTCTAACATGTTAAAAATCAAACTATATGTATTCGACAAAAAAATTGATAAGTTTGTTAATAAATTAAATTTGGTATTATTCTAAAAAAATACCCTCTAGATTGATATTATTTATGGTTAAGCAATAATTGGTATAAATATAGTTAAATTAACAAAATATTATATTGTTACTTTTTCAAAAAAATATACAAGAAGATCATAATTAACGAAAAATACTTCATTCTATTCACGAGACAATATTTTAACCTTTAATATCTTAAATTATTCTTAATTAAAAATTATAAAAATTTGATATTGATAATCCTTGTATTGAGACGAATCAAAAAAAGATCCCACATTACTATGTTTTAACTTATAAATTAAGAGTAAAATATAAATTAAAAGTGATGAATAAATAGTACTAAAAAAACTAAATGAGACATTTAGACTAGATAAGGAAGAGCGGAAGCTATTGAATTCCAAAAGTTGGTGTACGGTGGACCCCACCATTCCCGTCAAGGCGTCAACCCCCCGGAATTCATCGCTTCTCTCTCAGCTCAGGTTAGTTTTTTTAAAAATACTTTTGAAATTTTTATTTTGAGATTTTTTTTTATAAAAAAAAATTAAATTGTTCTAAAGCTGAGTTAAAGTCGGATATCATTATAAAATCAAATATTTATCGAATCATCCAATAAACTATAAAATACCAAAAAATATTTTCATTGTAGAAAATAATATTATATTTTGTTCATAGTGTGTTATTATATGGAAGTGTTTCCTAACTTAATATATATTTTTTTTTATAAATAATTGTAGAAAATTTAAATAAAAAAACAACAATGGCAGGTGGCTCATATAACTTAAAATAAATCTAACAAAAATTGAATTTGTAAATGTGGTAGGGAGTACCATATCAACGTGCTTCAATCTCCATCTTAAATTTCTAAGCATATCACACCAAAAATGACATATAGCCAAATCATATAGATTATATTTGGCTTAAAAATTTTTTTTATATATTTTTTTTTTACTTTTTGCATAGTTTTTAAAAAATAAATTTTGATTTTTAATATTTTTAAATATTATTATAAAAAATTATAAAAATTTAAAAATTATAAAAAATATATATAATAAAAAGTATAAATTAAAACGAATTAAATGATATTTCACATATCATTTATATATGTCTAAAATACCTTAATCAAATTTGTCTCCCTCTTAAAGTGAGTAATTGTAATCAAAAAATTGTTATAGAAACATACTTTTTCAGGTCATAATTACATGAGAGTTTTTTTTTTTTTTTTTTTTATCCAAACGTGTAAATTATTTGGCTTTTTAATATCCAACGACTAATCTATATAATCTTCGATTACATTGACTTCTGATATGTTAATTTCAAATTAGAATAAAAATGGTTGAAAATTTAGTCATATAATTTGGCGTACAATTAATCTTAACCTATATTAATTCAGCTAGTCTTTTGAGAGACCGTCTTTTAGTGAGACGTATTTTAAGCCCAACACATTAAAGATTACCTATTTACCATATTCTTAATGTCTACTTACATTATCCTTAATTAATGCCTATTTACAATATTTTAATGTCAACATATATCATTCTTATAATGTTCACTAACAATATTTTTAAAAATATAAATAATGGGCCGACTCAATTAAAGATGATCTCTAAAAAAACCGTCTCTTACGAGAATTTGTGATATTTTAGTTTATTCTTGTCAAGTTTAGCGCACTAACAATGTATGAACAAGCACCAAATAGTTTTTGGGGTTGGTTAAGTGGATTTGAACGAAGTTGTTTGTCTTGATGAATAAGGATAATTATTTTTGAAAGGCCCTTTACGATTTTTTATTTGGTATTAAATTGACCTTTTATATACTTTATATTACAAGCTCAATCTCAAAGAATTGTTAATATTCCACTAGTTATATTAATTAATGTATTAAATTTGACACATCACAAGCCTTTTTTTAATATTCTTTTGCGCCAACTTTAGAAGATCATTTCAATTAAATTTGGTTGGTCATATAAAAAGGAAAAACTTTAATTTATGTGGGGATTAAAATTACTTTTTTTATTCAGTATATTTCTCCATTCTTTCTATTTTCCATTAAACCTACCAATTTTCATTTGTACTGGTTGTTTGTCAAATGGTTATTGATTATTGATTTTTTATTGATCAGCTAGAAAATATGAATTAATTTTGTTGGATAAATTAATTGTTTCGAAAGATGTTTGGTAAAAAGTATTGACTATTGACTATTTATTTTAAAAGCTTATAAAAAACTAATCAAACTAGTTTTTCATTTCACCTAAATAGTCAGCTAGCTTAAGTCATTTACCAAACTAATTTTTAACTTTTTGATCAATTAACAAAGCAAAAGTCAAACGAAAATCCAAAAATTTATGACAAAATCAATTAAAAAGTCTTTTATGAAACATCCCATATATGTCATAATTTAATGTAAAATTATATATTTTTAAAAATTCGTTTCAGTTTTCTAATTGCACGAAAGAAAAACAAAGTATAATATTGATAAAGACATCAGCAAAGCTTTCGCTTTAATTCTCTAATACATTTCACTTTTCGTCTATTTACTCCTTATTTTTTTTTGAATTTGTTATTAAAAATGATATTTTTTGTACATAATTAATTTATTAAGTTGTAAATTGAGGAGACATATTAGTATATTATATTTGATGTAAGGCATTACTCTAATCATTAGAATCAAAGAGTCTTAAATTCCCAGCTTATTTTCAGCTGACTTCTTCCCTGCTTTTCTTCTCCTTTATATAGAGTCATTATAAGAAAGCTTTTTCAAAGAAAAATCCTTTAGGATTGTAGGAACCAATATTAGCTTATAAACCCATTATCAATTTTCTTACAATTAAAGTTTTTATAATTTTTAAATTTTCATCTCATCATTATCCCAAAACCCAAAAAAGAAAAAACTTTCTCATTTTCATGTTTGATAGGGATTGTCCAAAAGTGACTATATTCATAATTACATAAAAATTACAAGACTTCCCCAGCTTGAAGAAGTGCCTTTAATATACTCTCTTAAGGTAATTTCTGCAGCTTTTTTTTAATTAAATTTATGTGAAGTTGTATATGACGTATGCTACAAAATATCAACTGTTATGTACATCTGACATTCAAACTCTGCTTAGAATGAAATCGATTAATGGTGTTGGGATAATAGAATGCATTGTAATGTTTTTGTTTGTGTAAAGCCACTTCTAGTAGTGATCATTCTTAAATATATGATATAGAACCATCAGTTAAAGCTTTTAGTTGAGTTGATTCTTTGATATGATATTAGAACCCATCATGAGAAGAGGTTATAGGTTCGAATCTCGGCCATCCCTGGAACTCAAGTGGAGTATTTTTGGCCTAGAAGTGTGTATAACATATGCTGGGACTTCAGCGATAAACTTAAGTTTTTGATTGAATTTAAATTGAAAGTGAAAGTGAAAGAGCTACCAAAACTATTGTAGCAAAATGATCTTTTTCATTGATTTTTTAAGTTTTTCAACTGGCTATGTTTGCAAGTAATCCTAAAAGAAGACAACTTTGTTTACAAGTGAATATGATGTTTTAAGTGGAGCATTACCTTAGTTGAAAGTAAAATGAATATGACAAACCCATTTTAGAGCATGGCTAACAGGGATCTTATAAGCAAAAATAAACTAAAAGAGTATATAAAAATTAAATCTTGGGTCTTCAACCAATAGCTGAAATTTTTGGGTTGAGTCGGTTTTTTTTGACATGGTATCAGAAATCAATATGACAGGATCGTTGTATTCAATTCTAGAGTCTGTTGGTTCTTCAACCATAAGCTTAACCAGGGTAACATAATTCGTCAGTTAATTCGCTTTTTAAATTAGAATTGGCTCAAAATGACCCTAAAATAGTCCAAACCGACATTAATTCACTTAGATTCACGATTTGCAAGAAGATTAGTGCGTGAATCATGTGACGGTAAAACTTTTGGTTGAATCGGTCTGTGATATGCTTATAGAATGTCTTTCTATTAGAAAATTTCTGAATGTTGTGTATAGATCTTGATGCCTCTTTGCTTTAAGCCTTAAATGATTTTGTAATCAGATCACTTCTGTTCATACCTGCACTTTGATTCAAATAGGTACTTCTTCAAAACAGGAAAACTATCAGCATCATTAGTTCATTACTGTTGGGTTCTGCTACCTATAATGGGTGGGTGTGTTTCAACAACGCACGCTCGAGTTGCTCCTCACAGGAAGAAGTACACTCGAAGGTCACGAACGTGTCATACTACACCGATATGTGATGCTCCGATCAAAAGAAAATCGTGCAGTGATGCAGGAAGTCGCATCTCTGTAAGCGAGTTTGTTCAAATCGATTTCGAGAAGGGAAGCACTACTACTTGTAGAAGATCCGAAGTTTCTAATAAAGCATACCACTTAACACAAGTGCATTGGAACCACGTCGATGAAAATGGTATTCCTCGCTTCCCTACAACAAACACAACCTTAATTCCAAACGATTGGGATCATCTGCATAAACCTATGTTATGTACCATAACATTGGAACTGATATATTGGTTCAGATAACCGACCCTAATCTGTTGGAATTAAGGCCGTGTATGCAACATGGTACTTAAGTCATTTGTTGTGTATGCAACTGCAGGAGTTTGTCAGGAAGAAGCATGGTTTGATTCAGTGAGCATACTAGACTCTGAATCTGACGACGACTATACAAGTGTTCTCGAAGGTTAGAGGGGTGATTTTCGTGTTTACAATCTTCGTTATTGGAGATCAGTGCCGTTCCTAACAATGTTTTTGCCCTAGACGAAAAATAAAAAAGACCCTGATTTATGTGCTTAACTGGGAAACTTAAAGTTGCAAGTTCGATTCATACTAGATGCTACTTAAAGCAGGGTCTCTCTTGAGAGACCATCTTTTGTAAAGACGACTCTCAAAAGTCCAGCCCACATCTATATTTAGAGTTGTAACAATATACATTTAAAATTGGACTGAGCTTTTAATAGTCATCTTTACAAAAGATGGTCTCAATTAAGAAATTGTATAAAGATTAACTCAATTTGGGCCTCTTCATAAATAACGCCCTAGGCGGTTGCACCTTATAAGTTATAACTACCCTTATGAATGGCCCTGATTGGAGTTTACAGTTCGATCTGATTTAGTGATTATTTGTTATGTAATGGTGTAGATGGGAAAATACTCAACATGTCGAACCTGTGGTCAGGTGCACACATTTTACGCCCACAGGCCGGGATTTTGATTCCATGTGCAGCCGATGAGAAGGCATCAACAGGCTCTTGGTCTGCGATTCCACCCTCGGTTTTTAGGGTTCGGGGTGAGACGTACTTCAAGTGAGTATATTCATTCACATCCACCTTTGTTTATGTCACCTCTAGTTTTGCTGTTTATATGTCGTTTTGAGTGTAGCGTTAAAGAACAAACTCAATCACAAATTTAAGTTGATGCTTGAAATGATAGATATTGGAGTGTTTGGTTTATGGCTTTTTGTTGATTTTTGGTTTTTGTTTGTTGATTGGTTAAATAGCAAAAAAATGTTTGGTAAATAGCTTTTGAGTCAGCTAAAAAGTTGGCTTTTAAGCTAAAATAAAAAAGTTACTCCAATTAGCTTTTTTTGATTGATTTTAGCTTATTGACCCACTTTTTCCTAATAAACGGTCAATAACCAATACCTAAATGTACCAAATATCTCCATAAACAACTGGCTTTTTCAGTTTGCTTAAAAGCCAACAAAACAACTAATATTTCTATCTGGTCAAACAAGCCAACAGCCAACACCAATTGTCAAACACCCTCATTATACACACAAGAGCCTTTTGACTAAAAGTGTCACATATGTCCTCGTTATACATGGTGCTAAATATGAAATAAGAGGCTTATGAGATTTGAAAACTGTAATTCTTCTGTCCTATTAGATTCTGATACTACATCAAGGAACCAACTCAACCAAAAATTTAAGTTGATGGTTAACATCCAAAATATGTTACATACCCTATCATCTAATCGGTTAATGTTCAAATTCGGGTCAATTTGATCCAATTTGGGCAGCTCTATTAAACACTTAATGGGTCAATTTGATCCAATTTACATCAATGTGCAGGGACAAAATGAAAAGCTTGGCTCCAGGGTATTGTCCATATACACCCATTGGTGTGGATATGTTTGCTTCATCACAAAAGATAAATCATATTGCTCAGCACCTTGAGCTTCCGTATGTGCAAGGAAATCGCAGCCAATTACCGTCTTTACTGATCGTTAACATACAGGTAATTTCGCCTTTTCGTTCTCGTTTTCCTTCTGGATTGTAATGCAATTTTCTTTAATCATACGTTTTTGGAATTTCTCGACAGTTGCCTGCCTATGCTCCTTCAGCGTTCCTAGGCGACACCAATGGCGAAGGCATCAACCTCGTTATGTATTTTAAGTTGTCAGACAATGTCGACGAAATAGTTCCTTCAAATTTTATCGACAGCATTAAGGTAAGCGACTAATTTTCACTCATTTTACAGAGACTGACCATGAGGATATTGCTGCAATTACACATTTGCATTAGCTGAAAACTTTTGATTTAATGCAGAGAATGGTAGATAATGAAACCGAAAAACTTAAATCGGTTGTTCCTTATCGAGAAAGACTTAAAATCTTGTCGAGTGTAGTGAATCCGGAGGATCTTCAGTTGAGTTATACGGAAAAAAGACTCATGAATGCTTACAAGGATAAACCAGTGCTGTCACGCCCTCAGCACGAATTTTTCAAGGTAATATTTTCATTTCATATATCTAATCATAGAATCTATGAGCGAGATAATTAAATGTTACTTTCTCCATGCAGGGGAATGATTATTTTGAAATCGACATAGATGTGCATCGATTCAGTTATGTATCAAGGAAAGCGTTAGAATCTTTGCGAGAACGTTTGAAAGAAGGAATCCTTGATCTTGGTTTGACTATTCAGGTAAAGATTAGCTATTTTTACAATCTTTTTCGAATGTTTTAACATCAAAAACCTTTATTCGACTCGAAATTAGGAATTAATAGCGGGTTATTGACTGGTTTAACAGGCTCAAAAACAGGAAGAATTGCCAGAAAAGGTGTTGTGTTGCATGAGATTGAACAAACTCGATTTTGTAAATCGTGGTCAAATACCCACACTGATGAGCATCGACGATGAGTAAATTACAAACGAGATTGCTGGAGCAAATACTGTCTTTCTCAAACAAAGATTTTCATGCACCCAATCTTTCCCTTCCCAATACATTCTTTATTTAATAGGTTATCTACATTCTTCATTGTATTCCTTTTGTAAATATAAGAGAATAGGCCAAAAATAATGAAAAGATCGGAAAGGAAATTTAAGGAGGTGTTTGGAGAACATGTTTTCTTCCAAAAATATGTTTTTTTTTAAACAATTGTTCTTCATATTTTTTTGGTTAGATTATCTAACATCTAATAACAAAATCACATGCATAATAGATACGAATTATATGAGTAATAATTGAATCGCAATCTTTAATGTGTGACTTGATTGTTTGGTATGAAAAAAAATTTAATGTATTATCCGTCTGTCGATACCTTCATGTACCTCAAATTTAAGATTTCAATTAGTTGTTTTGATTAGTCCATGCATACTAAATTGATCTCATATTCTCATCTATGAAAATACGAAAAAGATTAACAATTTACTCCTTTACTTTTACGGGAAACTTTTATTATTGGAAATTAACAGATTTTCATATCAATGAACCAACTCAATCAAAAGTTAAACAACTGAACACTAGTTTCAAACATTTTAAAAAAGAATTTCAATGACCATGACACTGAGTATAAAATTACATGACCAAGAATCATTTATAAATTACACTGGCATACTTTAAGTCACCTATCAATTATAATCTCAATGTTGATTATTTACAAGTTATAGTTTTCATAAATCAAAAGGTATATAAGTTATAACCATTGAAATAATGTGAATGGATTATGGTCACAATTATTTTAAGGAAAATGATATATACAACCTTAAGGGCTGTATATAAGAAGGAATCTTGCATTTAATTTATTTAATTTAATATTATTTTTGCTTTGGAAACATAAGCAATTAATTATACTTTATTGTTTTATCATTTATTATTTCTTGGGAACTAAAAAATCATTATATAAAATATTAATTATTTTCTAATTTTTAGATTAGATTCTCTTGAAAACTTAAAATTAATAATGATAAAATGAATTTGTTAATTTTTATGTACAGCCCTAAGGGCTATAAATATCATTACCCTTATTTTAAATAATAAAATAATAATCCCTCCAGTTCATTATATTTCTCCATTTTCCTTGTTAGGGCAATTTACCCTATTCATCCATTTTGTTTTTTTAGCGTGTAATTTTTTTACCTAAATACCCTATGTTTACACAAGTAAAATACCATAATACCCCAACTTACTACCACCTTTGCAATTATTATAATCACTTTAAATATACTAACTATCATCTTTACAATTATTATAATCACTTAAAATACTTCAACTACCACACTCTTGAAATGCGTGTCTAGAGAAAGTGGACATTTATAGTGAATTTAAGAGAGTAAGTTTTATGACCTTTAACTTTACTCTTTTAGCTTTGACTATCTTACACAAACCAACCCACTTAACCCTAGTTAAGTTTTGTTAAAATTTGTAATCTTTCGCAAAATGTCATGTAAGATGTAATAAGAGGGGCAAATTGTAAGGACAGAACAGTACTGCTTGTTTGAATAGGATCTCCTGCTCAAGAATATACTGATCCTACACAAGTAAACATCAAATATTTTCCATGGAGATAGACAATGCACCCCAAGCACCAATTTCACTCGCTAAACCACTCCGATGCATCGTCAAGCTCGGTTTGTTCGCTCAATTGATTCCATTCTGTTTTCTGATTACAATCAATTAGTTTTATTGATGTTAGATACACACTTTTTAAGTTCAACAATGAACTAGAAATGGGTAGGTTTGAGATGGATAATGATTTTTCTTGATCATGGGGATTTTATTTGCTAATTAATACGTGTTTAAATCAGATTGAAATCAAAATTTGGATGTGGGTTTTCAAGATGGAATCTTTGATTAGTTAAAAAATGTAGAGATGATGTATGGGGTAATGGGTATTTTTGTTGTTTGCTATACAATTCTCTAAAAAAGATATCTTTTTGCTTGATGTGTTTTTTTTTGATGATTAATCTATGCTTAAATCAGGTTTAAAGAAAAATTAGGATGTGGGTTTTGAAGATGGAATCTTTGATTAGTTAAAAATGCAGTAATGATGAATGGGGTAGTGTGAATTTTTATTGCATGCTTTATTCTCTGAAAGAAATTGATTAAATTTGTTGTTGTTGTATTGATGTTTAGGGGGTGCAGCAATAACATGTAAGAATGAATTGGAGAAGACTAATGAGGAAAATTTAAAAGCAGTTTCTATACATTTGAGGCAAGCAATGATGTCTGGTGATGTTGTGGAAATGGATTGGAGTAAAAGAGAAGGAAGATCAGATGTTTGTGTGAATGTGGATGACATTTCTGATCACTCAAAGTTGGATTCTAGCAACTTTATTGTGGTTCATGGAGCTGGTTAGTTCATTCATTTAAATCACTATATGATATTTCTGCATAATGCATTTGGAAGATTGTGTTTCTTCTTTGTTGGTTTTTGAATTGTTACTGATAAATTTGCGCTTGGGCTTGTACACTATAAGACCCGCATAAGAAGAGAGTTGACTACTCATAACCTGATGAGGTTCCATCTAAAACCTGTTGGTATTAGGAGGAGTAGCCCATTAAGTAATGCTAGTCAACCTCGCTTTAATTTTTTTGATGCAGATCACATGTGGGTTATTTTCCAACAGTTAGAAGATGACACTCATAGAGTATATAACATACCCTATATGGATTCATTGATATATATAAAAAAGCTAGATTAACTTTATTGATACCTTGTTTAGTGTTGATGTTTGTATTATCGTTGGTCATCTAGAATGAAAAACTCATTTCTTAGTATAAGACTGTATTTTTCCTGTTTTATCGAGTATATTGCCTAGAAAGGGAAAAATAATGTGGGAAACTGTCGGCAGTAAACTAAGAAAAGAGGATGAGTAGAGACTAGAGATATGTATATTCTGTAAATCCATGAATCAACCACTAATAGTAACATTTTATCATGCGAAGCTTTTAAGTTGTTGAAGTTTGACAAATTGTGGAAACTTTGTACACATTTGTGTAAAGTAGGTGAATAAGAATGACATGTTCATTGTGCTATAATGCGAAACGGCACATTGCTTTTCATTTCTTCTCACAAGAGAACTTGCTTTCATAAGGTGCCATTGACCGGGTGGAGAATTTTCATTAGGAAAGTAAATTGAAGGTTGTAATTAGAGGTGTTCATCGTGTTATCGGGTAGAGGTGTTCTGGGTTGGTCTGAAATCGGGTTTTGTGGAGTCGGGTCAAATCGGGTTTGGTGACAAGGTCGGGTAAATTTCGTGTCATCGGGTTTGTTTTGAATACCTCCAGTTGTTATTAGTAGCACTGCAAATCTATAAAGTTGAATACGTTTGCACGATCTATTACTTCCCAAATGATTTCTGATTGATACTTACAAGTTAGCTTGAAGGCACACATATTTGGACATATTTTGATTGATATTTGTTACTTCATTTTTCTTGCCACTTTGGCAATCATCGATGATTTTAGGATCATTTGGCCACTTCCAAGCCAGCAAATCAGGTGTACACAAGGGAGGATTAGATAGGCCTCTTGTCAAAGCTGGCTTTGTTGCTACACGCATATCGGTAAGAGATTTTGTATGTTTCCTAAACTTACAGCAAGATATATAATTTTCCTCTAGTTTTTCAGTTGCAACCTCCTTGAAAAAGCTCTGTCTAAGGAAAATCATGTACCAGCCTGTTTGAATGGTAATGCATTGGAATGAAATTTATGAAGAAAAATGAGATGATTGAAGTTGGACAAGCATAGTCATTAAGATAGCAAGAGATTTTTCAACCAAAATTGCACTAGTTTTCATTCTCATTACCACCGTTTAATACCACCTACCAAATGGACGAAATTTTATACTATAAATCATTCCTATTCCCACCATTTAGTACCACTAATCAAACGGGCCGATACATGTGCTTATTATTCTAAACTGCATTGTCTCATATGGGTGATAGCTTAGAAATATTATCCAATCTTTTTTACAGGTCACATCACTGAATCTAAAAATTGTGAGGGCACTTGCTCAAGGTATATTAATTCTTGTTAAAATTTACATATTGATATTTTGTTTCTTCTCGTCTCTGGTTAAGTCCAGGTGTATTCTGATATCTAGCCAATGTTTAAGAACATGTTTGGTACCATCTGTTTTCGGGGAGATGTTGCATGTATCATGTTATTGATTGCTATTCAGTACTCCGTCCATCCCATTGAATTTGCAGTATTTTCCATTTTAGCCCACCACTTACTTTTAATCTCATTCATACATTTAACGCTCCTTTAATTTCATCCACACAATTCATTCTTTTTCTTCTTTTATTACCACTTTCTTAAAAATTACCCTCTTTCTCTTTGATGCAAATCTAATAAGACAAATGAGTAACTGTTATCGACTAGGACTTTTCCTAAATGGTTTTATATGCTTCTAAATATTACTTTTTAGCCTTCATCTTTCATGTATATGTGCTTGTAGAAACCATATCATCTAACAATTTTAACGTTCTATTACAGCGGGTATCCCTTCAGTTGGATTATCCCCATTTTCAAGTGGATGGACAACGTGTCAAAGAAATGTTAGAGATTCGCAATAATGCTACACCAATTCGTAGTTATTCCATATCCTTCAGTCCTGGAAACGGATTCTTGGACATGATTACTCTATAATTAAATGGATATATTGATTGTTATCGTGTTTTCAGGTTGCCTCAGCTGACATCAACACAGTGGCTAAAACTATCGACTCGGGTTTCATCCCTGTAAGTCCAATATTCTTTTTTACTGTTATTGTTCCTAAGATGTGGATCTCCTATATGTATTCTACTTCAACAGTATGGAACTACATTTAATTTCCAATTTGATCTTGGTCATCTATAAATGTGAAGGCAAGGAGGCCTTTATGACTTTTCGTAAAATAGACTGTTCGATGATTTTATTCATTCGGGGACTTTAGGTTTTAGGTCTCTGTGCTTTAATAGAATTGTAACATGACATTAGATGATAAGAAGCTAGTTTTAAGCAGTAAAAATTTGTCTATTGAATTAAGATATCATTAGTTACCTAGAGCTATTTTTTATTTTATGATAGAGGTATAGAACTTCATCCTAGGATGAGGGACATTGAGGATTGATTGAAATGATGGGTTGATTGGCTCGAAACGAAGTGAACACTGGTCCAAAAAGAATTTCAGTATTTTCTCCTGCTTACCGTAGAAACATGTAGAAAAATGTCACCATGAAAGGCGTGGTATTTGATTAGCTTTTTTGCCCAAACATTTAGTTGTTTCTATGTATAGGCTTTTGGGATTAAGCAATGGCACATCTAGAAAAAAAAATAAGTGATGTCATTTTAAGTAAAACAACCTACTAGGTTTTTATTTCTGGTCACTTATGTGGAAGACTATATACTTACCAACTCATCTAGGGTATGTTTACATGTTACATTTGATTTTATTTTGAATTTAAGTGATGTCAACCAGAGGTGTTTATTGGGGCGGGTCGACCCAACGAATCAAGGGTTAGGTCACATTTTTATGGGTCATTAGTGGGTCGGGTCAATAATGGTCGGCCATTAACGGGCCTTGGTGTGAAGGGTCGGGTCGGATAATTATAGGAATTTGTTGCGAAAAAAGTTTTACAAATGTTTTTTTATATTTTTATATGATATACTATTGTATACATAGGCGGGTCAACCCAACGGGCCATAAAGTAGAATAAAAAAACTATTATATGAACTTTTAAAAAACGATTCAATGTGGGTCGGCTTTAACCGGGCTTTGAATTGCCCTGCCCCGTTTAAATTTGACATGACCCGCACCGACCCGGCCCATTCAACACCTCTTATGTTAACTGACCTCAGTGATATCATGCTAGATCCGCCACTACGATTAAGGCTTTGGCATTGTTGTTGTGTATTAAGGCTTTTGTTTCTTACAACTCTCAACTTACAGTTACTGTTTAAAGTGTTGTTCTACATGAATGGGCATTAAATTTTCTTTCTCACCAGGTCCTGCATGGGGATGCAGTTCTTGATCACTCACAGGTTCGTCATCATACATCTTAAACTTTTCTCGACCTATACAAGCTTATATCCATCCATTAGCTTGCATAAGTATATTCCTGCAGGGTAGCACGATTTTGAGTGGGGATGTAATTATACGGCATTTGGCTGAGCACTTGAAGCCTGAATATGTTGTTTTTCTCGTATCCTTCCATAGGCACTTTTATCACAGGAGCTCTGTTAGCAGCTAGCATTTTCTTTTCCGTGCCAATGAATTTAGTTAGCATTCTTTTATCTTGTCCTATACATTCATCTTTCAAGACAGATGTTTTTGGAGTATATGACCGTCCTCCATCAGAACCTGGCGCCATATTGTTAAAAGAGATAGGTGTGCAATCTTTGCAGACTGTATGTTGTGTGAGTTTCTTTGTCGATGCACGTTTCTGGATTGAAGCGTAATTCATTTTAGCTTGTAACAGCTGTTAACGAAGATGGGAGCTGGCATGTAGTGAATCCTGCACCAAAAACAAAGAATGGGCAAGGTAAGTAGCAGTAGGAGCTAATAATTTCATACTTAAATGCTATTTGAAAGATGAATTTAGTCTTTTTAGTTGTTCATCATCAATCATATAATAGATTCCTAAAACACATTTGAAAATATTATGACATTTCTTTTTAAGATCCTTTAAATTATTGGTATGTAAAATGCAACCTAAAGAGCCTCTGTAAAGTGCTGATTAATGTTACCATATGACATAGTTCCCGGTACAGGTGTTCAAAACAGACCCGATGACCGAAATTTACCCAACCTTGTAACCGAACCCGATTTGACCGGACTTCAAAATTGATTTACAATTATGTATAAAACAATACGGAAACAAAACCTGATTTCAAACCGACCCAACACATCTAACCCTGAATCAACTCGATGACCTGAATGACACCTCTAGTTCTTGGTTCCAGTTGCTTTTTTCTTACGGTGACTACGGTATTCAAATTTCTATATACTCACTGCTAGTAGATGTCTGATGAGAAATCGTTGTCACCTCTATATAAACTTTTTGAATGTCTATGAATAAGGTTTTTGGATTTCGGAAATATAGTATCTTCTTATTGGCTACTTAGAAATTAGAGGCCGGCTATACGAAAACTTATTTATGGAATCCGTCTATGTTGTTTTATGATATTGTGAATTATTGTTCTCAATAAGCTCCATGCAAAGGTGCAAGATATGAACTAATTCTTCTATTGTCGACAGTTGAGATAACGGTAGCAGCTCATGACACGACTGGAGGTATGGTGACGAAAATATCTGAAGCTGCAGCTATTGCAAAACTTGGCATCGACGTATATATAGTAAAGGTAATCATTTTCTTACCTTATTTGAGATTTGTTGGATAATTTTCATTCCTTCAAAACAATTTAAGCGCAGCCAGCTAGTCTAGTAACTACATCACCGAAGCCTAGGTAGTGTATGCGAGACCTCCAAAATCTTCCCTGCCTTACTGTCTTTCGCTGTTGCACCCGGTTGCATTTGTGCACTACTTCACATCCCCCATGTTAAACGCCATATATCCGAGTGCAAGATCCCCCTACCCTTCCTCGGGAAAAAGGAGAGAAAAATTGACTAGACTATCCCGAGTTTCACCCATTTCTTAAATCTCAACTTTTGATTATTCTCAAGCTCCTAGGTTTAAGATCAGTGTAACATAATTCGTCATTCGCCTTTTGACTTCGTAATTCGCTCAAAATGACCCACAAATAGTCCAAAATGGATCGTAAATTCGCTTTTTTGATTCTCGATTCGCAAGGAGTAGTGAATCATGTGACAGTGTTTAGGATGCCATTCTCAAAATAATCTTTGGATTATTTTTCTTGACAACATCAAAAATCAAGATTTTTTTAAAAAAATTGCCTAAAGAATTGCCGTCTTTTTCTCGTTGGTGCAAGAATTATCGTCTGAATTCGTATTTTCTGTTGCAGGCAGCCACAGAACATTCTTTGAAGGCTTTAAAAGGGGAAGTCGGACGAGAAATAAGCGATGATTGGTTGGGCACAGCCATCCGGTTTGCGAGAAAATAGTCGCAAACAGTTTCTCATACGATATCAAAGCAGCGTGATCAGCAGAATTCACCATTGTTTAAATGCATTGAAGGAATTGCATCATGAATCAATTAGCATATACAGTGTTCGAATTTGCTGCATTCTATAGATATTACTTAATTGCTCAGATTTGATTTATGAAAATTACAATTAAATACAGTGTTGCAAAAGAATTGCTCAATTTTTATTTTCATTTAGAAATATAAAAGTACTTCACATGCTCAGATTTGAGTTCAAATTAATTATTTTTTTACGGCGTGTTTTAGGTTTTGTTTTCATTTGCCGGTTAATATTGTGTCAAGATTCACAATTTACATTCTCTTTATCTCTTTTAATAAGGGTATAATATTTCGTCCTTTCCACATCTAATCATAGGATGTATGAGCGAGAATGCCAAGTAAATTGGGTATAATGATGAATAAAGATTAATTATTTTGATCTATAACTATTCAAAATTAATCCTTTTAAGCTAACTATCAAAAGTTCGGATATTTCTCTTATAATTTGAGATTTAAGTAAATTTTCATTATCAAATTAAGTAATTGACCCTATAATCTTTTATAATTATACTTTGACCCCACTAAATAAATTCTCTACGTCCGCTGCTGCAATTAATTCAACTTAATCTGAAATAATTCTTATATAAAACATCTTAGATTTTTTTAAAATATTTACATACACAAAAGACTCAAAATTAATCCGATTCAAGGTATCATGCCTCAAATCCCTGTACTTTCAAATGTACACCTTTATTTTACACACCATTTACTTCGTCTTTTAAATGCAATTATCAAACCAACCCAAAATTCTTGACTTTTTTGAAATGATAAAGAGATCCACCAAAGTAAAAATACTATAGATATAAGATATAAAAAAGAAATAAATAAAAAAATACACAAACAAGATAATTAATCACTAAAAACCATAAAATCCATTAATAATATGAAACCATTACATCATAAACTAACTAATTAAAATAAGACATAATCCAAATTTTTACTTCATTATTTTGAACTTAGAAACCATTAGCTAACCATGCAAAAAAAAAAAAAAAAAAAAAAAAAAAACTTAAACTTAATTTCTTCATAAACTCTCAAATATTCCAAAATCCAAAGTCCCAAAACTTAAGGGTTCTTAACATAGTAGAGACCCACAGCAATAGCAATCAACCCTAAACCAAACATATATGAAATTGGTAATGCTGGAATTTTTGGAAGAAGATTTGGTGCCACAAACATTACAGCAAATAATGCTACGGCCAACAAAATTATTGGTTCGTTCGCCATTTTTTCCTTTTACGTGAGAGCTTTTTTTTTTGAACGAATGGAGTATTTAATAATGATTTTTATTCTTAGACAATAAGTTGAAAATGAATTATGATTTGTATATATAGATAAATGAGGGGAAAAAAATATGTAAGAAAATATTTGTATATGTGAAATTATGGAAATATTGAATTAAAGATTTATGATAAAAGGAAAAAGGGAAGAAACGGATTTAAATTGAGTTGTTTTATGGAATTAATGGATATAAAGCTTGTACTTTTTTGTTTGATTTTATTGTTTAAGTAATAATCGAATAATAATTGTGTGAAAAGATTTCATTGGTACGTATAAATTAAGGTATTTAATGGAATTATGGAAATAAAAATATTATGCATATTCGTGTGATTTTATTGATCAAATAACATGCCATATAATAAAATCAATCTAAATAATCTAATCATAATTATTGTAGAAAATATACTCTACTATATATTGCATCGTCAAAAGATTATGATAAAATCAATCTAAAATATACGCTATAAAATCAAGAATGTAATATCAAATTTGAGTTTTTGTCTACGTAAATAATATTTATTTCAACTGAGACAAAACTCAATTTTCTACGTTGTATTAGTTTTGAACCTTTTACAATACTCTCTTGGTTAATAGAGATTGCTATATTTAAATGTATATAATATCTTCTTTTTTTTTGGAAATCAATGTATATAATATCTTAATTCAACTATTATTATTAGTTTATCATAATAAATAAACTGCTATATTTGAAGAATATTTATATATATTATTAAAAATGTGTTGCTTAATATAAATGAAAAAAATTGGCTAATATTTAAAGTTTTGTCTTATTATATTTAGGATTTTTTAAAAAATAAATAATATTGTTACAACACGTGTCGATGAGATTATCGACTTTAGTATATAGTATAAATAGTAGATGTAGTCCTGATTAATTAGGTCACACGGATCAAGTTAAGTTAAGTTACAATTAGGTTTAACACCAATTCTTTATTAAGGCCGTATCACTGTAAGATGTTTTTAATTTAGTCCAAACTATTTAAAAAGAATTGCTTTTTATATACGTGTGAATTCAAATTTTATTGTTTTTTCCAATGTTTTTTACATCTCACAATGAGACGTTTTCATACAAGACTTGCCGTAAGTTTAATGCATGTTTTTGGTTTTATCAAATAAATAAATTAGATATTTGATAAAATAAATTGATCCCATGTAGAGATAGACTAGAATGGGATCAATTTGTGGAATACTCCTATTTTGCTTAAAGGCATCAGTCATTTACTAGTAAGAACCAAGTAAAGAGCCTTTAAAAACAAATATAAGAAAAACAAAGCCAATTAATGATAGATTTAAACACTCTAAAAAGCATTCATACATCAAAATTTGAATTAAAAATGTCAAAATGATACACAATTAAATCACCTAATTGCAAAGCTTTTAAGTGTACACCTTATATTTAATGATACAGAGGGCTGAGTTTGCTTTCTAAATACAATGGCTTAGAATTTGGACAGGTAAATGAAAATAGGCATTGAATTGTTTCAGTGGAAATCAGTAACATCTCAATGTGTCCCTGGGCTTCACCATAAAATAGCCATTAGGTCAGATTGAAATCCCGGTATGTTACAGCTGCCTCATTGCTGTTCTTTCGGCTGCAACTTGAAAATGTTTATGCTAGGGTGAGTACCAAGGGAAGAACAATCTACGGTACTATCTCCGACAAGAACTCCCGGTTGCTGCAGATTTCAAATTACTTTCACCGAGTTCTTGTATAAAAATCTGAGGATGGTCTTCTCTGTTAACAGTAAGAATTCACTTTAGTATGCTCCTCAACCAGAGAAGTTGCATACGCAATCGTTTAATGGCTCAAGATACAACCAAGATGTGTACGAATTGAATGCTTATTGTGATATAACTATTAGATTTATGCAACTTTTAGGATCACGAAATCATGGTGCATGTGTAACAAGACTCATGACTACAATTTACACAAGTCCGAATCCAGAATGATACCCAGTGCTATAATTGATGTTCGTTAGTACAATTATATGGCAAGTATTATTGACAATACAAGATGACCAGCACCAATGGAAATAGTTGTTTTTCTACACTATGAAAATATACGATATTTTATGATTTCATAGCAAAGCATTGAACATAAATAGCATGGAGGACATATCTTACATTTCATTAGCTTCTTGGTATGTATAACTTGAAGCGATTGCCAAAAGCTCTCCAGTAGAGTTATATGATAATGAAGCCACACTATTCGGATATCTTGGAAGCTGCAAAATAAATTCAAGGAATTGACATTATTGGAATGATAATGAATTGCCGGATTTTAAAAAGCGTATTCATGCCTGAGAGATAGGCAGATAAAAGGTTTGGGATGCAAGCCTAATATCAAACTGGTTATAGTTATCAATACTTTGTGGATCTATCTTGTAGAATGACAAACCCAAAAGCTTCAAGAAAAAAAAATTATACCTCCAATAATCTTTTCCTGCTTGAACCATCCCATGCAATGACATGGCCTTCATAATCACCAGTGACAAAGGCACCAGGGAGACTGTCAAGCACCATATATGTTGAGTACTTTTACAACTATAACTTAAGTGAAAACTGAATAATACATTATACATACGATGGATTGAAGGCAATATCATTCACTGTTACAGGATGGCTTTTTCCTTTCTTTGATTTGGATATACAGCGGAATGTGTAACTGTAAAGGACAGCACAGCAAAACAATTAATGCTTACATCTTGAAATTATCCAGCAACTAGATAAGGTTATAAAACAAAAGGATATCTCAGAATTCGGCAGCTACATTAGAAATCTAAAATGAGGTATCAAGCAGAACCAGAACAGAACCAGAAGAATGGGGATCAATTGCGTGCTTAGCATAAGAGCAAATATGCAGGTTGTTCTATGAAAATAAAATAGGACTATTGAACTAACATCATAAAGATTTATACTTTCTTTGTTCCTTCTCATTCTTTCAGAAAATCAAGAAAAGTTCATGATTGTCGGTTTAAGAGGTTCTGGTATGCCAAAGGTAAAACTTGAAAATTGAAAGTTTAGTCGATTAAATAGACAATAGAAAATCAATCTTCAAATGGCCAGTCATCATGAAGAAAGCACAAGGAAGAAAACACAGATAATAACTCACTATCTAGTTTGGCAAAAAAAGTAACTTCAACATTAGAATATTACCCCGTCTCATCTGAATTTGATTGCAGTGTCACATGACCATCAACCGACCCAACAGCAAAGCCTAAATTTAAACCAAGAGCCTTGAGTAAGCAAGTTATTTCATCACAAAATATAAATAAACAGATATAAAGACCTGCATTAAAACTCAAAATAAGTTCGTGTTGGCCATTAGTACAGGCAAAAGGACGTAGAACAGCAGACAGCTACCTTTCTGGCATGCCATGGGACGCACACATCTTATCCGAAATCCCATTGATAGATTTTCTCCTTGGATTGCTTCATCCAATTTCCGCAAGTCATATCTGCGTAATGAGGATCCAGTGGAAGCCAACAATTCAATTCCACTGAGTGAAATAGAATCCACATTTAAATTGAAGCTACTTGAAGGATGTGAAGCTTTTGTTGAACGAGAGTCCCATGATAATACTCTCCCATCCCAACCAGCTGTTATTACTTGACCTATGGAAAGAAGCAAGTAGAATCTTAGTGCTCAGAAAAAAATATTTAAGTTTGGTAATGATACACCTAACACCTTAATGCCTCACTACTATGCAGGAAAAATTCTTAAGGCATGTGATTTTGTATCAAATCCAAGAATTTCATTCCTTTCAAGTCTTTGGTGCATAACACTAACCCACAAGTTTCTACAATTTACAGATTATGTCTTGCTTACTCTAATAACTTCAAGCTTCAAAGTTAATTCTCAAGTTGTAATCAAACCGATATATTTGCTGATTCGGCCTGCACATACTTAGCTAAATACACAGACCAAAAGGGTGCTACCAGGTTTTTTTAAGTTCTTACTTTACTGTGATTTCTTATGATTGCTCCATAAACATAGCAATTTGTAAATGATGAAACAGTATCGAGAATACAGATTCAGAAAAGATAAGTTTTTGATAATCAATAACCAACTCGAAGTAATTATAAACAAGCTACTCCTATAACTTTTGCTAGATCAGGGCTAAATCAGAAAATGTAATTCATTTGGCTGTACAATCCCATGTATAACACCCATGTTGACATGATTCCATCCCATAAAGGCCACATCATCGAAAATAGAACTGATACACATAACAATTGCTATTCCAAAAACTACTAACTTGTTTCAGGGGAATATTCAATGCAAGTCGCTGAATCTTCATGTTTACCAATAGTACTATGAGCTCCAAACTGTAAGTCATACCTAGGAAATTATGAAAACATCAAATCAACAGCCATGTTACACTCAAGCTTAGTAGCACATGAACAAATATAGGCTCAAGCCCAGAAGACTAAAAGATACTTCATATAATTTGCAGTAAATACATGTTTCAAAATAATTTGACACGCATTACATAAAGGTAAAAAAACTAAGCCTATACAATTTGCAGTTAATGCTTCATATAATTTAGTGCAAGTTTAGTGTTCCTCAAATTTAATATTAACATAAGGAAACCATAGTAACTCTCTAAGTAGGAAGTGACAACTGATGCCTTTCTTGTATAATAGTATGGCTTTCATGAAATCCCAATCCAAACTTTATTGATTTAAGATTTCAACAAACCAAAAAACTGAACCTTAGTATGTAAACCTCAACCATTCTACACAAGATTAACGTATGAAAGTCTTGTGCTATAAGAAGGATAAACAAGGTAACTACCAAGAAATTTTATATTCGAGCTTGCTCCATCGTTCTAAATAAAATTGGTTCTTATGCCAAGAATATTCACTAGAAGAAGCTTTGTACCAGCTGATGGGTGTGATTTTGCAAAAGGTCTATAATAGCTGTGTTAAACTTTTATCGATATGTTGTCAAATTATTTCAGTAGGAACAAAATTTTTCTAAGTATTAAAATACCTGAAAATGGAACCATCTGAAGCCGCAGAGAGCGCAATGGACTCATTCTGAAAACAACAATCAAGAAGTGCAGCTTCTGTTTGAACTTCTAATCTAAGCTTACTTGAATTCACATCCACCAATCTAATACTCTACCAATTCAACATAAACAAAAAAAAATTAAACAAAATTAAACAAAAAAAAATAAGAGGATTGAATCAAAGATGGTATACTCACAGAATCCCAAGAGGAAATGAGAAGGTTATTTGATTCCGGAGCGAAACGCACCCGAGAGATTGCATCTTTAATAGGTTCCTCAAAATCCAAACGATTTCCACTCATTTTCCCAAAAAAAAATTTGAGGGGGAAATTAGGGCTTTTAGAATGTAAATCCAAAATAAGGGATAGGAATGTTTATTTCTTTCTATTCTAAATTCTAATTAGGTTTTTAGAATCAAAATTTGTTGAATTTCAGGGAAAAAGAACGAATTGTGGGCTCAATTAAGAGGTGGAACAGAAAGAATTTGCCCTAAAATGGCAGAATGAGGAGACTGTTTTGTTGAGTTCAAACTTCAAACTATCAAAGATTGGAAGCCATGAGTTCCCGCTTAAAACTCCGCTTAGATTCTAGTTCTAACCAAAATAGTAACCCATGACCCTTGTCCCTCTAATTGGGTCGGTTTATAAAAGAAAATGTAGAGTATGAGTAAGTATTAAATTTTAATGGGTCAGATTTGAGAGACGTTTTCTGGAGAGACGCTATCAGGATACCGACTATTGATAATTTATTAGATAATTTTAATTTATTTAAATATAAATATAAAAGAAAGTATATAAATTAGCTAGTATTCTGATTAGGGATGGTCACGGGTTCAGGACCCTGTTGGACCCGCCCCTTTTTTAAGGGTCTGGGTCTTATTTTTTGAGACCCATCGGATCCGGGTCGGATCTGGATCTAAAAATTATTTGGCGGGTCCGGGTCCGGGTCCAATATCCGGACCCTGGACCCGCCCCTTGGACCCTTATAAATATTAAATTGTCCATTTTTATTTGTCTTCTACGCATGAATTATGCCATTAACACTTATTTTCTTTTCATATAATCATAATATCATAATATATATAAACAATATATATGCTACTTGCTAAGTGTTAACCCAATTATCCTTATTATATGGACTCGAACTAGTGTTTATAATAAAATTTAAGCATATATTGGTGACGTTATGCGAGTTTAGATGTTAAATTAATATTAAATATCTGTAAAATACATTGATAACTCTCTTACAAATATACGAAAAATACAATGACTTACAAATGTTATAAATTTCACAAATCAGAGAGACTTATTTTAGACCCACTAAGGACCCATTAAGGACCCTAGACCCATCAGATTCGGAGGGTCCGGGTCCGGGTCTGGGTCTGGTTGGACCCGCTCCAGACCCGCCCTATGACCATCCCTAATTCTGATGCTAATGTCTGGTAAACTAGTTAATTGAAATAAATTGTTAGGGTGTTTTAATTTTCAAGAAAAAAAGGTATAAATAGAATAATAGATTTAGGTTGTGGGGCACTTTAATTTTATGATGTTAATATTTGGTAAATTAGTTGATTGAAATAAATTGTTGATAAATTAGCTAATCTACAATTCAAAGTCAGATTAGTTGATAAAAATCCAATGGTAAAAAACTAGTTCAATCAATTAGTTATCATCTATCACAAAATCTCACAAGAGACGGTCTATAGGATAGACCATAAAATTGGGCCAGCCTATTTCCCTTAACTGATTTTTTTATTATCATATCAATTATATTATGTTATAATCCTAAATGTAAGGTATTATAACTTTAAATATACTATTCTATAACCCCAAATAATTTATTATAACCCCAAATATACTATGTTATATTTTAGGCTGGGCTTCATGGATTCCGTCTATAGAATAGACCGTCTCCCATGAGACTTACTAATCATCTATTAGTCAACTACTCAACTCCAATAAATAAAAATGCGTGAAACAGATTTCAAAAAACCATATGTTATTCATAACAATGTGTGATCGAATGATGAGAGAACTTTACAAAAAAAAATCTATAAAATGTTTAAGGCCAACGAGCCTCGAAAAATTACATAAAATAAGTTTTTTAAGATTATATTTTTTTAAAAATAAGCATCTTTGTATCCGAGCCAAAAGTCAAGGCTTCTTCACTGTTAATAACAGCGAATTAGAGAAAAACATGTTAAAAATCAAAAATAAATTACCACAAATTTATTCGTTGTTACTTGTTACCAACAACAAACAAAAGAAAGTTAATGTCATAATGCTTAAAATGACAAAAAATAAATCACTTGTTGATACATGGTTGATAACATCGAACTAACATGAAAAAATGAATACAAGTCAGATTGGGTTGGGGAGGGGCGGATGCAAAGTGAATTTGGATCGGCAAATTTTGCGGGTCATCTCCATCAAATCACTTTAAACTCGGCAACCATGCAGAAGCATTATAAGCTAAGAACAATGAAAAAAATAAAATCTTTCGATTTTTCAAAATAAATCTTATATTTACAGCAATGCAAGCTATCAAGAAATCCATCTGAAATGACCCAGAATACAAAAACCACATCTTTTTATCTAAATTTGGGGTGAAAAGTTGCCATCTTCTAAGAAACTTGATGCAACTAAGTTAACATAGCTAAAACACGTATATGCTCACATCGTTGGGTTTTCATTTGGAAGGTAGAAATCGAATCTGACATCAACAGAACCGGGTGTATCACCAGTGTCTTTGTATTCAATATTCATTATTGATCCAGATTCATCATTGTCCTGATATTCTGGTTTCACTCGCCTTACAGGAACAGTAACAGAACACACAGTTCCAAGACCTGTATCAGTTGATACACTGAGCTGCACATTCTCCCGAGAATCAATCTCCACGAAATCCGATAAAGCACTCACAATGCTCTTCACAATCTTCCGTTTTGCCTCATCACTCACAGCACACCGATCAGCAAACAAGATCATCTTCAAGCGTCGCTTCGCAATCATAGCATTGGAGTTCTTTTTGGTGGTTGAAGGGGGGAAAACAATTTTCCAAGCTAGGTTCAAGCGTTCGAAGAAGTCCAAATTAATGGCATTGAGTAAAAAGTTTTCAGCATCCTGACTGAAGGATTTAACGGATGATTTGTCATCTCCTGTGACTCCGAATGTTAGATTGGACTGGCAGCGAAAACTCGGGCCATGAGATAGACTACTCGACTTTTTCGGTGTCATCTCAGAGATACTAAGCACTCCACTTGGGTAACTATGAACATCTATCTGCAATCAAGAATTGTAACTTGTAAGTTTCAGATTAAGTGGCTTGAGTATGGTAATCCTATGTAACTAGTCTGTTTAAAGTATGAATCAAATCTGCATTTCATAATTTCACAAAATTATCATTTTCAAACTCTAGAAAACAGATCAGAATGCAAATTATATATTGGATTGTGCCATTGCCTGATATATCATACACCACTGTGTATCTTGCTAACCTTAAAATTGTGGTCCATACTGGGTAGCTAGAGAAAGGGAACTGATACAAAGACCAGACTCTTCAACTATAATACAACTACAGATTTCATAGAGATGGAGTCCAACAGGTCATGAACATGAGCCTATGGGTTTTTTCCTAGTAAACTCGGTTAATCTACACTTGGATCCCTCTTCCTTAGTGGAATGGATGAACTTGAAATAATCAAAACCTAGGCAAATAAAGAAGAGAAAACAAATGGACATAAAGAGGGGAAATACAATGTATTTTGTTCACCTAGCTAGCAGGAACTGCACTTCTTGTTAATGTGAAAATGAAAGTTGCGAATGATGTTTGTTACCAAGGATCAATCAAAAACAACTTATCACTATTAATTAAAGTTGCGTAACCCCCCTAAACTTCACCTAGGTGAAACTACTTAAAGGCATTGGGATAATGAAGTGTTGTTGTACCTAGCTAGCATAATTAAAGGTATTCCTACATCAACAAACTCTTCATCCAACAAAACAATTAAAGAACCATCAGTCCACAAAATGTTTAAACAAAAAAGGCAGATCTTGGGATGAGAAATAAGAGGAGCCCTAATTCCTATAACCAGCTTATAAGTGCAGCAAGAGAAAAAATGACATTCTTTTATTGAGTTCTTCTAAGTCTCACCCCTTTATGAGAATTCCCACAGAGAAATGTCCATGTGTAGGTGTACAAGTACAACTAATTCAAATACTATGAGTTTAACCGAAAGAATTACGTATTTGGCTTCTCCGACTTGAACTTGCTCTCTCGAATCTAACAGGTTTATATCAGTTACAACTGAAGGAGCATCAAAGAAGCTCAAATATGGTGTTGGAAAGGGTTTCCTTGAACAAGGCTTTAAGTGCTTGAACAAGGCAGCTAGTAGCAAGATTCACCTACTCGTTCAAGCACTTGAGGTGCTCGTTCGAGCAGGCCACATCAAGGCCACTGGTTTGGAATCTTGCGATGTGTTTTCTGTTGTACTTTTGGAGGTACCTAATTTGTTTTATCGAACTAAAAATAGAGTCATTAAATCAAATTAGGGTTAATGCTTTGGGGTGCGAATACACACAACTACACAAGTGAGAGAGTCGTAGAAATCTAAGTGAGGCTTGTTTATATATTCATGAGAGACTCCATTATTGGAGGTTGCAAGACACCATTTATATTGCTGTGTGTGCTTTGTTCTATGATCTTTTTACTTGAGTGTATGATGTGTTTTTCCACTTTTTTTTACACCTCTTCTCACCATTTTAGGGTCCAAGATCCTTTCCTTCACTTCCCTTTAACTCTTGTTGATTGATACATCTCCTAAGTGTTAGGCAGCCCAACTCCAACCCAACTCAATGCATCATTCTTAATTCGTAACTTCCAAAACCCCATTTTCAGACTCTTTTTTAATAGGTATTATATAGTTAATTTCATCCAAAAATTAGCCAGAACACCCGAAAACATTTCAATTACACTATAAGAATCAAGGTAAATCAAGCTTACAAAAGTAGGATCCATCTAAACCAAGAAAAACAACCAATTTTATCCCAGAAACAAAAACAATAAATACAAACTCACAAGCAAAAAGTACGGAGAAAGGAAAAAGAAAAAGAGGAGAAATAACCTTAGAAGAAGAAGAAAAACGGAAGGAAGTCTTGAAAGGAAGATGATGAGTCCGATGATGATGAGGTGCTAATGTTGCAAATACTCCCAGATCCCCGGAAATCGCCATTTTTTCTTTAGCTTTATGTTTCTCTTTCGAGAATTTACCGGCGCATTTACTCTCTGAGATCTCCTGTAGAATGCTAAGCTAGTACAGTTATTCAATATAGAGGTTTTGGATGCTCAAACTCCACGACGCCGTTTCATGGTCAAAGTTTCAATGTAGAATTAACCTCACCCCACCATTCACCATGAGTGACTATACAATAAAATACGGTAATATTGAGGTTTACGTAATTAATCTACTGTGATTTTTTGCACATAAAAATGTTAGCGAATGCTAATTTTGGAACTTTAAGACTGTTGTATGCCTATTTATGCGACTCACTATTTCAAATGTCATCAGTTTCAACCTTTTTCCCCATAACATAAACTCCAACTTTACTATTTTTCATCCAAATTATATGTTTTTCCCGAAATCAAAAAATGGTAAAGTTAGGGTTTATATTTGGGGGAAAAAGTTGAAACTGTTGACATTTGAAATAGTGAGTCATAAATAGACGTATAACAACCTTAAAGCTTCGAAATTAACGTTTGGTAACGTTTTGTTAACGTTTTTGTGCAAAAAGGTCATAGTGAAACAATTTGATAAACCTCATATTTACTGCGTGAATTTATTTAAAAGTTTTGGTTATCACCTGAAAAAACCCAAAATCCACGTAAAAATTTCCTTAAAATTTTAGTCTTTTACATTATTTTACAATAAAAAATTATAATTTATTTTTAGAAAAATTACCTAGAGTAGTTCAACTTATTTATAATTTTCCTACGATAATTTCATATATTGATTAACCATAATAATCCTAACTTATGAGGTATTTTCTTAGAGTAAGCCTGGTGACCGAATGATTTGCTTTAACAAGTTTTATTTTTTCAAAAAAATAAATTAAAATAAAATGTTGAAAAAAATGTTAAAAAAATTTATGATTCTTTTTATTATTTGAAATTTTTAATGTAAATTTTCAAAGTTTTTCTCTAATCTTAAATTAATTTTCAATTTATTTTTTTTTGGTGAATTACCTACCATAGCATATCATCGGGTTACTCAAGTTAACCCTAGGCAAATACCCTATAAAATTGAAATTATTTATGATCAATGGATGAAATTATTGTAGAAAAATCATAAAAATGTTGGATTATTATAGGTAATTTTTCCAACATTTTTTACTAACCAATCAATTGAAGTAGAGCTTGATGAACAAACAACCGTCATCAACGTCATAGTGAATGGGGAGATGGGCAGCATACCGTCTCCTCCGCCGTCTAACGTCCTTCTCGCCACCGTCTTCCGTTCTTCCCTACACTTTTCAGTTGCCATCTCTTTCCCCTTTGTCTTCAGATCCCACAACTCAATTTCATCATTTCAAATTCAAACCCTTCTCTTCTTCTGCTTCATCATCTTCTGCTGCTCTTTCACAAGATTTCGATTACGGTTTTCGTGATTTTTCTCATAGTTATGTAGAGGATGATGATGAAACTGCTAAAATTCCCGTTAAAGCTTATTTTCTTTCTACAAGGTTTGCCCTTTTCACCTTTTCTACTTATGATTTCGCATTTTCTTAATCTGGGTTATTTATTTGTGGTTTTAGATATGTGTTTTCTGTGATTACCTATTGCAATCTTACTGGTGGTTTTCTTGTGGCTGATTTGTATGTGTTAAGCCCGTTAAGCCCATTGTTTATTGTATTTTGTTTTTGTCGGTATAGCTTGGGCCCGGCCCACTCTTTAATCTAGGGCTGTATGATACACTATATAAAGGCAATGAATAATCAGAAAAGGCGAAGCAAATACGCCTTATTTCATGGTATCAGAGCCACGAAAATTACTGCCTTCTATTTTCTTTCTTGGTCTCCAAGATTACTTCCTCCATTAGCCTACCCATTTCTCTGTTTCCCTAACATAGTCCTCTACAATGGCGGTAGAGAAAAGCAGTGTGCACAAACATGTAGCATCTACATTTGATCAATCTTCTCCCTATTATTTGGCATCGGGAGATCAACCGGGTAATCTCATCACTCATATAATTTTCACCGGCGATAATTATATGGGTTGGGCGAGGGCGATGAGTCTTTCTCTTAAGGCAAGACGAAAATTTGTGTTTGTCGATGGAAGCATCACCAAACCAAGCGAAGCTGATCTTTTGGATTGGGAGACAGTTAACTCAATGATTGTTTCATGGATTTTACGCAGCATTGATTCAAAGATCGTGGCCACCATTCCTTTTCATGATGAAGCGAGAAGTCTATGGGTCTATCTCGAGAAGAGGTTCTGCGTGGCTAACGGACCAAGATTTCAGCAACTGAAATCTTCTATATCCAACTGCAGACAAACAAAGATGCAGAGTCTTGAAGACTATTATGGAGTATTGATGAACCTGTTTGATGAAATGGTACGTATGAAGCCGCTTCACTCATGTACTTGTGGTAAGTGTGCTTGTGATATAGTTACAAAGTATGCTAAAGATAGAGAAGATGAGATTTTTCACCAATTCTTGATTGGACTTGATGATGAAAAGTATGGGACGGTTAGATCGAATCTTTTATCACAAAACCCTCTTCCTGACCTTGATAGAGCATATCAGGTTCTTTTGCAAGAAGAAAGGGTTAAGGGAATGAAACGAGATAGAGAAGATAAAATGGAATCGAATATATTTGCTGTACAAGGACCAAATTTAAGATCCAACATTGATAGAAAGACAGAAAAGAGTAAACTATTTTGTACTCACTGTCAGAAAAATGGGCATGACGTTACTACCTGTTTTAAGCTACATGGGGTGCCAGACTGGTGGGTTGAGAAGTATGGAGGAAGCAAAGAAAAAGGAAAAACTGGTCGTGGGGCTGTGAGGGCTAATGCCGCCGTAAGTCATGGGACACTCTTGAATGATCTCACTCCTGAACAAATGCAACGTCTTCTAAAACTGGTAAATGAAGAACCTCAAGAACGCATGATGGGTATGTTCTTCTCTCATTGGATTTTAGACACCGGTGCAACTAATCATGTAACAGGATGTGAAAGCTTTCTTTATGATCTTGAGGATGCAATGTGCCCAATTGGTCTTCCTAATGGTCAGCAAGTAATTGCTACGAAACGAGGCCGAGTGAAACTTGATGAAAATCTTATTCTTAAGAATGTCTATTTTGTTCCTAAATTGTGTTGTAGTCTACTTTCTGTGTCGCAACTAATTGATGACACACATTGTAGCGTCAAATTCACTGATAAATTTTGTGTTATACAGGACCCGCGCTCGGGGAACCTGATTGGAGCCGGTGAACGGAAGGATGGACTCTATCGTTTTCGAGGGAATGGAACTATCAATGCAACAACACATATTAAGGTGGATGAATTTGAGCTATGGCATCAACGCTTGGGGCACCCTGCTGATCAAGTCACCAAGTTAGTCCCACCAATAAAGAACAGTTCTTGTACCAAGGGTTTGAATAAAGCCTGTACAGTGTGTCCGCAAGCTAAACAACGTCGTACTGTTTTTCCTCTTAGTAGTAGTAGAGCAAGTAGAATGTTTGAAATGATACACTGTGATTTGTGGGGTTCCTATGCGACACCGTCTTCTTGTGATGCACATTATTTTTTGACTCTTGTGGATGATTTTTCTCGTGGTGTGTGGGTCTATCTTTTGAAATCAAAGACTGAAGTTCATTCCATTTTTTGTTCTTTTTTTGCTATGATATCTAGACAATTTCATAGTGAAGTTAAAGTTGTTAGAAGTGATAATGGCACTGAATTTTTTTGCATGAAAGAATATTTTGTCAATCATGGTATTATTTTTCAAACCTCTTGTGTGGACACACCTCAACAAAATGGGCGTGTCGAACGAAAACATCAACATATTTTAAATGTTGCTCGGGCTTTAATGTTTCAAGGGAATCTTCCCATTGCTTTTTGGGGTGAATGTATTCTTAGTGCCGTTTATTTGATCAACCGAACTCCCAATCGCCTTTTGGATTATAAAACTCCTTATGAGATGTTGTATGGTAGAGAACCTAACTACAATGAATTAAAAGTTTTTGGGTGTTTATGTTTTGCTCACAACCATAAAGCTAAGAGGGATAAATTTGCTCCTCGTGGTCGAAAATGTGTGTTTGTCGGGTACTCTAACACCAAAAAGGGTTGGAAATTGTATGATCTCTTGACAGGGGAGTATTTTGTCTCTCGTGATGTGCAATTTGTTGAAAATGAGTTTCCTTTTACCACAGCTACTCCTTCTATCCCACCGCCTTCCACTACTTCTCCTTTGCCTCCTCCTGTTTTTGATGCCGCTTCCCCTTTGCCGATTCCTTCTGATGCAGACCAGTCATCCACACCCCCTACACTATCGACATTTGCGCCTTCTGACACCTCTGAACTGGTGTCATCTGATTCTCTCTCTGGGTCTACTACTGATATTGAGGTACACTCCTCATCTAACTCTCCTCCTCCTGAAATATTGGGTCGTGGTCATCGTGAGAAAAGACCCTCGGTTTTGCTACGTGATTATGTTGCTATGGTTCCATCCCTGAGTCCCCTCGCTGTTCACCCCTCCACGTCTGGTTCTCCAGGTACGACTCATCCTATTACACATTATATTGCTTACACTAAATTTTCCGATAGGCACCGTGTGTTGTTGGCTAATATTACTGCAGGGATTGAGCCCCGTTCATTTAAGGAGGCCATGTCTGATGAAGGTTGGCGAGAGGCAATGTCACAAGAGGTACAAGCCTTGGAGGCTAATGGCACTTGGGAGATGACTACTCTTCCTAAAGGGAAAAAAGCACTTGGGTGCAAATGGGTCTACAAAATAAAGTTTCGTGCTGATGGTTCTGTCGAGAGACTCAAAGCACGCCTTGTTATTCTTGGGAATCATCAAGTTGAAGGGCTTGATTATCACGAAACTTTTGCTCCTGTCGCCAAGATGACTACCGTTCGCATGCTATTGGCCGTAGCCGCCGCTAAGAATTATGAACTTCACCAAATGGATGTTCATAATGCTTTCTTACATGGCGACCTTGATGAAGAAGTATATATGAAGCTTCCCCCCGGTTTCTTTGTTAGTCAACCAGGAGCCGTTTGTCGTCTCCGCAAATCTCTTTATGGTTTACGTCAGGCCCCCCGGTGTTGGTTCGCTAAACTTGCTGCTTCATTATTACGATATGGGTTCGTTCAATCATACTCTGATTACTCCCTTTTCACTTACAACAAAGGGAATTCCTTTTTAGCTGTGTTGATCTATGTGGATGATTTAATCATTTGCGGTAATCATGCCCCTACTATTGTGGCCTTTAAAAGCTACTTGGGTGATTGTTTTCACATGAAAGACCTTGGTGCTCTTAAGTATTTTCTCGGGGTTGAGGTTGCTCGTGGTATTGATGGTCTTTTTCTTTGTCAACGAAAATACACGCTTGACATTATCACAGAGACTGGTCTCCTTGGTTCACGTCCTGCTTCTACACCTATTGAGCAGAATCATGCTCTTGCTCGAGCTTCCGGTGCTTTCCTCAATGATCCAGAAAGATTTCGACGTCTTGTGGGGCGCCTTATCTACTTATCCTTTACCAGACCGGATCTTGCATATGCCGTTCACATTTTGTCTCAGTTCATGAACGCTCCTCGGGTTGAGCACTGGGATGCTGCTCTTCGAGTTGTGCGCTATCTCAAAGGTAGTCCAGGTCAGGGGATACTTCTTTCTTCTCGTTCTGATCTCTTAGTATCCGGTTGGTGTGACTCAGATTGGGCCAGCTGCCCTTTAACCCGACGTTCTCTCACCGGTTGGGTGGTTTTTCTTGGTTCCTCGCCTATCTCCTGGAAAACAAAGAAGCAGCATACTGTCTCACGTTCGTCCGCTGAAGCTGAGTATAGATCTATGGCGGCTCTCACCGCTGAATTGAAATGGCTACGAGCTATTCTTCTTGACCTTGGTGTTACGGTTTCTAGTCCCATGCGCTTCTACTGCGATAGTCAATCTGCCATACACATAGCTCAAAATCCTGTGTTCCATGAGCGTACGAAGCACATCGAAGTTGATTGCCATTATGTACGAGATGCCATTCGCGATCGTCTCATTACTCCTACTCATGTTCCTACCACTGATCAATGCGCAGACATTTTTACTAAAGCTTTAGGCACTCAACAATTTCTTTATCTTCTTGACAAGTTGGGCATTTGTAATCTACATGCTCCAACTTGAGGGGGGGTGTTAAGCCCGTTAAGCCCATTGTTTATTGTATTTTGTTTTTGTCGGTATAGCTTGGGCCCGGCCCACTCTTTAATCTAGGGCTGTATGATACACTATATAAAGGCAATGAATAATCAGAAAAGGCGAAGCAAATACGCCTTATTTCAGTATGGTTTAAGATCACATCGGAATTAATTTTTGAATGTCTAATGACCGTCAACTTACTGTAATTTTGTACTTTTGGGGATTGATTTCATCTTGTGCACCTTGTCTCATTGCTGTATTCTGTGTTTGTTTTTATCATCATTTGGCTTCTTAGAGTCGTGGTTTTGGCAGTATCAACTTGAGGAGCATGCAGGCAGATAATGCTGGGAATGTTGTTCCTCCAACCTCTCGCACCTCAAATTACGTGACATTCAGATTTGGTAGTCTACCTTCCGAAATGATTGTAAGACAGTTTGTTGGATTTCTTTTTTTCTCACTTTGAGCTGGCTCTTGTTCATGATGAATCCTTTTCTTTCATTTACGTTGCTATGTGATTGTTTTGACATATTTGATGTGGGAGGCTTGTTCCATTGGATTAAGATTTTTAGTCTTCACTATATCGATTTGTTTGGGTAATGAATTTGCGCGTGTTTTGTGGGCTATAGTTGGAATTTCATACGACACCTCGAAAGTAGAATTAATACTAGCTAAATGAGATAGATAAATTGAATAGGAGATGGGAGTTTTCAATTGGTATGTTTGCGGTGGGTACTACCCTTAAGTTCTAAGTTCTAAGTTCTAACTTATTGTCTCTGTCATAAATTTATTGCTCTAGCATGGACTAGTATTGCCGAACCGCAAATATATATTCATAAAGCAATATAAATGCACAAATGGAGCAACCTTAGTTATAGTTTCCTAAAATATGCCACTAATCACCCAAAAAGGAGTATAAAAGTAGGTGCTATAAGTACAAATAATTAGACTTATCATTCACCATTCCCTCCGGCCATTTTCTCTTCTTTAATTTGTCTTCTTCACCTTCCATTGCCTTGGTAGATGCATGAAAGGAAATTTACACTCCTTTAAATATGCTTAAGTTTAGGAACAAATTTACCACCTCAATGATTTCTCAGGCAGATTTTACCCCTTAATTTTTACATCCTTAATTTGCAAGCCCTGATTGAGTCCATTGCATCCCGATGTCTGACTCAAAGAATGAAATACTTTCCTTATTCGTATAAGCGGTAAATATCACTGTGCATTATTATAATGGTAATTGGAACGCATAAGCGGTGATACAAGTTGCAAACTCCTTTATTGCAGATGAGCTTGAAGTACTGTTATGAGTTTAGGCTAGACTCTGGGTATAGCTTAGTGCACTGTGTAGAAGTTTTGAGTTTCTTTCAATTGTAATTGAGCCTTTTGTTTTGGATAAATTTGAAGGATTCATTTCCCTTTATTTATGTCTGGCCTTTTGTCCAGGGCATGGGAGTTGAAAACAGTGTTATCTGCAACCGCTATATGGTGGTATTCCAATATGGATCTGCTGTTCTCTTCAATGTTGAGGATCATGAAATTGATTTCTTCTTGAATATTGCTAGAAAACATGCTTCCGGACTACTTCCAGATATGAGGAAAGATGGTAATTTCTTTTTGAGAATTTCAATTTTGCACAGTTTTCTTGAATGAAATATCATGTGTAGAATCTACGGCGCATCAAATTTAACTTTACTTCCACATTTTTTATTGTGTTTTTCTAGTGAATTTTCCCTCACACGAGGTAATTTGGGCGAGTACTGAGTATTGGACTGTCTTGGTGAAGTAATAAACTTTTTGATATATGGATTTTGAAGTTTGCAATTTTGCATCCTTTATTGGGTCATGTGTACAAGATGTGCACAGAGATGGGTGGAGACTGGGACAGTTGGTTGTGTTGGTCAGAGACAATCATTCAAACTGTAGAAGTGAAGCCTTAAAGTTGATAAAATTTAATTGGGTTGGGCTGATTATTTGGGATCCTAGTTCTACCCATAGAAAGAATCATCGTAAGATGTTGGTAATAATTCTGCAAAAATATTTTGAAATGGAGATAAGTATAGAAGATCTGGAGTTTAGCATGCTTGGAATTATATTGTGTTGGTTAAGTATATATGGTAAAGAGTGTTGCACAAAAGCTTTGGAATATCTTAATGTATGTTATATTAGTTAGAATTTTTTTTTATTTTTTCTAGTTGTGTTTTAGGTAATAACATTAGGAGATTATATGTAAGTTAACAGATTTTTTGTTGGTGGATAAAGGATAAGGATTGTTTTGTGATGTCAAACATAGAATTAATGTGATCATTGAAATTATAATGGGAAACCAACATATACATTTTGGTTGATCTTCTTGCTGTAATCTCCATGCCAGATTTGTGCTAGTTAGTTTCAAGATTCATTTGAACCCCTCACACCATTTTGATCTCTGTAACTTTGTTGTGAAAACCAACGTATTGATAGTTACAGCAACACGGTGAAGTTAATGATGGTTCACTTACTATAGGGTAATTGGCTATGATCATATGAATGACTGATTCTCACATGTAAGAGCAATACTATAATCTCAAGATGTTTATGTTTCTTAATCACATGGCTTACGTTGTTCATATTTCCTATGTAGGTATAAGCAATACTATATTCTCACATGTAGCTACTCTTTTCTTTACCAAGTACTTGTGTCGGACCCTTGACATTTGGACATGAATAGAACACATGGACACCTCAACTTAGTTCAAACTCTTGGGAATTTTTCATAGAACAGTCAAGAGACTGAAGACAGACACTCATGCCTCATGGTATATGAATTAGAGTGACGTACCTATATAGTATAAACGTATCTTAAGCGTTCTTAAATCTATCAAATTGATGATATACACATCATAAGAGTATAAGAAAACACTTGTTTTAGGCAGTGTCAAGTGATATTCATGGTCTTGGCCGATATTTAAAGATACGACAACTGCGTCATTTCCATTATTGTGATTGGCAACCGCGACCTAAGCCACAATTTTGAACGTTGTCATAATTACAACTTATAAGTCAAAGGAATGATTAGTTGACAATCACAAGATCTATTGTCTATTGACTATCAATTGTGATTTTGTAGTTTCTCCGAATGGATAGAATAGCTTATAAGGAACCTGATGAATGTTTGCAACCTTTTTTGGGAATCCCTAACAAAAAATGTTAACTTTTCTCTTTTTTAGCAAATCTATTACTCCATAATTTGTGCTTGTCTTAATCTGCCTATTATATTTACTTTGGTTGCTTTGTCTTCAATTTTTATATGTCTTCTATATTTTGCAGACTACATTGTAAAGGAGAAACATACACTAACTGAAGATATGCAGGGTGGAGCTGACTATATAATTCTTAAGCATCTTGACACTGATGGTATTCGCATCATTGGAAGTGTGCTTGGACAAAGCATTGCTTTAGACTATTTTGTGTCCCAGGTGATCCTCCTATCTCTGCCATAGAGACTGCATATACTCTAGTTTCCTTGTTTTCTAACTGGGCTTTTAGACTGATGTGAAGACGAGGCTCTTTGATTTGATATCTAAGTAACCTAGAATCATGAAGAACGGAAAAAAGAAGCATATTTAATATTTCTTTTCCTTGCATGTTGCAGGTTGATGTTATGGTTGAAGAATTTGCGGACATTAATCGCGGAATGGAGAAAACTGGAACGTTTACAATGCATAGGAAGAAGCTCTTTCAGCTAGTTGGCAGAGCAAATTCAAATCTAGCCGATGTCATCCTTAAAGTTGGTCTTTTTGATAGGTATATTGTCATCTTAATATTCGATGGGATGCATGATGCTGCTATGTTGTATCATTTTGATGAGTTGATGCTGCCCGCAGTTGCCACACGCAGCTGTCAAATTTATATATTTCTTCACTGTTGCTTGTTAGCTTTAGTGATGGGTGGGTTGTGGGAACATCTCGTATTTTTAGTCAGTACTAGGTTTTTCTTGCTTAGTGATTCCGAGACAACTTTGTGTTGGATGTTAGTAATATGCAACAAGGTTCAACCGTTTAAAACATCTTGCTGATATTGACTTAATCTCTGTTGAAACTTGAAAGTCAAAATATCTGCAAAGAACTTTTATAACAAATTGTACCCTAATTAATGTTTCTCTTCTACTATTTCTTTATCGGCGAATTTCTCCTCTCCACACTATATTGAGGCATTTGTACTTTCTAACCCTTCCCCTATATTAATTAAGGGTGAAAGGTGATGGAATGTGGAATGATTAACTATGTGATGAGGCTTGAACTATGAAGCATGGACTAAGATTCGAGTAAAATAGTGTCGAAATAATTTAAGTTTGTTTCTGTTCTCTCATCACTCAGATCGGAAATTGCTTGGAGGGAAGCAAAATATGCACAAATAAATGAGTATCTTCGTGAAGAATATGAAGTCACTCAGCGTTTCGGAAATCTTGATATCAAGCTGAAATTTGTTGAGGTATGAACCTTATTCTTGGTTTTTATAAAATCAAATTTATCACTATTATCACAAGAAAAGTTGGTGGGGTGAAAGTAAAAATAAATACTTCCTTTGTTCCTTTGAGTTTGCACCTTAAAACTCAAAAAGCTTTCACATATTTGAAATTTAAGGTGCAAACTCAAAGGGACAAAGAGAATAATTGCTAATGGGAAAAGATTGGCGATAAGCTACAAATAATTGTGTAGAACTGTTAGCTTGAATTATAGTTAAAATATTTTTGTGTCTTTTTGGGATAATGCAGCACAACATCCATTTTCTGCAAGAAGTCCTGCAGAATAGGAGATCAGATCTGTTAGAGTGGTGCATCATCATCTTGTTGAGTATCGAGAACGTAATTTCAGTATATGAGATCATTCGGGACTCAGCTGCTGGTTCGGTATGATCTGCTAGCAGGAGGTGAAATCTATTGCGACACGAATTTTGCATTGTGCTAACTCGATTCTTTATTTTTTGTATCTAACCTTATCATATGAAATAGTACATTCAGTTACTAGTGCAATACTAGATAATATGAGCAAGTTAGTGTTCTATTGTGTACAAGTACCTTAGAATTTCAATCATAGAAGTGTACTTCCTAATTCTGTAAATCGAGAACCTTTTGTGTTATTATTTTCCACGAGCCGTTGGGCCATTGATGTCCACACTCGTATTTGTCATTTGCGTGTCAAGACTAAAAAACAAAAGAGCAACCATTAATGATTCATATTGAGATTTTCAGGTTCCCACCAGCTTATCAAATGGGTTTACATGATGGGTGCGAGAACATAAATCAAGTACACAAGTTCGGTTTGAGTTTGAATATCTTCTTTAATGCGTCTGAGATGTTAAAAGAACAGCTGAACCGGTTCTCGACAAAGTTTCCGACCCAATTGTTTGGTAGTGGATATCTTCTTACTGTGGACGACCAAGTGTGCAGCAAAGTTCAATATCCCTAGGCTGTTATTCCATGTGTCTGGGCACTTTCGCTTTGTGCTCACGAGTGTGATGGAAAGTAAAGGCTTAATATTCAGAGGTTGGTCGCCCCACCGACTAATTTTAGAGCATAAGCCGTAGGAGCTTTTGTGACTCACTATGGGTGGAGCTCGATATCAGAAGCCATTGCTATAGATGTGCCGATGATTACATGGCCTAAAGCTGCCGAGCAATTCTACAACACTCTAAATTGACAAAACAACTTTTGTTGATGAAATTTGAAACTTAAGCATAGTGCATACCCTTAAATGTTTGATACAATTTCTATGATCCTTGTTTTTCACATAAATTATGCATTCACAAAAACTTTTCCTATTTTGTTAATTGAAAATAAAAGTATTCTACATTGGAGTTGTTATTAAATACATACCCTTTACTCTATATATATCATAAATATAACCCTTCTCTTTATATCACAAAAAATTAGACTATAATTAAACTAATTAACATCCTATATGTAATACTATAGGCCATTGTCCCCTCTCCCTTCATATCCAATATTATGCCAAAAGCATGTTTACTCTTGCCCAACACCATAAGTATAACTAAAGACAGGTGGCCTAATGAATCTCTTGATTTTCGAGCGACGTTTTACGTGCAAACCTTGGTGCTGCATCAATTTCTTGGCCTTAGAATAAGTGTTCTTCAAACATCCCCTGAATCGTGCTATGTCGATTCGAACATCTTGTTTTCTTAGGTAAATATTATGCAATGCAGACCAATTTTTACTAGCAATCGAATCTGATTCACGTATAAATACATGATCTTTCCCATATTTTTGTAGCAAACTACTCTCCTCTACCTCAATCTTGTACTCCATGTACTCCAATTTCATCCCCTTAGCTAAATTCCGGAAGTAAGTCTTAGCCAACCAGTCGCCACCAAGTGGCACAACTTGAATGAACCCTGCACCAGGCTGAAGGAAGAGGGAGTGCGTAAGAGCAGCTCCGTGAACTCCCATGATCGCGTGGCTACCATTGATCAGTCGATAAACATCACATAGATAAGTATAGGCTGATGGCTCGAAAACCACCACATCAAACCCTTCCTCTTGAGCTGCCTTTATAACACTATCTTGATTAAGTATAACTCGTCCAACATCCCCTGCTCGGCTCACCAACACAAGCCTTGGCCGACCCTTGATCTTGGGCGGAGGCCACACCAAACATTTTCGATACCCTTCTTCGAGCAAAACCCGAAAATCAAGGAAGCTCTTTCGGTGTGGGATTAGAAATGGGTTAATAGTCATGGGTCCATGAGATATTAGACCCACTACAACAGATGAAAAACAATGTGTAACTGTTTGATTGTCAAGATTTATAATAGGATAGTTTGAAAATTGTGGAAGTATAGCCTCATATTTACCATACCACCATTCAGTATAATCTGTTATGACTAGGGTAACTTCTTGATTAGGAAATAAGGTGTTTATAGTGATAAAAAGTGGCACAAAACCATCATTAAAATCATGGAAAAAATTGCCTGTGAAGCCACCAATGCTGAATACTAAAGCCGGTGTGTTGTGAAAAATCGTACAAGGAACGTTCGATAACTCTGTGGTTAGTCTAATCTCGCGTATGTTAGACATTGTTATATTGTCGGTTTTTCGAGGGTAAGGGCGAAGTTTTTCTACTATAGGTGGGTCGGATATTGAGGTGGTGGTGGTGGATGATCTAGTAAAGAATGTAGCTCGTTCTGGTTGCAATATGGTGGGATGTTTTAGATGACACCAATCGTAAAGTCGATGGGATCGATCACAAAAGATTTTTGGTTGGACGAGGTTTGGATTGCTAGATAAATGTCGAGTGGGTGTTAAGGACATCTTTAAGCTCGGTTTAGTAGCATCTTTATGGTGGTCGGATAGCGAATAAATTGGTGATGGTACTAGGCTCCTCATTAGCTTTGTTGCCTTCCATGTTTTATGTTCTGAAAAGGGGAGAACGATAATCAGTTTATAAAGAGCAATGCGCAAATAGATCTGTCAATTTTTAATCCAACTCAAAAACTCGATCAAAGCTACCCGACTAAGACACAATCAATATAACCCATTTACGTTAATATTTTTGAATCTCTATTTCCTTTAATTTATAGGTTTTCCTAAAATAGTAACATTTCCTAAATTAGAAGTATTTACTAATTTTATTGACGAAATAATCACATACTTCTAATCTTCTATTATGGGACGTATATACTATATAGTGACATATGATCTCCTCAACAAGATTCACTAATGATTCAAATTTGAAAATTTTCTCTTAAAAATTTTTTTAAAAAATTATACTCGCTCTATTTTAATTAGATTGTTAAATTAATAAAATGTTTTACACAAATTCTTATTTGAAACCGTCTATCTCAAGTTTTGGGGCTGACCCAATTTATAAATGTCATTTCTATTTATACATAATACGGTACAAAAAAAAAAGAGATCATATGAATAAAATGAATAATTAATGGGGCGTTTGGTTTGAAAAATGGTTTGATAAAAAATATTTATGATGAAAATTATGCTAAAAATGTCTTGCATATGAATTTTCCACCCCTCTTTTACCGTTCTACCCCAAGTATCATTTACATTTTCATTAAAAAAAGCTATTTACAAAAATATATCAATAATTAAAATGAAATTAATTACTAATTACTATTCCATCCGTTTGAGTTTATTGGTTACACTTTGATTAAAAAAAAAAACTGTGAGAGCTTTTGCGTTAATAAAAGTGTAACGAACAAACTAAAATGGAAAAATTAAGAATATTAATTAATTACATAAAAATATGATATTTCAAAAAAGGAAAAAAATTACCTTGATGAATAGTATTAGAAGTTTTGAAGATGAACATAAAACAAAATTGGAGTGCTAACAAAAACATGATTCTGCTGCATAATGTCTCTGCCTTCAACTTCTTCATTCTTATTACTTCAATTTTATAAATAAATTAACAAATTAATTATTAATATTTTCTTGTAAAATAACAAAAAATAATTAAATAAACAAATACAAAAAATATATTTAAGAATTATATACTGTATATATATAAGAAAAATTACCTGGGACTGCATTTGTAGAAAATTTATTTATATAGCCAAGGAAGATGAAAAGTAATAAGAACACAAGTGAAAAATTGGAAATAAATAATGCGTAAATTAGCCGGCAAGAAGAAATAATGATTGATGATAATGGTTTATAAGTTGAACAAGATTAGTGGAATCTGTAATGATTATTAATTATAGAACTAATTTTTGATGGAGGCCTACCTACTTAATTACTTCAATACGCAGTCAGATTGCTTATATTTAGAATTATTATATTTAACTAAAAATTATAAAATTTTGATATTATAAAAGCATCCGACGAGACGAATAATATAAGATTTCAAATTGCTATGTTTTTTTCTCGTTTATATAACCGCACTATGCGAAACGCTATCAAATAATGAATAGTGTAAAAAATGGAAATAGTGCAACTAAAAGAAAAACGGAGGAATTATTTTTATATAATATTACACTGATAGAGTGAGGGGAGTAATAAAGTTTGGTGAAAATTGAATTTAAGATTTTTTTTGAAGTACTCCTAATATATATTTGCTCGAGATAAGATATGATCATTTTCTAATATTTTAGGAAAAATTGACATTAATAATCTAACCTTTCACCAATCGACTGTGAATAATCTCACATTTGAATTATTTTCTAATAATTCAACCTTTGTCATACATTTGCCCACAGCATACCAAAATACTAATAATAAGTACATATAGGGTATGATGTTAGCAAATCAAAACAAAGGTTGGACTAATCATAGCAAACTAAGGGCAAATGTCGGATTATTAAAAAATAATCTAAAGATGCGATTATTCAGTGGACGAGCAAAAGTTGGATTATTAATGTCAATTTTTCTAAATATTAATAGAAAGTGATCAATTTATTTTCAAATAAGAAAATGATTAGTAGACTAAAATAATACGGATTGAAAATAAGAAAGGAGTATATACCTACGTTATTTGCATTTTAAAAAAAATATACCTACTTTATTTAGAGGGGGAGATGTTGAGTTTGAGGTATGTGTGTCCTTGTAAAAATCTAGTACTTCCTTTGTATTTTAAAATATTGCATTTCAAAAAATTTAAATTTTATAATGTAATTACATCTTAATCCAGCTATATTTTATATTTTTAGCTTATGAAATAATAATTGGTCAATGTGAATATTTCTTACTCCTATTAAATATATAAAAAAAAAGAACTATAAATATTATATATTGTTTTATTAAAATAAAGAGGAAGTAGAATGCATTGTGTTACTGTATTTGTATTATTATTATTATTATTATTATTATTATTATTATTATTATTATTATTTTTATTATTATTATTATTATAACTTTCCCTTATTATTATTATTATTATTATTATTATTATTATTATTATTATTATTATTATTATTATTATTATTATTATTATTTTGAGGTAAGTATTAATGAACTTTGATTAAATGCATGTTAGGTAAGTTTTACGGTCATTTTTTTGTATTAAAAATAGTAGATGGTTTACGTTATTGAAAGATGTGATGATACTTAATACAATTATACAAGCATTAAGTGTTGGGATTAGATTCGCTTTGTTTGATCTCAAGGCAGCAAACTGCAGTCAAGTGCGCCACTGTTTTAAAATTTTAAGGTTAATAATAATAATAATAATAATAATAATAATAATAATAATAATAATAATAATAATAATAATAATAATAATAATAATACAGAAATCTTTTCCTCAAAATAATAATAATAATAATAATAATAATAATAATAATAATAATAATAATAATAATAATAAGTGAGAGGAAAATGGCTATAAAAGACGCACTCGACCTGTTATTTAGGCTTGTTTTGTTTTCTTTGGGTAATTCTAGTAGCACCAAATCTAAGACTTACATTTTTTCAGAGACTAGCTTTTTTTAAGTCAAAAGGGTGTGGTTGTTCAGCTGTTACTCGATTTTCCTCCAACTTCTTGTAAAAGTCTCTTTTTATGCTATGAAATATACATTTTAACAAAAAAATAATAATAATAATAAATTGTCGTCAGAGTCAAGTTGATAAGTTTAGTTCAGAATTTTTCAGTGGCCGGTGAAAATTAAATTTCAGTCACACTTAAAACATTAACCTTTTTAAAAAAAATAAGAAAAAATTCAGTCAAATAAAAAATGAAAGATGCACAATTGCACATGTATTAGTTAGTTAGACAGGTAAATGAGTGTTACGCCGGTGCCGCCACTTGTGGAAAACGTCAAATTAAAAAGATTATGAACTAATTTTTAATTTATAATAATTAATAAAGAAAGAGTAGTAATAATATGAGTAAAAATGGGGGGCAGTTGAATTGGTAATTGTGTTATTGATTAGTGATAGAGTGATGACCATACTTTTTGTTTAAATGAGATGAGAAGCATGTGATGATGATATGTATTTATGTAACACTCACTATCTTTATTCTTTATGTCTTTAGTACTTACCTCATTTCAAAAAAAATACTTGTAATATTTATTTTCTTACTCAATTTAATATACTAATTTAATACTTTCTTTGTTTCATAATACTTACTATTGATAGTGATATTTTTCTATATAATATGTCACACTCGGTAGTCAGTAGCAAATATTATGAAACATAAGAAATATTATGTAAAATAAGAAATTTTAAATTTTGATCTAAATAAATTAAAATCTCACCTGATTATGTTTAATTTATACATAAATAATTATTTATAAATTAAGAGTTATAAATGAATAATGCAATATTTGTAATGTTATAAGTAATTTAGGACAGAAAAAGTACTTTATTATTCCTTTTGTTCCTCTTAATTTGCACCTAGTGCAAATAAGTTAAATTCAATAAAAAGGAAAATTAAGTTGGAAAATTAAACAAAAAGCAAGTAAAAAAAAATAAAAATGAGTGATTAAGATGGAGAAAATAAATTTGTAAACAAAATTAAAATGAAGGTAAGACCATTGCCCACAAAAAGTTGCAAAATAATTGGGACAAAAATAAAATAAAAAGCACTCCCGTTTCTTTTTGTTTTTTTCATTTACTTTTTGCACAGTTTTCAATGTAAATTTTAAACATTAATATCTCTAAATATACATAATAAAAAATTATAAAAAACACATAATAAAAAGTATACATTAAGACGAATCTAACGAGATCTCATATGAATATATTGATTTTCAAAAAAAAATCTCATATGAATATATTTTATCTTCTAAATATGTGTTAAAACATTAATTAAATTTCTCTCTCCTTAAAATGAAATATTCTAAATGAGAAGAACATTTGAAAACCGAGAGAGTACTACAAAATAAAAGGGACATAGAGAGTATTAGTACAAGCAAGAATCCACTTGTCTGTTCTTCCTTACTCCCCGGATGTTTCTATATGTTTCAAGTACAATACATGTCTGCCTCTTATTCATGCTTTACACCACATTTGTTCATTACTCACATGAACCTTGTTAATTGCTATGCCTTTTTGCGGAACAATTGTCCATCACAAATTCTTACTTGAGATCGTCTTCTGTGAAGACAGCTCTCAAATGCCCAATCCAATTCTAAATATGTATTGTTACAACTCTAAATATAGATTTGGGCTGGACTTTTAAGAGTCGTCTTTACAAAAGACGGTCTATCAAAAGAACATCTGTCCATCCATTGGGGAACTCAACAACCATACATTTTACTACCAAATCTAGCCCACTTTTTAAGGCTAATTTAGGGGCAAATGTATTTTTTTCTTTTCTGTTTGGGCTCCAACATGACCAGTTGGGTCGATTCAAACTTGACTCAAATCGAAAACAAATCGACCCGGGAGTAGGCTAATCGATAAATATGAACAACGAAGAACACGAACACTAATATAAATGTCTTTATCCCTATCTCGATATATGAGCCAAAACAAATCATATGAGAGAGTAAATCAATAATTATTATTCTCGAGCTTTAATGCTAGTTCTATTAACTGACAGAGAGATAGCGCAAAAATTGACTTGCAAGTTTACCTAAATGAAGGGTGCTAAGTCATCAGCTGCTTTAGGAGGATACCTATTACCAAAAAAAATTGGACTTTTGAAAGTTTCCCATAAATTATCCATTTATGTCTGCTCGAAAAACTTCAGGTATGATCGACATAATGCAGGAAGAATCGGCTTTGTATTTCTTAATTGTCAGTTTCCCTGACTGCTTGAGCAGCTATATCATGCTCAAGGTGTTGGCTGGCTTCTTCAAGTGACAAGACCTCGCTCACAAGTTTGCTCAGTTTCGCCATGTTTTCCTCGTGAATTTGAGGAGGAACTTTCTCTTTGTATCCAGAAGCAACCATCATCTTTTCCAGAGTTTCTTTTTGCCTACAAGTTGTTAATAGTTAAAAGATGATCTTGAAGTAAATCATTCAGAATTCAGAAGTCTTTTTGTTACAAAAAGAAAGGAAAATAGGAAAGGAGTCAAATCATCCAGTTTCAATTAAAATTAGTTAAAACTGTGATATTTTGGAGATGGTTTAGTAATATATAAGGGATCATGAAAACACTAAGAAATGCCTAATCACATCTAGCACATTTGTCGTTCTTCGCTTCCTCTATTGGTTCCTTATCTCGATAGGCCAAAGCATTTGATTCTTTGGTTCCAAATTATAATGGACTATAAAAATTCATCATATCATGTGCACATCTTAGTGAATTTGTTATCAATGTCGATCGAAAACAACCACTTTCTTATCACCAACCAGAATAAGATTGCGTACATCCAGCCCCCTAAACCCCGTTAGGGTGGGAGTCACTTAATGGCATCAGAGTAGTGGAATGTTGTTTTCTCCTTTATTTAGATTTTCGTCGCATTAAATCAATACTGTGGAACTGTGAAAAAGCAAGATCAGTACAAAGTTACGGGCAGAAAAGATAACAATTCGAAAGCCTTAATCCCAACGCCTCAAGTCAGAGCAAAGAAGTTATTGGACAAGCTCAAAACCAAAAAAGACGAAACAATGTAGTGTAAAGGGCACACCTCTTTGTTTCTTCCATCTTCTTCCTCAGCTTCTCACGCTCTACTTCAGCATTAATTGTACCTTTAAGTTTGAGATAAACCGAGAGATCTGCATTTACAACATCTACTGAACATCCAGCAGGAGCACCATCATCCTCATTCAGAATCTACAGAATTCCAATTAAAAGGTAAAAATTTTATTTGACGAAAAGCTAAAAGATTTTGAGTATGAAAATGAATAGAGAATGAATAGGGAAACAATTAAAGCTCTTCCTATCAGTAGAAAGGGGGAGGAAACAAAAACCAAGACAGTGCAACAAATGATAATTTTTGTGCTTAATGGTACAGGATAACCCACAATGTCCGCTCAAGAACCAGCGTCGTTTTCAGAGAACAAGATTCTACCACATCTAATTCTTAATAGTGCTGTAAACAGGTCAAGGACTCCTAAAATTACAAGATGTTACGCTTTAACGTTGAGGTCACCATCTAAATTTACTATAATAGTCTGCTACAGACTTCTCTTTATGTTAAAGTGTATATTATGGAAAAGTTGACATGTGATATAAATTCAACTGACAATGCAGTAAAGCTTTATATTACTGTAATAGTCACAATACCATTCTCGATATGATAAGCTGAACAAATGTTAGGTTGTAAATTGTAATTGGAATACATGGATCACCATGCCGCTAAGCTTCAGCTGAATATTACGCAAGCTGTAAAATGAGGGTTACTTCTAAACCCTCAATATGACAAAAAAAGATATGGATTTAAGACAACTGAACAGAAAGACATCCAGGGTAGCCCATAATGGACTCTCAAGTGTAGAGAAAAAGAAAAAGATATGAATCTCAAGTAAAAAGAAAAGAACATCAGGAAAAATGAAAAAAAAAAAAAAAAAAGGAAGAAGCAAACAGATACTTGAGTTCTAAAAGTCAAAAACTCAAAATTGTGCTTAGGAGCAAACTCAAAGTTGAAGGGGAGTTCATTAGGCTTTGATACAGAGTTTTTTCATATTCAAAACATTTCCAACACTATACCCTTTGTTTAAGTTGGGCAACCCTTATGAATGAACATTGACCACATATGTGTGTGTGACATGCCAAAACAAAAATTGCATTTCTCGACACAAAGGAAAATAGAAAATTAAGAAAATGTAAATAAGAAAAGCAATGAAATATCAGGAAGCAAAGATCAATCATCACAGAAAGAGAGAACATTTGTCTTTTGAAGGTTGATCAGGAAACTTGACAAAGCACACGTAAAAATATCAAGTCAGAAAGAACATAAAAGCAACCCAAACACACAAATTACATATACATACCTTCAAAGAGGACAAACCGGCAAGAGTTAAAATTTCTAATTCATGACTTTGAACAAGATGTACAACTTCCATGTTCCGGCAAAGTGCAAAAGCTTGTCTCCTGAAGATTATATAAGTATACACTGAATTGACTAATACTATACAAAAAGCAAGATGAAGAAAAACAATTGTGCATATAGTACAATCGATAATAGAGCACTAGCGTACCAATATTAAAATTCAATGAACATACAGAAACACACCATCTCCAATGCATGACGTATATTCGTTGTGGAAATCAATAGATATATAGCTATTTAACAAACTCTGCAAGCGACTACTCAGCTTTCACACAGCCTTTGTTATTTTCAAATATTGTCAAATAAATCCAGGGTCTATAAATACATATAAGGGAAGATGACTTATAAGTTACATGTGCTAATTAAGCAATATAGATAAATACAGATGACTTGTAAGTTACAAACACAGATAACTACAGATGGGATGCTTTTGGTGAGAACTGTAGATTTATGTTACTGCCATCATGTTTTGCACTTAATATAAAGATCTTTTGTAAGAAGGTCCGGTCGTCTAAAATAGAACAGGAAGGGCTACCATGGCAAGCTAACTGCAATTGATGTACAATCATACAATCGTGAAATTCCACACAAGAATATGTGCTACTGGTCATTTTCGTGCATTTGCTATTTCGAAGTATATGTAAAAACTTGGCATTGTTTGCATTGCTGTTGCAAGACCGAAAGACAAAATATAGTCTCCAGGAACAATAAAAAATAAAATTCCAAAAAATAGAAATAATGAAACATATTATACAAGCCAGCAAGCTTTTACTTGCGCAATTTCATTAGCCTACAATTGAGGGCTGTATTCAAAAAGATTAGGGGATTTCTAGTATTCCAAAGATCAATTCCGAGACATCTGAAAATATTTCAAACAAATAGCCAACACAAAGGACAGCCTTAGACACAAAGTTTCACACAATTTCTTAACATCTCTATTAGACTGTTACTCATTAACATCACACGAGTAATAAACTTACATGAAGACTATAGCATTATAAAAGCTAGAATGAAGAACAAAACTCACTCAAATCACCTACCTTTCATGCCTTTCTTTAGCAGGAAGTAATGACTTAAGAGATCTAAGAGATTTTACTGCAGACTCAATCAGCTCCATGTCGCGCTCCACACTTTCATTGGTCCATGACTGCAAGATAGAGTTGCATAGCTGATCATAAAACCAGTAGAGTAAAATGGAACAGAATGATGGTAGAAACAAGGAATCAACAGGTTAATCATCAATCAGAAAACATTTCACAGGTAATAAATGATGAAATAGCTAGGATGAACCCAGAGGACCAGTAGAACATCAAACCCGTACCTGTATGACAGAAGGATACTCGCCAATGACAATAGATTCTTTCCTTATAGTATCTCTAGGTTGAGGAAGTCTCTGCCACAACTCTTCTGTCACAAATGGCATAAATGGGTGTAGAAGTCGAAGCCCACTATCAAGGCAAACCCAAAGTGTATCTCGAGCAAAACTTCTTTCAGATGCAACAGACGCTGCACTGTTAGCGAAATATGGTTTGATTACCTCAATGAAAACATCACATAGCTGAAATTGCCACCACGAGTACACAGCACTAGCAGCATCAGAAAACTCATATGCCTCAAGTGAGGAGACAGTTTTACCAACAGCCTTATTCAAGACAGAGAGTATCCACTGGCAACTGGTTGGCATGACATTTGGATTTATAGTGGTTGGATTTGGAGGAGTGTAATCATCACCCAGTTTGCTCATCGCAAACCTAATAGCATTCCACAGTTTGTTGCACCATTGACGATATCCAACAACCCGTTGAATATCTAAGTTTATTTTATCTGCCTGAAGTAGAAAATTTTAAACACAAAAAATGAATTAAAGTTCAGCTAATTTTTCATATCTCAAAACTCGAACAGCAATCAGCACACCTGAGCAGTATATGAAACAAGAGCAAATCGGAGAGCATCTGCACCACATTCTGGTATTCCGTTAGGAAAGTCTCTTCTTTGTACATCTTTGGCTCTGGAAAGCTCACTGGGATCTAAATTCCCTTCCTCCAGCCTCCTCTGAAGATCTTCTAGTGATATCCCATTTATAACCTCAAGAGGGTCCACAACATTCCCCAATGACTTTGACATCTTACGACCATGTGCATCGCGGATCATAGGATGAAGATAGACCTGTCAAAGATCAAATCATAATCTTCAAAGCGCTAGAACATTCAAAAATCAAAATCAAAGAATATTAAGGGGGTAAGTGGAAATCATGCTACTTGTTAGCACAAGATAACATCTCAAAAAAGAAATTTCTTTATGCTGATCTAATTCACTCAAAACCAATGCAAATTTTGTTAGATTAATTTCTTTTCCTACATTTCCCAGCATATGAATTTTCCCTGAAATTGTTTTCAAAAACTCCTCAAAAAATACAACCAGAATTTCTCACTTTTTCACTAAGTATACCATAGGGACTATATCTATAACCTCTCAATAAGAAAAATTAGCTTTATTCTACTAATGCATAATTCTTCCTTCACAATAGAGATACATCAATCTAAAAGTGAGCAGCTAAAATTTAGAACATGAACCACGAGAGTAGAAATACTTTGTTATTGAATTCATTACATCCAACACAACAATAATCAAGTTAGCAAATTAGAATACGAAAGATCAATGGACCATAAATAGATAATCTTTCCTTCCAGGAACAAGACACAAAACACCAATACAATTACTAGCTCATAATCTCCAAACATTACAAAAAGGAATTTACAATCCAACATCAGCATGCCAGCAATTAGTATAGCATCATATTACAATAAGCATTACTAGATGAACCCGGCTTACCTTTCTGAAAGGTACATCACCTCCAAGTTTCATCCCTAACATCACCATTCGTGCAACCCAGAAAAAAAGAATGTCATGTCCAGTTTCAAGAACTGAAGTCGGATAGAAATTCTTCAAATCATCTGTCTCATCTGGCCATCCCAAAACAGACAATGGGAAGAGACCAGAGGAAAACCAGGTATCTAAGACATCAGGATCTTGAGCAATCTCAAACTTATGCCCAGTAAATCTTTTGGCAGCTTCAGCTTGTGCCTCTTCCTCACTTCGACAGACTATCCAATGGTCATTATAAGCTCCCAGTTCCTTCAGTTGGTCATTCTCCAAGGTGACATACCAAGCAGGTACACGATGGCCCCACCAAAGCTGCCTTGAGATGCACCAGTCTCGAATATTCTCAAGCCATCTGCAAGTTCAGAAACATCCATTAGCAAAAAGACGCAGAAAAGTCCATTGAGATTTGAGAGAAAAGACAAACACAAGCAGAATCTTGTGATTATTTTGGGTAGGAGCTTCTTAGATCATTGAAAGAGAACTGGACTCTTGAAGAGTCTAAAAACGATCTTAATACTTTTGTGATATCCTCTTATCAAAATTAATCATCTTCTCTACCCTTGAATTTCAATGGCAGACAGCTTAGTTCATCACAAGTCCTTAGATTAACATCATAACACCAGTTCCACCTTCCATGCACCAACTGTAAGCATCTATGATGAAGACAATACAACTTTCAAATCTTAGAGCGGATGCAAACCAGGCAAACCTTTTCCAATCAGCAGCATACTCTTTTGGAATGATCTCAATCTTCTTATGTTCATCATTAATAACAGCATCAAGAGCATCCTTGGCCATGGTACTGCAATTGACATACCATTGAGGCTTTATTAATGGTTCCACAACATCATTACTTCTTGAACAAATGCCGAGACGCATCTCGTTGTCCTTAGAAGCTCTATATAATCCCTGATATAAATAGAGATATACCAGATAAGTAATTTCTAATTGTGTGTAACAACTATTTTCCGAAAAATGGGGTCGGCTACATGAAATAAAACAAATCCACTAATGAGATAGATCAACAAAAGAAAATATCTCAGGGCAATAAATGCCAAAAGACATCGAATGACACTTGTAACACAAATTATTCTTTTGACCGTGGAGCATAGGGTGCATTGTGCTCCTTGAAGAGCACAAGATTTGTTAAAAGTGGCTTAGACACGCATAATATGGCAAAAATCCTTATTTGTTCTACCAAGACAGTACTTCAAGGTCACACACTTCTCTGATTTTCAGAATTTAAAATGCGTACACAAATACATAAAGCTAACCCAATCACCATATAACAGTTACCAAAACATAAGTATTTAAAAGATGTAAACAATAAGTACGTATCCAATATCCAGTTTCAAAAAAGCTAACAAATTCAGCATAAGCAACATTAACTGTCATAGCATACAAAAGTTGGAACTAGCAACATCTCCACATCAGACAAACTTAATTGCAATGGACAAAAATCATATCCAATTTCTTATATTTTAGCAAGTCAAGTACAGTGACAAGCACAACAGTCTAATTCTGACAATATCACAAACAAAGAACTTACATAACAAAGCCAAAAAAGATAACGGATGTCTCTCTGCAACATCAATAACTTACAACATACAAAACCTTTCTTCGGCGGGGGGTTGCAACTTGCAAAGGTTGAAGTCTAGGTAATAGACAGGGGATAGGTACTGTCTAGTTGCCAACTACAGGCATATACATGTACAAATGTCAAATTGTCAATCAACTATTTATGGAAAGTTTCATTCATCCATACCAGAAGCGCCATATGCCCACTTCCATGGACACTTAAGGGGAAATGAGAGTCCAAATAGTATGTACTTTATCAATTTGGAAAAATAATAAAATTGACCATATTACATCACATGCCCAGTATATATCATAAACGAGGGGCCTTGCTGGCTTGCTCTGTCTTGCAAAATTAATCCGAGACAATATCATATTTGATATAGTAAATAATCAGGATTCTACGATTTCATTTCATTTCTATTCTGGAAATATTTCAGGTGTCTGCATTAGTTATCACACAACATAGGTCACTAAAAACTCAGATATTGATGCAACATCAGGGTAATATTATATTCTGCTTACCAAGTAGACACATTCACCAAATATGGCAAGAATAAAACTACGGAGAACCCTGACAGCCTAAAACTTCGGCCCAGTTCTAAACCAATCTACCCGACTAAGATAAGTAAATCAAGTAGGCATGGAGACAAGACATTTCAAATTTTATGTAGAGGCTGACATTAAATTTTTAAGCAGCCACATCAAGCAGGTAAATGGTTGAAGAATTTAAACCTTTTTTTCCAAAGCTTTTGTTACTGCTACACGAGCTTTGAATCTTGGCATCCCAGCAAAGTCAGGACCCCCATTACTATTTATGTTTCCATCATCTGTGAAGATATTGATGAACTCCAGCTTGTGACGCTTTCCAACTTCAAAATCATTAGGATCATGGGCAGGGGTGATCTGCAAAAATGTTCAATAATGCATTTCAAATAATGTCGTCGACTCCATGTTATGGATCAAAGCTTAGGCATTGTTGTTGTTGAAAGGGGGTGAATGAGGCATAGAAAGAGAGGAGATGAAGACAGCAAAAATAAATGCAAGCTCTTTCCATACCTTGACAGCACCAGTCCCGAAGTTTGGATCAACAAGTATTGCATCACAAATAATTGGAATCCTTCTTCCATTAAAAGGATGGATAGCCATTTTTCCATGCAATTTCTTGTATCTTGAATCATCTGGATGTACAGCAATTGCTGTATCGCCCAACATTGTTTCCACTCTAGTAGTGGCAACAACAATCTCACCGAGATTTTCTTCCAATGGATATGCAAATTCTGTCAAGACGCCAAATTCTACAAGATCTTCATATCCAGGAACTTTCCTTAATTCCCTTCCTTTGAGATCGACATAGTCCACCTACAACCAAATCTTCCATCAGGAAATGAGGTAAATTTGCAGCGTCAACATCAACAATGCAAGAAACAGACCTCGATATCAGATATTGCAGTTCTCAACACACAATCCCAGTTTACCAATCGAAGATCCCTACAAGACAATAGCAACCAAATCTAAAGTATTAGAAAGGGCAAGCAAGGGTTCATTCTAGTACATAGCTAAACACAATTTGAAATCAGACACCAAGAGGAAAAGAAGATAAAGCATTGCTGGACACCAGCCAAGAAAGTCAAATTCAGCTCTGCCAACATTTTACTAGTCAGTTAATAACTTGCTACTAATAACAAAACCTTGTGATACATTCTATATTTGACTCTTTAAGCAAATGGCATGCCTAAGAAATAGGCGTATAATACAATGTATTTGAGCATTTCCGTGCCACAATCCAATAACATTAAGGAGAAAAAAGAAATATATTGAATCAAAGCAAAAAAATAAGTTTCTCAATTGGTAAAATGAAAAAAAAAAAAGGGTAATATCAAGAGTCGACTCCAACAGAAACAACACGCGATTATCCATTTACCCCAAGCAGATAGCCAAATCCAACTCAATATTCATAGCCCACTAGTATCCACCATGTAAATTAAAGAATTTTGGGAAATCAAGAAATGACGCGCCACATGGTCCGAGTGTGGTGTCAAATAAGCAAGGGCACATAGGGTTTAAACATAAGACCTTACGGAAACAAAGGATCTTAAGTTAAGAATTGGATCTTGGAATATTTGTTAACTTGACTAGTAGATTTTTAGTGGTGGTTATGGAAATGAGGAAAATTACTATTTCAAGTCGACGAGACAAAATGAGTTGCGGATGAGTCCAAAATGATAATAGATGATATATCTCAAAAAACAACCCATCTCGAATTGCCTCTATAAGCTAGTTTTAATCCAAAGCCAACAAATAGTTAATCCAAAGCCAACAGACAAATTCAGGTCATTCCGAATAACCTCACTTGTGGGAAATCAGCATCCATTTTTCCTTCAATGAGAATCACACATTCCTTGAACAATATGATCTCCAGCTAATGAGCAAAACATTATTAAATTGTTCATCCCCAATGAGGGTGTACACACCATAGAGTAAAAAACAAGGTCGCATTAATCACATCAGCTGCATTGTAAAGGTTTTCAAAATAATCTAACTTGTACTTCCCGCATAGTGAAGGTGTAAAAAAACCACATTTTTGGGTTGTATATAGGGATATCTTACTGTTTTGACCGATATTTAGGCGTTACTATAACCGTTTCATTCCCGCTACCGCATCACCGTTATGTTACCACAATTGCGACCATTATCAAATTTTTACACTATGGTACACATGCTAGACTACAATAAACCAATTAGTTTGCTTCAAAATTCTAATAGATTGCATCTACTCACTGAGTTTCAGCTAGAGCCAACAATCAATTACCAATCAAAACAAAGAGTCATGAATAATCAGGAATGCTTTACAGGTAACTCGTAAATCATCAAACATACCTATAAATAAGGCCCTCATTGTACAATCTTACAAATGCTTCCGTTACTGCATTTGATCGTTTCTCATCCATCGTAAAACACTGTAGACAGGGGAGAAAACAGATAAAGAAAATTAGAGCCGACAATACATATCAATTCCACTAACCAGTCAAATTAGAAATCAACTAACATCCACACCTCTCTGGACCAATCCATTGATGCACCTAGGCGACGCTGCTGCTTCAAGATTTTGCCACCGTACTCATTTTTCCAGTTCCAAACCTTTTGTTGCAAAAAATAAAAGCATTAAATATGATCCCTTGACAGAGGAAATTACTTTACTTACATAAAAAATTGGGAAAAAACTCACTTCTGATACAAATTTTTCCCGGCCAAGATCATGTCTAGTTTGTTTTCTTTCACGCATGATTTTTTTCTCCACAACAACCTATCAAAGTTAACATATCAGAATAAGTCAAGGTTCTTTGTAAATAGCAAAAGCATAAAAGAGAAGATGTATGAACTACAGAGCTGAGTACCAAACACGAAAACTGCTTATCATAATATACTACAGTAGACACCCTTTCAATAATGAATAAGCAGCATAAGCTAAAGTGACTAGACATGAAATGATCACAATCAGAAGGAAACTTGAGATAAAAGAAAAACAGCAATGGAAGATTATTTTGAGTGAAAGAAAAACCAGTACGATAGACAAAAAAAATTATCAGAGGCATTATAGCCAAACAGAAGAGAAATTTTAAATTTAAAAAAAAGTGGTGAGCTAATCAGGTTATTATCCATTTCAAGCAAACTTTTCACTTGTAGAAATCCGAATCAAAGAATCTTTTTCAACTTACAATGAAAGAAAAGTGGTCACTAAGTGAATAAAAAAACACAACAGAAAAAGATACATTTAGAAGTTATACTGCCTTAAGATAATCCAACGGAAAAAGATAAAATCAAAAGACTTTTTCCGGTTCATAACAATTAAAAATAAACCTTAGACTAGGTTTTATAGCTAATTAGCTATGTATTCCTAGTAAATATAGTACAGCCTATTTGTGTTACACTGCCCCATACGACCAGTGTTCGACCGAGACACGGTCCAGGTCGCAGAAGAGGTTCGGGAGCATAATTCACCACTTTTCAAAAACTAAGATCGACAGCAAAATTGATTAGGGTTTTTCCACAATATTGCAAGTTCCAAACAAAATCATATCGGAAGATTATTAAGTATATTTCTAAAGAAAATAAAAGATCAGTCCCCCACTACGGCTCCACCACACAGCAATAATAGTTTTCCAGAAATTTGAAACCATAGATTATGATAATTATTTCAACACTTAAAACTAAAGATATTCAGCCAACTGCAGACATTTTATGTGCAAAGCACAAATAAAATTCAAAGAACTTTCTAATTAAAGTAATTTGCAAACATATAACTTTTCCAGGTGGCTCAACAAGAGATTATCAAACACAAATATAGCAATTTAAATTTAACCTGTGTTGCTATGCCAGCATGGTCCATTCCAGGAACCCATAATGTATTGAATCCCGACATCCTTCGCCAACGTATAATCGTGTCCTGCATACCACGGTAATTACCTCAAAAGTCACATCATGAATGAGATCCGAAGAGAGTGAAAAAATAAAAAGCTAAACCTCAATTGCAGCTGTGAGAGCATGACCAATATGAAGTGCCCCAGTCACATTTGGAGGTGGAAGAACCTGCAATGTACAATATGATCAACAGTGCTCCACAATTAAGCTCACCAAGAAATTTCAATGGTGTTAAGTGTTCTAGGGGGAAAGTTGCATGTGAACACCAACAAAAACCACTGAGATTCAAGGAATGACGGAATACAGTAAAGGGTCATCAGATTCTTTCACCACGCAGAGACTCAAAATGTGAATTGAAGCTTTAAAGGGATGAATAGATCAAAGTAATTAAAAGTTCCAGGACTAGGATGGTAAAAAAAACAGTTTTATACAAACAAAGTAAGATACAATTCACGCATTCCCACCTTCAATGAAAAAAGTAGAAGCTAAATCAGAGAGATGATAAAATAGCCCACTAAAGTTATAATGAAAAGTGTAATGAACGGCATCAAATGAACAGTACTACAAACATAAGATCACTTACAAAAATATCAATAAGCACTCACAATGACAAAAGGTGGTTTTGAGCTATTAGACTCTGCCACAAAAAAGCCAGATTTTTCCCACCAACCATACCATCTGCGCCAACAAATCAGGAAAATCGAGGTCAAAACACAGAAAATTTTATTTTTCCAAAGCCTCAACAAATTGTTACTCACGATTTCTCCACGGCCGCTGGTGAATATTGCTTTGCCATCAAACGAGAAAGCTTCTTCTTCTCACCAAGCGACGTCTCTGGATCTAAATAATTATTTGGATCCTCTTCCTCAGCATCCTTCTTTATATTCTTTCGTTCCGTCTTCTTAGAGGTGCTAGTTGGTTGTTGGGTCTAGCAATATTGAATTATATGATTTAAGAGGTAGCAAGGTCATTCTACTAGTAACATGCAGTTATATATATGTATAATGTAGTCCCTTACAATTCTTATGAGGAAATTTGGCATATAGTACAAATACAAATTTAAAATAGAATTTTATACCTGAAGTTTAGCTGCTTCCGCTTTGAGCGCTGCCTTCTGTTTTTTCAGTTCTTTTTCTTTCGCCTGGTCAGCAAATTGTATTAATGCAGATCAGAGTCATGTCACAATGAAGCATCCCAGCAACGATAAATTCTTTGCAAGATGGCACAAATCCAGATAGAAATGGAGTAAAAAGGTCAAGGGAGATTGATTGGACAAAACTAACAGCAGATATATAAACCCCAATAACAGAAACATAAAAGGAGAGTGAAAATAAAATACTGAACATACGAAGAATATAATGGCAAATTTTACCAGGAAGGTTCAAACCTGAATTTGCTTCTCAAATTGATTAAGAAAGTGACCATAATATACTGTGGGAATTTAGTAAAATACGAGGTTTGAGGCAAAAACGCTTATTTGCATTTTGGAGAATTGAGCGATCAAATCAATTATTCTCTCTGTTCTAAAAGTTCTAACATATTCCTTACAGGTTTGTCCTAAATTAGCTAAGAAATTTTCTAATGTGATAAACTTATCAAACCTCAAAACAGAACCTGCTACATTCCATCCAATCCTACTTTCAAGCATACAAACCATACTTCTAATTTAATTACCTACCATTATATAATGCAATAAGAACAATGCAAAACTTAACTTACATTCTCTAAACCCTAGAATTTAAACAAACGAACACAATATCACAAGTTGCAACTAATTTAGGACAAGAAGATTATTTGAAGTGTTTGGTAGCAAGTTTATTACGCAAAACCTCTAAAATGCCGAAGGCCTCATCAACAAATTTCTTCAACGAGTGCTACTTGTCATAGTTAATGTATTAGCTTTTCAACCAATCATCTAAGATCACCAAACACTTTTTTTGCAAACATTTATGAGAACTAGTTCGTCTAATTACTTTACATGACTAATTCCTCAAATTATAATTCTATTATTTATCAAACATGACCACAATATTAACCACTTGGAGCTCAATGCAACAACTTGTCATTACCCAATGCCAAATGGCACCAGCCTAAAGGGGGTTTAAAAGGTTGGATAATCTTACTCTTGTAATATCAAAGAGATTGTTTCAACATTTAATAGCAAACACCGTAGCAATTTCACATATATAAGAAGCACAAATAACTCAATGAGCCATTTTACTATAGGTTCTAAAAATCTCAAACCAAAAAAACTATCAATCTTTGGCCGCTCCACCGAGAATTGACGCAATGAAACCACATAGACAATTTATTATACAAATATGAACAAAGACTTCTTACACCAACTCATCAAATTATTTTGTGCATTCAATTGCAATTACAATTGAATTTAAATGGTCTTCTAATCGCCAATTTTTACTCTTTTAAAAAAATATTCCATGAATAACTCTCTTCATTTGGTTTTAACAAAAACATTAAAGATTGGCGCAATTTCTAAGAACTTCCTTAAGAAGAAGGATAGAGATTATATTTAAAAAAGATTTTTTTTTTGAAGCGATATTTATAAAAGAATTTTAACAATAGCTTGTACCATGATTTTGGTGAAGACGTGGAACCTACACCCAAATTAGATAAGGTTTTAACTAACTCAAACATCCAAAATAAGGCAAGAACACTATAATAATGGTAAAGATATATTGATGTAAGAGACACAAATCATATTCACAACTACATACTATATGCTTTTCTCTTTTGCAAGAGTTTGTAATCTGTCACAATCTTTTTAATAATTAATTATAAAGAGACAAGCAAAACATTGCCTCCTTTGCACCATTTTGATGTACGGTTAAACTAATTATAGATAGCAAACCATTCTCTTTATCTCTTGGAATGCTCATAGAAATATAATTTCAATACACTTGCACACTTCTACAATCTACATATCGTACAAAGTTAATCAACTAGCAATCAAAGACAACAAAAAATTTACAGTTTTAGCAATGTGATTGCACGAATACGGCTATGTTTGAGTATGGCTGTTGGTTGTGAAAGTGATGTTTGGTTTAGTGAATTGTTATGAAGATGTTCGGTAAAAGTTAATTGTTGGATGTTGGTAGTTTATTACAAAGAAGTGAGTCGAAATCCCAAAAGTCAACGAAAAAGACACTCACTAGCTTTCTTATTGTGACTTAAAAGGCAGCTTTCACCTGGCTTAAAGGTCATTTACCAAACACCCTCTTGGGTTGTTTGACCAACCAAAAAACCAAAATCCAAAAGTTGACCAATAAACCAAATGATAAGTCATGCCAAACACATACTACAACGTTTCATGAATGATATTTTGCTACTCTAATGCCACTAAATGCCTCTCGCCTACATGGGCTTAGGAGGTTAAATTTACCCCTAAATGTTATTATGTATTGGTGTAACTTAAAACTGAAACACAAAAGATTGAATAAATAGCCAAATTGTAGATAACACTAACCTTTTCTTCCTTTTTCTTCTTCCTTTCAAGATCTTGAGCAGATAAAGGAATCTCAGGATCACCCTGCCAATTTACAAATACTTATACACTAAAGTGATCGACGAGGAAAAAGGGAGGAAAAGAGAAAGAAAAAGAAAAGAGGGAATGCTCAAAATACAAAACATAATAGATATGTGTAAATAAATGGTTCTTAAAGTTGAGAGTAGCCAAAAGTGCAAAATTTCGAGATGATGTGTGTGTTTCATAAAGCGAGGAAAAAAGTAGATCATTCAAAAATCAAATTGACATAACAAAACAAGATGGTAAAGGAGAACAATGCAAACAAAAAATAAGGATAAAGATGAGAGGCTCACCATGGTGGACAACTACCGAAAAGTGAAGCAAATAGACGAGTTTATTATCAACTATCTTATCTTGTTGCCTCAAATGCTCTTGGCCTAAAACTGCAAAATAATTGATCATTATCTATTGAATTATAATATTAGACAATACTAGGATTCACGGTTTGTGATGAACCAAATAATAATAAATACATAAGTATTTTGTATACAATAAATAATAGCTAGAAGTAAATAATTACAATAAAATGTAGAGTGATATTCAAATCTTTACGAATAAAGTGAAGGTAAGAACTAATGAAGTCTTTAAAGGTCATTTGCATCATAACAACCAATGATCATTTTCAAGTAACACGTTTATGAATAACAAATACTCAAGCTATCTCAAACAACAGCGCGCTCAATACCAACTAATTGTTAAACCAAGCAAGTTTCCCAATTTTTCAAATGATTGAAGTTAAGATATGATTAAGATGTTTGATCACTCAGCCCTCAATTTCCTCCCTTTGTTATTTGCATAAAAAACTCTTAAGAATTGGTAAAAGAGTACAAGTGACTATGAATGATTTATTGATTTTAGAAGTTATTGAAAGACGATATTGGCCCTTGTCCATGTTTGTGAAGGCATTTGTAATTAAATGAAACAATAGAGTCTTAGGCAGATTATAAGAACGTGTAGAGGAATCATTAATCTTAAAACAAAGAAAAATGTTGTAAAGTATTGCTTTATCATTCTTGCTATTTCATTTCTTGATTCTTTTATCTCTCTCCTTCTTTGTTATTATATTTATTGCACTTGTGTGTGTGCGCGTGTTGGAGGAACGATGGCTATGTTTTATCCCCTCCCATAGAGTTTTCTATGTTTCTTTATCTTTATTCTTCAATTTTGGTGCATTTATGTCATGAAGGATAGTATGATGATGGTTAATCAGAATACATCCATCAACATAAGGGCACTAAGAGCTAATAGATGATGGACATAAAACTAAAATGGTATATTTCATTATGCCCAATGCTTTGTCTAGTTTATTGCACTCTCTCATTCAATAACATAGAGACTTATTCTCACCCTTTGTTCACTTGCAGAAGAGAAATACCACAAATAGTCCCACCAAGATGATTTAAGTTTTTCTAACTTTGTTGATGTCAATGGTTGAGGCGGTAATATAAGCTGGGAATGAAAATAAGAAGGTATTCAAAATTCTAATGCCATTTTGCAATAAATAATCCAATTGTGCAATGTAATATCAAAGCCATCCCTTACAAAAGCTTCTGCTTACAAAACCACAAACAGAATCCAAAAGGTACACATAATTCAAATGTCCAACATAATCTCAATTCAAAAAACCTCACAGAATGACAAAGTCCAAACCTCCAATATAATCTCAAATTCCACACATTACGAATATACTCGCACATAAGCAGCAAATTTTAGTACCATTGACACAAGTCACAAATGTTGACCAAACTCACGAATTTCCATCAATAAATTACAGAAAATTCCGTAATTCACTATATTCAATCGTATTATCTCCGAATTGAAATGTCATATTCATTTCAAATCGTTAGCACCAGATTAGCACATTAAATATCAGTTTTTAGTGATAAAAAACGTAATTTGGCAGTGAAAAATCAAGCAAACAATGTGAAAAAAAATAATCCACAGAGTCCACCATTTCATATTCGAACATTTCAAAACATATTACATTTCACTGAAGTTAGGCATTACTCATTAGAATTCAAAGCTAAAGATATTAGGGTTCGAGATTAATTACCAGATAAAAAGAGGGGAAATGGCGGATGGGGAATGGGCCGGTGGTTCGGTATACCGGAATTCCGTTAAAGCAAGTACGAACGGCGTAAAAATCAAGCAGTACAAAAATAAACACAATGAAAACAATGAGCTCCGTTAAAGTCCTAGTTTGGGTGTGGTTTTGGCTTTAGTTTAAGTCATTTATCAATTGGAATATTTTTTTTGTTTAACCAATTAATAAAACAAAAACCAAAAGATAATAATCAATAGGAGGTTTTTAGCATGTTCAACATATTCTATAGGGTCTCAAAAAATTAGGGATCTTAATATTAATATATTTAGTTTATGTTAGGTGGTTATGATATAAAATTGTTAGAAAAATGATCATAATTTATAAAATTGTACAGGGCCTTCATAGAATATGTAAATTTTTGCTCCGCCCCTGATAATCAACCAAAAGGTCATTCACCTAACCGATCATAACACATACATAATTTTCAATTGAATATAGTCTCATCGTTAGATATCTTTAGAGTTGCGTAAAATTGACCTGATTAATTAAAATTGAGTATGATAAAATCTGAAATAAGTCACATTGTAAATATCAAATCATGTTGTCAAGATATTTACACGTCCTTAATGACAAAAATTAATCAAACTCGAATTATTATATCAAAAATCCGCCTAAACACCTAAATGAACACCTCTAAAAAATCTACTTTCATACTTAAAATAGTTGGTATTTAATACTTTATTAGAGCATGTTTAGTTGTGGTATTTGATTTCAAATGCATGTTAGTAGTATAATTACTTATATGTTTTATGTGGTTAGTTCTCTTAATCACTTAATTGGTGTTGCTAATCCTCATATTTTGTTTGATTACATTGATTTATGAGCATGATTAAGGTTGATTAGTGTTGATTACGTGGGGGTTAGCCCTTTGGTGGTTTATGGAAGGTCCATTGAACTATATTTAGCGTTAGTAAGAGGAGAGTATATATTATAAATTTGATGTAAGATACACTTTTTTAATGAGATTATTACTTCCTAGAAACTAATGAGTAGAATTTTCCTCTTACGTGTGTTAAGAAAATTTTTATTAAGTTTCTATAAAGTTAATGTTTTGATCATTTTTAGCTCTTTTATTACAAAATTAGTTTTAGAAGTTTATAATTTTGTCATTAATGAAAGTAAAGAAATTAATATTTATTCAGGATAATTATAATTTTCTTATAATTTTTTAATCGAATTTCAATATAAATTCTCATTACTTACAAAGTAAAAATATAATTTCAAACTTTTAAGTTATTTCAAACTTTTATGTTCTATCCTATTTTCTATCGTTTCCGTTTTTGATGAGTTTTTCTCTTACTTGCACATTATCATGAATTGGAAGAGATTTGTTGATGCAATTGTGTTATGCACAACTTTTTAATTTAACATCACTTGAGGTAGACTTTCTCTTCTTGAATTTGATTTTTGTTGATATATTGAGTGTTTTCCATATTTTTATTTTATTTTATTTTTTTGAAAATTTGAAATTAATATTAATAAGAACCAAAAGGAAACACCAAAACCTCCGGCATAAAAAAAAACTCGAGAGGAAAAAAGTCATCGGAAGAGGAGGCCAAGAAACAGGTCACTCAAAAACAGCATAGGAGTGAACTATGCAACACCAATATTATAAATGAATTTCAATATATATTTTTTTTTTATGAGTTAATTGTGTAAGATTTGAGGTTTGATAAAGAACAAACTATTTTATCATTAACCAAAGTAAAAAAAATTATGATATAGCAAGGAAATACTTGCAATTTTCTCATACTCAATGTTTTCAATATATACATTCCAATTATATGCATTCTATTTATATTTATCTTAGGTATTAATGCTTGTGGGGGATAAAATCCAAATTTGTGACAGATTCAGAACCTTATCTTATTCTTCCTTGAATGGGGGACTCTTTAGCCGTGCTTTCCTTATGGGTATGAGTTGCCGCCGTACTTCCCTCCCCGGACCTTGAGCGGAATATACCGGATATGATGATGACTGACATTCCAATTATACTTGCCAAACAAAGACATAAATATAAATTTTTATTGTCTAACTAATAATTCCCATTGTATTATTTTCTTTTAACTCTCATTGATGAATTCTATTAACATTGAATTGAAATAACTAATAACATAAATATAACATTGAAAATTGACAGCTGAGTTGATTCTATACACATGTACAAATGAGTGTTCGACCCACCATATAGTGTGTCTTGAATTTCCCAACTTATGAAGGCTTGTTAACTGAATCATCAAAGAGGAAGAACTCTATAGTGCCCATAAAAGCAAGCCAACAATCAACTGAATCTCAAATTCTAAAAATTAATTCTCATTATTTATCATAATAATAATAATAATAAGGGACTGTTAATATTATCACAAACAAATTACCATTCTCAGACAAAATTTGAGCTTAAAAAAAAATTCAACAAGCCTGAAGCACCTGCAATCCTGTATCGACAATTCGCTTCAGTTGGACCCGAATGAAATTCGTCAAGCTCGTGCTGAGTTGAAATAGAGCTAGTTAGGAATTCGTTGGCCTTAACTACCACCCTTGTTCCGAGGAGGAACACCCAGTCCAGATCGGATATTAGCACCGGCTTTTATTAAATCTTCCACCTAAATCAACGAGCAAATTTCTAGGATAAGATACTTAACCTTGAATGCAGTGCATATTTATACTCTTCTGGTATTAGAACGCTCTTTCACTTTACAAAGGATCCCATAAACCCCAATCCGTCTTGCAATGACAATAAAGATTCACTCTCGGGTGCTATACGTGGAAGGCATGATGGAATCATATTACAAGCTCTTAAGAAGATGATCTCTTGTTAGTTATAGACATGGAAATATGTTAATTAAGCGGTTAACTGTGATAATGGACGTCATGAAAACAGATGAGGTACCTACTACATAAAAACGGAAACGAAACTATTGCAAAGAACATCAAAAGGAGGAAACAATTAAATTAGTAGAGAACTTTACAGACATACAGATGAGGCATAATCAACTAACATCTACTTTCCTTCCTCCCTTGCCAAATATACATGTTGCTGATTCGGAGCTTAAGCAACGCTAAGGCCTTGTTTGGATGATGGAAAATGGAGAGAAAAGAAAGTAAAGAATTTGGAGGGATGTTCCTTCCTTTCCTTTCCCTTCCCTTCCGTTCCCTTCCCTTACCTCCCAAATCCTTATCCAAACGCAGTATAAGCAATCTAATTTCCATAGTTAGAACGTAAAAAAAGGAGAGGGAAAGGCCGAAGGGAAGGCATTGGAGGTAAACATTTGCCTTCTTCTCTTATTAATATTAATTCAAATATCGTTTCGCATCCTAAAAGAACAGCAATCCTCTTTTATTGATCTTATAGAGTCTAATGCAACTGTAACATAGTCTACTCACAGGCATTTAAAGCATTGAAAATCATATAAAACCCTTCAACAAACAAAACCCACATCTCATGTTGTTGCAAATAGGGAAATGGTTCTCTTGCTTGTGGTACTATTCTGTTTCAGTTTTGGAATAATGAAATTTTTTTCAATTCCAAAAAAACAAAGCCCACATCCTAATTTATACTTTAATTCAAAATTCAATTTTTCATTTCAAATATCACAAAAAATTCAATCATTCCTCAAAATTGGATCCAAAACAACCATTCTTACCACAAAAAAGAAGGCACTGAATATCCCCAATAGGGCAACAACCATTTTCCACCATGATCTAATTCCACATTAAACATCTCACTATCAGACAGCACCAAACCCTAATCAAGATTCAATCCTTTCTTAATTTCATGATATTGAACTAAAACAAAAAAAAATCCTCCCCCAATGAGGAGGCACATTAAATCCCCAAATGTGCAACAACCATTTTCACCATGATCGAAACCCACATCAAACATCTCACAATAAGACACTACAAAACCCTAATCGAGATTCAAATTTTCCTAAAATACACAAAATTGGAACCAAAAAAAATTTTCCCACGAAAAGGAGGAATTGCATAATGTACCCAAATGGGCAATCACCATTTTCCACCATGACCAAAACCCACATCAAAATTTCACCATCAAACCCCCAAAAAACCCTAATCAAGATATAATCATTCCTTTGATTAATGAAATTTAAACTTAAAAACTTTACATAAAAATGACGAGAGAACAAGACACTCACTTTGTGAATGCCACATGCTCTAAGGACACCAAAAGAGGCAGTGGCAGCAGCACCAACGAAGAGAGACGCAACAGAAAAAGCCTTCAAAGGCATGAACTTAGAATCTCCCAAAAAACCTTTCCTGTAAGATTTGATTCCCCAACCCAGTTGAGCAATGCTTGCTCCAGCCCAAATCCATTGTTCTTCGATTCCTAATTTGAATCCTTCGTTCTTGTTGATAGCGCTACTTTCTTCCTCCATTTTCATCTCTTCTTTTTCGGTATTGTGCTGTATGAGGTATTTTTATCTTATACTCGCCCTTTTGTTTTTCTCATTCTGTTTGTTGTTAAGTCTGGTATAGTTCCTTTGGAAAGTAAAAAATAGTAACATTTAAACTTGTCACTGACCGGATTATTGCTAATTAACACAAAATTCATAATTCAATTTTAATTTTTTTTTAATTCAAAATTAATTTTAATTTACTCTTTCTCTTTTTTTATTATAAATATATATTTTCATTTTAATTTATATCAATTAATGTTTTTTCCTAAAAAAATATCAAAAGATATTTAAAACAAAAAGGAACTTTTAATAGTTCTTTTTTCCGCTTAAGAAGATGAGGATCAGGTGCGAGCATGTAATAGGTTGAGGTTGTAAATATGCTTAGATCTTAGTAAGTGGTTGCGCTTGTGCAACATCAAAACAACATTATAACTTAAAAGTTTTGATAAATAATAATTAGAGAAAATTTTTATTGCCCTAAAACCTAAAGTTGGGTAATTATTTATGTGTGATTGGCTATACAAGTAAGTGGCTGTAAAGTAATTTTAAAAATTGGTTGTAGCTTGAGTTCCGATTGATAAAGAAATGAATTCGGATTAACCTGAATTAATATTTAGTTCAATTATTATTTATGATTTAAGATCACATGAATAAATCCCTAACCAAACTAATTATCATCACCCCAATTCGGTCCATGACCACCTATAGAATGGTATAAAATAATCCGATCTATTGTTTATCTGCTGTGAATAATTCCAACTATTGATTATTTCTAAATAATCCAACATTTGTATGTTTTTTTGCTGACAGCATCCCTTGCCACATTTTAACCGACTATTGTAGGTACCTAATAGCCGTTACGCTTACTCTTTCTTCCTTGTTATGCTTCTTTGATGATCTATCCCAACTCCTCTTTAGTAGTAAATAGCTATAAAAATAGATTTAAAAATAACTAATAATAGAGATTATTTATAGCAAATTAACAATAGATCGGATATTTGACGACAATTTTTTCAAAATTCTTCATGACACTAGTTATATACTCAGTCAAATTTCAACCGGCTTCTCCAAAACCTTAGCCAACTCTTAAGGTTTTGCTCATATCTGCATCTCCAAAGAAAAAAGCTCCGCAACAAAAAATGGCTCACTCATTTGTGTCGCTACAATCATCTTCAACAACTCCCGCACTCAATACGTCCATTTTCGACCGCCATTTTTCTTCTCGCTCTCCTGACTCTCCTTTTCTATCGCTTCCTTTAAAGCCTATTTCTACCAGGTATTATCATAAATTGGCGATTTGAACTTCTCAATTTCACTTTTTCTTTGGTTCATGCTTAGTATCTCTCCATTTTGATTTGATTTTGTTAGGGTTTTAAAAGCGAATGTATCGGACAAAATTCGTGGAATTTCCACTGTGAAGGCTTTGTATTCTGATGGATTGGAAACTCCTCGAACAAATGAACGCTCTGGAATTTGGTCCATTAGGTAGGGTTTTGTTTGTCGAATGATTTTCAATTATTGTTAGATTTTATTCCAGTTGTTTTTAGTAAGTCGTATGGTTTAATTATTTTAGAGATGATTTGTTGGTTCCGTCATCTCCATATTTTCCTACTTATGCTCAAGGACAAGGACCTCCTCCTATGGTTGCTGAAAGGTTCCAAAGTGTGATTACTCAATTATTTCAATATGTAAGTTTTTTTTGTTTGGCTAAGAACTTAGGCTTTTTATAAATGAAGCTATTAATTTTAATTGCCAAAAAAGTAAATCAAGAGTAATGAACTGTGTATTGTTGTTCAATTTTAGAGAATTATTCGATGTGGTGGTGCCGTTGATGATGATATGGCCAATATAATAGTTGCTCAACTTCTATACCTGGATGCTGTTGATCCAACCAAGGTTTGTTTGTTGTTTATTGCTTTGCAAGTTTCAAAAATTGAACAACATTGATATGTTGCTTAGATTTTATTCAAGTTGATGGTCTTATTATTTATAGCATGGTTGATTACTCACTGAGTTGATTTGTGTGATGATTTTTTCTTCTTTGAAGGATTTTACTTGAAAGTTGAGGTGAAATTTGAAAATTATAATGGTTATTATAGGACACCTGTGCGAGTAAGTAATATTCGAGTGTTTGTCTAGGATATTCATCTAGGGTTTTCGACTTTTCGTGCACTTGCTTTTTCAAATGATATGTGCACTTGTAAACTTGTGCTTGCTTGAATGTCTTCGACCTGAGATCTTTTATATAGATCCGAGTCCACGTGATTTTATCTACTTTGCTAAACTCTTATAGGATGTCCTGACATGTATATAATGTTTGTTTTTGAGATTTTGTGATTATTAATTTCTGATACGTTTTTGGTGACCATTTCAGGATATTGTGATGTACGTGAATTCCCCTGGAGGATCTGTTACAGCTGGTAATGGTTTATCGTGTTAGTTGTGCTAACAAGTGATGTAATTTCATATTATCCTATTTTTACAGAGTTAATCGGTCCTTATCTTTTTCATGTCAGGTATGGCAATATTTGACACGATGAGGCACATCCGACCTGATGTCTCCACTGTATGTGTTGGACTTGCAGCAAGGTGTTTTTTGAACTTTTCTGGTCATTGTAGCACTTATTTTGTTTTGTTCATAAAACTTTAATTTTGTAGGCACCATCAATTATTTTCCACTGTTCATTTCTATCCATAAATGTCATGTTATGTATCAGGACGTAGTTGCTTGGTTGACGGACTGATGTTTGTACTTCTTAGTGAGGGTTCACCGATCATCAGCACCCTGCTTTTTTGTCAATTAATCAAACATCTGTCTTTGTTCATTTTTCCGTGTCTCCATTCTTTACACTGCATAATTTCCCCCCTTTATTTCCTAATACACTTGTAGATAATGGAAAATTTGAAATAAATGGGGAAGAAGAATCCATGTGGACAACCATTGGAACTAATATTTAGCCAACGCATGTGAAGTGATGGTGCCTTGTTTTTACACTGTGTGAGACTCTCGAAATCATTCTTTGTGATGGTTTTTGAAAGTTCTTACCTGGCGTGCTTCCAAATGAATACTTCAAATTTTCATTTTGTAGATGTCCATGTAATCTTCTCACTTGCTCCCTCCTTGAATTTGTCATTCATCCCTCTTAGATATATTGTGGCTGGGAACTTACTACTTCTTTTGTCCCATGAAATTTACACCACTTTGTCTTTTAGTCGGTTTCATCAAACTTGCCCCATTTTTAATTTTGGTCATGATCCACACTCCTTTAATGTTCATTTACACAATTAACTACGTTTTCATCTCATCTACACATTTCCCACTTTCCCATAAAATACCATTTTTAGTCTTTACCCACTTTTCTTAATTTTCCACTAACTGCTAATGAGGCAATTTTCATGGGACAGAGGAAATACTTGTTTAGAATTGAATTTAGAACTCTAGATATCGGAAGTTAGAGAAAATTGTTGTCATGTTGTTTGTACTTTGAATAAGTTGAAGGACAGGAAACTACCACACTACACTGTTCTTGTGCTTAAATGGCAAAGGCTATTGGAAAATATGGATGTTATCTTTTTAACATGTACATTAATGTAATCTGAATGATGTTGAAATTGTTGTGCAGTATGGGGGCGTTTCTCTTAAGTGCTGGCACTAAAGGTAGCTTATACGCATGATTGGACTTGTGATTATTTACAAATTTTTCTATCTCTGTCAAAGGCTTATTATTGATTTACCTTGGTGATGCCATTTTGAAGGAAAAAGGTACAGCTTGCCTAATTCAAGGATTATGATCCATCAGCCTCTTGGTGGTGCACAAGGTGGTCAAACCGACATAGACATCCAGGTATAGCTCTCACCTTCTGCTGTTGCATCCTGAATATTTAGATACTCAAAATATAAAAGATGGCTCTGTATGATAAGTTATCTCACTTATCTGAGTTATCTCTAGGTATGATTTTATGAGAAAAACATGAAGTTCATCCAATATGCTTGCAATAGTCGACCTATATATAATTTAGTGCAAGGTTAGAAACATAGTACTGTCTCAAATGTAAGAATGTGAACCGGTTACTGTAATTTCCTGGCCAGGCAAATGAAATGCTGCACCACAAGGCAAATCTCAACGGGTACCTGGCATACCACACTGGTCAAAGCTTAGAAAAAATCAACCAAGATACTGATCGTGACTTCTTTATGAGTGCTAAAGAAGCTAAAGAATATGGGCTCATTGATGGTGTCATCATGAATCCTTTGAAAGCGCTGCAACCACTTGCTGCCGCAACGGCTGATCAAGCATCATGATACGAAAGTTGATTGTCCTTGTGTTAGTTTTAGAAACATACTGCTCTGGAGTCAACTGTGATTGGAATTTTGAACTGCAATCCCTAGTATCATCTAACCCGAAAAATACATAAGACCAGACGAGGACATGACTGCTAAATGACGGTATTGGTCTATGGAAAGATGCATGACATGCATCTAATCTTGAGATTTCAAAATATTCATCTACCCTTCATATATGATGAGAAATGATGATATAAATTTAATTTTAGGTCTTTCTTGTAATTTGGACGAAGTTTGTTACTGTAGAAACAGGTTTTTCTGTTGCAATCAGAAAATGGAAGTTTATCCAGATTTTTTTGCATGATGGTTGTTGTCTTGTTGAACTATATTTGAATCATGGACTAAACCACATTTACTTGTTACTACTACTAGTTATTACTCTCTTTATAAGGATTTGCCACAATGTTACATTTATACATTTTTTTTTAATTTTGTTTTTAAGTGAAAATAGAATTGAATTCTATGGATGATATTTATGTGAAAAAAGAAATTGGTCGAGTTTGAAATGAGGCGAAATGGGGGGACAAGCCAAAATAGCATGAGGCAAATTGAGAGCGGAGGTGTATCATGCTTTGTGTTCATAATAATGTGTTGATAATTACTTTCTTGTCATTATGAGATAATTTCACAACATCTATACTATATACTAAAACCATTATTCAGTAAGGACACGTGTCACTCTCACGTTAATTATTTTCCCTTCAAAATGACAATCTATCTATACTATATACTATACTATATACTAAAACCATTATTCAGTAAGGACACGTGTCACTCTCACGTTAATTATTTTCCCTCCAAAATGACAATCTATCTATACTATATACTATACTATATACTAAAACCATTATTCAGTAAGGACACGTGTCACTCTCACGTTAATTATTTTTCCTCCAAAATGACAAATGGGTATTATTAGAAAATCACTTCATTTAGCTAAATTAGGTAATTAGAATCATTCTTTATTCTTTATATACTTCTTCCTGTTCACCATTTTTATAATTAGTATCATTTATGTTAAGTAATTAAATGATACATTTTGTTTATATTTAAGAAATTATGTCATGTAATCAATTCTAACCTATTTAATAAATTCATTTGAGAAAATTTAAGAGTTTGTCATTTGTCGTTTTCCAACTCTTTTATTAATATTGTATGATACATGATTTAAATAAAAAACATGTAAACTAATTTTGTTTATATTTAAGAAATTAAAGTGATTACTATAATACATTTAATTTCTCTTACACGTCAAATAGTATTTCTCTATATTTATTATAGTTAACAAATAACAAATTAATATATGTAAACTTATTTTGTTTATATTTAATAAATTATTTTTACATTTTCCGTGCTTTGGCACGGGATTCAAGCTAGTTTTACCATATATTGGTTGGCCCAATATTTAACTCAAAAAGAAAATAAAAAAGGTTATCAATATTCAGTTATATTTTAATTTACTTAATTATTTTTTTAAAATAATCATTTAATTGTCCGTGTGTAAAAGTTTGTCCTACAGTGAGACAATCTCATATACAAGACTAGCTGAAGAACTTAACTTCAAAATAAAAATGTATTAATATTCAAAGTGTCAATTTAATAGTACATGTGTTAAATATTAAACAATTAAAATGAGTATTTTATGTATAATTTTAATTAATTTATTGGATTATTTAGCCAAAATAAAAATTATCTTGCAATCAGATCGTTTTAAATGAGTATTTATGTATGAAACGATGGGAAATGGTAGGTTTTTTTTTGAATATTGGAAAATGGTAGGTTGGTCTTTGAAAAGTGAGTTGCAGCATTGCAGGCCACTACATAATACTAAAAACGTTTTCAGAAATTTGAAATAGATAAGATTATCATATAAAAAAAAGCGTATAGTAAGACACGGATGAACTTATTTCATTTAAAAGTGCCTCCATCCCCAGAGCTCAGGTTCAGTTCAATTCGCAATTAGTAACTGTGAACAAAGATAGATTGGTCAAAAAAAGTCAAAAGCTTTGTTCCTTAACTAACTGCGAACAGAAGAGACCTAGTCAAACTGGGTCAACGCTCTGTTCACAGTTAGTAACTGCGAACAGATCATTGACCCTGTTTGATCAGGTCTCCTATGTTCTCACTTAGTAAGTGAGAACAAGACTTTTGGTCAAAAAAGTCAACAGTCTGTTTGCACTTACTAATTGCGAAGAACCCCTTTGGTGTTTTTTTGGATCACAACACTTGTTCGCAGTTAGTAAGTGCAAACAGCCTCCTACCCTTAGATTTGGGAATTAGGCGTTTATAAATGAAAATAAGTTCTAATGTGTCTTATTATATGCTTTTTTGTAATAAATAATCTCATCTAATTCAAATTTTCAACATTTTCATAGGCTAAGATTACCAGCGGCCATAAGGGGCTTACTAAAAAATGCCCTCTATGACAACAAAGATTTGTATACCCAAACTACTCCAGCCCACTCTTTTATCCATATTAATTATTTTAAAAAAATTAATATACTAATTCTTTATTAAAGCGGTATTTATTCAATTTGAAATGACTTTAATTTAGTCTGAATAAGAACTATTTTAAAAAAAACTGCTTTTTGTGAATTTAGATTTCACTGTTCTTTTTAATGTTTTATTACTATTGGATTGTTTGTATGGACTCGTTTCACGATGACACGGTCTCCTAATATTTTCTAATACTATATTTGATCACATGTTTTCGAAGTATGAATTTGGCTGAAATCAATCCACTTTCTATATATTGGTCCTTATATATTTCATTGTGTTCAAATTAAAATATTTTTAGTTTTGCCCCTTTATTCAAAAAATTTTGATTTTTTACAATTGATCACCAGCTCGTCTTGTATGAGACCGTCTAATTATGAGACCGACCAATATATTTTAATTACTTTAAGATCGTAAATGATCGTTTTAAAAGTATAAGTAATCACTCTAAAACTTTAAAAATGATTATTTTAAAATTATAAGTGATCATTTTACGACAGAATGTATGTATAGGGCCAGCTCAATAGAGATGGTCTCACCGTGAGACCGTCTCATTTATGAATTAGTGATTGATCACTCCTTTTGTACAATGTAAATGCAATCCATATGATTTTTTAAAATTTTCTAGACACAATTTTAAATATTTTGTCAATGAATTTTCCAAAAATTTCGTTACATTTTTTTGAAAGAGTGAAATCTCAAAATATCTTATATTGTTGTACGTGAAGAATTAATAAAGTATATTAATTTGGTTTAGGTTTAAGAATCAATAATAAAGAGAGCAAATCCCTCTATAAATACAAAAGATATGCCAGGAAATAAGGAAACTGAATATTACAAATATCTTAATTACCTAACTACTTACTATATTATTCTAGAATAAAATCAAAGATATTCTAAATTGTTTATCTACTAATTATTCTCTAAATATTATTTATATTCTACTAATTATTCTCCAAATATTATTTATTATTTCCAACATTACGTGTACATGAAACACTTGTGTGCATGCTCAAAATTAATGAATTGGATTGTAAACAAAAAAAAAGGAATTATTTCCGTACTATCAAATTAATTTGGTTTTTTGGTCGTAATATCTCAGAAAAACAACAAACTAAAAGGATATATTCAATTATTCATATATTCTGTTGTGTAGTGAGGATAATAATAAATAAAAACTGTACGTTTTTTTTATGGAGGGATCAAAAATAAAAGTAAAATACACGTTGTAAATTAAGGGGTGGAATAATTATTGGTCTCCAATCCTAATGACAACAACAGTATAATTTCATGCAAATTGAAGTAAATTTGTGTTGAAAAAATTAAGGAATCCGTGAATATTGGGTTGATTAAAAGGACATATCTTTTCATATACTCCATGTCTCTCTATATATCCTTTTGGAATGCTTCCTTTACTTTTTAGGTGAAAATAAAAAAAATTTAAAAAATGAAATACTTTCATCGTTCTTGCTACATTTCGGATTTGGGTACTATTTATTGTTTAAGTTTATTTTTATATGTTGTGGTTAATGTATAAGTAAAAGTATAGTGGTATCCAAAAAAAAAAAAAGTATAGTGAAGTGGGATCTTGTTTGAATTGTCTGATCGCATACTTTCATAATATTAATTTTTAATGATAATCAGATGGGTATAATTCAACATACAAATAAACAAAATAACACATTGGATTACGTAAAAAGATAAATGTAGCAAATTTAATGGAACGGAGGAAGTAGATGACAAAAAGAATAAGTAGATGATAAGATTGTGAAGTTAAGATGGAAAATCAATAAGTTTGTGAATGTCTTGAACTCTTATAGATATACTAGGGCTTCAATCATTAACTTAATTTTTGTTTGAGTTAGTTTCTTGACAATTGTCTTGGTATCAGAGTTTGATTAAGCTTTTACTCCCTTTGTTTTCATTCTTCCCATACAAACGTAGGGTCAAATAATTTTAATTATGAGTTTTTATAAATTCTAAAAAGTTGATATTAATCTATCAAGATCCCACATAAAAATATTTTTTCATAAAAATTGATGAGAAATCGTAGTTAAAGCTTGACACTAGAATCATGAATTCTAATTGAGAAGAATATATGAAAATGAAGTGAGTGTTATAGTATATAACATAAAAGTTTGATTTAATGCTTGAGATCTCATGTATGTCGTTAAATATTTTAACAATATGAGGTTAAAAGAAGATCTAAAATGAGACTATTGTCAAAAATATTCCTATAAAATTAATAAAATAGACTAAAATAAAAAAATTGTGATAATTAAAAATCACATAAAGAATCAATTAGAAATGCATTTTTCTGTTCATGAATTCCCATCCATCACTCATGTTCTTTGCCTTTTTCTTAGGCCCGATCTTGTCTTGTCCCACATTATATCATCAAAATTGTGTTTTGTCCTTGGAAGACCGGTCCTAAGAGTGGATAAGAGGGGCCGTTGTTTAGGGTCTTATGTCAAAAAAGCAAAATTAATGATTATATAAATCTATATATAGGTTATAAATTGTAAAGGAAAAGGAGTCCAAATATGTTATTTTGCCCAGGACTCCTAAATATCTAAGGTTTGGCTCTCTGTCCTTATTTTAACCAAATACGCTAATTTAAAATTTGGTTAAATTATAGTGGTAATCAGTAATAAAAAAAAATTAAATTGTGTTGATTGTAATAAAAGAGAAAAAAAAACATATTAATGATATAGTGAAAGAGAGTCTGATTAAAAATATAGCAAATTGAGTGTCTGAACTGAATGGAAAAAATTTACTTTATTTGCAAATGCTACTCTTTCGTTGCTATAAAAATTTCTTTTAATAATAACATTTTCTAAAACATATTATTATTATTATTGCTATCTTTGCTTTCTACTATTTCTTTTCTATTAAAATTACAGTTAATAATGACTATTCTCGAGTTATTTGTATTTATACTTTATCTGTTCGTAGTCTAATTATTCTGTTTGTAAGTTGCATATTTTTCTCGCTCTGAAGACTTTTCTCGAGTCGGGGACTCTTTGATCGTACTCTCCTATATGGGTATGAGTTGTCGTTGTTCTTCCCTCTCCAAACCCTAATCATAGTTTTCTATGAGCAAAATACACAATGTATAATAATATGAATAATATTTTTTTAAAATATATCATTATCAGTAATAAATATACAGAATTCAAAACAATACCCAATGATTGAAGCATGGGATGAATCTAAAGATAGGAGTCATTTTGAAAGCAAGATAATAGAGGAGAGAGTGATGGGAAAAGCATGATTGATTGGTAGTGCAATTATTTTTTTTTAATGCATAGAATTACTAGTCTATGCTTTGTATTTTTATCAATATTTTCTTACAAAAAAGTTGATGTTGGGATACTCTAATATTTTAGAGGGTACTAGTCCACTTTATTTGTTACACTTTACAGCCTTTTTAATTTTTGTAGTTGATTATATGTTTTGTGAAAACCCCACTAAAATTAGAAGTATTGGAATTGTCAAAGGCTTGCACATGAGAAGGACCCCTCTTTTTTCATCTTTAAGCCTTTAATACATCACCTTACATGTCTCTTTCCTCTTTATTAATCCGACCTAGATTTGTTTGTCACTTCTATAATCTAATTAAACAACACAAGATTTGTCTATTTCGTAATCATCTGTCCTGGTAGAATTGAATTAGAGAGAACGAGGAGAAATTTTAAGAAAGTGGTAATAAATAATAAGAGAAAATGAATTGTGTGGATGGAATTAAAGATAGTTAAAATGTATGGATGAGATGAAAGAAAGTGGTGGGTTACTGTCCAAAATAGAAACGATGCATGCAAATCAAGTGGGACAAAGTAAACGATGAAATTAAAAGATAGTTGAAATGTATATATGAGATTAAAAGAAAGTGGTGGGCAATTGTCCAAAAATAGAAATGATGCAAATCAAGTGAGGTATAGCAAAATGAAAAATGCTTCAAATTCAATGGGGCGGAGGGAGTAAAATGAAAGTGGTAATTTATTACTTTTTTTATTTTTTATTAGGAAAAATTACCTTGAATAATCTAACGTATTCATGATTTTTCTACAATAATTTCACCTACTGATTAACCAAGAATAATCCCAACTTTTGAGTAGTATTTTTCTAGAGTAAGTTTGGTAATCGAATGACTTGATAAGACAACTTTTTTTTTTAAAGATAAATTAACAAAAAATGTCAAAAAAATATTTACAAAATTTTAAGATTTTTTTTATTAATCAAAATGTCCTCTCTACCTCTAAGAAGAACATTATTTCAATTCTCAGTAGCCTGGCCTATGTCCTCTCTACCTCCTCTCTTATCTTCTCTCAATCTATCTCATAAAAAATACTTTCACCGTTTTCAAATGTTCTTTCTATATTTTTTGCACAGTTTTCAAAGTAAATTTTGAGCCTAAATATCTCTAAATACGCATTATAAAAAATTATTAAAAAATATAATAAAAAAGTATACATAAAGACGAATCTAACGAGATCTCACATGGATATATTTTGTCTTCTATATATGTCTTAAAAATCTTAATCAAATTTCTCTTTCTTAAGTAGAATATTCTAAATGAGAAGAACATTAGAAAACGGAGGGAGTACATAATCTCTTTGTTTTTAAATGTACTTTCCATTCACTTTTTTTTTGCAAATCTCAATGCAAATTTTAAAATAAAATAATTTTAATTTTGATTTTTTAAAAATTCTAAAAAGTTAATATCTAGAAAGTAATTGAGATGAATCTAACAAGTTTCCAGATACATACTTTCTCCGATGATATCTAGAAAGTATAAATTGAGATGATATCTAGAAATTATAAAAAATATGTTTTTTCATCTAAATCGATGAGAAATTGTATCAAAGTTTGACACTAAAATTCGTAAATTCTACTCTCTCCGTTTCCTTTTGTTCTTCCCGTTTACTTTTTGCACAGTTTTCAAAGCAAATCTTAAACCACAATTTCTTTAAATACACATAATAAAAAAATTATACAAAATACATATTAAAAAAGTATACATTAAGACGAATATAACAAGATAAAATATTCATATGAATATATTTTATCTTCTAAATATGTGTCAAAACTTTAATCAAATTTCTCTCTCATTAAAGCGGAATATTCCAAATAAGAAGAACATCTGAGAACATAAGAAGTATTTGAGAAAAATATACTACATCCGTTCCAAAATACTTGCAACATTTGCTATTTTCACGCAGTCCAATTAATGTACTAATTAAATCCTTAATATCTATAATTATGTGATTATAAAATTATAAAATTTGATATTAATAATTTTCACGTCGAGACAAATCAAACAAGATCTCACTTGACTATGTTTTAACTTATAAATTACTTATTAATCAAAATTAATGAAAATAAGTGAATAGTGCTTATTTTTCGTATGTTGCGACTATATTGGAACGGACAAAGTATGAGAATAAAAGGAGTATATTAATATGATACTTCTTCCGTTCCATAATACTTGCTACATTTAACTTTTCTACGCAATACAATGTACTATTTTGTTCATTTATATTCGAATTATACACATTTAAAAATTATAAAAAGTTTTTAATATGAAAGTATGCAATTAGACGATTCAAACAAAATCCCATTTGACTACATTATTACTTACATATTAACCGCTATATATAAAATAAGCTTAAACGATAAATAGTACCCAAAAATAAAATGTAGCAAGTATTTCGAAACGAAGAAAGTACCTGGTAATTACAATAAATTATGGAGTGTCGTTGAGAAGAGGGAAACCAACATTGAATATGATGAAATTGGTATCATAACCCAAGGAAAGCATTTACATCTTTTTTGACTATCTACTTGTTTAAATGCCTTTAATAATAAGACTTACCCTTAATTGTTTGAATGGTGCCACAAAAAGGTTTAGTTATTATGACTATTTTCTCGTAATCCATTTGTTTTTCCTTTCTTTTTTCCTTTATAGGGCACACACAATATCCCACTGTCTCGATTATAGCTACTCACTTAAACCTCTTGGCTCTCTAATCAACATTTTTAATAATATTTTCAGAAGGTCTTTTAAGAGACCGTTTATGGGAAAGATGACTCTCTAAAACAACCCAGTCTAATGTTTAAATGCAGTTTTTATTATTTTTTATTTAAAATGTTGGAAATTAATTAGAAACTGGTTTTATAATTTGACTGATCCAAGATGAGCGATTTACGGCAAAAACCGTCTACTGTAAGAATTTGTGTATATTTTTGGGTTACTGGAGAAGCTGAGTGAAGGGTAGGATCAAATGAGATTGAATTTTGAGGTTTTGATCTGAAAATATAATACTTGCTCTAAAAGTGACAATAGTTGATTTTGCACTAGCTGATTTTGATCTAACTGATTTTGCTCTGGCAACTCCGTATAACCTACCTAATTAGTAAGAAAATATTCCCAAACGGACATGGTGAGCCCACTTAATTTTCATCGTTTCTATTTTTAAATAATGGTCCACTAGTTTCTTCTAATCTCATCCATACATTTTAACTTCTTTTTAATTTCATTCACACAATTCATTCTCTCTCCCCATTTATTACTACTTTATTTTTTAAAAATTACACGAATTCCTCTTTAATGCAATTCAAAAACGACGGAGTAGTAGTTTTGGGCAACACAGCTGGCCTGGCTAGTGGATTGAGTGAGCAACAACTCCACTTAGAAGAAAAGACCACTCATTCCTATACATGAGAAAGACACTTCTATCTGAATTCCTACGCACAATTTTATACACTGACTACCTTCAGTTTCAGACGTACTTCAGAGTAGCACCCCCCCAGCACCAGCATTGTCATCATCAAACCTATGACCATAATTAAAACTCGATATTCGGAATAGGCTAGAAAATCACTACTGATAAAGACTAGTATATAGAAAACCCACAAATTTTCGTGAGAGACCGTCTTTAATTGAACCGACCCATTACATAATGAAAGTAGACATTAATAAATATTAAGGATAATGAAAGGATAATGAAAGTAGGTATAAAGGAAAGGCTGAACTTAAGATACATCTCTAAAAGAGACGGTCTCTTGAGATTAGCTAAGAAAATTTAAAATCTCGTGTAGGTGCTGAGAATCAAACCCATTTATTTCACAAGAGCGATTGCCAAAAGAAAAAATCATTAACCACTAGAATAATATACACTTAAAACAAAAATTTTAAGGCCAAGATGACAAACTTTTTTGAAAAACTTACTTTAATATAACTAACACCAACCAATATTAAACTGTACAACCCAGAAAAATCTTACTAAAACATAGTACTCCCTCCTATTCAGCTCAAATGGGACATTTGCTTTTTGGGCACTGTTCATCTCTTACTCTTAATTTGCATTTTATTATTAATCTATAAGTTAAAACATATTCAAGTGAGATCTTGTTTGATTCGTCTTAATGCAAGGATTATTTATATCAACTTTTCATAATTTTTGATTATACAGAATTATAGATATTAACGATCGAATAAGTGCATTGGATAGAGTGCAAAAAGCAAATGGGACATTTAAGCTGAATAGGAGGGAGTAACATTTAAGACTTCCCCTTAAAGTTAGCACAAACCAATCTTCCTAACACCCTAAACCCTCTTCTCAAACAAACTAAAAACACTGAAAATCAAGCTACTACCAACTCTCATTGATTTTTTCGAGAGATCGAGTAGAGTACGCTTCGGAATAACACTAAATACTGAGAAGATCTGGCGGTGGTGATTTTGGTGGTGGTTGGTTTTCTTTTGTTGTAGAAATAGTGACATTTGTGGTTCGTGGAGGAGATTCCATGGGTGAGGTATCGCCTTGTTTGGTAATGGTGGGTGGTTTCGGGATCTCCAAGAGTATTTGAACTACCTCGCGCATAGTGGGTCGTTCTACTGCTTGTTCTTCGACACACAACATTGCGACATAGAAAACGTGCATTACTTCATGGAGTGGAACGGAGGAGAGTCTTGGATCCATGATTTTGAGGACTCCTTCTTTGATCCCATCGGTCATTTTTCTAACCCATTGAACGATATCAACCCCATCGCCAAATTCTCCTACCGGCTTTCTACCAGTTATGAGTTCTAAGAGAACCACCCCGAAACTGTAAACATCACTTTTCTCATCGACCTTCAATGTGTATGCATATTCTGCATTGATTAGCAACAAAACAAAAGTAGTAAGCTACCAGATTCAGCTAAACTACAAGTGCTAGGCTGTTAATTATGATCATTAAAAGATTAAACTTGTGAATCAAGAAACAAGTACACTTTACTTTTAAGACTTATCAAATTTTAATTATGAGATCATTTGAGTCAATTGGGTCGTTGACAAGATCAACTTAAACTAAATAGATCATTAAGGAAACACTTTTGGATTAGCATTAGTAACTCTAGCTAGATCCCTTCTTTTGATGGCGGCAAAGATTCATAGCAGTGTAACATAATTCGCCTATTAATTTGCCATTTGCTCAAAGTAATCTTAAAATAGACTAAAACCAACTATAATTCGCTTTTTCATTCGCGATTCGTAAGGAGATTAGTGAATCATGTGATAGTGATTCATTATATTTTAGTTTGGATTATAATAGACCGACGATGTTTGCTATCAAGGATCAAACAGAAACAACCTCATAGAGTTAGCACTAATAAGAGTAAGATTGCAAACATCTGACCCGTCCAAAACCCCTAGATGAGAGTCATTTAATGGCATCAGAGCAAGCAAACGAAATGTGGGCATGAGAATTGGAGCATTTCCAAAGGCATAGAGAAAGTGACAAAAAATTGATTTAAACTAACCATTTGGTGAAGTGGGGAAGGCATCATAAATGAATTTCCTTTGTAAGCTTAAGTCAAAAAAGGCTAACAACAGGCCAGCACTGAGTAGGACATCTAAACAGAATCACAATTAACAAATTTACTCTTACACCAGTCAAAATACCAGCTACTCATAATATATCAAATCCTTTGACTAAATACCAACTAGAAGTCTAAAATTACCAACTTTAAGCACCATTAAAGATAAATAAATCACAACAAAACTCATATAATTATCAATTAATGCAAGAAACTATACATTAAGTTAGAATGATTTATACCTGGGGCAATGTAACCATAGGAACCAGCAATGGCAGACATGCATTCTGAAGTACCAGAATCTTGCAAGAATTTAGCAAGGCCAAAATCAGCAACATGAGCCTCAAAGCTAGAATCCAAAAGGATGTTGTTCGACTTAACATCGCGATGAACGATCAATGGCGAGCAATCATGGTGGAGGTAGCAAAGCCCCTTTGCTGCCTCGACAGCGATCTTATACCGAGTATCCCAATGCAAATGACCTCCTTTCTTCCCATGTAATACCTCCCCTAAGCTTCCATTAGGCATATACTCATACACCAAAAGATTAGTCTCATGGTTTGAGCAAAACCCTAATAGTCTAACAATGTGCCTATGTCTAATCTTCCCTAAAGTTTGAATTTCAGCATTAAACCCATGATCATGAGATGATCCCCTACTCATTGCAGGAAGCCTCTTTACAGCCACTTGATCCCCATTTGGCATAGACCCTTTGTAAACAATCCCAGCACCACCCTTCCCAATTATGTTTTCTTCTTTTAAACAATCCAAAACATCATCAACTGTAAAGTCTAAGCGTTGGAAGGCGGTAAGCTTCCATGCTCGAGAGTCGCTCGCTTGCTTAAGCGAGCGAGCTTTGAGTATGGCAGCAATGGCAAATACAATAGAACAAAGTAAAAGGCCAATCACTAAGAGAAGCTTCATTGAAGCAGATAAACCTTTACCTTGAGGTGGGTGAGAAGAACCAACAACCCCACTTTTACAAGGACCCAAATAAGGTCCACACAAATCAGGATTACCCAAAAAAGATGTGTAATTAAAATAGCTAAACTGCCCAGTTTCAGGAACTAAACCAGAGAAATTATTGTATGAGAAATCAACAGATGTTAAACTTTGCATAGAAGAGATTGATTTAGGAATACTACCACTCAAATGATTCCTTGAAATGTTTAAGTAATTCAATATCCTCATACCAGTTATCTCCTTAGGAATCTCACCAGAAAACTGATTTCTACTAAGATCAACAAATGTAAGCAACTTACATTGGCTAATCTCAGGTGGGATTTCACCGGAAAACTTGTTGCTACTAAAATCAATCTTGGAAAGCTGTTGTAACTTCCCAATCTCAGGTGGGATACTCCCTGTAAACCTATTCCCATCAAGCAGCAGCTTCTGAACACCAGAAAAGTTCCCAATACTAGCAGGTAATTTCCCAGTAAGCTGATTATTTGATAGAGAAATCTGTCCCAAATTAACAGCAACAGAATCATCTGTTTCTGGGAAATCCCCAGTTAATAGATTATCTTGAAGCTCAACTTGGGTAAGTTTAGGAAGACCAAACAAACCCTTAGGAATAGACCCATTTAAGAAATTCTCCCCCATTCTAATCCTTGAAAGAGATTTACAGCTTCCTAAACTCTCAGGAATTGGACCAAGCAAGAAATTCCCTAATGTAATCAGAGTTTGAAGCTTTCCTCCATTACAAAGATCTGGAGGTAAACTTCCAGTAAGTTTATTAGAAGAAAGGTCTAGAAGCTGTAAGTTTCCATTACTTCCCAACTTTTCAGGCACACTCCCGGTAAAATTATTCTCCCATAACTGAAGAACTTCCAATAAAGGCAAATCTCCAATAAACTCAGGAATACCCCCATGTAATTTGTTTCTAAAAAGATTCAAAAGGGTCAAATTTTTAAGGAGAGAAAAGGATTCAGGAATCTCACCAGACAACAAATTATTAGACAAATCCATGGATTTCAAACTACTTAATGACCCTAATTCAGAAGGAAGTGACCCAGAAAGTGTATTTACTTGTAGAAATAAAGTATCAAGTTTTTGAAGTTTCCCTAATTCTTTTGGAATTTCCCCAGATAACCCACAATTAGCACCATCAAAACGCACTAATTCAGTCAAATTCCCAATTTCTGGAGGAATCCCACCTGAATATCCATTATAGTACCCAATATAAAGCTCCTTAAGTGAACTCAAGTTCCCAATCTCTGCAGGAATGTTACCTTCAAGTTCATTACCAGACACAGCAAGATACTCAAGTTTTTCCCATCTACCATACTCCACCGGAATCTCACCGGAAAAATAGTTCCCACCCAAATGAAGATGCCGGAGCTCCGGCATTTCAACAACAGTTAAAGGAAGAACCCCAGTAAGATTATTATTATAAACATCAAGAACATTTAGCTTCTTCAAAGAAGAAAGTGAAGAAGGGAAACTTTCATTGAAGATATTATTGGAAAGATTAAGATAACGAAGTTCAGTAAGAAGAGAGATTGAAGGTGGGATAGGACCAGAAAATGCGTTAGCTGAAACAGAAAGGTTTTGAAGATTGGTAAGAAAGCCAATATCAGGAGAAAGAATTCCGGTGAGATTTAAACCAGAGATATCGAGAGAAACAACAGTTTGATGATGAAAAGACGAAGAACAAGTAATAAATGCCCATGTACAATGATGGGTTTTTGTTGTCCAAGAAGAAAGAGAAGCTTGTGGGTCGTCAGTAATGGCGGATTTTATACCTAGTAAAGCTTTGTGTTCTGGTAATGTTCTGCCATTAATGAAATGAAGGAGGAGAAAGAGAATAAGAAGAAGAAAAACTCGCATTTTTTGGTGATTTTGATTGATAGAAAGATAATGGCGGATTTACAGAGTAGAGAGAAAGAGTAGGGAGGAATAATAAGGGAGTAGGAAGAAGGAAGATGGAGGGAGGTTTTTATGTGAAGTAGAAAGTAGGAGTGAATTTTTTTTTTTTTCCTTTTTTTATAAAAAACCTTTTTTGGATTTGAATTTTTTTGGCAAATGTTAATAGGGGTGTGCAAAATGAGATCGGATCCACGGTTCAGACTTGAACTGGTTGAGATCGAACCGGCCAGTTGCATTCGGTTCGGGCTCTAGGACCCAGGTCATACTTATTCACCAATTTGGTCTATATTTTAATTCTAACACAAAATAATTCATTAATTCAAATATTTTTATTTTATATCCCCTCCTATTCTTCATAAGTGTCCTATTTGCTTTTTGGACACTGTTTATCTCTCACTCTTAATTTATATTTTATTATTAATCTATAAGTTAAAATATAGTCAAGTGAGATCTTGTTTGATTTGTCTCAATACAAGGATTATGTATATCAACTTTCCATAATTTTTAATTATGTACGATTAAAGATATTAAAAATTGAATAAATGTATTGGATAGGGTGCATAAAGTAAATGAGAGACTTGTGGTGAATAGGAGGGAGTAATAATTAATTTGCTAAATTATTTTAAAATATTTCATTTTAAAATTTTTTTGGTATCAAAAAGTATTTTCGGTCTAACCGGTATAAATCTGGACCCAGGGGCGGATCCAGGGTTTGGAGTTCCAGGGGGCACCAATTAGTGAATGAGATTTCGATAGAGTTTTATTTGCAAAATTAACAACTATTTTACTCTTATTTGCTAAAATTTTAAATACGACATACCACAAAACAAAATTGAACAAATTAAAATAACTAACCTAATTAAAAAATGTGATAAAATAAATAAATAAGACAAATTACTAAAATGAGAGAGTATTTATCATCAAAAGACTTCAGTATTAATTTTACAATTTTACTCTTATCAATAGAAAAGTCTACGTTAAATATTTTTTCAAAAAAAACGCCTAGGGGCACATAACCCCGGGTGACCTAATGTAGCTCCGCCACTGCCCGGACCGGACGGGAGGAAGCCGAGTAAGATCGGAGACCGGATCGGTAGATATCAAAACTACCATGAGTAAGAGTAGCGGCCATACTTAAAGTTCCGTTAGTAGATTTTTAGTTGTTATAGCGCTATTTAACACATATATAAAACGCATTTGATAATCATTAATTTAATGTAATGTATGTATGGCGTTAGTTTGGGTGTGGGGCGTTAGTTTGTCGTTTAGTTGGATTGATAAAGTTCTGTTTCTAGTCCGTCTAACCACATGGGACATGAATTGTTTGCCTCTTAGCCAAAACTTTTGATATTTTTTCTCCAAAAAAGAAAAGGAAAAAGATTTGGAGTATATCCCATTCATTTCCTTTCCACTTTTTTGTCCATTTTTTCAATCATTTTTTGCTATTGCCTTTTCTCGTGTTTCATTTCTTTTACTTATATTGCCATTTATTTTTTTTAAATCCTATCTATTGATTAACTATGAATAATCCCAACTTTGAGGGGTATTTTCCTAGAGTAAATATGGGTAATTCGATGACCTGCTATAGTAGATAATCCATCATCATCATTATCATCATCATTATACCCAGTATATCCGGCTTATAGATAAACTATGGTCAGGGTTTGGGGAGGTAAGATAGACGACAACTCATACCCATGCAGGAGAGTACGGTCAGAGAGTCCCCCGGCTCCATATTGATCTTCAAAGAGAGAGGTACCTGCAATTATAAGAAAGTCTGCCAGACACACCCACGTGAACAATGCCCCTCAAAGTTGGGATTATTCATGGTTAATCAATAGGTGAGATTATTGTAGGAAAATCGTGAATAGTTTGGATTATTCTAGGTAATTTTTCCTTTTTTTAATATTGTCATTTACTTTTTCGTGTTTGTCGAATTAATTTTTTAAATTTTGATGTATCCAATTATGAGTAAATCAATCCTTTTGCCCTTTGTTTGGCTCTGTTTGTTATCTTTATTTATCGCTCTTTTCTTTCATATGTGTTTTCAATAGTAGGTGCTGAGAAAAAACTTAAACATAATTGATTAATTAATTCGTTTCAAATGAGGTTAGTAGGAGTATGAAAAAGTCTTACTTGTAATGGTTAATGGGTATGAGGTCTTACTCACTTAATATCCATCCATCCCACCCTATAACCTGTCGTCCGTATAATTGTAAAAATTAAGGATATTCAGGTAAAATAGCGTACCGGAGGTGTTCAAAACAGACTCGATAGACATCCGACTTTATAACCGAACCTAATTTGACCCGACTTAAAAATGGATCTACAATTATGTAAAAACCAATGTGAACATAAAACCTAATTTTGAACCGACCAGAAATATCTGACCCGAAATCAACCCGATGATCCAAATGAACACCTAACTTGGTTTTAATCGTGCCAGGGTGGTACTAGAGAAGTTGAAACATTGGATACTTGAGTCTCCAATGACTTGGTTTTATACATCAAAAAATAATTTCCAATAAATTTGCAATAAGCTTTATTAAAGTAAGAAATAAAAAGTGATTAGAAAGAGAGTGTTTTGTCGTCAAATTATCAACATTCAACACGTCCACCATTCTTCACTTTGATTAGCGAGCGCTACAATTTACCACCATTTTCACTACGTAATTTCACCAAACACAACTATATCATGTCATCACTCATCTACTACTATTTTTTTCAAAATTGTCCTAAATTGAGTATGATTGAATCTGATCAGTAGTTACTGATCATTAATGAACCAAAAACTTAAGCAGATAGTTGAGGTCAAGGTCTTGGGATTTGTTTTATAACTCTAACCCACCCCTTCATACGAGAGTTGTTTGATACCATGTTAAGGATGATTGAAATTCGAACCCATGATCACTTGTTACGCTGACTTTAATTTGAAACCATGTTAAGAAATCAACTCAACAAAGAACTTAGATTATAGTTGAAACCCCAGAATGTGTGCTATACAAAAACAGTTACTTAAACTTATAAAATTTGAAATTTAACTTAGAAGCGAAATTTAATCATCATCATCATCGTACTCAGTCTATCGCGCTCATAGAAAACTATGATTAGGGTCTTGGGAGGGAAGAATGACGGCCACTCATACCCATACAGAAGAATGCGATCAAATAGTCCCCCGGTTCAAAAAAGACATTCCAGGAGAGAGAAACCTGCAACTTACAAATAGATTAGATAAAATACATATAAATAGCGAAATTTAATTGGATTCGACATATTTATACCCCTACATCCTTGTATGTACACTTCTATAATTACTTTTACCATTGATTTTGAAAGGGTTTTGAATTGATCATCTTATCTAACTAAAGGCATGGGACCTTCCTTATGATCTCCTACCTCTTTTTATATCACACGAGAATGATGATTTGGGAGTTGGTGGGTTGATTGCCTTTTTTTTTTTTTTCTTATTCAAATTAATTAAAGAAGCATATCTTGATCCTCATCAACTTTTTAAAAAGTTTAGAAAGGCCTTACTACAAGTTACTAATCCTACATGTCATGCACATGTTCTTCCCATATCTTATGTCAAAAAAATCTTACACATTCTTGTATAAGACAGTCTTAATATTAGAGGCGTAACTTCATATATGGGTTAAACAACCCACATATGTAGTGAGAATATAAACTCTTTATGTAGTGTTTGTTTTATCCATAGATAATCTCTCATAATAATAGCTAAAAATCTTTTATAAATGAAATTATCTTCAAAATAAATTCTAACATATTTGTTGCAATATTGGCAAAAATAACCCTATTTGTTTATCACTCTTAATTTGTGATTAGTTTTTAATATAGGGGTTAAAATATAGTCAATTGAGATCTTGTTTGATTCGTCTCATTGCAAAGATTATTAATATCAAATTTTTATAATTTTTTATTAAACATAATTAGAGATATTAAGAAACGAATTAGTGCATTAGATTGTGTGGAAAAGTAAATGTTGCAAGTAAATTGAAACGGGGAACAACTACAACAAATTTTTGTTTTTGAAACATTGGATTAAGAGGAATTAAAAAAATGTCAATGATTTATATTTATAGCGTGTCATTAAGTTTCACTATAAATTGATTAAGCGACATTTTATTTGATCTTTAGTGACATATGTAATTGTTACTATAGTCTATATTGACATTTGTCAGAAATGTCACTAGACCCTATGTCGCAAATAGCTTTAGTATGATTTTTTATTATGCTGCTAAAGAGTATAACAAATGTTACTAAATCCTTTATCTATACTAATAGAAATTTAGAGTAGCGACATTTAAATTAAATGTTGCTAAACATATCCCACTAAAAGTAAATTATGTTGTAGTTAACTAGTTTATTACTACTATTTCCTCCGTTCCATTATATTTGCTACATTTTACTTATTACGCATTTCAATGCTTATTTAGTTTATTTATATGTTGAATTATACAAGTATAAAAATTATAAAAAGTTAATGTTATAAAAGTATGCGATTAGACGATACAAACAAAATCCCACTTGAGTATATTTATACTTACAATTTAGTGACAATTTATAAAATAATTTAAATGATGTATAATACACATAATAAAAATATATCGAGTATTTCAGAAGGGAGAAAATATATATTTTTTTCTCTGAAAAGTAAATCCCAGCATCCCTAACACTAACCTCAAATCCTACCCACCACAACCTCTAAATATACACTTTCTTAATTAGTAATTCAATTTCCAACAGCACAATCATAACAATATGCTTATAATATCACATATAGCAAGATCTTCTCTACTTGGTAGTCTCTAGACTATAGTCACCAAAACAACTCAACTTTATGCAACCAATAGATTTCCATAACAACTCAATTTCCAAGTTGTTTTGAGTATACTATGCAAAATACTTATTTTTTATTCGGATATAGTATACTAGTATAGATACTCGTGTAATATGTAAATTTATTAACTTAAAAAATATAAAAATGTAACTTCAGAGAATGCTGAAACTTTTCGAATACATGATTTTTTAAATCAAAAAATAATTACTGTAAAACTATTTATTGAATATATGACTTTTTTCGTTCAATTAATATTTGTATATAGAATTGCTATAATAAATTACATAAATAGTACTTTACCTAATTTAACTCCAATTGTTTTTCAAAAAAAATTTGAATTTTAAATCAGGGAACTATTGTCATGTAATTAAATATCATCGTTAAAATAATTTCAATTGTTAAGGCTCTTGAAAACATGACATTTATCATTTTCTAAATTTTATATTAGTATGTATGATAATATTGTGCTCCATCTTATTTACTGAAAATGGGACATTATATTTGACACTATTTACATATTACTCTTAATTTGTATTTTATTTTTAATTTATAAATTAAAACATAGTCAAGTGAGATCTTATTCGATTTATCTCAATGCAAAGATTATGAAAATTCACTTTTTTAATGTTTTGTTATGTATAGTAACGAATATTAAGTACTCCATAAGTGTATTGAATATGGCGAAAAAGTATTACATAAGTGTATTGAATATGGCGAAAAAGTAACCGTTCCATTTTCACTGTATAGGAGGGTGTATGATATTATTCACCCCATTTTAGATGCTTCCTTTCAATTACACTTTGTCATAGATATAGACAAAAATTATGATAAAAAATATTTTCCAAGAAAAGAGTTAATTCCAACATATTATGGGACAATAAATGGAGTAGTGAGGACTAAAAATGTAGAGTATTTATAGTTGGATAGCGCTATGAGCTACAACAACCAACAATCCAACATATTGGTTTGTGAAACGTATGATAAAGACATGGCCTAAAATAGAATTTAATTGGAAAATTTATCTAGAGTAATTTTATCTATTGTTTATTTCTCTAATATTGATTATTTCAAAATAATCCAATTTTTGTATTATATTTACTGACAGCTCCCATTTTCATATTTTAATTAACTGGCTATTACAGATACCTACCACCATATAGGAGTAGGGTTAGACCAATGAAGAAGCATAAGGACGAAAAAGAAGTTAGTACATAACGACTAGTAGATACCTATAATAATCGGTTAATATGTGAATAGGGGTGTTGATGTCAGTAAATAATGTACAGAGGTTGGATTATTTTGAAATAATCAATTTATTCACAACAGATAGACAATAGCTTGAATTATTCTGGATAATTTTCCTAATATTTATTTTTGTGTGTATATAAAAATAATATGATTGGTATTTTTCTGTGTTGTAACTTGTATTACACAATACAATTTTAAATTACATAGCCCATTATATACCATTACACAATTGAATATAGTTAGCAAGATTTTAAATCAAATTATCCGGACCATAGTTTAATTTTTGCTTGATAAAGATAATGAAATAAATGAAGATGAAATAAGAAAAAAAACACAAATTCTTGTCAGAGACATTTCTAATTGTGCCAGCCCATTATATATTTTTTAAAATATATTGTTAGTAGATTTTAAGAATAATGTAAGTAGACATTTAAGATATTAAAAGTAAGCATTAAGAATACAAAAAATAAACATTAAAAATAATATAAGTAAGAATTAAAAAAAACGATAAGTAAGCATTAATTTTTATGAATTGGAATTGAAATACGTTTCTTTAAAAAACGGTCTCTCAGAGACTTCCTGGCTCCCCTGAAATTCAGCATATGGCTTATATATCATCATCAATTTTTTTTGAAATAAGTGAAGCCGGGTGAATTGGGTAATAGGGCAACTATGAGTGGTTGTTACTATTTTAATGTTGTGTCAACTAGATATTATCACCGCACATAATTGCTTAAAAAACGAAAAAAATAAATTATATGAATAAGATTATTGAAAAATTAAGTAGTATAAAATTTTTATTTTGCGCTTTATTTATTAATAAATTTAACATATTTTTTTATTAATTTTTTTATATACGGAAGAAAATTGAGTCATGTGCGGTTGATCACCTCGTACACCCTCAGAGATTCCTCGGGATAAGTAGACAATGAGTAATGACACGTATGGTGTACTATATATGTAGCACTAGCAACTCTGAAATCATATGCTATAGACTAGTTTTTGTATCATCTAACATGAGCCATCTACTTCAACAATTTAATGCCCATTATTCTTGACCATTCTTTTGTTTTTCTTTTTAATTTTAAACTATTTATACTAGCAAGATTTACATAAAAAGAGTACTTCACATTGTTTTCATTTATAAGTTATAAATAGAAAGTTACTTTTTTTTTAAAAAAAAATAGGAATAGCTAAAGATTTGATTTTTGTGGGTTATTAATTGGGAGAAAATAAGTTTAGAAATACATAAATGCTAATAAGCTCAATTATTAAAAATAAGTTTTGATAAGGATAAATAATTAAGAATAGATAAAGTCAAGAGGTGATTTTCTATCATCGAATTATATATAAGTTAATTTAAAAAATAATTAAAGACCAATAAGTTCAAAATAGATGTGACAAGGTCTAATAAGTTTTTCACTAACTTTTATTGACATCGTCTCATCATGAGTCAACCTTAATTGGATTATCGTAAACTCTTTAAAAAAACTGCTTCTTTATACAATTTAAATTTTATTGTTTTTTAATGTTTTTTTTACTTATAAACTGCTTATATAGGCTTGTCTTACTTTGAGACGGTCTCATACAAGATTTGCTGTAAGTTTTGATAGTCACTACATTTTAAACTTTTGATATTTTGTTAACTCGATCGGTTGACTGATTATTAGTGTGAAGTTAATATTAAGTTTGATGAAGAGTAACAAGGACATGTACTTAGAAACTTATTATAAGTTCAATTTAATATATAAAAAATTTCCTACATATTTTTTAGCTGATTTATAATTCAATGTCAATAAATAAAACTCCACTAATGAATTCAATTGATATTTTTTGAGCCAGAGGATTCCTTTTGGTCGCGCTCTTCTTATAGGTATGAGTTGCGCGCCACCGTCATTCCCTCCCCAGACCCTGTCCATAATTTTCTATGAGCAAAATACACTGGTTAGGATGATAATGATAATAAATGAATTCAATTGATAGTTAAATCTTCAGATTACATTTATGAAACATCATCATCATCACGTCCTACACCTCTCTAAGGACCTGACTAGGGATAGAGCCAAATGGCGGCGCCTTATTCACGTCCTAGATTACTAGACTTGTTTGTTACTGTTCTGTGTCTTTTGTCATCGCTATTCACTGCCTTTTCTACCTGTATTGTTTATACTTTTTAAATGATCCCTATGCTTGGCTAATGTGGGTGTAAGATGCAGGTTTCAGATATTTCCTATCCTTGAGGACTATTTTAGAGCCGAAGGACTCTTATGACCGCCCTCTCCTTCTGGGTATGAGACGCCGTCGACCTTCCTTCCCCGGACCCTGACCATAGAGTATCTATGTGCGGGAACACTGGGTATGATGATGATGATTTATGAATATTTTCAAAAAAAATTTACGTTTATGAAAACTCTATGTTTCTTAATAATCAAGCATGAATTTATATATTTGTAATAATAAGTTGTCACAAATCCAAAAATAGTCCCATTATAGTGGTCCAAATATGTAAATGGATTTCATATTGCATTAATTTGTATGGGCTAAAGGGGACCAACCCATTAGGTCTTTTGCTTTGGTTTGGTCCAACATTTCTTGCTCATGATTATCTTTCATCCCTATTTTTTAAACTATTTTTTGTAAAAGACCGTATCTTGATGAGAAGACCTTAAGAACAAAAATTCATATTGAAGAGATCTAACTGTGAGATGGGTTTTATATTTGGTTAAACAACTCAGTAATACAAATTATTAGAATATAAGCACCTGTTATATCTGAGTAATGTAAATATATTACTCCGTTACTTTAAATTTAGCTTTTTAATTATTTTAGATGATAGATATTTTATCAAATGAGACAAACTAGATAGGTGAGCGAGTAATTGGTAAACAAGGTAAACTAAAATTACCAAGGGTGCATGCAATTTTGAATGAAATTCCAAAGAAATGTACAATAAAAGTTGGCATGCATCAATTCATGTCCATTTTTGGACTACATGATCAACTATATATATGGAATCATTTGTTTGATTGCTACATTTATACATTCCCTTTCTTATCATGGGATTGCGGATAAATTTGTACTTATATACAAGATTTATTTGATTGAAATTAAATGATATTAGGAAGAGTAGTCCATCAGGTATATGTGTTAGTCAATTTTTCTATAATTTTTCGACGTGGGATTATATGTGGGTTATTTTCGAACAATTATCACAATGATCATCTTTACACGCATAACTGAAAAATGTAGGAGAAAATAAGAGGAGATATTTGAATAATAATTAATAAAATACCGAGACGATTACTAATAAAATAAAAATATAATAAAATTTAAAAAACAAAATAAAATATAAAATATTGTAATCTCTTAGGGATAAAGTAGAGCCTAGAGGTGTTTAAAACAGATTCGATAACCTGATATTTACTCGACCTTGAAATCAAACTCAACTTAACCCGAATTCAAAATAAAAATAAAATAATACTACCTCCTATTCAGCCTAAATGTCCCATTTTTTTTAGCACTATTTACTCATCACTCTTAATTTATAAGTTAAAACATAGTCATGTGGGATCTTGTTTGATTCGTCTCAATACAAGAATTATTAATATCATATTTTTATAATTTTTAATTATAAGAATAATTTGAGATATTAAGAGTTAAAATGTTGTCTCGGCAAGTGTGAAAAACTAAAAAAGACATTAGTCTAAATAGGAGGAAGTATAAAAATTAATGTGGAGACAAGATTTGATTTTAAAACCGACCCGAATAAACAGCACTGAACAGAAGGGATGTTGATAACACAAAACAATTCCATGTGGATGCAACTTCAATTGACAACTTAATTTCCAAGTATGTAAAACTTGTTTATTTATTTTTGTATCTAGTCCTATCTATCGTTCTACATATATATAGTCTCAATCTGAAAGAAGCAAAACGAACAATAATGGGATATTTCTTGGACAAAATTGCTTGTTATGTGAATATATCCCTTTATATTTGTGACTATATGTATAATGTGTAGCCCAAGTCAGTTTCAAAATCGTCTTATTAGCTGTACAATTTTGGATTATTGTCTATCTTGGGGTTGGGGTTAAAGGGTCTTTTTACTCTGATATGGGATTGATGTTAACTACTCTAAAATTTCCATTGGTGAATTCCATTTATTTCATATATGGAACAAACTTTTAGCTAGGGATGGTTATCAACAAACTTTATAGAGTAATTCGATAGTGTCGTTTAAAATTAACTTGATTATTCGTATTTGAGTATGATTTGATTTGACCTGAGATAACTCATAGATATTATATAATCAGATTGTTAAAATATTTACATACACTTAAATACTGAAGTTAATAATGACGCTAAATAATATACTAAAATTCGTACCTAAATCTCCACGTCTAATAGTACATACAGTCTAATAGAGTATAATTACTAAAAAAGTGTATGAAAAAACTAGAAACCAAATAAAAAATACTCCGTTGCTAAACTTTTGTCGACTTACACATATGAATAGGTTTTGCATGGACCTAGTCCACACTAATATTAATGTAGATCAACATTTACACTCCCCTCTTCCACTCCATTCTATTCCACTCTTATACTCTTACACTTCATTCTACTCTTAAAATATTATAATAATTTTAAAAAAAATAAAATAAATTAAAATTAAATTACAAGTTTCTATATGATCCCTTTTTTATCAATATATAAATATTAAATTACAAGTTTGTCAAATGTACCACGTGATAAATTAATTAAAGAGTGATTATTACAAATGGAGTATTTAATTAACAAGAAAAGGATAAGCATGCATCTTTCTGACAACTGCAAATTAAATCTAAGCTTAGATTAAGAGTGAGGAACAATTGAAAATTGACAATAAGAATAAGACAAAGAAATGATAAGGATTTCCATTATTTCCATGTATTTACTTTATTTTACAATTACAATTTAGAAAATGTAATTTTCAAGAACTTCTCTTAGGTGCTTCATCAAATCTTTTATTGTCATGTCAAAATCATCCCTCACCTGCATCAGTAAGTGCAAAATTTCATAACATCATTTTAAAAACTAATTTTTGAGATTTAAATATATAACAAAAAAAGGCTATTATTTTAGTTGGAAAATAAGTAATACTTTTAAAAAAAATTTTGAATTCGATTCTCAATTACTATACCCATTTTGTCTACCTACTAAGTAATTACTATGTTATAATGAACATAACATCAACACTATATATTGTTCAAAAAAAAAAAAAACATCAACACTATAGTGGTCTACCAAAAGCGCTTGTGGCTTAATGGATAAAGCATCTGCATGTAGAGCAGAAGGTTTGGGGTTCGACTCCTGCTGGGCGCAGGCATCAAATTGGAGGTTTTTTTGACTGCGCGCATCTCTCTTTACTCCCTCCTTGGGGGTACGGGTATGATTTGTCCGCATCTTTCAAGGAAAAGAAAACCCCCACTCGGACCCTGCCTTGTGCGGGATACCGGAAAGGTCCTTTCCTTTTCTTTCATAATATTAAAAACGTACGCTTCTAGCATAAATTTTAATTTCACGAGCATTATTTTTTTATTTTTATGAAAATAAAACTGCTTCCCAATTTTTTAATTCGCAAATTTTCATTATTACCTAATACTACATTTTAAATCAATAATATATAGATTTGTGGAAAAATAGTACAAGTCACAAAGATACGAACAAGATCTTTACACGTGATTTTCATACGCTAATCGTATATCAAACATGAGCACTCGTTGAAGATATATATACTCTATTATTCTATTTATTTTGCAACATTTAAAATTATATTATAAAAATTTCTTCATTCAAATAATGCAAAATAAGCGGAACATACCTGAGCAATAATGGTGACATCAATAGCATAGGTGCCAAAAGGGATTGTTTGACAGTTGATAGTTGTTAGTCTAAGCTTGACAATTTCTTCTAGAATTTTCTGAATAAGGCCTTCTTTCTTAAGAGAGTGAATTCTGATGAGCATATTGTTGTTTAACATCTTGGCTTCAATTTCCAACACATTATTATTATTATTATTATTATTATTATTATTATTATTATTATTATTATTATTATTATTATGTTTTAATAATTGGTTTGGCATGATATTGTTAACAAGATAAGCACACTCCACTATTCTTTTTGTACGTTGCTCCTCTAGCTTTTTAGCTTGCTCTTCAAGTTCTTTTATATACTCAGTTGCATCTGCCAAGATTGATGCCTTATCCATCTGCAATGTTTACATTAACAACTTAACCCTAAGGATTCAGAGTAGCTTTAAGTAAAACGCCAGTGATATATATATATAGCAAATTGTAACTATACTTAAGGAAAGAAAATAAGGGTAAATAAGACATTTTGCAACTTAATGGTCAATTAAACGTTTTTAACCCATTAATGTTATTGTAAGTTTAAGTACAACTTACAATGCTATTCTATGGAATTATTTTAAGATTTGCTACTATTATTGGTGTTTCATATAAGTATGTTGCTACTGTATAGAATATCCCAATTTTTTAATGCTCATAATCCCTACTTTTGTAGAAAAGTGGCATATTCTCAAAATATTCACGATATAATTATTGATTGTAATCTTTGTATTTTTGTTAATTTTCCTTTGTTAGCTTCGTTTATTGTGTATTATTAGCCAACCTTGTAATTAATCATTCGAATTAATACATATAGTATTCCATCCCTAAACACTTGTCTAAAACCTATTTTTTCCGCATTATTTTTGTCTATCAAGTATCAACTTTTTAGCTATTCAATAAAATAATATCTTACCACCCGAAAAAAGTTCAATTTTAAATTTCCATGAACAATCAACATGAATTGGGAACAAAAAGAATTAATATAGTGAAATGAAAATGAAAGCAGCATCATCATCATACCAAGTGTATCCCGCTCATAAAAAACTACACAAATTCTTACTTGAGACCGTCTTTGTAAAGAAGGCTCTCAAAAGCTCAGTCCAATTCTAAATATATGTTGTTATAACTCTAAATATAAATTTGGGCTAAACGCCTTAATTCTAAGAGTCGTCTTTACAAAAGATAGTTTCTCAAGAGAACACCCGAAAAAACTACGGACAGGGTCTAGGAAGGGAAGAACAAAGACAACTCATACCCACAGAGGAGAGTCCTCCGTCTCGAGAAAATAAAAGCATATAAATATAATAAATTACCTTATGAAGGTGAGGAATTAGGGCAGACAAAGAAAGAAAGCCTCTAGTCATCTTCTCCCTACGTTTCCTTTCAGCAACAACATGTTGTTTTGAAGTATATTCTACTTTCTTACCACCATTTTTCTTAATCTTAGGCTTTTTTTCAAATTCTGAACTCCCAAAACATATAATCTGCCCAGATGAACTCCAACTATTATTAATATTTTTAGTCTCCCAAACTGATGAATCAAAATCATGATGTTCTGTTTCCATTATTTTATGTTGCACTTCATAAATATTATCAAAAAAATAATCATCATTTGTATTTGAGTTCATCATCATCATATCACAATGATTCATTATACTTCTTGGATCCTCCTTCGCCTACACAAACGCGTTTTGAGCACGTGTAAGATGTCCAACACACAAAGTTTTAAATAATACTCCATTATTGTTACACGGAACGACATTTGGTTTGGAATAGAGAACAAAAACGAAAACACGGAATGCAACATAGATTGACACAGAAACGATTGGGTACGAGATATAAAATATATATTTGAAAATAGAATTATTAAAATGATTATTTTGCTTTTAAAAATTATTAAAGTGATTATTTTTTTAGAAATCTGGGTTTTATTTCGTTTTTATGTTTTTTTTTCTTTAATTTGTAAATGATCAGGCCACAATACCTTATAAAAGGTTTTCTACATTGGAATGCTAACTTAAGCGATTTGGGTCGTGTTTATGGTGATTGAGGACGAACTTTTTCAGATCGTCCACGTGTCCACATTTCATATATGTAACTATGTACTCTATCTCTTATTCACTATTATTGTTCCATTTAATTTTGGTACGCTTGCCAATGCATTAATTCAGTTCTAAATATCCTACGTGACTATAATTTAACTTATTAAATATGAATCACAAAATCTTGCTATAGACCGTCTATAGCATACACAGGTGTAAATGGGCCAGCCCATAACTCAAAACAAAGAATTTGGCAATTTCCCACGCATAAATAACAGTTACTCATCTTTTATTTTTTATTTTTTATTATTTTTTTCACCTTTCCAAAAATAGAAAACTGAATTCTTTTATGGGTTGGGCTTCTGAGAGTGCAGTCTATACCAATGCCATAGACAGTTTCTCAGGAGACCTTCTAAATAAAAATAAAACACAAATTAAAAGTGATCAATGATAAATTGTAATCAAAAAGCAAATGGAACAGAAATATCAAATAGGAGTGAGTATTATTTAGTCTATATTACTATTGAATCAATTTAATTATACTTGTTTATGAACCCTAAAATTCCTACAATAATTCAAAACAAACATTCCTATGATTAAATTTCTACAATAATTCAAAATAATAGATTTTATTTATCCTAAAATCAATTAATATGCAACTTTTATCTAATTTTTCGATTTAAAATTACATATATATGAGTTATTTTCCAACAACATCAAATTTTGTTGAGATTTTTGCTCCCCACTCCCATTAATTTTTAGGATAAGTATCAAATATGTGTGTTTGACAAGAAAAAACGAACGGCTAAGATTTCACAATCAAAAAACCAACGCTTTGTGATTAAATGATCATTATAAGAATAAATTTGAAAGTCAATCACTATAAAATTACGCAGTTATATTATATGCATATGAATTTAATTTGCATAAAGATTAGGTTAGAGAACTTACAAGATCAGATAACCAATCACCACAAGACATATCCATGAATTTCTTGAAAGATTAATTGCCTAAATACTGCATTAATCAAGGAAATTAATTATGATAAACACAATTAATGATAAAATATAGCATTAAAATCCCTAATTATAAGATTTAAATTAAAGTTCTAATTTTTGAAGGGTTATGGGGAAGATGGTTTGATGTTTTACCTTGTAAGAGATGCCAACTAGCAAGATTAGTGATTTAATAAAAAAAGGAAATAGTTTATTATAAATTATAATATAAATATCATATTTATATAATCTGCTGGATCTTGATATAAAATAAAATAATGCAAGAACTTTAATATAAACATGTGGGTTTTTACTAATTAATGGGTTGGTATCAAAAGATTGACCGTTCAAAATAATGATTATTGGACAATCAGGTTTTATTTAGTTGGAGTAAGTACTACTTCCGTTCTATTTTAGTTGCATTATTGGGTTTTGGCACAATATTTACGGGCTGTCAAATCAGTATGGTAAAAGTAGGAATGATGTATGATTGATGGTGATATGTGGGGTAGAAATAAAAAAATTTATTATAAATAGATAGTAGTTGTGACTTATGGGTATATTAGATAATTAATGGGATGATGTATGATTGATGGTGATATGTGGTAGGAATAAAGTGAGGATAAAATAAGTAGATTATTTTTGCCAAAAATAGTAATGTTGCAAGTAATATGAAACTTTCAAAAATGGTAAGTGTTGCAAGTAAAATGGAACGGAGGAAGTATTCCCTTAATTCGTTTATGTTTTTTCTTTCCATTTATTTTTTATTACAGTTTTCAAAGTAATTTTTGTGTCTTAATATCTCTAAATGTGCATTATAAAAAATTATATGATAAAAAAAAGTATATACTCCCTTCGATCTTATTTGTTCTTTCACTTTGGGTTTTTCACAAATATTAAGGTAGATAGAATCTTTGGGTATAAATATTTCAAAGTAACTGTAATATGAATTGCTTATCATATCATAATCATAAAAAAAGACATCTTGATGACTGTCATGGAAATATTTTTTAAATATTTATTTGAAATGAATACTTAATTTAACGAAGAATTTAGCCTTTTGTCTACAACGTATATGGAAAAGTTGAAAGTTTAGGTTCACCATGCAAATTAAAATATATTGTCTAACATGTAAAAAAGTCAAATACTCAAAGTTACTACGTGAAATTTCTTTTTTATTCTCATTCATATATTATTGTTCATTTTCCTTTACTTTTAATTTTATCTATGTTAATATATAAATTATTCATATTATTTTCTCGGTATTCAAAGAATAATAAGTAGATGGGCAATGTAAAAAAGACGAAACAGAATATATTTGTTTCCCATTTTGTCGTCCCTTTTCAAAATTGGAATAATGAGAACACAAGATTTATAACTTTATATTGACATTGATTGTGTGTGGCTTGCTTTTAGGTTTAGAGTTAATTATTACATTATTATGATAATTAATCTACATGTGTATATAATTTTTAAATAAATATACAATTATTATTATCAAATTATACTATTTCTAATAAGATATCAATCGATACAAAAAATTTTATAACAAAATAACAATTGTATGATTGAATAAATAGTTATATATTCCTTATAGTAACTTATTAGTTTCGAAATTCCTGCATAATAAAAAAGTTTTACTAAATATACTCTATCTATTCCACTGGAAAAGAACATTTGCTTTTTGATGCTATTCACCTATTACTTTTAAAGTAAAAATAATGTAAATAGAACATTTTATTCTCTTACCTCTGCAAATCTGCAATATAATTTGCTTTTAGTGAAATATATTTAGCAACAGTTAATTTAAATATCACTACACTTCCTAATGGTAATTTATATAGTGAATTTAATAATATTTATTAGATCCTTTAGCAGCATAATACAAAATCATACTAATGTTTTCGCGACATAGGATCTAGCGACATTTCTCAGAAATGTTACTATAGACTATATATAGTAACAATTACATATATTACTAAAGGTCAAATAAAGTGTCGTTATATCACTTTACGTCTTTATAGATGAAACTTATAATAAAAACCAATAACTATTACCCTAAAAATATAAGACAATGATAATTTTTTAATACCACTTACTCCAGTTTTGCGAAAAATTAAATTTTTATAGTGTACAATGACAACAAAAAAAATAAAAAAAAAACATTGTTTGAACTAGTTAAAGCTGCTCGTTATTAAAGATTAAACGCAAATTTTCAACAACGTCTTGTGGTCGCATATTAAAGTCTGATTCCATCTGCAAATACACAACAATTATTGATTAAAAGGAAATCATATATAAATATAATTATTAATCAAAACAAATTACAAATTTTCTAAGAATCAACCTAACAAGTTTCGTTAAGTTGATAGTCGTACTTGTAGTTTTGTACTATATGTTACATAATTTATTATACTTTTGATTTCGTGTGAGACTCATTTGAATTCAATTATAAACTTAAAGAATAATTCTCAATTGGTTCTAGCAGTTAGAATATATCATATATATATTCCGTGGTTTCAACCAAAAGCATATAAGAGCCCATTGGACGAGAATTGTAAATGCATGTTGGCACTGAATAATCTTGTCACCCCAACTGAAGTTTCTGATATTACGTCAAGGAACCAAGTCAATCAAAAACTTTAGCAAATGGTTGAGGCTCCAAAATATGTTATATACTTAAACAATTCTCCATTGCGTTTATATGTGGGTTACCTATTCTCCTCCTTATTTGGGTTGTCATACCCGTTTTCTAAATTCTTACTAAGTGTTTGTCAAATTGAGTTGAACATATTGTGGATGCAAGCATATTATCAAGGGATACACGATCTGCACACACTTCATAAGCCAAAGAGATATATATAATCTATAACCATATGCCAAAGGGAAAAACGTCTCTGTCTAGGAAACAACTCAACCAAAAGCTTAAGCTGATGGTTGAGGACTTGAGGCCCCATGTTATATACTCTAACACGCTCCATCACACGAGAGCCCAAATGCTTGAAGTGTGGATGCGACACAGCCCCTGTGATGAATATTGAACTTTAAACGACAGGTGGTTGAGATTTGAACTCGTGACCTCTTGTTTCACTGGGTTCTGATACCATGTCAAGGAACTAACTCAACCAAGAGCTTAAGCTAATGGTTGAGGCCCCAAGATATGTTAAATACTCTAACAGTCTCTAATAACTTATAAAGTATGCACATCATCTTTAATCTGTCGAAATGAGATAAATCATCCTATCAATGTTATCAAAGTATAGAGGTAGACAAACCTGGGTCATAATAGTTATATCCATTGTTCTATTAGTGAAGGGAATAGCATTAGTACTAGTGATCAAAAGTTGAAGCTTTTCCAACTCCTTCATGATTTTGATGAGAATACCCTTTTGTAATTGGCAATGAATCTTAATAAGCACATTATTTTTCGAAAATCGAGCTTCGATTTCCGGGAATTGATGATCATTGGAGAGATTGTCAATGTTAGGTGTTGTTGAGGATGAAGAATTATTATTGTGTTCATTCTCAAGAATGCAGCTGGTTTGTGGTGGTTTGATGACAACAAAGGATTCAACTGTTTTTTTAGCATTGTTTTGTTCTTCAAGAATCTTTATTCTTTCTTTTAGTTGTTGCATGTGGATAATTGCTGCTCCAAGAACTGAGGTTTTGTCCAGCTGCAACACATATTTCAGCTTTAGTTGTTAGTTACCAATATTAAGGTCTCCTGAGAGATCGTCTATAACAAATACGGCTCTTCCAACAGCCCAACTCAATGATTTTGAATTTGAAGATAAGGCTGATGACTAATCAGTTTTAATTGTTAATTACCATATTTATCCATCTATGTTATAGACGGTCTATAGCAAGAATTTGTAATTAAAGATTAGCTTGTTGATCTTGTTTAGGTAAGTCTATTCTAGGGATGGAAAAATAGATGGGTGGATGCGCTAGTTATGCTCTCCCCATATCCTTACCTATCACGTATGACGGGTAATATTTTCATACCCACCTCTGTTCACCTAGGTATGTTATGTATTTAAACCATCCCCACCTACTATGACAACTGAGTACATCCATTATGAAATTACCCATCTACTCTAGTCAAAATTACAAGTTAGGCTTCATTTTGGAGTGCTTAGCAATTGGTTTTTTCTTTGTTTTATTGGCAGGTTTTATAGAAGGTCAAATAGTCAAAATAAAAGCCAATTCTTAGCAGGGCCGATCCTAAGGGTGGGTTAAGAGGGGCTGTCGCCCAGATCCCCATATCAAAAACCAAAATTAATAGTTGTAGAAGGTCTACATAAGTTATAAATTGCGAAAGAAAAGGGCCCCAATGTGTCATTTCGTCCAGGGCCCCAAAAATTCTGGGGTCGACCCTGATTCTTAGTATTTTTTCATTTAGATGCGGACATATCCCAAAGTTCAAGCCTTTAAAAGAATAACGTTAGTTCGCACCTTTAGAAACAAATGACGTAAAGTTTATATCTTTAGAATCAAATTTTCTTACTCCCTCCTATTCCACCCATTAGTCCCATCGATTTTTATTTACAATTCACTTATCACTTTTAATTTGTATTTTATTCTTCATCTATAAGTTAAAATATAGTCATGTGGGATCTTGTTTGATTCGTCTCAATACAATGATTATTAATATCTACTATTTATAATTTTTAATTAAAAATAATACAAAGGTTAAAATTTTGTCTCGACAAGAGTATGAAAATCAAATGAGACTAATGGATTGAATAAGAGACACTATTATTTATTCACTAAATTTCGGAGCCATTGGCTAAGAAGGTAGAGTGGTTACCTTTTTGAGGCCGGGAATTAAGACGGACAAAGCAATAAAACGCTCGCTAAGAGTTTGACGACGTTGTCGTTCGGCAATAATATGGTGTTGGCATTGCTCCGGCAGCCTCTTGGGTCTCTTTCGAGGCGGCGGAGCACCATTTTTATGATCATCATCAAGGCATGTTGTTGATGATGAGTTGTTTTCTGAGCCTGAAGACGATATCAACGCTTCCATTTCCGGTGGATTATCAACTAAACAATCTACCACAAATTCGTTCAACATCATTGCATCCTCCTCCATATCCTAATAAATAATATGCATTATAAATATTACAACATTTATAATTTATCTTGCATAAGGATAATAATTCAGCGTGCAAGTGAGACCATTTTTATTGGGCAGTTGGGCTGACCAATGTACAACATCTAATGTGTTAATGCGATAATTTGTAATTTTAATTAAAGTGGTCAATTATAGAATTGAGTTATTTATATTGGGTCATTTTTAAGAAAAAACTCTAATGTAAACTTGATGCAAACTAAAATAGTGAGGACTGAGGACTAAGTTTAATTAGCACTCATTTTCCTACCCTCTTCGGTCTCTTCACCCTTATTACATAGTCCAAAATAAATGTAAAAAAATTGAAAATTTTTTTATTTATATTTTATTTTTTATTTTTATTTTTAATTTTAAGAATTTTTTATTTTTTATTTTTTATTTTTATATAGTTTTTTATTAATTATTTTAATATCAATTTTAAATATTAATTTTGATTATTTTTTGAAAATTTGTAAAATTTTTTAGAAATAGAATGTAGTGTGAGAATACAAGAGTAGATGCATTGTAACTCTGTAAGGTGGAGTGAAATGTAAAAGTATAATAATGGAGTGGAATGTAAGAGTTCGAGTGGAAGGGTGGAGTGAAAGGGAATGTTAATGTTGGTCTACACTAATATAAGTATGGACTAAATTCATACTAGACTTTTTCAGTTACTAAATTGTATAACTTTTAATATAGACTTGTCTCACGATAAAACAGTCTTAACACTGCTCAAAATAATTTGAATTTTATGGCTTTACTTCATGGACTTTATCAATAATCCACAAATTGGATTCCCAAGAGAACCACGACTTCCCATACATTTCCAAGAAAATTTATTACTCCTAAATAATAGTGATATATTCATTTTAAAATTATATTTTCCTGACTATTTCACCGATAAATATTAAATAAATGCAACAAATGTTGTAGATAGGGCTATATATAATATTGATACACTATATGAAACAACAAAATAGATTGAATCGGACAAGATGTGAGTTAAACGATTCGGTCATTGATTTACATATATATATTAATTTAATTTGTAGATAAAAAGTCAATAAAAAAATTGAAACAGTATAAAAATACAAATGGATTAAATTGGACAAAATTCGAGTTAATTGATTCAGTATAGGCTATATATTTTATATGTAGATATAAATATATAACATTAATATCGAATAAATAATTAAAATAGATTGAAGTAGACAAGATACGAGTTAACAGATCTGATTTCTAATTTAAATGTTTTTATTTGTTGATAGGATAAGAAATAATAAAATGATTTTAAATAGACACAAATACGATTTAATGTTGCAATCTCTGGTTTATATATTTTTATATATAAATTATTATATGAGATCGTGCTATCGTAAAATTAGCTTCATATTTGGGTTAATTTTATTTATTACAGTATGATCCAAGTAAGAATTTGTGTCTTTTTTTCCTAGCATCATTTCACAATCAGGTGCTTTCTTGAGAGACCGTCTTTGGTAACGACGACTTTCAAAAGTCCAGTTCAAATCTATATTTAGAGTTGTTATAATATATATTTAGAATTGAATTGAGCTTTTAAGAGTCATTTTTAAAAAGGACGGTCTCAAGTAAGAATTTGTATATGTCAAATACACGCTATAAATGCACATTCTTAAGTCTTAACTGCTAAGAGCTTTAGTTATACTTGTGCATAAGTAAAATTCTAAAACAATACTATGAGTAATGCTTCATATTTTCCTTTTTATTTGTCCACTTTACTTTTTTTTACATATTTTAACACGGATTTTGAGCCTTGATATCTCATATTACGAACAATAAAAATTGTAAAAATCATATAGTATTATAATTCTTTACTTCAAAAATCAAATTTAAATTTCTCTCTCATAAAATGAAAAAAGTTAAAGTGGATAAACATAAAGAAAAAAAAATATTATTATTTATTAAAATGATACTATGAGTAATATTATTTCCATGCTTTCTCCGTCTCAAATAAATGTAATTTTCACTAGTGGAAAAAATCACATTTGCTGCGCAACATTTGCTGCGGTTTAATTCATACGCAGCAATTAATTGTATGAAAAATTAGGCAAAAAAAAAAATTATCAAAAGCTGCGGTTTCTTCAATTAACCGCAGCAAATAACACTCAAAAAAAAATTTATTCGTTTGAATGTTTTTTTTTAATTAAGGTAAAGCATATCTTTGGAACAATATTAGTATTTAAAAGTAACAAATTATCTGTAGTTGTTGATAATGATATTTTGCCTCATAAAATATTAATATCATGTAGCAATTAATAAAATCAGAGAGGATCGTAAAAATAAAATATCAGACATTAGTTGATAACAAACTATCACATTAATATCATTTTAAGTTAATTAATACTTATACAGTTAAACGTAATCTTTAGACTATTTACATAGTTTAATTTATTTGAAAATATATTGTAACCGTTAAAACTTAAAACTATTAGCTTATAATTCATTTACATCTAATCATTAACCTTTAGATTAGAACTATATAAACATAGAGCTATTCTCCTGAGACCGTCTTTATGAGAGATGTCTTTCAGGCCCAGTTCATTATAACTTAATGCCTCTTTTTACTCATCATTTTCTTTATGGGCTGACCTAATTAGAGATGGTTTTTCAAAGAGACCGTCTCTCAAAGTATTTGTGATAAACATATACATCTCATTACATATTACACTTGAAATTAAGGGTAAATGAGATTCAAATTTATAAACTTATATCACATTAACTTTATAAATATTTTAAAATTTCGCTAATATTTGAGGGTGGGTCGTGACCAGCTATCATCATATTATACACTATCAAAACTATATTAATAATAGCAAAAAATAAAAAATAAAAAAAAAAAGATAATAGAAAAAATAAGAAAGGAGAATGGCTTACGAGTTCAGCAAAGAAATTGGTATTATTTTTAGGTAAAGACGAGGAAGCCATAAAAATCCAAAAGTATGGTAGTTTTGTTGTATATGTTCGTCTTCTTCTCCTTTCTTGGGCACCAAATTGATTCAAAGTTAAATCATGGGAAATAAACTTTTAGACTTTTTTTGAGTAATAATAATAGAGATGATTGAAATAAGAACAAACTTATGCACACTTTGTTAAATAGATCCATCTTCAAAAATAAAAACAAAACATCCAATATTTAATGCAACCGCTAAATACTTTTTAAATTAAAATAGGAAATTGCACACATGCCAAGCTTTGAAACGATACATTTGTATTTTTTTTAATCTAAAAATTAAAATAAAGTAATGTCATGTTTGGAAACAATGATTTCATTTAAAAATTTGAAATTGGCTCAAAATTATTGTTTGGCAAATCAAAAAATTTTAAATTTGGATTTTGATCAAATTTCACCATTGCTATCAAAATACTGATAGTTGAAAATTTGAGAATGATTACTCAAACCTTGTCATTCTCAAATTCTTTATTTATAATTTCATAATTGAAATCCATAATTTGAAATAAAATACGTGTCCCCAAACACTGCATAAAGGTATTTACAGTTCTTAGAGTTGTACATAAAAATTAACAAAGTATTTGTGTCATTAATAAATTTAAATTTTAAAGAGACTTTAGTCTAGAAAATGGAAAACAATTAATCTTTTGTATAATAATTTTAACTTCCCAATAAAGAATAAATGGTAAAATATTAAAGTACAATTAAATGTTTATATTTCCAAAGCAAAAACAACATTATATTACGTAAATCGGTTTGTCTAAACTATGCCACAAGGCATAGGTTAAGGGGGTATTAATTACTTTCATCTACCAGCTTGGCAACTTTATTCAAGGATTTTCCTATTTATTCTCTATTTTTTACTTACTTCAATTAATGTATATATGAAATCATTATTCCCAAGATCATATTTAAGAGAATAAAATAAACTTATAACAGAATTTAATGCTCTTAACCTATGCCAATGTGGCATAGGTTAGAAAAACCCTACATTAAATAAAAGATTCTTTCTTATATACAGTTCTAAGGGTTGTATTATGTATATATCATTTTCCAATTAGAATATAGTCAAATAAAATCTTATTTGATTCGTCTTAATATAAATACTATTAATATCCACTTATGATAATTTGTTATATATGTATAATAAGATATCTTAAACATCAAATGATGTATTGGATTGTGTGAAAAAGTAAATGATAGACTTCTAGTGAATGAGGTAGTACTATATTTGTTTTTTTTTTCAAATAGAATCCTTAATTTTAGAGCCATATTTTGACTATAATATATTTTGACTATAACATATTTTTCAAATAGAATCCTCTTATTCTTAATGTCTACTTACCATTTCCTTAATACCTACTCACAATATCTTAAACGCCTACTTACTTTATTTCAAAACATCAAAATAATATATATTAGATCGACCCAATTAGATACGATTTTCAAAGAAAGCGTCTTTCACAATAATTTGTGCTGATGCTAATGATCAAATGTCACATTTGTTCTTTACATTTGTTAATGATCAAATGGTTTAGATATTGGCCTATGGGGCTTTAAGCCCGAGGTCAAAGGCCTTTAAAGAATATTTAATTCACAAATTCTTGTGAGAGACGGTCTCTTTGAGAGATCATTTTTAATTGAGTCGGCTTATAAAAAAAATATAAAATAAGAGTAGACATTAAATTTTAATGAATTGAGCCTTAAAAATATCTGTCAGAGACTTAGTGTATTTTATTTTTATATGATTGTCTAAAAACATTTTCAAAAGGTTCAGCCCACTATTTTATAAGAAGATCCAACATTACCCTTTGGCCTTTGCTCTCTTTTTTGGAGACCAAATAGGAGTACTATGCTAGAGAACACTTGGAATAATTAGGATAACATATAGTGATCAATCAATTAAAACTTTAAAGTGATCATTATTCATATAATGATCAATTAAACAATCAGTTATAACTTTTAACCGAAATAAATAAAACTTTCAATTGTGATCTAAAAGTGATTAATTTAAACGTTAAAGTGATCAATTTGTACTTATAAGTTTATATCTTTAAAGGGATCAATTATTTTAACAAAGACTTCAATTTTAACATTAAAATGATCAATTTAGACCTTAAAGTGATCAGTTATGATAAGTAATAACTTATAAAAAAACGTAATTATGACCTTAAATCTATTGCGTTTTTTTTATCTCCCACGATGCATGAACTCCATCTTAAACTTTCTTGAGCCGAAGGACTCCTTTTAATCGCGCTCTTCTTATGGGTATGAGTTGCCGCCGTCCTTTCCTCCCTAGACCCTGTCCATAGTTTTCCTATGAACGGGATTCACTGAGTAGGATGATGATGATGATCTTAAATTGATCAAATAGTGATGGCGTGGCACCCCAATGCTAAGGTTTAAAGATTGTTCGCTCTTAGTAACAAGGACCCATTATTAAGCTAAGTCAACAAAGTCAGTTCAACAACAAACCACTCTTAGTATCAGCGGCCGATTACTAGACTGACTTTAGTTGACTTAGCTTAGTAATGGGCCACTTCAAAAGGACCGCTCTAACTAACAACGGCCCATTAATAAGTTGAGTCAAAGAAAATCAGCCTAATAATTGGCCGCTGGGTTGACTTTTTTTGACTCAGCTTATTAATGGGCCGCTGTTAGTAAATGCGAACATGTACCAAACCTTAGCGTTGAACTAAAAATACTTATTTTAGAAAATATATTTAAAAAATGTCTATTATAAATTTTTTATATCGAAATTACTTATTTGTTTCAAATTTTCATTTGAGTATTTGATACCTTCGTGGACCTTAGGGTGGACTTTACCTTATATTGGTTGGCCCATTATAACGTTAGAGCCAACTCATAGACAAAGAAAATCCTTTTGTGTTCTAAACTCCATAGTCCATACCTATTATCAGATGTATACCTATTATAAATTTTGTGGCGGATTCAGAACTAAAATTGATCGGAGCACAAATGTACATTTGACAAAAATATTCATTAAAAAAAAGATTAATTAGACTTTAAATATATATATATTTAAAAATTATAAGTGCATTCGATTGAGCTTTGTTGTACAGTTGAACACATTAAATACTATTAAAATTCCTAATAGAAAAAGAGAAACCCGTATGCCTAATTGTGTCATCATCATCATAAGAAAAGAGAAACCCGTATGCCTAATTGTGTCATCATCATCATATGCAGTATATCCCGCTCATAGATTAAATATGTTCAAGGCCTGAAGAGGGAAGAAAGACGACAATTCATACCCATATAAAGAAGAATGTGGTTAAAGTCTTTACAACTAAAACAAACCCATACAATATAAAATACTACTAATAAACAAAAAAGTACATCATTAAAGCAAGCTACTAGGAATAGAAGATACCACTAATTTGCTTTACATATGCGTTTAGATATTAATCGAATCTAATCCACCAAAAAAGACAGCATTATTCCTGATTAAATAAAACTTAACTACATTTTTTTTCCCTTTTCTTTATATATTTCACTATTGGATTTTTATATACAGAGCCGTTTCTAGGGGTAGGCAAGGAGTGTCGTCGCCCAAGGTCTAACTAGAAGTGTTCAAAACAGACCCGATGACCCGACAGACATCCGACTTTATAATCGAACCCGATTCGACCCGACTTAAAAATGGATCTACAATTATGTAAAACCAATGTGAACACAAAACCCGATTTTGAACCAACCCGAAATCAACCCGATGACCCGAATGAACACCTCTAGGCACAACATACATAAAAGGCCTAATTTCAGTGTAATCTATGAGTCTATGGTAGACAGTAGAAAAAAGCAATATTTGGGAGAGGAGGATGAAAATGAATTTTAAAACGATAACTTATTTCAATACATAAGGGACTCGTCTTTATTATTTGCTTAAGTACTTATTAAAGATTAATATAGATTTTCTATAGGAAGATATATATATATATATATATATATATACTCCCTCCGTCCTGATGAGTTAGTAGCAAAGAGAAAATGGGTGAATATTAAGAAAGTGGTAATAAATGAAGAGAGAGAATAAATTGTGTGGATGAAATTAAAAGAGAGTTAAAATGTATGGATGAGATTATAAGAAAGTGGTGGGCCATAGTCTAAAAATAGAAATGCTGCAATTTAAGTGGGACGGACAAAAATGGAAAATGCTACAAATTATAAGGGACGAAGTAGTATATATATATATATATATATATATATATATATATATATATATATATATATATATATATATATATATATATATATATATATATATATATATATATATATATATATATATATATATATATATATATATATATATATATATATATATATATATATATATATATATATATATATATATATATATATATATATATTATTTTGCCTAGAAATTACAAAATATTTTATTTTTTGAATTATAGGAATTACAAAATATCAGGTATTCTCTCTATTAACAATTTCCCATTTACTAATTTTCATTAATCTTTTATCATTTTCTAATTAAAAAATGTAAAGAAGAAAAAAAAAATTCTCTAACCTACCCAATTGAAATAATTGTGGGACTAGGGGATGTATCCAAAAACTCTATTCTCATCAATCATATGCATTCAAAAAGGGCCCACCCGTCCGGTGCTCTTTGTCACTTTCACTCTATTTAAGGAGTAGTTTATATTTATGGAAAAATTACCTAGAATAATTCAAACTATTCACGATTTTCCTACAATAATCCCACCTATTGATTAACCATGAATAATCCCAACTTTGAGGGGCATTTTCCTAGAGTAAACCCGGTGACCGGATGACTTGTTATAGCAAGTTTTATTTTTTTTTTAAAAAAGATAAATTTAAATAAAATGTTGAAAAAATTCGAAAAAAATGTTCATAAAAAATTCATGATTTTTTTTATTATTTAGAATTTTTTATGTAAATGTTTAAAACTATTTTCTAATTTTAAATTAATATTTATTTTATTTTTTTTGTGAATTACCTACTATAGCAAGTCATCGGGTTACCCAAGTTTACTCTAGGAAAATAGCCCTTAAAGTTGGGATTATTCATGGTTAATCAATAGATGAGATTATTGTAGGAAAATCATAAATAGTTTGGATTATTCTAGGTAAATTTTCCTATATTTATTGATGTTGATTTTCGTTGGTCATTGTAATTCAATTTTTAATTTTATTTTGTTCTAGTTTAATGAGTCTTCAGAGAAAGTTTTTAAAGATATGTTAGAGATTAAATGTTTGAAAAGTAATCATGGGTAATTTTGGAATTTTAATATATAATAGGTGGCGATAAAATAAAAAAGGGTAGTAATTTATATTTTATTGTTATTTATAAGTTAAAACATAATCAGTGTAATTACATTTAATTCATGTATTGATATTAAAATTTTATAACTTTTTATTAAAAATATTCTAAAATTTTTATGATTTAACTTGTATATCAACAAACAAATAATACATTATTATAATAGTAAAAACTATATTCTAAATAGTATTCCAAATTAAATAAAAATCAAAAGCGAGCATCTTCAAAGCCGTGTAAATCGCTAACCCTATTTAAATTTTTCCTCATCATAGCCACTTTAGCCAGCCGCTCAGCCGCTTTCCAAGCCGAGGTTGGTGTTAACGGCTCGCCGTTTTCATCCACCACGCAACACCCGCTTCCTCCTCTTTTCATCTTCTCTTCTTGTCGAGCTCGGCGTCTCCACCTAACTTCGGCTAATTCGGCTTCGACTTGCCTCCTATACACTTCAGCTACTTTCAAGCTCGGCTGACTCAACACGGCTCGAGCCGAGCCAAGAAGCCGTTCAGCTCCAGCAAAGTCATTTTTTTCTGTTAAAAATCTACTTTCAGCTATAGCTCTTGTCATCACAAAAAGACTTCTCAACCGTTGGATTTTAGGGTCTGAAGATCGGATGGTCTGAGGATGCGGAACAACCAAAGATTGATCTCCACCGTAGATCATCTGCTTACAAGATGATGGATCTTTGTGATAAGATCTAACGGATAATATATGGCGGGACCCAATTGAATTGGCCGGAACTTTAATCTCAACTAATACTTCCCTTCTCTCAGAACTGTATAAATCTCCAAGTTTTACTAAACCGGACCCAAGTAAACCCGGTCTACCTGTACAAGAATAAACCGCCATTATTTCCCCCGCTGTTGAACCGGTTTCTAAACCGAACTGAACCCTAACATCCATTAAACCGACGCGTAGAAAATTATTGACACTTTTAACAAACTCTTCTCCAGGAAAATCCTCATTGATTTTAAATGTATGAACCGGAATTTCGGAAAACCGGGTTGATGAAATAATCAAACCATCCCTCTTTTCTCTCTCCTCATCTTGACCGTCCATGAAAATGATCGACGCAGAAGGATTCTTCTCTTTACGGTCTTGAATTACTTTAAGAGCTTTCTTAAACGCGTCGTTTCGAGAGTTTTTACCTTCAGATGAAACAACATTAATGGCGTCGATAATTCTTCTAGCTGTTCTTCTTCCAGAAGGTGTCATTCTCTTTAATGGAAGCAATCTCTTAGAGGTTGATGAAAATGCCACCATGGAAAGACGGTCATTGGAAGAAAGTGAAGAAATCATTCCTTTTATCGATCTTTTTAAGGAGTTCAATTTTTTTGTATTCATTGTAAAGCCGATGTCTAGAACCACCACAATATCCACCGAAGGACGGCGGATTGTCGCCGGGGACGGTGGGGCTGTTATGGTGAGAAGCATTGCGTATGTCTCGTAACTTCGACCAACAGCAATAACTGCTGATTCTGGTGAGATTTTTACTTGTACGCCATTGTTGAAATTGACGGGAATTTTAGGGTTAGGAGGGATGGGAAAAAACCCAGGAAATTCATCTTCATCGGGTTCATTTTCTTCTTCGGATTCGGGTATTGAGTTGAATTGAATCGACGATACATGGGTTACAAGTGTTTCGTCGTCATCGTAAAGTTTACGATCAATTAGGGATGATTTTTTGATGGGTTTACTTTTCTGGGTAGCAGCAAGATACGTAGTTTCTTTCCATTGTGATCCACATAATGGGCAAGATAAAACAACACCATTAGAGTTAGCAGCAAGGTCTGAAATACAAGGAAAATGAAAAGTATGAGAACATTCAGCAGTAAAAATGGCGGTTCCTTGACCAGTTTTGACATTATGAAGACAAACACCACAACGATTAAGCTTCGAGAAACGCAGAGAGTTTTTTAGGAGGGAAAACGAGGAAGGTGATTGGGATTTAGGAGAAGAAGGAGGGGTTTTGGATTTAAGCTTCAATGGAGTTTCATCAATGGCGGTTTTGCATAGATGAGTTGGGGTTTTAGGAGTTTGAGGTCTAGAATTTGAAGGAGAAGATGAAGAAGAAGAAGAGAAGAAATTAAATTTAGAAAAACCCAGTTTAGGACTACGAGTTGAGGAGTGATTTAGGGTGTTATTTGGTTCTGGGTCATTAGGAATGGAAGTGCAGAAAGCTTTTCTCCATCCTGTAACCATTGTTAATGGTGGATTTTCTTTGTGTTGTTTGAAAACTGGTAATTTTAATGGTAGGAAAGATGAGAAAAGTTTTAAAATGAACTTTTTGTGTACATGATTTAGTTCTGCAGGTTTGTGCTCTGTTTTGGTGCAAGTCGATAGGCTCAAAAAGATGGGAAAAGGAAGATGAATTTATTAAAAGGGTAGATGTAGGTAGTGGTTAAAAAAGGTGGGTAATTGGAGATTTTAATTTACTAATGGATACATAGTGGGTATTGGGCAAAGTGCTGATTGTCGATACCTGATAGCTAATAGCTGATAATAGTGGTTGATATTAATAGTTCATTTGATTAGTTGGTTTGATTAGTTGGTTTTGAATTCGCTGCTATGAGTAGCTTATTCAAAAGCAACTTATTCATATCAATAAGCTATTTAAATCAGTTAGTTTATTAAACATTAACATTAGCTGGTTTGACAACCTAACTCTCTATATACATCAAAATAAGCTAAAATTGTTTAATAAGCTAATTTGTCAAATACCCCATAATTTAAAAATTGCAAAAAATTATTTTAACAAATTAAGGGTTTACTTAGATTGAAAGTAAATATTAAATGTATAAAAAATTAAAAATGAAATAATTAGAATAATTGTCAAAAAAAGGTAAAATGAAAGTAAACTAAAAATGATGAATAAAAAAGATTGATTTCTTTCATTTGGATGATAAGATTTTTAACACTCTTTCCTAGGGTAAATTTATACCCAAAATAAAAGAACTAATTGTCATCTTATCCATTTTCGTTACTTACCAATTCTTGCACAAAATTTTATTTACACTCTTAAATATTTATATTCAATTCAAACGGACCATTAACATAAATGTGTTAATTCGACAGCGATGATCTCACTATTAACCCAACAAAGATTAATCTCACTATTTAAACCATCTCATTTTGTAAAAAAAATTGTTAGTGAGAAGGTAGAGTCGAAAAAGACTCAAAATAGGTTGATGGAAAAGAATTATTTGAGAGCCACATAAACAAATTTATTTATGATTGTTATTCTTTTAATTTAACTAAGATAAGATTTGATTTTTTAAAAAGCATTTTGAATAATAAACTATATAAATTTTTGTATGGGATGGTTTCACCGCGACACATGTCTAATACTTGGCTTAAATAGCCCAATCATAAAATATTTTAACTTATGGACTTATTGTTCTTAAATTGTATCACCGTGAGACGATTTCATACAAGACGGACTAAATTAACCTTTTGATAGAGTTTACCATTTACCGCACAAAATTGTGTTAGTATTGAGATCCGCCCTTTTAGCCGTAATCTTTCTCTCGTTTTCTCATATCAAAGTCTTGTATTGCTTCTTTTTGGAAAAGTCGAGTTTGAGCGTTACTCCTATTTTGGGATTTGATGAGTGGAGCAACCAAAAGGTGAACAACAAGTTTAATGAAAGATTGTTTTTAAGAAACGTATTTCAAATCCAATCTATTAAAGCTTAATTAAACTAAAAAATAATGATGGACGACTCTCTAAACTAAGAATTGTCTCTTAAATAGACCGTCTCTTATAAGAATTTATAAAAGGAGAAATATTAAAGGGTGATGGGTTGATGGCGATTGACGACTATCTATGTCTATTCGCGGTTTGGTTATAATTGGTGACCAATTGTGTTAGGTCGAAATATCTGGTCGTTAATGGAAATCAAAATAAGGTGATTGTGAATATTCGGTTTTAGTTTATTTTTATAGTGTTGTGACAATTTGTCGTGTTGGTTTTTATACTATGTCACAAAATCAAACCAATCAAAAGCTTATGTTAATGATATATGAGATATCTAAATATATTATATTATATACTCTAATGCATTCCTTAAAAATATTCATCACAAAAAATTATGAAATTCAAATCCACTTGAATCTTCAATGACCTCATTCTATTAAATTTAATTGTCTATTACATTCTATTAATAATTAAGACATTAATATCTCTTTTAATATACTTAGATAGAAAAAATGTAATTGGAGAAATAATACGAGGGTGTTTGGTTCATAGCTTATTGCTAACATTGTGGTTGACTTTTGGCTTTTGGCTTGTTAGTTGGTCAAATAGTTAAAAAAAAAGTGTTAAACACTACTCCAACTAGCTTTTTTAGTTGGCTTTTGGCTTGTTAATTGGTCAAATAGTTAAAAAAAAGTGTTAAAAACTGCTCCAGCTAGCTTTTGTAGTTGGCTTTTGGCTTGTTGTCTCACTTTTTCTCTAATAAACAGCCACAACCAATATGCAAATTTACCAAACATCTCCATAACAGCTAGCTTAAAAGCCAACAAAAACAGCTAATATTTCTAACTGATTAAAAAAACCAACAGCCAATTGCCAAACATCTGGGACAGATAACTTATTCTAAACAACTCCAATTGGACGGATTTCTTGGAAAAATAGTGAATATTTTATGAAAAAAATAAAGGGGGGAGTATTAAAAAATAAAAATTGATATACAACTAAGATTACAACGGCTAAGGAACGTACAAAAGGATAAAAATGTGACTTAACAAAGATTGTTCCCATCTTTTGACTTTCAAAAATTGTAAGCAAGTTTATAATTAATTAAGCAATGGGATCATACCAAAGAATCCTTTAATTTTGGGGGTATATCCCAATACCATTATTATGGAGTACTTTAGATTATAAAAACATAGACTTGTAATCACTTATTTGTACCATCTTATTAATGATACTTGGACAAAGACATATGATTTCCACTCCCCAAAGCAAATTTATTAAATAAAAGGGGTTTATATATAATTAATTATTAATTATTTGATTAATTAAATAAAATAATGAAAAGGGTGCTTAAATTTCCTTGATAGGATGATATGTAAGGTAAGTGATGCCTATTGCCTACCTAATTATTGCATTCTCAATAAGTGCTTATTTGTCTCATGAAATAACCTATATAATAATTATGTATTTCAAATTTGATTGGAAAATTTCAATTTAACTCATCTTTTATTTATTTTAGATAAATGTAATATTTGGATATCTTTTCCTTGTAAAAGATAGTGATTTTTATCAAATTTTAATAGTAAAAGGTAATGTTAAAATCCTTTGAAAGAGAATAAATGTAAAGATCATCAGAATTTTATTGGATAAATAAAAATGTGTCATTTTAATAACCAGTACGTCATAAATATAGAAGTCTACATACATTGTTATGTTTGTTGTTTGAGTTAAGATCAGAACAAAACAAAATATTTAAACAAGTGAATAAAAATAGAAAACAAAACAAATGTATGAACGAAAAATAACAAAATATATACAGTCATTTCCAAAATAAGAAGTGTATCAAATTTAATAAGAAGAAAAAACAAGCTTTAATGGAGGCAATAATTAATCAAAATTGAAATCAAGTGAACTGGTATCAGGATTGCTCCTAAGATTTGAGAGGCCCAAAGCAAAATATTAATTATGCATATGGGTCACTATTACTAAATACACTATTATAAACCTCTAAATATTCAATATTAAGTTGACATTTTTCTTTTTTTTCATATACTCGGCCGCTCGGAATACAGATCCCTCTTGCCCTTGTGGGGCCCAGTTGACTAGTATACATGGGAAGATAGACAAAACCCCAAATGGAAAGGGATGAACATGAAATACTACAACTTTAGAAGTCTAATCTAAGAAAAGTTGACATATACCAACTTATTATGACCTCCCTTCATGTTTAAGGATAGAGATGAATCTCAATCTTATGTGTTCAAATTATAGCACATGGACAAGATCATGCACATTCCTCGCATGTCTTAACCATTTCACACACTCATCATAAAGTAGAAGGCAAGCTTTATCAAAATTTCTTAGAACAATAATTAATGGTATTATATTTGGGGCTCTTTTTCGAGCTTGCGACTCTTTGGCCGTGCTCTTTTTATGAGTATGAGTTACTGTCGTCCTTCTTTCTCAGATCCTAGCTATAGTCTTTCTATATCTTCTTCTTTACTTTTATATTTATTTTTAGTTATTTGTACATATTCTATTTACTCTTTGACCGCACTCTTCTTTATGGATATGAACTGTCATCAATCTTTCCTCCCTAGACCCTAATCTTAATTTTTTATAAGTGAAATGCATTGGATATGATGTTAAATATAGAGACCATAATAATAAATAAAATATTTTTTAAAAAATTTGTAGGAATATAAAAATGTTAAATATGAAGTTAATACTCCTGTTGTTCCTTTTTGTTTGTCCACCTTAAGTTTGTCCACTTTTAGAGAGAGAAACTTAAATTAGATTTTTGAAGTATATATTGATGATAAAATATATATTCATGTGAGAGATTTGTCTTGATGTAAAGTTTTTTGATATGTAATTTTTATAATTTTTTATGATGCATACTTGGCGACATTAAAGCTTAAAATTTGCTAAAAAATGTGTGCGTCCAGTTCCTGGTTGTGCATCTACAGATGGTACTAATGACAGGCACAAACTACCACAATGTAGATCAAACTAGGGAGTAGGAGTACTTCCCCCTTGTCCATACTCCCAAACAAATATAGTAACTTCATTTCAAATTAATTGGAGTACAATATTAGAAGTAGTAACTAGTTTTTTGAGAAACCGCTCTTACAAGAATTTGCGTATTAGAAATATTGTATTATTTATTTATCATTTTTATATTATAATTAATTTTTAATTTATTAGTTAAAACATAGTTAAGTGAGATTTTGTTTGACTCATCTTATGTAAAGATTATTAAAATCAAATTTTATAATTTTTTATTATATAGAATTAAAAATATTACACAAATTGCTATCGTATAGGGGTGTATCGTATAGCCTACACTAATGTATACGTATCGTATAGGAGTGGGTCATAAAGAGGATTTTTTTAAAACTTTTTTTCTACCCTGATATTCTTAATAGAAGTACAAATATTGCTAGAATATTTTGCGTAGTGTGTAGTAAAATTTAAGTGATAAATAAAGTTTTTTTTTAACATTTGTCCATTTCTATTTGCTTTTATGTAAATAATATTCATTATTTTTTATTTTTGTTTATATATTTTAGTTTAAAGATTTCTAATAGACAAAAGAGATAAATTAAAGCGAAGAAAGCAAATACATTTAACACACAATTTCTCTTGTAAATAATAATTTCTACTCCCTCCGTTTCCTAATGTTCTTCCCATTTAGAATATTCTATTTTGGAAAGAGAAATTTGATTAAGATTTTTAAGACATATATAGAAGACAAAATATATCCATGTAAGATCTGGTTAGATTCGTCTTAATGTATACTTTTTTATTATATATTTTTTATAATTTTTTATTGTGCGTATTTAGAGATATTTAGGCTCAAAATTTACATTGAAAACTGTGCAAAAAATATGGGAAGAACATTTGGAAACGGAGGGAGTATGTCTTAAAAAATTGCCTTAAATATAAATATAGAGAAAATCAAGAAAAATGAAAAGTGGTAAAAAAGAGTTAGTATATGAAAAAAAGAAATAGATATGTTAATAAGATGAAAATATAAATTAAATGTAGGATAGATTTTTTTTTTAAATGTAAATTATAGCTAAAAATAAATCTGGCGAAGATAGCTAGTTGCAAATAAGGTGTTTGTTATCATTAGGCCGCATGTTTTATGATGAAAATGTCTTGTATGAGTTTGGTTCAAACTAGTTTAGTGTACGATAATTTTAATTTTAGTCTATATCAATTTTAAAAGGTAAAAAATAGTATGTTTTTTCACTTTTTAAGTACAATTATTGAAAAATATTTACTATTTTTAAAATTATTGTGTACTAAAATAGTATAGACTAAATCCATACGAGACTTTTATTTTGTGATATTCAATTGATGCTTAGAGTACCCACCAACCAATAGCCCATTAATTAATTAATACTAAATGAGTAAAGTTGCCAATTATAACTTATTTCACAAATTCTTACTTGAGACCGTCTTTTGTAAAGACAGTTCTCAAAAGCCCAATCCAATTCTAAATATATATTGTTACAACTCTAAATATAGATATTAGGCTGGACTTTTAAAAATCGTCTTTACAAAAGACGGTCTCTCAAGAGAACACCTGAACTTATTTTTATGAATCCTCAAGTGAGATGAATTCAGTTAATTCACCCACATCATCATTCACTATCCACATTATTTATAGGATAAGATTGCCAAATATAAATTCAATTTATTTATATCCTTTCCCTGCTTTAATCTCTAGCATGGGAGCACATTAAATTTGCATCTATTTTTGGATATTATATGTGATAATGTATCCTATATTTTGTGTCTTTTTCATTAAGTTTGAACAAAAGATATTTTGTCAAATTAATACACACATTGTATGATTAGGGTTGGCAAAAGCTAATCCAACCTGCTAATCTGATCTGAAACGACCTAAAAATTAGTGGGTTTAGGTTAAAATTTTGACTCAATTAATTAAATAGATCTATCCGACCTGATCTGTTTATTAAATGAGTTTAATTCAGATGGAATATTTAAACCCGAAAATAATGAAAGATTTGTAAGTGGATTGACGAAGAATACAATGAGTCAAGATATCTTGTACTAAAACCTAACCTTTAACTCAAATTACTAAGCCTATTTAGTCGATCATAACCAAAAATAAAAATATAGTAATTTAAAAATAAATTAAAATAAAAATCTACCAAAATCCGTAGAACTGAATAAATAATTTCATCACAATTATGTTGTTATCACTTTTAATTGTATAATGACAACAAATTATAGCAATTGTAAGCAGTTATTGAGACAAACAATCAAGTACGATGTAAGAGTATAGTGAAATGAAGTAAATTTAATGATTAATTTGTAGACAAAATGATGGAAAAAAGAACACAAGGTAATGTTTCCATTGATTAAGTTGATACAATATTTAAAAAATATTCTCAAATTTAACAATTTTTTAAAAATAAACTACGTCTTGAAGTACCCACTTTACAGATAGGCAGATAAATTGATAAATTAAAATAATAGAACTCGCCAAATATGATAAATTGGGACTATGCCAACTATTGACATTAGCCGAAAATGGGGTTATGTGGACAATTTCGAGTCAGATCGGATTAAAAATTGACATGTCTAAATTCTTCGAGGACTAGGGCATGATGCACAAATGAGAATGTTAATCACAATTAACAATACAATTAAATTAATCATTGAAGAAACAATATGGTAAATTCTTCAAACACACAAATGGACTAAATGTCCATCTAAACAAACATACACTCATAAAAACAGAATTACCAAGCTGTCTTAGAGAAGTTCATAACATTATATCTTAAGCTTCTTAAACAGAGATTTTAAAGGATATGACAAGACACCATGCACTTGATGCATGAGCCTACAAAACCACATACATTACTACGTCAAGCGGATCGCCATCGTCTGCTCTCGAGAGTCGACATCTTCATCACTAGTTTTGATTCTTAGATTTCTCCATGGCTCGTGGGGCTGTAAAATGCACAAGATAAAGCACGTATGTGAGGCTCGTATGTTTCTTGAGGTAATGAAAAAAAGAAAAAGTTGTATTCTTAATTCTTGCGGCCGCATCTTGAAAATGCGTAGCTCTCTTCACCTTCTTTGGGCTGGAACACTATGTTACTCGAGTGAGCTGCGTGTTAGATACACATAGTCGGATAAAGGTTCGGATATAAACCTTTATATTGAAAATTTTAGGTGGGTTTTGCTTCAGAGTTTCAATCAAGTCTCAAGTATTCATGATCTTCAGCAAAAAAAAAAAAAAAAAAAAAAAAAAAAAAAAAAAAAAAAAAAAAAAGATCTTCAGCAAAAACAGAGTCCAAGTAACTGCCAAAAAATCACAATGAAGCAGAAAGTCTATTTTGTCTAGTCTAAAATGTTACCATGACGACCCCACATATCGGAGAAGTCAAAATCTTTTTTCGAATCGGGGTAAGCCCGGAGAAACCCTCTTACGGGCAGGAAAAAGGGGAGATTAGTCCTTTTCTGTTGGTAGTGAGAATTGAACCTTTGACAGAAGAGAAAACCTTCGACCACAAAGCCAGCCCATAATTGGCGGAACCCAAACTCATGATTAGGGTATATTTTCATTTCTTAATTTTCCCTCCATCTAAACACAAACATCATTATCGAAAAAACGATACTTTGAGTTTTTAATCCGTAATAATGGTCAAGTTTCAACCAAGCATCGGATTTGCCCACACGGATGACGGACCACATATGTCATCTCCAATTCAAATCGAGCGTTTCAGCACAAGTAGTTGGAAAGTGATAAAGAACAATATATTGGACATAACTGATTAACTGAACATGAAGCCTCTTTTATCAAAACTACGGGTCAACCTAGAATTGAGGTAAACGGGTAAATTATACTCTCTCCGATCCGTAGGCTTGATAAATTTGACTATGAATTATCTCCAATTAATATTGAAAATAACATTCATGTAATATCTTGATAAATTCATTCAAGTGTATATTTTCCAAATATCAACTATTTATAATTTTTAAAAATCATATTTAAAATAAATGAGTTTTCAGTTTGCATTTTGAGATCTGCGAAAAAATTAAAAGAAAATTCAAAAAAGAACGGAGGAAGAGAATACAGTTACCTAAGCCAATTGCATCAGACCCCTTCATAATCTTCAATCTCTTGCACGTATCAGTGAACATCCTGCAACAACGCAGCAGCAATTTAGTCCTAATGTACAGTTTTATTGATTCTATTTCGGAATATAAAGTTAAAGAGCTATTCTTGTGAGAGGTCGTCTCAAGGTGAGACGACCACAAAACAAGAAGTTTATACCAACATTTCAGTACTACATGAATAATCATATTACAATAAAGGGTGCTTGCAAGAAGGGCCTATATTGTCCTAAACTTGGGATCTGATGAATCTAACAACAATGACAAAGCCGTAATCCCAACAAATAATGATATCAAAGCGAGAAATTGCTAAGAAAGATTATTCCACCCCATCTAATAGGGGGGATGTTTAAATCTGAGTCTGCCCCGGGATATGGAAAAAAAACAAAATTACATCTTACAAACCTTACCGGTGGGGAACTTGATAAACAAAATGCGTGCGTTCGTGTGCGTGCTTAAAATGAAGCCCGAAGGTTAGACTGCCATGTTCTTTAAATCTTTTCTATGTTAATCTATCAAAGAGTAAGGATAAAGAATATGTTCTTTTCTATGTTACTCAAACTCATATACCCATAATCGACTAGGCGATCTTATGCAACGATCCCAAGAATTTGTACCAAATTGAAATGCCAAATTTCCTACCTATGTCCGAGTGATAAGGATCTAACAAATTCGTATTTGAGGTAATGTGAAGAATTTCAGCAACAAAATTTCTTCTAGAAGGTTTCGAAGCTACTAATACGTTATCTGAGTGGCCATGAGACTCGAAAAAACAAATATAAGAGCAGATGATATGTCTTTCGGAAAATATGAAATTCAGATGGCAAAAATGATGATTCAGAAAAACAGGCAAAATTTTTACTATCTTCAGAAGTTCGTAAATTGGAATAAAGTGTGTCAATATCTATTGTAAGAGAATTATAACCTCCCTTCCCACACAGAGTCACACAACAAGTACATAAGGATAATCAGCTGTCGAAAAACAAATATGATAAATACTTTAGCTCAAAATATCTCATGATACCTCCAAAGAATTACACAATAATGCACATAATAGAGACATACAACTGACATTGGACCAGAAAATTCAATGTCCATAACACGTAATGTAAGTGAACATCAATAAGAATGTTCTCACTTAAACTGTCACGATAGAGACTCCAGAACATTTTTGCATGTTGATTTTAATGCGAGGTTTCGAGATGCATTTAAATGTGATTTACAAATTAAAATAGACAAATCTATATTATATATGACCAATATCGCTCAGACTTCACCATGAACAAACAGATAAGAACCTCTAAATATCCAGCTTATACAAAGTAAGATTTTTTGAAATTTCGCATCATACATTTCAGAATCATGCCTAACAAACTATAGTCTGTATGCATTTGAAGTGTCCAATGTATGTCAATCATAAGTATGACCAAAAGAATTCGAGGCTTGACTCAAGAATAACAAGTAAACTATAACCAAATACCAGATACTATCAATCAAGCCTCACAATTAAAATGACATAAACAACGTGGTTTCTAAACAAGGCTTATTTGTATCATATATATATATATATATATATATATATATATATATATATATATATATATATATATATATATATATATATATATATATATATATATATATATATATATATATATATATATAGTTGTAGGATCAAGTTAAAACGGCTAACTTAGAACAAACAATACAAATGGGTGACATATATCACTTTGAGTGACATATCTTGTTTAACGGATGACGCGTGCTTTTAAGACAAAACTATCACTGAATAAAAATAACCCCTGAAGCTTAATATGTCACCCATATTTCAAAGTTGCGCTGTTGCGGATATTTACTAAAATGCCGATAAAAAAAATCACCCCCAAAACACCTATTTGTACGTTTGTACCACATTAGGGGGTGTTTTCTTCCGATCCCCTTTAGATATACATATATGTGTGTATATATGCAACTAATTTACAAATATATATAAGTACCTAGAATAATTATAAATGTACTGTATCCCAACTCAACTCAATTCAGATAGAACATCATTGAAGTCAAAGGAATTTAGAAAAAAACAAAACTTACTCCCATGGTACATCTCCAACAAGCATCCAGTCACCATCCTTGTCCTCATAAGTGAGAACATATTCTGATCCATGCAGAAGATCCTTTAACTTTGTTTCACTCATATTTGATCCAAAATGACCTGAAAACATTTGAAAACTGAACTAAACCTCTTTACAATACCTGAAATCTTCAAGAATCAACAAAATGAGGTACACAAACTAATTGATAGGTAAAAGCAATAGCTTACCTAGTGTGAAGCAACTAAACATTTTCTCAAGGCCAGTAGAAAGTTCTTTATAAGTTGAGTAAGTTTTGAGATCGACTTTTCTCAGATAGGGAGCACCATCCATGCTAACCTTGACAAAAAGTGGATCGGTATTCTTTGAAGCGGTGGCTATAGTATTTTTCCTAAATGATCGAATAGGAGGCCATCCAACAACCTGTGCCCTGTCATGTATGCAACAATAGGTTTCAGTTACCAAACCATCATTCCTCGATTCCTATACTCGGGAATCCAACACCCATACTTACTTAGCAGCCGGAGCATTATTGCCACTGTTTGACTGTGGCAGCTGCTCCAAACCCTTTTGAGTGGCTTGTGGGGCACCACTCTTCATTGAGACTTGAGGGGCCCCAGGCCTCGATGATAGGACAGCCCCCGGTTTTGCAGCATCAGAATCATGACCTGAAGACTTGAATGTCCAATTGGCTTCCGTGTCGGAGAAGCCTCTTTTGGTCCCAGAGACAGAAACCTTTTGAGAAGATGAGGAGATCCCATCCTTCAAAGGAGTCATGGGAAACAATGGCTTCTCATCAAGCTTTGAGGCACTCAATAGGCCGAGATCAGAGTCTCTTTCCGGAGATTGAGACCCAGGAAGCCCGAGTCTGAGCTCAGTAGCCTTAAAGTTCAGGGTATCCTTGTTATCCTCGGAAAAGCTCGATACATTAGAGCTGTCAACAGAGGAACAATCAGAGAGCACAAAATAGTTGTGCTCTTTCAGTCCTGATTCTACACATGGTGAAGAAGGCATCAATGGATGATCATTGCTTTGCCCTCCCCCCTCAACACCCAGCAACGGGGGAGACATCAGTCAACTTCTTTGTAGGTTCCTTATAAATCAACTAACCCAAAAACAACCCCAATTACTCAATTCCTCAAATCTGCAAAAATACACAAAATTCAAGGATGTGGTGAAACAGATCAAATTACAAATAATACCATCCAAGACATGGAAAGTTAAATCCAAAGTTCTAAAAGTCAGATATTATGGATCTCTTAATCACCTTTTTATGAATTTAGATAAATGAAAGGAAAATGTTAAATTGAGTTGAAGTTATTGTTGATGCCAGCATATAATCGGAAAACACGAGATGAACGATATCATCCCAAAACCATATGAGAACCGGAGGAAGGGCTCCAACGATTTATAATAAAGTGTGAACACCATCATTAATTCATCCATGTGCGACAAACCATCCAACAACAAATTTAGTTCATTCAAAAAATATCTCTCAAAATAAGAAATGTTGGCTATTTAGACTTTCATCAAAAAAATACTCCATTTTTGGATTACTCAAAAAGTTCCACATTTTATGAGCAAAGTTAAAATAAAGATGCTAAAAAAAGGTAATTTAGGTGCATAACAAAGCATCATCCCCTTTACTGAACATTTCCAGAAGATATAGTTCTCTTTTTAAAAACCCATTTTATAATAACCAATAACCAATAACCAAATCAATTCAACTAAAAATTAAAACATAATTATTAATGTTAAAAAGAAAATACAGCATATTGAATCTCTGATATACCAATCTAGCTAAAACCCTAAAATTTCGACACACACAAAAAATCAAAATTAACATTAAAATTAACAATAGAAAGCAATTAAGACCCCTTAATAAGTATATTAATAAAGTTAAAATGTAAGTTAATCTCACAATCACAATCAATCAATTTCAAACAAAAACCCACAATATGAACACCATCAAAACAAGCAGATCACTAACAGATATTTCAACACAAAAATTGCAAATTCTTCAAACAAAAATGCAGAAAAAAATCTAAAAAATTAAAAAACAAAAAACCCACTTACTTGAAGGAAAAGAAGATGAAGAAACAGTGTCAGATTGGTGGAAAAAGCGTATAAATTGAAGATCAAATTAAGAGTAAATGCAGCAGAAATTATGGAAATGAAAACACAGTTTGGGAGATTGAAGAAGAGAGAGAAAGAGTGAAAAGAGAGAGAAAGAGAGATTAAGGAGACTCCATTAAGCAGAAAGCAACAAAAGCTTAAACTGTTGGGTTCTTGTAGGTTGGCTGTGAAACTCGAAGCAGGAGAATTAAAGCAAAAGCTGAAAATTTTATAATAAATAGTCTCTACTCTTAACTCTAATTCAAAAAGTTGATAACTTTTCTTTTACTTTGTTTAGAGTTCTTGTTTCCCATGGGGAAAAGGACTTTGTCTACCAAATCATTATGTTTCTTTGTTCTCCTCTCCATTTTTGCATTTTTAATTGCTCTTAAAGTTTAGCTAGTTTGGAGTCAAGATTCAAGATTATCATTTGAGAACTTCATTTTAATTACTCCTCTGCAAAAGCGCTTTTGGGTTAATGGATAGAGCATCTGCATGTGGAGCATAAGGTTTGGAGTTTGATCCCTACTGGGCGCATGTATCAATTTGGGGTTTCTTGATCGCGTGCATCTCTCTTTTACGATCTCTCTAGAGACTAGCTGTATTGTATATTTAATGAATGATTTAATTATTATAAGTGATAATGTCAATGAGATTATTAATATTTTTCAATTTAATTATCATAAATGATAAATGGGGATCAAAATATTTTATGAAAAAATAAAATATTCAAAGTCCAGCCCATTTAAAGCCTAATATTAAAAAAAAGCCTAATATTAAATTTATCTACTCGTTTGAGAGACTGTCTTTCTACATGACGACTTTAAAACAAAAAGCCCACATTTTTGTTTTCTCTTTAATTTGTATTAATTGGTCTATTTAGCCCACATATCTTATGCGTCTCTTGAAGAAACCGTCTCTTACAATAATTTGAGTATTAAATTTTAAGGGTCTTTTTCCAATTTAGCCCATGTTTACTTAAGCGGAGACAGAGAATGATTAATAATATAAATAAGCGTGTTTTGGCATTTATATCACAAGAAGCTGCAGTAGCACACCGGATAAATCTTAAGTTAAAGATCCCAGGTTCGAATCCTGGCTGCAGCAACCTTTTTAAAAATATTTGTCTTTTTTTTTAGATATTAAAGTAATTGTCTTTGTTATTTTTTTCGTTATACTCCAGTTTATTTGCTACTTCATAAATGTTCCCACTAATTGGCCCTTTTTTCAATTTTCTCATGGTTGCAATTCTGTTTTATTATTATTTACATAATTTAAATCTGTTATTTTATTCTATTATAATTAAGCTACTCCAAGATATTTGTGTACAAGTATTTGCGTTTGTACAAATGTTGTATTTTCAATAACACAAATTGTCGTATGAGATGAACTTACCAAGTAATATGTAATTTTTAAATTAAATAGAACATTCAATATGTATGATGAGAATATGAGTTGTTTATTTGAAGTTGTCTCATTGAGGGACGGTAAAATATTTTCAAGACCCAATTACTAACATAAAATGAAACAAGTACTAGTACAAAATAATATACCTTTGTGGCGTAAATCCATTAAATAAGACAATCCACATCTATTACTAGGAAAAAAATATTAATTATTTTTTCGCTGTGATGAACAACAAACAACTTTGTTATTTTTTTGTCCTTTTTAAAATTATGACATTGTCGTTATTTTGTTTACTGTCAGTACCGACGAGCAAAGTCGTGGTGATTTTTTCTCTCCTATTTACCGTTAATAATAACGAACAAGTCTTGACCTTAGAATCGGACATGAATACGTTTATTTTGGAATAAAAAATTTTTGAATCTTAGTTTTGGAAGTTTTAAAAAACATTTTATTCTATTTTTCGAAGATCTATGTATAAGTTAGTCTATTGAGAGAGACGTATTTTAAACCCAACCCATCAAAGAACTTACTTACCGTATTTTTAGTGCCTACTTACATTATCCTTAATAAAATGTCTACTTATTTCATTCTTAATACCTACTTATAATATCATAAAAATATATAATAAACTGGTCCAATTAGAAATGGTCTCTCAAAAAGACTGTTTCCCACAAGAATTTGTGTTAGTTTAGGAGGCTGAAGGGAGTATATGATCAAGAATTCGAAAAGCTTCAGCATGGACTTCAACAGTTGGGCCCAAATCCAATTATAATCCTTTTGCAGGCTGACGGGCCTGGATAATGGGCTTGCTTTTAAGCCATGAATCAAGATCGAGTTGTTGGCTGTTGCAAAGGTAGAGTAGAAAAGAAGATCACTAATTTTTAAATGAGACGATTTTACGATGAATTATTATTTATTGGGGATAATTCATGTATATTTAGTATGTTAAGCAATAAGATGATCACTTATAATTTTAAAATGATTAATTAAAGAAATAAACAGGGTCTCATACAAGACAAGCTGGAAGAAGATAGCTAATCTTACTAGAGAACGTCTTTTGGTGACACGACCTCAAAATGTATATTAATAATTTGTATTATTAGGCTTTTTACCCATGAATTAGGCGCATCTCACAGTGAGATCATCGTATACAACAATTTGTAATAAGGGAAATAAGTCCAAGATGAGCAATTTTTGCATGAAACTGTCTAATGGTGACGAGTGAGATAGATATATAGTGACTATTTAAAAAACACAAAATCTCATAAGAGACAGTCTATACGATAGACGTCTTAAGTTTTAGGTCTGGTCCAATTTATAAATAAAAAAAAAAACTAATTGGTCTTAAGTTTTGTGTCTGGCTCAATTTATAAATTAAAAAAAAAAAACTAATTGGTGGTTTGGTATAAGTTAAAAGGAGATATGGGCTGGACTCTTGAGAGTCGTCTATACTATAAACGGTCTCTCAAGAGAATTCCTGATTTGAATATTAATATTTTAAGGGTCGTTTTCCAATTTAGCCCGTATTTACTTATGCGGAGACAGAGAATGATTAATCATATAAATAATTTTGTGTTGGCATTTATATCACAAGAAGCTGCAGTAGCACACCGGTTAAATCTTAAGTTAAAGATCCCAGGTTCGAATCCTGGCTGCAGCAACCTTTTTAAAAATATTTGTCTTTTTTTTAGATATTAAAGTATTTGTCTTTGTTATTTTTTTCGTTATACTCCAGTTTATTTGCTACTTCATAAATGTTCCCACTAATTGGCCCTTTTTTCAATTTTCTCATGGTTGCAATTCTCTTTTATTATTATTTACATAATTCAAATCTGTTATTTTATTCTATTATAATTAAGCTACTCCAAGATATTTGTGCCAACTGCCTAGTATTATCAAGATATTTCACAATATTTTTTTAATTTTATTATTTAGTATAAACAAAATGTTAAAAGTACATGACCACTTATGTTCACATAAAATTTAGGAAAAAATTGATATTAATAATCTAACTTTTCACTCATCCGCTATGAATAATCCCATCTTTGGATTATTTTTTAATAATTCAACCTTTGTGATAAATTTGTCCACAACATACCCTATTACTAATAATAGGGGTATGCTGCAAGCAAACTAAAATAAAGGTTGGATTATTCACAGCGAACTAAGGACAAATGTTGGATTATTAGAAAATAATTAAAAGGTTGGATTATTCACACCGGATGAGCAAAAGGTTGGATTATTAATGTCAATTTTTCCTAAAATTTATAAAAAGATTTTTCTCACAAACCCTTAAATTAAGGAAATTCTATAAAAAATCTTTGACAATTTTTTTAAAATAATTTAAATAGTGTTGATTATTGGCGGACAAAAAGAAAAAAAGAAAAAAAGACCCTTGAGCTAGCTGAAGAGACGTAAAGAAAGAGGGTTAAACTAGGGAGCTAGTAGGGGGACTTGCTACATTTGGGAGCTCTTAAATTGTGATTGCAAATTCTTCTTTCTGTTTATGGCTTTGCCTTTAAACCTTTCAACTTGTACCCACAACACTTTTTTTTTTTTTTTTTTTTTTTTTTTTTTTTTTTTTTTTTGCGTCATCTATTTATTTGTTTTTTCATTTGTGAGTGCTTTACTTTGGTGTCCTTCGACTATTATACTTCATGTAAAGACTTTTGGCTTAAAATTTTTTTTTATGAGTTTTAATACTTCTTAATGATAGTTTAGCCATCACTAGGGGTGTTTAATGGGTGGGTTCTCATTTTGAGCTCTTATTCGGCTTAGTTTTAGAAGGGTTTTCTGAGGAATGGATTAAAAATAGGTTTTACTATAATTAAAATGAAGCAGACAACAAACGAACTTGATAAGGGTAAAAAACGAGCCTATATAGAGTCCATATTAAGTTTAAAGGGTCCTTATATTATCCGACCAATATTTACTAAGTCCGACTGATCCTTATCCGGCCCATTGAACACCCATAGCCATGACCCACATATGAGAGGGTCTCATCTACACTTTCAGTTCAAATAGATTTTGTGTGACGGAACGCGTTTGAATATAATTAATAACTTAAACATCAATCAACAAACTAAAAAGTTGAGTCGATTATACTCTTTTAATTATAGTTACCTATTATAGGATTATAATTTACAACTATCCGTTTAAGATTATAGATAGTAATTAACCCTAGCTAAAAGCCAAAGGGGAGTGTTACGTAGAAATTATAGCTATCTAGTGTCCAAGGAGCCTATTGGAATACGTCACTGTTATAAATAATAGTGCGAACCTTTGTTTATGGCAATGGACTCCTTGCTTAGAATAAACATGAAATGAACAACACCGTGATGAAGATTTTTTTGCAACACAATGGTCACCGGAAATCTTGATAAAAGGTTGAAGGCGTATGGAAACTTTCCTTTTGTGATATATCCCCCACAAAGGTACTTGGGTTATGATAATGGATATTCACAACGAGATACAATCAACCACATTAACCGATGAGTACGCACCGATTAATCTAAACAACAAAGAGTTTATAAGAGAAAATGAAATCAGAAAAACTATAACGGAGTTGATCACTCTCCTTTACGTTTCAAGAGAATAAGAGAAAGATGACAGAATTTAGATTCTAACCACAAGTGATTTGATATCCATGCACTCACTCTTATTTATAGAGTTGAAGTGTCACATAGATTCATCCAATCCATACATCGGTTGACGATGTAACACATTGATACATAACAACACATTAGTTCATGAAACATAACTTTGTTTCATGAACAAACACTTTGTTTCATGAACAATTACTTTGTTTCACAAAACAACTTCTAGAAACTTTCTGACTCGAAAATCTCTAAGTGCTTGATTGAGCATCCAAAGTGCTCGAACGAGCAAACACCAAAAACAATACACAGAAGGTTCAGAAACATTCTGCCAGACTCACGAGCCCGTGCTCGAACGAGCCACAAAGTGCTCGAACGAGCAGAACCTTGCTCGAACGAGCATGCTCAAGCTCGAACGAGCATATTGCTCTGGTCACTTGTTTTGGTTCCGTTGTTACGTTCTTGCTTAGTATATGTAATACATGTTCTAAGCCTTGGATAATGTCCTACATGCTCTAAATATCCAACAATCCTCCCCCATTTAGAGCCTTTAGGACATTCTTTCTCTTTCTCTAAAACTGATTTCATAATCACATTCCATGCATCAATGCTAATGTCCCTCCGGATTGAATTAACACCTAGTACGACATACTTGACAAATGATCGTGAAATGATGATGTCCCTACGGATTGAATCACATAACACATCTGACCATTTGAAGATGAAGTACACACAGAACAACGAACGCTTTGTCGTTTCTTGACACATTATAACGGCCGTGTCCATATCTTATTCATAAGTTTATCATAGTCGATACGCTAATCTTGACTACTTGAAGCGGCCACACTTCAAACTTATATAGGTAGGTTCTCATTACGTAAAAATATATCCCCGTGAATGGATATCACCAAGAGCTCTTCTACTCTTGGCCTTGAGAACTTTCAAGGGACGACTACCTCGCTAACTCACGGTCCAAAGCAACGATGGGTCATTAAACTTTGTTGCTTACAAAATTCATAGAGAATTACACCACATTGAATTCAGACACAATGTTTCTTTGTGCGTGAATTGGGCTTTCTAAATGAATTCCTTAGCGTAAACCGATTGCAATTGACGCTTGTTCAATTTTATCCTTACTCATGGCTTTAGAGGAAAAACAGCCAAATAGAACTTATTGTTCACATAATCAAGAGTTATGACCCCATTAACGATAAATCCTTGCACTAGGCTGTGCCTAAGAGCAATATGACGGAATTTATCGTTATGCACTTGATTATAATCCTTTCACCAATGCCATCCTGCAATCCGTATGAATTGCCACCGGTGATATAGACATTGATAATATTGGTATAGTATCTCAAGCATGAGATTCCTTAACCATTCCGCTTCCTTCCCTGTATATGCTAGCGCTATAAACTCGGAAGCCATAGTGGAACAACAATGCACGTTTGTTTCTTGGAAGACCATGATATGGCTCCTCCCCCATAAACAAACACCCAACCACTCGTCGAAGATTAACTTCTTCATTCGTGATTTAACATGCATTGGAATAACCCTCTCAAACTTGGAGGTTCTCCACTATAAGTGATACCACAATTCACAGTATCCTTAAAGTATTTTAATACTCTCTTAATCGCTTTCCAATGATGCGAACTTGAAATACAAGTAATCCTACTCCACTTTGCTACCGCAAAGACAGAATCCGGTCTCGTACAAGTCATCGCATACATTAGCGATCTAATAACTTTTTAATACGCTAATTGCGCAACTGGTTCCTTTTCATGTCACGAATTTGACATGTTGACACATAGGGGTCCACATTTGGAATTCCATCAAACATGTTGAAACTTTTTAAGTACTTTCTCATTTAAATGAGATTAACTTAACTTGATTCCATTTCCGTCTCTTATGATCTTTATACCTAAGATCACATCGACCTCCCCCATGTCCTTCATTTGGAATGAACTTGACAAAAATCTTTTGTCTCTTGAACCCGTACTAAATCAGTACCAAAGAAATGTCAATTCTTTGTCATTCAATTTAAAATTGAATTTCATGCATAAAATATGCATAACTTGAGTAATTTACTCACATTATTACAAACTAGTAATAATCAATTAATTATTAGATATTATGGAATCTATTTACCATAATCTACATTTTATACTTTAAGTATAAAATACATTATCACACTACTTGATAATTTCATGTCTTAAAGGACACAACTTTATAAGTAAATACTTATAATGCCTCTTATAGTTATTAAAATAAATCAACTTCTCACATATAATTTATGAATAAATTATATACATCATCCATTTTCACATATGGACCAAATAAACATACCAAAATATTATTACAAACAAGTAATAATAATTTGAGTTAAATCTTTATGGAATTTTAATCACCATAAAACATAATTTGCAAAATCTATGCAAATTAATTATTCTCTTAGTTAGAATAACAATTTATTTCATAACTATTTCATAAGTAATGATAAAAGCAACCATTTAATTATAATTTCAACATTGTTGAATTTATACATAATAATTAATCTTAATTATTATCAATAATGGTTCAACCATATTAAACTTAAATTTAATATGTTCCATATACACAAAAGTGTATATCCACATGACATAAAATTCCTACCCCTTTATCTTAGTTATAATATAACTAGATTAACTTGGGTAATAACATAACTAATTTGAGTATGTCAAAAATAAATCATTACCCCTTATTATTATTATTTTGTAATAAACTTGGGTAAACAAATTATATGTCAATATAATTCTTATCTCATTTTATGAGATGTTTGACATAAGTCAATTGAAACATCACTTACTTATAAGTAGTTATAACAAAATAACTACCATAACTAACCAAATTATGGTTATATCATCAATAAAATTGAAACAATTTATATTATCCATATATGGTATATATATTAAGATCAACATATACAAACAACCATATAAATTCCGAAACATAAAATTTCATGTTTACACTTATGATTCAAGAAACATAACATATCAAGCATGTTATAAAATGTCATAATCAAAGCATAAACCAATGATTCATAAGTCATAAAACTCAAAACATCCAAAATGATAGGATATACGAACAAATATGGAATAACCACTAATTTGATCAATAAATATAAAAGCAAAAATTAAAGGTAGATCACGCATATGTTCAGGAAATAATAACCCGAAGAATTTGATTAAATTTAATTAATCCAAAACTTAAACATATTTCATGAAAAGCATACCATCAAAAAGATCATAATTTCGGATAAAACACCACTTGCATCAACTATCAACATGATTAAACAAAATTAATCATGCCTTTAAACATGCATCATAAAAATTAAATTCCATCAAGTATAACATATCATACTTTAAACATATAGTTAATCAATTCCTTGAACATTTTCTATGAAAATATTCCATCAACACAACATGAATAAAATCATCTTTTAATCAAACAGACTTGATTAAACACATACTTTATGTATACTTGGCAATTTTAATTTATATTTAAAATATAAATTTTAACATTGTAGTATTTTATTCCATACTAACAATTTCATTGCCCTTTTAACCATGATGATTTCATGAATAGATTTCTATTCTCTTTTCTTAATAAAATTATTAAGAATATAACACTTTATGATTTCCATCATAAATTTCCATCATCAAAATAACACATACCCACTTCTCTAGATCATATCTTTGTAAATAATATTACCCACATGCTTTACTTCAAATTAACATAAATTTGAACACATGTATATGATCATCCAAAAGAAGATTTAAATGTATGTAAATACTTTCTCACAATTTTAAACACAAAAGCATCAAACATAATTTATGATAAATAAATTACATGAAAGAAAAACTTACTTGTTTTCCATGATACTTCTTATTAAGAAAATACTCAAGAAAATAAATATATCATTTGCCATCATCAAAATTCCATAGCAATAAATTTTGTCCAATTTCATGAAATTTGACGTGAGATCCTTAACGCTTGCCATGATCAAAGAAGATATCACAAAAGATTGTTATAAATAATAGTGCGAACCTTTGTTTATGGCAATGGACTCCTTGCTTAGAATAAACATGAAATGAACAACACCGTGATGAAGATTTTTTTGCAACACAATGGTCACCGGAAATCTTGATAAAAGGTTGAAGGCGTATGGAAACTTTCCTTTTGTGATATATCCCCCACAAAGGTACTTGGGTTATGATAATGGATATTCACAACGAGATACAATCAACCACATTAACCGATGAGTACGCACCGATTAATCTAAACAACAAAGAGTTTATAAGAGAAAATAAAATCAGAAAAACTATAACGGAGTTGATCACTCTCCTTTACGTTTCAAGAGAATAAGAGAAAGATGACAGAATTTAGATTCTAACCACAAGTGATTTGATATCCATGCACTCACTCTTATTTATAGAGTTGAAGTGTCACATAGATTCATCCAATCCATACATCGGTTGACGATGTAACACATTGATACATAACAACACATTAGTTCATGAAACATAACTTTGTTTCATGAACAAACACTTTGTTTCATGAACAATTACTTTGTTTCACAAAACAACTTCTAGAAACTTTCTGACTCGAAAATCTCTAAGTGCTTGATTGAGCATCCAAAGTGCTCGAACGAGCAAACACCAAAAACAATACACAGAAGGTTCAGAAACATTCTGCCAGACTCACGAGCCCGTGCTCGAACGAGCCACAAAGTGCTCGAACGAGCAGAACCTTGCTCGAACGAGCATGCTCAAGCTCGAACGAGCATATTGCTCTGGTCACTTGTTTTGGTTCCGTTGTTACGTTCTTGCTTAGTATATGTAATACATGTTCTAAGCCTTGGATAATGTCCTACATGCTCTAAATATCCAACAGTCACATGTGAGCTGAGTCAAGATCTCACATCGATAAAATAATAGGTTAAAGATTTGCATATATAATGGGTGAGCTAATCCTCCTACTAGCCATTATATGGTTTTGAGAAACAATGAATCTCACCAAGTGTATGTGCAAGTTAACGCCCTTGACCTGTGAGTTTATAGGCCCTAATCCACAGGTGTCATGGGTCCACAGAAGCAGATTATGGTGAAATTATGTGACGAATTGTCACGGCCTAATACAACGACCACCATTTTCCGCCCTCAACTCAAATTATATTTACAAAAAGTATATATAAAAGACGATATTTATAGTAGTAATGGTTAATGGTTTACAGAAAGAAAAGCACGAGCAGTGGTAAGAAAATGACTTAACTTAATAAAATGGGTAATATAAGAGTCATTTGGGTCCCTTTGGACTGCCTTAAGGGAAACACCCAATATTTAGGTCAATTAGTGCTGCCCTTCCTCACAAGTTCCAGCCTTTAATTAATTTCCAAAATGATCTACTTAAGGTAAGGCAACAAAGTACATTATAATGTACACACTATTGTCGGTTACTTCATTTTTAGTACATTCTTGTTTCTTTGACCATTCCATATTCGGGTTTATACGCTTCAATTCTACTTGATTTGATAGACCCCTATATGATTAATTTGTCATTAAAATTGTATACAATAAGACGTATATAAAAGGATTGTTAATTGAACCCAAGTCTGATGAGGTATTATCTTAAAATTAATTGGTAATATGAGAAATTAAATAACTTATCGAGCTTATATGATAATCAACCTCTTTCAAATTCTCGATGTGAGATAATCACAATTCACATGTGAGTTATTTTCAAAAACTATCGTATTTTAAAATCTTAGTATCCATATTAAGTTTTGATAGAATGATATTTAACATATAATATCACAGTAACAAAGTCAATATTTAAGGTGAAAGTGGGTCAAATTAAAAGACCAAAGACCAAAGACTAAAATATAGTTATTTAAAAGGGCAAAATTCATAAAAATTTATTCAAACTATTATCATAAAAAAAAACTCAATTTTGGGGGTCATCAGGGTCCTAGCGACCGACCCTAGACACCCCTGACTCCACCATTGTAGTATCAAATAATCTCTGTGTGACAAGTATTTATATTGCATCATATTTAATTAGGTAAAAAAATCTCTGTGTGACTAGTGTTTATATTGAAATAAGTTATAATGTGTACACATTCAAAACAAAAAAAGTTATAATGTGTACGGGCACAATAAATTACCTAACAAGTTGAATCGGATTTTGACTCAAATGATTATTTGACCAAATAAAATAATAATAGTCGGATATTTATCCATAGCAATTTTAAAAAAATCTTGGATATATAATAAATTTGTTGGTAGGATTTTTTATATATGAATAAATGATGTTAGCTTGCACGCTGGCTATGTTTCCACTAAATGAGTAAACCCTACGTAAATAGTTGTAAATTGTATTGTATTGCATATTTGACGGTGAGGAACCAATCAAGTAATAATTTGGCACTATCATAAATTCCTAACGTATTGTGCACTTACTGTTACACCCATCTTCCTTTTTTATCAATACATTCCTTTACTTTTTTTTCTTTAATTTGTTTTCATTTTATTCTAAACTGCTAAACATTAGAAGACGGAGAGAGTATTTGAAAGAAACTTTTTTGTTTGTCTTTTTTGACATCGAACTGTATTAAGATACTGAAAAATATATCTAAATCAAAGGATAATGTAGGTCGAAGTCTATTTAGAAAATGAGTTTTCGGTTTATTATATAGTAGCAATTTAACATGGATCGTGAATCTTTGCCCTTGTCTAATTAAACATTAATTATATTTTATATATAGTATATTAAATATTAATGTTTGAAATATTAAAAAGGAAAAGGGTTAGCTTAATCTTGTGAAGAATAAAATAATGAAATTACTTCAATTAAATTAGTATTAACTAGAAAGTTTATAAACTAGATTTGAAAAGAACTTTAAAATTAATAGGAGTATTAATAATTACTTTCTAGGTTGTTCCAAAAATGACATATTTTTTTTTTTTTGAGAATCAACATTTAGCAAGTTAAACCAAGGAATCATGCATATAAAAACATAGAAGTATAAAAGTGATGTATTCTATGTTGCAACTATTAGGAGTAGTAGGTATGCATGTTTGTTATGTGCTTATGTTAGGTCTTACCGTACATTTGTCATCAATATTCACAAGGCAATGTAAACCCCATGCACATGTGTATGTCATCAATTTTGACTATACATAAATATGAAGGAAACTATTTAACCAAAAGTTTAAACTGATTGTTAAGGTATAGGATATGTCATATATTCTAATAAGTCCCCTCAAATGAGATTCTATTGGGTTAGAAGTGTGGATGTCCAAAGGCGCTGAATATTTCACTTCATATGAGGGGTGGTGGAGCTGACCTCTTTTCACGTTAGTTCTTGATATCATATCTGGGAACCAATTCAACAAAAAACTTAAATTAATGATTAAGACCCCGAAATATGTTATATACAGTAGCAATAACATGTTTCAAGCAATCTAAGTTACTCTTTTATACTTATTTTACAACCCATTAAATAAAAATTTTACATTAAATTTAAAATGTGGTTGATTGAGTGAGACGGAATTAGACTATATTGATCAAGAATCAGATGTATGTCATATATGACAAAAACAATATATCTAGAATTATATGTGTACCTTAGGCCATCATTAACAATACACATTTTCATCAAACTTGATATAAAAAATGCTTTGAGGATTTATAAAAAATTAATGTTTAAAAATAAATTGTACTCATTTAATTTTTTTAACATGGTAGGCTAGAAAAAAGGAGAGATCTGAAGATTACGTGAGAATCGAACCCAAGACCTAAACTAAGAAAATTTGTGCTTTCTCTAATTAATAATTGAACTCATGACCTCTAAAATTGTAAAAACAAAAATTAGGGTTTATGTTCGTCCTTTTAAGGTACATATTTGAGTGTCATTTTGATAAAATATCTCCAACTTTAAAATAGGGGTACATATATATAGTAAATTTTTTGTAAATATTAAAAAGAATGAAATTCAAAAAAACACTTGTATCCCCTTAAAAAAAATTTGTTCTCCTCAAAATAGAAGGCGTTTGTACACTGAAAAATTATTTTCACGATTTTCACCAACTTATTGGTTTTCATAAGATCCTTATAAGAATTATATAAAATAATAATATAAGAAGTAATTATAAAGTCAAAAATTACTTTTAGTGAAAATTTATCAACAAATTGAATAAAATAAATGTTAAATATTTATACTTCTAATTTCTTATACCTATATTTCATATTTTATTTATCATGGTAGGGCCAAATCATCAATCTAATTAAACACCATTCCATTTCACATCATAGATTATTTTTAGTGTTTTCTTTCTATTCACAAAACAATAAAATAAAACAAACTTTAACTAATGCTTAGTGCTTGCTAACAACATCACAATTATTGCCCCTCAACTACCTTTATCTAAGCCAATCTTAAACATATATAAATTAAAAATACAAAACAATCTTGAAAAGAGAAATAAAAGGAAAAACACAAATTTTCATAAGATGCGGTCTATTTGAGAGATCATTTCTAATTAGATCGGTACATCATATATTTTTTTAAGATATTGTAAGTAAGTATTAAGAATATATAAGTAGAAATTTAAAATATTAAAAGTAGACATTTAAAATACAATAAATAGACATTAAAAATAATATAAGTGGACATTAACTAACGATTTCTCAAAAGACTAAGGGATTGTTTGGCAATTGGTTGTTGGCTGTTGGATTTTTTAGTTGGCTTGTTTGACCAGCTGGAATCGTTGGCTGTTTTTGTTGGCTTTTAAGCTAGCTTAAAAAACTAGCTATTTGTGGAGATGTTTGGTAAATATGAATATTGATTGTTGGCAGTTTATTAGAGAAAAAAGTGGGCCAACAAAAATTTTCATTTTTGTTAAAGCCAACAAAAAAACTAAGCCAAAAGCCGATTGCCAAACACCGCTGAATAAAGAAAAAAAAAAACAAAAAAAAAAACTAGTAGAAAAGTTAAAGTACCATACCAAATAAAATGGGCCACTTTCCGTACTCAACCCCGGACAAGTAGTAGCAATTTAACCTTTACACGTACCCTCCCTTAAAAATTCTCGTCTTTAAATTTGGCCGTCCTTTCTTCTCCACACCCATCACAATTTTCATTTTCTCCTTCTCTCTTAATTAATTACTAAAAATAGATATTATTTATTAAGGCTTTTTTTAAGCCTATGAAAGAAAAAAGAGAAATTAGTGAGAAATTATACGATGCAGCACAGTCCAGTGTACTCCCCTGTAGCTCATCATTCAGATGCATCACGACCGTCCCTTGGATTCCCATTGGGTACAGGTTTGTTGTTGATCGTCATATTTAGCTTAAGTGGGATTTTCTCGTGTTGTTATCATTGGGATAAGTTTCGTTCTCTTCGTCAATCTTATTCTCATGATCTTGATCTTGAGGCTGCTAATCATCATTCTAACTCTGCTAAACCCAATCCTAATTACTTGGTAAGTTATCATATTAACTTAATTAATTTCCGAACTTAAACTTTAAATTGAATTAATTTAATTTGTGAAAATGTTTAACATTAGTACATATAACGGTATAAGCATATACGTCAATAGGTTTGTTACAGTACATAACATATCTGGTGTCTCAACCATCAGTTTAAGTTTTTGGTTGAATTGGTTTCTTGACATAGTATCAAAGCCAACGTGACAAGAGGTCGTGGTTTCGAATCTCAACCACCCTTTATTTAGAGTGGAATATTCAGCGCTGATACGCATTCATATACTTCTAAGTTCTAACCCAATAAACTCTTATATGAGGGGGCGTGTTAGAGTATATAATACTATATTTTAGAGCCCTCTTAGCTTAACTTGATAATCAAACCAGGTTATACACCTACTTAATATATACTCTATTAGGTTTATATTTTTGTTAATATAAAGATAAAATTAGTAAAATGAGATCATCATTGCTATATTACCGTTTAGAGCATATTACCACATTCAGATAACTTGAAATGGAGTAAATTATGACATGAGATCTTGTTTGATTCGTCTCAATACAAATATTATTAATATCTACTTATTATAATTTTTAATTAAAAACAATTAGAGATATTAAATGTTAAAATGTTATCTTGGTAAGTGTGAAAAATCAAATAAGACTAATAGATTGAATAGGAGGTAGTATTTGATAAAACAATATGTATAATTTAATATAATAAAATTGATATTAACCCGGGTTAAATACGGTTTCACTTAATTATGTTTAAAATGTAGATAAAAAAATACAATATAAAATAAAAATGATATATAAATATGAAGAAAAAAAACTCTTATAAAGTAATTCCATCAATATTATATTGCGAAAGTTTTTTGCATCAATAATAAAAAAGAAAATGCGTGAAATTTTAAAAAGTTAAATTATCAAATTAAATTGCCAAATATGTTTTGGATATTACGAATTGTATAGATTTTTTTTCTTTAAAAATTGTTTTGGTGGGCATTAAATAAGCTATTGGATACGAATGGCGTGGAGCTAACACAAAATAATATTTGTGACCCCACGTAGTACTCATTCTAGCTGGATGTATTAATTCCACTTTTCTTCATAAATAAAAGTTAGAATTGTCTATTAGGAATGATAGTATGTCATTGGGTTTTATTTCAGTTAGAAAAATTGGAGATCAGAGATACATATATAATAATTAATTTTAAAAATTGTAAAAAAATATTCAATTCAAATAAATTAGATATTTGAACTTTAAAAATTAGGAAAAATTGTCGGGAATAACCCGTACTTTTAACGTTTGCCTGTGAATAATCTGTACTTTTGATTATTCATAAATAATCCGAACTTTGAAGTCAGTTTGTTCCCAGCACCCCCTCCTCATTTTTGACCGGTTGTAGCAAGTTACCCCAACGAAATTACTTGTTCCTTCCCCTTTATTATGAGCTGCTGGTTGATTTTTCAATTCATCATCTTCAACCTCTTACTTTCCTCCAATGTTAAACCCTAAGCTTAGAGAGAGAAAATTCAATCTTTTCATTCACCCTTTTTTTTTCAAAAATGAATTCTCATTGTTCTTCAACATATAGTAGAGGTTCTAATTTGAATAAGAGTGTGAAATGTGAGCATGGATTTGTTGCCAAATTGACAATGGCGAAAAAGTGTGAGCATGTGAGCATAGTGAATTCGCACAGTGAACCTAGTTATCGAACAAAATTGAAAAAAAAAAAAAAAAAAACCCATGAGAGTAGAATCTTACCATTTTAATGAAGATAAAGAGTACCCACAACCAATTGAACATAGCCTTGCCAAGATTTGTCTTTGATTTGCAAAATTTGGGATGTATTCATGAACCCTAGAAATGAATTGGGGTTTTTGCTTGTGGAAGTATCAATTAGAAAGGAAGGAGAAGGTTGTATGGGGTTACTTGAAGGCAACCTAGAATAGCAGGTTACGAAAATTTGGGGGTGCTGTGAACAAACTTACTTCAAAGTTCGGATTATTTATGAATAATCAAAAGTAGGGATTATTCACAGGCAAACGTTAAAAGTACGGGTTATTCCCGACAATTTTTCCTAAAAATTACCATTTAGGTGGTAACAATTAATGAAAAGTTATAAATAAAAGCCTCTTTTATAATTAGCTTTTTATTAGCGTATAAATGAAATGGTACATTTTATGAAAAAACTATTGAATTAACTCCTACATAAGGATTTTTGACATTATTCATCATTCAAGCTTATTTTATAAATTGCGGCTAATATGTAAGAAAAAATATAGTCAAATAAATTCTTGTTTGAATCATCTAATCATATGAAGTACTTTCATAAAATTAAGTTTTTTATTAATTTAGATGAGTATAGTTCAATATATAAATGATAAAAAAACACATTAAATTACGTAAAAAATCAAATGTAGCAAGTATAATAATGAAACAGAAGGGATGTATTTTGAAATGATTTATATGGCAAATATGTATGATGCGCGCTCTTAAGAAATCATAGTTATCATCATTATATTCAGTATATCCCGCTCATTGAAAACTATGAGTTAATACTGTTGAATAAGTGTTCTAACAGAATATATGTTGGTTGAAAATGCAGAAACAAGAAGAAATGGCAAGTTTGCCGGTAATAATGCCAGGACAACAAATGCCAAGGTTCATAGCCATACCATGTCCATGTGAACCACCTCGGGCCGAGAAGCCCGACCCGATTCTCAGCCCTCAAAAGCCACCCAAGCTGCCGCGTTTGCCCGTTCCTCTCAATTAATGCATTTTTTCGGGCTAAATTAATTTTCTACATACACAAAATTGATAAATTGGGTTAGAAATTACTCCTTATTGTATCAATTAATCATAGTTGTGTTGTACATACTAATTAAGTTAGAAATTATTATTACTTGAATTTTTTATGTACTTATTCTACAAATTATTCCATCCAATTCCCTAATTAATTTATTAAGGCTTGTTTATTTATTAGTGTTAATTCGTATGAAATTTGTTATCTCATACCCGTCTATATAAGTATTTAATTTAATTTCCTCTTTCAATTATTTGTTTTTATTTACAATTTTTCAGTCCTAATATAGTGCTGTGTTAGAATATATAACATATCTTGGGGCCTCAACCATCAGCTTAAGCTTTTGGTTGAGTCGGTTCCTTGACATGGTATCAGAAGCCAGTGTGACAAGAGGTCACAGATTCGAATCTCAACCACCCCTCATTTAAAAGTGGAATATTTAGCATCAGGTATGAGGAGGGCCTGTGTTGCATCCACACTTCTAGTCCAAAGGGTTCTCGTGTGAGGGGGCGTGTTAGAGTATATAACATATCTTGGGGCCTCAACCATCAGCTTAAGCTTTTGGTTGAGTTGGTTCCTTGACATGCTGATAATAAATTTACATAGATTAAATTGAGAAATTCTATGTGGTAGCTTTGAGGTTTTGGGTTTTCCACGTGGTAACCAAAACATTTAAAAAATCCACGCAGTAACCCTGAATCCCTGATTACCAAATTGTTCCATCGTGACCTTTTTGCACATAAAACGTTAGCAAATGTTATTTTAAAGCTTTAAGGCTGCTATACGCCTATTTGTAAAATACTTCATCATGTTCCAAAATACTTGCATTATTTGAGTTTTTACTCAGTTCAATGCACTAAGCTAAATAATTCTTAATATCTCTAATTATGAATAATAAAAATTTGATATTAATAATGTTTGCGCGAATTATACAAGATTTCATTTGACTATATTTTAGCTTATAGACTAGAAACTAATTATGAATTAAAAGAAATATAAAACGGAAGAAGTATATGACTCAAAAATAGAATAAGTACGTATAGATGCTCTGTCCGTTACATATGTTGTTTTATGAGAAGGTCTTAGTAAATAACGGTATTTGTGAAGTTAACAAATCATCCTTATGTGGTAGGATGTGATAGGGTGAGAATTTTGGTATTTTAATTCATTTTTTTGTTCTGTTTATTTTATTATTATCATTCTTTTTGTTTTTTTATAGTGATTTGTAAAGCACAGTAATTGATTAGGAATTTTTGTTGTTTTATACATGATGAGTGATGACTAAATGCCATCACAAATTCACAATCTGATTCTATGCCCTATTATTTATACAAGTAATCATATTCATTATTCCATCTGTTTTATGTCTTTTATCATATCATTTGTTCAATAATTTAGAGAATAAATGCCAAATGTTGTTGGTTATTATTTTGCACCTGTCTGTCTTTGAGGGTTGGAATTAAAGGTGTTCAACGGGATCAGACTTATTTTCGATTCTTATTCAGCTTGTTTTTTGAGGGTTTAGTAAAACCGGACTAAAAAAAGACTTATAAATAAATATATTCCGAGTTTATTTGGAGATTGAGATCTTGTTAAAGGATATAATATGTTCAAATCAATTTGATTTTAGTTTGCTAGCAACATACTTTGGTGGGATTATTCCTAGCGGATGAGTGAAAGGTTGAATTATTAATGTCAATCAATTTTTCCTAATTTTTTTGAGGTATATTCAATTTTATTAATTTAAATAAGTCAAATACAAACAAAAATAACCTTCCTATCATCACAACATATGCATAGCATTCATAAATTTATAACGGCCAAAATATACAAATATTTACATAACATTTTGCAAGGTATTAAAGATACACAAAATATTCAAATATTCTATCAAATATTATATTCTAACAATAACAAGTACACACTTACACACTTACACCAACTAAATTCCATACCTAACGTTAAGTGGCCAATACTTAAATGGGTTTTGTTAGAATCGAATATCTGTAATCTTATCCTTATTAGTGATAACATTAACAGACACAAACAAATATATTATTTTCAATTGACCTTTAAAAACAAACATCAAATACAACTATGTGACGGCTCATATTGTAATAAGACAGTTTCTAGATTTCATTATAATTCTATATTGTAATGTTAGTCTTAGCTCATATCAGAGTTGGAATATGTTATGTATTATATCAAATTTTACGGGTAGTGGTGTAAGGTGAGTGATGGATAGTGACGAAAGAAAGTCCTAATCAGTACCTAAAATTTTTCAAAAATGGGGATTGAATCAAAGTAAAATAATGTAACTTTTTTTTTGAATATAAATAATGTAACTTTTTAAATCTCATTTAATTTGCCTTATTTTTCAATTTAATTCGTTTTAACAAGAATAAATTTATTTCTTTTCTATATTTGAACTTAACATGCTGACTTAACTCCTTATATATTTGTTTTATTTTTGAATATTCTTTTATTTTAGCCTACTATATTCAATTTCTTAATTTTTGTAATAATTTAAAAATAGGACTAAATGACCCGAATAGGCAAAAGTGGATGTCAACTCCCATTCTCGAGGCAACTCTTTGATCGTACTCTCTTATATGGGTATGAGTTGTCGTTAATCTTCCCTCTTTAAACCCTGCGTATACTTTTCTATAAACGCGAGATACACCGGGTATGACGATAATGATTATAGATGTCAGCTTCCACCCAACAATCAAAATCATGCCCTAACTTCACTGTATATGTTGCAATTACATTTATTATGTTCTTTTTATCCAATTACATTTTTCAATTTCATAATTGCTTTTCTGAATTTTTTTCGATTGGGCCCGCACTAGTTGGAAATTTAATTCATTTTTAGTATATGATCGGATTGCAATTTTTGTCACAATTTATCTCATCATTATTTCTTTTTGACAAATTTTTCATCATGTCTAGTGATCTTCACACATAAGTTTTGGTTTAAAATCATTATTTTCTTATTTTGTTTACACAAATAATTATTGCTTTTAATTTTTAACACCATAATATTTAATGGAGTGTTTAAACGAGCAAAATAAAAGCTCAAACGAGCATATAATAGTTGGACAAGTATTATTGTAATTTGTAAGTGCTATAAATCGCGACTAACAAAGTGGAAAAGATACTTGGCTATTTTTTGTGAGTTTCAAAAATGATTCCTCTAAACATCTGTGGTCTTTAAGAAGGGTCTTGCAGACCGGATCCAAAGAATGCTGAAGATAGTGAAGTTTTTTGATGTTCGTCAACCTCCTACATTAGAAAGTAGGATTTAGGAACTTTAAGAATTAGAGTGAGAAGGGAGAACCTACGCGAAGGGGGAGAAACTTATTATAACTTCTCTATTGTTGATGACCGATGAGTGAGGTTAGCTCATGTCGTGAGTTAGTCAAAGATATCATTGAGTGTAAATAGTACTGTTCTTCATTATCATTTACTCAGTGTATCTCGCTCATAGAAGTAATGATCAGAATATGAGAAAGGATAGAACATTGCTCATTGTGTAAAAGGGTACACTTGCTCAAAGTGATGAGCATTCAATATTCGAACTTGCAAGAAGATATTTGGCAAAAGCGTCTGACATTGGACTTCTAAGCAAAAGAGTATCAATCAACCGAAAAACTAACATAACTAGTAAAATCTAAAATTTGATTATCAAGGTAGTTGTTTTAATCTAAATGACCCACCCATGACTCATTGTGCTAACATATTAGACAACATCTAACTTATATTATTATAGTTGGAGAGATGCATTGCAATTTGCATTGCATGTCATGTATTTGTTAAATTTAAAATATATTGTGTATTGAATTATGATTAATATTTACTTTATATATTGCTGTTAATATTGATTAATTGTCATATTATAAAAAAAATGTCACTTTAAAGAGCAAAATCAGAGAAACAAACTAAGCGAGATTAATTCAAATATAATTGGATAAAGTTAGATTAAAATTTTAAATCGGTTAAAAATTTGCTAAATCTAGGTAGATTAGGGTTTCAAGGTAATTGAATTGGCTACTTGCTTTTATTTTTAAAATTTGTAGCTTTTGCTTTTCCCTCTCAAAACTCAGAAATACCCAACAGCCAAATCCCACATCTCAAGTTTGAAACAACACCCACCAGGTGTTCGTGAAAATGCCTAATCCCCATGAAACCTTAAATCTCAAAGTTATTGAACCAATTTTTCCCCGACGATCTCCACGGCTTCAACAGCTCAATGACTGTCGAAAAGCTGCAATATCCAGATGCAAGAATCACCGCATTCCTATATCTTCCCCGGCCAAACCCACAAATAGGTCAACAGATTCTTCGATGGGTATTACTAAATCTGAAACTAGGTCTAGAAATCGTTCGAAATCATCTAATGGGTCTAAAAGTCTTGTTAAATCAGCAGATGGGTCGAGAAAAACTACAAGCTTTAGCGGCAAATTTGAGGGACTCCGACGATCTCCGAGATTGTGCAATAAGGTAAATTCTTCAGTTGATGTTAATTTGTCGTTTAATGGAAAATTTGATAGGGTTATTCATTGTGATGATGCTAAGAGCAGCAGTAATTCAAAGAAAAACTTAACATTGGGGGAAAAGAAAGATAATAGGACTATGATAGATATTGGGGATTCTCCTGTAACTCCAAATGAGGTTGGTAGGAATGAATTTTTGGCTAATTTAGGGAACAATAATGATTCCGAGGCTAGGGTTTTATGTAAAGGAATTTCGATTAATCTGGAGAGGAGGATTACCCGTAGTTGTTCTAGATTGATGGAAAGGGAAGTAACGGTTGGAAAGATTTTCGAAGATGAACAAGATGATAGTAAATCATTGAAACACTGCGTAAGACGTCGGTCTAATGCTAGGGAAATTCTTAGTTCAGTGGAACCTTCAACTGTTAGAGTGGATGGTGATGTGAGGAGGATAAGGTGCAGTAAAGGGAAGGAAAATAAAAGAGATTTTTGCAGTGGTTCGAAAACATTATTATTGGGGAAAGAAAATAATGTGAAAGGTTATCAAGGAAATGATGGTAGAAAAGATGATTCATGTAGACAAATACTTGGAGATGCTGATAAGAGGATGAATTCGAGTAAATCTCATAAGGCAGCAGGAGAAAATGATGTATACACTCGAACAATGGAGAGGCGTAGCTCTCGTTTGTCTTTAATAAACGAGGGAAGAAAGGGGGAAGTTAAGGCAAAGGAAGAGAAACAAGAAGGCGAGGTGAAAGCTGCTGTGCATATTGATGTGAAGCATAAGGAATCTCATGATTATATAGAGCGGGATATTGACAAATTGATTAATGGAAGTGGTGATGCTTTATCTCTACGCCATATTTCAGGAAGAAGGGGGATGGAGAGAGAGGATGTTACCGGAGACAGTAAAGCGACGGGAGTTAAGAGAAAAAGAAAGCAAGTAGGTCAAGGGACTGATCAAGGGTGGACAAAGGAGCAGGAAGCAGCATTGCATAGAGCTTATTTTACTGCAAAACCTAGTCCACATTTCTGGAAGAAAGTTGCTAAAGTGGTATTTGCTCTTATTTCCTTGATTAGTCTTTGCATCTTTACTCTTTGTGTTTATTGAGTACTTGTCCCTGATATAAGCTGACTTAACTACATGGATAGTATAGGTCCTATAGGACTTTGCTGTATGTTGTCAATTGTGGTAATTTATAATGCGTGTTTTACATTAATTTCGTTGTTACGCTAAGGCTAGCATAGGTGCCCAAAATCCAAAAAAAGAGGAAAATTTGATTTAAAAGGTGCCAACTTTGGCACATTTGCTGGCAAAGGTTCGAACTTTCGATATTCCAGGAAAGGTTCAAACTTTACCTCCCATCTTCAATTAAAGGTTTCCATGACTTGTAACCGGTTGAATCCGTAAACTTCATCTTCTTCACCTTCATCTTCAACTCAAAATCATCTTCATCATCTTCAACTCAAAATCATACCCAAAATCAACCCAAAAAAAAAAATCAAAATCATACCCAAAATCAACCCAAAAAACTCATAATCAATCTAAAATCAACCCAAAAAACCCATAATCAACCCAAAAAATGATTAAATCTGGACATGGAGTTAATCTAAGTGAACTTCATCTTCTTCACCTTCATCTTCAACTCAAAATCATCTTCATCTTCATCATCATCATCATCATCATCTTCAACCCAAAATCAACTCAAAATCATACCCAAAATGAACCCAAATTAACCCATAATCAACCCAAAATCAACCCATAATCAACCCAAAAAACCCATAATTAATCCAAAATCAACCTCAAAAAACCCATAATCAACCCAAAAAATCCAAAATCAACCCAAAAAACCCAGAAATTAGTACAAATTCAGAGATCTAAAATGGGTTAATTTTTGGGTAATTGAATTGAATTTGTTAGGTTAGGGTGATTGAAATTGGTGTAATTGAAAGCTATTGTTTCAACTGGGGTGTCTTACCATCACAAAAACCCAAAATCAACTAAATGAACACATACCCACCAAAAATTCATTCACAATAACATCCCCACCAAGAAAAATCCCTAATCAAATCAGCCACAAAATCAAAAAGAAAAAAGAATTTTTTAAAAAGTACCCCTTAGTCCGTACAAGTTAATACCAAAAGCAAGTATTAAGATTAAGACAAAATCAAGAAAGAATAGACAAGAATTTTAATCCTCCTTTAAATCATGTAAAAATCGAAAAAAGGTTAAAACATTGATTCATAAGTTGCAGACCTTCATGGGGGATGATTGTAGAGGACAAGGAAATTCCAGAAGTTGCAGAAACAACGGACATTTAATTGAAGATGAGAGGTAAAGTTCGAACCTTCAAACCATTGATGAAGAGTAAGGAAGAAGATGAAGGTAACCTGGTATAATAGGTTACCTTACTCATAGAAAACCGGGTGAACCTTTAATTGAAGATGGGAGGTAAAGTTCGAACCTTTCCTGGAATATCGAAAGTTCGAACCTTTGCCAGCAAATGTGCCAAAGTTGGCACCTTTTAAATCAAATTTTCCAAAAAAAGAATATATTAAGTACCTAAGATGATGAAGAGAAACAATAGAAGAAAAGACAAAAGATATCTGGTGGGAGAAATCAAATGGGCTTCTTCTAAGGTTATGACCAAAAGTCTCTCTAAGGCGCTTGCAAAAGTCGCTCTAAGGCGCTCGCAAAAGTCACTCTAAGGCGCTTAGCTTAAGGATTCACCTCACCTAACCCTATCAAAACTCTAGCCGTTCCTTATGCCTTGTGTGCTATTCAAAACTAAGCTTTACATAGTGGAGCCGTTCATATAGTTTTCTTATGACTTGGTGGCATTGCTGGTGCATAATCATGCATCGAAAATTCCAAATAGAACAAGCAAGAGTTCTTCAATCTTGCCTTTGGTCTACAACTTTTTCTTGCACTTTTATGTCTTCTGGAGGTTAATAGGACATCTGAATTTATTTTAAATTTTTTTATTTCGACCTTCCACTCTTATATATACTAATATACTATATTACCTGCGCCCAAATTCTATCCCAAAGATCTAATTGTAAGGTTGCTATGTACAAGGGGTTGGGGTTCTTAGCTCTTCTATTGTTACATTTTCATGTAAAGCTACTGGGAAATTGAGACATGTGGCTTATCTTTGTGAGAGCAATTCAAACCTTGAGAGCTCCTAATTCTTGCAAAAGTTGAAAGATTCAAGGTGATCTCATCGTTTGAATTATTCTTATTATGTTATGGCGTGTTAATGTAGTTCAAGGTTCATATCCTTTTCTTATTCAAGTAAATTTATCTTTAGAAAATTCAAAAGTAGTGTTTAGCTCGGAAAGTTGGAACTTGTATTGTTTGCAATGTAAGAATAATTGAACTTAACAATTAACATGTTGAATTTATTTGAAACCTGGAAAAATGATACTTGGACTTGTTGAGTCCTGAATTGAAGCCTTTAATCCCCAAACTAATGGCCTTAGATATGCAGTTTCTTAGGGAATGCTTTCCTTTATTTTTAAATCATTACTTTTGTTCTTACATTTTCACTACTCTAATACATTATGTTTAGCTTTAAAATAAGTTTAGATTTTGTGGGGGATGATTTAATGATAGATCAAAACAATGGATGTATCTTTTATTCCAAAAATTCAGCAAGATGCTTAGAGCCTAAAGTGTGATTTTTTGGATTTCTCCCTTAAGACCATTGTAAGGTTATGATACTATTATCTGCGAACATAATCGATGAATAACACTTACTACTGCTCCCCTTGGCATCCCACTGTAAGATTAGAATTTCTGCCTGGTGAGGGTAAAGACGGGTCGATTGTAGCCATAGGGAAGGGAGAAAAGATGAGTGACTCCTCAATGTGTAGAAACTGGTTCCTTTTGCAATTTGGCATCGCAGGACGTTTTTCCAAATATCAAATATCCTGGATTTTGTAGATTAGTTTTATATGACCTTTTTCAACTGCACGGTTTTAGGTTTCTATCTGATTTTGAGTGCTCAATCTCACCTTAGTTTCCATAATTTCTCAAAAAAACGAAGGATGAAATGTTGCTGCTATTTGTATTGTTTCAGGTACCAGGAAAATCTGCTCAGGAGTGTTTTGATAAAGTGCATTCAGATAATCAGACTCCAATTTTCTCGAAGATCTCTTCAAGGGCGAAAAAGAAGAAATCACCAATTAATTTCTTAATGTCAAGCAGCGAGTTGTTTAAATCTCCCGAAGCAAAGAGCAAAAAGGGTCACAAAATGAAGTCTCAAATGGCGCGTAAAACTGTGCGACACTTATTACAGAAATATTGTCACGTAAACGAAAATAATGAAGCAGATTTGTTTTCTGTTCTTGAGCCTTCAGTAAATCCTTCAGCCGAAGCCTTTCAGTTGACTCCAAAACAGCTACTAAAAAGTCCGGAATCTTCCTCAAAGTCTCGTGACAGATCATCGTCAGGCCGCAAGTGGCGTTCTAGGTTCAGCAATAGAAGTGAAAGCCCGCTCACAAGTCCTCCGGTTCTGAAGAAGGTGAAGAATATGGCTTTACATGAGAAGTATATTGATCAGTTACATATCAGGGATCGTAAGAGAAAGGTGAGTTTCTCGCGCTGTGTAAAATTAGGTCAGCCTCAAAAGGACGGAGTAAAAAACCCTCTTCAAATGAAGGATATAATCAAATCGGCGAAAGATGCCCTAGTTTCTGATGCAAAAGATGCCATTGACAAGTTTCGGCATTCACAGGCGAATCTTATGGCAGCGTTTTCTGATTCCGAGGATGTCAGTGGTGATGATGAAGAAGATGAACCTGTGCTATAGATCAGAATGTGTATTCCTGTAATGACTAAATAGAATATCAGTCAGTAACTGCTCATTTGATCATTAGGACAAAACCCTGACCTAACAATCAACATTATCCTTAGTTTAAATAAGCTTTGTATTTGAGCCTCTGTACATAATCACCAATTCACCATACATTATGGCTACAACCATGTGTTCATTCGTGTCATCAGGTTGATTTCGAGTGGTTTGAAATCGGGTTTTGTGTCCATATTGTTTTTTACATAATTGTAACCGAAAGTTAAAGTTGGGTAAATTTCGGATTATCGAGTTTGTTTTGAACACTTCTACCCAACTGATGCTACAACTTACAATTTCTTAGCTTTTTAGTCATTAGGCCCGACTCGTAAAAGTGAAAACCAAGTATAACCAAAACCACCATTCCAATTTTTAGAACCGTATCTAGCTAATTGGGTGATGAACAAGGTCCTCTCATTTCTCCCACTATCCGATTTTGCTATGCATTATTTAGTACTACTTCTGTTTCATTAAGTTATGTTTTGACTAAAATGTGTACTTTTTAAGTCAAAACGTAAGTATCTAGAGGAAGAAATGTTGAACAAAATTCACAAAATATAAAACAAGAACATTGAACACAACCATAGCCTGTTTTATTACACTCGAATGAGAAGTTTTCAACAACTAGAGATTATGCACCCAAACCATACAGTAATATCTCTATACATCACACTTTATTATTTATTTACAACTCGAAATTTAAAACAAATCAACTTAAATTGAGTCCGGATCTGGACTACTTTTTTTAAAGATATATATATATTCCTCCATTAGGCATTTAGGCTGCTACAGGCTCAACTGTTGCACCACTAATGACCATGTGTCCACCACCACATCCGCCACACTTGCCTCCCCCACAACCACCGCCACATCCACCACATCTAGCTGCCATATGTCCCCTGCACTTACCTCCACCACACCCACCACCACATCCACCACACTTTGCAGCCATGCTTCCACATCCACCACAACCACCATATCCACCGGACCCTGCAGACATGTCTCCACCACAACCACCACAACCACCGCACTTTGCAGCTATGCTTCCACATCCACCACAACCACCACATCCACCGCACCCTGCAGCCATGTCTCCACTACAACCTCCACAACCTCCGCACCTTGCAGCCAAATGTCCGCAGGCGCTGCCACAACGACTCCCACAACCCCCACCATCACAGACATCAAGTGTTGCATTTCCTGTACCCTCATCAACCATTTGCACTCCGGCCTCCATTAAAGCTTCAGTTTCAATAGTAGGAGTTACCGCGCTTACTTTGTTCTCTTCATGACCTACCTTAGAGGTGAAACCACACTCCGTTCTCAGCATATCAGACAAAACATAGGCTAAAGTAATGCCGGTTAGTATCATCCATGCATCCTTGACCTACACATAACCGGAAAAAATGAGATGCAAGAGCCAAAGGGGAACATGAATACTTAAAGACTGTTCTCAAATCTAAATCAGGGAATATATACACCTTGAAGATTCTGTGTTTGAAATCTATTAATGCTACAGCCCGTCCGTAGGGATGATCTCGAGAGAATTCAACCGCAGTAATGAAGTCTTGCTCACTTCTCTGCTTTTCACATTGCTTGGGCTCGAAGTCTAGCCTCCTTCCAGCAAAGAGTTTCACCTAGGTAATTATGAGTCGCTCAGTCATAAAGTGTTACAACTGATAGAGTATATAATATATCATAATGGGGCTATAATTATCAGCTTAAACTTTTGGTTGAGTTGGTTCATATCATATGACCAACTCATGGTATACAATCCTCGTTTCAAGTGGAACATTAAGAGCCAATGAGGAGAGTATGTGAGCTTAAGCTTTTAGTTGAGTTGATTCCTTAACAATTATAACTAAGTTATCAGAATGACAAATTCTGTTCCACGACTTGACGTGATTCCACTAACAAAAGGGATATTCAAAATCTTCCAACGATTTTACAAGCAAAGGCGATACGAAAGCTAATATGTGTAAAAGATTAGTCTTTTAATATATTTAGACAACATATATTTTCAAGGAAGAAAGAAGAAATAGAGCAACAACGAGACTATACCATCTTGTGACCAACGAGCTCAAAGATTTGACCATCATCTCCAGAAGCATTAACGAGCTTAAAAGAACCATGGCTCCCCTTTATAAACCACGCATTTTTGCGGAACTCAGCCAATGTATGCATTTCACCAGAGTCTCCGATGTAGTTTACCTCTTTTAACAAGTCATCGGTGCTTTTCGTCATGTCCTTGCTCAAGTCTCTGATAATTAGATGGTAGATAAATGGTTTAAGAGCAAGTATTTGCAAACATTATGGAGTATATAATACGAAATCTAAAATTTGTAGATTTTTGTCAAGACAAAGAGATTATTTTCAATTAACCCTTATTTGCAAACGTTATAAATATTTCCCGTAATAAAAAGTTGAACCTTCTTCAGGGTCATTACTCCTAACAAGACTCGTCTTATTTTCATTGAAGTTGAACCTTCGCAAAGCTTGATATTCATATGTTTTAGAACATAAAAGTATACGGTTGCAATCTTTCATATGCCCGTAAACATCAAACAATTGAAAAAGAATGCTTAATATCAGGATTTTATCCGTACCTCATGTTAAGGCTAAAAATCCCATTTCCATCATCATCCGTGACACAAGTTTCGTTCTTCGCATTTTTATACGTCCTTATCTTCGGGAAAGGTAAAAAACAAGCACCTTTGAAAAGTGGCTGAGAGCTCACCAAATGAAAAACTTGGGGTGCTGTGGTTGGAATAGTAAATGAAAGAGAAACGTGCAGAAGTATTGGCTTAGCAGATGAGATGCCGGGTAGAGGGACTACTGGGATCCACTTATCGACAGAAAGTCGAGTTCTTGAAGCCAAGCATTCTTGCAAAGAAAGGGAGCAAAAACCGAATGGCTTGAAGGATTTCGGTAATGGTATGTTTGAAGGCAAACGGTATACAATCTCGAAGAGAAATTCTCCATTAGGCTCACACTGGAAATAAGCAACTTGTTTTTCACCGGATTCAGATAATATAGTCAATGTTCTCTTAGCGTTAAAAATCTTATCAGTTTGTTTCTTGCTGAATGAAACACGGATATCTCTTTTGTGAGCCTCGGGAAAATTTTTTATTTCCACAAACTCAAGAATAACCTGAAAACAAACAAAAGTAAAAGAACGACCTTAACTTTATGAAGAATGTTATAAGTAAAGTAGGTTCACTTAAAGAAATTGCAGGTTGTTTTAACTTTCATTGCGTAATTAACTCTAACACTCATCATCATCGTCATACACAGTATATTTTGCTCATAGAAGTTATGATCACGGTCTATGGTGGATTAAATGACGGCAAACCATACCCTTCTCAAAAGAGATAAGAAGGTTCTTGTTAGAAAGATTCTCGGCTCGAGAATGACCCAATTATAGCACATTAACACTCAATACCCGCAAAAAAAGTCACCAATACCTTTTCACATGGTTTATAAGTAAAGAGCATTGAATCCTTATGAAGGTCATGCTAAAACTTCAATTGCATCTATACCACTAAGGATTTTAAGCAATAGAATCAAAAAGAATAAACTTGATAATAAAGAAATTGTATCATAAGTAACAATCTATGTCATTATTTTCGATTGCCTAAAATTACGTATCGCATGATAATGTACTATATAAAAATGGTTAATCAAATCATGTGCACTTATAAGTTATAATTTATGTGAACGTGTAGATGATGTTTGCAACCAAAGGTCAATCAAAAACATACTCTTAATTAAGAATAGCAAATGTAAGGTTGCGTATATCTGACCTCTCCAAATTCTGTCTAGGTGGGAGCCACTTAACAGTTTTGGGGTAACAGCATACAACAACAATCAACTTTCAAGTTGTAAAATATGCAATATGGAAAAAATATGGAGCCACTTTCAAGTTGATTAGAAAGGAAACAACAGGAAGGATTATCATGTAATCAAGATATCATAGCTACCTCAACCGATTTTGTCTCTGAAAATTGAATTAGATTGTCGTCATAGTTATCTTGTACATGAAGCTTCTTCGCCTCGAATGGAACAGGAATTTGTGTAACAGGAGCTGGGGTAGTTCCACGATACATTGCCCCGGCTTTCCAATACCTTACACCGAAGGTTTCTTCAAATTGCTTGGTAGTTTGAGAAAATCCGGTGTCTAGTTTTTTCCCTTTAGATCTGTCAGAATCAGTGTCATCGTGCTCCAAAACTTTGCCCATTAATGCACAGAGATCTTTACAGTAATAAACAGGATTTAATTGATGTGTGTGCCAAATAAGATCGATATCATAAGTCGGAACACAAAAGCTTTTTACGCCATTCTTCTTGTTTGTCTTAATAATATGCAAAAACCCTTTATATCTTGCCAATGCTTCCTGAAGAAATAGATGATCTGACATATGTGGCCTTGAAACCTGCCAAGAAGCATATTTAGGTAACATAAGTATATATAACTATGTTTTTAATCTTCAGAAGCATGCTCCAAGCGATTTGCTTGCTTAGCTTATGAACTCGTGAAACAAGGATATAAAGATGAATGCACAAGGACTTTAAGCCGTATTTTCTTCGAAACAATCAAACTGCTAAGAACAGGAACCCATCAAAGGATTATATTGTAACATTAAATTTGAATTGAAACAATCAAAAAACGACCTTTTTTACTATTGAAAACACAGTGCAAAAACGCGTTCACGATTGAGACGGTACACTAATGCAGTGACGGGAATGATGTGGTTGATAATGCCAAATATCGGCCGAAAGCATAACATATTCATTGAAACGGTCCAAAATAGTTTAATAAACCTTTAAAGGTTCGTTTTTATAATTCTTTACAACGTGGCTGATACGATACAATGCAGCCTTTTTTTTGCAATACGATCGAAAAGAAAATAGGAGCTAGAATGTGGATCAATGCATGAGAACATCTGATATTCTTCAACTTCCCTATCATAAAAAAATCGAAGCAAGAGAGAAAGAAAAAAAAACAACACTAATTTTAAATGAGACGGTCTCATGGTGAGACAACACCTATTGTGGCGGCCCATGTACATTTAATGCGTTAAAGTGGTCACTTACAATTATAAAATGATAGATTACAAACTTAAGTTAACTATAAGGACTCTACTCATGGTAAGACGGTCTCATACAAGAGGACTGAAAACTCAATAATGTTGTTATCAGAATTGATCCGCGAATTAGTATAAGCAAAAAATAATTCGGAATTCATATCATATTCATCTTCATTTGAAGGAGCAATATCAATAATTAGATTTATAACTCAAGAGTCTTCATTACCTGAAAAGAGAAAGGAACCTGCCTTTTAACAGCAGAAACCAAATCATAATTGGTGAATTTCGCACTTTGAGTTGCCTTTTGCAAGACATCTCCTAGGAAAGGTCTACTATAGTCGAGTTCGTAAGGTTCTTCGGGATACATTTGTTTCCATATCTCTTCCGTCTTACTTGTTGAAGTTCCTTGAACAGACGAGATCACTTTATAGTTTCCGAGGATTCTTCCAAACAGCTCTTCACAGTCCGACTTATATCTTACCTGTTTCAAAGACGAACGACAAATATTTCACTAACTATTGAACGAAGAAATGTTTTCTAGAGAATGATAGGGTCAAGAAGCTTACTGGGTTGAGCCTGTGGCAATGCCAAATCCATTCACAATCAAGCGGGATAACTAACGGGTCTTCTGAAAAGGGGTTCTCCAAGTGTTTGGCGAGCAAGGGAAGCCAAAAGGCGTTGTACCTGAGAAACGTAGAGCAAGCGATTGTCAACTGAGTACATCCTAATCAAATATCGGAATAACCATTTTCCGTTTTTACAAGTTCGAAAATGATTATTCAGAACTGATAAGTGTAGCAAAGTTAAGTCGGAACATGTGTATGCTATTTCGATTATTAGAACATGTGTCGAGTCACGGGTTGCATCAATCATATAAAAAAGGTCTATTGCACTTTTTGGTCCCTTGCATTCGACCTTGACTCGAGCTTGTCCAAGGCCATAACATGGGTAATTAGATCAAAACCCTACCCTATTAATGTTCGGTTTAACATAGAAGAATGTTCAGTCCACTCTATACTAGTGTCCATTTGCCCTTGGAGGTCTCCTATCAATGAGCCGTGAGTATGCACAAAAGAGTGGATCTTGGACGATTGAAGACTCATTTAATTGTATTCTCGTGCTCTAAACATATCACGAATAACATTACCAATATTTTGTTCTCGTAACAAGCAACTATAAAGCTATAATCAACAAGCAAAAATCATGAAATAAAAGGACATAAATCTTAACATCACAGTTTAATGACGTTCATAATTCACCGTAAGCAATCGATGTAGCCATTAAAAGGATCAAAAGTTGGCACCAATACCTATAGATAGCCCAGTCCAAAGCAGGGCTTTCGTACAAGTGGCGATTCCGATCAACAACAGCAAGAAATTTCAAGTGTTTCTTAGCAGCCTCAACAAGATCTACACTAATTGCTATGTTCTGCGCTTCGGCCCATTGTTTTTCTTGCTCCTTTTCCATGGTTCAACCTATAATGAATTCAATGTTCTCATATCAAAACACAAAAAAATCTAAAAACCAAACAACTTAATTCAAAAACTTAAGGCCCAGCAATATAATATCGACTACAAAACCCAAAACAAATCACTACAGAAGAACTATAGAAATCTCTATAAAGAACAGGAATCAGGAACAAGAAACCAACCCAACCACATGCTTTATCACATTCATACCCCCAAGGTCGGAGCAAAGAGTACAGGCCCCTATTTACTTATTGATGTTTAGTAAACTAAGGCCCTTTGTCGACCACTAATGGTAAAATTTAACGTTGGTAGATTTTAAACCCCTAACTAACAATATCATTGGAAGGCACATCACCGACTAACTATGTTTGACTAATGAACTATATAAGGCCCCTATCTCGTGGGGCCTTAGGCGGTCAGACGCCCCTTACACAAGCGTCTGCGCCCTGCAGGGGAGAAATAAGGGGTGGATGAGATTTAAACCCGTTTGAAATTTGACACCATTCTTAAAACAGACTCTCTCTTTAGAGACCGTCTATAGTATACCAACTCAATTGATCATTGATCATCTCCAAATCTTTTTAAAACACTACCAAAACTTATGGTTAGTATAGAACTTTTACCTTGCATATCAATTGATCATAATCTAGCAAATTACAATAATGAAGGGATTTTATTTATATAAGAAAAAGTCAAAGTACAACACTTCCAACAGATTAAATCAGAATAATATTCTAATTTAGAATATAAAGATTGAATAGCAGAAATATCACAGAAATTACATCTAAACAGCAAATTTCAACTCTAGAAGCTTGAATCAGTATTAATTTCGAAAAGTCAACAGTTTATTCATAATAATTAATTCAATAATTTAATCAATTAAAAAGAAAGAAAGGATGATGAATTCTTACAATTATTGTAGACAGATTTTGAGATGAGAAAAGTAGTATCTGAAAATGAATGTGGATATTTTACGAGGGAAGTGATACGTTTTTATAGGCGTAAAACGAAGATATTTATTGTTTTATTATATACTTCCTCCGTTCTTATTTAGTTGCTACCGTTGTATGGGCACAAATATTAAGGAGTAACTATGCAATGATTAGCAATAGGTGAAAAGTTGGTTTTTGAAATTTTTTAATATTATTTGTTGAAAAATGAAAAAGAAAAATAGGAATAATTAGATATAGAGTAGGATAAAAGTAGGAGTAGGTATAACTTTAAATGATTGGTTTGTTACCAAATAAGGAAATGTAGCAAGTAATAAGAAATTTCCCAAAATGGAATATGTAGCAAGTATTATGGAACGGAGGAAGTATTTGTTATATTTGACTTTTTACTAATTTAATGTGTTATTTTCATCATTATCTGATATACACACGTCTAAAAATTATAAAAAATTATATATGATTAGAAGATTTAAACAAAATTCTATTTGACTGTATATTTTTCTTAAATATTAGCCACAATATATAAAGTAAGCTTCAACGATGAATAGTGTCAATGATTGTAATATAGCAAGTGCTTAAGAACGGAGGAAGTATAAGTAATGCGTAGCTTAGTCCACCATGGGTCAGCATAGTGGTTAACTGGTTAAGAGTTGTTCGTTTTAACCTTATGATAGTTTGATAATGATTTCATTTCAACCTTTAATATTCCTCCTTTTAAAATTATTCTAGCGTTAGAAATTATGAATAATTTTTAATCTATTTATAAGTTAATATATAGTAAACTAGATTTTTTGTTTAGTTCATTTAAATATAAAGATTATTAATATTAAGTTTTTTTAAAAAAAATTTATTATACATAATTAGAGATATTAATAGTTGAATTAGCGCATTAGACCGCGTGAAAAGTGAAACATAGCGTATTTTGGAACTGAGGAAGTGGACATGATTAATTCCCGTTTAATTTCACCGGTAGCAATAAGGGTTTAAACAAATTTAACGACTCGATAATAATCCAAATATTTTTAATTGAATCGACTTTAGAATTAAATTTACAATCATGTAGGATTTGACATGAATATAAGACTTCATTTTAAAACCAATAATTCCTAATCAATAATCGTGATTTGTAAATTACCTCAAAAAGACAAACATAATAATAATAAAATAAACAAAATCAAAAAAGGTAAATTAAAATCACAAAAATATCACCCTATTAAATCTTACCACATAAGAATTATTTGTTAACTTTACAAATCACCGTTATTTACTAAGACTTTCTGTTTTAGAACGACCTGAAAAGTGAAAACGTGATAACCCAAATAAATCCAAACTAAAAAAGTAGCGTACAGAAGTGAGCAAAACACAAAAGTACTATCCCATTTGGTAGTACATTTTAAGACATTTTGGACGGAAATACCCCTCAACTGCCCTTAATAGTGACGTAAAGAGTACTACTTTTTTTATAGCTGTGCCTAGTAATAAACCAAAATAAGGAAAAAAGAAATGGACGGTATTTCAACGGCGTTGGCCTGAATTTTATCCACTTTTGGAATATATAAATTCTGATATGAGACGGTTATTTTGAGAGATCATTTTTAATTGGATCAGTCTATTATATATATTTTTTAAATATTGTAAGTAGGTCCCTTCAATTCATTTCAGTTGTTCCATTTTCTTTATGGACAATTCATTTCAGGTGTCTCATTTCCTTTTTTGTCAAAGATTTTTTTACCTAAATACCCCATGTTCACACAAAGTAATGACTAATATACCCTCACTTTTACTATTTATAATACTCCAACTACCACCTTTACCATTAATTGAATCAATTAAAATACCCTAACTACCACCTTTTTTGTAGACCACATCCCACCCTTAATACCCGTGCCCAACCAAATGGGAGAACTCAAATGAATTGGAGGAGTATTAAAAATCATGTAAGTAGACACTTAAGATATTGAAAATAAGCACTAAGAATACGGTAAGTAAGCATTAAGAATAATAAAAGTCGACATTAGGAATATAGTAAGTAAACATTAATATTTAATAGATTAGGCTTGAAATACATCTTTCAAAGAGACGATCTCTCAAGAGACTAGCTGTTTGGAATATTAGAAAAGATGTCCTAGTTTGGAAGGAGTAGATGACACAAGAGGGATGATGACACAGTTACTGCTTTAGAAGAGTTAAGTGGTGTTCAGGAATCAATTTTTGCCTGTTCCAAGTGTACTTGTTAAGTAGTTGGTGTTGACGCACCCTCCAATTTCTATTTTTGGCTATTGGAGATAGTTTTTATTTCGAATTAAGGTCATTAGTTCAGTGTTGTTTCTGATATTTAATAGATAAGCAAAATAAAAGAAATGAATCCATTTTATAGAGGGTTGATTTTGGTCTCTAATGGTTTTAGACAGGAATAATATTATAGTTCTATAAATTGTGCTCTACGACCTATATGAAAACATCTCTGATCCTAGGTAAATTTCTACCTTGCCTAGGATCAGGTTGTGTTTTTAGGTTGTTTGACAAACAATTTATTAAGCCAAAAAAACACCTGGAAAAAACAATTTAAAAGTTATTTGTCAAGTAAACTTTTTTTAAAAAATTAAAATGAATGTGTTTAAGAGTGTTTGATGAAGAAGTGGATGCAAAACAATCATGAAAAACAAAAAAAAGCAACAGAGATAAAACACAACAAGTCTATAAGGTATCTTGAATAGCTCTCCCTTAACAATGTTTAACCTTCATGAATCATGACTCAACAATACATCAATACATTAAAGTAATCCTAGAGCAAGCACAGGACGTGCTTTCCAGCATAGGCCACATTCCATAAACCTGCATTTGCCCCTACACCAAGTTGCTCAGACGAACAATATAATTTTTATTTGAAATATTTATCAATAATACTACAAGCAATTTTGTCACGTCATCTAAATACTTGTCTAACCCGTTGAGTTTACACCTTAAAACTTAAATATGTGAAAGTTTTTTGAGTCTTATGGTGCAAACTTAAAAGAGCTGTGGAGTATGTTTTTCTTTGATTGGTAACTATCAAATTTGTCCCTAAGCATTTAGTAGGAAAATTAAAAAAAAGTATGTAAATCCACTTTTATAGGAAGGTGAGAGTAATGTGTTGATGAGATAAAAAAAATAAGTTAAACAAGTGGATAAAAATTTAAAAAAATTACTCAAGTAATGACTATGATAAAAATTAAGTAAATTTGACAGGCGAAATAAAGTAAATTTGATGGGAAAAATAAAAACTCCCTCCGTCCAGATGAATTAGTTGCATAGAGAAAATGAGTGAAAATTAAGAAAGTGGTAATAAATGAAGAGAGAGAATGAATTGTGTGAATGAAATTAAAAGAGAGTTAAAATGTATAGACGAGATTAAAAAATGTGGTGAGCTATAATCCAAAAATAGAAATGCTGCAATTAAGTAGAACAGACGAAAATAAAAAATACTGCAAATTATAAGGAACGGAGGTAGTAACATAGAAGTACTAACTTTTGCAAGACAAAGAATATTTGTCCTTCTCCAATCCAAATGGGTTTAGTACAAAATGATTGAGTAGTACTACACTAACATTACTACTAGTGTATTAGTGTACTACCGGAACTTGATATTGCTCTTACTAAGAGTACAGCCATCTTTCACATAGAGTAGATAAATGTTTTGTTTTTTGAGAGAAGTAACTAGTATTTCCTCCGTTCTCATAATACTTGCTACATTTAGCTATATTACGCAATTTAATATATTATTTTGTTTATTTATATGTCGAATTATACACATTTAAAAATTATAAAAGATTTATATTATGAAAGTATGCGATTAGATGATTCAAACAAGATCCACTTGACTATATTATTACTTACATATTAGCCGCAATATATAAAATAAGCTTAAACGATAAATAGTGTTCAAAAACAGAATGTAGCAAGTATTATGAAACGGAGAAAGTATTTATTAACTAATACTTTCTCCTTTGGTCACTTATATTAGGTAAATACTAAATAGTAGGAATATTTTTCTACTTGGGTGCAAGAAATTTTATTTGGTGAATCTGAATTTTTGACTTTTTTCTACTTGGGTGCAAGAAATTTTATTTGGTGAATCTGAATTTTTGACTTTTTTCACATGGTTAGAGGTGTTTAAAATAGACCCGTTGACCTGATGAATGGGTCGACTTTATAATCGAACCCGATTTGACCCGACTTAAAAATGGATCTACAATTATGTAGAAAACCAATATGAAGACAAAACCCGGTTTTGAATCGACCTGAAACACCAGACCCGAAATCAACCCGATGACCCGAATGAACACTTCTACACATGGTAAATAAATGTTTTTTATTCTCTTTGTAGACAAAAGGTTGCGATTTTAATTAAATTTACGTTATTATTACTTATGATAATGACTTTTTCCATAAAAATATACGTCGTGATATTGGATCATAAAAAGTATTTGTTAGCATATAATAAAGTCAAAAACTCAGAGTCACCACGTGAAAGTTATCACTTTTGTATGTTTTGGCTGATTTACTTATGTTCCTTTGAATTTGTGAATCATAAAATTTCATTATACAGAATAAATTTATTTCAAAAACATCTTGCATTGAAATTACCCGGTCACTTTCTCTTTTCATTTCCATATCACCTTATCAAGACCTTAAGGACTATGATTAGTCAAGCACAATGTGCTTTCGATGAGCAACATCAAAATACACGCAACCGGACAACCTCACCGCGCATTTAAGCTACCGCGGAAAATTATGTACAAGAAGATAAGCCGATTTTAAACCAGCCGAACTACATACAACTTCTATAATCTATAGCACAACGGGTACTAGTAATAGTATAAAGATTGTGTCAAAATTCTTCCTCGGACTTGTTAGCTTCTGAACCTGCTCCAACTTCGCGCGCCAAGTATTCTTCCTCTATTGTTTCCTTGAGGATGAAAAGCCTTTGGATAACCACCGGTTCATTAATTTGCTTCGCTTCCCTTATATCCGTCTCTTCTTGACTTAGATGGTATGCGTCAAGCATGATCTTAATCCATTTATGCAGCTCCTTCGGTGTCCTGTTCCAATCAAAGCACGTAACAAGAACTTCTATAATGCATCTTTGATTTAAAGAACCATTATAGTATCAAATGAAATCCCACACGAAACTAGAGGTGTTCAAATCAGACCCGACTTCAAAAATGATTTAAATTATGCAAAAAACAATATGGGCACAAAACCCGATTTCAATCCGACACGAAAAACCTAAACCAAAATCAACCCGATGATCCGAATGAACACCTCGACACGAAACCATGAAATCCAATTTAAACTAAAGTTCCATTTCTTCCTTACGTGTAAAGACCATCGGGATTTTTTGCTTCATGTTCACCTCCAGGACTGAAAGATGTAGCTAGTGCAGAGAATCTCTCTTCAGGGTCTGTTATGTTAAGCAAGTACTTGAGAAGTTTAATTTCCTTTGGTGATATGCTTCTCAGACTGCTTTTTGTCGTTTTGTACAGACGATACATGATTTCTTTTACCTGCAAATCGGTGTTAGAAACTGGAAGATTTTGGTAAATCAACTCTTATTTGGTGCGAAAAAAGAAGAATGGGGGTATCGGACCTCCTGCTTCATGGTCGTGGATTCTCTTGCTTTAGCCCACGCGCTATTTATCAACAATATCAACGAAGAATCAAGTTGCTTTCCCTTGGCAAAACTTCTTATCTTCTCACAGGCAATATCAATGGATGGGGAGTTCAGGATGTCATCAAATTTGGCTTGAGCCGTGTCAAATGTATCCACGATTTCTAACGTGTTATCATAGGCAGAGACTGCAGACAAGCACCTGGCGGCAAGCCTAGCAACACCTGTGGATCAAACATGGAAACAATAAGAGAAAAAGATAAGAAAAGAATATGATAGCCAACTCATGTTACATTACGATTGATACTAGTCAAGAGGTGTTCATTTGAGTTATCAAATCGATTTTAGATTAGATGTTTAGGATCGGTTCAATCTTGTATCTATGTTGGGTTTACATAACTTTTAATCCATTTTTTATGTCGGGTCAACAAAGGTCGGGTAAATATCGGATTATCGTGTCTGTTTTGAACACCTCTAGATGCCTTTGGTCGTCCAGTCCACTATATTCTTCAGCTATCTGCAATTTTCTAATATCTCAATGTTCATACATATAAAGAAATCTCATATAAAGGGGATAATAATCATTACATTTGAAATAGCTAGATCTAAGACTTTCCGATCCTGAAGAAACTCTAAGTTGGCTAACACAAACAACAACATCCAAGACGAGAAAATGAGCATACTTCACGCTAAGAATATACGTATTTCGACTCAATAAAGAAAGAATAAAAAGATTGTTACCATCACGGTCCTCCAAACTGTCATAAGTTTGTTGAAGAAAAGTGAGGTGACGAAAGAACTCCCCATTGAAGTCTCTACGTCGTTTTGCAACAATTGCATTAATATCTGTAGGATTATCTTCTATCTCTTTCAAAAGATCGGTATGTTTTTCCATTTCATCATCGATCTGCATTAACTCATTCATATTAGAACATTAATTCTTTTATGTCTCCAACCTATATTATATCTTTCATATACAATGAAGTTTTCTACATCTATTGAAGTCATACAAATTGATACTTCTTCAATATTCTAAGAAGACTCGTCTTTTGCTAGATAAAGTTTTGTTCTCCCTAACTAATAAATAGTTCACTTCATTTAAGTTGTTTTTAGTTTACGGTTCAATTAATCACATCTCAAGTTACTCTCACATTTCACTTTTCACTGAGTTCCGTTCACTTCAGATGAGTTCCGTTGAATTGTTAGTAGTTGTGCAGAGAGCGGAACAATTTCCCCAAAAACAATAAAGAAACAACATAAGATTCAAGAACAAACAATAACGAACACTCAAGAATTTAACGTGGTTCACAATCAATGCAATAGCTTTAATTTCACTATTAAACGGAGATTACAATATGAAACAAACTCTGATGGCGGCTCACTTTTTCTCTATTGTGTCCCCCTTTTTTTTTGAGATATCTCTATTGGGTCTCTTGTTAGAACCTAATTCTAATTAGAGAGGGGTTTATGTAATAACCCACTCGTACTAACACATTAGGTTAAGAACCTAGGAAAAACCGGATTAGACAACCAACATAACCGTCAGCGCATAATAAGTCGCCTCCGCGTTTCCCTTGGTCCAACACTCAGCGTTCTCTTCTGGAAACAGCACTTCAAGGTCAGCATTGAAAGCCGACTCAACTTTTTCCTAAAGCCCCTGATCGCCAACTCGGTGTTTGCTTCTAGAAAAAACCCTAACTTCAGAATGTGAACGCCGACTCATCTTCTCTTCTATAGCCCAACAGATATCGACTCGGCATTTGCTCTCTGGAAACACCCCTCATTTGTTTCTTCTTCCCTTGGCTTAGACTCGGTTCAAGTCACTAAAACATCAACAGTAGTCCTAAAGAACAACCCCAAAGACAAGATACTGATCCAACAAGAACCTATTCTACCCAGCTTATCTCAGTTCTAATAAGATCTATTTAGTTTAGTTTTAACCTTTTCCATCACTTCCCCTCGAATATTTTCTTCATATTTCATTGTTCGGTTTGACAAGGAACATAAAATGAAAAATTTATGCGGAACATTTTCCTCAAAATGGAAGAAAAAAAAAACTTTTCCTCCACTCTTCCCTCCTCAATACCTCCATTTACCCAATAGTTTTCCATCAAATCAAACAAAAGAAAATCAATTATCATTTGCATTTTCCATTGTCAAGATAGTTTTCATGGCAAATTGTTTCCAAGCAAATGCTTTCCCCCAAATCAAATACACCCTTAAAGCTTAAACCCCCTTAAGTTCACTTCTCATGAGTTAGATAGAAGTCCTAATGCAAACAAATTTCCAAGATAGGCTACAAGTTAAACTAAAAAAATGTATCAATGGAGAATAAAATAGGTTACCTTCTTAATTTTGGTAGCCAAAGAGCTTAATTTTTTCTTCAAAACAGGATCAATCTCCATATCAGCTCTTGTTTGACATCTATTATAGAATCTATCCCTATACTTCTTCCACTCATCTCTAAAACATAGGTACTTTTTCCAATCTTTAGACCTGGGTTTCTCATTCAAAAACAAATCAATCATCTTATCACAAAATTGGGTCATTGTAAAACCTTCAGCAACTTCAACCTCTGCTTCATCTTCCACTACTTGGGCACCAGCAGCATGAGCATCTAAAACCCAGAAAAAAGAACAAAATTTAACAATCACAAAACAAAGTTGATTAAATAAACAACCCAATTGATGAATTGTACTTACTGGTCTTGGAATTGAAGACGGTGGATTTGAAATTGAGATTTTGAGCTATTCTTAAGGGTTTAAGAGTGTGGATACATGAAATTGAAGAAAGAAAGGGGAATTTGGCAGGAGAAGAAGCATCAATGGAGGGAGAATTTGAGATGGGAATTGAAAATTGTAATCTTAAAATGGTGCGACTCATTCTTCACAGATTCTCAAGGGTTCTAGCACGGAGATTAGAGGTTTTAGATATAAATTGCGCAGGCCGGATGTCTAGAACACAGCCTTCCACTACTACTTCCGGTAAAATTCCCCCCAAAATATGACCTAATTAATAATTAATGTAATCATCATATCATAAATCATCATCATATCATCATAAATTCTTCTAAAGCAACATAAGAATGTGCCAAGTGTCATATGTTCCCGCCTAATTCTACTTAAGTTATTTTAGGTACTTTTTAAATTTAATTTTATTCCATTGATTTGCTTAATTAATTTAATCCATATTTGATTTTTCCTCATATATTTTTACATTGATGCTTATTTTCACTTCTACAATAGTTTTTAATAACCAATTTTTTTCTCATATGTTTTTCCAAAAGTTCTTATGATCCGGTGCTTAGCACGGGTATGTAATAAACGAACCACAATAACAACATTTTATTAGCCCGATGCAATTGAATAGCTCTCATCTGTTTCGGCTCGGGATTGAAGGGTTGAATGTATGAGTATATCATCTACAACCTTATATAAATTACGAGTGTATACGATTTAATGAGTTGTTTTACTATAGTTCATTATATAATTTGCAATCTGAATTAACTAATTTTTGAAAATATAAAAATGCTATGTGGATTAGTAGTTTTTATTGGAAAAATTTATGAAAATAATTTTGCCTAAGTCTTGTCCTATGTCAAAAGTATTACTAAAATTAATAGTATTTTTTAATTACTTAGGCAAGCACTATATGGGAATCGAATACAAAATCTTGTTTGTAGAAGATAAAATTTGTCACAATTTAAATAAAATTTGATTCTCGAAATTAGTAGTTTTAATTTGCTTTTTTGTATTAAAAAACAGAATGACTTGTCCAATTAGTGTTAAAACAAAAAAAATTACCCATTTTAAGATTTGGAAGTTCCAAACCTGAATTTTGAGGTCCATACTGCAAATATACTTGTAAAAATACAAGCACAAATAAATACTAGAAGTGATCATAAAAAACTTCATCCGTTCTTTTTTACTTGCAACATATAGTTGACTACGACACTATTCATCAAATAAGTTGACTTTTATATTGTCGGTAATCCAAAAGTAAAAACATAGTCATATGAGATCTTGTTTGAATCATCTTGATTCAAATTTTATTAATTTTGAGTTTTTATAATTTTTTGATATATATAATTAGAAATAACAAAGATTAAATTCGTATATTAGGGAGTGTGAAAAAACAAAATACGGAACTGAGGAAGTAATTATAATGAGTTGAAAAACAGTGATCTGGTTGCTGAGTGAGGAAAACAAATCTTCCCTTCAAAGAAAACTAGTCAACCAACAAACCTTTCGATACTTCCTTTTCAATAAGCTAATCTTCAATTCTGAATTCTGATAAGGGAATTCCCTTTCCGCTGCAGCCAATAAACTGATCTTGAATTCAGTTGTTGGCATAAACCACTTCTAAATCCCTAATTTAGGGTTCTGTTGAATTCAATTGGGGATTATTTTTGGAGTAAACAAGAGGTTTGAGAAATGGCGAAAGCGGGAGGAATAACAAATGCAGTGAATGTGGGAATTGCAGTGCAGGCAGATTGGGAAAATCGAGAGTTCATTTCTCATATCTCTCTCAACATCCGACGCCTTTTCGACTTTCTTGTTCAATTTGGTAACTTTTTTCCCTGGATTTTGCTACTAATAAGTAATTTTGCTATGATTTGTATTGGAATTTGGACATGATTCAATTATCAAATATTGATGTGATTTGTATTTGCATTCATCTTGCTGTCTTTTATCTAATTAAAGTATAATGTTCTTAAGAGGTTGGTTGAGATTATGAGAATTTGTTCTGGGGATGAATAATTTGCGTTGGTTGTTTAGATTTTTATCAATTTCTGTAAGGATTTAGGGATCAGTTGTTCATTTGTGGTTTGAAAGAGGTCCATAACGAAGGAGTTATTCACTTATGCTATTGATAAGATTATTGATTTACAAATAAATAAACAATAAGAAGACACATGAATAGCAATTGATGTGTTTGTGATTTTAGCTATTCATTGTTCTCTTGTATAGTTAGTAATTTGCAAATGGGTAATTAATGCCAACCGAGATTTTTCCACATCTCACAAAATTTAGAACAAATTGACCTTTGATTGTGATGAGCTGGAACGGAAAAATGCTTTAGAAGAAACAAAGGAAGATTTCATATTCATTTGACATTGTATGTGTCTAGATCTGCTTCCCTCATTCTGAAACCTGATCCTCCACACTTGGCTGGGAAATCTTCTCAAGTTTCATAGAGAACTAGTGTAGAACCCTGTGCAATGCGTGCTTTTTTTTACCATTGACACATATAAACACATGATATTAAAAAGAGCTAGAAATATATGCAGTAGAAACACTCAATTTTGACAGTTAATGTATGAATTAATTTTATAATTTTTAAAATTTTCAACAATATATTAAGCAGTATATTATATTCATTAATTTACTCAAATTAACTATAAATAAATATTAGTCAAAAGATACTTTAATAGTAGATTTATTGTTCAAGATCAATTGCTATATCATTAGTCTTTAGTCCATAAGTGAATTTTGGCAAGTTCTCTTAAAAATTGACACTTGGAATTTTCCAAGCTTTTTATTATAATGTATGATGTATGATGTGGTTTTTAATGCATCACTACAATGGTAGCTTTCATGAAAGACAAGGGCTTACTTAATTCAAAAAAGTGAAGTTTTCACAAATTGTGTGAAGTGTGAACTTTGCATGAATTGCCTTACTTTACATCCAATAGACAACCATCACGTCAGAATGCATAGGTGACTCTACTAATATAGCTAAGGAAATGGTGTGAGGCTACAAGAACATACCAATGCTACACACAAAGGTTAAGAGAGACATTCACTAGTAAACTAGGGTTTCCACTGCTCCAAGTCAATCATTTGGTGTACATACACCAACATTCTCCACCATAAAGAGAGCTTACGCTAAATTCTCTAACTTATATATTGCTATTTACTCTCAGTCATTTGGAGATTAGGCTTCTTAGGTATTTCTTTGGTGTACTTATTGACTTGATCGTCAAAAGTTATCTTGAAGTCAAACTCAGGGCCATTTGGAGTGGTCTTACATAAGAAAGGCTAGATAGCAAAGACAAGCCTTAGCCTCTCAATGACAAACATTCCCCTAATCCTCTGGCACTAATCCGCTTAGTGCTCTTTAATTGTGTCCAAGTCTTTGAAAGAATCAAATGTGAATAGAGAAATAAGGGTGTAAATTGAGTAGATTGAAATGCAAGAGGAAGATTGATGGGCTGAGTTAGGATCAAATGTGAAAAAAGATATAAGGGTGTAAATTGAGTAGATGTAATGCAAGAGGAAGATTGATGGACTGAGTTTCGTGCATTTGATAATGTTCTTCTGGATTAATGCACTTATATGTCTCCAAATGTTAAACATGAAATGAGGGAAATGGAGGAAGACCGATTGAGTTGGAAGCCTTGTTATTATTGATTATAATAATTCTTGGATTTCAGCTCAATGTATATGCATGTCAATATGTTTGATGAGGATTTCATTGTTGATAGTTTGAACTATGGGATTAATTTGAGAGTGAGTGGTAAAGCATGACTAGTAGTTGTAGTAAGTCTTAACAATCTGAGTGGTATTACCGAGGGTGATTGGCAAAGCTTGACCAGCAGTTGTACTTATGAGTGTTGTTACCTTATTTTTGTTCAAATGGGTTGGTTGAGTTATTTGTGTATGTCTATTAAATCCCTTAAAGTTGTGCTAGGTGGGAACAACCTAGGGCATTGTTGTGATGTATTGAATTGGAGTACTTCCACGCTAGTCTTGAACATTTCAAAGCTTTTTCTCTGTTGTACTATTATCTGCCAATGTAAACTCAATATATCTATGCATATACTTAATCCAATCTCGGCAATTGATACCTAGTTGGTTGGTTTTTTGATTTTCATGCAATATTGTTTTCTTCTATTTCTGCCTTTCTGGAAACGAGAAACTTTAATCATGTATTTTGTAATAAAGTTGTAGCTATCACTGAGCTTTTATAATTTTATAGTAAATATATGGTTACAGTTTTCAGGAGTTTTAATTGTGTTATGGTACCCTTTTTTTTAATATCAGAGGCTACAACAAAGAGTAAATTGGCAGCACTGAATGAGAAGCTTGACACTTTAGAAAGGCGCCTTGAACTACTTGAAGTCCAAGTGAGTACTGCATCAGCCAACCCTTCAGTTTTTAAATGAGGTACTCAATCATGTTCTTAAGTTGGAAGCAGTACTTGGTGTAATGCCACTCAGTTGTTAAAAGTTGCTTAACGTAGAAGGATTTGACTATATCTTTGTATCTTCCATTTAAGTTCTCATTTGCTACATAAATTACGACCCGTTTGGTTGTTAATACTAAATACTAGTAATGGTAATGATTTGTGGTGTAAATTTTCTAGAAATGTATCCATTCGTTCTCATAGAAATTAAAATTTAAATCATAAAACAGTTTATTTGTTCACTATTTTCCACTAAAACCTAATATCATTTTTAAATAATGCATTAAATGCATTGTGTAAAGAAAAAGGCCATTGAACCAACACATTTTCCTTTCAGAATCACACTAAATTTCTATATACCGACTACGTCTGTAATGGTCAATAGCTTGGTAAAATGAATCTTTATCCGTTATCTTTTGACTATATCATGCCTTTTTGAGAGGGTATCGGTGCTTGTTTTCTCTTGAATTTTACCTTCTCAGTCTAAGTTTGCTACAATAAAATAGAACAAGGTTACTTACCCATCATCCTTATTGATGTATTGTATCTCATGCAGTCACACTTAATGTGTTCTAAAGAAGTTGTCTGATATTAGAATTTTAAAATTAGGAACAACTTAACTTAGGCTTGAATTGCGAATTTTTGGAAAACTAACATAGTTAGGATTCTGATTATGTTTGGTTTGTGATATCGTATACATGATATTAATAAATACGGTTGTGATTGATGAGAGCAAGGTGACCAACATGATAATGATGTTGGCTCCAAAGTAAAGAGAGATTTTAAGAAATACCAAATTAATGAATCACAAATTTAACGAGCAAATTAATGTAATTCTTTGAAGAAATTATAGCAACCACGGTTGGCCACCTGTTTTGGTCGGTATTTTAAAATAGCGATCAACTACAGGTATGCTTTCAGGTTTTTGTAGTTACTATTAGAAACAATTGGCATAAAAAATATAGCGAATTACTGAACAAAACCCAAATTAAGAAATACTGAAATTTTTTAGCTCATTTAGTCACTTGTTTAGACTGGTTCATTAAAAAACTTAAATAAACATCTAGCATTAGATCCACTCTGAAAAGCAAAATTTGATTTTGCCGCAACTAGAATATGAACCTGATCATCTGGATCAAAGTTCAGTATTTATTGCAATATATGAGAAAATTGCCTTCGATACACACACTCAAACACCTTCATCTGTTTTATATCCCAGAAACTTCAAAACGTTAGAGATTCCCGCCCATCTACCAAATCGCCTTCTTGATGGAGGAGCATGAGATGAGTAGTCAGTAATAGATGCTTGTTCAATGATAGGTTCACAAATAACTTGAAGCTGCTTCCTTTTTTCTTCAAAGTTTGAAGGTTCAGCAAGCTGAAAATTCCAGTCCAGCCATTGAAATGTCTTCAATATGGCATCCTCCATCCTCATCTTATCATTGACTTTAATCTTACCAGCATCATTTCTTAAGGACTCCAACATTTTTGTGGCATATTTCTCCAAATCATTCATAGCTTTCACCTTTTTCAAGTATTTCTGATCCTCAGCTCTGTAGTTTTCAGCCTCTCTTAACAGTCTATCAACCTCTTCTCTTGATAACCTACTCTGATTTGTAATTGTGATTTGGTTCTTGTTACCCGTTTTTGTGTCCTCTGCTGATACTGTAAGTATCCCGTCAGCATCAATGTCAAAGCAGACATCAAACACTGGTACTCCAGCAGGTGCTGGAGGAATATCCGAGAGTTCAAAACTACCCAACAAGTTGTTGTCTGATGCTATTAGTCTCTCACCTTCATACACTTTAAATATCACACTACATTGGTTGTCATATGAGGTAATAAAATCTTTTTTCTTTCTTGTTGGGATGGAAGTATTACGAGGAACGACAAATGATATCTCATTATGCAGAACTTCAATTCCTAGAGATAAAGAAGTAACATCAATGAGTGTCATTTCCATATTATTACATGCACCACTCAGCCGAGCAGCAAGCACAGCAGCCCCATAGGCAACTGCTTCATCAGGGTTAATGTTTCTACAAAGCTCTTTACCATTAAAATAATCCTGCAACATCTGTTGAATGCAAGGAATCCTTGTTGAACCACCAACAAGGACAATCTCATGAATATCATCCTTTTCCATCTTTGTGTCTTTCAGACATTGATCAACTGGATCAATACACTTCCTAAATAATTCCATATTCAACCTCTCGAATCGAGCACGAGTAATAGTTGATGTGAAATCCATACCCTCACAAAGGCAATCAATCTCAACACAAGTTTCAAGAGCAGATGAAAGGATTCTTTTGGCTCTCTCAGCAGCTGATCTCAACCTTCCAAGTGCTCTTGGGTTATCATTAATGTCTACATTATAAGTCTTTTTAAACTCCTTCACAAAATAACTCACCAAATTCATGTCTAAATCTCCACCACCTAGATGAGTATCTCCACTTATTGCTTTTACTTCAAAAACACCCTGTTGTACACATACTAAAGAAACATCAAATGTGCCACCACCAAGATCAAATACTAATATATGTTTTTTGCTATTATTATCACTTGATGCAAGCTTCTTGTCAAGACCATATGCGATAGCTGCAGCAGTTGGCTCATTGATAATGCGCATAACATTAAGTCCGGCTATGGCACCAGCATCTTTTGTTGCCTGACGTTGAGAATCATTGAAGTACGCAGGAACAGTTATCACTGCATCCTTCACAGTTGAGCCCAGATACGCCTCAGCTATCTCTTTCATCTTCACAAGAACCATTGAAGATATCTCCTCCGGAGTAAATTGCTTCTCCTCACCCTTGTAGGTAACCACTATCATTGGCTCCTGATCTTTTTCAGTATCAGAAGGGGCAATCACCTTAAATGGCCAAAACTTAATATCATTTTGCACTGTTTCATCATTGAATCTTCTGCCGATAAGCCTTTTAGAATCTGTTCATTGTATATAAACAATTCAATCAGTGATCACCAAATTTTCCTTCCTAGATATAAAAGGACATCTCCAACCTAGGATATTGTCAATATCCACTTTCTTTTTGTTTTTTTTGTTGTAAAATACCATAATACAGTATTGCTTGACAAAGGTTGGTTACTATAGAAGCTAGCAGTATTTATAGAGATGAATCAATTTATGTTACAGTAAGCGAAATGTGGAAGCAGAAAGTATAAAAGAGGAATGGAGAAACTTACCAAAAATAGTATTGGTAGGGTTAGCAACAACCTGATTTTTGGCAGCTTCACCAATGAGACGTTGAGTTTCAGTGAATGCCACCCAAGAAGGCGTGGTTCTGTTTCCTTGATCATTTGTTATGATTTCAACTCGGCCGTGCTCCCATACTCCCACACAAGAGTATGTTGTTCCCAAATCAATTCCTATAGCCGGACTTTGATCGTCTCCTTTCTTCTCCTCCTTCTCCTTCTCCTTCTCCATCTCCATCTTTTCTTTGGTTTTATCTACTCCTGATTCAACTGTTAATTGCAAAATTAAAAGTTGGGACTTGAGTTGGGAGGGATAAGTTATTTATAGAAAAAAATATGAACAGAGATATATAAGAAAATAATATTTTTGCTTTGGAAATTAAAAATTCTTGATTATACTTTGTTATTTAGGAAATTAAAATAATTAGTTTACTATTTATGTTAATTATTTTAAGTTGCTATTTCGAATTCCGAGGACTTGCACTTTCCATTAGTCGTTGGTTTGGGAGTTTGACAGTTTTCTTTTACTGGGACTAGGACTAGGACTCCAAAAGACTCCTTGGTTATGGATTTATTGGGACTTTGAAAATATTTTTGGGAATTACAAATTCTTTCTTGGTTCATTTGGGGCTAACACACTAGTTATGAACACTTAACAGTCTAGGTTGCAACTTGCAAGGGTTTCCCCTAAAAATCATATTGTTATAGAAATAAATTAGATATAATACTTGTGTGTCTTTGTTTATATTTTCTATTATACTTATATAAAGTAAGAAAAACAATTTTAAAATAAATTGTACGTTGTTATCGACGGTTCGACCCCAACATAGCTTTGATTGTCATTGATGATGGTAAAGTACTTGTTTAACTATCCAAACTTAATTATTCTCTTTTCACTAAAAATACACGATCATTAACTTTGTGTAAATCATATTTATATTTAACAAAAATAGTAAGGGTGCATTTCGAGTTGATGATATACAATTGAGTGTATTTTGAGTTAACAATAGTAATAGTTCAATGAGTCTCAAGTTAATTAATACTCTAATTGAATGTATTTTGAGTGAATGAATAAATAATAATAAATTATATTAATATTAAGATTTCTCTTTATACTTCATCACATCATCATCATCATACAATATAGTAATTGAGAAACATCTTTGTCATTTGTCACTTCATGAATCCATTATGCCAATTGTCATCACATCATGAATCAATTGCAATTATTTTGCCATTTTTCACTTCATGAATTATTTATTTTGTCATTTATCCAATCAAATAAGTTTAGGAAGATGGAAAAGTATGTGGTTGATGCAATAAATAGAATAAAACTCTTCATTTTATGTTACTTACATGGAATGAAATCTGAGTATAAAGTAAGATAAAAGGCAAGCAATAAGCATAGTAATCATTATCATGGCTCAATTATCAGTTACTGACTTACATGTTGATTTTTAGCTTTAGTTAGATTATTTATAAAACATTACATTTCCCTCAAATTAATTACTTATTTTCATCATTCAAATATATAATGCTTAAATTTTTTATTATATTTACATATAATTCATGTGGGGCTAATATTGAATTATCTATCTTGATCGAGTATGTAATTTTTTTATATAATTATAAAATGCCTTTTTTACCTAAGTAATTAATAATATGCTGAGAATAAATCATCAAAATAATTAAATTACTATATATATGAAAATTAAAGAAATCTCGTGCATTGCACGGGTATTATACTAGTTATTAGTAACGTTAATAAAGAATCAGTCGTATAATTATTAAACACAAATTGGTTGTATGCCTGTATTAGAAAACTGAAATTAGAGTAAAAAAAATCCAGAGAATAATTTCAACACGATTGTACTGCAAAACACCCATGCATGAACTAGTTATTCTCATATCGAAACCATTCATCTCCTTCATTTTCCATCAATTCCAAATCTTAAACTACTGCAGAATGCAGATCTACCTAGCTTTATATATAAAACACTTTTTGTGGAAACCGAAGAGTCTATACTTTCAATCATCAATTTCAATCTGAAATGGGTAAACTATCCAATGGACTGATGTAACTAAGCTTCTATATAAAATTTGTACGTCAACATTCAATGGACTCAACTCCTTTCAAATGATGAAAAATGCATATAATCTGTCGCAGATAAAATTCCTTAAAAATGAGTTTCAAACCTTTGAAACAATTTTCAAAAGCAAAATAAAAAAGGCAAACTCTCCATTTACCCCTTCTAGAGATTTTTAGGCCTCCTATTAAACTTTTATTTAAGAATTAGAATTAGAATTGAGAAAAACAGAAAACTAAGGATGAGTCAGATCAACTCTGCTCAATGAGGTAAACCTCTTTTAAACTGATCAGAAGCACTATCATTCCTGATCTTGATCTTTTTCCTAGCATTATTTAGGTTTTTACATAACATCCACAAATACGTTGCAGATCTTCCAGCTCTTTTTCGAACTCACAAGCATCATTAACATCATCAGAACATTCTTCCAGCCATTCAAGTTTCAGATCAACCGCATTCTCCATCTTCCTCTTCTGAAAATCTCCAATATCAGTCAGCCTTCCACTACTCATCGCACGCTTTACTCGATTAGCATACACCTCAAGTGCATTCTTTGCATTCACAATCTTTCGACGCTTCTCATCTTCAACTTTGAATAATTCAGCTTCCCGTACCATCCTGTCTATGTCAGCCTTAGAGAGCCCCCCTTGATGATTTTTAATTGTTATTTGGTTGCTGTTTCCTGTGCTTTTTTCTATTGCCGACACTGTTAAAATACCATCAACATCGATTTCAAAACACGCCTTTAATTTAGGGATCCCATGTGGTTCAGGAGGAACACCCAAAAGTGTAAACTTGCCCAAGAAATTGTTATCCTTAGCAATGGGTCTCTCGCCCTCATAAACACAAAACGATACACGAGTTTGATTGTCATATACAGTTGTCCTATTACTGAACATCTTTGCTGGTATGGGTGTATTCCTGGGAATAACAACACACATGTCACCACAAACATCTTTGAGACCAAGCGACAAAGGTGTGACATCGACAAGGACAATGTCCTTAATACTTTTACCAACACCACTTATATTAGCAGCATGTATAGCAGCACCAAAGGCAACAGCTTCATCAGGGTTTATACTTTTACAAAGGTCCTTACCATCAAAGAATTCTGTCAATAACTTCTGAATCATTGGAATCCTCGTTGATCCACCAACAAGAACAACATCATCAACTTCACACTTCTCCATATTGGCATCTCTCAGACAATTTTTCACAATGTCCAAACTTTTCAAAAACAAGTCCATATTAAGCTTTTCAAAACGTGCACGAGTTATAGTTGATCTGAAATCAGTTCCATCGAAAAGACAATCAACTTCAATATCAGTTTGAGCAGTTGATGATAATACCCTTTTGGCTCTTTCTGAAGCAGCCCTCAATCTTGCAATAGCCCTGGGATTCTTACTAATATCGACTCCGTTCTTCCTTTTGAACTCTTTCACAAAATAACTCAACATTCTTTTGTTAAAGTCACCTCCTCCAAGATGAGTGTCACCAGTTATAGCTTTAACTGTGAACTCACCCTTTTCAATAGCTACCAAAGAAACATCAAACGTCCCTCCACCAAAGTCAAATATCAAAACAGTTTTTGCTCGAGCACTGTCAGTAGTTATTAGCTTAGTGTCAAGACCGTAAGCCATGGCAGCAGCAGTCGGCTCATTGACGATACGAACAACATTAAGACCAGCAATGGCTCCCGCATCTTTAGTGGCCTTTCGTTGTGAATCAGAGAAGTAGGCTGGCACAGTGACAACAGCGTTTTTGATCTTGCTACCATAAAAAGCCTCGGCAATATCTTTCATCTTCATCAGAACCATTGATGATATCTCTTCTGGTGTGAATGTGTAACGTTCACCTTTATAAAGTACTGAAACCATTGGCTTGTGTTCTGTTCCTGGTTTAGTTCCAGAAACTACTTTGAAAGGCCATGATTTCATGTCTTCCTGAACACTTTCATCATTGAATCTTCTTCCTATTAGTCTCTTTGCATCTGCATACCAAAAATCAAGATGCAAAAATAAAAGCATGTGTTTAAACTGTTAGCGTATATAGTATATATATCCTGTGACCTCAACCATAAGCTTAAGCTTTTAGTTGATTTGATTCCTTGACATGGTATCAGAAGCCAGCGTGACAACAGGTCACAGGTTTGAATCTAACACCATGTATGAGAAACAACTACATAGAGGCCAAAGAGATCTCGTGTGAGGGGGCGTGTCAAAGTATGTAACATATTTTGAGGCCTCAACCATAAGCTTAAGCTTTTGGTTCAGTTCGTTTCTTTGATAGAAACTAAGGCAGCAAAGAAGTAGCTAGAGATTATGAATATAATAAAAGAGAATAAAGGAGTATACCAAAAATAGTGTTGCAAGGGTTAGAACCAGATTGATTTTGTGCAGCTTCACCAATAAGCCTCTCTTTGTCAGTGAAAGCCACCCAAGAAGGGGTGGTTCGGTTTCCCTGATCATTTGTTATAATTTCAACACGATCGCTTCGCCATACCGCAACACAAGAGTAGCAAGTGCCTAGGTCTATTCCAATTACTGGCCACTCACAGTCACTCATACTTTCTCCCAGTTGTATATAATTTGATCTTTAAACAGGAAGCCAGAAAGAAAATATTTGGGTTTTATAGTTGGGACTTGGGAGTGTTTCACATTTCACTACTAGCATATATACTGGTAAGTTTTATTGTATTCATCTGTACATATTCTTATTGTTTTTGGGAATATTAGAAATTAAATAGGGATTGTGGAAAGTCTCTTTCCTAGGTACAAGTACACAATTTTGAAAATCTACCAATGGAGTACATTTAATTTAGATACATGTATTTAGTTTTCTTTCTAAATCCACATACTGAGTTAAACAACACATTACTAGGAATCCAATTGACTAATAACACATACTCCATACATTTTATTAAATTATATTATATTTTATTTTATTTGTATTTGTATATTGGTAGTAAATAGTTTACCCACCAAATCAATTAATGTTTTTCCCTTCTAAATCAACTTATTTTAAGTAACTAAATTAAAGGAATTTGATATTTTGACTGGTACCATGCACCTGGAAGTAAAAAAGACAATAAAACCTCTCAAGCTTGAGGCTTTCATTTCTGTCTTTTTGTTTCTTCTTTGACTTAATTTAGTTTTTCCTTTTTACATTTCCCAGTAGAGATGGAAAATGGTGATGGTAATGGTAAAACAGGAGAGTGGCCAGTGATATGAATCAATCTTGGGATTACCAACACTTGTGTAGCAATCTGGAGGCATAACAGTGTGGAGGTTATCACAAACAAACATGGAGGTCGAACGACCCCGTCTTGTGTTGCCTTTGACGACTATGAGAGCTTTATTGGTGAAGCTGCCAAGAACCAAGCCACTTACAACCCCTCCTACACTGTTTTTGGTCTGTTTTCATTTCTGATTATGTGCTGTTATAATTTACTTTCTGCATACATTCAATCCTCAAAACCACGCCTAAGCGGGAGTCACTGTAGCATGGGGGTAAATTAATGGATATCATTTCTATTTCTATCTATTTTGGTAAAACGAATAGATAGCATTTAGTAACGCTCATTGAATGGATTCATCTCATAGTGATTCTTGTCGGGGGATCAACTCGAATGCTAAATGTTCAGCGGCTGTTACAGGATGTTTTTGACAGGGAGGAGCTCTGCAACAGAATTAATCCAGATGAGGCTGTTGCATATGGTGCTGCTATCCATGCGGCTATCTTAAGCAGTGTGTATGATAACACTAGATTAAAAGATAATGTGCTTGTAGTAGAAACAAATACTCCATCAGTTCTTGTAAAATTTCACACTTTTCATTTTAATTTGTTCTACTATGAACGTTTTTTTTTTTGGGTAATGTCTTTAATCACTTTTTAAAATTTTTAATTAGACTTTTCTTCACTTTATTTTGTAAAGAAATAATTATACTAATAATAAATGTTGCAATCTCTTAAAAGCGATGAAAGTAAAGATAAACCTTGTTTATTAGGAGTATGTAGTAACCAACCATATATCGGTAAAGAAAAGATCAGAGCGCATTAATATTTGCACATAGTATTACTACTTGTTAGTACAAAGATAATATTGCCACAATCGGAAAGTACATTATAGTGGAACAAACACGTTCCCGGATCACACTACGAAACATACAAATTAACAATGCAATAATAAAAAATAAAATAAAATAAAATTATATGTTCCTTTGATGCTAAACAATCTCCAAAAACTTTTTTTTTTATTTGTACTATGTAGTAAATTTAAACGAACATAAGAGTAATGAAAATAAATCATAAAGTTTACATTAATTTTTAATTGATAAATCTAAAATCACAAAATATCACCGCATAAGTTATCATTTCATGTAGCAACACACAGCAAGAAATTCGACGATACAATCTCAATATAAAACTCAAAACTTATACTATGATATACACGTAATTATAAACTAATATGTTAAAGTGGTGATAGTAGCATAAGAATTCCTAAAATAAGGTCTAAATTTTAGAAAAAATTGTAAAACAAACAACACTTTAAAAATAATCGTACTTTTTATCCCACCCTTGAATAATAATAGTTTAAAAAATTCAATAATAACAATATTAGTGTTTGTATTTTTGACTAAATGGTAAGCTTAGGAGACTAATTAGGTGGATAGCACAAAATAAGCAGTTCCCACCTTATCCAAGTACATGGTGCACGTACGTGTGATATGATAAAGACAAAGTTAGTCCCAAAGGGAGTGGTTGGGCAGCTCCTCTTCCCCCCATGGTATGTAAGTACTAGAGTACATGTAAGGATCTTCAATCATGTCTGTCATACTAGCCCATATTTTTGGTGACTCCAAGGGTGACTCGTTAATAGCTTGGATCTCCCATGGCGACAGTCCAACCCTCGGAGGAGACGAGTACAAAGAGTATGTGGGTTGGGTTGTCGCGTTTGGAGTTCCTTGCATGCTATTACGAGTCATTTCTGATTGCATGGTGGTTGCAACTTCCTGAGCCACTCTGCGGATATCCTCAGCTCTGGAGCTAACAGGACAAGGTAGTTCATTTGCCAGCTCTGGAAAATTGAGATGGGCTCCACGCCCTCTAAGATGATATGCAGCAACATCATAAGCAATGGCTGCCATCTCTTGGGTGTCGAAGCTTCCAAGCCATATTCGAGTCTTCTTCCCTGGCTCGCGTATTTCTGACACCCATTTTCCCCATTTTCTTTTTCTTACTCCCCGGTAAATTGAAGCAATGCCACCCCTCGAACTAGCATGCGAGTTGATCATGGTTTCTTCCATGGATGTTTAATAGTGAATTGATATCGATATTACTTCTTTTTTCAAGTTTTTTGGTTGGGATATATTGAATAATAATATTGGGAATTTGTACATATATATATAGGGAGTTAAGCTCTTCATATGATCATCTTAAGGAGTGGGAAGTTCTATATGGGGCACTAATTGATGATGTACTCTTTTGCTCTAATAGAGTGAGTTTCCAAGTAGTTACAAACTTAAGTATGTGGGTTTTAGTAATTTATATTTTCAACTTTGGAACATAAATGTATGGCATTCATCTGGCAACCAATTAATTAACCCCACTACTAAGAAATCTTTGAATTTTTTTATGTTTTGTCTAAAGGTTTATATTGGTTCATGAATCATAAAAGGGATTAAGATTTTATTGCTTAGTCTTAGTAGCAACTATTGCAATAAGCTTAGCTATCCTATTGAAGACGCGTTTGAACTTATGTGGCAGAGCTTTACAAGGTTTATGAAGCTTGGACCTACTATTATTTTCCATTCCACCAACGTCAATACCAAAAAAAAGTGATAATCCCTTCGACTTTTAATATTTTCCCATTTAATTAGAATATTAGGAGTAGTCGACTCGAGGAAAGTAATAATGGAAGATAATACTAGGAGTAGTCGACTCGAGGAAAGTAATAATGGAAGATAATATTAGGAGTAATCGACTCGACTGAATTACAATCCATAATCATAATGGTTATGTGAAAAGTACGAACCTACTTAGAAACTAGCAATAATAATCCAAATAAACGTATATATCAATAAATTAAATCTTTATTAAGAAAACAAAAAGGAACAATATTGAGTTATGAGGGGGAAAAAAACAAACCTGACCAATTCAGGATGTGTTTATTCTTTAAACAAAGAATCCAATTTTACAATGATCAAGATTCACACCCTTACAGGATTCTTTGTTTAATATAAGACTGATCACCCTTTGCTGATGAACCTTGCGAGTCGATGTGTGTTGGAAGTCCGTACTGTGTCGTGAGTTGTACCGGAAGGAAGCAACTCGGTAACAAACTAACAACTACAATGTGGTAAATTTCGAACATTCCCCCAAGTAGTGCTAGATATCACCATTCATCCCTAATACTCGACAGCGAACTTCGTAAATTTTCAGACCTGTATAATTAGTGTCTGGTCGTGCTCATGCTCATGCCGTAGCAGGTAACAAGCCATTGTGACGGAGAAGTGGCTCTGGAGATGGCTCACGTCCACGGAATTCCACAAATACCTGGTATAAAGAAAAACACAGGAAGTGCAGGAACAATTTTACAGGAGGGAAATTAAAATAAATTAGAAAAAGTTACGAGATCTAGCCAATAACTGCAGCTTACCTCCAATGGTGCTTTTCCACCTCCAAGAGCGAGAACTGTCTCTCGGAATTTGCGTCCTATTTCGATGACAGCCTGACAAATCAAAAGTATGCATGAAAAATTTACTAAAGCATCTCAGTTCCCATCTTTATGCACCCAAGTTTACTGTCAGCGGATGAGGACAGCAATCAACAAAAACTATTTAGGGAAAGGCTTTCCAATGTGTCAATATTGCTCCGAGAAAATGAAACACCAAATTTCACGGAAGACGAAACAGGCATCCATCCTATAATTATTGCACTCGAACACAGGAAAGGACATCATTGTTTGTGCCTCAATTACGTGAATGATACCAACTATTGTTGTCTTCGTTGGTATAGAAGCTAAGTGAGTCGCTAATAGCTAGAAAGGCAACGAGGCTACCACTATATATACTAGAATGGAGACTGAAATGAACACCAATTCACAAATTATACCTTATCATTATCCAATCCAGCATCCTCAAAGGCTGAAAACGCATCTGCAGATAGTACTTCTGCCCACTGCAATACGTAGTTTATGCAATGTTAGCTAAAATAAAAGAACAGTAGCAAAATAAACCTGAAAGATTGATCAATGCACACCGGGAAGGAAAAAGTTCTGACACGAAGAAAGAGAAAAAAACAGAATGATAGCAAAGAAACAAAGCAAATGAACAAAACCATAATGTTAGACCTAGAAATTTTTTGACTGCTCAACCATGCTAAGTAAATTAGGAGCTTGCAGGTCCGTAAATCATTTCCTTAAAGTAGAGATTTTTCATCAAATATACTATGATCTCTTGGACGAGCACAAGCAACGTGGATTGTCATTACGCATGTAGTGTCCTCAATTTTTACGGATTTTGTACGTTAGCCTATGGGTTCCTTGTTTATGACAACCAATGGAACTATTTTTAAAAGTGTTATTTATAAAAGATTTACATGATGCATGAGTCATGAAGACAGATTTATGAATACTTTTTCACAAGTAGAATGTTGCCAACAAATAGAAAGGTAAACATTTCAGTAGGAATCAGGCATCTGCATCAATGTCATAACTCCATTTTACCATTCCTAATTATTTTCAAAATTGAACGTTTTCAAACCAAATAAGCCTTACAAGTTCAAATCTTGTTGATTAACTTCAACATTAAACTTTTGAGAGGTAGGAGAAGAAACTAGAATTACAAAAACAAAAAAATAAAAAAAACATTAGAAACTATGTTTACCTTGTAGCTGTAGTATCCAGCTGCATACCCACCTTATCAATCAAAACGTAAAAAAGAGTTAAAAACCGTTACTTATAATCCAACAAACTATAGGAGACATTAGATGGTTAGGGCAACAGAAAATTACCTGCAAATATATGGCTGAAACTGCAAAGGAATCGATCTTCAGGCAATGGTGGAATGACTTGTGTCCTCTTACTGATTCTTTGATCAACATCATAAATCGATTCTGAACCACCGGGAATATACCGAGTATGCAACTCCAAATCCAAAGAAGCAAACTTTAACTGAACAAGACATAACAGTATTTTAAGCAATAATCTTATATTTCATATACTAAGACAAAAGCAAAATATACAGCAATTTTCCTCCTGAAATTCCCTAATTTATGATCAATAGAGAGATGTAAAAGCCGCTCTTATAGTTTATAATTACTAAATGTTAGCACTGAGAATTTACATAATAATTTCTCTTAGTGCGCTCAAAATAATGATAGCATCTGAACACTAGCTCTCACATTAGGAAAAACCAAGGATGGTTCAGGTATAATTTGAGACAAGAAAATTTAAACACATTCTACGAGATCATGAGATGTGCCATCAATTCCACACAATGATACTACTGTAAAGCACAAAAGACTAGCTACAATGATGGCAAAGCCTCAATTCCATAAAATAGAATGGGTTACATAAATCACTCATCTAGTCCTAGTGCTTATCCATGCAAACTACCTTGCTTCAGTTGTTCCTATCCTTGTCATTTTAACTTCTAGACCTATTCACATATCATTCCTCACTCCTGCTATAGGGCTCCCCTGTCATCTTTAGATATCTACAGGATCCAACCTTCCATTTCCTCCTTTTGCACTGGGGTTACTTATGAGTTCTGACCTTCAGCAGATATCTCTAAACAGAAATCTGTCAAGATTCAGCACAGCTTCACTCTTGATTGCACCTTGCTCAATCAAAGCACAAAATGAAAACAGAAATCTGTCCCGAAGAAGGGAAGATTGTACATCAAGGCCGCTATAAGGAATCCAATTACTAAAATTGAGAAGCATTGCCAGATTGCAGACATTTACTAAAATTCCTGAAAGGAAACCCTTTTTTTAGGTCTATATCCAAACCCTTGAGGACCTTCCTATGCTCACATCTAAACCACTAATTTTCAGTCGCTTCTAACACGTAGTGGGCAATTTGTGATAATATCTTCTACTTTGATCAATTTAAGTGACTTAAGATTCAAGCATAGAGCATATACTACATACAAAAGTACCAATGATAGAGCACAACTGAAAAGAGGAAGGACACAAGAAATAAAGAATGGAACAAAGCAAGAACAATCCTTTTTTACTGAGTATAAGTAGCAAAAGTTACTAAAGCAAACAAATTTGTCTTTCTTAATTAACACCACTTTCTATTTTAGTCCGTCCTACTGAATTTGCACCCTTTTTGGCTAATCTCATTCAAATACTTATTTTCTCTCTCCATCTTAACCTATCATTTTTATCATCCACTTGTTTTCTTGTCTTATTCTGAAACTCAATTCCCCTTTCCACTAATTTCACCCAAAAAATAGTAGAATAAGAGGGACAGGAGAGTATTCCTGAACCATGCTGCATATTGAGAAAAAAGTTATTAATTAAAAAGTAGCAGACCTGACGAAGGCTCAAAGAACCAGCACGGAAGGTCCTAGCAGCTAAAAGTTTCTTATAAACATCTTCAGGAAGAGTCTCCCCAGTTTCATAGTGTTTTGCAATGCCCATCAAGGTCTCTCTGCAGCAGCACACAAGAGACTTCGTCAATTACAGATCATGATTTTGGTAGAAAATACCAATTCATTTCAGCCACTATTTTTTACCTATGGTAACACCAATTCTCCATGAATTGAGAAGGAAGCTCAACTGCATCCCACTCAATACCTCGAATACCAGCCACAAGACCCTCATCCTGCCTGTACAAGATTTTGCGTGTAGTAAATTAGTGTTAGCTAATGGAATAAACGTCAGGTATGTCCTATATCCTAGCCCAAACAAGAACATGTGACACAGCTAATAAAGAATAGTGTCAGGAACATGCCTTGTAAGCATATGCTGAAGAGCATGACCAAACTCGTGGAAAACAGTTTCAACCTGCAACAAGAAATTTCAGAAGATCAAAGCAAGTTAGCTGTTAGCAGAACTTTTGTGAATAACTCTATAGTCTATAGCACTGTGCCACTATCCATTATGTTGATACTACATAGGAAGTCAAGTTATTACTATTTCCAGTACCGGACTAAAGCTTTACGCTAAGCTTCAAGAATCAAGGTAACATATCTTTTTCAGATAAATCACTAAGGAAACTACATTTAATTGTTAGATAACCCACAAAGGAGACTAGATGCGGTCATGAATCATCAAATTAATTTCAAATATGTCAATGCATTAGCACAGGCATGGATGATAATTGATTCAGCCTGATAATCTGATGTAATGGTAGAAGAAAGGAAGAGGAAGGACAGAAGGAAGGGAGAGAAGTGGGCCTAAAGTTTCCCTCCAAATCTTTTAAACTTTGGTAGGATTCGTTTATTAGCAGGGGGGGGGGGGGGGTGAATCCTTCCAATTTCTTTGTCTTCAATTAAGCTAAGGTACAAATAAAGGTGATGCATACACCACCTATCTCCCTTTCAATCAATGATTCCAAATACAATAAATTGATCCACAAACTTGAATTAAGTAAGATAATAGCTTACTTCACGGAATGTCATGAGGCTTGGCTTGTCACCAACTGGAGGAGTTTGATTACAAACCATATGTGCAACAGGTAGCCTGACAGATGAACCATCCCGAGACAATACACGGCTTCGAGATACAACCTCATCCATCCATGCACCACCACGCTTCTCAGATGGACGAGAGTATGGATCAAAATAGAAGTATGATATAGGAGAACCAGAGGAGTCCTTGACACAATAGAAGCGAACATCTTTGTTCCACACCTATAATCCACATATAGTTAAGATCATCGCCAGAGAACATTTTGAAAGCCCAACAACATATAGTAAAATTTCAGACTTACAGGAGCTAGACCATCGGCAGGCTCAATATCGATACCAAATAACTTCTTTGCTAGGGAAAACAAGCCATCCATCACCTTTGGAAGTGAAAAGTAGGGCCGTAATTCCTCCTACAAGAACAGAGTTGGAGTTCACAAACTTATTTTGCCCCCTTTAGATGAAATTAAGTGCAAGCTATGTAATGTTACCCAAAAATATGGTACCCACTACCCAGTTGTACTTTGAACAAAATGGTGTTAAGTAACTAGAGCACCAAATACTAATTTTAAAAAAGGGTGACCCAATATCGCTCCAAGAACAATTACACAGATACATTTTTGAAACCGCAATTAGCGCAACAGCGGCCCAAACACCACAAGACAATGGGTGATCCACAGATCAAAATGCTAATACTTCACAAGTCCAAATTCCAGCTGAGCCTCATCAAAGTAAAACCAAAATCCCTTGACACACATAAAGGACACATGCCAACCCAAATAAATGCACAATTCAACGGCACTAAAATCAGAAAGTGAACATAGGTAGAGATGCAGAGGAAGCCTTCTAACCTCATTGATGTCATACTTGGACTCCCGAAGCCTTTCACTCCAAAAGCTGATATCCCAGTGGGTCAAGTTGTCAGCCTCAACAGCACCTTGTTGCTTGGCAAAACTTTTAATGTCTTCAAGATCTGTAAAACCAATAAATACATTTAATTTTAGTCAGTATACATCTTAAATCACTCAAAATAACAAATGTTATTATCATTCATCCCACAATTCACTCAAGAAGGATTAATTATAAAGATATGTACTGTTACACACATAGAGTACTGCAATCAGTAATGAAATGATTCCTCAAAGATGACCACCAACAAGCCATGAAAAAGAACGCTATAAATCCACCAGAAGAAAAAAAATTATATAACGTCAACAATATAAATCCACCAGAAATATAAATAATCAATTGCTCGCAAATCTATTCCACAGGAAACAAAGGGGTACTTCACAGCCAACAGTGGTCAGCAAAGGTCAGCAAATCTGCGATAAGCTGAATGAAATAGAATATCCAGTGAACATTGTAGCACGTAACAACAGCTGCGAAGTCGAGATAAGGGTGTGTGTATATCTTAGTTTTGAAAAGCGTTCCTCGCTTTGCACCTTGTGCGCCTCGAGCTCAAGCTCGGCTGAAAACGCCTAGGCTAGGTGAGGCAAGGCCCAAAGGCATGTGCTTAGGCACCTCGATTGCGCTTCAAGCCTTGTGCACTTGGTGCGCCTCCTTGTTGGGTTGGTTAATTAACTTATGCTTGTTTATTCGAATAATGAAGTAGAACTCAAAACTCAAATTTACTTGAATACGAATTTCGAAAAACTGTTCCTTCTTTAAGAAAAACAAAAAGCATGTGAAGAAGAAAATAATTATAATAGTTTTGTGCTAAAGTGTTCACCCAAGAATAATATATGTTTTCAAGTTTGTTGATACTAAGATATGAATATCATATTGCTTGAAGTATTATATAATGTTTTAAAATTGATTTTTAAGCTTTAATGAAAAAGTGTGCCTCACATACAAAAAGATTGCGCCTTCACGCTTCGCGCCTCAGTGCACCTCGCACTTTTTAAAAATAAGGTGAATATCTCTAGACTCAAACCCCAATCTTCAAACTCCGTCACATCATATTCCTATTAACTTTTATCTACTCTTTTAATATTCAGACTCATACAAGACTCTCACTATAAAATACTACATAACATAAGGTACTGCAACAAAACAAGTGGCACGTGAGGGAATGTTCAAAGTGTACGAAGAGTGAATAACAAGTTAGACTTGGGAAAAGGGGAGAAAGATCTCTATATAATGAGCAAAAGGAGACAAGCAGTTCCACAAAATCTTAGTAGGATGAAGTGTCAACGGTCAACAGTTAACAAATTGACATTTTTGTCCAAAATGAAGAGCTACATGATAGATGTACTACTTGATGAGTTGTTTAATGGAAGTCACGAAGGGGCCTGAGGAGACGGGAACATCTTTTATTGTGGAATATAAATATTCTCACATTATCCATATATAACAGTCAGGAAAAGAAAAATGACCAGAAAAAGATATCACAATGTTTCGTCATATGAATAAAAAGTGGTTAAATGTAAAGCATTAGTGTGAGAGATCAGATAATAGAAATGCCAGAATGAACTTAAATTTATTAATTACAGTGTAAAAGTCCTCATATTTATGTGATAACAATAACAGGAATCAAATTTAACAAAGCCACTCTCAAAAATGATTTTCATATGTACCTTGAACAGCAGGATTCCAGGAAGCAGCACGAAGCTTTTCAAGAAGTTCTTCTGCTTTATCAACTGTGGCCATTTTCATTGCCATGCTCACCTAGATGAAAGGGGGCTCAATAAGATTAAATGACATCGAGTGTTATGTACTTTACCTGAACCAAACATTTACCTCCCCATAGTTGTTGTAGCCAAGAAGCTTTGCCTTTTCCAGACGAAGCTTCAATATCTGGTTGATAATTTCAGTGTTATCAAGATCACCACTTGAAGCACGAGTGATATATGCCCTGTATACTTCCTCACGTAAAGACCTATTTTGAGCATGTTGCATTACTGATATAAAACTTGGAGCGTCTAATGTTATAATCCATGGCCCATTTTCTGCAGTAGCATTTTCATGTCCCTAAGATACAAAAATAATGAAAATATACATAAGGCACCAAAAGCATTCATTACTGAACAGTAAAGCCACTATGGGAACAAAATATAAACTATATAGAAATCAAAAACACCTAATTTTTTTTTAGTATTAGGCTCTGAGTGAAATACCTTGGACACAGCTGTTTGAGCAGCCAAGCCCAAAGCAGTGGCAGGCAATCCTTCAATTTCTTTCTTGTCAGTAATTAACTTCTCGAATTTCTTGGTTGCATCCAAAACATTCTCATCAAACTTTTGAGAGAGTCTTTGCAATTCCTGTAACAAATGCAACGAACACAAAATCAATACAATACCATGACGAACAAAGACAAAAAGTGGTGCATTCCATTTAATATAGAAAATAAGATGCATTCTAAAAGATCGAATGAGAATAACATTACATATGGTCAAGCAACAAAGAAAACGAGATGTAACAAACAAGTGAAGGGTGCTTAAATGAATGGAAAGATGTTTACTGAAGTAAGGACCACCAACTCTGACAAAACCAGAATGCATTAGATTTTCTGAATCTGGATGCAGATCCTAATTCCTTGACTGTCCTTCGTGTTTTGTTATACTCTTAAAGGAGAATTTTATAAGTATGCTTTTCTATATGTTTTACTATTGGAAATGTTTTAGGTGAATTGGGCCTATAGTTCCAAGGAGTAAGAGATACTGTATGTTCCAAGGTGCAAGATAAAAGATACTTTATCAAGCTTATGTTTGCTAGATTGTTTTCATATTGGAACTGTTTCAGGTGAATTGGGCCCATGGCCCCAAAGTTATCAGAAACCGGAAACTTCTCACCAAATCCCATATTTGATTTTGAACCCTTGTTTCCGAAACTCAAGGTTAGCTTTTCCAAACCTACTTAACCCGAATGCATTTTTCTCAAGCCCAAAACCATATATTATTCCATAACCCCCTATTTTCTTTTCCTTTCCTTTCCTTATTTTTTCTTTTTAGTTATTCTTTTCTAACCTTTTTTTACTCATTTCTTGTTGTAAAATAAAAGTGTACCTATGTTCCCCACGTTTCCGAAACTCTAAAATTAATGTTTATTGCTTCCGTTTCCGATTTTCATATCGGATCAAATTTCGTTTCAGGTAACATTGCTTGGGCCTCTAAGTAGGAATTTTACAAGTGTGTTTTACTATATGTTTTACTATTGGAATTGTTTTAGGAAAATTGGGCCTTTAATTGGGTTCCAAGGAGTAAGAGATACTTTATCAATTGTCTGGCCTTTGTTTGCTAGATTCCCACGTTTTCTAGACGCAATCAGGGTAGAAAGCAAGGAACTTCAATACCTATAACAGTAGACACCACATATTAGGTGAATTGACCACAAATTTCCATGGGTTCAGCCAGATTACTTTGTTTAATCTTCTAGGCAGTACTCAGGCACTGTAGCCAAGGTGCAGCTGCCACATTGCTTTCAATGACCTGGGTTAGGAGTTTACTGCTTGGCACGCTCAAGGACGAACAAGTCCATACTTCTATAAGGGCTTATTAGAGTCAATAAATTCAACAAAGAGCTAATTTGGTCCAATAAGTTATAAAAACTAATCAGTGAAGATAAGTTGAGAACGGCATCTCCTTCATAAAGCACCATCAAAAATGAATTTGTGTTTCAAGGATAATTAGGAAACAAAAAACTCTTATTTCAAGCAATGGTTAAAATCATGTAGATATAGACCATGTTTCAGAATAAATAAGAAAATTTAGGACTGTCAGCCAAAGGGTTTGATAATTTTGCAGAGGCCAGAAAGTATAGAAAATAGTAATAATGGCAACCTAATGAGAGAGTGAATGCAGAAAAATTCATAAACCTAGGGAAAAAAGCACACACAAGATTAGTCGATAAACATACATAAACAACACACATAGCCTCAACTTATCTAACATTAAGATTAAATAGTCAAACTCCAATAACTTCACCCTCTATCCCCTGCCCCAACCAGTGCCTTCAGAAAAGTTTTAAGTCACCTAAAAAATAGAGCACGACAAATATAAAAAACTTAAAAGATACAGGACACCTGCTGAATCTTGTTGAACTGGTCTTTCTTTTCACCTTCTAGTGCAACACCACTGAGAACAGCATCCTTCAATTGGTCTGGAAATCAGTAAGTTAAAATTAGGTGTAAACTATTGTAACATACCAGAAATGTTCAACCTGAAATACAAGCCCTATCCACTCAGATGATTCATACTCCTTTCAAAAGCTAAGATTCATGTTAAATAAATCATACACTTAACTAATTTTACTGTAGAAGTAACTAGTGGTGATGCCCAATTATCATAAGAATCAAAATAATCAATGAGTAACGGGAATCAACCATTAGTTTTTAGATTGTAATTATCAATGAGAATCCACAAGCCATTCCACAAAGACATTTTTACAAATTCATAAGTCAACAACAAAGTTTTTAAATGTTTTTTGAAGGCTCTAAATGATGTAAACAATTACTTTAGGGTTTTATAATTTACTAAAAAGATCTATATAACTTAAATTTGTTTACTTTATGATCAATTTGATTAGACTATGAAAATTCAGTTTACATTGGGTGTGTACCCTTTGTCATAAATGGTGCAAGGAAAAGTGGCTTTGCCACATCTAATGGGCTGCTGTGTGTGCCTCCCGTCCTGCGCAACTCAGAGAATCATCTCGCTTGGGCTCTGACGAAAAGACCTTTAGCAACTCACGCCTAGGCATGTGTAACACCCCGGCCCAACGGACCACCGGTGACTACTCATGGAGACTGTAGACTAGCCCCACAGACCAACACAAGTCTTTCCAGCGCACTTTGGCCTCACTTGTGCGCACCCAGGAAAACTTCCCAGGAGGTCAGCCATCCTAAGATTGCTCTCCACCAAGCACGCTTAACTGTGGAGTTCTTAGCAAATGGGCTCCCTAGAAAAGAAGATGCACCTTGTTGATATGAGTAGTCTATCAATCCATTTTCAATCTAAATCTGGGGTATCACAGCATGCCTCACTAAACTAGTATCATGCTAAAAACCATTTGGTTTCACATTTGGTTATATTTCACCATCTAACAAAATTATTCTCCATTCAACATGCTGCTTAAGGATGATTTTGTTGTTATTAAGAGAGCATAGAAAATAGTAAATTGTTGATAAGTATTGGTAAACAGACTATAAATTGCACAAAATAGTACTCCAATCATTATCTTTTTTCACTTTTCATTTGTTCCTCTTTACTATGGGAAGATAACAAGGAATGTGAGGGAGAATGGGGTACCAAGTCATGTAAGGTCGGGTGAGAAGAGATAAAGAAATATCCAAAACAGGAAAAAGAGAGGTTTGTCAATGTCAATACAGTTGATGCAACAAAATTGCAAAACTAAGAAACTCACTTTCAACAATCCTTTTACGAGATTCACTCAGCTGCAACCAGTCAGTGGACTCTTGGATAGTTTTGAATGCATTGTAGATCGGCTTACTTTGCCCAAGCCTAAGCCCGAATTTCACCTTCTCTGGCTGCCCATATGGAGACAATAAAAAGAGTTATTAGTTTGAGACTTTACAAGAAATTGGTAGGGAATCGAGCAACAAGTTGAGTACCCACACCTTTTTAAATACAAAAGGCTAGTCTCTGGTAAATGTATGAGATGAAATACCATAATAATAACAATAATAATAATAATAATAATAATAATAATAATAATAATAATAATAATAATAATAGCTATTATTATTGTTATTATTATTATTATTATTATTATTATTATTATTATTATTATTATTATTATTATTATTATTATTATTATTATTATTATTATTCACAACAAATGGGGAAAATGTTGGATTATTAATATAATTTTTCCTTGTTTGAATCTGTTTTTCTCTTCTTTTCTTCATCTTTTCACAACACTTCACACCAACAGTGTTCCTTCAATATCAGGTGAGCAGAAGAGGTCTTAACTAGTTTCATTTCAAATGATGATTATAATAATTCAAGATTCATTCTGATCCCACACTATTCTCTTCTGTCTTTATGCAAACTTCAACAAACCACGAGTAGATGAATGTAATGAATAGATAAAACGAATAAAGAAATAGACTTTGTGATGAGACCAAGAGAGATTATGTGGTCTATTATAAATGGAACCGTAGCAAATTCATTAGCATTAATTTTTATGGCAAATAAAGCAAAACCCATACGCAGACTCTGGCAGAGGGAGGAGTTCTTAGTCTTAAAGACAAATAATTTGAAATTAATTGCAACAGTAACATATTGAGCATCATCCAACAAGCTAGAAACGAACATCATTGCTACCACTAAACTGTAGAGATGAACAATAATCAAACCTGAACTTCCTCAATCGCGGAGCGTAGTTCGGGGCAGTCTTTAACAGCCTTAAGATGATTTATCATTCCCCAAACTACAGCTAATCTATCAACAATCTTCTCCAAAGGTTCAACCAATTTCTCCCATTTCGGTTCAACATTCTTCTCCAATACATCTAACTCAATCTCCTACAATTATCATCCAAATACAAAACAAAAAAAATCAACCAATCAATCAGATACCAAAACCTCAATAAAAACAAAAACAAAATCAACTTACCAATTGTTTCAACAATTCACGAATTCCGGGCCGAACATGTTCCGGCTTAACAGAATCAAAAGGCGGAAACTCAAAGTCAATCAAAAGAGGATTAGAATCATCACCAGCAGAAATCGACGAAGATACGGTAGCCATAGGAGAACTTCGAGATGATGACGAAAGAGAAAGAGAGGTGGTGCGATGGCGAGAATGGTCAATACAGAAGGAGAAAGAAGAAGACCAAAGAGGACAAGGATAGGATTTACGGAAATTACGGAGAGAAGTTCGAGAAGAAGAAGCAAATGGGGAGAAGTGAGAGAAGGAAGAAGGAGGACGAGGACGAAGGAGAGACAGTGAACGAGATAAAGAAATGGAGGACGCCATTAAAAGCTGGAGTATAAGTAGCAATGGTGCTACTGGAATGTTTGGTTTGGACTTGGGTACGCTTCGAATCATCATCTTGTTTGTTGTTAATAAGTAAGTCGTGTTTTGTCTGCTTTTAAAAGTCTTTTGGGCTTATCAGAGATTTAGATGAAAATTTGAAATAAATAAAATTATTTATCAAAAAAAGCTTGCAATAAGATCATAATTAAACTTATTTTAAATATAAGCGTCTAATACTCCAGAGCACAAATTCGGTCCAGTTCGCAGTTATTAAGTGCGAATAGAAGCAAGCTGGTAAAAAAATATCAAGTGTCTATTCGTACTTAGTGACTGCGAACAGGTCAAATAGGGTCAATATGTTGATTTTGTTCGCACTTTTACACGCTTAGTTTTGAAATAAGTTTAAATATGATCTTATTGTATGCTTTTTTTGATACATAATCTTATTCATTTCAAATTTTCGATTTAGAGTGTTGGCTATTTTTCTTTTCACAAGTTGTTATAATGAAACGGTCTCACCGTGAGATATGTCTTATGAATAGGTTAATAGTTCAATAATAGAAATTTTCGATTTAGAGTGTTGGCTATTTTTCTTTTCACAAGTTGTTATAATGAAACGGTCTCACCGTGAGATATGTCTTATGAATAGGTTAATAGTTCAATAATAGAAATTTTAGATGTATTAGCTTCTTATTTTAAGGTCGTCTCACCATGAGACGGTCTCATATAAGACGGACTAATTTTTTTTATTTGGATTGGGTGATAATTGTAGTTGGAGATTGAGTCAAACAAATACTTTTCAATTTAGAACATACTCTAATAAGTATTTAATTTTATCTCGAGAAGAAATAGAGGTTAAATTGTATATGTTACTTTTCATGTTCGTCTCAAAGTCTTAGATAGAATCACATACATAGTATCTTTAAAATTTTGAGATATCTTGTATGGAGAGCATCACACTATTTTTGTGTATCTTTAAATTCCTCTTCTAAAAGAGTGGTTGAAATCGATGTGATGTTGTCACTAACTCTCTATATAAGATACGCTGATTTCAAAATAAAAATTTTAAGTATTTATAAAATTTCATCTATAATTTTTTGATAAAAAATTAGATATATTATCTTAAATTTGATAGAGAGAGTATTCAAATTTGTCTAAAAATCATCTTATAATGAGCATTTTTAAAGTGCTCATATATCATGTAATAATCAATCCATCCCAATTAATGGCAATTATAAGTTAATATGATATGATTTTGTATTTGACACTATTCATGTCACAACTTTAGTATATAATAATTTTCCTGTTATTCAAAAATAATTTTTTGTATATTATCTTCAATATGCTCAGCTTATAAATCTAATATAAGAATATTGTATAGTTAAATAGTAGTCGATAACCTGACTAAAATCTTACGTAGCTCAAAGACAAAATAAAAAATATATAAACCCGATGCTCCATCATGAATGTGTAGTTTTACAGCCGAAGTAAAGAAGGAATTACATGCAGAAAAGTAAAATATTTAAGAAATAATATTATTTTTAAATTATTCTATTTTATATAATTACCTAGTTTACCCACTCATTCTTGTATAGATAGAGGTTATTGTCTTTTTTGATAATTCAATGCAAACTAAGTATTCAAAATTCAAACACTAATCTCTACTTTATTTCCGCATTATTAATTTCTTCATTACATATACATTATACAGCAAAGGCACTGCTATTCAGTGAGCATGTATTACAATAACTCTCTCACATACAAGATTATAGAAGTGTTTTTTCAGGTTATGATTGTCCATGCAGACTGTGTGGTGTTCAAGGTTACCTGCACAATAAGAAAAATAAAAGCTTTCAGCAAAGAAAATAAGACTACATATACTCCAAGTAGCAAGTAGCCACTAACCTTACAAGTCATAAGAACTTGCTTAGCTCTTGTACTTCATGGTTTCCTTCTCAAATCCAATTGTGGGGAATTGTTTTGCGTACTCCTCAACCTCGTGTCGTAGCTTTGCAATGTCTGAATCAAAAACACCAGACTGCAAGGTGGCAACGAAGTCCTTCAACTTTGTTCCTGATACATGCAAAAAAGTCGGTCATCAATGGTTTAGACATCTACTGTCTACAGTGGTTTTCTCTCCTTCCTCTTTCTTTCCTTCCAACATTGAAAAAAAAACATATATCGATGCATAGTATTTAATTCGCTTTAGGAATGACAAAGTGTTGATGAGATACTGAACCTTTTGTGTCAGCTTTTATTTTTAGAGCCAGCTTAACAGCAGCATCAAAATACTCGGCCACTTTAACAAAATCTTCTTCGAGAAAACCCCGAGATGTTAGGGCAGGTGTTCCTGGAACAGGGAGTAACACAAGTTATATTTAGTTATTGGATCATGTGCAACACAATTCATCCTTCGGATACCCTTACGGCCTTACCCATTCTAATGCCACCAGGAACCATAGCAGACACATCTCCAGGCACAGTATTTTTGTTGGCAGCAATGTGTACAACTTCAAGAACCTTCTCCACTCTGGAGCCATCAATTCCCTGTCAAAGTAAAATCCTTCTGTAACTTTTTAAGCCACACATATTAGTTGTTGCTAATGTTTCACAAAATGTAGCCTCGGCGAAGAAATAGTTCTGTAAGGGGTTAGTTATTTTTTTGATGTTAGTTATTTTTTTGATGTTAGTTGTTTTTCTTAACCCAAGTAAACTGTTGACACAGTTAACATTTATGCATTTCTAGGCTATAAAATATTGGAAAGATGAGAGCATAAAATATTGGAAGAACTTGTTCTGATTATCAAAACGATATACGATCATAAATAGTCATATTCACCTTGTTCTTCAAGTTCACTAAAACTAAATGATTGTCTGTTCCACCAGAAACAAGTTCGTAGCCCATCCCAGCCAAAGCCTGCAGTATGCAGCACGAAGAAGAATTTATTACATGAAAAAAGTTATATGGAGTTTAGATGGCTGATGCTGTACAGAAAGCAAACAATTTACTTGTGCAAACTTTGAAGAGTTGCTGAGGACTTGTTCTTGGTATGCTCTGTATTCAGGAGTCATAGCCTGTGTTGCACAAACAATCTCACAATCCAGAACCAGCAAAAGGAATACAAAATGTTTGCACACATAATGGGGCTTATCCCTGATTAAGATTCGACGACATAATTTGATGTAGCATCTATAGATTTGATACCGTAATTATATCAGTCACAAACCTGCTTCAGAGCAACTGCTAAGGCAGTTATTGTGTGATTGTGAGGACCACCCTGGAGACCAGGAAATACTGCCTGATTTATCTTGTCCTCATAGTCATACAATACCTACAAACAATTACTAGGTTTCAATATATTTCATAAATAATAACTGAACTATAAGGCTAATTGAATCTTATATATCATCCACAAATCAACAAGTGATAAGCAAAGAAATTGATATTTGAAAAGTTCATATCACTTTTTTCATTGATCTCAAATACCTCCTTCCCTTGTTTGGTGATCTCCTTCACACCCTTCCTGAAGAAAATCATTGCTCCACGAGGTCCACGAAGGGATTTGTGGGTTGTTGTGGTCACAACATCAGCGTAATCAAATGGCGAGGGTACCACACCAGCTGCAACCAACCCACTAATATGCGCCATATCTGCCAACAAGATTGCTTTCTGCTTGTCGCAAACCTGCGAAAGATATGAAAGCCAGAGTTCAGATAAAGTAAAACCCAACACTCAATGTTCCTAGCTATTGAACTTAAGTTTAGTTTATCATAGAGTTGAAACTGACGAGAAAAGAACTACCTTTCGAACACGCTCATAATCATAGAGTCGCGCGTAGGCACTTGCTCCAGCAACAATCAGTTTAGGTCTGAATAATGTGGCACTTTTCTCCAGCTGTAGTGGAACCCACCAATTAAATGAGCCCAGTAACAATAGGCAAAATCAAAGAATCACAAAGTATAGCATTCTTTTCCCAAAAAAACCAAAGTAGAGCATTCTTTTGCCAAAAAAACAAATTATAGCATTCTTAAATGTACTAAGTATGCAGTTTTAGGATTAAGTAACAAAAAAATGTTATGAGCCTGATATCTTCATGACAAGGACATGAAGAATAAATCACGAGATTTATAGTTATAGTAGTCTAAGAAATCAAATGTCACCAGGAATGCAATTCTTTGATGCTCAGTAGTTTAAGATATCGTTCCAGCATCCTAAAGATTCTCTTCCTCACCATTTAAAAGGAAACATTATCTTAACAATTATTTTCACTTGAACGGTGATCAAGTTATTTGATCAAGTATACTAACAACACTTAGAGAATATATGGACTAAAAGTTGAAAGTTTGAAACAAATCAATATTCAATTTTTAATCCTGAAAGTAAGTTTGCAATTGGTAGTTTACAAGAAAGTTTTGAGACAACAGTAGTCTCATGATATTTTCCCATCTTCAACATGTAAAGGACAAGATTAAGACATCAGCAGAAACAGTGACCTACCTGATCATAATCAATAAGTCCGGTGCTTTCATTTAATCTGTATGGCATTGTCTCAAAAAATATAGAAACAGCAGATATCTTCTTGGTGTCTGTCTGCGACATAACAATTCAAGGTACAAGGTCACCACAGTAGTTCATGCTTGACAAGATCATAATTCGAAATAATGCATGATACATCTTTTTTTCACCCAGCATAGTTTTCAAACTTCATACAGAAGAATGATCCTAATTTCTGGTGGACGTTCATATGATCAAACTCAATTGAATAACTACAGAGCTTCTCTAGCATTTGCTTTGTTATTTATTCCGGTGAGGCTTCAGACTCAAGGCATACAGCTAAAAGGCCAACTCACTGATCCAACCTCACCGTCATTTATGGTTCAAATTGCATCTATGCTTGTTGCCACTCTTTACAATGCTTTAATCAGGGTGAAAACCATTCAGATTTATGTTAAATCTTGTATGTCAGCTAACACCCAAAATATTTGGTTCTTCACTTTTACTACCCTGGTTCACTGGCTACTTTCACATACATTGATTCAACCAAACTAACTAGTCCTCGTTTAGAAGTCTAGTAACGTGTATGCCTTAGGACAAATCAAAGATGAACCAAATTGCCTCCGTAAACTTTTGAGACTTTGACTTCTGCGAATAAAGGAAATTTAAGTTTTCATTAAAAGTGAAGCAAAGACCTGGTATCCATGTGAAAGATGTCCACCATGTGGAAGATCAAGAGCCATGATTCTTTCATGAGGCTTTAAAAGGGCAGTATAAACTTGGAAGTTAGCTGGAGATCCAGAAAGAGGCTGGACATTCACTGCATACAAGGAAGAACAGGGTACCACAGCTTTAGAAGTACAGCAAGTCAACACAAACAGAAACAAATTATAACGTACATTCTATAATGCAATACACGGTAAGATTGTGTAGATCAGAACCCCCACTCTCGCCCCCAACCCCCAAAAAATAGTAACAAAAAAAATCTAGATGGGAACCATTTACAGACACTGGGGTATGAAAATGTTTTTGTTGTATACTCTGATGCAATACAATTAGGATGCTCCATTACTGAGATAAATACACGCTTGGACATATTTTAAGTCTTTTTTTCTTACAAGAGTTAATGATTGCTCTCAAGGAGAAGAAAAGATGAAGAGCGCATCACTAATACTGTTTTACAAGGAGAAAAAAGAGGAACATTTTTTAACAAAGGTATTGCCAATCAGAAAGTTCACCTCCCCATTTTTCAGGGTCCAGTCGAAATGCTTCCAAGGCACGCTTTTGACACAAGGTTTCAGCCATATCAATGTACCTACACAGAAGCTTTTAAGATTAAAAGAAAGGAAATATACCAGTTGATGAAGATGTGATAACAAAACACCATTGACATACTCATTGCCACCATAGTATCTGGCTCCAGGGTACCCTTCACTATACTTGTTGGTCATGACAGAACCAACAGCTTGCATCACAGAGACTGAGGTAAAGTTCTCGGACGGAATAAGTTCAAAGCCCTAGTACCCAACCATGTTGACCAGAAGAGCCAGGCAAAAGTCAGAACAGATTAAAAAATGCACAAAAAAATAGAAAGAAACTACACTTCATTTTCTAAGCTGTCCAATGAATAATGGAGAACAAAATCTTTGCAGAACAAACAAACACCATGCACAATGTAATAATAGTGTAAGCCTACATTTCAAGTTAATCACTTCATGTGAAAAACTAAAAGAAAAATGTTGTAAATATCTCTTGCACAAAAGGATACTCCATGATTAAAAGACTATTTTTTTAGATAAATTGTGGAAAAATTGAACATAAAAGAGGTAGCATAAATTAGCTCTATTAGAGTTATAGATAATGTAGAGAGAGATTAAATATTAGATAATTGGAGTTGTAGAGGGATGAACAAACTCAATTATTATTGAATGTAAAAGTCTATATATATTGTACAAGCTAGAGTATAAATAAAATACTATCTTCCTAATTAACAATATTACAACCTAAGTAAATGAAAACACAATAATAAATAGTATCACAAAATAATTACAATGATTTTTTTCTATAAAAACAAAGATTACACATATAAATTTAATGTATACTTAAAAAAAGAACAATATATAAATTTGATATCAATAATAATATATCACTAAATATGCCCTGCAAGATGGACAGTGGAAGAGAAAGTCCAATCTTGGAATAGTAAAATACATGCGGTGGTTGAAATTATCATGTGCAATTTCTTCATTTGGTTGAGAGGAGGAGGAAATTTGTAGAGATTTAGATAGAAGTGTAGAGATTATATTATCCATAATTTTTGAAGAGAAACAAGTGCAAAAAATTATGCACTAGAATAGTTGCATCTATGCAATAAGGAAGGAGAAAACGCCTAGAGAACATGTTGGTGAGATATAGATATAAAAGTGGAATTATTGTAAAAGAAAAACACCAACTCAAAGAAGATTTGTGTGTCGAAAAGATGGGTAGAGGAGGAAAATAAGATTAAGTGAAGTTGAGAAAATATTAAAGGGTAGGGAAGTGAAGACGTAGTTATTTGATTGAATTAGTCAATAGTCTAGCTATATAAAGAGGAATAGAATTAGAAAGCACGGGAAAGAAGAAGAGAGATGCAGTTAATTTCAAAATATAAAGGGTGGGATAGAGTTGCATGAGGATTTGTTAATTAAAGAGACTTGGTATAGAAAATTGATGCCACTGCTAAGTATCCATCGAATATGGGAATAACAATGTCAATGAGGTAGAAGAAGTGGAAATTCATTTTTAAGAAGAGAAATTTATTAGATGTAACTTGTAAGCAAGGAAAATGGATAAAATAATGTGAGGAGAAAAAATCATTTGAAAATAGAAGAAGATAAATTAGCCGTGGTGAGAGAAGATGAAAAAAATATACAAATCAAACAAAACGATATATAATTTGATATAATGATAATATATTACTTGCTCAACGTTTATTTTATGCTTTTAAAAAAATTCATAGGTTGAATGACTTGAATCCATAATTTAACTCATAAAAGCTCACATTTTTATTAATGCCTAAAGGTCCCCCACAACAAGCGGGAAGATGGAATCAAAAACCTAAGACTCAATGCAGTCACAATCGCAGTCTTACTCTATACAAGATAATATTTCCATTAAAGCAATGTGACAAGATTGACATATAAATTCTGAATAACATCTCATTTCTCAAACTTCCTCAACACAAAACTAAAACCATAACCAACGATTCAACCGTCATTCAAGCATAATGAAAAAAAGCAACAAAGAAAAAGTAAACCTTCCATTGTCTAGCTTTTTCATGCTCGATAATGTCGGCAATTTCAGGATCAACCTCCTCTAGTGAAGCATTCAATTGCTTCGTCCACTGTCCAATTTTTCAAAATAAAATTCAATTTAACAAACAAATGAACTAAAACCAAAAAATCATATATATGATTAAAGAGAAGAACTAAGAGAATCTTGCTCTTACCGTAACAGAAACTTGCTTCTCTTTTTCAACTGCTGCAGATGACTTGAGTAAAAATCAAAAACGAAAAGTAAGAAACAATCATCACAAAAAAGCAATTCAATATTTCAATTCAAAAGTAAACAGAAAATCGAAAACGAAAAGTAAGATATCATACAATCATCAAAAATGAACAAATCAATACAAATTAACAAAACGAAAACAATTCAATCAAATTCAAACACGAATAAAATAGAGAGAAAGAGAGCGACAGACCATAAAGTAAAGAGGAGCAGCATTGAAGGCAGAGTTACGAATAGGTTTATTAATGGAGTTAGAGAGATTGCGAAGCGCCGTAGCCATGGCCATTTTTGGTCGCAGTACGTTTCTCTCTGTGCTTCGTGGTGAGAGAGAGATATGATGGGTTTATTAGTGGTTGATAATGTAAAAAAAAGGAAAAATAAAAAAGGAGAATGGTTTTTTTGTGGTGTAATGGTGGAAATGGATATGGATGTATCTCCATGTTGAAGGATTATCATGTATAGTGCGTATGGAAAAGTATGTCAGCTTTTTTCAGTTGTTTTCACCACCCACTTAATATCATGTACTGTATAAAAAAAAATCTTATTTCAAATAATTAGGGTTGTTTGTAACTTTCTGTTTGGCAAACCAGTGTTCCATGATATTTTATCCGTTATGAATTACTTGCTACATTTCGATTTTAGGTACTCCCTCTATTCAAAATTATTGTCCATTTAGTTTGGACACGCATATTAAGAAAGTGGTAGTTGGGACATTTTAAATAATACTTAAGTGAGCGTATTATGAATTTATGATCTTTACTAGTGTGAACATATGGTATTTAGGTAAAAAAGTAATGCCAAAAATAAATAGTTGACAATTTGGGTGAACTGACTAAATAAGGAAAGTGGACAATAAAATGGAAACGGAGGGAGTATTATTTATTGTTTAAACTTATTTTATATATTGCGGCTAAAATGTAAGTAAAAATATAGGGTATTGAAATCTTATTTAAATCGTCTAGTCACGTACTTTCATAATATGAACTTTTTATAATTTTTAAATCTGGATAATTCGACATATAAAAGAACAAAATAGCACATTGGATTGCGTAAAAAGTCAAATGTAGCAAGTATAATAGAACGGAGGAAGTAGATGATAGCTGACTAGTGTTGTTGAGATTACCAATTGATTTTATTAATTGGTTTGACAAGTTGATTATAATTCCGTTGTTACCTTTGTTTAAAAACAGCGAGTTCAAAAACAGGTTCATAATAATAAGAAGTCTCAACTAGCTAGTTTACTAAACATTTGAGTTGACTGGTTTGACCCTCAATCTTCTATTTGTATTAAAATAAGCTAAAATTGTCCAATAAGCTATTTTATCAAACATTACCTTACTAAATATGAAAATGAGTTGGGCTGGCACTTAGACTATTTAAGCCCAACTCGTCAAAGGCTTGGCACTAGCATACATGACCCGTATCTCAAATGTTCATGACCTAGTGAAAATCTGGAAAAAAAATATAATAAGATTTTTTTAGCAAAAAATTCAAAAAAAAAGTTATGGGAAACTCAAAATAAGTGTCTGCTGCTCCAAAACTAGATTTGGAGTTTGTTCACTATTAGTAACAGCGAACATTTGACTATGTCAAAAAAGTCAAGAGTTTGTTCACTATTAGTTCAACAAACTAAGGGAAACTTGGTCAAAACTAGGTCAAACCTTTGTTCGTGTTATTAACAACGAACAAAGGTTTAACCCTATTTGACCAGGCCTCCCTTTGTTCGTTATTACTAACAATGAACTAACTATTTAACTTTTATTGACCTTTTATTTCATGTGTAAAACTAGTCGTCGTAAATTTGAAAATTCGTCGTTGCTCTATGTTTTATAAACACACCCAATAATTTCTCGTTTCATTCTGTTCAAACTCCATCAAAGACTAATTAAATCGGTTTTGAAATTAACATAATGTATATTTTAACTATTTTGCTTAATTTACAAAGCTATATATGATTATAAATGTTGATAATTTTAGGTAAATTTCACGTGGTAACTTGAGGTTTTAGGTTTTCCACGTGGTAACCAAAACTTTTAAAAATATCCACGTGGTATCCATGTGGTTTACATAATTGTTTCACCATGACCTTTTTGCACATAAAAACGTTTGCAAACGTTAATTTCAAAGCTTTAAGGTTGTTGTACACCTATTTATGTGACTCACTATTTCAAATGACATCAGTTTCAACCTTTTACCCCAAAACATAAACCCTAACACTACTATATTTCATCTAAATCATAATTTTCTCCCCATAATATAAACCTTAACTTTATTTCATTATATAGCAAAATCAAAGACATTGGGTTAACAAAATGTGAAACAGCCCAAACTGGCGATGAGGATTGTTGTTAATATTATAATATTGTCCCACAAAGTATTATAATATTGTTTACGCCAGTTTGGGCTGTTTCAAAATGTTAGTGTTGTTAATCAACATTATGATTACAACGAGATGAGGATTGTTGAAATAGTTATGGGCCTTATGGGCTTCTTTCTAAATTCTAATCACAAATTCTTGTGAGAGACGGTCTCTTTGAGAGACCAACTCTAATTGGGTGGCCCATAAATGAAAATATAGAATAAGAGTAAGAATTAAATTCTAATGAACTGGGCCTAAGAGACATCTCTCAAAAAGACGATCTCTCAGAAGACTTGCTGAATTCTAATAGGCCGTGATTGTGAACATTATTGAATGCCATGAGTAATGTCTATGGATTATGGACAGTTATGGTCGATAGTCAAACTCTAATTGATCACCGACATTGAAGATGGATGTAGGGTCAAGAGAAAATCATAGCATACTCAGATTGTTTTTTAAGGGGTTAAATGTATATATATTTAGTAACTTTAAAGTTCTTAAAATCCCTAAATTTTAAGTTGTAATTTGCAAATTTAATTTAAAAGTGTCTAGTACCAATTCAATTAAAAGTTTAAGCTGATAATTGAGATTCCAAGATATGCTATATACTCTAATACGCCCCCTCACACAAGAGGTCGAAAGCCCTTTGGGCTATAAGTGTGGATGCAACACATGCTCTTCTCATACTTGTTAGTTGTTACTAAATACTCCACTGTAATGGGATTGGTATGATTGAGATTCTAACCCATGACATACTAACATTGACTTCTGATACCATGCATGTCAAAGAACCAACTAAACCGAATGCTTAAGCTAATAGTTGAGACTCCAAGATAGAGGTGTTCAAAATAGACCCGATGACCCGATAGAAACCCGACTTTATAACTGAACCCGATTTGACCCGACTTAAAAATAGATATACAATTATGTAAAAACCTATGTGAACACAAAATCCGATTTTGAACCGACCCAAAACACCTGACCCAAAATCAACCCGATGACCCGAATGAACACCTCTACTCCAAGATATATTATACACTCCAGCAAGTCTTGTATGAGTCTGTCTCACTGTGAGACGGACCCATACAAGCAGTCAAAAATTAAATTAATTAACATAGTCGTTCCCTAAATAAAAACATTTTTTTCCATTAAATTTTAAGAAATTAAAAATTAAATCAACTCCCATTTTAAGCCATCTCGATCACAACGAGACGGTCTTAATAGAGAGTTTGTCTATATACTCTTGCAGATTGTCTAATATACTTCCTCGTTCCATAATACTTACAACTGAGTGTGATATATTGTGTGAGAAAATGTCACTATCAGAGTATCAGTAGCAATTATTATGAAACGAAGGAAGTAATTCATAAAATAAAATTGATTTTATAAAATTCATAATTCTGTTACACCAACTTAGTTCCCTCTTTCGTACCCCTGGCTCTAATTCTTGATTATCTAGTTGGAAAGATTTACCAACCACTCGTCCAAACGCATATGCCTTTCAATTTCTAATACGAAAACAGAAAATCAAACAAATTGATTACATAAATTAATCATGATTTTTAATGGACAAAAAAGTTAAAAGAATCAATTATAAACTACAACTTTAGAGTTAAGTCATTTTAAAATAAACAGTTTTAAAGTTTTTTTTTTTTTTTTTTACAAATAACCATCAAATTACTTACCATGTTTGGTAATTTGAAGGTTGTTTGTTTATTAAAAAAATATAATTTTAATATGTATTATTCTGTTCATTAAAAAATGACTAAATTTCATGGCTGCAGTTGTTAATTGATTCAAAGTTAAAATATAATTTATGTGGACCTTTTTTATTCGTCTCAATGTAAAAAAAAAAAAGAATAATATGTATTATTCTGTTCTTTTGAATTAGTAGCAAAAAATGAAGGAAAAGTATTTGTTTTAAGAAAATGTGATTTTTTGGTAAAGAATGAAAAAATTAAAAGAGAATTAAAATGTATAAGATGGAATAAAATAATAATAGGTTATTATCTAAAAATAAAAATAATGCACAGTGAAACAATTCAAAATACCAAATGATGCAGGAATGGGACAACTGGGTTAGTTTTTATAAATTTTTTTTGAGCTTTGTTTTTATAATTTAATTTTTTATAAGGTGTATTCATAGATAGAAAGTTGTGTCAAAAAGCCAAATATAACCAACAATATAAAAAAACAACAGTCGGTCTTCTGAGAGACCGTCTTTCTGAGAGGCGTCTCTCAGGTCCAATCCATTAAAGCTTAGTTCCTATATTTACTCTATATTTTTTCTAATGGGCCAACTTAATTAGAGATGGTCTATCAAATAGATAGTCTCTCACAAAAATTTGTGAAAAAACAATGTGTCTGGTAAAAGATGAGCCCATACATGTAGCCCAAACTAATTAATTAAACTAATTTATTTCAAAAAAAAAAAACTAATTAATTAAACAATTTAACGCAAATTCTTATTATAGACCGTCTATATGATAGACGGGTAAATTTGGACCAACCCATTTTAAAAAATAAGTAATTGATTAGTCATCAGCCTTATTTTAAAATTTAAAATCATTAGATTGAGCTGTTTGACGAACCGTCTTTGTCATAGACGGTCTCTTAAGAGACATTACGCAAAGTCGCAAAGGATGTACTTTACAAAAACAAGTTGCGTAGTCTTAGGAATTATAAGTTTATAACCGTCATTTTTTATATTTTTAATTTATTTTTATATTTTTTTATTATTATTTATGAAATATTAAGGAAAATTCCACGTGGTAACTCTGAGGTTTTGGATTTTCCACGTGGTAACCAAAACTTTTAAAAAATTCACGCGGTAACCCTGAGGTTTACGCAAATGTTCCATCATGACCTTTCTACACATTAAAACTTTAGCAAACATTAATTTTGAAGCTTTATGGCTGTTGTATGCATATTTATGCGACTCACCATTTCAAATGTCATCAGTTTGAACCCTTTTCTCCAAAATATAACCCTCAAATCTACCATTTATCATCCAAATAATATTTTTTCCCCCAAATCCAAAAATGGTAGAGTTTGGGTTTATATTTTGGGGAAAATGGTTGAGACTGATGACATTTAAAATGGTGAGTTGTATATATAGGTGTACAACAGCCTTAAAGCTTCGAAATTAATGTTTCATAACGTTTTGCTAACGTTTTATGTGAAAAAAGGTTATAGTGGAACAATTTGGTAAACCTCAGGGTTACCATGTGGATTTTTTAAAAGTTTTGGTTACCACATGGAAAACCCAAAACTTCAGGATTACCACGTGGAATTTCCCAAATATTAATTAGTATTAAAATTAGACAAAGACCAACTCCTGTATTTACGGGACCATAATAATATCATGTGCAACAGCCTCCCCAGCCACTCATTTTATCATTCATCCTAAATCCTGCGCTCTAGTCGTTCCTCTATTTTTCAATTTATACTACATTTTAATTTAATTTAATATTTATAGTCCTAAAGACTATTTATAAAGTAAAAGTATAAATTTGTGTTTTAATATTAAGTAAACATTAATTACTTTATGGACAGATTTATCATTTTGTCATAAATTTATAATTTATTACCCCTCTATTCTCCAATGTTCTTCCCATTTAAAATATTTTATCTTAAAGAGAGATATGTCCATGTGAAATCTCGTTAGATTTGTCTCAATGTACTACAAAACAAGATAAGGTCATAATTGATGCATGTTTGGTGATAATTGATAGTGATAAGTAATGAATTGTATGTTGTTATGTAGTTTATTTATTTTGTTTATAATTGATATAGTTAACATCATAGCAAAAATAAGATAAAGTTATAATTGAGGCATGTTTAGTGATAATTGACCGTGATGATAAGTAATGAATTGTATGTCGTTATTGAAAATTTTACTTTAATTGATATTTTTAATACCTACTTACGTTGAAATTGATATTTTTAAGGTCAAAATTGATAACTTTAAAGTCCAAATTGAAAAATGTCCAGAAAATGAAAAAAAAATCAAAAAAAATTTAATTATTGAATAAGAATAACAACAAAATTTATAATATAAGTTTATTGATGAGATTAAAAGAAGAAGAATGAGACCATTACCAAAAAAATAAAACTTTAAAATCAGTGAGATAAATTAAAATAATTGTAAATGAGACAACATTAATTATTGAATAACAACAACAACAAAAGAAAACTCAAGACATTTAAAAAAAAAAACAAGAAAAGAAAAAAAACAAGTGGTGGAGCTTTAAATAAAGCTAGGCCCATATGAGAAAATAATTACATCCTTATTTACTCATACAATACACATTCTCTACACTTCTTCCACTTCTATTCAACAACCATTATTAAAAATCATTTGATAAAATATATAGTTTCATCCTCACCTCCACTAATTTAAATTAATCTTTCATCATCATCACATTTAGTGTATCCCGCTCATAGAAAACTATAGTCAGAATCTTAGGAGAAAAGAACGACGGCAACTCATACCCAGAAAAGAGTACGTTCAAAGAGTCCTCTCTAATTTAATCTTTACCAAAATGAAGGATTCATCACTATACTTATCAAAATGTATGATGTCTCCAACATGTTGCATTTCAAGCCATGAAGAATATGCCCGTCTTCCGCCGCCTCGGCCACCATCTAAGGCAAGCAGAGGCGGCGGAAGCAACCGGAGTCGGCGGTTATGGAGGAAGCTTCTATGGAGATTGATGAGAGAAAGTAATAATTGTATTAATAATAATAATAAAGTTAGGTCACCAACTTTGACATTTAAGTATGATGCCATTAGTTATTCTCAAAATTTTGATGAAGGTTTTCATACCCAAGATCATCCCTATCATCAAAGGTTTTCTCCTGTTATCATCAGATGAGTCCATATAATTATATTATTGTATATTTTTAGTTTTTTTTTTATTTTTCAAAATTAGGTTATGGAGATTAAATTATTAGTCAAGAAAATTTATACATATTCATATTATATGATCAACAATTTGTATTTTTTTTCATTTATATATGTATTATTGCTTAGATATACATTGCTACAAATTTTAGCCTACAATGTTAAAATCTTGTCATTTGGATAGTTTTAATTTACAATAAGCTCTATTAATATTGTATGTCATATGTGTTTTATATTCTTTTAAATTAAAATTTAATACCTATAGCCAAGTAATTAAAATAGCTAATGATAAAGCTATAGAAATTTATTAATTGAAATTAATAGATTTGAGTCTTATCTGAGCTAAAATAAATATCATATTTTAGATATAAGATTTTAAGTTTGAATGTCATGTAGTATTTATTTCAGTATATATCCTATAATCTTAAAATTAAAATTAAAAAATATTACTACTAGTTTCTAGTTTCTTCAAAATATAAATACATGTGTATGAAAATTTTCTGAGTGAGAGTAATAAATCCGGGTGATGTGAAGGACATAATCTTTTATTATTATTATTATTATTATTATTATTATTATTATAATAATAATAATAATAATAATAATAATAATAATTATTATTATTATTATTATTATTATTATTATTATTATTATTATTATTTTTGAAGTATAGGGAAATACTTTCCTTTAAATGAGGAAAATCATCTTCCTCTTTTATTCATTTTCTTTAGTTTACTCTTATTCTACATTTTTTGCATCTTTAATTACCTTTATATCGTTAGGTTAACTTTGTTTAATTCTAAATATTTACCCGCAATCTAAAAGAGCCCTAAAAATAAATATTTACTTTAATCATAGATAAGATTAAAATTCTAGTCAATAGCAAAAGCTTAACTGTATATATACAGTATGTTTGGCAATATGTGTTGGAAGTTTTATCCTTACTTGAAAAGACCACATGACTCGGTCCATACTTTAGAGATATTAGGTTGGCCCATGTTTTATTTAGCTCAATCATTTCTACCATCTATTTATTTACAGAAGGTCTTCTGAGAAATCGTCTATGGTAAAGATGACTTTTTTAACAGTCCAACTCAATAATTTGTAAATTTAAAAATAAGGCTGATGACTAATCAGTTACTTATTTTGCAAAATGGGCTGACCCATATTTACACGTCTATGCTATTGACGGTCTATAGCAAGAATTTGTGATTTATTTAAAGAAAAATTACCTAATATAATCCAATTTTTTAATAATTTTTCTACAATAATCCTATCTATTGATTAACCATGAAGAATTCCAATTTTATGGAGTATTTTCCTAGAATAAGCTTGGTAACCCGATGACCTGCTATAGTAGGTAATTTAGCAAAAAAATTAATATGAAAATTAATGTAAAATTAAGGAAAAATTTTATAAATTACATAAAAAGTTCCAAATAATTAAAAAAATCAGAAAAAATTTTTAATATTTTTTTCTCATTTTTTTCGACATTTGAATTTATTTTTTTTAGAAAAATAAAACTTGTTATAACAAGTCATCGGGTTACCGAGATTACTCTAGGAAAATACCACCTAAAGTTGGGATTATTCATAGTTAATCAATAGTTGGGATTATTGTAGGAAAATCATGAGAATGTTAGATTATTCTCAATGGATAGAGCGTCTGCATGTGGAGCACAAGGTTTGGGTTCGTCCCCTATGAGCACAGCTATCAGTTGGAGGGTTTCTTGACTGAGCGCATCTCTCTGTACTCCCTCATTGGAAAACGGATATGATTTGTCCGTATCTTTCAGGAAAAAAAAAATATCCTCACCCAAACTCTACATTGTGCGGGATACTAGGAGTGCCCTTAATCCTTTACCCTTTACCGTTCAACTAGTTAAATTTGTGTTGAAATTTGTAGCATAATTTATGCATTATCAATGCAATGACTCATTATTTTCTTTGTAAGACTTTGTTATTTGGAGGTGTCTTCGATATCACATTCCTGTTGGCTCTTACCCTTTCTTTGAAGGGAGTGGATTAGGAAATTTTTGTTGATAACGCATAATAAGCAAATATATTTACCGATATAATGTTATTATATTTTCACAAATTCTTGTGAGAAACGGACTCTTTGAGAGACCATCTCTAATTGAGTTGGCCCATTAGAAAAAATATAGAGTAAATATAGGCAATAAGCTTTAATGGATTGGACCTAATATACGTCTCTCAAAAAGACGGCCTTCATGAGACTGATTTGAAATTTTACAATAACAAAAAATTGAATTTTGTTGAATAATGGCAGGCCGTAGAATTATCATGTCCAAAGCTAGGTCCATCACTAGATATGGGCATATTTGTTTGTGTTTTCTCCCAGAAACCCTATTAATTAGCGGAAACTGAGTATGATGGTATAATATAGTAATCACTTTTATAATAATGTTACAATAATTATATATTATGAATATTAAATATATGAAATAAGCTGATTATTCTCAAAAGATTTTGTAAAATTTTTGCTACAATGTTTGATTTCTACACCCATTTAACCTTATACGGGCCGTAATCATACTATGGGCCACGGGGTAATGATCATGGGCGAACCTTTTCCTTGGTCCAATTAGTTTCAAGTATCAACCCAAATTCCATTGGCGGGCCTTTTGGCCTCCTCAACATTACAAGTCAACATCCTCTTGCCAATCACAAATTCTTGCTATAGACCGTCTATAGCATAGACGGGTAAATATGGGTCAGCTTATTTGTTAAATGAGTAACTGAATAGTCATGTCAGGTAAATATGGGTCAGCCCATTTGTTAAATGAGTAACTGAATAGTCATGTCAGTCATTGGGCTGGGCTGTTGAGAGAGAGAGCGTCTTTGCCATAGACGGTCTCTCAGGAGACATTCTGCTTGCCAATTTATCGTTTAATCCCGTCTTGTATGAGACCATCTCATACAAGAATTTGTGTTTCTTATTTATGGCCATTTGCGCATATTAGCTTGAGACATTTTTTTACAATTCAGCTAGTTTTTTTGTTTTGTTAGTAATAAAAACTTCAGCTCGTATGTGATTGTCTCAATATGAGACAAATTTATATAATTAGTTCATTTTTTACCACAAATTGGTTCAAGAGACAATGTCTCCAAGAGACACATTAAATATATGGGCTAAACAGCCCAGTTAATACAGATATAAGAGAAAATAAGATTTTTAGCTTCTTGTTTTGAGGTCGTCTCTTTGAGAGACGGTCTCTGACAAGAGCAGTTGTTTCTTTGAGTAATTACTTAAAAATTATAATTGACCACTTTAGCCCAATAAATATACATGTGTTTAACCCAATAGAGATCATCTCATCATAAGACTACTTCGTTTAAAAAATTATTTTTTTAATAGGTTAAATTGTCCAATAAAATAATTAAAAAAATTCACTTTTCATTCATTTTTATATAAGATGGTCTCACGGTGAGATATTGGGTTGTCCCTAATATTCAACTAATAACGTCAAAGTGATCAACTTACATTTTTAAAATGATGACTTTATAATCTTATACAAATTACCTATAACCTTAAAGTGGTCACTTATAATCGTAAAGTAATAAATTAATTATAACCTTAAAATAATTAACTTATAATCTTAAAGTGATCACTTATAATCTTACAGTGACTAATTATAAAAATGATCACAAATAATTAAAAATAAGTTCATGATCTCATATAAGATTTGTCGTACACCTATTTTTCAAAAAATATTTTTGTCTTTAAATTTAATCTCATAACACGCATGACTATCTCATAAAAGTATCAAAACATTTGTCCACCTTGTAATCTCATTACCCTGCAAAATGTGGTTAACACTTAACAGTCAGACTTACAGTTAAAACCATATTTTTTTGTTTGAGTCCCCCTTTTTTTTTTTTTTTTTTTTTTTTTTTTTTTTTTTTTTTTTTTTTTTTGTTTCCTCTACACATTTCATTTATTCATAAATTTTTCCCATCCATGCTAATAATAATACAGTTAAATCTATATTGTAACAAAATCAACAGAGTGTCAAGGAACCAACTCAACCAAAAGCTTAAGCTTATGATTGAGACTTTAAGATATGTTATATAATCTATACGCCCCTTCACATGAGAGCCCATTGGACTAGAAATGTTGATGTGCATAACAATTAACAGCATAAGCGTCAAATATTCAACTTTAATTTGAGGTGGCTGAGTTTCGAACCTGTAACCTCTTGTCACAATGGCTCTGATACCAAGTCAAGGATTCAACTCAACCAAAAGCTTAATCTTATGGTTAAGGCCTCAAGATATGTTATATACTCTAACACGCCCCCTTACATGAGAGCCCATTGGGTTAGAAATGTTGATGCACAAAAGCGTTAATATTCCACTTTGAATGAAGGATGATTGAGTTTCGAACCTGTGACCTCTTGTTACAATGGCTCTGATACCATGTCAAGAAACCAACTCAACCAAAAGCTTAAGCTTATGGTTGAGGACTCAAGATATGTTATATACTCTAAGTCTCTAACACGCCTTTTCACCTGAGAGCCCATTGGGTTAGAATTATTGATGGGCATAAGCGTCAAATATTCCACATTAAATGAGGGGTGATTGAGTTTTAAACTGGTGACCACTTGTCATAATGGCTCTGATACCATGTTTAGAAACTAACTCAACCAAAAGCTTTTGGTTGAAGCTTCAAAATATGTTATATACTCTAACACGTAACAGATAAGTATATATGAAGTTGATGATGAACATACTTTTGATATGGTTCACATATAAATAGGGAATCACATACCAGATGCACCCATACTCAGGATGTGGACTCACTATTCTCCAAGGCTTTCGATACTATGACTTGTGCCAACAACCAATTGCCACGAGAGAGAGCACACATATCTCTATTAATAGTCTGGTCCCACTTCATTTTTGATTAATATCCTTATGATAATACACCACATTTTAATTTCTTGCAGAAAGTACTTTCTAAAAATGTTCAACAAAGTACACACCTTTTAATTTTTTATCCGACCCGACCCATTGATCGAGATAAGAGAAAGGACGATGAGAAAATTCGGATATAATTTTTGTTTTTAAATTATAGTTTTTTTTCATCATAAACTATTTTTTAGACAGAATTTGCTATGATTTTTATAAAGTTAAAATCGTTGTGTTATTATCTATGAAGAAATTATAAAGAATTGCTTGCACTTTTATTTTGCCGAACTTCGTTGCTATAATGTGATTTTTTTCTATATTGACTATTAAATTTGACTTATTTTTCCTATATATAATTAATTTTTACATCATACCATCTATATAATAAATTAGTTAGGATGTTCGGATTATAATTGTAACACCCAATTTTTCTTTCGCCCTGCACAATTATGGTTTCGTTTAAGGGGTCGGATACAAAAGTTACGAGATTGGCTTGAGGAGCCAGGCATCCCACGGCCCCAAATGTGGTCTAGATATTCATAATATTATCTTATAACCTTTACGCTCAAAAAATATAATTGCAATTCAAGTTAAAGAATGAAGAACACAAAACCTAATAGCAACAATCTCTAGAAAAGATAGTCTAACAACCTGGCCTATCGGACGACCGCCTGTGATCATCCATGGAGACTATAAATTTATCCCACAGACTAATACAAGTCTTTTTAGTGTATTTTGGCCTCATTCATGCGCATATAGGAAAAAACTTTCCAGTAGGTCACTCATCTAGAGATTGCTCCCACCAAGCACATGTGAAGTTCTTAGCATATGGCTCCTTGAAAATAAAATGTACGTTGTTGATATTGGTAGTCTATTATTCCTTTTTAAAGCTTAATCCGGTATATCACAGATAGACTCTCACAAATCAGGTCATTTTTCTAATTGACAAATATAAAATGTACTTAAAATTGTAATTGATCACTATTAAAATTATAAAAAGTAAACCGTAAGCGATTACTTTAAGGTTATAATTATTCATTTAATATTATAAATATCACTTTAAAACTATAAACGTATATTGAACCAATCTAATAAATTAAGATGATCTCACCGTAGTCTATTACATTTGAGAAATTTGTAAAAATCAAAATGATACAAAAATTGTTAATATAAATAAAGAGAAATTAAGTATTATTACATGGTATGAATAGCATGTAATAATACTTAATTACAATGATTTTGGATATATGGGTATGAAATGTCGTCTATCTTCCCTCCCCACACCCTGACCATAGTTTATCTATGAGCGGGACATTGGATATAACGATGATAATATGAGTATATAAGATGCGATCATTTTATATTTCTATTTACATACATTTTTTTTTATAATGACGTACATTTTTTTTATAATGACATCCATGAATATACGATTACATTTGATATGTACTAACAATATCAAATAAAACGTTACAATTAAGCCACGTATTAATATCAAAAGAATCTCAAAATATCAAAATCTAAAAATTAAAAAAATGAAATGGCCACTTTTTAGCTGACATGGCATAAGATATGGCCAACTTTTTAACACTTTTAAAATGTGCTTTATGTGTACCTATAGTTTTATGCCATTTTTTAGTTTCCAAATCTTTTTATAAAGATTTTTCAAAATAGTGGAAGGATATTTGTAGTGGAATTAAGGATATTAGTAGTTGCTTAAAAAGATATACGTAAAAAGAAAATGCGAATTGCGTAGACATGATCTCTTCTTAGGGTTCTATATTTATTCCTAGTGGAAAGGCTATGGTCTTTCCTCAACTCCTTATATATTCCATATTACTCATCATTTTTGACAATTGGATGTTGTCTTATATGATAAGTTCGCTTTTTGATCGACTGGTCAAATTAGTTAATTTTTAGGAAAATTTATTGAAAAGTACCTAATAAAATTTAGTTTTTTAAAAAATTACCTAACTATAAAAAAAATTTGCAAAAAAATACCTAATAATTTTTTTTCTTTTCTAAACAGTACCGAGTGACATTTTTCTTCAGTTGACCGTTGGATATAACAGTTGACCGGTCAAAATCGAAAAATATTTTTTCCTCATCTTCAATTTCTTTTCGAATTTAACTTCGATTCTGACTAAAAAGTAGAGGAAGAAGACAATTAGGAAATTAAACTAGAAAAGAATTTTAAGATGAGGAAGAAAAAATTTCGATTTTGACCAATCAACAGTTATATTTGACGATGAATTGAAGGAAAACGTCAATTGATACTCTTCGGAAAAGAATAAATTTTGTTAGATATTTTTGGACAATTTTTTTAATTAGGTAATTTTTGGAAATTTTTTTATTAGGGAGAAAGGATGATTGAAATGAGTTGAATAAAATTAGCATAAATTCTCTTTCTAATTTTAGAAGAAAATATTTACAAAGGATAGAAAACTCGTCTTTAAACTATTATATTTCATTTTAAATCTTTTGTCAAATTGAAGAACGAAAGTAGAAAACATATTTTTAAAAATCAAAATTCATCAAAAACGTTCCTTCATGGCTGATGGCACTCTTTGAGTGTTAAATTCTTTCGCACATTTTTCAAACATAGCTCAAGTCATAAATTCATAATATTAATAAATACATTTTTAAAAAATTATAAAAATATGTATCAAAATTTAATACAACGAGATGAACCTAACAATATCTCATAAGAATATATTTAACTTTTATTTTTTATTTTTTATTTTTTGTCAAGTAATTTGTATTATATACTCAATGAAAATCCATATTTAAATATATCTATTATATGAAACTTTTTAAACATAATAGCCAATGAATAAAATAAAATAGAGGTTAAATAACGTAACGTTTGTTTGGATCTACAAACTTCTCTTTCATTGCAAAAAAAAAAAAAAAAAAAAAAAAACTCGTGTCATCAATTTCAAAAAAAATTGTATAAATTATAAAATACAATTTTAACAAACTTCAATATATTATTTTAATTAATTTTATTTTAGTAAAATTATTAATTTGTGATTAAATAACAATTTTGAAGAAGTTTTATATTATTTGTAAAGATATTATTGTTAGAGTAATATAATATCTTAAAACTTTAACCATCAGCTTAAGTTTTTGATTGAATTAGTTCATTGACATGGTATCACAAGCCATTGTGATAAGAGGTCACAAATTCAAATCTCACCCACCCCTCATTTAAAGTAGAATATTTAGAGGCTTTGTATTGTATTCACACTTCTAGCCAAAAGGGCTCTTGTGTGAGATGGCGTGTAAGAGTATATATAAATATAACATATCTTGGAGCCTCATTCATCAACTTAAACTTTTAGTTAAGGGCCTTAAAATATCCTTTTTAATTACTTAAACAATTACTCTATGCTATGATTGAGAATGAGGATTTCATTTGAAAATATAGATTTGACTCAAAATAAATTAGTGTTTGGCAAATACTAGAATTCAAATTTGAATTTGAGTTAAATCCACAACTGTTATCAAAATGCTTTAAAGATGAAGATTTGTGAATGACCTCTCAAACCTTGTCAATCTCAAATTCTACATTCATGATTTCATAATTAAAATCATTAATTTGAAATGAAATGGTAGTTTCCAAACACAACCCTAATATAATCGTTTCTACATTTGTTTTCATTCGATAAAAATATTTTTTTGTTATGATATTGGATCTGTCTAGCTACAATGCAACTTTAGAAGTGATCTACGTCAAAATATTAATTAAAATATAAAAATTGACTAAAATAATTATGGTTCCAACTCAAAAAATGATTACTTGAAAAAATTTTTAAATGTAAAGAGAATTGAAAATCGAACGTCCTCTCCTTATGGGTATGAGACGCTGTCTATCTTCCCTCCCCAGACCCTGAATATAGATTTATCTATGTCCGGGATACACTAGGTATGATGATGATGATCGCGTTTAATCCACTTTTTTGATTTTTTGGTTTGGAATATTTCTGATTACTCATTAAAATTTTCAAATTGTGACTTATCGATTTTAAATAAGTTTTGTGTTAATGATTGCATAAAAATTGACTTATCTGTAATTGAACGTAATGTAAAAATAAAATAAATAAAAAATAAAAAAGTTTAGGAATAAGATAAAGATAAAGGTCACTCCTAGTATCCTGCACAAGACAGGTCCGTGTGGGTTTTTTTTTCCTAAGAGATGCAGACAAATCATACATATTCCTCCAAAGAGGGAGTACAGAGAGATGTGCGTGGTTAAGCAACTTTCCAATTGATACCTGCATCCGGTAAGGGTCAAATCCTAAATCTTCTATTCTACATTCAAATGCAATATCCATTAAACTACAGGCACTTTTGACTAAGATAAAATTAGAAAATCTTTAAAATGGATCATGAAGTGTGTTTACACGGTTACACCACAAGTAATGAGATGAGAAGACTTTATTTTATTTGACTTTGTAGTATATTATTATATTGTGTGGGTAAGTTAGCTAAGAATAAAACACTTTACCCCAAAAGTGTAGGGTGATGTGTTCCTTTTTGTCCATCATACATTTTTAGTAATTCCATATTCCTTTATTAACTTAATTTTTTCTTTTTTGTGAGTTGGGTTGCATTACCAAAGATAGTAATAGTTTCTACTTCATATCAACTATCAAGATCTCTACCTTCCAAATATTCATTCAAACAATTTTATGATCCAAAAAAACTCCATCACCAATCCACAAGCTTTTGCACACTTTTTGCTAGAAAAAGTTGGATCTTGGTATAGTATAATGTCTTCCCAAAGTTGCTCATAAAAATCACAAATTCTCACTTCAGACCATCTTTACAAGAGACACGTCTTAAATGAACTGGCCCATGATTACTTAGAAGAAAACTAAAAAATACACGATGTGTAATCCTATTTGAAGTTGGTATTATAATGTATTGAAGTTGGTATTATAACATGTTAGAGTTGGTAGTATAATCTATTTAAGTTGGTATCTCCAAATAGGTACAATACCAACTTAAATTAGTTATAACACACCAACTCCAAATACCAATTTTAATAGGTTATAATCCAACTTTAATAGGTTATAACAACAACTTCAATAGGTTATAACACCAACTCAAAAAAGGCTCAACCGCGCGTGTCAGTTTTTAGTTTTTTTTGTTTTAATTATTGAGAATTTGGGCTGAGCTCTTTTAAGAGGCGTCTATACTATAGACGGTCTGTTAAAAGAGAATCTGCATAAAAATACCTTATAACATTTTAGACTAGGAACTCTAGCTTTAGTAAGACTTGTTAAAATGCTTTGCTAGAAAAATTATTTGTATGAATAAACTTAATTACTTATATTGAACGAAAGCTCAATAAACTAATTAATTTTTTTTTCTTCTTTGTGCAAGTGAATTTCACAATAGAATTAGCAATAATTAAAGCAAAGCAATAGCTTTACTCCCTTTTTTATTTCCAAAAAATAGAAAGTAGAGTACAATTAGTCATACAATAGATATATATTGCCTTATTAAAATAAAACATAGGAATATATTATTATTGATGGTGATGATCCTTAATATTAGACAATTAAAAAAGTACATGTAATTAAAGGGCAAGTAGTAAAGACAGAGAAAATCTCTTAGGCGGACTTTGCGTAAATTAAAATAAGCTAGCCTTTATCTCATAAAAGAGATAGGGTTTATTGTGATGTGCAGTAATCATACAACATATATTGTCTTATTAGACTAAAACAATTTTATATGTCAGTAGGCTAGCCGAGTGACGAGTAAGAAATGTATACTATTAGCGGAGTAGTATTGATGTGCAGTATATTAGTGTGAACTAAGTCCATGCTAGACTTTATCTCATAGATAGTGTTTATTGTGATCTTCTTCCTCTATAGCCACCTTCTCTTTGACATGTGAAGTACATGGCAGCAGCAGGAAAACCAAGATTGTACAATTCAGCAAATTCTCTAGTGAAGAAATTTTGACGCCAACCTGGTGCACTTATTGCAAGCATTTCCATTTGTTGAAATACTACAAATACAAGCCTATGTATTCCCATTGATGGTCTTGGCCCTTCATATGCCACTATTTCTTGCCCTAAATCATAAAAACCAAATTAAATCATCATCATCATTCTATCCATTGTATCCCGCTTATAGAAAACAATGAACAGGGTCTAAAAAGGAAAGGATGAGAGCGCGACCGAAATGTTAGAGTATATAACATTTCCTGGGGCCTCAACCATAAGCTTAAGCTTTTGGTTGAGTATGTTATATACTCTAACACAAAAGTGGTCCCCCGGCTAAGAAGCCAAATTAAATCATAAAAATGAAATGAAGATTCTTGAATTTCAATATAAGATAGTGCCACTATATGATGCACTAAATTGTCTAATTAAATTAAGAAAAACTATTAATGATACGGATACCCCTGAGTTTTGACAGTTTATCAATGGTACCGTAAGTTTTTTTTATTATCAATGGTACTCCCGTATTATTGAGCGTCTTATAACCATATACTTTTTTAACCTTTTCCATCCAAAACGTTCAAAACCGCTAACCTTTTTTTGTTCATTTATGTTTTAAATAGAAGAAAATAAGAAAGGTTAACGATTTAAGATGATTTTGGTGGAAAAAGTTTAAAAAAATTATGACTGTATGACACTCAACAATACGAGGATGCTATTGAAAATAAAAAATCTAAAAAGGTATCATTGGTGAGGTGTTAAATTCAAAAATACCATTGATAATTTTCCTTAAATGAATTAAGACATCTATATTAAATTTTAAAACATCTAATTTAAAATCGGTGAGCGCCAAGAAAAAAACTTGTACCTGGTTATAATAAAATGAATGTTTTTTTTACCCTCTTTGTTTCCATTTATTCTTTTCATTTTTTTTTTCAGATTTCAATGCATATGTAAAAGATAATTAATTTTAATAATTAATTTGATATATTATACAAGATGATATTTTAAAAATATATATTATGACGAATTTGTCAATATTTCACGTAATATTTTGTTATAATATAGACAGATGAGAGTTCATAGTCAAAATTTGACAATTATATTCAATAATTCTATCTGAAATGAAAGTATGGAAATGAGAGGGTTACTTTATTAATAAAAATGATTTCATTTGTCATGACACACTTTTTATTTAATTTTCATCCACATATTTAACACTTATATTTTTATTTTATCCATACATTTTTTCGTTTCTCGGTAAAATACTAATTTATCCATATGTTTCATTTTCTTATTATATACCTATGAGATAAATTTGGCGGAATAGGGTGAATATAAAATAAAAATTTTTCTTAAAAAGATAACTTTTATAAACAAAATACATCACATAAAAAGTATTGTATTCTAAAATAGGGTCATTCTCATGAATAATAGTAGCAATTTCAATATATATATATATATATATATATATATATATATATATATATATATATATATATATATATATATATATATATATATATATATATAATATATATATATATATATATATATATATATATATATATATATATATATATATATATATATATTGAAACTACGTAACGACATGCATGTTTTATAATGTCCAAAGTGATCACTCACCATAACCAATGCCTCCGTTTGCTGGTATGTTGGTCACCAACCTGAAGATTAATACATACATACATACATATGTGGTCATCATACTTATTATATCTCACACACAAAAATATGATTATTAGGATTTTGAGAAGCATAAAAGATGAATTGTATATATACAGCCCATTTTATATGAGATTGTCTCACTCTAAGGTTAATACTGATAACTTTAAGAATACAAAAAGTCATTATTTTTTAAATATAAGTGTTCACTCAAAGATAATCATATATATATATATATATATATATATATATATATATATATATATATATATATATATATATATATATATATATATATATATATATATATATATATATATATATATATATATATTCATAGCTATGGAAGTTGATATTATTCTAGAAATAAAAGTAATTTTCATTGTATATCAATAGTTATATTACTCTAAGAAAATACCCTATATCATTGTAGAAAATTTAACAAAAGATTGTATTATTCACGGTAATTCTTTCAATATTAATTTGTAATACATTTCTATAATTTTAGATACTTTTATTTAATTAGACCTTAACTTTTTGAAAAAATATAAAAAGAACAGGATATCTTTCGATTTTTGAAAAAATACTTCTATTATTATATCTTTTAATTTACACGTTCAACACCAGAACTGGTGACAATCAATTAAAATCTAAATAAAATAAAAGCATACCAATGCAAGTATTCTCTTTCAGTGGCATTGCCTGGGCTTGGAGCATCAGGATCCACCATCACCTTCATAATACAAACTCAAATAAACTCAAGTAGAAATCAAATATCACCTAGTTAGAGGCGGAGCAAATATTGACATATTCTATAAAAATCCTGTGCAATTTTAAAAATTATGATATTTTTCTAACAATTTTATATCTTTAAACACCTAATGTTAAACATACTCAAAACCTCCTATGCCTAGTTAGGGTCATCCCGTTCATTTTTGAGCTCTAGAGCAAAAGATAAAAAGGAAACTTGAGGCATAACGTCTAATATAATACACCTTTTGTTGTTAATTTATTGTTAGTATTTAAACTACTTCATTTAAAAAGCACTAAAAACTCATATTACTTAGCAAAAAATGTAAGTTATATATAAATTTAATTCATATATGTACATAAAAATAATACGATCACTTCCCTCTAGTTCTCCCTTAAAGGGAGTACATATATGGCTTGTTTGTCAACTTACCTCACCAAGACCCTGTTCTAACCGGGATATTGGGTATGATGATGATGATGAAAATTTATGTTTACCGGACCCTAAAAAATTTGGGGAATTGGACGATAGTCCGCTCTACCCTTGCTAACCGACAGCCCTGTGCCTAGTCCTCCCTTTCCCTCGACCTATACTACCAATAAAGAAAATAAAAGATAGCAACATACCAATGTATAAAGAGCAGTAGGATTAGTACCAAGAATCTCAATCCTTGGTCTTTGAACAATTTGAGAAGGTCTAAACTCAGAAGCATTAATAACATCCCTATTATCATACGTAATTCTTAAATGAACCGACCTAATAAAAGGATCTAACACATCTCCTATCACTTGTCCTACAACAAGTGAGTCTCTTCCTCTTGATACATTATTCCCATTTCCACGACCATTTCCTGCCATTTTTTTATTTAATTCTTTACTCAAAAATTAATATTTTTTTCTTATGATTTTTCTTATGGGGTATGGTATCTTATATAGAAGATTTATGGAAGCATCATAAAACATCTTTTATTCTAATGGTCCCCCGCCATTAATTTTAGTGGAAAACTTGGTTTTCACAAATTCTTACTTGAGACCGTCTTTTGTAAAGACCACTTTTAATAGCCCAGTTCAATTCTAAATTTATATTGTTTCAACTCTAAATTAAATATGGATTTGGGCTAGACTTTTGAGAATCGTCTTTACAAAAGACGGTCTCTCAAGAGAGCATCCGGTTAGTTTTATCCTATACTCTCAAACTTCAAATTAAGGCCATATTTCTAGTGAATAGATAGCTTTTCATGGAATATATTATTTCTACCATAGAAAAGGTTAGAAAAATGAGTTTTTGTATATGCATACCTTATTAGTTACATTATTATCATCGTACCCGATATTTCGCACAAAGGCAGGGTCTGGGTGAGCGAAGGCGACGACTAATTCATACCAGTATTACTTTAAAGGGAGGGCTAGAGGAAAGTGGTTTGTTTTACCCCAATTATATTATTGGTTTGCTAGTATCAAATTTTACATCAATCTAGAGTGTAGCATAGAGAAGTTTTAGATAAGTTGATATTGGTTGAGTTGGGTTTTTCGACATACTCTCTCCAATTCTTTTTAGTTGTTCCATTTAGTTTTTTGAAATCTTTCATCGATCATTTTTAATTTGGATTTTATTCTTAGTCTAGACTAGATGTCAAAATATAGTCATATGAGATATTTTAGATCTTGTTTAATTCGTCTCAACGTATTTTATTAATATCAAATTTGAACAGTTTTTAATCATGCACAATCAGAGATATTTAGAATTAAATCAGTGCATTAGATAATTTGACAAAACTAAATGGAATAACTTAAAAGAATTGGAGGGATATATGATATCTGAAGTCAAAGTGATAATAGGTCACAAATTTGAATCTTAATCATTTTTCATTTAATTTATTTTAGTGGAATATATATAAGCGTCACGCAATGCTCCATCCACAATTTTATATATAGCCTAATTTGCTCTCATGTAAAGGGGTCTCAACCATAAATTTAAGTTTTTTGATTTTTATTTCATATATACCTCAACATATATTATAATACAAGTTTCTCTATATATGTTGATGTCAAATTTAGGGCACGATCAGTTCCAATTTTTTCTCGCAATCTTTAGAAATTGAACGACTCCATTGATGTTTTCAATTGTTCCTCCAGATTTGGCCCATCAAATAGGTTTCGGGTCAGATTTTCGGTCGGGTAAAAATCAGATCTTGTGTACGTCTATAATGATTCATAGTTTTTACATCATTATAGATTCATTTTTCAAGTCGAGTTCGTGTATAAAGGTTGAATAAATATGTGTTGAGTCTGTTTTAAACACTTCAGATTATATCTCTAGTTCAAACTCCATACGGCCTCAAGTAAGAATTTGTGATAAAATATTGATAGAGATGGTTAATATGGAGGGAAAAGGGCTGGCCCTGCCCAAATCTCCGTGCAGGCCCAATTCTCCGTGCAAGCACAAATTGGTATGAGGGGAACTCATTCTAGTTAATACAAATTTGAAAGAAAAATCATATATTTCCAAAAAAAAAATTATATTAATTTGTTTAAGGTTATTTCATTGAGATACAATATCTCTCACAAGAATAATTGACTTGTAGGGATATAGTTGGAAACATTTGAAAAGAGTAAGCAAATTGATATAAAAAATTTAAAAAAATAAGTAATTTTTAAATCTAATTTTCAAAATAAGCATTTTTTGTGCATAGCACTGGCTCGGAGTTGTTCGTTGTAACAGCGAACAAAGAAGTTTGGCCAGAAAAGTCAAGGTCTTTAGTTGTTGTTAGCAATAAAGGACAAAGAATTTGACCATTTTTGACCAAGCTTCTTTGTTCGTTATTAACAGCGCACAATTACGAGGCTAATTACTTGCTTTTTCGATTTTAATTGCTAATTTCTTTGGTCATATCAGTTTTACTATGGTTATTATAAGCTTTTAAATAATAGGACACTTAATTTTATGCCTTTTTCCATGATTATCAACTTTTCCTAATTTTTAGGAAATAAAATAGAGAAGTTAATTTTAGGTTTTTAATTAAAATAATTGTAGCTTCTTGATAATTATTTTAATTAGATTAGATTATGTCGTATTAAGGGCCTAAAATTAATTTTTTTGGTGTCATCTTCAGAAACAATATATTTTAGTATGCGTAATTGTTTCAGAATTTTTCTTTCTTTATTTTTTATCTTCAATATGTTCATTCTATCTTTGCATAGGTACAATGTATAAATAGATTTTAAAATTATAGGAATATCAAACAACATTAAAAAACAAAGTAATCTAAATTGATCGATCTATATCTATAAATTAAAACATGTAATGTAAAGATTTTTCAATATGACACCACCACATTAATTCAAGGAAAATGCTTGCTTAGATGTTATCATCAAAAACAATTTGATTATATCTAATTGTTTGAGAATTTTGTTTTTTTTTTCTAATTTTTAATGTTTATTAATATATCTTTACGTATATATATAAATATAATTAAAAATCATATTAAATTGAACATAAAGGAATTATAGGTATAAATTATTTGTCAAATTACCTCGCTTAGACCTTGGAGCAAAATATTGAATATGATAATTAAATTAAACATAAAACCAAAGTCATCTAAATTAAATTAAATTAAACTTAAATTTCTATATCAAAACAAATAGACCATATCAACATGGATTTGGCACTAATGTTTAATTAATAGATCTTTTCGAAAAAGATAGGCCAAAGATGAGTTTAAAAAGTAGAGCAGGATCGTTTCTGATTATAGGCAAAATAGACATTTGCTAAGGACCCAGAGTTAGAAAGGGCTAAAAATTAGAAAATGCTAGTTGATGGAAGTACACACTTTAAAATTTGCAATTTATGAGTAGTTCTTTTATCATTTAACTAATTATAACATATAGGGTTTGTTATTTTTCTGAACACCTGTTTAAGTGTAGAATCGACCCTCTATAGAGAGGGTCTATTTCATTCAATTTGCCTAGGACCCATATAATACCAAAAACGGCACTTATGAAAGAGTGTGTGAAGGACTTTGACAAAGATGTGTGTTTGCCCAAATAGGAATATTTGGTTGATGAATTAAAGATATATCGCCTATTTTCACATGGCGTTTGTTTATGGGACCAAATAATAGCCTCTCAATGAGGAACTGGACCAATTCCTTCACGAGGCCTAGCTAGTTTTAATTCTTTTTATAAATTCATTCTATTCAAAAATACATCAAGTCATTTTCGTTGTACGGCCTTTGGTTTGGAGGAACCCATTTTTTTATAAAAAAAAAAATTTGTATGCGGTCGTCATGCGCATACGATTAAATTTTTTTTAGAATTCAAGTTTTAATACACTTCAAAATAAATTTAATATTTAAAACCCTACTTAAAGCCTTAACTTTTTAGTTATCGACTTCAACTCTTTAAACACCCATTTCACAATCTAAAATGTCAGTTCTATAGTGTCAAATCCCTACTCAAACCCATTATATTTTACCTACCTACTCCAATTGTCATCATCATTATTATCTTACCCAGTGTATTCTGCCCATAAAACTATGAGCATGGTCTGGGAAGTGAACGACAGGTCGACAGCGGCAACTCATATCCATTAAAGAAAATCTATTTAAAGACTTCAAATATCTATTTCAAATTTCCAGTGATTAATTTAAAGTTTGTCAAATCTAAGACTTAAAATGCATTGCTTTAATACGACAACTCATAATTAATTTATTTCACATTTCATTATTATTATTATTATTATTATTATTATTATTATTATTATTATTATTATTATTATTATTATTATTATTATTATTATTATTATTATTATTATTATTAATTTTTTATTTTTTTATAAACCATATTTTATATAAATTATTATTATTATTATTATTATTATTATTATTATTATTATTATTAATTGTTGTTGTTGTTTCTTGATTACAATTAAGCTAAAGGAAGGAAGGATAGAAAGTGCAATGAAAATCAAATACAAATTCCTCTTGAGAAAATAATTTAGATTGATAAAACTCAATTTCAACTCATCATCTTTTTAAGTTTATAATTTAGTATTTTCGATTTTTTTTTCAAAACTTTTTAACAACTTTTTAAAGATAATAATTATTATATTACACAATCTATGATAAATGATTGAAGTGTACGTTCAAATAGGTAGCTCCAAATTAAATACCAAGAATCTATCCAACTTGACACAGTTTGTGCTTGTATATATCTACATCACTTTTTGAGATCTTTTAAATTAATTATTCCATGTAGATATTAACAAATATGATTTTTTTATGTATTAATTTAAAATAAGGTCAAATTAATAGAGATATAATTGCATATTAATTTAATCTCAACATATCAATCAATTAGATAACTCTATGATATGATGATTATCTTGGAAATATAATTATTTTATCTTGTAATAATTTACAATATTACATGTAATCTTTGTTTCTAGTATTTATATTATTCTATGTAATATTTTAGACATTTCTTTTCTAGTATAAATACAAATATAATGTTATAATTAATATTAACAATTATTTTAAACACTTCTCTAAACTGATCTCATTAACTCATTACACAAATAAGTTGAAAAAAATATTTAAACATAGATCATTTTAGTGTAAAATAATCAAGATAAGTGCAACTAATAACATGACTTATCACACACAACGAAATGTTATGTTGTATTAGAAAGTGACAAAAGAGTCATGTTATATGATTAATCTCATAGTATATATTTAGTAGGAAAAATTATATAAAACCATCTAATCTATACACTATTTTTTAAAAAGTCACTTTAATTATATAATTTTTTTTGCAAAAAACCACTTTACATAATGCATTTCTTTGCAAAAGACAACCTGTTACTATATTTCGTCAGTTGAACGGCATTTGTAACGATTGATTAGCATGTGATTGCCACGTGCCCTTCTTTAAACACCATCTCCTTCATCATCTCCTTCAGCTCACGTGACAAACACATGCTGGTCAACCGTTAAACATGTCGGTCAATTGACGAAATATAGTAACAGGTTGTCTTTTGCAAATCAGAAATGCATTATGTAAGGTGGTTTTTTGCAAAAAAATTTATATAAAGTAGTTTTTTAAAAAATAGTGTATAGATTAGGTGGTTTTATATAATTTTTCCTTTTTAGTATAATCACATTACATTAAATTAAAATCGAGTCGTCCTTAATAAGTCATATATTTTTATTATAGTATATATTAGAGAATTTTTTGAAAAAATAATTGAAAGTGTACAAAATTTAATAGAGATACATGAAACTATATTGTATGGAAATAAATTAAAAGTAAATTTTAAAGAAGAAGTGCAAAACTAGTTGGAATCATTATAAAAAAAAGGGTTAGATAAGTGTAGGACAATGAAATAAAAAGTTAAAAGAATTATACTTAGCGCCGCAATATAATAGGCCACTATAGTGCTCTGTCTCATGGGTTTTCACATGATCTTTAAACAAAGTAGGAGAAAGCTTTCACATAATGTTCATATTCCTAGATCCAAGTTGATAACTTGATTGCTAGATACTTCTTGTAACACCCGGCATCTCGGACCTCCGATGACTACTCATACAGACTGTAGACTTGCCCTACAGACTAACACAAGTCTTTTCAACGCACTTTGTCCTCACTCGTGCGCACTTAGAAAAACTTTCCATGAGGTCGATTGCTCCCCACCAAACAAACGCGCTTAATTGTGGAGTTCTTAGCAAATTGGCTCCCATAAAAAGAAGATGCACCTTGTATGAGTACTCTATCAGTCCCCTTTCAGGCTAAATCAAGCCTATTACACTTCTTCTGTCCCTAACAGATTACCACACTTATTAGTTCATTTTGTTTTTTTATTTTACGATATTGTACTTTTTCTTATTTTTCATTTTGTCTGTACAATTTAGTGATCTCTACCAATTTCTTAATGTTTGCGTCACTTGTTAGTGTTGCAAAATCTTAGGGACCGAGCGAATAGTATATTAGCTTCCTTTCATTTGATGATTGGTGAACTATGCACATCATAACTTGATCCATCTTCCCACTCAAAAATAGTATATGCACACTACTAGTATATTTCATCTTTATTTTGAGCTTAGAACAATATGATTGTATCCCTTTTGCTAGTTCAAGAGTTGCCTAGAGTTTGTATGATTGTTATAGCTTTATCTCTTTTGGCATTTCAAGAGTTGCCAAAGGTCATATTGAATTGTATTGTGTTACATAACAAACATTTTCATTATGAAAATCTAAAAATAGGGGTGCAATGGATAAAAATATTATTTGTTTTAAACCCGAACGAGGTTTTAATCATGGTCATTCAAATTTTCGTCATCCCCTGTGTAACAAAACTTTAAAATAAATACAACTTGTAAAAGTTGGATACCTTAGGTATGAATAAGCACAAAAATGAGCCCTGCCAGTACAGTTATATCACAACTTATATTTCGTGACGATAATCTACTTTACAGTAGAACCACTCTATAAGCATAACATTTATTAAAGCATTTTATTTCAGAACTTTATCAAGTATTTGAATTGTATTGTGTTACATAACAAACATTGTAATTATGAAAATCTGAAAATAGGGATGGGTAATTTACTCTTTAACTTTTTAAATAAAGTGCATATTTTGAGTGGATACAAAATGTAACTTATTTTAAACCCTAATGAGGTTTAAATCATGGTCATCCAATTTTTCGTCATCCCTTATGTAACAAAACTTTAAAATAAATTCAACTTTTGAAAGTTAGATACCTAAGGTATGAATAAGCACAAAAATGAGCCCTACCAGCACAATCATATCACACCTTATATTTCGTGACGATAATCTACTTTTCAGTAGAGCCACTCTATAAGCATAACATATATTAAAGCATTTTATTTCAGAATTTTATCAAGTATCATAACAACTTGCCTACTTTTAAAATCTTTTTTTATTCTCGAAAGTAATATTAAGAATACATAAATTCGTGACGTTGACAATTTCACGTATACTCCCAAAAAATCTTCTTTATGAAAATGCCTCATTATAAACTTCAATTCTTTTCTCTTATTTAAGGCTAATTTTTCAATCTATGATATATAGAGGCTAACAACATGAAAATTAGCTTCCTTTATGCAAGGGAACCTAATGTTATTGATCAATAATAATAACGTTAAATATTCTAGACAAAGTAAATTAATTAAAACATCTATGTTCATATTTTAAATACTTATGTTACTTATTAATTGTCAGCAGTATAAGGCCGTCTCATCGTGAGACGGACCCATATAATTAGCTCAAAGTTAAACTTATATAGCAATTAATTAAATAAAAATAGTATTTTTTATTAAATTTTAAGAAATTCAAAATTGGGTCAGCCCACATTAAGCCGTCTCACATTGAAACGATCTTAGTAAAGAATTTGTCTTAATTGATTAACACATTATTTTGTATGTTAAAACTGATATTTTAATTTAGATATTATAACACTCACTTTTTTGTTTACAATAATTACTTTAGATTAGACTTGTCAAACAAATTAAGTCGGATCAAATTCAAATTCGAGTCATAATCTCTTGACCCTAACCTACTAACCCATTTGTTTAGTTTGGTCGAAAATCAGTACCTTAACTTGATTTATAATTGATCAAGTCGACATGTTTTCGACCCACTTGACCAGTTTTAATTTTTTATTTCTTTCAATATAGGGTTTTACAATTGATTAAACCCTATTTTTAGGCCTCAATTTTATTTTTTTAGTTTATGAATTGTTTATTTTGTATATACTATAAAAATATTAAATATATTAAGTTCACTTTCTACTGATTGATATGACTCAAACTTTACCCATTTAATTAAATTGGGTATAGGGGCTTATTTTGGGTTTAAAATTTTGACCTTAACCTAAATCATTTAATAAACAGTGGAGTCGGTCGTTTGTGGGTCAAAAGCCCTAATCCAAATTACTTAGTTCGTGTTAGATTTTGAAGCGGTTAGCAAGTCGGATCAACTTCTACAAAAGACTTCACACAAGACTTCACACAAGAGTTCATAAAGGTGGCGAAAATGGTATGAAATCAATTTTTACTCTAATTACTTTGTTAATAATTATACTATATAACTTACATATTATAGGCCTTAACCGTCAAATTAAATTTTTCATTGAGTTGATTTTATATATTAATTAATTAAATCGAATTAAATCGAGTTTGATTATAAATTTGGGTAAAAATCTGATCGATTTTCAAATAACAATTCTTTCATCCCTCCAAATTCGTTCTCACTCTTTCTCTCCTTCCTCTTACATCTAAACCAGAGTCGTCGATTAGCAAAGACAAAGCGGACTGTCGTCCAGGGTCTCGTGTTATTTAGGGCCCAAAAAACTAATTTATATGTATATAAGTGATATTAATTTGAAATAAATTTATATATAACTTACATTTTTTGCTAAGTAATATGAGTTTTTAGCGTTTTTTATAAAATAGTTTAAATATTAACAATAAAAAATAAAAAGTGTTTTATATTATGCATTGCGCTACGCCTTAAGTTTTAAGAACATTTTTTATCTTTTACTCTGTAACCCAAAACTGAACAAAACGACGCTGATCTAAACACACCCTATAGAACCAACTTGAATCTCAAAGGAGCCATATAATGTGCACCTTTTAGTAGTTGATTACTTTTATGGTTTTTTTTTTCCCTTTATACTATCTTGAAAAAGAGTGGTGCTAATTTCCTTTTCTTTTTCTATTAAGAAAACAACATTCTAAAATATCGATCAGATAAAATTAAAAAAGGGAAGAATTTTTAGATGAAAATAAATTATGAAAAGTTAAAAAGTAGTACATCAAAATATAAATATCATACGTCTTTTTGTTACGTTTTATTTCTTACATAGAAAGTACTATTTATTGCTTTTGTTATTGGCACCTCTCCACCTTTACTTTGCAACTTGATCTATACAAACTTTTTATCCTATCTTAATCCTAATTTTTAAAAATTTTTTTTTATTTCAAAAAAAAAAACCTAATTTTTTTTATTCAAAAGTGAACTAAAGAATCACTACAGGCAAAAAGAAAAATAAAATTAATCATTCTTATTAGCTATTACAGATGATTATAAAGAAATTCCTCAATCACTAGTTTAATTCATGATTTTCATTTTAACTATAATCTTGAAGACATCTAAAATACAACATAAAAATAAAAAATGAGCATACATTTCCTAATAACCGTAACAAGTCTTGGTTAACCTATGTTGCTTAACCAAGTTATGCTTTTCTCGCATTTATTAATTACTTGTGATTAGGAGTGCTCAATGGGTCGAATAAGAAATGGACCGAGTTAAAGTAAAAATGGGCCGGATTAAATAAGGATCCTTTAAACTTAATATGGACCGGAATTTGAAAGTCCAACCCAGCCCAATTTGGCCCATTTTTATTACCAAAAATTATTCTAATCACCATTTAGCAATTTATAACAATTAAATTATCATTTATAATAATTAAATTGAAAAACATTAATAATTTCCATTGACATTGTTATTTATAATATTTAAATTATCCTTTTGTTATACTTTTTACAAAGGTCTGTTTTCAACCGTTACTGAGCCCTTTAAACCAGCTTCATTTTTATTACACAAAAAATTGGGTGAGACCGCCTCACTTGTGAGACACATCTTATTGGGCCGGCCCAATTGTACAATTCTCTTTTACCAATTTCACAAATTAAAATGTCAATTTTGAGAGTTAAAAGACCAATTTCAAGGATTTGAAATTGACATTTTAAGTCATGTAATTTGATAATTTTAAGACTTAAAAAGTCAATTTTAATACTTTAAAAACCAATTTTAAGACTTAAAAAATCAAATCCAGAACATTAAACTCATATATCAAATTTAAAATAGGATTTTCCAACATTAAAGTTGATATTTAAAACTTTGAAATTGACTTTTTAAGTCTTAAAATTGGATTTTTAAGTCTTGAAATTGTTCTTTTAAGTCTTAAAATTAGTATGTCAGAATATTTTTAAAAAGTTATTGGGCTTGGGCCCGTTGAACGACTAATGCCGTCTCACAGGAGACTTACCCTTTTTATTATAATAGAGCCCATTTTTAACCCAATTCTTACAAAGCCCTACCAAAACGGGCCAGATTAAAGCTCAAAATAGGGACCCAACCCATTAAACACCCCTACTTGTGATGCACAATTTACTAGCATAATTGTCAAAGACTCTCTCCCTTGAGGGGTTATGACTATGATCTTTCCTCGAGATTTTACTTTGTGTGAGAAAATGGACTGATAACCATGACTATAACTTGACCAGGACCCGACTTTGGCACACCTTTATACTAGTTCCTAATATTTGTGTCTCCTTGACGTCCAATAACTTCTTACACACACTCTAACCCAATAACTTCTTAGAGGGATTCTCTCAAGTTAGTTTTGTACAATGTCCTTGCCTATTTATTGAATACTTCTTCCCTTAAGTGCCCTAATTTTAGAACTATCCTAATCTTCTTAACATATGTCCAATACAAAGCGACATGTGACATGTCTCTAGTCTAGTGTAAATCTTTTTACACATATCTACAATCTAATCTAGACTCATGTACAACATTTTAGAGTCATTCTCCTAAGGATGTTGTAAATTCTTCAACATACAAGAATAATCATGGGTGTTCTAGGCTAACCTAGAGCAATTATGTCATCATCATCGTATCCAGTATATCCCGCTCATGGAGAATTATGATTAGGATCTGGAGAGGGAAGAACGATGAGAGTTCATACCTATAGAGGAGAGTGTGGTCAAAGAGTTCATCGGCTCGAAAAAGGTCTTCAAAGAAAGAGAAACCTGCAACTTACAAATAGAGCAAATAGAATACGTACAAATAACTAAAAGAAAAGATAAAAGTAATTGAGAGGGTAAAGCACGATTAAAGGCAATGGACAATAACAAACAATGGGTAAAAATAGTAACTAAAAATACAATGCACCAGCCGGGAATCGAACCCGGGTCTGTACCGTGGCAGGGTACTATTCTACCACTAGACCACTGGTGCAATTTGTTGTTGGAAAATTTTATGTGGTGACTTTAAATTTTTGGTTTTTTCATGTGGTGAATAAACATTTTTTTAAATTTGTGTAGTGATCCTAAATTTTTAACTCTTCCATTATAAACAAAATTTGAAGATTTTTGTTAAATTTACATTTTTATTACCCATCAAAATGACCTTTTTTTAAAAAAAAAACGTCCTTAACACCTTTATGGGGCATATTTTTCAAAAATATATTCCAAATAAGTACTTAATTTAACGAAGAATTTAAACTTTTGTCTATCACATGAAAAAATTAAAAACTCCAAATCACCCTGTGAAAATTTAAAATTCTCTATTACTAAAACAGTCAAAACTCAAAATTATCAAGTAAATTTCTTGTAAACTATTTTATATGTATACACGTAAGCGTAAACCTTAGTTTAAAAAGTACATGTACTTGAAATATACTCTCTCCGTTCTTTTTTTATGTTTCTCTCTGGGTTTTTCACAAATATTAAGAAAGATGGAATCTTTGGTGGGGGTGGGTATTATTTTAATTATGTAGTGGTGGCCTGGTGGGAAGTAATGTTTCTATTGGAAGTATGAGTAAAAAAAATAATTAAACAGTATTGTGAAATAATGATTGTATTGGAAGTATGAGAGAGAAAATAATTAAACAGTAGTGTGAAGTAAGAAAAGTTGGGTTTTAAAGGGTAAAAGTGGGATGAAAACTTTCCAAAAACAGAAAGTATTCTAAAATAGAAAAACTTTTGAAATTACCCGTTATAGTAGTGTGGAAGAACTTAAAAGAATGGAGGGAGTATTAATTTATACCGGGGTGTATCCTCTTAAACTATTCCAATCAATAATTTAAGCTACTCAATTGCTTAGCTATTAGTCATACTAGTAACCCATGCACCATGTGATCAATTAATCTAATAAGATATCTATATAATATATCAATTACTAGTAAATGAAATATATAATTTAGCTAGTAATTTTGAATGATTGTAATTTGAAAACTATACAAATATATTAAATAAAGAATTTGATTTTACAAATATTCTCCATTCGGATTTCAAAATTGAATTCAAAATCTAGCTTTTGTCGAATCTTTCAGATCAAATAGTTTGAATTGAATATTTTTCATACCTGTAAATGTTGCATTTCTTTTGTTGAACTATACAATGAATGATGTTAAGTCTTATCCTATTCAATATTCTTTTTAGGCTCTTTAGTAGGCCACAAAACTAGAGTCAGAATAGATATATTCGTTTTTTGTGTTGTCTGTTAGACTTTTTTTTCAGAATTCAATCTTATTTCATTGGTACCATGCTTGTATAATTCAAACTATGATTCGTTAACATTTTTATGGGTTTTGATCATCTATTACATATCATATTAAAATCATATCAAATTATAGTTGCAATTGTAAGTAATATTATGTTATCTTATTTGATTTGTCACTAAGAAAAGTTGAAAAAATGTCAGTAACATCGTTTAAGAGATAATATTCTTGCTTTTTAATGAAATTGATACGTTTCTCAGTAGGTATCTTATATTTTAAACCATAGAAAAAGATGACTAGATGAGTAAATGTGTCGAGTTCAGATCATATGCGTTATATTTAACTATCAGTAGATATTTTATATTTTGAACAAATATTCTATATTTTTTTTATTCCTTTCACACCTTTTTCCTTTTATCACTTGGGTGGTGGCATAAGGAAAGATAGAAATTATGCCAATTTTTGGAATGTTATATCTTATATGGGTATTTTTCACAAACACACCCAAGAACCAAGTGTTCTTCTCCCTACCTAGCAAAAAAAATATTCACTTTTTTTCAAATTTAAAGTTTCGTTTTGGCGTTTTTTGTAAAAGTTATTTTTTTTTTATTTATCAAAAAGAAAAACTTTGAAAAAAAAGAAAATATTCAAAAGCCATAACTTTTGTATAAGTGCCAAAATGTGGCTTTTTTTTTTGAGAGAAAAGTCAGCATTTAATGTGAGATGATGATGCCCCAATTGCCAATTCTAAAGGGGTGGTCCAGTGATGTACCAATGGAATGGGCCTCATATTCGGGCTTGCAGATATATTTTAGCTGGGCCATTTTAGTGGGCCTTGTTTCTTTGCTGCTGCCCGCCTTTTTCTTTGTGCCCAGGTCCCAATAAACATGCTTTGTCAGCTAATCTCCTGAGAGACCGTCTTTCTGAAAGACGTCTTTTAGGCCCAGCCCATTAAAGCTTAATTTCTACTTTTACTCTACATTTTTCTCTATGGGCCAGTTCAATTAGAGATGGTCTTTCAAAGAGACCGTCTCTCACAAAAATTTGGGTAAATCTAAAAGCTATTATTAGAAAAGATCGTCTTTTAGTGAAACAATCTCAAAAGATCGTCTTATTTGAAAATTTCACACAAATTAAGAAATGTGGAATCTTTGTAGATAGTGGGTATTATTTTATTAAAAAAGGTGAAATCTTTGTAGATAGTGGGTATTATTTTATTAAAATAGTAGTGTGTATTAATAATTGTATTGGTATTATGAGAGAGAAATGAGGGTTAAATGAGGGATAAAGAGAATATATGGAAGATAAAAACTTTCCAAAATAGGAAAGTATTTTAAACATAACAAACTTATGAAACTGCCCGTTATAGTAATATGGACAAACTCAAAAGAACTTATGGTAAAACTATCTCATACAAGAATTTTAAAATTTGCTAAATAATAATATGTATAAGATAATCAATTATTAAAATATTAATTTCTTATTATGGACAAAAATATCAAATGATTATTAGAACCATTCAAATTTTAATAAAATTCAAAATAAAATCTAGAAAATTAAGAAAAAGTAAATTTATTACGATACGTTAGGTAGGATAAGAGAAAATTAATATTTTTTACAATACACCATTTATTTTTTTATTCTAAATAAATTGCTAAGAAGTAAGACCCTCTAAACGTATATAATCATACAAAACAGCACAAAAAGGATTTGCCACAATTGGTTGTGTCAAATACAATGTGTTGATTCCATTTTGAAGCCATGAACTTGATATATCAAACCTAAATTCCCAATATAAGCCATGTATCCCATGTCTTGCAATAGCGTTATCGGATCCTATCTTGTGTGTTGCAAAATGTGGTCTTGATGACGTGTCCGCGTTATTAAAACGTCCCTAAAAAATTATCACAATGTTACGACCACGAACTAACGAAATATTTTGATTCTGAATTTTATCGAATCTGTCGATTTTTAGGATGTTAAAGCAAAGAGAATGGGTGTTTAGAAAATAATTAATAGCAGATTACAGTGGCTGATTTGATTAACTGATTTTGAATCTGTTGCTATGAGCAGCTTGTTCAAAACAATATTAGCATTGAATGATTTGACCACCCAACCTTCTATTTTATCAAGGAAAAATTACCATGTATAATACAACATTTTGTTAATTTCTCTACAGTAATACAAACTATTGATTAATCATGAATAATACCAACTTTGTGGAGTTTTTTTCTAGAATAGTATGAACTTTAGTTTATTAACTAATTTACTAAATTTTTTTGTCATATAATCACCTATAGTTTGATTTCTAACATATTAAATATATATTATAGGGAAACACCCCCATAAGTTGGTATTATTCATGGTTAATCCAAAATTGGTATTATTGTAGGGAAATAAGTAAAAGGTTGTATTATTCCTGATAAATTTTCCTTTTATCAAAATAAGCTAAAATTATCCAATAAGCTATTTTGTACGTAACGTACCTGTATATGAGCATTTGATGCAGAAGCTAATGAAAGTCTTAATGTGTAATTTCCAAATGATGGAATCAAATCTTGAATTGGGAATTGAATTTGCCATGTTGCTGCTTCATATTTATTCGTATCTATGCGCCTGCATTACGAAATACTCGATTGTTATTGTTATTGTTATTGTTATTGTTATTGTTATTAAACTCGTGAAAGATTATAAGTAGTTTGAAAGAGATAGATTGATCGATAAATAGGATTATCGTTTACCTTGGTACATGAGCATAGAACCAATCTTTTGTATGTTTGCTAACACCAATTGTGTAAACAAGGTCATTAGTAGGATAAATTTCAGTGTATCTATCCCATAATCCGTATTGTCTGTACCTGTACATTCACGAGAAGATGTAAATAAAACTGTTAGAGTATATAACATATTATGAAGCCTTAATAATACGTTTAAACTTTTGATTAATTTGGTTCCTTGATATGGTATCAGAGGCAAAGGTATGAAGTGGATCAGTGCTGCATCCACACATCTAACCCAGAGGGTTCTTGGGTGAGAAGGCGTGTTGGAGTATATAACATATTTTATGGCCTAAACCATAAGTTTAAACAATTGGTTGATTTGTTTCCTTGACATGGTATCGAAGGCCGGCATTTGAAGAGGGTTTGTGCTGCATACACAATTCTAACCCAAAGCGCTTTTGTATGAGGGGGCGTGTTTGAGTGTATCAACCACATTAGCTGAAGTTTTTGGTTGAGTTGGTTCCTTGACAATAACACAATCAATGAAACGAGGAGTAAGTAGGTAGAGAACTATTTACCTATTCTTCGTGCTATTGATGAACACAGGGTTAATATATTCGGGTCTTGGATCAGGCACGAAAAACTCAGCTGCTGTCCGATCAGGAACCCCGATCTCCCAAAGAGTAGGCCCGTTTCGTGGTGCCTCGTAAACGATCTTATCTAAACTGATCTGATCACCTACATTAGCATGAACACAATAAATGTATCTTGTCCTAAACTTCACATGAAAATGAGCAGCCTGCAGGAAGAAAATTAGTGTACCTGCTTGAACTCTGATGTTTGTGTCATGTTTATACTCTCCTATGACACCCGGAACCCATGAAAACAAACTATATTCCCCTTCGTGTACGTTCTTGATCTCGAAATTTCCATTGTCGTCCGCCTGAACCCAAAACTGATAGCCCTGTATCATCGAGTCAATCTCATTAGAGTACGGATTAAGACCAAAAAAACAGTACAAGTACTATATATAGCTAATAGCTCGTTTTTCTTACCTTTGTTTCCGTTTGCCATGAGCCTGTTTCACCGGGTGCAGCTAACCCGACCCAAGCAGAACTCGCGGGAATCAAGTCACTACTCATGTGTCCATCTCGAATCGACAATTGCCCCTTAACAGATCCGCGTTGATTAGATTTCGCGAAAAATTCTGATGCTATAAAGTCGTAAGGCCACTTATCGGTTTCTTGTTTCAGCTGATGCATAAAACTTTTGTTAGAATGTTTACTTATCATAACATAAGTCTTAAAATAACAATCTGTACACAATGTTTTATGTTACCTGATTTTTTGCATCATTCCATAGGTGTTCATGAGTATCCTCTGAATCAGAAGCTTTGTTCAAATAGACAAAATAAGGGCCCACTGCCTTTTGCCAAGACTCTCCATCTCCAAGTGATATTTGCATAAATTCACCAACATAATGACCAGAAAAAAAGTCCTACATTTTTTCATACCGTTAGAATATATAACATATTATGGGGTCTGAACTATCAACATAAGATTTTGGTTGAGTTAATTCTTTGACATGGTATCAAAAGTCAACGTGATAAGAGGTTACAGGTTCAAATATCAATCACCCCTCATTAAAAGTGAAATATTTAGGGTAATGTATGACTCCTCTTTGTGCTGTATCCACACTTCTAGCCCAGAGGGATCTCATACTCGCAACGGCATATCTAGGCCCAGGCTGGCATGGGCCATGGCCCGACTCATGATAAATAAAGCAGTATGTTAAACTGATGTTCAATGTTCAAACCCATGACTTTCTATGCGGTTTGATAAAAGGCGTTTCCAACTAACTACAACATGCCAATAAGAGGTCATATAATATTGGCCCACAACGCGAGATTCGTGTTAAAATTATACAACATATTCCGCGCCTTCAACCATCAGTTTAAACTTTTGGTTGCACGACTTATAAATCATCGATCAAGAAATACATAGTAGTATACACTTACAATAAGACTAATAGGTCCCACATGAGAAGTGAGCTCTTGTTTAAAAGGCCCAGCTGAATAAAACTCAGTACTAGGCTTAATCAACCAAAACCCAACTGGAGTATCATCATCACAAGTACTAGAAATCCATCCATGTACTTGTTGATCTTTCATATCTTGCGAGTATTGATACTTATCTTCAACCTGATTTATTACCAAAATCATATTCATATCAAAACTATCTGATCGTATCATACTAAAAAGTGTACATACAACATGACCATACCGCGGTTTTTTGATCAGAATCAGTTTGGTTTGTCCACAGAACGGCTTCTTTATACGCAAGAGGCTGACCATTCTGTATGTCCTGATTAGATGGCATGGCCTTTTGGATGTCGTCTGTAATAACCATGTAATGGAACCTATAACAAACCACATTTTGTAAGCAAACCGTGATCAGGAACAGATATGGTAAAGGTAAAGGACCTTCTCGGCATCCTGCACAAGGTAAGGTCCGAGTGGGGGTTTTCTTTTTCTTGAAAGATGCGCACAAATTATACCCATACCCCCAAGGAGGGAGTAAAGAGAGATGCGCGCAGTCAAGAAAACCCCCAATTGATACTTGCGCCTAGTAGGGGTCGAACCCCAAACCTTCTTATGTAAATGGGCCGTAGATAAGATCCACGTTAATAAAATAGTGGGTTGTAGACTTGTATAGTGTCGTTCCAGACAATTTATGGGCGTAGATGGAAAATAAAAAAGGAAGTTTTGGTTTTTTTCTTTAACTATGTAAAATTTAATGTTGCATGTTCGATTCATGCTAAAAGCTACTTGTGGAAATACTAATTTTTAATTATAAGGATTAACTCAATTTTCCCCCTTTTATTATTTGGGCCCTAGGCAGTTGCAACTCAAAATTGCCCTAAAAAATGGTTTGACTTGTGTATATATTTGGTGGGTTAATCCTTCTACTACATATGATTTTGGGAAACAATGAACCTCATCAAGTATATTTGGAAGTCAAAGGTTTTGACCCGTGGTTTTGTAAACCTGAGCCCACGAGTGTCCCATATCCGCACGAATGGGTCACGGTGAGATTATGTGGGATATTGTAACGGCCTAATATACATTTGGGAAAAAAGAAAAAATTCCTTACTTGTCTGGTTGAAGTCTATAGGCAACTCTTATTTGGGAAAGATTGGTAGCAGGAAAACTTTGTGGATGATCCAATGTGAGATAGTTGTATAACCCAGACGAGCCTCGAAGCATTACAAACCTATAATCAACAAATTCATAAATATTTAGCTAGCTAGTTCATATTTTGCGTTAAGGAATGAACTCAACTAAAAGTTTAAGCTGATGGTTGAAAATGTTGGGTTTTAATACACTGTGGATGAACCAACTCAACCAAAAGTTTAAGCTGATGATTAAAGTCTGAGGATAATGTTATGTTATGTTATGTACCTATTGTCTATGTTGAGAGGAATTGAATTTGAATCTCCATTCCATTGTGTTGAAAAGGAAAGCTCTACTTGATCATCATTTTGTGTAATCACTTTAAAATTTTCCATATGTAGCCTACATAATTAAAGCATACCATAGTTAGTGATTACAATTTACAAAGAAATTATTTCTGATTAACCCATGATAACAAATATAATTAACAATTTTATATTAATAAAAAATACATATTAAGACAAAATATTGCAAGTAAATAAGAACGAACTAGATATACTCAAAGCTCTTGTAAAATTTAGAAATTAGAGAATGGAAATACAGGATAAATTAATGAGTAAAGCATACCAGTCCTGTCCGTCGGTATTGTCTGTTGTCCAAAAAATGTCCCAGTACCTACAAATGTCAATTTTACTAGTTAGATTATACTTTTGATTTGGTATTAGAAGTCAGCATGAGAAGAGATTGTAAATTCCAATCTCGATCACTACTCATTTAAATTGGAATTTTCAACTTCAAGTATGAGGAGGGTCTATGTTGGCATGTTGCAACCACACGTTTAACCCAAAAGGCTTTCGTGTAAGGGGGCGTGATATAATATGTAACATATTCTAAAGCCTAAATGTAACCCAAGGTGCACGAAGCTAGCTACTATACTAGCAATCTATCATCAATCAAAGAGATTTTTTGCTCATTGTTATGTACACTCGATAATAGGAATAATATTTACTCGGAAAAAAATATGTAGTTATCATTAATATACAATGATATGGTTGTATATATTCGACTATTTGATATTTAAAATGTATTATTTTTATTATATTATTATAATACAATAAAATAATGCAAATAAAATACTTACCCTCTAGTAGTTTGTTTGTGAGTGGTATCAAGCACATTCTTAATTCCACCATACTCAATTGCAGACACATCACCTCCAGGTATTGACAAACTTACTTTCACTATCCCATTATCTAAGATTGCCTGTATTATTATGTATTGCCCAATAAAAAATTAGTTACCATATTATTAAAAAAAAAAAGAAAAGAAAAAATATATATATATATATATATATATTCGGGTTGTTTGTTAAAGAGGATATATTATCGAATTTTATATATAAAATTTAAAATCATTATCAAAGCCCTCATCAATAAAATATATATTATTAAATTTTTAAAATTTTATTCTAGGAAAAATAGATGTTAATAATTCAACCTTTTGTTTATCCGCTGTGAATAATTCAACCTTTTGATTATTTTCTAATAAACTAACGTTTGCCCTTAGTTCACTGTGAATAATCCAACCTTTATTTTAGTTTGCTAGCAACATACCCTATTATTACCCATTATTAGTAAAATATGTTGTAGGCAAATTAATCATAAAGGTCAGATTATTAGAAAATAATCAAAAGGTGGGATTATTCATAGCGGATGAGTGAAATGTTGGATTATTAATGTCAATTTTTCCTATTTTCTATTGTTTTTTTTGTAATTACTCTTTAAAATATGAATTATTAAACTATTAACATAACTTATAAAATACAAAAAATTTAGTAATAGTTGAGATTATATTTTAAGACTAACATATTGGTCATTCAAATTCAAGGTAACTGGAGGGTTGACATTTGGTGACAATCTTTGACTATCATGACTTTTTCTTGGTTCCCTGCAAACAAAAAGTAATTTTTTTTTTTTTTTGAGGATAAACAAAAAGTAATTAATATAGCACAAAAATAAGTAAACCCTATATAAATAAAATAAAATAAATATCAGCCAATTATAAGTCAACAGGTTATTCTCCATGTTGCGAAAAATCAATCAATTTTCAATTTTGAAAATTTTTCCGTTGGAAAAAAATTATCACTTTATAAAAAGGATTTTGATTTGATTTTCACCCTATTGTTTTCTCTAGGCCCGGTGCTAAGGATAGGTGAGAAGGGTCATCATTAGGGGTGTTCAATGTGTCGGCTCACATTTTGAGCCCTTATTGGGCTTGTTTCTAAAAGGGCTTTGTAAGGGTCAGGCCGAAAACTGACTATACTATAATTAAAATGAAGCGGGCTATAAAAGGGCTCAATAAGGGCTGAAAACGGGTTTGTAAATAGTATAATTAATGTATAATTTAAATATTATAAATGACAATGTTAATAATGAAATTATTAATATTTATTTAATCTAATTATTATAAATGATAATTTAATTGTTATAAATTGATAAATGGGGATTAAACTATTTATTTAGTAGTAAAAATGGGTTGAGGGTTGCGTTGGATCGAGCTTTAAAAGCCCAGCCCGTTTAAAGCTCATATCCATTTTGAAGGGCCTTAATCCGACCCGGCCCATACTCACTTAAGCCCGGCCCGGCCCGACCATTATTTGGCTCGTTAAACAGCCCTAGACACCATTCAAGACCCAAAAATTAAAAGTATTACTAAAAGATCCTTTAAAATTAATTATATCAAGATATTTTATTGCTTATTTTCATTTAGTAGCCTATATGGCCAGTGACACTTTTGACTATCACAAAGCCAAAAAATTAGGTATAAAAATTTATAATCATCACCATATCCATACCTAGTGTATCCCGCCCATAGAAAACTATGATCAGGGTCTGAGAAGGGAAGAAAGACGGCAACTCATACCCATAATAAAAAAATTGTGAAAAAAATTCATAAAAAAATCATAGGAGTAATATAATTAAACCTATTGAAATAATATAAGAATTAACCTAATACCTTATATTTCTTGCATCTAAACTTACGAGCATGATCAAACATATTATGAAAGAAAAAACAATTTTCTTATAACGCTTCATCATAAAATATTAATATTATGATTTAATTCTTGATCAAAATATTATTTTCAAAAAGTGTACTAGTCTAAGGTTTAGAAAAAATGATGTTAAGTATTCTTTAAATAAGAAATAGGAAATAAGGAATACGGAAAAAAAGATATTTTATTTATGTCTACTATTTTTAGGGGGTTTGTTAGCTAGGAAATAGGAATATTACTCCATCTTTTATGGAATTGTATTTTTCTTAATAATTATGTAGATTTTAATAATTTTTTCTATACATTTTTCATATCTAAAATCATTTGAGAATTTAACATATTTTTTTAGTTAGAGATATAAGTACCACTTTTCAGAAAAAGTCTAGGGTTGCTTCTAAAAATAGACAAAAACGACCGTTGAGGCCAAAAAATAATATTATTTGAGAATTATCAAAAGATCCTTAAAAATTAATCCAAAATAAGTGTGAAAGAAAAAAAACACGGCAACGTAAATATTGAAAAAGCTTTAGGAAGAAAAATAGCTACTATTTTATCGGCACAATAATAAAAGTGCCCTAACTAACAATATCACCCAGATCGGATACTAATCATAATTAATGCATTAATTTATTGAATCTTCAAAATAATTAATTATATTAAGAAATTAAATTGCTAAATTTCCCTAAGTGCACGCTTTTAACGAGATACAAAACCAAAAATTCAGGTAAATGGGATCAAAAAAATTTATAATAATGACTTTTAAAAAATTTAAATAAGATAAAATTTGCTAAGATTTTAAAGGTAAATTTTAAAAATTTTAAAAATTTTAAATAAGATAAATTTATAATAACTACGAGATCATCAATAATATTAAACATATTGCTCGAGTCGGAGGACTCTTTGACCACACTCTCTTTATCTATAGGTATGAGTCGTCGTTCTTTCCTATCCAGACCCTGACCATAGTTTTTTATGATCGAAATACATTGGGTATGATAATAATGATGAAACAGTTAATAAATAAATTCAATTATTCAAATTATTGAACTAGTGATAATTTTTATAAAACATTAATGGTATATTAAAGTAATTGAAGTAATATAATAATAATAATTATTATTATTATTATAATCAACCTACCTTATTGTTCTTGCATCCGAACATACAAGCATGATCAAACATATTAAAAAAGAAAAATTAATTTTCTTATTACGCTTCATCATAAAAATATTGATATAATGATTTACTACTTAATCAAAGTTATTATGAGAAAGTGTATTAGCTAGTCTATGAACACCTCAATTAAGAAAAATAATGTTAAATCTCAAACATTAACGTTATATTTATAATTTGAATTTTGAAATAGGAAATAAGAAAAAAAATACTTCTATTATATTTATGTCTATTTTTAGGGAGTTTGTTAGCTAGGAATATTTTCTGTTATGGTTGTATTTTTTTAATTTATATATTCTTTAAATAATTACGTAAATTTTAATTAATAACAATCTTCAATAAATTTTTTTCCTATTTTAAAGGGTACGTTTAACATAATATAAATTTAGTTTATAAAGTGCCTAATTATCCGGAAACAAATACTCCCTCCGTTCTCTAATGTTCTTCCCATTTGAAATATTCCACATAAGGAGAGAGAAATTTGAATAGTATTTTCGAGACCTATTTAGAAGATAAAATATATTCATGTGAGATCTCGTTAGATTCGTCTTAATGTATACTTTTTTATCATGTATTTTTTATAATTTTTAATTATGTGTATTAAGAGATATTAAGACTCAAAATTTGCTTTGAAAACTGTGCAAAAAGTAAACGGGAAGAACAAAAAAGAACGGAGGGAGTATTACTCAATTTAAAAAAAATTAAAATATAAATCAACCAATCAAAAGTAAACAAATTAGTCTCCGTATGGCAAAGTTAGAATTTTTCAAGAATTGATATTTTTTAGTTAAAGAACAAGTCTCGCTTTTTAGAAAAAATCAACAATCGAACTCTAATAAATATATCGATTTGCAAATCGAACGACTAAAAATAACCTACCTTAATGTTCTTCCATCAGAAGAAGCAAGTATGAATAAGAATATTATGAAAGAAAAAATAATTTTCGCCATGCCATTCATTGTAAATTTATTGAGATTATTATTTGTTACGGGTATTTGATTAAAGTTATTATGGAAAAATCGGAAAATGTTTATCGCATTAATCATGCAAGATTTTCCAATTAAAATGATTAAGCTAAGAAAACAACTTAATTAATTAGTGTCAAACGTCAATGTATTATTTATAATCTCTATGTAAATGATAATAACGGCTTTATCCCAAAAAGAGTGCATAGGATATTTGAAAAATAAATTAGATAAGAAATGGTCAAAAATAAAAGAAATGGCCAAAAAAAAAAAAATTTATTCATGTATGTTTTTTAAGAAGTTTGTCAGAAATACTATTTTTAATGGTTATATATTTTTATATGAATAATTAATCGGAGAATTATTATTTTCAATCCAAGACTTTATACGATTATTAGACTGATGAACAGATATTTTTCGGCTAGTCTCATCAGAGACCGTGTTTTTGGAAAACGTATCTCAAGCACAACCCATTAAAGATTATTACCTACTTATCGTATTCTTAATACCTACTTACATTATCCTTAACGCTTATTTACCGTATCCTTAATGTCTACTTTCAATATCTTAAATTTCTACTTTTTTTTTTTGAATAATACCTGATTCATTAATAAAGAGTCATACGACATCTACATCAGAGATAAAAATTAGCAAGTACATAGCAACTAAAATCAAATATAATTCAAAAATAACAAAACTACGATCGTTGTGTATGAGATCTGACAATTCTGAATATCCTCTTCCACATCGCTGTTTGATGCAGCCTTCTACGAGGGGGTCTTTCGATCTGTTGTAGTCTTGAGGTAGAATTGAATTTGATGTAGTTGATGATAATTGCAATTTTGGTGTCTGCTGCATCATCGCAATAATCTCTACCAATAAATCAACTAATGACCAAAATTCACAACTCCAAACTCTCACAAGGAGAGACTTCAAAACCCAATATATGGGTAAAATCAACGCAATGAATGGGTAGAACAACTCTCTTACAAGAAGAGGACAAAAATTTATTCTAATCATATTAAAAAAAACTTAAAAGGGAACAATTAGGGGCTTACCATCAATCTTTAAAGATTGATGATAGCCCCAAACTAACTATAGATATTAGGGTTTTTTAGAGAGAGAAGAGAGAAAAGATGGGGCTTACCATCAATCTTAAATTTCTACTTAGATCATTATTAATGTCTATTTACAATATTCTAAAAAATATATAATCGGCCGGCCTAATTAGAAACATTCTATCAAAAAAAACCGTCTATCACAAGTCACTAACAATTTATAAATATTAAATATTTTAATACCAACATCTACTCACTTGAAAATTAAAATGTGTTGAGGAGCACCCTAAGACACAGATAACATGTCTTGGGACAGCATATATGTGAACAAATCCCACATGGTTAACAACTTAAGATAACATTATCACAAGTTAAATAATAATTTAATTTAGATGCAAAAAAAACCCTATCACTTTAATTTCTCTGCATACCAAAAGATCCTAAAATCTAATGGTAAATTGTGACTCCAAAGTTAATTAATTTTCACCATCAAGCAAATTTACATCCGAAAATGGCCAATTTGCTTTTAAAAATTGTGATTCGCTTATTTTTGTCCAAGAAACGGCCATTATTCGTTTTTTCGATTTGCGGTTAGCGACAAGATTAGCGAATGATGTGACACTGATCCTGACTAAACAAACCCAACTTGAATCGAAAACAAAAACACAATTGAATAGTTGATCTAAGTTCGAACTTTTTATCCGCCTCAACAATATCAGCAATGTCAAAGCCGTAGCTGTAACTTCTATGTTTACCGAGTTCCTTAGACGAGACGGGAAGGATTCAGTATTCAGACACCCAAAAAAAATCTATGCACAAATGTACCTAAAGAATTGTAAGAGAAAGCAACAAGATTTATGTACATGAGAAAAATTGTGATCTTTACTCCACTTGCAAACTCATGAAAGAATTATACATTATGAACAGAGGAGAATAATCTGCAAGCCAAAGATTAACTATAAATCGTGTCCCATTCGAACCGAGGCTGTGAGAAGACCTCATAATCGATTGGCCCTTCGAAGACACGATCAACAGTCTGCATACCTTGCAAGATAGCAGGTTGAAAACCATCACTACCCGAAGGCAACAATTTATAGATCACTAATACACCTAAAGTGAATATAGCTTGTAACTTCAGCAAATCTCCATGGATCGAAAAAAAGATAAGCATCGAGATCAGATAAAGGTCTACACAGAAACGCATGATTGACAAAACGATATCCATTAATTTCCCATCGTTGCCTGCGGGGAATCCTCGAACTCGGTACACGAATAAGAAGTTGTACTTGTCAACCATGTATCTGTATCCAAAGTAAACAGCACCAACGGGAACCACAAGGGGTGCGAATGAAGAATAGATCATTGTAAGGGCAAATATCGTGAGGTTGAATGCATAATATAGTGCAAAGTCGAACTTTTGCTTGGGGACTGGTGAAGCTCCGCTAACTGGATACTCAGAGAGATCGTGTCCTTGTAAGTCGATTACATTCAACCTTCCACCATTTCTAATGGCGGGCTCGAATGCTTCTTCAGATATCAAAGGTCTACGAAGGGTATCAAATCCTTCACTCTCTAATGGATAGTCTTCGGTCTGTTCAGGCACTAATTGAAGCATATCATTCTTACGGAATTTCTGTAAATTCCTCTTTATCCATGGTATTGGGGCAAGTAAATCAAATGATATGCCCAAGAAAGTGCAAGTAATCAGAAATGCAAGAGACGACAGACATGATTTTGCCAGAAAGGAGGCGCTCATATACTGCTCTATCCTCTTACAATCTTCGCCATCCAAATAACAACGCCCCATACTCAAGATAGTGCTCTCAAGAGAAGATTCAACTAAACCCCTTAAGACTATAAGGTTTACTAAAAAGAAGCAAACCATTTTGATTAGAGCTGCCCTTTGTTCCCCGGAAACAGTAAGGTGTTTTTCAAACTTAGAGAGGTAAGACAGAGCGGCTGGGATGAGTATATACATACTCACAAATACAAGTACATTGGGCAAGAACTGAAAAACTATTGCTGCAATCCAACTCGAGCTTTGCAACCAAGAAAACCATGATTGAGCACTATCCATGGCTTGTGCATTAATAATCCTTCCTGCGCTATGTAAAGCAGTTATTACTGCTAAAGGGGAGCTAAAGAACAACAGCATCAATAGTAAAAGGGTGTTAACAAAAACTCTCCGCAACTTCAATGATAGCTTTGTCGAACCTAAATGATTCCAATAAATGTCAGTTGCTAACGGTGCTCGTTCCACTCTCCATTGATTCCTTTCCAATTGCAACTCGGTTAGAGAGAAAAACCTCCCAATCCTCATTCGCTTCTCCACCCTAAAATCCTGAACAGCCTTATTCGCTGTATACACATCCTTAAAAATCACGAAAGCAACGCCAGCTCCTTGTCCTCGTCCCTCCTTATATTCAGCCACTTGCATCTCAAGATCAGCTCTCAACTCCTGCAATCTCCTCAACCTTTTCTCATCAGTGAGATTAAATCTATCACAAACCTGTCCCCATAACTGCTTCACCTTCCCCCAAACACTAGTCCCACCCTCTGAGTAATCTCCTAAATATCCCCCATCTTCACCATCATCATACACAAAACTTGCATCCATTTTCGCAACCAACTTCGAAATTTCATCCCTAACCTTAACCAAATCCTCCATCAAATCATCTAACTTAGACAAATCCATGGGAACAATCACCTTAAAAACCTTGCCAGGATACTTGTGCTGAAAATACTCTTCAAAAGGAGTCTTATCATTAGCTAAACTCTTGGGCACACCTTGAACCATAATAGTATAAATTGCACTAGAAATTGCACTAGGGTCACTAGGATTTCCAAATCCATCTCTAAATCTAGTAAATTTCAACCATTCTTCAATCTTAAAAACACCTTTATGCACCAAATAAACAATACCAACCATGAAAATAAAATGAACCCATAAAAAAAATGAACCTTTTGTGATGTGAGTAATCGTAGTTTTAGTAAAAACATCATCCATTACAGCACTACCACCATATATATTGAGCAAAACAGCACAAAGTGCAATTAAAGAAGTTGCAGAAAGGGTAGCGAAAGTACCACCTTCAATGACGAGGAATTGCGCAGCATCAGCACCACAATGTAGGGCGATCTCTTTAGCAGTAGCATGCCAAACTGCTAGAAGCTTCGAGAAGAGAGAGAAAGGTCCGGGGATGCGGCGATGATCACTGCGAAGCTTGACGAGAAGGAAGATACCGAGGCAAGAAAGAGCTCCAATGGCGGAGATATTGAGAAGGTACTGGATGTTTCCGTACCATGTAAAATCGTCAAAGGAAGGAGGAGGAGGCGAAGGAGAAATTGTCGCCATTGACGGAGTTCTTGAATCCTCTCCCTTCCTTAATTGGATGATTTGAGAAGGACGAAATTAGGGTTTACTAAGAGATGAATGGAAAAAGTGAATCATTAGAGTAAGAATTGAATTGGGAATTTGGGGATTTCTGATGAATTTACGATTTAGGGTATAGAAATCGGAAATTGATTGGGTTTGAGGGAAGACGGAGAAAGAGGAAGCTGAAGAAATGCCAGATGGGGAAACTATGGAGGTCGTTCATTTTAAGGAACTCCTTTTTTTTTTATTGGTTTCCTTGTTTTTCTTTTGTGTCTGAGCAAGATACACCGGGTATGATGATGATCTTGTTTCTGTTTGACTTATTATCAACAATGTCATATTATGGACCATAATCTTGCTAAGAAAAGAGGTTTTATGCTCTTAAGCAATATAGAATGGGGCTTGATTTAATCTGTTATGATTAAAATGGTTTTTCTAAAATGGCGGGTGAACTTAATCTTGTTGTGCTTTTACTCTTTCTTGGTTAAAAGTCTAACCAAGTGATTTGATCGCCCCAAGTAGGGTTCTTCGCCAAGAGGACCCTCTATTTTGTTAAATGTTTCCCTTGTGTGCTAAAGAGTTATGAGTTTTGATCAAGAAAAATTATGTGACCAAAATGCTCCATATAGTATTGCGGTTACTTTGATGGCTTTATTGATCACCCATCTATTCTTTATAGATGACATTGTGATTTTTGCTAGAGCTAACACTCGTAAAGCTAAAGTGATTTAAAATAACCTTTAAATATTTATAAATTTTTGTCAGGAAAAAAAATAAATCTCTAAACAGGTGCGAAGTGTCTTTAAAACAAGGGTCTTACAGAGAGTGTGAAGAACCAAGTGAAAACGAGCTTGGGGTTCATGGAGGTTAATTGCCATGAGAAATATTTTGGGTTCCCAAATGTTTTTTATAAGTCAAAAAAGTCCTCTTTTACACACATTCACAATACTATCTTGAATAAGTTAAAAGGGTGAAAGGAAAAAATGTTATATAAACGAGTAAGAAAATCATGTTCAAAGTTGTGGCACATGCTATAATTTATACCCACACCATGAATTATAATTCAACATTTCCATGATTTTCCTATAATAATCTTATAAAATGATTAACCATGAATAATTTAAAGTTAGGAGATTTTTACATGGAGTAAATTTGATAACCGGATGATTTACTATCAATAGTTTGATTTAAAAAAGATAAATTAAATTAAAATGTTGAAAAAAATTGTAAAAAAATCATCAATAATAAATTCTAACTTTTTATTATTTATAATTTTTTATGTAAATTTTTACAATCTTTCACTATTTTTACATTAATTTATATTATAATTTTTGTTATAGTAGGTCATCTGGTCACCTAAGTTTACTCTAGAAAAATACCCTATAAAATTGGAATCATTTATTATTAATCAATAGGTGAGATACTGAGATTATATGAAAAAGTTATAAAATATTAAATTATTGTAAGTAATTTTACCATATCAATTCCATTATTTTTAATTTAAATTTTAATAACCTAAAAGAAATTCAATACGCTATACAAATCACAAAAGCAACCTAGTTAAACTCATAATCGGAGACAAAAGATGTAGATGTATATGTCGACGTGATGGCATAATTAAGATCATAATTAAGATCATTTGATGTATAAAGATCATAAGTAAACTCTTGATAATAATTAAAAGCTTATATGGTTAAATTTTAAATTTGATGACAAAATAAAAAATTTCACAATTTTATGTAAGTTAACCCAGAAAAAAATGATAACACGCTGGGTCAATTCGAATTCAACTGAATCCCAAAGTGATCCCTCTGACAAAATAAAAGATATAGATGAAAAGCTGACACAACCACAAAAATAAAAAGATTAGTTTAACTTTTAAATTTGATGATAAAATAAAAAATTTCACAATTTTTTTCTAAGTTAACCCATGAAGAGTTAGTAACTTGTTGGTAAATCCGAACCTAGCCGAATTTCTGAGTGTTAACGATCTGAAACTGACCGGATTTGAAAATAACCTGATCGAAACTGATTCGACTCGAAACCCGACCGATCGATAGTTTTTCATGTCTCACTCAAGATCAGACTTTTTGACTAGAATTGTGGATATAGGACATGTCTTTCTCGGTCAAGAAACCAATTCAACCAAAAACTTAAACTTGTGGTTAACAGCAGACACTAAGGCTGAATTAAGTATCTTGGTGATGATATTGTTTAAGAATTAATATATGAGTTTACAATTGAAGATGAATTGAGACGTCATACTATAAAAGAGATAGATAACATGAATTTATTAGGTTTTGATTAGTTTATATAATTCTTAGGTTGAATAAATGGAGAGCTTTTTAAAGTTTTAGTAGAAGAATACAAGATAAAGATACATCATTTTTATTGTGGTATGATTTAGCTTACAAACATTAGCTCTTTGTCTAAGCGTAAAACAACTTAAACTAACCCTTGTTTTCACTAAATTAGATAATTTAGTTTACAATTGGGTTTTTTTTTACTATCCGTATAGAATTCAATTATGAAGTCATAAAGAAAGAATTTGAAAATGACGAATGACAAACTTTAAAAAGTCATTTTCAAATTCTCAAGTTTACTTACTTTTAAAATAAGGATGTAAGTGACTCAAATCCAAAATTAAATCTCATGACTTGTCAAATATAGGAGTAATTTCTTATTATTCATGTTTATAGTTTTTTTTTTTTTTTTGGACATTTGAGCTGAGATTCTCTGACCGCACTTTCCTATATGGATATGTTGAGTTGACATCTATCTTCTCTCCCAGACCCTGATCATAGTTTGTCTATAAACGGAATATACTGGGTGTGATGATGATAGTTTTTTTAAGCAAAAACTTAGTTGATTTTGTGCTTGATTTTATTAATGATCTTCTAAGGTGTATTGAATGAGAATTCATATGTCACCTACTAGCCTCAAGGACACAACAACAAAGCTTAGACTATAGCTAGCATTGTTAGACAAAAGAGGAAGAAAGATATTCAAAGTACTAACTCATTTTCTTGTAATAAAAGATATGGATGTACATCAAATTATAAAAGAAATAAAAGTTAATCTTGTGATCTCCATAACAAGTAATTAAAATGATAAACTATGATCAATTTGAATCTAATTATCTTAATCAGTAATTACGCTGCAGAACGGACAAACGCATTTAATACTTGTTTCAGCCTAGGTTTCAGAGAAAGAAAAAGTCCGACAATACTAGTCACAAAGTTAGAGGGCTTTGAAAAAGGAAAGATTGAAACATTTGTCTTTTCTCTTTTCACGTATTCTGCGCCCAGAAAACCGCTGTGCTCTTGATTGGTTACTTCCCGAGGCAGCTTGTACATTTAGGCGGCAACTTTTCATCTTTATCTTTCTTTTTTTTAAGAACTTTTCATCTTTATCTTTGATCTTAATAAAATTTTCTTTTCTCTAGTTAATTGAATGCTCATTGATATTTTATTAAAATTTATTAATTAATTCAAATTTTTTATATTTCATTGGAAATACCATTTATCATCTCTCTAATCATATTAAACAATAAAAATTCAAGTATTTTCTAATTAATTAATGGAAAAATTATCTAGAATAATTCAACATTTTTATGATTTTCCTACAAAAAATCCCACCTATTGATTTACCATGAATAATCTCAACTTTAGGGGTATTTGCCTAAAGTAAACTCGAGTAACCCGATGACCTGCTATAGTAGGTATTACCAAAAAAAGTAAACTGAAAATTAATGTAAAATTAGAGAGAAATTTTGAAAATTAATATAAAAAATTCTAAAAAATAAAAAAATCAGAAAGTTTTTTAACAATTTATTTGACATTTTATTTTAATTTATGTTTTTTTTTTAAATAAAACTTACTATAGCAAGTCATCCAGTTATCGGATTTACGCTAGGAAAATATCCCTAAAGTTAGGATTATTCATAGTTAATCAATAGGTGAATTGTTGCTGAAAAATATTTTTGTTATGCATTTCTAACTAGTTTAATTTAACATTTCATTGACTAATCAAAAAATTTAACTTTATTATGTTAATCATTTAACCGAGAAGCAATAACCTGATAATTCATCATAAGACAAAATCATAATCAAGTGAGAATAGAAAGAGAATAATTTATTATCATTATATTAGGAAATATTGTTTAATCTACTTGTAATTACAATTAAAATCTTAAAAAGTGGGCTATTAATTTTCCCAAACTATTTAGATCTTTAGTTCAACCAAGATACGTGTATCTAAAAGGTCGTTCTCAAAAAAGCTATTTTTTTTAATTTTAGCATAAAGATAATCTTTAATAGGTAAGAATAAAGAGAAAATTAATCTTTCTGTAGGTGGTGAAAGTCAAACTTCTCTCACAAAGATAAAAAGAAAAATCTTAGCCATTAGAATAACCATGATTGTCTATCAAACATAGGAAAATTTACTTTTAAAAATCTGACCTTTTGCTTGTTCTCTTTTAAAAAATGATGAATTTTCAAATTTATCCGGTCACCGATAAAAGTGTTTTATATAAAAGAAAACAAGCAAAAGGTCGAATTTTTAAAAGTAAATTTTCCTAAAACATACTCTTAATCTCTCTATTTTAAAAGTATTCAAAATGCATAATTCTCAATTACACATATCATAATTCATAAACACAATTATTTTTCTCACCAAAAATCATAAAGGCTAAACAAACATATATTCAACAAAAAATAAACAAATATTTGTTTTCGTTAAGATACCTATTGAAATATTCTTAATGTCCATTATAACATTTCGATGCGGTTAAAAAAATTATAACTTTTTGATTTCGGAATATAACAGACTAAAGTAAAAACTGATCATTAAATCATGTAAACTTCTTATTTATATAAAGTTGCACAAAACGTTTGCTACCAAGGATCAATACCGAAAATATTATCTTTTTAGTTTCATCATTAACAAGAGTAAGATTGCGTATATCCAACCCTTCCAAACCCCACTCCAAATGAGAGTCACTTAATGACATTAGGATAATGAAATGTTGTTGTTATCGTTGTATACAAATATTCTTAATCATAAATATATATTTTTAAATACTTTTAATTATAGTAAACACAATATACTTATCTTAATTTAAATTTATCTATATGAAGCGGATAATAATAATTAAAATAATAATATTTAATACATTTTCACAAAATTTAGGTTAATTAATTATTAAAAATTTTCCTTTAGTCGCACTCCCCTTTATAAGTATGAGTTGCCGCCATCTTTCCTTTTTTAAACTCTATCCATAATCTTCTATGAGTTAGATGAGAAAGTCTAAGTAAAATAGTAAATTACGGTTATTTATGAGGTTAATAAATCACCTTTATGTGGTAGCATGTGATAGGATGAGAGATTTGTTGTTTTAATTTATCTCTAATATTATTCTTTTTGTCTTTTTATAGAGATTTACAAATCACAGTTATTGATTACGAATTTTTATAAGCGGAATACACTGAATAGGATAATGATGATGAAGAAGAATAATTAAAAATCTAAAATTTAAAATCAGTCAATTACCAAAGAAAGAGGGAAAAAAATGAATGAACCCTAAAATCTCTCAAGAGTTTTGAGTAAAAGGCATGGTAAGTGGAGCCCAAATAGATGCATTTGCATTGCTGGCTTTCAGCCATCAATTTGTTGGTTTTGTTAATAAGGTTTTTGTCTGCTTTAGCCTTTTTATACACACATTTTCTTACAACACACAACACAAACTCTCTTACTTCATCACTTTGTTTATATATTCATCACCAATCTTTTATTTACACAAATCCAATTCTACTTCCCTTCCCCTTTTACCCCTTTCTTCTCTTCCTTTTATCCTTTCCCTTCTTTGTCAACACTGTCTTCTTCCTTTCTTATACACTTCACAACTTCTCACACCATTATATTGCACAAAACTTATCTGGTATGTGATTTTTTCTCATTTTTAATGGATCTGTAGATCTAACCCTTTTCATTTTTACTTATTTTGTGTTCAATTTCTGTGTTTGTTTTAGATCTTTGCAGTTTGGGTTTACAGTTGATCAGAATCTTCTTAATTTGGTACATACTCATACTGTAAGTTTTGATTTCCTGTCTTTGTTCTTAGTTCTTTGCATAAAAGTAGTTTCAAGTTTTGATTTTTATGTTGTGTATTCAATTGGGTGATTGTTTGCTTTGATGGGTTGTTGGTATTATGTTGATATGGGTTCAATTTTGATGGTGGGCAATTTTCTTATTTGGGTATTTTTAATTTTTTGTAATGATGATTTTGATTATTTGTTTGGGAGTTAATTTTATTGGGTTAGTGTGATTTTCATCAATAGGTTTTAGTATGTAGAGTTTGGAAAAGGGTTTACTTATTTGTTATAAAGTGATTGATTGTTGAACTTTGTTTGACCCTTTTTTGATTTTAGCACTATTTTTGATCAAATTTGCTGAAATTATGGTATTGTTGTTTATATGTTTAGGAAATTAAACTGTTAAAGTTGTGTATAAAAGTTGCTACTTGCATCCATTGTGGATGTGGAGGAATTGAAGGTTGACCTAGGTGAAATGAGGGATGTTATCGAGGTTGATATCATTCCTGAAGGCCTGTTGGCGGCCATCTTCAGACCGTTATTCTCACTCAGGTTCGGATGCAGCAGGACGACAAGAGGGGCTTCTTTGGTATAAGGATACTGGGAAGCATATTAATGGTGAATTTTCTATGGCTGTTGTTCAAGCAAATAATTTGCTTGAAGATCAAAGCCAGATAGAGTCGGGTTGTTTGAGTTTGCTCGATTCTGGCCCTTACGGAACATTTGTTGGAATCTATGATGGCCATGGAGGGCCTGAGACGTCGCGTTATATCAATGATCATCTCTTTCACCACCTCAAAAGTAAGTTAGGTGACCTGTGTTTATGTACTGATTGTATTGTTTCTGATATGTTTTTATTTCTGATAGGAAACTGAACTATATTGCTAAGTTGTGTTGATGTTGATTCTTTACTATGTTTTTTTTGAGTAAATGACTCTTCTTTTATTCGGACTAGGCTAGGGCAAGGAGAGATGAATTCTATGCTACTCGTACTTTTTATTTTGTTTCATGTACCCGTGTCCAATCCTTGATGCTTGGAAATTCGTATGACACTTAGACACTTCATTTAAGGATAAGATTGAATATTTAGACATATCCGACACTTAGACACATACCAGTATCCGACATCAGTTCCCGAGCCAAGTAACATAGGATGAAATGAAGCCTTCTTGAGAATCAAACCCGGGAAATTTTTAAAATACTAGTCTAACCAAGGATTCTCTTGATTAAATTACTTAGAGAGATGTGATTCGTGTACATAGCTGTCAAACTTCGTGAAGTACATGTCTTGTTTCGTTTATTCAGTTGGCGATGCTTCTTTTATTTATAGGATTTGCTGCGGAACAACAGTCAATGTCAGTTGATGTGATAAGGAAAGCATTTCAAGCAACCGAAGAAGGGTTCTTCTCCATTGTTGCCAAACAGTGGCCCATTAAGCCCCAAATTGCTGCTGTTGGGTCTTGCTGTCTAGTTGGTGTCGTTTGTAATGGTATCCTTTACATTGCCAATCTTGGGGACTCTCGTGCTGTGCTTGGAAGGGCTGTCAAGGCGACTGGTGAGGTTCTTGCCATCCAGTTGTCTGCAGAACACAATGTTAGTATTGAATCTGTTAGACAAGAGATGCACGCTATGCATCCAGAAGACTCGAAAATTGTAGTTTTGAAGCATAATGTATGGCGGGTTAAAGGCTTGATACAGGTAAGTTTTTTTCGCCCATCCTGCATTTTCTTGCCCATAAATTGTTATTTCTTTGTTTCTATGCTTTAGTGGCTTCGAGCCATATATTTCTCGTAGGAAGTATAGTTGGTCGACTATATGCTATGTACTATGTAGCATGGGAACATTTTTGAATGTTATTTACTGAATTCACTGTGTTCCTTTGTAGTAGACGGCCTTTCGGCAGCAGGGAGCTCTATATATTTAGATAATAGTTAAATTGAATTGAGTGAAGGTAAGGGAGTTGAGGGTTTAGCATGTAGCAAAGGCTCATATAACATTAGTGATAATTGACATAAGGAGCTAGATGAAGCCAATAAGAAATAGTTCGAGTTTTAAAGATATGGAATTTTCTGTTTTTGGAGGTAAAGTCTGCTAAGTTTTAAAAGCTATGTTTGCTAACGTAGGGGTGTTCAATGGGTTGGATATGGGCCCGACCCGTTTTTATAAAAAAATATTATAATCCCATTGCTCAATTTATAATAATTAAATTATCATTTATAATAATTAAATTGTAAAAATTTTAATAATCCCCATTGGCATTATCATTTATAATAGTTAAGTTATCCATCAATTATGCAATTTACAAGGGCCCGCTTCCAACCATTATTAAACCCTTTTATAGTCCGCTTTATTTGAATTATAGTAGAGCCCGTTTTTGGTCCGACCCATTTTCAACCCGACCTTTACAAAATTCTTTAGAAAACGGGCTGGATAAGGAGGGCTCTGCCGGTTGAACACCCCTATCTAAATGTGATATTATGAGAATAATTTTTTAGAGAGAAAGATGCAAAGGGTGAGAGACGTTTACAAGAAATGGTTACCTTGTTTTTGCAGTATGTTCAACATCAACCACTGTTTATACAAATAAAAAATTAATATTATAATATATACTTGTAAAGTAATGTGTAAAATGCGAATTATTCTCAAACAGTTTTTACTAGCTTCGAATCTCGAGTGTGGTTTACAAGAATGTTTACCCCTTTTCTTTATTTCCTTGAATGTCATGGTCTTTTTTGGTTATTGTGGAAATTTGAAGTTCACAAAAATCGTTGAATTTTAGTGTCAATACAATATTTTGAAAGGTATTTTAGGTACCCCAAGTTCCCTTATGTGGTGTTTGGGAACAATGATTTCATTTAGATTTCTAAAATGACATAAATTTTATGTTCGGTAAATTCAAAAACTCTTGAATTTGGACTCAAGCCAATTTAACCCTTATTTCGAAAGTAGTTAAAGTTGAATGACTACCAAACCTTGTCATTCTCAATTCTTTATTTATAAATTTATAATTTGAAATAAATTTTGTTATCAAACACAACCTTATGCAATATCTAATTGTCGCCCATGCTTAAGGATTTTGAGAGAATTAGGCTATATACAGGGGCAGATCTAGAAAAAAAAGTAAGTGATGTCACTTGATAGGATAAAAATAGGTGAATAGCAAAATGGGTTAATTGTTTCTTTGGTTTTAAACTACTACATGAGGCGAAAAAGAAAAGAGGGAGAGTAACATAGAATACTACATGAGATTAACGATTTTCACATGCAGTCAAGATCAAACGTTTCCAAATACAGGTTAACGATTTGGAACGCCAACCAAAATTAGGCAAGAAAAGAGGATGAAGAGTGAAAGAATTGCCGAGCTCTAGTGCTCTCTATTATCGCGTTATTGGAGTAACATAGAATACTACATGAGGCGAAAAAGAAAAGATGTTGAAGATAAAGGATATAGGAGCGGGAGAGTATAGAGAGAAATTACTTGGTACTGGAGAGGAAAGAGAGAATGAGATAAAAAAGAAGAAAGGAAACAAAATAAAAGAGGATGTTAAAAAAGAACTACATCCCTCAGTATAACCTTTTTCCTCTTTTAAATTTTCACCTTTCCCAATTGACCTTTGTCCTAATATCTTTCTATCCTTTTAACCCTAATAATTTCTTTATAAACTACTATATCGTTTCCATTATTAAAGTAATTGGATAAACTTGACTATATTTGACCTATTTTATACTACTTTCGTTCCTATTTGAAGTTTCCATTTGTGTTTTGCACATTTTTAAATCATGTATTCGAGGCTTATTATCTATCAATGCATTTCATAAAAAATTACAAAAAGTGTACGATAAAATTCTAAACATAAAAAGTCTAATACGTTTTTTCTCCTTAAACAGAATATTCCTTGTGGGAACATCAATAGGGACGAAGGGAGTAATTTTTACATTATATATTTATTTTAGTTCGATCATTTTAGTTTTATTGTATTTAAAATTTCATAATTCTACTTTTATTGTCATAAATTCAATTTTTTTAGCTTTCTAGAAACAAAATCCTATTATAATTATTTATTTCGAAACTACACATTTACAAGAAGCATTTCACGTTCTCCTTCCAATTCCTATTCGATTTCCATGATGCTTTAGGGGTCGGGGGCCTTTTTCTAAGAGAAAAAGGGTATTCAAATAGAGTATCTAAGACCGGAATATTATATATAGGCATTGCACATAAAAGGGTTGATGGCTTTGTGGCCCTCATTTAGCTGGTAATAATGGCTTAGTGATTGAAGAACCTCTAACCATTGGAGTACCCGGCAAACAATACGGGCTTTTGCCCTAGAGAAATTACGACCTCTTAGTTTCTCTTTTTTTCCCTCTCAATGGGTTGCTTTTCGACATTCTTAGTTGAAAGAGTGGTACATGTCATAGCATGTGTTATAGGACAAACAGGAGAGCTCACCCAAAAGACTAGCCTATTAGGTGAGAGAGCCCATTTGCCTATAAACCCCACACCAATTGCACTTTACAACCGATGTGGGACAAGTCCCGTACCTTGCAATGGACCATAACAACATGCAAGGAATTTTGGCTTTGAAAGCAATCTATTTGAGCTCTGAGATTTTCGATGCATGTCATTCTACTATCTCTTTTTAAACTGTACATTTGAGTCTTATGAATCAATTAGTTTATATTGTCCGTTTTACTTCTCACGTGAAGTTTCTACGTGTTCAAAAACTTATCGGGTTATTCTCCTGCAGGTTTCTAGATCTATTGGTGATGTATATCTAAAAAAGGCGGAGTACAACAAGGAGCCTTTATATGCTAAATTTCGCCTCCGAGAACCTTTCAAGAAGCCAATTCTGAGCTCTGATCCAACGATTTCTGTGCACGAGCTTCAGCCGCATGACCAGTTCGTTATATTTGCTTCTGATGGTCTCTGGGAGCACCTAACCAATCAAGAAGCAGTTGATATTGTCCAAAACAGTCCACACAATGTAAGAACACTTTTTAGGTTACTAAACTATGCATGTGTTTCATCGATAACTCGTTATCTTTTTGCTTGGAAGTCTAAACATCAACCACCTTATGATCGGTGTAGAATGTTGATCTTTGTGTGCTTGGGTTTGGGATAGCGCCTAATATGCCCGTTATTTTGAAGGAATTGTCTAGATGGTCTTGTCGCTGAAATCTTATTAGTGAAACTAGCCGGGGTTACACTTTGCCCCTCAGAGGACTGAGTTGGCCGTATGACTTTACAGTAGAGAAGAATCAGGTCTCGTCTCAGTTGGAGAACAAATACCACTTTCCAGAAAACATGTTGGGTTTGATTTTCACCTTCCCCTTCCCCCTCAGCCTACGTGCAATAAAAAAGTATAGTGGAGGAGTTTTTAATTTCAAGCAGGATATCGGACTCCTACTAATATAGAGAAAAAACTAGGATTTAGAGTAGGAATCTTTTTTTTGCTAGGCAATTCGTAGTGAAGTCGATATTTTATTAGTTAAATGCTTGGTCCTGCTTGGGTACTGTCCGAGGAATTTTAAGTACGGTGTTATATTTATACCCCAAATGAGGGAAGGGAAAGGGGGATAAGGACCCCAATCTAGATGGGGAGGTCGAAATTTGAAGTCTTTTTGTCGTAGCACGCCCTTCACATGTTTATTATCACTAACAAGGGCAATGTATGATAATTCACCCGTTAATTCGCATTTTGAATTCGTGATTAGCTGAAAATTATCCTAAATAGCCCAAAATCAACCATAATTCATATGCATTGCACATAAAATGGTTGATGGCTTTGTGGCCCTCATTTTTTCTAATATCATTTTAGTAGAGCTTTTGCACGTAAACACTAATACTAATTATTTTTAATTGTATGTCGAATTTGTATAGGGAAGTGCTAGAAGACTGGTAAAAACGGCATTGCAGGAAGCCGCTAAAAAACGAGAGATGAGATACTCTGATTTGAAAAAGATAGACCGTGGCGTTCGTCGACATTTCCACGACGATATAACTGTTGTCGTCGTGTTCCTTGACTCAAATCTAATATCGAGAGCTAGCTCAGCTAGGGGCCCGACTTTATCCCTTAGAGGTGGCGGTGTCAGTAGTCTCCCGGCCAAAACCTTAGCTCCTTGTGCCACGCCCATGGATGTCGGTAACAGCTGATGGAAGTTCCCCCCCTTTTTTTCTTGTCATGCTATTATCTTTGTTGTATCTAATAGCCCAAACCCTTTTTTTTCAGACTTCTGATCAAGTTATAAACTATTTAGAAAGATAAAATGGAAGGTTATGATCTTTTAATTTAAATTCTTTAATGTAAAATGTAACATTATAACTTTGGATACTATGTTAAATTATTTCATGAGCAGAATGAAAAAGGAAAGAATCTGATGAAGGATCCCTGAAAAATGATGAGTTAATCATTGTTTGGGACATCCGTGTACTGATCTTCGATTCCACGATCTCGAAACTGTTAATGTATGTATTTCTGGGTGTATTTGTATGCTTCCGAACATTAGTTTGTTATGATCGAAAGGCGAATCATTTTATACGGAATGTCGATCACACCCTTATTGAAGAAGATATCGCTAGTGAGATCCTTGTTTCATGTTTAGAACTTGTTGTGAATAAGCTCGAGTAATCATAACAAATTAACATTTAAAGAGCGCTTAGAGGTGTTCATTCGGGTTATCGGGTTGATTTGAGTTAGGTGTTTCATGTTGGTTTGAATTGGGGTTTTATGTCCATGTTGTTTGTTACATAATTATAAAGGAGTATTTTTTAAGTTGGATGAAATTGAATTCGATTATAAGGTCGGGTTAATTTCTTATGTGTGCTTCTTCAATCATTGATAAGAAAGAATTAGAAAATTTGAAATAGATGAGATTAATTATAGAAAAAAAGTACAAAATAAGAGCAAAATGAACTTATTTTCAAATATAGGGACCTCCAACCCCCAGAGCTCAAATTTGTTATTCGCAGTTAGTAACTGCGAACAGAGACAAACTGGTCAAAAAAAGTCAAACAAGTTGTTCCCACTTACTAAGTGCGAATAGAGAAAAACTTGGTCAAACAAAATCAACCCCTGTAGTTACTAACTACGAATAGAGGGTTTTCCTCTATTCCCACTTATTCTCACTTAGTAAGTGGGAACAACTTGTTTGACTTTTTTTGACCAGTTTGTTGCAATTACTAACTGCGAACAATACCAACCTTGAACTTTGAGGCTAAGGACGCTTACATTTGAAAATAAATTGATTTTGCCCTTATTCTATATTTTTTTAACAATTGCCATGGTGACTTTTTTTTTTTTTTTTTTTTTGAATATTGCCATGGTGACTTAGGCTAGGGGAGAATCATGTGTTCACTTTTGGGATGATTTGGACGGTTGCATTTTGATTTTGGTTATAATGGAATGGTGGCCTAATCTTGGTGGGGTTATTTGCTTTCTAATGTTTCTTTGATATGAATCATAGCTCCCCATAACATGCACCAATTGGGGTTTTATACATATGTTAGTTTTCAATCGTATAATATATATGACGCTTTATTAAATGTATTCATTTTCGTTCTTCTAGCTTTAGATGTGAATGAAGTGAAAGTGAAAATGTAAATTAAATATGTGAATGTGAATTTAAGAAAGAGTGTGTGTGAGTCATGATTAATACTTCATGCGTTACCTAATATTTGCTACATTTCTTTTTGCACTTAATTGCATGAATATTTTGATATTAAATATCTTTATTTAAACTAAACGAAAAATTATAAAAATTACATATTAAAAAATTTCGGTTTTCAGAGGAATAAAAACAATTTCATAGATATTATTTCTTGTATATGAGTCGGAATTACCGAAATAAGTTGGAGATAAATAGTGTAACTATTAAAATATAGCAAGTATTATAAAACAAAAAAAATACTATAAAATAAGATAAATTTAATAATTATAAATAAAAAAATAAGACAAATAAATGAAATAGTGGGAAAACTAGTCATTGTAGTCTTGTAGATTGATGTCGTTCTCGTGTCACGCACTTACACTCTAATATAATAGGAGTATCACAAATTCTCATGAAATTCATATTACATATCTAACGAAGTATTTCATAATAATAATAATAATAATAATAATAATAATAATAATAATAATAATAATAACACAAATTTTTGCTATAGACTGTCTATAGCATATAGACGGGTACATATGGGTCAACCCATTTATTAAATAAGCAACTGAATAGTTATGTCAGCTATTGGGCTGTGCTATTAAGAGAGCCGTCTATGTCATTGACGGTCCCTCAGGAAACCTTTTATAATAATAGGAGTAATATCTAACAATTCTCATGTATTCAAAAAGGTTTGAGCGTCCAGTTGCTCGACCCGCCACCAATTTCTTGTAAAATGAAAAAATAATAATAATAATAATATCAGTTTGTTACAAAGATCTTAAACTGCCGTTATTCAAAAAAAAAAAAAATCTTAAACTGGCAATCCTACTGTTAACTTGCTCATCACTCACTACGCGCCAATCACCAAAACCCTATTAGAAACTACAACAATGGCGGCAAAATTCTGTACTATTCTACTCCTACATTCTACCAAAATTACTCCTCCCTAAATCAAAATTATCCTTACATTGATCACATTTTTTTGTCTTACATCCTAATTTCTTATCGCAATTCGCAATTTGCAATCGATTTCAGACACATCACATCATAATCCCCACCAATAATTACCCAAATTTTGTCATCACTTTTCTGCCTTTTTCTCTCTACTTTTTGCACTAAAAATCCGCCATTATTATCACCCATCTCAATCTTTCAGCATTAAGAACAGCACAATATGGGTTGTTCTGTTTCGACTTCATTAATGCCGGAGAAAACACTCAAGAGGTTAACGTCAGGGCAGAATTCCGACGCAATTTCAATCTGCAAAGCAAGATTACACCTCATTAAAGATGCGGTGAAGTACAGGCAAGCTTTTGCTGATGCTCATTCTAAATATATTCATTCTCTCTCCTCTGTTTCATCCGCCATTGGCGTGTTTATCACTTGCTACTCTTCTCCTCCGTCGAATTTAATCATCGCTTTTGCGAACCTGGAGAATCAGGAGGAAAAGAAAGAGGAGAGAGATTGTGAGATTTATGAAGATTTTGTTGATGATTTTGGGATCAATTGTGTTGAAAGTGAATGTAAGTGGGATTTCTTCAATATGATTGGGGATATTGAGAAGAAAGTCAAAGAGGAAAGAGAAATTAAGGGTAAACAAATTAGGGTTTGTAAAGAGGAAGAACAGAGGAAAGAGAATGGGAAGGAATTAATGGAAGCATTAAAAGATGTTGAGGTTCAATTTTTTAGGGCTTTTCAGTCAGGTTTGGAGGTTTCTAAGATGCTGGAAATTGATAAATTTTCTTCTCACCCAACTTTTCATGATATTAAAGGTGGGTGTTTTTGTTTTCCCTCTTTCAATTTTTTATATGCCCTAATTTATCAATTTGCTATCATTGATTAGGTAGGATTTTACTCTTTTATGTCAGCCAAATTATTTAATTGCTTTATTTCATATCATGAATCATGATAGTACCATTATATGACTTAAAATATAGCATGAATGGTAGTTAAATGTGATAATAATAATTTAATCATAAAAATCAGCAATCCTTTATTTTGTAGAAAAAAGTGGCATAAATGTGCATAAAGAATGATGATGGATTCTTAGTTGAGTTGTTGACTGCATTGACTTATTATCTAACTAGTTTCTACTCTATGAGAGTATGATATCTACAAAGAGTTGTTTAACACTACTACTATGTGTTTGAGTATTCGACTCGGTTAAAGTACACGAAAATACAATATTTTTGATCTAAAATAAGTGTTATATCCAGGTCGAGTGTTAAAGATTTGATAGGTACTTCATATAAAATGTCTTTGGGTAAGAAAGATAGCAGTGTTGGAGTTGCGTTTGTGCAAAGTGTCTGAGTGTACATAAATTTTAAATTTAGGAATCTCAAATATTAATTACTTTAGTTTCCCTTTAGTTTAATTACCTGCTTTTGTATTTTTGCTTAAGAGTTTCTAAATGCATGAACATAAAATTTTAAGATATGAAGTATATTTGTAAAGCTAGGAACTAGGAAGTAAAGTGTGTACTTATAGAAATATGTTTTGCGTGATTGTGCTTCCCAAGAAAATATATCCCTCCATAACCATTGATCCACAGGAAATTGCTTGATGCTGTCAACTTCATTTGGTCAATAAGATGCTGAACCTGCTGCTGTTGACTGCTTAACCTTTGTGGTTCATTATCTGTTTGTCAATTTAGATTGATGTTGTTATTTATCTATCCAAAGCCACATTATCATCTACCTCGAATTATTAGCTCCAATTATAACAAAGACTTGTGATGCATCCACACTTTTAGCCCGGACAAACTCGTGTGAGGGCCTGAAGGGTGTGTCTAGGAACCAACTCAACAAAAACCTTAAACGGATGGTTGACGGCTTGAGGCCATAAATTTATGTTGTATACTCATCACTTCTGGCTATATCCCTTGCATATGTACTTGTTAGGATGTTTTATGCATTTCTCATTTTAGTGTTACTGTCATTAGTAAGAGAGGACTACTATAACTGAGACAGAATTCTTAAGCAATCGATTACGGTTTTAGAGCTTAGCTTTTACAAACAAATAGGGCTCATGTCATGTTCCAACTCTTTTACTCTTGGTGCAGATAATGCTAGCAAGAAACAGTCTGTTTCATCTCAATATTCCTTCAAGAGTTCTGCTTCTTCTAGCTCAACTAGTACTTCTTCAACAGAGGGAGAGAGTGGATGTGATCCCAAAAGTTCAATAACATGTACTTCGGATACTTCTTCAACATGGACTGAAATTAAAAGTGATCCCTATGATTGTCACTCGGGAATGGTATCCGGTAGCCATTCTTCTACTTTGGGGAGGTTGTGTGTTTGGGAGAAAAAACTCTCTCATGAAATCAAGGTATGCATCTCAACAAGCTATATGAATGTCTATATCCAAGTTTGTGTTGCTTAATATGTTCTGTTTGTTTGTGGTGGTTAGGCTGGGCTGCAAACTCGGAAGATTTATAAGCAGCAATGCTCAAGGTTGCAGCGCCAGAACAATGCAGAAGAAGATGACTTACGCCCATCTAAAGTCTCGTCTGAAGCTAATGATCTGTATCATCAGATGTTGGTCGCTTTAAAACATTCCGAGCTAATCTCTAAACAAATCGAGAGACTCCGAGATGAAGAGCTCCAACCTCAACTTTTTGAGCTTCTGCAAGGGCAAGTAACATGCTAGTTTTTTGCCAAGAGCTTTTGTGAGCTGGTCTTGTCGTATAATACTTATAATTGCGATTTTCTGCAGTTTGATGAGAAATTGGAATTCTATGTCGAAAACCCATGAGATTCAAAACGTGATAATGCGAGAAACAAACACGTTCAACTCTTTGGAACAAAGACAATTTTGTAGTGGATCTCAGCGCCAAGCTACCCGTCAGCTAGAATCTGCAATTCACGCATGGCACACTTGCTTCTCGGACTATATTTCTGCACAAAAGTCGTATGTCGAATCTCTCTATGGCTGGCTATCAAAGTTCATTGATGCAGAAGACAAATATAGCTATAACAGCGGTTTATCCCTCCCGCCAACCAGATTCAATGGGCCAACACTGATCGTCACTTGTCAGCGCTGGTCTACTTATCTCGAAAGATTGCCTATAATATCATTGAAACGTGCCATGAAAAGCTTGGAACATAACGTTCATGCATTGTGGGTTCAGCAGGGGTTGGAACAGCAACAGAAACAGAAGGTTGATGGGCTTGACGAGGAAATAAACCGTAAACTCCATGCATATGGAAAGGCTGAAGAAAAAGCACTCACTCTAAAATCTACAGTGCAGCATAGTGTTAATGAGCAAACTGGGCACCTGGATGAGAAGAGAAATCAGCTTGAAATGTTGAGGCAAAAAGTCGAAATCGAGAGAGATAGACACCAAAGCATAGTGCTCGAGACAGAACGGATAATCATCAAGACACTTCAGGTAGGATTCTCCTCAGTTTTTGAGTCCCTGGCAGAATTTTCAAGAGCTACTGCCAAAGTTTATGCTGATCTCGTCACATTATCTCATGATGCACGCTAACGTCTAGATTTGGCTCGCCTCATTTGCCAGAACAAAATGTCGATAGTATCAGTCGAGACTCGAGAATGGTTTACACTTGTAAATAGAGTAGACACTTGGGTCTACTTTAAAGTGATGTAAATGACAATATTGATGTAAAATCATGCCTATTCATATCTTGTTTTACCTTTGATTTACAATATATTTGGAGATTTGTCTCTGGTAAATGTTCATTTGATAGAGTATGTATAAAGTTCTGAGTTATTAAAAAACCAGTATCTGTATGCCAGATTTTTTACTAGGGCTTTAGCCTTTATGTTGATAAAAGCATAAGCTATTTTTAAGGCATAGAATTAAAGAAACTGATGAGAACACGGCCAAAAATAGAAATATTGTCAAGTTAAGCATATTAAAATAGTTTAACTCGGTAAGTATCAATCAAGAACTCTCAAATTTGATCTTGAAACATACACTCATTTATACAAATGACAAGCATCCTAACTAAGTTTGCGTTTCTTGTTATTGCACATGGATTGCTTGGTGAGGCACACGGATTGCTAAGGTGGAGAATTAATCTTCTCATACATCACAAATAGTTAACAATTTATTAACTTCACTAATCACCGTTATTTACTAATTCTTCGATTTTTATAGATCATATATTTACCTTTTTTTTCATAAATAGTTAACAATTAATAATTGATTTTATCGAACAATTCCTTTAATAGTTGCCTTAGCGGGCTAGCAACTAGTAAAAAATCATTATTACCAAATTGTTAAACAAGTTAATCGAATAACAACCAACGACCAACTATCAAACACTAGTTTAACATAATACTCTTTTCCATCCGCTATTAAATTTTCAATTCAACTATTATTATCTTTAATTATATATACTTGAATCCATGGTTATTAATATTACGATTTTGGTCTACGATTTTACGATTTTACAATCAAAAAATAAGCGAACGATTCGAATTGTAGGTAGAATTGTAAGTTTTTCGAATCTTACAATTCTAGTAATAAAAAATTTGTAAAGGTTGAATCATAACACGATTCTACAATCTTACTTATTCTACAAATTCAATCTAAATTTTTATTTTTATTTTTCATATTTACCATCTTTCATTAATTTGAAAGGAGACATTAAGGATATGAATCTGATAAGTAAGCATTAATGATAATGTAGGTAAACATTAAAAATACGAGATAAATAGACATTAATCTTTAATGGGTTAAACTTAAAATACGTCTCTCAAATACACGGTCTCTCAAGAGACTAGTTGCTTGATGTAGGGCCGGCTTCAAGCAAGGGCAAAGCATGCCTACGCCTAAGACCCCAAATATTTTAGTTTTTCAATTAATGTTGAGATTCAAACTTTTCTATATATACAATAATTTAACACGTAAAATAACTTTTTGCCCCAAACTCCTTAAAACCTTGAATAAGCCCTAGCCTGATGTCTCCCTCCGTCTACCTCTTAATCAAAACTTTTTGATTCCCTATACCATTAAGAATCTCCACGTCAACTATCTGTCATCATTCACACCAAATAAATAAAGAATCCTTTTTTATCACATTTCTTTTTTGTCGATATGGGATAATCCCTTTTTATAAACTTTTTTGATCTTTTTCCTGATTGATTTATGAGGAGTTGTTCATCATTATCTCCATTATTATACCTCATCACTCACTAATCAACCATATAATAATCTTCATAAATTCAATCCCATTATAAGATCATTTTCGTTCTTCCAGATCAAACTTGTAACTATTCAAACACCCATTAAAGATGTCATTACAGAGATTTCTTCGAGAAAATTTCTTGCGAAAATGCAGAAATCCTAGATTTCTCTCTTCTGGATACGCTACTCTTTCTTCTTCTCCATCATCATCAGTACCTTTGGAACCTCCGAAACTCCCTGAATTTGATTACAAACCTAAGCCTTATAATGGGCCTTTAGCAGATGATGTTTTGATGAAGCGTAAAAGGTTTCTGGGTCCTTCTCTTTTTCATTACTATCAGAAGCCTGTAAGCACAATTTACCGCTTTAAATCTCTTCCTTTTTATAATTGTTTTTCCCCATTTTGTTCTGATTTTAATTTATTAACTCCTTTTTTATAATCGCTGACATTTTTTTTTCAAATTGATGTGGGTGTTATACAGTTCGTCCTGGGTTGATGATTTTGATGGGTTTGATTTGGGTTTTGTTCTTATATCTTATTTGATCTGAATTTAATCTTCTTATGATCTAATACACCCCAAAAATATTCAACATTTGTTAAGGATCAGATTTAGCAAATGGGTTGATTATTTTTGATGAATTTGTTGCTTCAATTTGTGATCGGAGAATTGATGTGGTATTACCTTTGTACTGGTCTTAAACTCTATGCTCTTGTTTGTTCAGCTCAATATTGTGGAAGGAAAGATGCAGTATTTGTTCGACGAGACGGGCAGACGCTATCTTGATGCATTTGCTGGTATTGTAACCGTGTCTTGTGGGCACTGCCACCCTGATATTTTGGAGGCCGTAATCGAGCAAAGTAAACTTCTTCAGCATGCTACAACAATATACTTACATCATGCAATTGCTGACTTTGCAGAAGCTTTGGCATCAAAAATGCCAGGAAACCTCAAGGTTGCTTCTTTTTAGTGTATATTGTCCTGTTTTATTGTCTAAAGCATAATTGTGATTATGTTTGCATGAGTCCATCATTTGCTCACTTACCTTAAGTGATGTTTTTCTCTGAGGTTTACATAGTGCTTTGCCTTCGAGGCTACCCTTGAATAGAAAGGTTCAAACTATGTTACTTGGACTCGGGGACTGATGTCGGATGCTGGTATGCGTCCTAGTGTTGGATACGTCTAAAATTCAATTTTATAGCTAAAATGAAGTGTCTATGTGCCATACCAATGTCCAAGCATCAAGGATCGGACACGGGTACGTGAAGCAATTTGAGAGTCCGAGTAACATAGGGTTCAAATGATTTGTTGTATGTTTTACTTCATTGCAAAGGGAGTCTAACTCTTAATTGGTATTGTTGCCTCGTTGGTTTTAATTGCAAATATTTCACAAGCACTTGGTTTTATGGTTATGATATGAATATATTAATTGAGCAAATGCTCATAGCTTAGGAAACATATCTTTGATGACTAGTGGTTTTCCATAGTTCAAGAAAATATGCTTTTTCATGAATAGATTTTTGCAACTCTGTTGTGTTTTCTTGATTTTGAAGCTGTTATAGAGTTATTGGTTAGATAAGGGTTTTCATTTTGTTCTTTATTTCCTCACTTTGCTTAAAGATAAACTCAAACTATGATTGCTTTCCATTTCCATGCTTTAATTTTTCTTAGTATCTTTGGTTTTGAGCTTTATGTGGCTTATGAATATCAACTTTCTGTAGGTTGTGTATTTTGTCAATTCTGGAACTGAAGCAAATGAATTGGCCATGTTGATGGCAAGGCTTTATACTGGTAATAACGGAATGGTTTCATTGAGAAATGCATACCATGGTGGGAGTAGCGGTGCGATTGGATTGACGGCTCTAAATACATGGAAATACCCAATACCACAGGTTCTTCTTTTTGATATCCTTTAGTTGCTACTTTTGAATTTGATGATGACATTATATGGAAGTAAATCTTATGAACCTGAGGGATCTTAAACTTGCTATTGTTTTTATAACTAGTCGTAACTCGTAGGGGATATATAAGATGATTGTTATAGGTGATTGCTTTTGGGCATGTTACTCCAGAGCTTTATATGTTAGCATGATACCCTGGAATTCGGCATTCGCTAGTTAGTTTGCCTTTTGGATTTGTAATTCACTCAAAATTGTTCAAAAATAGCCTAAAATCGACCATAATTCGCTTTTTTCGATTCGTGATTCGCAAGGCCAATAGCGAATCATGTGACACTGCCTTGGACAATCTTTCTACAGAGTTTTTCGGTTTCTTTGCTTGCCATCTCGATTGATATCTCATAATCAAATAAGTTAAACCTCTCTCAATTCTCAAGCCCATTCATATTCATGTTGTGCCACCTTTCTCTTTCACTTGTTCATAGTTCCATTCTTTATATCACTGGTGAAGTGAATTGAATGTGTGTGGCTGTGCAGGGTGACATTCATCATGTGATAAACCCAGATCCCTACCGTGGCGTCTTTGGTTCAGATGCTAAAGCTTATGCCGGGGATGTTCAAGATTTCATTGATTATGGTACATCAGGGAAAATAGCTGGCTTCATTGCTGAAACTATTCAGGTTTATCTTATTCTGTGTTTCATAATTCAAGATTCTATTCTTTTGACTCGTATATAACTCAATGCGTATAGTTTTTTTATGCTTAGGGTGTTGGAGGAGCAGTTGAACTAGCTCCTGGATATTTGAAACTGGTGTATGACATAGTTCATAAGGCTGGAGGCGTCTGTATTGCTGACGAAGTTCAAACTGGATTTGGTCGTACCGGGAGCCATTATTGGGGTTTTGAAACACAAGGCGTCATTCCTGATATCGTGACCATGGCAAAGGTCTTTAAATTTCTAAACAAGCTATCATAAATTTACTAAGGGGTGTTTGGCAATAGGTTGTTGGCTGTTGGCTGTTGGTTTTGGCTTTTTTAGTTGGCTTGTTTGACCAATTGAATATTTAGCTGTTTTTGTTGGCTTTTAAGTTAACTGACAAAGCCATTTGTTTATGGAGATGTTTGGTAAATTTAAGTATTGGTTATTGGTTGTTTATTAGAGAAAAAGTGGACCAAAAAGCCAAAACCCAACAAAAGAAGCTAAACGGAGTAGCTTTTTATTTTGGCTTAAAAGCCGGTTTTCAATTTTTTTTGCCTGTTTGACCAACCAACAAACCAAAAGACAACCAAAAAGCCAATGTAAAAGCCAAGTACCAAACACCCCTAAAACTGCTTTCTAGTTGCTTTTCTTTTATTGCGCTGCTGCTATATCGATCATTTATTTGACAATTTGTATTCAAAATAACGTCGCAGGGAATTGGCAATGGCTTACCTTTAGGAGCAGTGGTCACCACACCCGAAATTGCTAGTGTATTGGCGCAAAAAATCCAATTTAACACTTTTGGAGGAAACCCTGTATGCTCTGCCGGTGGACTAGCCGTCCTGAAAGTAATTGATAAGGAAAAGCGTCAGCAACATTGTGCTGAAGTTGGCTCGCACTTGATTAATCGTTTGAACGTTCTTCAGCAGAAGCATGATAGTAAGTGTTCCTTCTGTTATCATCATGAAATACTTACGGTATTAATATCTGATTCACGAGTTTATCTAGTGCCTCGGGGATTTTATGGGTAGCGGGGCTGCAGTTCGGATCATACTTGCTCAAATTCTTCTCCATCCTGCAAAATTTTATTCTTAGTAATCGATGTAGTGCATCGCATCAAATGATTTGCGCGAAGCGCATAATATTTCTCACTTTTCAGTTTTCTGAGCTTGATTAGTTGGTTTCTGTCAAGCGACTTAGGTTTAATCTGATCCGTAGTGCAGCTAAATGATGTTTTTCCCGCACCAAAATACAGTTCCTGATGTATGTGATCGTCTGTTTCTCAGTTATCGGAGATGTGAGGGGAAGAGGTCTGATGGTCGGGATAGAATTGGTCACCGACAGAAAAGAGAAAACTCCCGCCAAGGCAGAAACCGGTGTGCTGTTCGAGAAACTTAGAGGTGACTAAACTCCTTATTCCATTCAAAACAAGATTTATGAGCTACCTCGTGTTTCTACTAATGCATGTCAATGTCTTCTTTTTTTAGAGCTCGGTGTTCTTGTTGGCAAAGGTGGTTTACACGGAAATGTTTTCCGGATAAAACCTCCGATGTGTTTCAACAAAGACGATGCAGGTAAATTACATGCTAAGCAAAATGTAATTTCTACATTTCGGAAACAAATTCAAACGAGCCTTGACACAGCTGCTAATTCTCGTTGTGTCTTAATCTTGCAGATTTTCTTGTTGACGCTTTGGATTACTCCATGTCTAAGTTGTAAAGGCCAGCTCGGAAATGATTTCCGAAACAAGAGATGACAACAAGTAAGCAAATCTATGTCGATTATGGGTGCTATGGCCGAGTTTCGTGCACATAGTTATAGACATCCTCCCAGGAGGATGGGGATTACAGGGCACATTGCATATCATGTCTTCTTTTCATGTTTTCCTTTTAAGTTACTTCACTAGTTCATTCAGAATCCAACACTGCGCATGTAATTATTGATCAATGGCTCATATGCTTTACATCCTCGTTTCGAATAATATCTAACGGAAAAACATTCTCGTTACAATTTATATCTCATCTAATGAAGACGAGTTGTAGGTTATAACTCGGGTGTTTATCGAAAATGACCTAGATAACTAGTAAAGAATGACAAACAATTCGAATTTGCAAACTTACATGACAATATATAAGAATATGAATGGAGGTAGGGATAATAGATGATGTTGCAATTGGATTTCTTTAGATAGAGATGAACAAATATTTTTCATTGATCTCGTATTGTTGGATTAAGGCTTTAGCATTATAGAAATATCTTTCTGGATATGCATTACGATAACCTTTGTAGACGAAAGCTAATACTAGTTAGTTGCAATAAGTACATATTGAATTTTCGCACAAACTTATGCCACAAACCGGTAAAAAAGCAGTAAAGTACGAGATTTAAATTTAATATAAATGTATATTAAAAGTGATTGCTATGAGCACACATTTTTAAGAACGGAAAGAAAAGAATTTAAAGGCATTACATGGATAATTTTTGTTAAAAGATTACATGTAATCATTTTAAAAGTAGAAAGATTTATAGGGAAAATATTAATTCCCTCCCTTTACATTCCGTAACGTCCCTTCCTTTACAAACAAGGATACTTACCTTCCATTCCCCTCCTCATCCTCTTTCTCTCCTCTTCGTTTTTTTTTCTCTTTAAAATTGTTATCTAAACACACCTTAAAAGTAGGGCTATTAGAAAACTAAGGCCCAACACAGAACAACACACTTTAACCATGACTTGGGTTTTCTTTCTCAGCCATTTCAATATTGCTTGAACACAAAGGCAAGACACGAAACACACATAAGTCCGATACCCTCACTAGGTTGAGCATTGGACAAACGAATCGTTCTGGCAAATTTCAGCATCAAAACTACAAGAGCCCAAATTATGGATCAAAACTACCATAGGAAAGTAAGAGCTAGATCAACTCTCAAAATTTTTATACATAATCACTAAAACTCAATTGCAACAATGCCATATACAAATAGGCATAAACTATATACTATACTATGCATATAACTAATCTCTATCTGAGGCTGTTTTAGAGGTATATAATCAACAAAAAACAGCACCTTAACAAGTAAATGTAGTAAGTTAAGAGGAATCAAAATTTACACAAGAATTTGATGATATTTACATATCCCTTCTACACAAAGGGCAGGAACCATGCCTCAACAACCACTTATCGATGCAGGGAAGGTGAAACATATGGCGGCATTCAGGTAAACTTCGAACCGTTTCTCCGATTTTGAAATCCTGCGTTTATTTCAAGAGTCATCATCATCATATTCAGTGTATCTCGCCCATATAAAAACTATGACCAAAGTTTGGGGAGGAAAGGCGGGCAATAGCTCATACCCATAAAGGAGAGCGCAACCAAAGAGTCCCTGAAGTGGGAAAGATCACGAGAAGTTTCTGCTCGTTTATTTCACGAGTATTCATACATATAATGACGAAAGCAAAAAAGGAGTTAATCAATGTGAATTTACAAGGTAAAGGACAAGCAACGCACCAGAAGGCAAACAGAACAGGAGGATCGGTCCCCTGAAGCATCGATATTGTTCGTCTTAGTGATCATAATCTTTGGTATCTTGTTTACTAAATCACCGGGTAAGCCCTTCACCTCTCCTGTGTCGAATAGGTTTGTCGCTTCCTCAAAGTTTGTTTCGACTGCACCCATCTAGTACCAAGTTCATCGACGTTAGAGAAAGTTTTTTGTAAAGTTTCTACCGAAACTTAATAACAGCAGACACATATTCACCTGACTCTGTACTGCACTGAGCATTGCTGGACCAATTCGCTCACGAACAAGCCTACCACTCAACAGGCTCGTGATTACATCAATCTATAAATTTCATAGCAAAGAATGTTCAGCCCACACAATCAAAAGTAAGAAATGACAATCTGTAAATAACTGAGTTCTGATAACTATGGTAATTAGTTGTTGGTTGTTGTCTGTTTTAGTTGGCTTATTTGACCAGCTTGAAAGGTTGGTTGTTTTGTTGACTTAGCTAGCTAAAAAAAGTCCAATTATGGAGATGCTTGGTAAATTTAGGTATTGTTTGTTAGCTGTTAGAGAAAAAGTGGGTCAACAAGTCAAAAACCAACAAAAAAAACTGGAGTAGCTTTTTAATTTGGCTTAAAAGTCAGCTTTTCATATGGCTTAAAGTCATTTATCAAATATTTTTTTTGGCTGTTTGACCAAACAACAAACCTAGAACTAAAAGTCAACCAAAAAGTCAATATAAAAGCCAACATCCAAACACCCTTAGTTTTAAACAAAAGTCTAGGAATCACACTCTATCTAAACAAAGTTTTGCAAGGATTCATCCAAAATGAAGGATCCAAACTCCATACCCATGTAAGAGGAATAGTGGTAACTGGTAACTTCACAAAAATAACCAATTAAAGTCACAAGAAAAGTGAATTTAAGAAAAAGAAATAAAAGGAAATGAATGGTTACTTATTATCCAACTTTCTACATCACAAACCTAACATTCCTAATTTCTAAAACCAAAAAGGCATAAAAGATACTTCCATTACTACATTAGTCCAATTAACTATAATTTTTCAATGATATCATATCACATTTCACACTATGGTAAGGTTTAGTTAGATAGGGATCCAACCAAAACATGCAAGTTGGTTTCATGGTATTCTGAGGTTAACATTAACTAAAGTATTTCATATAATTAAAAAATACTCTTCAATTTTCCACTTTGTTTGTCCAATAAATTTGCCATATTTCTATAAACAAGTTATGAGACCCGTCTCAGCATGAGACAAGCCCACATAATTAGCTAATTTTTCTAGCTAATGACTTATAAGATTGTAAGTAATCACTTTACGTGATCACTTCAAGAGAATAAGTATACATCAGATTGAACCCAATGAGATGCTCTCACCATGCGATCGTCTCAATTGAGAATTTTGCTCTATAAATCGATATACACCCACATAATCTCATGCACGATCTCAATCTTTTTCATCTCATCCACACATTTCTTTCACCAACTTATTTATATGGAGTATAATACTTTACCACCAACCAAATTTAGCAAATTGAAGCAAAGAGGGGAGTATAAAATTCTATGGCAAATGATATACTCCAGTCCAAATGCAAGAAACCAAGAAAAAAGGATCCCATACCAGGTAGAGAAGACAGCCAATGCCAGATTCATCTGACTGCCAAAGAACAACTGAAGATTCAAAGACCTCAATTGAAAAAACTGCACCAGAAATAGCTCCAATGGCTGCTCCTCTTACAAATCCACTCTCTGTCTCTTGTCCTATCAATGCTCCAGTCATGGCTCCCAACACTGTCCCAACTGCCACAATAACACAACATTATATATTAATCAAATGACTAACTTTCATCTTATTTTTTGATCATTAATTCAGTAGCTTTACCAAATCATCATGTTAATTCCTATGAAAAAGGGAAAAGAACATACACTTAATCGTAAAATTCAAGAATTTCCCATATCTTCATCAAAGAAAAAAAAAAAACCCTAATAAATATGAAAAATTATTGAAACCCCAAAATCAAATCAACAAAAAAATCATTAATGAGCTTAAACCCAAATCGATTCTAAGACATTCGACATTCCTAAAGGCCTAAAATGAGAAATGTAAGAGAAGAAACAGAAAAGGACAAACCTAAAGCAAAACAGAAGGTGAAGAAGGCAGAGAAAAGAGTTCCAAGAGTAACAGAAAGAGCAAAAATAAGGGTATCACGAAATTTTTCACCCAAATTATACAAAATCGATGATGAATTAGCCATTGTTAGGTATAATGGGCAAGAGTAAATCTCCATGTATGAGATAGAAGTTGGATTCTTTCCTTATTTTATGGAATTTATTGATCATGGATTTTGAATTTTATAGAGAAATGAAAGGGGGTGATGAATGATGATGATTATAAAGCTGAAATACTGAAATGAAAACTACGTTCACCAAACCGTATTTAAAGCTTCTGTTTATTCAATTTTTTAAAATTAGAGGACGCCCTCGGTATTCGGTACAAAGGCAAGGTTTGAGTTCGGGTTTAGTTTTGCGAAAGATGCGGATAAATCAAACTCGTTTCCTCAAGAAAGGAGTAAAGATATGTGCGCAGTCAAGAAACTCCCCAATTTATATGTGCACCCAGTAGGGGTCAGGCCCCAAATCTTATGCTCTACATGTAGATGCTCTATCCATTGAGCCACAAGCGCTTTTGGTAGAGATCAATGTTTATAATTTATATTAATGGATTATTTAACTGATTAACTCTTATTTGAGGCTCCTCTAACAATAAATTCGTTTCACATAAGAATTTGTAAAAATTATATCATCTTTTATATGTTGTAGCTTTTGTTGTATTTTTCTTTCTCGAAATAGAGTCTTAAAAGTGATTATTTATAATTTTAAAATGATCAAATAAAGAAATTAATGATTATATAAACACGTCTTATGATGAAACGGTCTCATAAACACTTATGGAAAGAAAATAAAGGAATTAAAGGTAAAAGATTAGGCCAAATACTATTAAAAAAAATTTAGCTTGTGTGCTTGAGTAAATTATATCACACTTCTTGCAAAAACATGGTGAAAACATTTTTAAAACACCGTACTCGTTATATGTAAAGATAAAATTTTTAAAAATTAAAAGAATAGATAAAACTAAAAAAAATGCAATTTATGGAAAATTAAGAGAAATAATAGGAAAGTGAAAAAAAATTTAAATGTGTGAATGAGAATTAAAAAAGAATATGAATCACGAATCAAAGTAAATTTACAACAAATTTTATAACAGACTAAAATAAAAAAAATATAGTAAAACCCAATTGAGACAGAGTTACCTAGTGAGAATTAGTTATATTAATACAAGTGTCCAAAAAGATTAATTAATTACACTAATCTTGATAAGTATGTTACGTTTTGTATTTAGTTTTTGCCTCTTTGAGTTTATTTTGCTATTGCCATGTATATCTGTTTATTAATACATGATTTTGACAAAATAACTTATTTTAAAAGTTCTAATCTTGATAATTCAATCAATAATCATCCTTACGTCGTAACTTATACTTGATTTTTGAGTTGTTAATTTTATCAGTATCATATATTGTATTTATATCCTCTTATTTTAAAGACAGACGACTATATACTTAATAAAATAAATAGAAAGATTGTTGCGCCCGATACTTCTATGTGCGGGATATACTGGGTAGGATGATGATGATGATGATGATGTTGCGCCCGATACTATTGACCCGAGTTCTTGCATTTTAGATTGATGTCATAAAATTGGTATTGAATATTTTTAATGCACATAAAATTGGAGTTAGATATTAAAATTAAAGGATAATGATACATACAATTTTAAGGGTTGTATTATATAAGAAGGAATTTTGCATTTAATTTATTTAATTTTATATTATTTTTACTTTGGAAGCATAAGCATTTAATTATACTTTATTATTTTATTATTTATTATTTCTTAGAAAGTTAAAAATAATTATATAAAATATTAATTGTTTTCCAATTTTTAGATTAGATTCTCTTGAAAATTTAAACTTATTAATGATAAAAAAAATTTGTTAATTTTCATGTACAGCCCGGTCCAAAATTAAAATAAGAATTGTGCAATTTGTATTTTGTATGGCGGCCTGAAAAAGTCCAACAATAATATGCAAATTGCAAAATTAGATGGCTTAATTGAATGAAAAAATTAAAGCTAATTCTTGTACTATTATTTCCTAGTCCCTACTGCCTAAACCAATGGATCCCACTAGATTGTCAATTCTTATAATGAACCATTACACTAATCATGCATCTATACTTTTGCTTACAATTTTCAACTAACACCCTATTAATCTCCATTTATTATTATTATTATTATTATTATTATTATTATTATTATTATTATTATTATTATTATTATTATATTATTTTACATGTTCTCATACTTTTAGTTATGATAAATATTATATACATGTTCAAAATATCTTGTGATATTTAGGATTAGATCTTGTCTTTTTAGCTGGAGAGTAAGTATCATTTTCTGGGATAAAATTTGAAGTTTAATTTTCATCTTGTCCACTTAAATTTTCTTCAATAGTCTATACTCTTCACTCTCCACTCTGCTAAAACTCCGATTCTTAACCTATATGCCCTACGTTTGAAGTTAATGCATACTATTAGCGTACACTAAATAAATACAAAACCAGTTCTAACTCTATAGATTGTAGACCCATCTTACGATTGTTTTCATCTCGCCTATAAATTTATTTGATAGGCTTGTTTTTATTTTATTCTTTTAAGTAATATCCAACTAAAATCAAAACTTACTCTAACCGTCCCCTTCTCTCATCCAAACATATCATCATCATACTCGGTGTATCCCGCTCATAAAAACTATGGTCAGAGTTTGAGAAGGGAAGAACGACGACAACTCATACCCATAGCGGAGAGTGTGGTCAAAGAGTTCCCAAGCTCAAGAAAGATCTTCCAAGGGAGAAAGACCTGCAACATACAAATAGAGGCCACATACAAATAGAGTGAATAGAATACGTACAAAAAACTAATAAAAAAGATAAAAGTAAAAAAAAGATAAAGAGCGATAAATAAAAAAACAATATAGCAAAATGGCACGGCCAAAATATTTTGCAGGGTTTCCTTAAAAGGCAATAGTAAGCATGTATTTTTCTCTCCTCTTTGTTCATTACACCAGAAACTCAACGATCTGACAGCATAAAGGCAATGTAGTATGAACATATGTTTCAAGACTTGAAGCAAATCAAGTCTCCCAGTACAATTTATAGAAATATTAATTCTTTGATTCAAGATGTACTCAAGTCTCAATGTGTATAAGGCATAAGCTAATTAATACATATATAGATACCATAAAATTACAGTGTAAAATCAAGTCAAACAACAAAATTTAAGGTTCCTTTTGAATGGTAAAGTTGGCTTCTCTTCAGCTCTACTAACAATCTATCGGGTTTTTCGTTACACAGGATACAGAAAGTATGTTATTGTCGATGAACTTGACCTGTCACAAACAAAACGAAAACAATAACAATTACAAATTTGTTTTTTCAAGTATACCGACTGCTAGGGGTAAAGCAGCAAAAAAATATAGTTACAAGTAATAAATTTAGGACTAAATCCCTCCAGGTTTGATATACTTGGTGACTCCTGATCAATATTGAAAGCGAGAGAACAGATGTTTAGTCAAGGAATAAGTACTCGGTAGAAAGTTGAGAGAGGGTTGATTTTTCTGGCACACAAAAGAAGGCAGCAATCACGACTCGCCTCTCAGACCGCAAGCAACTTAAGTTAGGTTTTATTAACTAGTAAATATAGTAGCATGTGCTCTAATCTTTGTGGACGATTATTGGAACTTTTATTTTGGAATTAAGGCTTTGTTATTGTTGTTCTATGTGCCCCATGTCACTTAAGCATCAATGATACTCCCTGCAATTTGTTGGATGGACCTGTAATTAAGGAGCCAAGTTCAAAATATCTAACCCGCCTAAGACATGGCAATGAATACATTCCCAATAACATGCCATCACAAAAGGTAAACCAGGTATAAAATGACAAAGATTCAATGGATCCTCTTGATTGTCAAATGAGAATGTATACCAATGAAATCTTTTTTTTATCTGAACAATGAAATCTTTAAAAGACTTACAATTGTGACCTTCACCCAACACAAATTGATATACTAACCATCAGACCACTTGAATTGATGTAGCATGTTATGACAAAGTTAATTTAATAATGGGTAAAAATCTCTGTTATAACAAGGATATTATTGTATAAATCTGACCACTCCCCCTAATCCCACCTAAGCGGGAGCCACTTAGTGGCATCAGGATAATGAAATGTTGTAGTCATGACTTAATTTTATAATAATTGACGTTGATCAGCCACCATATATGTGGGTTTGAAGGGTAGGATTTTACAACTTCATTTGAAAAAGTTACCTTGAGCAAAACCATTGAATCTTCAAGCATGGTATTCATGGACGCGAATCCATTTAGTGGCTGACCACTTGTCTCCTCTAATAACAGGGCAACCACCTATACATGGACATCACAAGTTTGAGCTCCAAAAAATGATCCAAAAAAGCTACACAGGAATCTGTTTTTATACAAGAAAATAACTAACCATGCAAACTTGATGGGTCCAGTGAGGCATCAGGCTTCATGCTCCAGAACAATAAGGCATCGCCCATCTTTGGTTTGACCGAAAGGCCTTCCTTACCACATTTAGATAACTCATTCCAGTAAGGTACATCACTAATATTTCCTTTTGCAGAAGGAAAGACCGTTTCACCACCTTCTTCAACGTCAGAGCTGTAACAGGATGCCAAAAACGTGAATTGGTTAGAGCACACAGAAGATATACATCATCATGGTGGGAAGAGATGATCAGTGTTTCAACAACAGCACATAAACAGAATAAAGAAAACTTACAGGTACATTAGAACTGTAGCTATCCTCTGACCGCCATTAGCAGTGCTGTACTCTTCCAAGAAATAGTCAAAGTGAGGCTCGTACTTTTGTCCAACTTCGTAGTGAAGAACTTGAAGACCTTCACCATGCTCTGTGAATGGCACAATTGGACGATAAAACATCCCTAATCTCTTGAAATTTGACTCTATAAAGGTAATCCAAACACACCCCTCCCTCCCTCCCCCCCCCCCCCCCCCCCCACACACACACACACACACACACAAAGGAAGAAAGCTCCTTCATAGGTGAAAGTAATGGAGTGGTAAGCTATTTGAAATGGCTTGTTTTAGTTCACCATTAAGTATCTTGCAAAGTAATGGAGTGGTAAGCTAAAACAGACAGTTTGATAAAACCTCCATACCTACTGGAAGAAAAGTGAAATCTGCAATCCTTTGTTCAATTGCCCGGACGATCTTATCCCGTCCTCTTGGAAGGAATGTTCCTGAACTAGTACGTACCCTAAAAGAAGGAATAACAAAGATTAAAAAAAATTACTAGACAAAAGCATTATATATATATATATATATATATATATATATATATATATATATATATATATATATATATATATATATATATATATATATATATATATATATATATATATATATATATATATATATATATATATATATATATATATATATATATATATATATATATATATATATATATATAGAAAAACTTCAACTCTAAAGAAACTTATTAGTTGAAGTTACAAATCACGAGAGTCAAGAAATACATGCCTGCTGTCTTTACTCCGGCCAGTTTTCTCATCAACAACTTGTGACTTTTCCATGTGAGGTGAGGCAAGTTTGATAAGGTACTCGCATTCATCCTTAGACTGACAAAAACCAAGGCCTTTATTAAATAAAAAAAACACCAATACCATTAAGTGGCTCCCACCTAGGTAATGTTTAGGGGGTCGGATGTACGCAATATACTAACAAAGATGTTTTTTCCAATTAACCCTTGGTAGCAAACATTATAAGCAACTTCACTTCACACAAATAAGAATTTACTTCAACAGATTGAAATAAAGTTCAAGAAGCAGTCACTACAATAATAACTAGAATAGAAGAGTTAACTTGATATATCAGAAGTTCCTATAAACCAAGTGATGTAACGGTTTTGGAGACAATAGTGAACTGAGTATAGCCTATATTAACCTTAATTATAAGAAGCACACGGCATGCAGAAGCCCAAGGGACTGCGCTTCCCCTCAATGCCCCTTCGGCTCCCTGCTGCACTTTCTGGAAAGAAGTGCATGCCGTTATATATTTTAAATTTTGCACCTCAATCCAGGGCCACCTCACCTCCCATTGCACCTCGTGCGCCTCCAATGCACCTTTTGGACTATATTAGGTTCATCTAGTACTGTTACGCACTATGATAATTGAACTGGAGCACTTATGTTTTACATTTGTACGAATCCATGTGTCCAACTCTCCTTTGTTTTTGGAAAGCCATGATTTTGGTATAAAATGAAAATGTTGAAGGTTCATACCATTGTGGGAATGAAGACGATCCAAACTCCACTATTTGAGGTGAAATTAAGACTTTGAGTAATATAGGTTACTAGCAAGCTCGATTACTACTCTAAACCATTAAAAAAAAGAAAGATAAAAAGTCTAGCAATTGAATAATCCTCAAATACATATGAGTAATAAATATATTCAGCATTTCTATGACCTCCATTCGCATTGTTAAAGTCAATAGCATAAATTTGAGTCTCAATCAAAGATTTCGTCCACCTGATCCCATCAATAATCTCAATAACTCCTAATTCGTCCTGATCATTCGAGGTCATTCCTGAAAACTTATACTCCTACTATAAAACGAAGTAGACGCAACAACATCACAAATCGGGCAAACAGAACAGATTACAAACCAAACACAAATTGAAAATCATACTCAACATTTAATCATAAATAAAATAGCATATCACAAATCCGAATCATGACAAATGAGTACAAAACTCCAATGTCCAATCGAATTCAATTAAACAAACACTTAAAAACAAGATTACAAACAAAATGCAAAAAGTCAACCCTAAACACTTACCAAGAAGTTGTGATAAACAAAAGCTCTAGGTTCCCAAGACAAAAATTCAACCCACTGATCACCTCTTTCTTTACTGACTTCAACCCTACAAGCAAAAAATCAATTAGAAAACCCCCAAAAAAGTTCCATCAAATCGACAAAGAATTCAGGATCAAACCTGTGAACAGTACTATGAACAATGGAGTTAAGATCATGAACTTGATGATTAGAAGAAGGATTAGAAGTAGGAATAGAAACAATTCCAAGTGCAAGAAGGATTAAGACAAGAAAAGTGAAAAATAGCAGTAATGCGAAAATGAGAGTTGAGGATGGCGTTGACGATTTTCGAACAGGAGCTCGAGAGTACTTTCCTTTCGCCATTAATGAAAGCTTAGCAGAAAACTTAAGGTTTTTAATTGAAGAAAAGAAAAAAAATGGAAACCCTAAATTGGATTGTAAGAAGTAGACAAAGATCTGAGTAGCTAAAAAGTCTTTGTTATAGAAGAAGAAGAGGTGAATGCAGAAGAATTGCAGAAATGAGAGAGGGGTTGTTTGAGTGTTTTGGACTTCAAAAATTAATTTATATTCAATTTTTACAATTTTACAATTATTATATTTATTATAATTATTTATTTGATTACTACCTTACCAAGTTATCTCCTCTAATAGAAATACTGTATACTACTCAGTCCTCTTTAAATTGCGTCAAGTAGAAATAAATAGGCTTATGTTTAAGCAAGTAGTATTAAATGAGGAAAGAGATTGAATTATGTGGATGTTAAAATGTATAAATGAGATTAAAAGAAAATAGTGGACCATTGTCAAAATATAGAAATGATGCAAATTAAGCGGGACAAACCAAAATGAATAAGATGCAAATTTAATGGGACGGATGGAGTATTCTTTTAACGGGTCTTGACTTAGTAGAAATAAATTTTTAGGTTTGTTTCTTACTTAATCTTACCCTATTTTCGGTTATTCTAAAATTTTTAAAAAATTACATAAAAATTTGGAACTATTTAAAAAGCTGAATTTTGTTTAAATTGGAGATAAGATTGGGCAAGTTTTGTGTTCAATTGGATTGATTTAACTACTAGTCTACTAGGTCAATTGGGTTTTTGTATGGTAACAACGAGAAATAAAATGTTTTTTGAGTAAAATGTGATATATAATAATAAATGAAGAGAAAAAGTGAATCGTGTTTGATGAAATTATAAGAGAGTTAAAATGTGTCGATGAGTTTAAAAGAAAATAGTAGAGTCATTGTAAAAAATAAAATAATGCAAAATAAAATGGGTGGCTAGAAATAAAAAATGATACTTAGTGAAAAAAAAGAGTATCGACACAAAACAATGACATATGGCGCCACGGTTGCAGTGTATTTAAAATGTTGGCATGGTGGCTGGTTCAAAGTAGGGATGGTAAAGTGATGGATGGATGTGTTATGCCCTTCTTCATACTCTTATGATCTTATCCACTTAAAATTTTCATACCCATTATCTATCCACTATTTATGGCTGGTAAAACTTGCATACTCACGCCTACCAACAAAGGTATGCATTTAAATTTTAAATCCATCCCCTACCCACCTCATACCCGGTACTCCTAGTACACACATGATTCGCATTATATTCTCCATAAAATTGCAATTCTTAACAAATTTAACTGTATATCTAATTTTATTTAAACTATAGTACAATATAATAATATAAAATTAATTTTTAAAAATTTTGTTAATAGTTTTTGATAAAACTATACAAAAAATAATATAAAGTAGTATATCATAGATGTGTAGTTGTATATAGAGTGGGGCGGGTGGGGGGACATTAGGCGGATAAGATAATATCCATGACAAGTAGTTTTTTTCATACCCACATACGCTCACTATCCATCAATTTTATATTCATATTTGTGGTAATGTGGAGCAAAACCCATTTTAGATTCTTAGTTCGGATATATACTTTCTCAATTCTATAATACTTGCTATTAATAATATGATATTTTCTCACACAACATATCACATTCAGTAGCGAATATTATACAACTCAGTAGCAAATATTATGCAACGGCGAAAGTATATCACTTATGAAATATCATTGAAAATTACCTTGTTTTGGTGCAAGCTTGCTAGGTCAAGAAGTCAAAACAAATTTTAATTTTTTATTTCCAATGAACGTGTTAACGTAAACATGAGAATATTGTGGTGTGCACTAAACCAACACTAACTAAATTGCGTTGCATCTTGAATAGTCGTTCAATCATTATTAAGACTTAAATTTAGTCAACTTCCTTATTGAGTGTATATTGAGATAGTTGCCCATGAGTGGCCATTGTATACCATCTATCTTCAAATTTTCTCGGATCCTGATTATAGTTTATTTATGAGCGGGATATACTGGGTATGATGATGATGATATCTTCTAATTTTCCGAGACTCTTTTACTTGTTTGCATCGTACGTACTAATAAAAATATTGAAAAATGACAAATATTATTCTTATGAAACTTTGACAAATGAAATTATTTTAGTGGATAATAGTTGATTACATAAAAATATTTAACTAATTTGGTATTTGATTTTTTAAAAATTAAAGATAAATTAAGTAAAATATTTATATAATTTTATTATAGCAACTATATATATCTATCCTAGAATTGCATATATTTAATTGAATAAAATAGTAATGTATTTAAGATACTCCTATAATTTTTAAAAATCAATATTTAATTTTTGCGTTAAAACTCATGTATTCAATAAATATAATCACAATAATATATACTTGCATTATTATTTAAAGTTATATTTATATATATATATATATATATATATATATATATATATATATATATATATATATATATATATATATATATATATATATATATATATATATATATATATATATATATATTATATTTCATGGTCACAAATTCGTGCATTACAAAGATTTATATACTAGTTAAATATTAATAATAATGAAAATTATTTATAATGTAAATTTGCAATCTTTCTTCATTGCAAGTTTGTAACCTTTCTTCATACTCTATGTTAGAGCATATAACATATCTTAGGATCTTAACAATAAACTTAAATTGATGATTGAAGCCTGATGGTTGAGACCCCATAATATGTTATATAATATAACACGCCCCCCACACGAGAGTCCTTTGTGCTACAAGTGTGGATGCAACATGGATCCTCCTCATACCTGGCGCTAAATATTCCACTTTAAATAAGGGGGGTGGAGATTTGAACTCGTAATATTTTGTCACGCTAGTTTCCGATACTATGTTAAGAAACCAACTCAACCAAAAACTCAAGCTGATAATTAAAACCACATAATTTGTTATACACCCTATCACACTTAGAGATGTTCAAAACAAACTCGATGATCCGATATTTATCCGATCTAATAACCGAACCCAACTTGACCCGACATCAAAATGAATTTCAAATTATGTAAAAATCAACGTGGACACAAATTCCGATTTTGAACTGACCCGCAATACATAACCCAAAATCAAACAAACCCGATGATCTGATATTTATCCGATCTAATAACCGAACTTGACTTGACCAAACGTCAATATGAATTTCAAATTATGTAAAAATCAATGTGGACACAAATCCGATTTTGAACTAACCCGCAACACATAACCCAAAATCAACCCGATAACCCACATCAACACCTCTAATCACACTATCCATACTAGATTATCCACATGATGCACGTTGCACCACATTGATTGCATTTATATTTCATACATATACTTATCAAGTGGACCTAAAAATTGTACTTGTTTCTTTTCTCTTTGTATTGTCTATTGATGTACCATTTGCCAAGAGTGACTAATGTTTCTTCTTGTCATGCATATATATGGTCCATGGTGGTGATGTTATCTTTTACATGCAAATAATTAATCCCAACTAAATCAACAAATATTATGATACAATAATTTATTTTTTCTATTTAAATTCACTTATTTTCATATATAATGCCACTTAGATTAGTTGTTTATTATTTTTCAGCAAAAAAATCACTTTTATTACTTGTCATGGCTTTAAATACTTCCTCTATTACATTTCTATTTTTATCGGTTTTAAATTACTTCTTGCATTACTATTTTCAGAAAAAAAAAAAAAAATTACATACAATGTCTACTTTGCCTCTACCTTGTTCCTCCCCTAATCCATATCTTATTTGCCTTTCTTTTCCCTCAAAAACATTTGTTTAAAAGTTATGTATCGTTTTTTATCACAAAAATATCAATTTCGAAAATCTTTTGATAGCGATAAAATCTAAACTTAGAAAATATATATGATAAATTGTTATTTGCCAATCATCATATCATATCATTAATCATATTATATCATTAATCATATCATATCATCATATCATACATTATATAAAAGGCTTGGAAAATTTCAAGTGGCACAATTATGTAAGAGTTGTTCCAAATGACACTCATTTATTGGCTAAAAAAATAACATGTCATTTTATCTTGACTAATATTTCTACCATTAACTATCTTTGACAAGCAATTATTTATAGTTAAATAGAGTAAATTAGAGAACATAATATACTGCATAATATATTGTTGACAATTTTCACAATTATCGAGTTATTTTATACATATAATTGTCAAAATTGAGTATTTTTACTACATAATATTTCTGATTTACATTCAAAAAAAAAATATTTCTAACTTTATTTTTTAAAATTTATGTTTACAGACATTAATGCTAAAAGAATCATACAATACACGAGTTCCTACACTAGTATAAAATATTTCACTAACAATTCAAAGTATATACTTTACAACAAAAGACAACCTTTAAAATCTCATAATTAATTTTATAAAGAATCTCAAATCTCAATGCATACGAACTACACTTGACATTATACTACATCCCAACTAGAAACCACAAAACCTCAAAATGAACTTTTGAGTCCTAAATCACACATTTTTTTATCATAATACTTAATTTTTTTAAGAGACCGTTTTTCAAAAAGACAAATCTTACAAAAAGCTATATTCTTATTTTCTCTCTAATTTGTATTAGTTGAGATATTTAACCTATATATCTAATGTGTCTCCCAAAGAAACCGCCTCTCACAGTAATATGCATAATCTTAATTATAAATAAATATATATATCAAATCATCATCATATATAATATCCCGCACAAAAACAGAGTCTGAAATCTAAATGAGAGAAAAAGAAAAACGATCAATACGTTTCATACTTTCTTTGCGAGAGGACTAGAGAAAAATAATCTATTTTATCCAAAAATATTTCATTTTCCCTCCACCAAGAAATATATATATATACCAAATAATAACGTACTAAATATTTCATTTTCTTCCCATTCGCCGCTGTTGGGAAAAGGATCCTTGAGAAAGATTCATTCAAGATTCAATTTCTTTCTGTTCAAGTAAAATGCGTAAAACTGACTGATATTGACTGCTAACTACGAACAATTGGGAAAATTTTGCACCAACAATTCAAATTTTCATGAAAAAATCGATACAATAATCATACATTCGAAATCGAAACCACAATGTCTGAATCTCCGGCATGGAGTACTCGATTTCCATACTCTCCATTAGAAGTCGCTAATGTCCATATGATTCAGTTCGGAATTCTTAGTCCCGAAGAGATCGTAATCAACTTCTCTCTTGAAACCCTAATTTGTTTATTTCATTGGATTGTTGTTAATTGATTGATGAATTTGTGTCTGTATATTGGTAATATGCAGCGGCAAATGTCAGTCATAGAAGTGAAGTCCGCTCAGATGACTGAGACAGGAAAACCTGAACCGGGCGGGTTACGCGACCGGAGTTTAGGAACAATTGATCGGAAGATGAAGTGTGATACATGTTCAGCAAACAGGGCGGAATGCCCTGGTCATTTTGGACACCTTGAGCTGGCTAAACCAATGTTTCATATTGGTTTTATGAAGATTGTGCTGATTGTTATGCGTTGTGTTTGCCACAATTGCTCTAAGATTCTTGCTGATAAGGTGAATTTTTTATTTGAGGATATTTTGATAGATGTTGGTTGTGAAAATGTGGGGTTTTATGGGTTATTACTAATTGAGTGCTAATTCTGTTATATGTTTTATAGATGTAAAATTTTTAAAAAATATAAGCGTCAATTAAGATTATAACTCTTTGGAAGCTATTACTAAATATAAGAATTGAAATTACAATCGAATTGAATAACTTGAAATAAACTAATCATAAACTGAAGATTCTTGAAAACAATATTATATTTTTTCTCGATGGATAGCTCTAATGTGCAAAATACTATAATGCTATGTTTGGGAATATGGATTTCATTTGAAAATATGAATTTGACTCAAAAGTAGTGTTTGACAAATGCTAGAATTTCAAATTTAGATTTGAGTCAAATCCACAATTGTTATCAAAATGGTTTAAAGATGAGGATTTGAGAATGACATCCCAAACCTTGTCATTCTCAAATTCTACATTCATGATTTCATAATTGAAATCATTAATTTGAAATGAAATTTTAATTCCCAAACACAACCTTAAATAATTTGCAGAATTCGGTTTTAGTGCAAGTGAACAAGAATAGGGAATTCACTTGAAGTGGAGATATAACTGTCTTTTTTGGAAAGAATACACAAATTTTTACTTGAGATCGTCTTTTGTAAAGACGGCTCTTAAAAGCCCAGCCCAATTCTAAATCATCATATCATATCATACAATCTAATAAAAAGACTGTAAAATTCCACGTGGCATTCCCTTGGTGATTTGCTATATTGAATAATTCTTACCAAAATTAACATTAATTTATTCTTTAATATATTAGTAGTTCATCACAATAAGATATATTCATTTAAATTTTCTTGGAATATTATGTTTTTGAATTTAAAAGTTACGTATGATTTTTCATTAAAGTTTCTTTTTTATGTTGAAGAACTTTCTTATTTATTAATTTTAATCATTAATAACTTCGTGCATTGCACGAGTTTTTACACTAGTATATATTGTTTCAACTCTAAATACAGATTTGGGCTGGACTTTTGAAAGTCGTCTTTACAAAAGACGGTCTCTCAACTAGTCTCTTAAGAGATCGTTTTTTGATAAATGCTCAATAATACAAAGGTGCTATTGATAATAAAAAAACTTAGGCTACTATTAATAAGTCCCAAAACTAAGGGATACTATTGATAATTTTTCCAAAAGAAAAGTAAACCAACATTCGAATTTTTTTCTATAAATAGATACTCATTTTTCTATTTTTTGACACACTTCAAAAATTGATGTTTACATTATTATTGATCTTTTTATTTCTAATTTTTTATAGTACTAGTTTTTGTATTAATAATATTTTTTAAATTATTTTTTAATAATATGTTAAGGTAGAGAGAATAAGTGGGATAAAAAAATAAATATGAGAAAGTAGTGTAAAGATTTTATTTATGAATGTGATAAATTTATATAACAAAAACTATTTGTGTTACATGCGTTTTGGATCTTTTATGTGCCCTTTTCTCTCATTACGTGGCAGGTATGTAATCTCTACCTTTCCTTATCTTTTTCGGAGCCGGGGGACTCCTTTCTTTGGCCGTGCTCTCCTTCACGGGTATGAGTTGCCGCCGTCCTTCCCTCCCCAGACCCTGTCCATAGATTTTCTATGTGCGGGATATACTGGGTAGGATGATGATGATGATGATGATGATGATGATGATGATAAATTTATATAACAAAAACTTCTCCAATAAAAAATCTAATGTGAATGAGAGGGAATCAGGGAAATTTATTTATTGAGGGTGGAGTCAGCCATCTTTCTACCATTTATATTTTTATCTTCACCCGCCATAACTGATTCCTTCGAGCTTCCTCCCCTAAAAAATGGTGAGAACTGTAATACCTCCTCCTCATCAGCAATTCAGCATCACAAAGAAGGTAATGACGCCGAAGATATTTCTACTGGTACTGACTCTTATCCAGTTATCCTCACCGAGGTTTTTTATCTGACCGAAACTTTATTCTCCGTAATTGGGGAGCATAAGCCTAATGTTTTTAGGTCAAAACATTCTGAGGAGTAAATTCAATGAAAGGTGAATACTTTTGTTTTGATTTCTTATGAAATATATTCATTGCGTTTTATTTTGATGCTTTTTTACGACATAGTTCCCAGTTGTGTGACTTTTGTTACTCCTGTAGTCCTATTTGCTTTGTACTGTAATGGATATCTGTGGTTTGATTTCAGAATGTTGCCATAGAATTGTAAATTGTTACTGACACTGTATCATTTTGAAGTATTATTGATCTTAGAAGAAACTGATTGTTTGGTAATACTAGAAGTCGAGAGAGGTTGTTAGTAAGAGAAGAAAGAAGGGACTTTTGATGGTTGTTATTAAAGGAAGGGCTTTAATGGTGGTGTTGGGGGTGGGGGAATGATGGTGATTGGGAAGTGGTGTAGGAGGTTGGGGAAGAAGGGTTTAATTGGGTAAATTAGGTTAGATTAATGAATTTTATTGAAAGTCAAAGGTCATTACCTTGGTCAATGGTGATTTAGCCGGTCATCTCAACTGAATTCGGTGAAGTGGTAGTATTTATGTGTGTTTTCTAATTTGAAGGTTGTTGGAAAAAAAATATAACTTCAAAGGCTGCTAAAATTCAAGGCTGTAGTTGACGATTAATCCAAGATTTAATTTAACGACCACTAATTCATACCCTTTTCTTCTTTCCAATTCCCTCCATCCAAATATATTTGTGTATAAAACACTTGGGTTTGTTGATGTTGTCATGTTGGTCATCAAATCTTTTTCAGGTATTGAACTTTTTGTATCTAATGGTTTTCTTGCTTTTTTAGAATTTGATGTTTAAGCAAGCATTGATAAAAAAAAGAGAATATTAGCTTAAGGACTAGAAGTCACCAACAATTTTATCATTTATGCAGGAAGACAATAAGTTTAAGGAAGCATTGAAAATAAGGAATCCCAAACATCGGTTAAAGAGAATATTAGAAGCTTGCATTAAAAAAAAATGTGAAGGAGGTGATTCAATTGATGTACAAGATCAGAATGATGTGGAACCAGTCAAGAAGAGTTACAGTGGCTGTGGGGCCCAGCAGCCTACCTTCAAAATTGAAGGTATGAAAATGATTGCTCAATACAAGATGACAAAGAAGGAAAATGACGAGCAGGAGCAGCTCCCTGAGCCTGTGGAGAGAAAGCAGCAGTTAACGGCAGAAAAGGTTGGGAACATGGTGTGCTTTCTATCTTTGTATATTTTAGGACTCGTTCTTATCTTCTAACTGTGTTGATACTAGGTGCTTAGTGTGCTGAAGAGAATCAGTGATGAGGATTGTCAATTGTTGGGTTTCAATCCTAAATATGCTCGCCCTGACTGGTTGATTCTTCAAGTTCTCCCTATTCCTCCACTTCCTGTGAGACCTTCCGTGATGATAGACACATATTTTAGGAGTGAGGCTAGTATCCGATTGTGTTTTGAAGCTTTACATAGTAGTTGTTAGCTGTTGGAACTTGGAAATACTTTACATGTGAGGATGATCCCACATTGCTGAAAGAGTAGGTTGTAGATTTGTATTTAATACTTGATGGATGAATATCTATTACCATATGGTTTTGGGAAATAGTGAAACTCATCATGTGTTGTATACAAGTCAACACTCATTACTCGTAGGTTTGTCGGCTGAGCCCATGGGTGCCCCAGGAGTGTATCCACGAGTGGGCCCATGGGGTGATTGTGTGACGAATAGTCACGGGCTCACGGCCTTACATTCCATACCCCATTGTGCTTGCTGTTTAGTGTCGTTACATGTTCATTTTCCTGGTAATTCTCTTTATAGGATGATTTGACCCATCAATTGGCCATGGTCATTCGTCATAATGATAATCTAAGAAAACAGGAGAGGAATAGGGCACCTGCACACATCATCTCTGAATTCTCACAGTTGTTGCAGTTTCATATTGCTACATACATTGACAATGAGCTGCCTGGACAACCAAAGGTAGGTTTTTTTTGCCATCCTTTCTGTATGAAGCTAAAATATATGTGGGTCTGTTTTAAATTATTGATCTAGCAGACAATGACATCGCGACATTCCTATGCAGGCCACACATCAATCAGGTAGACCGATCAAATCTATATGTTCAAGGCTGCAAAGCAAACAAGGTCGCATAAGAGGCAATTTGATGGGAAAGCGAGTGGACTTTTCAGCACGTACTGTCATTACACCTGATCCAAATATTAATATTGACCAATTGGGTGTGCCTCGGAGTATAGCATTGAATCTCACATATCCAGAGACAGTGACTCCTTATAATATTCAAAGGTTCAAATATATCTTCTATTTATTTTGCTGCATTATATTTTCTATGCTCTGTTTTTATCTGCTTCGATGGATAGGTTGAAAGAGCTTGTTGACTATGGTCCTTGTCCTCCTCCTGGTAAAACTGGGGCCAACTATATCATCAGAGATGATGGTCACAGACTTGATCTTCGTTATATGAAGAACAGCGATGGCCATCATTTGGAGTGTGGTTATAAGGTAACCCTGTTTTACTTGGGGAAGAAGAAATGTGGATCCTCTGCAACGCTTAGTTAAGCTTTTCTTGACGGTTGTTTATGATTAAATACAGGTTGAGAGGCATTTGAATGATGGGGACGTCGTACTTTTTAACCGACAACCAAGTCTCCATAAAATGTCCATTATGGGTCACAGGATAAAGATCATGCCCTATTCTACGTTTGGATTGAACTTGTCTGTTACGTCACCTTACAATGCTGATTTTGATGGTGATGAAATGAATATGCATGTTCCTCAATCCTTGGAGACTCGAGCAGAAGCTCTTGAGCTAATGATGGTTCCTAAATGTATTGTCTCGCCGCAAGCCAACAAACCAGTTATGGGAATTGTGCAGGATACACTTTTGGGTAGTCGCAAAATAACAAAGAGAGATACCTTTATAGAAAAGGTGACTGAGTCGATGATTCTTTTTTTGTTTTCTTTTCTTTTCTTTCTGGATTTGTTGCTTCCTAGTATTCATTTCATTAAATTACCTTAATGTGTTCTTTTTGTGTCAGGATGTTTTTATGAACACTCTATTGTGGTGGGAGGATTTTGATGGGAAAGTCCCTCTGCCTGCTATCTTGAAGCCCAAGCCAATCTGGACTGGAAAGCAAGTGTTCAATCTCATTATACCAAAGCAGATAAATCTCATGAGATTTTCTGCATGGCACGTGGATACGGAAACTGGTTTTCTTACTCTAGGAGATACATGTGTCTTGGTGCAGAAAGGAGAGCTACTATCTGGAACGCTTTGCAAGAAAACCCTAGGGTTATCTAGTGGGAGTTTAATACATGTCATATGGTATTTTCCTCTTCTTTGTCAACTTTATTGATTTCACCCATATACCAATTGGTTGAAGAGTTCTGTTGAGGTAGTGTTGGGAGTTTGTGAATAAGTAAAGTTTAGTCTATACACTTTATTTTCTTAGGTTCATAACCAGATAGGAGTATTAGTTCAATTTGAGATGCCTATAATGGTACCGAGCCAAAATTAAATCTTTGGTGTTGATTATGTATAAAGAGGTGTGCCGCCTGTTTGCATATATTTTTGTGCTATATATTTCTGCATATTGTGTAGCTATTGTTTATTAATGCTTAGTCCGTTGTTTGCGTGGAAAAGTCATTTACTAGAGACAATCTTTTGTGTTCTACTTTTGAATCTTTTTCTTTGATTCAGGGAAGAAGTTGGTCCAGATGCTGCTTGTAAATTTTTGGGGCACGCCCAGTGGCTTGTTAATTATTGGCTGTTACACAATGGTTTTAGCATTGGGATTGGAGATACAATTGCTGATGCAGCAACAATGGAAACTATCAATGAAACAATATCAAAAGCTAAAAATGAAGTGAAAAACCTTATTAGGGCAGTGCAGGAAAAGCAGTTGGACCCTGAACCCGGACGTACGATGATGGAATCTTTCGAAAATAGAGTTAACCAGGTCACTGGAAATGTCTTTCGTCTGTTAAGTGAGTTACTCTTGTTTGTCTTAATACTGATTTATTCCAATGTTCAGGTTTTGAACAAAGCTCGTGATGATGCTGGAAGTAGTGCTGAGAGGAGTCTCTCTGAGAGTAACAACCTGAAAGCTATGGTTACTGCAGGATCCAAAGGAAGTTTTATTAACATATCCCAGATAACTGCCTGTGTGGGACAACAGAATGTTGAAGGCAAACGCATACCATTTGGTTTTGTTGGCCGAACATTACCCCATTTCACTAAAGATAATTATGGACCAGAAAGTCGTGGGTTTGTGGAGAATTCATATCTGAGAGGATTAACTCCCCAGGAGTTCTTTTTCCATGCTATGGGTGGTAGAGAAGGTCTCATTGATACGGCTGTCAAAACATCCGAGACTGGTTATATTCAGCGTAGGCTGGTCAAGGCTATGGAGGATATCATGGTCAATTATGATTGCACTGTAAGAAATTCTGTCGGTGATGTTATACAGTTTCTCTATGGTGAAGATGGTATGGATGCTGTTTGGATAGAATCTCAGAAGTTGGATTCCCTGAGGATGAAGAAATTAGAATTTGATGCAACATACAGATATGAGTTTGATGCTGAGAACTGGGAACCAGATTATATGTTGAAAAAGCATGTGGATGATCTCCGTAATGTATTAGATGCTGAAGTCCATCAACTTGAAGTAGATAGATGCCAACTTGCTACTGATATAGCAACGACCGGTGACAATTCTTGGCCATTGCCTGTGAATCTCAAGAGGCTGTTATGGAATGCCCAAAAGATTTTCAAGATTGACATGCGAAAAAAGTCAAACATGCACCCAAAACAAATTATAGAAGCCGTAAATGAGCTTCAAGAGAGGTTAAAAGTTGTTCCTGGTGACGACTTTTTAAGTAAGGAGGCTCAAAAGAACGCTACCCTCTTTTTTAACATCTTGCTTCGTAGTACACTGGCTAGCAAACGTGTGTTGAAGGAGTACAAGCTTAATTGCGAAGCTTTTCGGTGGGTTATTGGTGAAATAGAGTCCCGATTTTTGCAGTCTTTGGTGACTCCTGGAGAAATGATAGGCTGTGTTGCTGCCCAGTCGATTGGTGAGCCTGCTACTCAGATGACTCTCAACACTTTCCACTATGCTGGTATTAGTGCTAAGAATGTCACTCTTGGTGTTCCTAGGTTGACGGAGATCATCAATGTGGCTAAGAAAATTAAAACTCCCTCTCTATCAGTCTTTTTACATCCTGAAATCAGCAAAACGAAAGAAAGAGCCAAAAATGTTCAGTGTATTCTGGAATATACATGTCTGCGAAGTGTGACACATGCCACTGAAGTGTGGTATGACCCAGACCCTATGAGCACTATCATTGATGAGGATGTGGACGTTGTCAGGTCTTACTATGAAATGCCTAACGAGGAGGTTTCACCAGATAAAATTTCTCCCTGGTTGCTTCGTATTACATTGAACCGTGAAATGATGGTGCACAGAAAACTGAGCATGGTTGATATTGCAGAAAAAATCGACGTAGAATTTGGTGATGACATGACTTGTATACCTACTGATGACAACGCTGAGAAGTTGATCCTTCGTATTCGTATTGTAAATGACGAGGCTCAGAGGGGTGAATTGGAGGCTGATTCTGCCGAGGACGATTTTTTCCTGAAAAAGGTTGCTGCATGCATGCTGACTGAGATGGCACTAAAAGGGATCCCAGATATTAACAAGGTGTTTATCAAGCAGAGTAAAGTGAATGTGTTTGATGAGGAGAGAGGTTTCAAGGCTGAAAATGAGTGGATGCTGTATACTGAAGGTGTCAATCTTCTTGCTGTTATGTGTCATAAGGAAGTTGATGCAACAAGGACCACAAGTAATCTTTTGATTGAGGTTATGGAAGTTCTTGGAATTGAGGCTGTTCGCAAGGCCTTGTTAGATGAGTTACGTGTTGTCATTTCCTTTGATGGATCTTATGTGAACTATCGCCATTTGGCTGTTTTGTGTGATACGATGACATATCGTGGACATCTAATGGCTATCACTCGTCATGGTATTACTCGAAATGATACTGGGCCCTTGATGAGGTGCTCATTTGAAGAAACAATGGATATTCTTCTTGATGCTGCTGTATATGCAGAATCAGATTATTTGAGAGGTGTGTCTGAAAATATCATGTTAGGGAAGCTAGCACCAATTGGTACTGGTGGCTGTTCATTATATCTTAATGAGGAGATGTTACTACATGCTATTGAAATCCAGCTACCAAGTTACGTGGAAAGTTCTGAATTGGGGATGACACCTGCTCAATCACCCATATCCGGAACACCTTACCATGATGGCATGATGTCTCCAAGTTACTTGTTCAGCCCAAATCTGCGACGTTCGCCTTTTGATGATGTTACTGCTGCCTTTTCTCCATTTCTTAGTGGCATGGCCTTCTCTCCTGCTGCATCTCCTTATAGCCCAGCCTCCCTAACTAACAGCCCTGGGTCTCCTAGATACAGTCCTAGTCCAACATATTTACCTTCAAGCCCATCTTACTCTCCTACATCGCCCAGCTACAACCCTACATCACCAAGTTACAATCCAACTTCACCAAGCTACAGCCCCACATCGCCAAGTTACAGCCCCACTTCTCCAGCCTACAACCCTTCATCACCGGCTTACAACCCTTCTTCACCTGCCTATAGCCCCACATCTTTAGCCTACAGCCCTTCATCACCAGCTTACAGCCCTACTTCACCTGTCTATAGCCCCACATCTCCAGCCTACAGCCCTTCATCACCAGCTTACAGCCCTACTTCACCTGCCTATAGCCTCACATCTCCAGCCTACAGCCCTTCATCACCAACTTACAGCCCTACTTCACCTGCCTATAGCCCCACATCTCCATCATACAACCCCACGTCTCTATCCTATAGCCCCACATCTCCATCATACATCCCTACTTTCTCATCCTACAGCCCCACATCTCCATCCTACAGACCTACGTCACCTGCTTACAATCCTACTTCGCCAGGATATAGTCCTACTTCACCTAGTTACAATCCTTCTTCACCGAGTTACAGCCCTACATCTCCAAGTTATAACCCTTCAGCCAGGTACAGCCCCTTACTTGCATATTCTCCCAGCCGTCCGAGAATATCACCATCCAGTCCCTACAATCCTACCTCTCCAAATTATAGGTATTATTTTGGTTTTAAATTTATTGTTGGTTTCTAATGACTCATCAAATCACGTGCACTTCTTGTTTATGTGAAGTTGCATATGATTTTTGCTACCAAGGGTCAATCAGAAGCAACTTCTTTATTAGTGTTATCACTAACAAGGGTAAGTTTGCATACATGTGATCCCCTCAAACCCCATATCAAGTGGGAGCCACTTAATATGTAGGTAATGGAATGTTGTTGATAATAAGAAGTTTTACTATTTGATCTTCTAATTGTGTGCTTTTTGTTTCAGTCCAACATCACCATCTTATTCACCAACATTGCCTTCTTACTCTCCTTCAAGTCCAAGCAGGTACCTTTTTAAAATTTTCTATTCTATATTTTGGAATTATGATTTCTTTTGGAAATCTTCAATTGACTCAATTTAGTGTTTGGAAAAAAAATCAAATAGATTTGAGGCAATTTCATTATGGTTTTAAAAGTAGTTAAAGTTGAGGATTTGGGAATGACTTTCCGAACCTGGTCATTCTCAAATTCTTTATTTATAATTTGATAATTTAAACCTACAATTTGAAACAAAATACTTGTTCCAAACACAACCTTTGTTAAATCAGTGTATAAGTAAGTCCATTTGTTCAAAATAGGAGTAGTTACTTTAGGGTATTGGTGGTGGTTAGGTACATCTACAAGACTATATGCTTGTGTTTGTGTTGAAGTTGTTTTACCAAAAAGTATAGTTAGTAGTGCCACAGTATTACTCCATCCCATAAAATTAGCTTATAAGTTTCTTTTTTATCCGTCCCATTAAATTTTCTACGTTTATTATTTTGAAAAAGACTGCACACCCTTCACCATTTCTCATCCACATATTAATTTCTCTTTCATTCTCATCTCAAACATTTTAATCATTTTGTCTTATCCTACCTAAGAGAAACTCCTATAATAACTTGATGTACGTTTAAATAGTGTGCATCAAGTCACCAACCATAAAATCTAGTAAGTCAATGGAGTGAAGAGTAAAAAGTGTTAGCTTAGTGAAGTGGAGACTAAGGAGTATGAATTACTAATGCGGAAAGTTAGGAATGGTGCACACTAAATTATTGTGCACAAAATCTATGTTGAGACTTGTCCGACCACAAACTTAGTTAAGTAGAATTTTGTAATTATAGTTCTAGCTAGACCTTCTTTATCATTGTGACAGCTTTATAACTGAATTAGTGATTACTTATTGATGACTAGCAACAAATACTGAAATACTCTAATAATTCTTCTAAATTCAACTCCTGCTGTTATTTTCTTCTTTCTATATTTGATGTATTCTTGGTGGGTCATCAAAAATTTCTGACACTTCAACCATGTTATGCTTTCTGTCCATACAGTTCAGGTGCTAGTCCAGATTATAGCCCTACTTCTCCACAATACAGGTAAAAAAAAAGAGTGAACTTGAGATCATTCACTTGATTGTTTGGGCTCCCATGTTCTAATTTTCTATTTATTCTTCTTGAATAGTCCAAGTTCGGGCTATTCCCCAAGTTCTTCAGGTTACTCTCCCTCGTCGAGCGATAAGAACGATGGAAGCAACCATTAAACATCGTGATAGTGTTGAAAAGTGCCTATTTGTACATCTTTTTTTTCCCGTAGAAATTGGGCAGATTTCGGATCAGCTAATTGACCTAAAGAGGTTGTTGTCTTGTCGAATTTGCTTCGATAATGTGAGCTGGCTTGAAGACTGAGCTTCCTTTTGGTCCGAGTAGATGTAATTACAAATTACCTACATTTGTTTTGTTATAATAGATAGATTCTGTACAAAAATCAAAGATACGTATACATAATCAATCTAAATTTCTTAGGAGTATTATATAACTTCATTTCTTTCAGCATTGTCTATTTGCTGATCAAATGGCTGATAAATCTGATTGATTTTGGTACCATTCGTATCATATACGTAACTTTTGGTGGTTCCCATTGGGGTAGTTCAATCTTCTTTTCTGAACAAATGTTCTAATTTTAATGCACCTTGTAGTTAACGTGTGGTATGCATTTAGATTTTGTACCCAAATGAAAATGGGGTGTTTGACAATTAGCAGTTGTTGGACGTGTATAATTGGCTTTTTTAATTGTTTAGCTAATTTTATAAGCCAAGACTTGTTAGAAAATTTATCTGGCCGTTAAGTGGGCCAAAAAAGTCAAAAATCAACTAAAAAATTAACAATTTTACGTTTTGGCTAAAAGATTAGTTTAAAGTGTTTAACGAATTTTTGGCAGTTTGACAAACACAATGATAACCAACTAAATAATTGGCGAAAAACCATTTGCCAAATAGATTCAGTATGTCTTACTCTTATTTTTGTTCAATATTTTGTTCGTTCTTTTGAATTTTTTCCACTTAATAAAAAAGTTCTCATATAAAATAATTTAAAGGAATAAATGCAATGACAAAATAATACATTTAATGTTAGTTGACCGTTAAGTTTGAGGGGTTGATTAATTTGCGAGGTTAAGTTATCATATGACAATATCTCATTAGTCCTTGTAGTTTTAATAATTTAAAATTAAAACACATAAATTAAGAAATAAAAATAATAGATATTTAATGTTATTTTTACCCATTATAACAATTTTTTCTAAAAAAACGGATGTCGTGATTACCATTAAAGGGTATCTCTTTTGAAAATCCGGTTGAAACAAGTACTTATTTGTCTATTTTTCAATACGTAAACTGAAAAAGATATTTAACGTCATTTTATCCATCATAATGATATTTTTTATTTCAAAAATCGGATGTCGCGATTATTCTTATGGGATAACTCTTTAGAAAATCTAATTCAAAAAAAAAAAACTCTTTAGAAAATCTTGTCGAAACAAGTGCTTATTCGCCTATTTAATTTTTCGAAGCAACATATTTGCGATTACCCGTAAGGGTGTTCAGACCGGATTTTCGTAAGAGTTATCTGATATCTCATAAGGGTAGTTGCAACGTCCGTTTTTTTTTGAAATATCATCGTTATGAAGGGTATGGCTATAGGTGAATAAGGGTAAAAATGATGTTAAATTTCTTTTTCGGTTTATGTGTCGGGAAATAGGCGAATAAGTACTTGTTTCGACCAAATTTTCGAAAGAGTTTTCCCATAAGGATAATCGCGTGTCTATTTTTTGAAAAAAATAATTGTGATGGGTAGAAATGACGTCAGATATCTTTTCGATTTACGTATCGAAAAAAAGGAGAAAAAGTAATTGTTTCGACCAAATTTTCGAAAGAGTTTAGTTACCATAGAAGAATAATCACAACGTCCGTTTTTATAATTTCTACTTTAAGATATTAAGATTTAAAATTTACTTAAAATAATATGTACAAAAGATAAGATGAACAAACAAAAAAGAACACGGTGAAAAACATGCTTTTTACATTAATAAAATAGAGTCATTATCAAATGAATAAAGACAACTCAAAAGGATCCTTTACATTTTCCTCAAATTACTACTACTAATCCATTCCTACTCTCCTACACGTTCCCTTCCATCAAAACCAACCTCCCCACACCAACTCATTCTCTCTCCAAAACCCCACTCAACAATGGCGGAAGAACCAGAAAAACTGGTATATCTCCATGGAGATCTACACCTCAAAATCCTTGAAGCTCGACATTTGCCTAACATGGACCTTACTTCTGAACGTCTTCGTCTCTGCTTCACTGGCTGCAACACTTGCTCAACCACTACCAACTCCGATCATCCTTCCTCCGATGAACACCACCACCTTCATCGTCCTCGAATCATTACTAGTGATCCATACGTTGCCGTTTTAGTCCCACAAGCTACAATCGCTCGCACTCGAGTCATCCCTAATTCTCAAAACCCTAAATGGAATGAGCATTTTTGTATTCCATTAGCACATCCAGTAATAAATATTGAATTTCAAGTTAAGGACGATGACGTTTTTGGCGCTCAAACTATCGGCGTTTTTACTCTTCCTGCTTCTAGGATTATTTCTGGTGAACTGATTACTGGGTGGTTTTCAATTCTTTCTCCTTCCTCTGGTAAACCTCCTAAACCCGATTCCGCTCTTCGAATTGAACTTAAGTTTATTCCGTGTGAGAAAAACCCAGATTTTAGAGTCACTGAAAATGGGGTAAAATCCACTTATTTTCCACTCAGAAAAGGGAATTTTGTTTCACTTTATCAAGATGCTCATGGAAGAGATGATTTATTACCAGAGATCAAGTTGGAGAATGGAGAAATTTATAAGCAAGGAAAATGTTGGGAAGATATATGTTATGCAATATCTGAAGCTCACCATTTGATTTATATTGTTGGGTGGTCAGTTTTTCATAAAGTGAAGCTTGTTAGAGAACCAACTAAACCATTACCTAGAGGTGGGGATCTTACTCTTGGAGAATTGTTGAAGTATAAGTCTGAAGAAGGTGTTAGAGTTTTGTTGCTTGTTTGGGATGATAAAACTTCTCATAACAAGTTCTTTATCAAAACGGTAATTCATATATTTTTTTTTTATTTTATATTTATACGGTAATTAACGGATGTTGATGTACAAATCAATTAAAACAAATGAACAAAAAAATGATTAAAGTTAAACCACTAATTTTGATTTTTTGAGGGGTTATATTAACTATTTATAACAAGTATGATTAATTTTTAGCTTGCTGGATTCGGAAGGGAATAGTTAAATTAACTCTTAATGTTTGAGAATCTATTTGAGGAGTCAGCATTTAATTCTTATATATAAATTTTTAATTGCTAAATATGGTGGTGGAGTCTGGGTTGTTTTAGAAATGGAGGCAATACAGTGAAGTAATTGAAATCTGTAACTTTAAAGTAGGCCCCTTTCCTTTCTCTTATCCTTTTTTTAAACCTTTCTTTATAAAAGTTTGAAGAACTGTGAAGTTTTCTGGATATGTCAATGGATGAACTTTACTTTAGATTTTGGGGTCCGAAAAGTGGTAATTGAGTTGTGAGAATCAACACTTTTTGTTAAAAAATGTTGAAATGGGATGACATATGGGGGAAGAATTGCTTTCTAGGGGAAGATTAGGGCGCTTTAATTATTCTTGAATATACTAATTGTTTATTGCTAATTGCACATAGCTATTTGCAACTAGGGGAGGATTCCAACTTCTACAATTCATACTTTCTATTAAAGGAAATATTTCATTTATATATCCATTCTTAAGAATAAATTTTCGATGATGTTAGATGTACATAGGTGGGTGACATTTTAATTTGGCGAGTCAAGGAAAACTTTAAATGGTTAGTGGTGTAAGGTTTTGTTATCGCCACCTTGTCGTGCTGATTTGAGGTTATATTCACTCAATTGAAATTTTCTTCCCAACCATATATATATATGCACTTAGTTTTGCTAATACAAACTTAATTTTACTGAAGCTAACATATTTTTTTCTACTAAATATTGTTGTTTTAAGGAAGGTTGTGACTTGTTTTTAGAGAAATGTTAAGATGGAACAGTAGTTTCCAATGATGGTAGTGTCAGTGATGTAGAGGCAAGTGTGGGATATTATTATCATTGCCTAGGATCCTTGTTAAGTAATTCAATAACAATCTTAAAAGCATAAAAAAAAGAAAAAGACTTTCCGTTTAGTGGAATGAATTAAATTGTATAATGTTGTAGCTCTTTATTTGATTCCATTCCCAATTTTGAAACAATCCAAAAACAACCCTTTTTAAAATTTTATTGTCATATTCAGGTGAATGATGTTTACTAGTTGAAGATTACTATTTAATTTATTCCTTAGTTGTTGGTTGTTTAATCACATAATATTTAGTGATGAGTATTTTATTGAATCACTTTTGTGTCTTTTTAGTTGTTTAATGAATATTTAGCATGAGACATCATGCACTTTTCTTTTATCCCAAGTGCCATATTTAGCTAATTAGCCCAGATAGAACAAAACTGTTAAGAATTTGAGATGTCAATGCTCAAATTTCATTATGTTAGTTTTTATGTATTGGATTGTCAAAAGACGAGAAAGGCATTTCTATCTATCTAGCCAACAAGGTTATTATAAACTTTTATTGGGCAAGGAGGATAACATGTTATCCTATGTGGTTCGAAAAGGGGGAGATTATGAACATTTCTGATCTGTTGAGATTTATTTTTTTATTGTAGGAAGGGGTTATGCAAACACACGATGAGGAAACACGGAAGTTTTTTAAGCATTCTTCCGTCAACTGCGTCTTATCACCTCGTTACGGGAGCAGTAAACTTAGTTTCCTCAAGCAACAGGTACTGTATGACTTGTTAGTTATAAACTAGTGCTGCTGCCTACTTAGCATATACTTCTTGTGCCATTTATTTGGTTCCTTTCTATCATTTTCTTTTCACTTAATTAAAGTAGTGGTATTATATTTTGGTAAAAACTCGTGATGTAGTAGCAAATAAAAAAGATTCTAGAGGTACCTGTAGAAAATAAAGAGAGACAGAGCTAGTAGAAATAAAAGGCTAATTTCTAAATCATTATTTTGAGATGGGGAGAACTGTATACTAGATTAGCTGGATTATTATGGATCAAGCAGAAACCATGTGAAGGAAGATAGTAGAAGATTTTTGACAGATTAGCAATGATATCAGACAGTAAAACAACCTTGACACACACGATTAAACTTCGTTTTGTGAAACTATCATTAAGAGGTACATAACGTCATCTTTGGGGTTGGGACGCAAAGTCAAAAACATAACTTACACATGAATGTAATTAGAGGCAGAAGACTCACAAAGAACACAAATTATATTATTGACGGTACATTATGAGTTTATGACCACTATCACAAAGGGGTGAAAACCTCAAGGAATGGACCAGGCTAAATATGATTTTTTTTTTTCAAAATTTTCTCATTTTCTACTAACAAGTAAGATCTGTAATTGCTTTCTGAAGTTTGTCTTTTGATATCTTTGCAGGTTGTTGGGACTCTGTTTACTCATCATCAGAAATGTGTACTTGTGGACACTCAGGCTTATGGTAACAACAGAAAGATTACAGCCTTCCTAGGAGGTATCGATTTGTGTGATGGACGCTACGACACTCCTGAGCATAGACTCTTTCATGACCTCGATACAATTTTCAAAGATGATTTTCACAATCCCACATTTCCTGTAAGTATATCTGCCTTGTTTTTCTTTGAATAGGTTTACTAGGATGCATATTGTTTGTTTAAAATTTGAACCTCAAAGATTAGCGTTTCTTATTAAAATGCACTGGTACATCACATCATAAGTCTATCCACTTCGCTATGTTTTTGACGCATTTCATAATGTATATTCATGATTTGTTTTTTTGTATGTGCGTATTTGTTTGCCGTTGATTTCAGTGAATATGTACTATTCTAAGGTCATCATGAAGCACTTTAACATTTTTTCTCTGCTTTATCATCTATGCTTACCTTCTTCCCTCCTAGGCTGGGACAAAAGCTCCAAGACAGCCATGGCATGATCTGCATTGCAGAGTTGACGGTCCTGCTGCATATGATGTCCTCATAAATTTTGAGCAAAGATGGAAAAAAGCAACAAAATGGAAAGAATTTGGACTGCGAAAAAAAATGTCTCGTTGGCATGATGATTCTTTGATAAGGATTGATCGGATATCTTGGATACTTAGTCCTCAGCATGCTGCTGCAGATGATGATGTCACTGTAGTTCCAGAAGAGGATCCTACATTATGGGTTACAAAAGAAGAGCATTCTGAAAATTGGCATGTTCAAGTAATACTGCTACATTATTTTGCCTTTTTTGTAGTTATGAGTGAAATTTGTATACTTTTTTTTTTTTTTTTTTGTTATCATAATCTTTTAACATTACATTATTATAGGTATTCCGTTCCATTGACTCGGGATCACTGAGAGGATTCCCTAAAAATGTCCAACTTGCTAAGGCTCAGGTTATCATCTTTTACATCTTTCTCTTGATCTTTGATGAACCTGATAATCAACCAAGACTAATCAAATACTGTGATTAATGGTTATTTTCAAGCTTGGTTTTCCTTAGAGTCACTTGGCAAGATGTCATTACAAATGTTAGACATGAACTATTGAAGTGATTAAAAAGTCTTTTACAAGTACAATTGCCAGATTCTTCAATATGTCATACCACATGGTTTCATACTCGTAAAATTTACGGAAATTTAATTTTGTGACGTTTAGTGTGCATCATTAGGACTTCTCACTTGCTAATTACTTCATGTTCTGCAGAATCTTGAGTGTGCAAAGAATCAGGTTATAGATAAAAGCATACAAACAGCATACATACAGGCAATTAGATCTGCAGAGCACTTTATCTATATTGAAAATCAGTATTTTGTTGGATCATCCTATGCATGGCCTTCATATAAAAACGCAGGTTTGTTTGAATCTCTTGTTATGCTGTAAATTTTTTTGGGATGTGGAGCTTCTAGATAATCACAATTATCACATAGGTAGATGGTTATAGAATAAGGAATTTGATGACTCTTGCCTTATTTTTATAATAAGGGAAGTTATGGTGTTACAAATCACTTCCTTACAAAAGACCCAACTCAAATGTAGCTGTTTATTTAGAAATGGAGGGAGTCTTTTGTAGCTCTGTTGAAAATCACTTGCTTCCTTATTCCATTTGATTATTTTCAATTTTCATAGTTTAAGGTTTGTTGTAGTAGCTAATAGACTGTAGAAATATGTCCTAATTCCTTAACTAGTTTTCATAAGGATTTTAAAGATGTTCCTTTGCTTATTTATTATTATAGGAGCTGATAATCTGATCCCTATGGAGTTGGCATTAAAAATTGCCAGTAAAATAAGAGCCAATGAAAGATTTGCGGTGTATATTGTCATACCATTGTGGCCTGAAGGTGATCCAAAGTCTGCTGCTGTGCAAGAAATTCTCTATTGGCAGGTTAACATAAATTAGAAAGTTTTTATGCATCTTTCTGCACACTGAAATTAATTACCAAGAAATAAAGATCTCGTGTTTTAATCAAGAGTTCACTGATCGCTGAAGTCAAGAGCTAATCTCTTTCAACCTTTAACTTATTTGATAATTACGAACTTGCATCAATATCTTGGCTTTACATCTAGGAAAAAACAAAAGATAGACTTCTTGCGCAGCTATGTGAACTTTGGCTGAGTTTCATTTCTTACAGGGACAAACAATGCAAATGATGTATGATGTTGTTGCTCGTGAGCTGAAGACAATGCAACATATGGATTTGAATCCTCAAGATTTTTTAAATTTCTATTGCCTTGGGAATAGGGAAGAAGTTCCAGAGGAATCACTGAACGAAGTGAATCAATCTAGTGATAAGGTAGTTTTTATCATTTTTATATAGTCCTTGAATGAGATTGCTTATTTTTAAAAAATCGTCAAAACCTGTATACTAATTGCATTTGAATCATTGTCAAGTGTCCTTTGTCACAGACATTTAGTGTCCTTGTCTATGCCATATGCATCGGAGCACAATGTCTAGATTATAGAATGTTTTTGATTTATGGGCAGACAATGTTTTATCCTGATTTCGTTTATCCAGATTTCTAAGCTCTAGCAGAATCTGATGCCTGTTAGAGTTTTCTCTTGGTTACATATTTTGATATTGTTTGTTTACCAGCCCATTACTATTGATTGACATGGTACAGCTTCCAATTTGTTTACTTACGAAAGAATTCTATCAGGTTTCAGATTCATACAAGAATCGTAGATTCATGATTTACGTACATGCCAAGGGAATGATTGTCGATGACGAGTACGTTATAGTGGGATCTGCTAACATCAACCAAAGATCTTTAGCTGGTACTAAAGACACAGAGATTGCTATGGGTGCTTACCAACCCCATCATACTTGGTCTAGTAAAAAGAGACATCCTAGAGGCCAGGTTTGCAGATTCTTAATTTTTGTCCTTTTTTATATCCCTTATTTCGATGGGCCTACAATTTATAGTTCTTTGGTTCACATTATAATGGACTAGTAAAAATACTCATTAAAAAATGCGCACTTTGTATTTATGTGAAGTTGCACATGATGGTATCTACCAAGGGTCAATCAAGAAACAACTTGTTTCTTAGTTATATTACTAACAAGGGTAAGGTTGCGTACATCCGGCCTATGACATTGGGGGTAATGGAATGTTATTTTCATGAAATATCTCACCTTTATGACTAGATGGATGTGGGCTTTATGTTCTCTTTTTGTGCTCTCCTTGACCAAGGTACAAATTAGTTAACATGCTCCTTGTCTTTTGAATTGCATGATTATTACATAACGTTCACATTTTAATTCAAATGGAAATAGTTGCTAGACCGGAAACTTCCCACCGAATTTCGTATTGGACCCTTAGTTTCTGAAATTCTAGTTTAATGTTTCCAAAACTACATTCCTCAAATGCTTTTTTCAAGCCCACAACCATATATAATACCAAAAGCCCTTCTTTTCTTTTCTTTTTTTTTAATCCTTATCTTTTTCGTACCTTTTTTTTACTCATTTCATCTTTTGCTTTTAAAATAAAATTGTACCTATGTTTCACATGTCAGATCGAATTTTGTTTCATGTAACATTGAGCTATTTCTAAAGGCTGGGGAAATTTTGCATTACATCACCTTAATTTCGTAAATCTCTTAGTAGTATTTCTAATTAAACAACTTAGTTTGTGTCCTGATTTCTTCTCTTACTTTGTATAGCCTGCTAAGCCATTAAATCTAATGTGTTGCAGATTTATGGTTATAGAACATCACTATGGGCCGAGCATCTTGGAACACTCCATGAGTGCTTCAACGAACCTGAAAGTTTAGAATGTGTGAGAAAGGTGAATGAGATTGCCAACGATAACTGGAGCAAATTTACAGATGAAAGCTTCAAAACATTGCAGGGACACCTTCTTAAGTATCCATTGCAGGTAGATTCCGATGGTAAAGTGGATTCCATACCCAACCAAGACTGCTTCCCTGATGTCGGGGGTAAAATTCTCGGTGCTCCTTCTGCCGCACTCCCTGACGTCCTTACAACATAATTTCGCTGGATATAGATCTTGGACAGACAATTTATTTAAACCCTATTTGCACACCGTCATTTACCGGTATTTTTTCAAGATTTTTACTTGTTTCTTGTTGTGATTCTTGTTATTCAACGACCGAGGGCATGTATGCGTATGTAGTGATAGACGACTTGTACATGAAGTGTGTAATACATTTGTGTATACTCGTAAAATGCAGTGTATTGTACATTTGTATAAACTCAGGAAATTGTAATTGCTGAAATCTCCCCGTTTGAGAATATATTGTTTGTAAAGTTGCCTTATATATGGAAGAATTATGGCTGCCTGTTTGTGAAGCTATATCATTCATTCACTTCCTTTTCCTTTAATTAAAAGAATATACTTGTGTGAAGTTGCTAAATAAATAGCGAAATTGGTAAATCACTTGTAGGTGGCAAGTATTTATTGGTCTGGGTTTAATGATTTTGTTTTGATTGTTTTATTAGTTTTCTTGTCTTTTTACTTTGTATTTTTTGGTCAAATGATGCTATCTTAGAGGGATAAAAGAAGTATATTGTATTAATTTCATAGGGATAAAGTTAACCCTAACATATCAAACGTATAATATGTCAATTTTGTGCATGGAAGCTTATCCTAGGACTTGCAAGCTATTTTCTGATATCTTTAGGAAGAGTTAGGTGAAAATTAAACCTAGTACTTTGTTATTGTCCAATTGAGACAAGATTCAATTCTTGTAACTTTCAAGCTATTACTATCTCATCTGACTTGAACATTCCCAGGAAGTTCACAAAGAGGAAACAACAAGGATACACACATGTAGATGTTGGAGTATAACATTGTATCATATCAAATGAAACTGCCTTCGACAAAGCTTTAAAAAACAAATAAGACAAATAAAAAAAATAAATTAGACGAATGAAGGGAATAAGACATTAGATTTTAGCCAAGACAATACTCACTATGTGAGATGTCTCTATGAGTTTGTCAACATTTTTATTTTAACTTTTTTTTTTATTTTTACAACATTCCTGTAGTAAGTAATTCTACATTCTTTTAATTTTTATCTATACTTATCTCTTATTTTCCCCCTCATTTTCTCTTAATCATATACTCTTATTACATACACAATTTAATACTCCCTTCTATTCGCTCAAAAGAGCACATTTCTATTTTTGGCCAATTCACACAAAATGTCTCATTTCTATTTTTACTCTCACCTTTACAATTAATTTAATCAATTAAAATATCCAACTACCCCCACTTTTACTACTCCCAAAGTCCCAATATCCAACTACTACCTTTACAATTAATTTAATCAATTAAAATATCCTACCATTCTACTCTTAAAAACCGTGCTCAACCCAAATGTGCCCTTTTGTATGAATAAGAGGAAGTAGTCTATAAAGGCCGAGGCCAAGCCAATCAATGGTAAGATTTGGCTCACTAGTCACTACTCTCTAGTCTCATACTCTCATTTCATAGTTTGATGAACATCTAAGCATATAAAGCATAAACTCGATTCATTCACAAATTTAGTGACACCAACTATGTCACCTACAACACTTGTAAGAGCAACACCAAACTTCTTATCACTCCCCAATTTCCCAAACCAACACCAAAATTCTACCTTCACTCTTCTTCCTCCATTTCTTTATCCTCTTCCACTCTCTATACCTTTCTTCAAATACCCTTCAAAAAAGCTTAGTTCTTTATCTTCCCCAATTCTCTGTTTTGCCTTTTCTTCCAATTCCCAAAATTTCCCATTTACATCCTCAAGTTTAAATCATGAAGAATATGAAGAAGAAGAACAAGTAATTGGAGATTGCCTTGTTTTTGAAGATGGAATTTTTGAGGACCCATATCTTGAACAAGAACTAAACCCTCCAATTTCTTCAATTTCTAAGACTACCCAAAACCCTAGAAACAATCAAAACTCAACTCAAGTAATTGAACCTGAGAATTTAGTCCCAGAAGAATGGAAACAAGTTGTGGAAGAAATCAATTTGACCAAGAAAGAAAGGCGCAAACTTGCTCAAGAATTAGAGTTTGGACAGAAGATTCAGAAGAAGAATTTGATTAGAAATGTCAATATAGAAGAGTTTTTGAAGTTAAGAAATGAAAAGTTATCCCAATTGAAACCACTTGTTCTTGATAACCCACCTGTATTTCCTTCAAAAGTTAAAGGAAATGGTGATGAAAATGATGATAACAGTAGGAAAGAGCATGTAAATGGTGGTGAAAGTTCAAGAGTTGAACCCAAGAACCCTAGATGGGCTGTTTATGGTCGTGGATTGGATGATGTTACTGATTTCTTCAACAGTGGGAAATACCAGCCTAATGATAAATCTGATGGTATTACCAAATATTTGATTGCCTCTTAATTTCGTTAGAACTCATATTTTCTAGGTTTTGCTTACTTTGGCATAGTTGTTTTAACTTTTTTTGGGGGAAGCATAGTGGAGGGTAGAATTTAATTATAAGGGCAAATTTATCTTTATACCAAGTGTTTTAATCTTTATACATAATGGAAAAAAGTCCATTTAAAATTAGTTCATAGTTATTGTTTAAAAGGCTTTGTTTGATAACATTTTTGATTTACTTTCTTTTTGTTTCCTGGAATTTGAGGGTTTGACAATTGACAGTAATCTTTATTTGGGATTGTTATCAGAAAAGTTATCAGCTGGAAGTTTGTCTAGGGGATAATTTTGATAAATTTAGGCTTGTACACAAGACTCACATTAGAGGAGATTTGACTGCACATAAACCCGATGAGGTTTTATCCTAAAACAATTGGTTTTAGGAAGGAACCTTGTCGGGTTTGTTTGCTGTCAACTCTTCTCTTGTGTACAAGCCCAATATTGAACTTATGATTTGAAAATTGATAGGAATATGAGATTTTGAATGTTTCATGAAATATAAAATCTATATTCGATTTTATGGTTAATGTGGAGAAGTAGGATCCCCCTTTTGAATTAGAATAATTGTAGGATTTCTGTAAACATGGAAAACTCTTTCTCAAGTTTGTATTGTTAATTATTGTGAATGTAGGACCTCAAAAGCTGTTTACAAAGGAGGAAAAGGCTTTAATGAACGCAAGGAAACCAAAACTAGCAGTTGCAACATCGGTAAGCTCTTTGCTTCTCATTGATAACTCGATTCACTAGAATTGCTTTAGGCGACTAACACGTCACTTGCTCGTTTTGGCAATATACTTTTGCTCACTTGTTTTGGAAATACTTGCTTTTGTTGAGGTTTTGGAGGTGTTTGTTTGTTGGTTGTTGGTTGATTAAGTTGATTTGTTTGACGAGCTAGAAATGTTGGCTGCTTTTGTTAGACTTTTAAGCTAGCTGAAAAAGACTTTAGTTTATGGAGATGTTTGGTAAATTTAAGTATTGGTTGTTGGCTTTATAAGAGGAAAAGTAGGTCAACAAGCCAAAAGCTAGCTTTTTTATTTTGGCTTAAAAGCCAGTTTTTCAACTGGCTTAAAAGCCATCTACCGAACGTTTTTTTGGTTGTTTGACCAATCAACAAGCCAAAAGTCAAAAGCCAAATAAAAGGCTAATGTAAAAGCCAACATCTAAACATCCCATTTGTGATTAAAAACTAAGTTATGAAGTATGGAAAATTTTGCTTCTGCAGGAAAAGTGGCTGCCTCTGCATACACTTGCTGCGTCGGGAGAATTTTATCTTATGAACACCTTGTTAAAGCATGATGTTGATATCAATGCTTCTGATCAGGTTTGGGTTACATCTTCGTTATATCCTTGCTTTCACATGTGTTGCTTATCTCTGTAACGTATTTTTTTCTTGCCAGGATGGTTTAACCGCTCTTCATAAAGCAATAACGTGCAAAAAGCAGGCCATTCTAAATTATCTATTAAGAGAGTCGGCTGATCCGTTGGTCCAGGATAAGGTGAGCTTTCTTTGCGACTTACAATGATGAGAACATGTCGTACTATTTTGCATCGATTTTATACAGATTTTTGTTTGAGCTTGTGCCATCATATTGTTGATATCTCCTGCCATTTTTGTAGGATACTAAAGCGTGTTTATGGGAAGATTTGGTCGCATTAATTCATTAAACGTTAATCTTTAAATTTTTCAAGAACCCTTGTATTAGGAGTTGAGCCTAAGAAAAGCGGAAGCGAATTGAGAAATTTGTAAAAGAGAATATAAACAAGATACGTTATTGAAGTAACACACCGAATGCAAATCATAATCCGCTATATATATATTACGAGAGTTTTACAAGAACCCTAGTATTAGGTTGATAAGAAAATACAAACCCTCATATACCCACAAGAGTGATTTTTAATTAATGGACGAAGAGAGTATCGGGCCTAAAATTTTGCTAAAATGCTTATTCGTTATAATGTTTTAAGGTTCTTTCTCGATAATACTATAGCTTGTACTACAGTTATTCGACCCCATATGTTGGGTTTAAGGCTTTGACATTGTTTTTGGTCATCCTACAGTCCTAGCTTGACTAGAGAGTGGATATCGAGTTGTTAGATGTGAACTCCAAAATGTTTTTTCAATGAGGGATTAGTATATTTTCCTTGTGGTTTTTGCGAAGTATGATCAAGAATTTCAATTTTTATTATGTTGATTTATTGTGTTGGATACTTGTTTACAGAATGGAGCAACGTTAATGCATTATGCTGTTCGAGTTGCATCGAGCCAGATAATTAAGACGCTGTTGCTACACAATGTCGATATCAACCTCCAAGACAACGTATGAACTGCGATTCCCGCTTGTCATAACTTGTTTGTGATGTCATGAAACTGTTAATCGAAAATGCCCTTACTTTACTGTGTAGGATGGATGGACTCCATTGCATCTTGCTGTTCAAGCGCGAAGAACAGATGTTGTGAGGCTCCTCTTAATGAAAGGGGCAGACAAGACACTCAAGAACAAGGTAAGTTAGTAACTTTTTTAGTAGTTTCTTAGTATCAGTACATTTTATATGCAAGTTTGGCTACATTTTTGAGCTAGCTGATTTGTTCACTGGTAAAGGGGTGACCGTGTGCTGGTACACGCTCATTTTTTTGGGAGTCGGAACTGATTAGAGTAAAGAAAAAAAAAACTTGTTCGGTAAATAGCTTTTAAGTCACCTGGAAAATTGCCTTAATATGGGCAGCTTTTTCATCAGATTTTGGCTTTTTGACTCACTTTTTCTCTAATCAACAGCCTCCAGTGTACAACCAATAATTAAGTTACCAAACATTAAAGATTTATGTTAGGCCGTGACAATTTGTCACATAATCACCTCGTCGGCCCACTTGTGTAGACACCCACGGGGCACCCATGGGTTCGGGCCCACTAACACATGGGTAATGAGCTTTGACTTACCCACCAAGCCTTATATGCAAGTCCACAGCCTGCCATTTTAGTGATGTGAGATTTTCCTCACATGTGAAGTATTCCAACAATCTCCGCTAATAGCTATCAATAAACTCACGGCTCGTTTGGTAGGTGGTAATAAACCGCGGTAATGGGAATGAAAAATTAGTGTAATTTTGATTGAAAATTCTATTGGTTATCTTGATGGCAATGCTTGACAACCTTCAATCATCTCATTTTGTTCATAAAATTCATTCCAATGCATTACCAATGAGAGAGGTGGTATTAGGTGGTAATGGAAATTTGTGAACAAAAAAACTTTTTTGTGATCAAAGTTTCATTACCACGGGAATGGCATGAAAGTTTTGATTAAATTTTACACTATAAATCATTCCCATTACCACCATTTAGTACCACTAACCAAACGGGCCGTCAATGCTACGACTAGTCAAACAAGCCAACTGAACACTCCAAAAACCAATTGCCAAACGTTCGCTGTATTAAGCTGTGTGCTGTTTTCTTCATTGTTCCAATTCATGCATTTGTACGTTGGCTTTCAATTTAGTTGGAGAGTTGCGCTTCCGTCCTCCTTATTTCGTAATTTCGTTACAATTGGATACGACAATGGAACTCCCAACTGTTTTGAATGATGAAATCATCGAAAGCCTCGCTATTGATCCTGCTAGTTTCGATATTTAACTTATATGGCAAATACTTCTGTAGTATAATTTTCCGTATGTATAACTCGCCTTTTCCATGTATCCTAGGATGGTCTAACTCCTTTGGAACTCTGCTTATATTCTGGTCGAGACACCAAAACGTACGAGCTCATCAAGCTATTGAAAGAGCTACCTAGGCAGCATCCGTGATTGTATATAGATTATGCACGATAATTTAGTCTAGCTACTATTATTAGCTGCTTGCGAATGGCGATGATGGAGAACTGCTGCGTAAGATATCCCACAAACCTGAAGCTCCGATGTATATGGACCGAAGGTTATTTTGCTTGCAAAGCCGCTGGAATTTTATTTAACAGCCCGACCAACTGATGGCGGAATGATGAAATTCGTATAGAATTAGTAGTTCTTGTAAGTTCGTAACTTGGCTTGTTTCGGGCTGCCTCATTATAAATGGAGGGTCTATTTGAAATACGATCCATTTAAAGCTCGGTTGGTTTAAAGTCTTCTTTATAATGAGTCAGATTATAACCCCCATGCCTGAATGAACCCCCAAGCCGTTAAAAGGCTCTAGTTGAGTTGAGTTGAGTCTATGCACCAATTGCCCGTAAAATTGGAAATCGCTATAATTTACAATAATAATAACGTCAAAGTCTTAATCAAAAGATATTACCGTTAACTATTTGAACCAATAATTAAATTACATAAAATAATAAATGAATTCATTTTAGGCTTCAAGACCTGGTTAAGAGCATTGATTTATTTTTAAAAATGAGTTATAATTAATAAGGCATGTTAAAAAAACATTATGCTCAACAAAAATAAATTATATTTTACAAAACAACTTGAGGAAAACATATTCAAAAGAATGTTCTATTATTAAATTATTTTTAGTTCAATTTAGTTTGATTTGATTCAATATGTATGAATATACTTTTTTATTGTACTATATTTGTATGGTACTATTTAATTTAACCTATATATGAGTCATTTTAGGCCATAGTTGATCAATATTTGAAACAAATAAGAAATTAACATTCAATGATAATTAAGAGTATGAACTCAAAAATCCATTTTCGAATTTTTACGATTAAGGAGAAAAGAAAATTACTTATTTATCGTTGAATCAAATTCTTGTGGATGTCATAATAGTGAAAGAAAAACGCTTATTTTTGTTAATACATATCCTTAAAGTACAAAATATGGTACGTCAAAAGGACAATGAGTTATGTGAGTATGGAGTATTTCGCAATTAGTTTTTTTTGTCTTTATATTAGTTCTTAGTTTTTGGTCAGGTGAAAGCTACATTTAAACCAAAACCAAAAAATTATTCATAATATTTTTTTTTTCATTGATTTTTGACTTTCTGTTTCTCTAATAAACAACCGAAAACCAACAAATAACAATTATCAAATATCTCCTTAACAATCAGCTTATCAGCCAATATTTTTAGTTGGTCAACTCAAACCAACCAACAACTTCAGCTAACAGTCATATGTCAAACAGGTCGAATGTCATTGCAGACTTGTAAACAATGATTATTTAATTATATTATACAATTAATTATATTGAGCTAACAATAACAAATTAGCATTATTGTTAAAACAAACACCAATACTACACCATTATCAACAAAATCAATAAGCATATAATTATTAATTTGTTGCATGCTAGCGTAATCCTATACTTTTCCAGCTATTATTTGCACTTAAACTACCTAATACAGACATAATACATAATTAAAGCATTACTCAAGTACATTTGCAAAAAAAAAAAAAAAAAAAAATTATTTTAACATAACTCAATCCTCTTTTTGGCTGCACACCACACATTAAATAAAGGAAAGATGGTCCCTAATATAATTCAGACGGTCTTGGCCGAGACCGTCTCAAGGTGAGACGGCCCAGCCCAAACCAGCAGAGACGCAAATAGGAGGGAAAGAATGTCTGCAATATATAAACTTCCCTCTTTTAAACCAAAAACTTCCATATTCAAAATTAGGAAACTTCCCATAATCAAAACCGCAAGACCAAAAGACAAAATTAGGAGGGAAAGAATGTCATGTGATCAACTCAACCAATTTAACGAGATGTTATATTAATTTGTTGTTCGAAACTTGTAATATCTTACTCACTCCGTTCTTTTTTGTTTGTCTATTTTATTTTTTTCGCGTATTTCAACATAAACTTTGAGCCTTGATTTCTCACAGTACACACCAAAAGACAAAAGTTAACCTAGAAAGACCAAAAAAAATCATTCATCAAACATACTCTATATTAATAAAATAATTTAATAAATAATATACTTCATAAATGATAGGAAATCAATTTCCAAGTGCTGCAGATCATAATATAATTTATTCCTTATTTACTTTTGTCTTTATTTTAATTATTTGTACGTATTATACTAACTCTATTTATAAGTTGCAGGTTTTTTGCTTTTTGAAAACCTTTCTCGAATTGGGGGACTCTTTAAGCGCACTCTCTTCTACGAATATGAACTGTCATCGTTCTTCCCTCTCAAACCCTGTACATAATTTCTCTGAGCGGGATACACAGGGTATAATAATGACGACACGATATGATGATGAGGGGGACTTTACTTTAAAAAAAGAGTATAAAAGTACAGCAAGTTCAAGAACACATCAGCAGCAACTACCAATGGAGAATTTAGGTAAAAATGTGGGACCCATATCCAATCATTTAAGTCCGCGTTTGGCTTTTCAAAAATACAAGGAAAACAATCTCAAACTACAAAACCCCTTTCTTCGACGCCAGAATTGCAACATTCTCAAGGAAAACATGTTAAACAGACGTGTTTCCTTCTCAAATCTCAATAAAAGCTCAAAAAATATTTAATTTAATAATTTTGATAATATAAATAAATCGAGAATCAGTTCTTGTCTCGTATTCGATTCTCACCAAGCAGAGAAAAAAAGTCTGCATGGAATATATAGCCGTTATAGTTTTGTAAAAGTATGGGTCAATGCGTATCAAAGAGATCGGAGACGATAGGAAAAAAGAATCAAAGATTGAGATCAAACGGATGTTGGGCAATCGCGAAAGAGCAACGGTCCAGATTTTATATTGCTAGGAAGTGTGTTTGGATGTTACTTTGCTGGCATTTCAAGTATACCAAGTCTTGATTAATTTCAGGTTTTTTTTTTCTTTTTTTATCGTGGTTGTTTAATTTTTTTGATCGATATAATTGTACATATTTTCAAATCGATTAAAACAAATTATAAGAATATAAACTCTTGTTTTGAGATTTTAAGAAAGACTGCGATGAACTTTATTATTTTCATCTTTTAATTTATGTGTAAGTTGAAAAACATGGTTTGATATGAGTTTTTCTTTTAAAAATTTCCGTTGAAGGATATTATTTCTTTGGTCCTCTCGATTATTTGTCCTTCTCTTGAAGGAAAATTTATACCTGTGTTTCCTTTTTTTTTTTTTTTTTTTTTTTTTTTTTCCATTTTTTATAGTTCATATAAAGCATAAGTTGATATACTAGTATGTTAAAATCGCCACAAAATATATAATTATCGGCAACTTGGAATTCATTTTCAAATGTTAAATTAATTCAAATACTATGTTTAGTAAATCTTGAATTTTAAAATGTAAAATTGGGTGAATTTTGTAGAACTCCATTTAATTGGGTCAAGTATTAAAATTTGCAAATTTCAAGTATAAAGGTGTCATTTATACAATTCTTGAATTTAAATATCAAAATTGAATTTACTATTTTCAAATGAATTTTATATTACCAAACACGAAATATGCTTTGATAAATAGTTTACATACAAAAGGTTGAAGTCACCAAGCTTAAGACATACAGTTCCATCCTAAGCCTTAACTGAAAAAAAATTACAAAACCCTAAAAGAGCAACTATTAATGAATTTTACCCAATCTTTTTTTTTGAAAGGAACCTGAAAGTATATTAAAATAAGTCAAGATCCACCAAGGTCTGAAGGCCAAGGGAAAAAGGTTCCACACAAATCTTTTCAACATTACCAGCATCCTATCTAGCTATCATATAGACTACAGAATTACAACCTCTACAAACAAAACTACATTAAAATAATCAAAGGACGAACTAATGTCATTTATGTTATCCAAAAACATTAAGCTAACCCATAGTTCTCATGATAACATGAATTTTAGACAAAAGCAAGCCTAAATCCAAAGACAAGATATGACTTTCAGACTGTAGTTGTATGTCTCTGAACACGAAACGTACTGCGATGTAACTTACTCCTTATTTGTCAGCTAATTTACATTTTAAATTCATAATTTGCTCAAAAATGACCTAAGATGGCCCAAAACAGACCATTATTTACTTCTTTCAATTTGCGATTTACAAGGAGATAAATAAATCATGCGACGTTGATACAACAATCTCCATCAGTTTATATACATAATTTTTCAGTCTAATGAACGCTTATATTGTTGGACGATCAAAACAGAGCAGTTTAGATCGAATTCTGCAGAGGCCAAGAGATCTCCCACATTGCCTAATTCCGGGCATTCTTCCCAATCACTCATACCATTTGTTATAGCTGAATTCCGTCGTCCTCCATTTCCAACTATGAATAATTGATACAATTCTACAATGTCTTTTAAGGCTATAGCAGTTTGAGCTCCATTCTTCACATGTTTCTCTATGTACCCTACTTGACCCGAGGTTACGTACCTTATAACCATTTTACAAAGTTAATTAGCTTTTCATACACTTCTATTTACACGTATGATGGTTTTGTGTCAGTTATTAAGGAGTCAACTCAACCAAAAGCTTACACTGATGGTTAAGGCCCAAAATATGTTAGCTACACGCTTCTTCACAAGAAAACCCTTTGGGCAAGAAGTGCGGGTGCTCAAAGGCCCTTCTCAAAACTATTGCTAAATATTCTACTTTTAAATGAGGGGTAGTTGAGACTTGAGATTCAAACCCATAACCTTTTGTCACGCTGGTTTCTAATACTATGTCAAATAACCAACTCAACCAAAAGTTTAAACTGACAGTTGAGGCCCCAGGATAAGTTCTATACTCTAACACCATGTTGCTAGTAAAAAGAACTAAATAGATGATTTACCGACAAAAACATAGAAGAGTATGTAGTACCTGTTGTAGAAATCCTCCAAATAGGCATTGTCCGCCTCATCTTCAGCTCCGCGGCTAGGCATTGCCATTAAAACTTGATTGTTTCCATGTGACGAAACATTGATTCTCTCTGGTCCGTTTTCAATAGTAGATGCTTTCAGAAACCTAATGACGGTAAGATTCATGCCAAGGTGCAACGCGATATATGTACTAAGTGACAATGCCTCACGGTCATCAGGACCACCGAAAAATAATGTTGCAACATGTGGTATTGGCTTCAAACCTGGTGCTTGTGAGGAGCACTCGAGTCCTCGATCAACAAGAACAGCGACTGTGCAAGGAGCGTTGCGAAGCACCCTCTGATTAGTCGCACGTATGCCATCCTTACTAATTTCCATTTTCCCATCGATTCTTTGATGTTTATGGAAAGGGAGAATTATAAGTGAGGCTCGCAAATCAACAGCTACATTACACACATCCTCAAACATACTTGATAGAGAGGAAACCGACTTCATTTGACGAATGAAAATTCCCGTTTTGGTTACAAAGGCATCCACACCATCGTTGATATCGACTGCATCGTTTCCACCATAAGCATCATCATCACTAAGTTCATCATCCTCTAATTGGTGATACATCTTGCTAGTCCTCTTCTTTGGGAGAAGTTCGACCAAGTGCATAAGGTAAGCACATATCGGTAAATCTTTCGACCAGCTCAACCATCCGATGACTTTAACCATAGTTGGAACGTTACGAGGACCATGAACACATGCCAACACCCGTAGCTCTTTTTCCGGGTTTTGCTTCTCAAGGGTAATTGCCTTGTAAGCAAACGTACTGGTATCTTTCAAAACTATAAAAGCTACCACAATCCCACAAATTAGCGTATTGAGTATGGTCGTCATCAACATCACCTCGATAAAACTATTATTCCAGTCCTGCAATATAATCAAGATTTAAGGGTGTTGACAGTTCAGGTGTAACTTCTACTGCAAGCATATATGAACTCATATACTAATCAGATTTTACAGAAAGAGAAGCTTACTATTTTTAGTCGGACAGCGCCTAAGATCATAACATCAAAATGACCTTTTAGATTAAGTAGCAAACCAAGAACTGTCCCTTCTTTTAATGGAATTTTCAAGTATTGGCAAGCAACGAGAGCACCTAAAATCTTGCCACCGATGCTTAATGTTACGATCACAATAATCCCAACAAAATTCTTGAGTATGGCGGCATCCGCAAAGTTAGCTTGAAAACCGGTATAGCCAAAGTAAATAGGGAGCACAAAGGTATAAACAGCGTAAGAAAGCTTGTGAGTCATAGTCCGAGCAGTTTTCCCTTGGCGAGGGAAAGTAACCCCTAAAACCAATGCGGTCAACAAGCTATTCGCCGCTCCCCATCTATCGACAAAACTTGCACTAAGCAGAACAAAAAAGAATAAAGGTATGATTTGGGTGTTCTTTAAGTACTGATGTTCTGGACTACACTTGTTAAGTAAAAGGGCAGCGCGTCTAACTGCAAAGCTCACTATAGCCGTGAAAAGCAACGACCAAATCCATTCCCCCCATTTGAATTTACCGTCTTCGACAGTCTTCATCACTAGACCCCCGCATAATATGCAAGTGATATCATTTAGCAACGACGAACATACCGCTAAACGTCCAAATTCAGTAGTTCCCAATCTTAATTCAGCTATGAAGCGGATAACAAGAGGAGAAGCGGAGTTTGCAACCGCTAACATAAAAATAAACAAGAATGTTGCAAAGTTTTCTTGTTTCTTTATAAAATACTGAAACATAAAGAACGAGATGGCTCCTGCGATGATGATACATGGTAATGACGCAGCAAGAGTCACAATACTAGCGCTACGCAAATGGCGCTTCATATAGGCAATATCCAGCTCTAGGCCAATCAAAAACACAACACAAGTTCTACCAAAAAAGGCCAATACATTGTAGTAGTCTGCAGAATTAGACTGGATGAAGTAACTTTCCAGTGGCTTTATTTTTGATAATAGTGAGTGACCGATCAATAACCCAGCCTGTTTTATGAATTAAGCATTAGAATTTCGTTTTAATGAATTGCAGATGGACAACGTTCCTAACACCATCATCAACCCAATATCCCGCTCGAAAACAGGGTCTGGGTGAGGAAAGGTAACGGACAATCCATACTCGTACCCCTTCAAGTCATTTAAATGAATTGCAGCTGGACAACATTCCAAACAGTGCGGGCCCTGAGATTTTAGGAGTCCGGGGCGAAAAATATATTATGGGCCTTATTTATATATTAAATATAAATTAATAAATATAAAATGTTACACACCAATACATCTTAAATAAATGAGTACATAAGGTCTCAAATTCCATACATAAGCAAAATCTATCTAATTTTTTCGTGAGTCTTGGGCACAGACCCTTTTTGCCCTTGCTTAAGACTGGCCCCAATTCCAAACATGCTCAAAATAATTAATTTCCATCAATAAAATGACTTGCAAATACTATTATTACGTGCAATTAAAGATTATGCATCTAAGAACAAATTGACCAATCATCTCATAACTAATAAGTATACTCCTCCATCTTGTTGAATTTTGCCCTCCATGTTAATTTCCATGTGTAAGTTTTCTTGTAGTGGGAAAAATTCAAACAAAATGAAGGGAGTATGTATTAGACATTTATAGCATGTGTAAGTCAGCTAGTGCTCTTTGATCATTTCGAGTATGTTTGGTTCGGTCCAATGTCACATGATTCGCCGCCTGCGAATAAGCGAATTGAAAAAAGCGAATGATCGATTTTGGACTATTTTTCCTAAAATTTTGAGCTAATCTCGAATTCAAAAAGTGAATTAGCTGGCAAATTATGTTACACCGGTTCAGTCAAGCATGTGGTTGAGCATTTTTTCCATTTTTGTTCTACCCCTTCCAAACCCTATCTATAAGGTCTATGAGCATGATATATCGGGTATGAATATGATGACGATGAATCAAAATTACACCCACAAGAAGACTCAAAATCACACCATTTCCCAAAGTTTGATTTCATTTTGCATGATTATAATAACATGAAAGATATCATAAAATAAATATCATATAATCCCAATTCCCATCAAATATCAATGAACAATTTACAACTTTTACGACAAGAAAACCTAAAATATACTGATAACATAGCACCAATTATAAATCTACCATATTAAAGAGAGAAACAAAAAGACATACAGTAATTTGAGGAATAGGCGTGGGAATGCCAATAGACTTAACAGCAATCTGAAGGAGATGAGAAACGGAAAGAAGCAAAGAAGCTTGTAACCCCATTGCTATTACTGGGTTGAACAAATCATTCCCGCATAGCACCTTTCTTGTGACATCCATCGCTAAATCTGGGTAAACGACTGAGCATGCAATGCAACAATGGCGGACCTGGTCAAACCTCCATAACAATGGCGGACCTGATCATAGCTCCATAACAATGGCGGACCATGCAATTACAAGGATTTCTGGTTTTGTTTGGTTCTCTTGACATTGTTTAGGGGAGGGGCAAAATGGAGAGAAAAAAAAAGTCTGAGAGTCTATTTTAGTTTTTGTTGTTTATTTTTATTCTTTGTTTCATTTTAGTGGATGACCTTTATTTTAGGAATATATATTTTAAAAATGATTGTTAAAATTAATAAATTAAAATATTTTACTAGTCAATTGTTAAAATTAATAAATTAAAATATTTTACTAGTCAATTGTTAATCTCTAAATTGAAATTAATCTATAATTAAAATATTCATATTTCTTACTTCAAAATATAATAATTATAATATTCATATTTCTTACTACATTTATTTTAAAAAATTGTTAGCATTTTATAAAATGTGTGTTGTCAAATGTTTTTCAACTTCAAAGAACTATCAATGTGAATAAAGGAAACTCATTTAATAAATGTGTATGTGTATGATCGATGAGACAGAGAAATATGAGGCGAGATGAGTAGATATGAAGTATAATAGACTTCATGTATATCACCAAACTATTACTTATGAGTTATGACTGGTATAAACTTTTTATATATGCATGAATATCTAATCTATACCCGTCAAATTTATATTCATGTCGAGCTTATAAGTATATCATGAATTTCATACAATTTTTGTGCCTGTCATTCTAATTTGAAAGCTATATTTGCAATAATGATCTGTTTGATAATCTACATTAATTAGTGAAAATGATAATGAAAATATTAATTTTCATTACATGTTACTTGCATGAACATATAAAGGATTAATTTTCTTTTTCTTTGTCCTTTAGACATCTCAGACTTACTTTGATCAAGTGTATATAGACTGTAGTATAAAGTATAAACAAATACTCCTATTGAAAAAATCTCTTTCCTATACCCATAAGTTTACATATGTTACTCACATGACTCATGACTCATGACTCATGAGTAGTACTCTCTCGGTCCATTTTAGATATCCCATTTGACTTTTGGCACTATTTACATCACTCTTAATTTGTATTTTACTCTTAATCTATAAATTAAAACATAGTCATGTGGGATTTTGTTTGATTCGTCTCAATACAAGGATTATTAATATCAATTTTTTATAATTTTTGATTAAGAATAATTAGAGATATTAAGGGTTAAAATGTTGCCTCGACATATGTGAAAAAGTCAAATGGGACATCTAAACTGGAACGGAGGGAGTATTAACTTAGGTTTTTCTGTTTCTAAGGAATACTCGAACTTACTCTAATCAAATGTATAAATAAATATTTTATAAATCTATTTCTCACCTTTATATATATGGAAAAATTACCGTGAATAATACGAACTTTCATTGATTTCTCTGTAATAATACGAACTTTCGATTAGCCATTAATAATACCAACTTTGATGTGGATTTCCCTCTAGCATACTTAACTTGTCGATAACCTAGAATCGTAAGTCAACTTGCTTAAAAAAAGAAAATACAGAAAAATAAATTAAAAATGCAATAAAAAAAATTAAGAAAATTAATCCCCCACCCTCCCCTATTTTTTTAGTGCATTTTATTTTCCGTATTTTTTATCGTATTTTAATTTTTTTTTTGTATTTTCCTTTTTTGCCAAGTTGACCTACAATTATAAGTTACCAACAGTTATGGATGTTATAGGAAAATTCACATCAAAGTTCATATTATTCAGAGTTAATCGAAAGTTCATATTGTTGTAGGAAAATCATTAAAAATTCGTATTATTTTAACAATTTATTATTTTTATTTTAAAATTTTATTTAATTTTACAAGTACTTCCTCTGTATTTAATTATTTGCAACTTTGGGGTCCTTCACGGACTCCTAGGCAAAACTTTTAGTAGTGTATTAAAATAGATTAATAAGGTTAATGGGGTGGGATTATAGTATTATAATATTAAAAAGTGAGAGAGAGTATTAAAAAGTATGAGAGAGAGTATTAAAAAGTAAGAGAGAGTATAAAAAAAGTAAGAGAGAGATAATAAAAAAGTAATAAAAAACTTTCTATAAATGAAATAAAAAAAGAAAGTTGCAAATAATAGAATACGCCATTTTTAATAAAAGTTGCAAATAATCAAATACGGAGGAAGTATATACAAAAATGTAATTATAGAGTAGGCAGAGGGACGAGAAGAGTTAGATGAGGATGACAATGAGGAGAGTTAAAAGAGAATCGGAAATGAAGATCAAAACGAGGAGTTAGACGAGGATTAGAACAAGGCGGAAGTAATTGCTAAGACAATATTTCTTTCCATTTAATTTCATACTTCACTCATTCCCTCACTCTCTCGTAAATCCCAATCTCTTCAATCCTGTTCTCTGGATTTCTCAATTTTCTCCTCTATCGATTCCACTAACCCTAGAAATTGCAACAATCCTTCTCCACTCTTCTTCTATGTGACTCTCAAGTTCATTAATGGCGGAACCCTTTTCCCGGGAATTTCGCGATCGAATTTCTGATCGATGCTTAAGCTCATTCCCTTGTCTACATGACCCAGGTCAACTCCTTATTTTTAAATAATCTTATCTCTTAAGAGATATACGGTGTTTTTTCTGAATGTTTGTTTGAATTTGAATTTGAATTTGTTTTTGTTTCAGTTCGAAGATCTTCATTATGTTTGAAGATTGCTCTGGTCATGCTTCATCTTATGTATGTTACTGTTCTGTTCTTTGTTGATCGACATAATCTAATCCAAACTGCTAAGAAACACCCTTGGTATTTTACTACTTCTATTTTTTATTTATTTTTTTCGCTCGTTAATGATGCTCTTTATCCCCTTAATTTAATTGCCTATTTTTTGCTTTGTATATTATTTCTGAATTTTTTTTTAGCTTTAGCAAAGAAAACAAATCAGGAAGGAGATGTACTTTTGAGTTGCTTGGCTTTTCTAGATTTAGCTTATTCTATACAAATCAGGGTACGGGGCACTACGGGCACTTTTTATGTTTAATCCTAAACGCTAAGATTAAACGTGATACTTCCATAGTTCCATTATTCTTTACTTGCAATATTTGTATAATGTGCACATCTGAAGTTTGTTTAATTTACTATGTCTCTAAAAGTGTTGATTATTGAGGTTGAAATGCATGTTCGTTGTTTCCACAATTCACTTCCAATTGTTGAAGGATGTCGTGTTATAAATGTATATTGCGGTTTCAGTATCATAAACATGCTTATTATTCTTTTAGATCTTGGGTGGTGATGAAAATGTACCTGCTGTGGGCTTTTTGAACTCCTGTGATTGGTTTGGGACCAATTAAGGAGACTTAAGTATCTATAAGGGTTCTTGCTGAATATAACTAAACTGTTAATTCTATCTGTTGTGAATGATCAATCAAATACATAATTCCAGGTACATTGGACTATACCTATTACTTTTTGTGGTCACCTTGATACAATATTTCGTCACATCTAGTTCTTCTCCCGGGTAATTTACTATTTTCCAATTCTAAAATTTAGGTATTTCCGTTTCATGTTTTACAAATGTCAAATACTTTTTAGTTGATCTTGTAAACATGTTTATCTAGTTATGTGCTCGATGCAATGAGGGCGGTTGAAGCAGGGAACTCTCGGGCTCCTCTTGTAAGCTCAAAGTATGTCTATTCCAGCAATTCAACTCTTTTATATGCTTAGCATTAATTTGCACTTATGCTCATTTCTTCCTATGTTAATGGGTCCTATATTGATCTTGTATGTAATTGAATTGAAAGGAATTGTGTGAGTAAAGGACTAAAAGTGCATAAAACTTGGGGCATTAAGATTGTGAACTTGTTTCGTTTTGGCAATCTAAATGTTTTTCCTTTATAATAATCAAGCAAAGACAACCTGCAACAAGTAAAAATGAGAGTGTTGTTATCACTGTGGATGGAGATCCCAAGGCACGAAGTCTCCTTGGAAACAATGCAACAACTTGGACCAAACTAGTAATGGGAATGTATCCTCCTAGGTCTTCTATGAGGTAAGCCTTAATTTTTTTTTTCTTTATTGGTAACTTTTTTTGATTGATATAAATTGTTTCCATATATGGTATTATATGGAACTTGACGCCTAATAAAAACTTAGTATTCCGAATTGTATTTTTAATTTTTTTGCATGATAACGATGTTTCAAGAAATCACAAGGAATAACGAAATTAATAAAAATTACTGTTTTGCAATTTCATCACAAGTTCACAACATATGTATAGTGAGAACTCTAAACTTTAGTAGTTTGGCTTTAGCAGTTTGACAACCTAAGTGGTCTTTAAGCTAGATTGACAATTTTTTTCTTTTGAGTTTGATTTTGACAATATGATTGGTCTTTTCTTCTCATGCATGAATTCATTTTCTGATTTACTTGTTGCCATTCTAACTTAGGGTTTGAGATATGCCTTCTTATTTTGCGTTTCTTCATTTTCTTGGCAGACAATTGACTTGCACGTATTGTCATGTTTTACAGGTAATACTATGCTGCTTCTATTAGATTAATTTAATTACCAATATGTGATAACTGTGGAATTGTGGATGAACTTCACTTTTGAAAGTTTCTAGATTCACTTTGATTTTGCTTGTTCTTATTGCATCCATATGCTTTATCTGGCAATATTTTGCTGGAATAAGTTATCAGTCAATTGATACTAGACTTGGTTTGTAGTATCAAGTAATCTGATGTTCCAATATTTTAGGTGACAGAGTAGGCTTTTGGGGTGGGTTTAATCATGGTTCAATATTCATGTTAGTTGTACTTCTCAGTTCTACTTTATCTATTAGTTGTATTCTTCTTGAACAATATTGGTGTTATAGTATACGGATAAGCAAGGAGCTGGGTTCATACTTGATGCAAATGCATTACAAGCCCAATGGAGGTGTTAGATAGGAATAGGATGGCCAAGGTTTTCGAACAACCAAGCATCTGCATTTTGAAGCTTTGATTACTCAACACATAATATGGTCTAGACTCTAGAATAGTGTTACTGCAGAGCGTGCTTCGCTGTTCAATTTTATTTTATACTTCTTGCATGCCTCGTGACTGTTCCCCTTATTTTAGCTTTCACCACACTGCTGTCGCAATTGACCTGTTTGCAACATTCATGCAGCCTCCTCGAGCAAAGCATTGCCATGATTGTGATAAGTGTGTGCTTCAGTTTGACCATCATTGTGTTTGGCTTGGAACATGCATAGGCCAGGGTAATCATTGTCGATTTTGGTGAGTAAAAAAGATCTTTTATTATATGCAAAGTATTTTTTTTTTCTAGATGTTCTGGATTGTACACAAAGACATTATTTATTTGGACTAATTTATGGTTTGTGTTTCTGGCTTGCTGGGAAGAAACAAGGTAGGTAGGTGCTTATTGCTTACAACCAATTTTTTTAATTTTCTTTTTTGAATTTGCAATTTTCTTAAATTGGGTCTAAAAATTAAACAAAACTAGTCAGTTCGCTTTATTCAAAAGCCTATTTGCTTGAGATACGTGAATTTGGTAACTTTGCTTTCAACTTTTGCTACCAAAATACTCAGATTTCCTTATGCCAGAGTTGCTGCATATTTATGTAACTAACTCTTTGCTGTAATATCCGCATTTGTCCTTTTCTATGCCTCACTTACGGTAAAAAAGCAGAAGTTTGGGACTGCTACCCTGATCCCTAGTGGTGTTCCAACATTGAATTTCATGCAATTTCCTCAATTTTGCAAAATTTTTTGCTTCTTATCAATTTCAGCTTTTGTGTTCTCCGTGGATCGTAGTGTAAAAAATGCAATTTTAGTCATGGTCGTGGTAATGGTTGCAAAATTGCTATTGCGACTATCTCGGCTTATATTTAGGTCGCCGTAAGATCAAAAACAGTTACAGTAATATGGTTTTGCGGTCAATATTTTGCATTATACTAAAAATAAGATCCTTTTATTATATCTCTGTATCTGAATCCCTTTACTATTAATTCTAAGCTACTTGATGTACATTATGTATTACTGTGCAGCATTATACATGTTGGATATCACAGACCCCCAATATTCCTGTAAAGTTTTTATGAAAATGTACCAGCCTATATAGAGTCATAGAAGTTTTTGATGATCAGTTTAATGCAGTGGCTAAAACTACAAAAACTCATGGGCCAAGACCATGAGTGGTTTTTGCTTTTGCTTGTTCTATTTTCAAGGTGGACAGGATTAGTAAAAAAGAGTGCACGTTCTGCATTTTCCAGAGTCCAGACTAAAATTCCATGATTAACCATGATTTTTAACTTTTAAAGGTGGTACCTCTGTGAAGAGACGGCATTGTGCCTTTGGACTGGTATTTTGTATGCTTCATGTCTCAAGGCTAACATATCTAGATCTTGGTATGTAATTATTTCTCTGTCTCAGTCTCTCTGCCTCTTTCAATTATCGGATTATGGCATTATTGTTGTCTCTTCGTTTTATACTGAGTAATCTTTTGTATCTGTCAGGTGGGTGGATGGCATAGTGATAATATTGCTCATCTCTTTGTCAATAGTATTGATCTTTCTAGTGCTTTTGCTTTTATTTCACAGGTCAGTACATAAATGCTGCATTAAGAACTTATTCTAATGATTTTCTAAATATCGAGTCCCTGTCCTCTACTTTGATGATGGTATTTTTATTATTTTTTATGATGACATTATGATTATATATCTCTGCAGTTACCTTGCTCTGACAAATCAAACTACATATGAGCTTGTACGGCGTAGACGTATCCCTTACATGCGGTTAGTATATTCTTCCCTGAGTGATAAAGTGTCTTCATTTGACGGCTAATGCACACTTTATCTCTGATACATTCAGGATAGGCTTTGAGATTAGGTGTCATATCTTGTGTTTAACGTGGATTTTCAGTAATTATTTTTTGATGCCGAAACTCTGGCATCAATATTTAAGAATCATCCGGATTGTTTCATTAACAACCTTGCAGCACTGCAGTCCTTTATGTGATGTCTTAAGTATTATACTCATGGAACAAATTTCGAATGAAATGCAGAGCTGTACCTGAAAGAGTGTATCCTTTCAGTAATGGCATGTGCCGAAATCTGTACAACTTCTGCTGTGCTCAAACTAGCATATATAATCTAGAACGCCTGCCTACAGCTGAAGAACTCGAAGTCAAGAGCAGACCGCGTGCTTGTTCTGATATTTTACGCTGCCGCTGCTGTTGACATTGCGTCTAATAGTATTGAAGATTGTTTGTCTCTCGGAAACACTGTAAAGTTCCATACTCGTTGGTCGTTGCATGGCCGGTATCTGTAATTCAAAAACAGTGTAAATTGTCCATTTGGTTAGCTGTTGTATTGTCCTTCTGTGCACATTCTCACAGCGATTCCATCCTTGAGATTTCAGTTGATGTTTTGGACTTGCTAGAAAGTTTGAGTGCTAAACTAATCTTTAAATTCGTTGGATTGTTTGTCTAATAGTTTTGACAATGTATCATTTTTAGAGAAAGGTTTCTATTTTACGGCGATGATGGTATTCCGCCAAATTTTCTTTTTAGTCTGTTTTATTATTTTTGTTAATTTTTATTATATAAAATTAAACCCCTCCCCTACATTGTAGACTATTAGACATATAACATATTTGTTGAGAAAAAATATAAAATTAAAGTAGTAATATTTTAAAATATTTTAATTTTGTACTTTCCATTTATTAAACCTCTATAGCAAAACTAAAGAGATAGAGAATATAAAAATAGCGTTTCGTATAAAACCCCAATGATTTACATGTAACAAAATCTTGGCCAGTCATCCTGTGCATGGTTCACTACGTTCAACTTCAACTAATCACAAAATTGAAGCTAATTTGATCCAGAATCTGCACTCCAAATCTGATAAAAATCAGCTAAAATTCCTAGTAAAAGTTGAAGGCCAAACAAAAGCAAGAACGGAAATTCCTCCCTTCGAGTTTGTTGGTTTTTTTCCGCACAATTGAAATGGATGTTCAACTATCCAGCCTCAATTCGACTCGGTGAAAAATCTTCAAGTCATTATTCTCCGATTCTCGTTCATCGTTGATTATTCATTTGATCTTCGAATTTCCACTTTTAAAAGGAAAAATTTTGATGAAACCGAAATGTGATTAGACTTTTCTTCCCGTCTTCCATCTCTTAACAGGGAACAGCTTGGTTCTTTTGGTGGATACTAATGAAATCTCGGTTTCAGATGGTAAAGAGGCCATGCCAAATTGTTGCTGATCATTGTTTTCCTTTTCAGCACCTAACAATCTCACTTCAAATCCACCCCTTGTAAAATTCCTTGCAACCTATCAAAGAAATCCATGCAACCGATGGTCATTTTCCAAGCAACAGCAGTCGAACTCACATGTAACGTATCTACTGCAGTTCAAACTTCTAACAAACGATCAACATCCTGATTTATTTCGCTTATTTGTTCTATTTCTCTAAAACACTAAACACAACACAAACATTCCTAGTGTTAAGTTAAGAACCTGCATACGACAATTCTATCTTAAACTATATCCATCAGGATCGGTGTCAGTCTTAGAATTTCGTTTTCCAGGTATATAGGCCAATACATTAACTATTAAGCTCTGTTTGTCAGCTATTGCAATTAGTAAAGACAATGGCCATTTCTCCCTGCCCACTCCTTGGAGGGGGCACGGATTAAGGTGTTCAAAACAGACCCGATGACGCAATATTTACCAGAGTTTATAACCGAACACAAGTTAACCCGACTTCAAAATGAATTTAAAATAATGTAAAAATCAATATGGACACAAGACCCGATTTTTAACCGATCTGAAACATCTGGCCCGAAAGCAACCCAATAACCCGAATGAGCACCTATAGGTATGATTTACCCGCTACCCTTCTTTCCCTGGACCCTGACTTGTGGTGGATACTAGGTTGTTGACTATGACTGAATGGTCAGTACTTCTCCACTCTGCAACTATCATGTGTTTAAAGGTATCGGCTTACGTCTTACTAACATCCATCAATTCTAAGATATTAAGCCTATGCCAAATTACGACAAGTTCAGAGTTAATGAGCTTGTGTTATTCCAAATCAACCATACCTTTAAAAGAATCCAAACTTTCAGAGAACTGCTCAAAGTTGCAAGTCTAGTCTTCTTCCCGGAGGTCAAGTAGTCACACATGTAACTATCAACTCTGAGCAACAATCTGGGCCAAGACTTCGGATTTTCAGGATCTGCTTTCTGGTCCATTGTTGCCTGAGGAAAAGAAAATTGCGAACAAGATATCAACGGTAAAGAATATATGACTACAGAGAAATAAAATCAGAAAGAACAAGCATTTCTTCTCTCTTCAACTTCCGTCCTTATCTTTTGATCCAAATAACTAAACAGTTATCGTCAATCCTTTGTTACAAATTATCAACAAAAACAAGATTGTACAAACGTGAATAGCCGTCTTAATTAGAAACAGGGTAAAGGAATAAAACAAAGTTTAAAACATAAATCTCTACTTACTAGCAAGCGACAAATTTCATGCTCAATTTTTGAGAAGGATGTCTCTAGAGCTTCCACTCTCCCGGTACCATGGCAGCAAATGCATGGCTCACTTATCATGAATGTCACACTTGGGCGTACCTGTTCAAATCATGTCAAGAATAATACAAAAGATCGCCACAATGATGATCAATTACACAGTTAACTCCTGACAGGTTAATACAAACTATTTAGAAGGATGCCCCTATGGGTAGGTATTATTCTGACTTAACTAGTCGGAATTATTCTTGTCCATTTTTCTTTTTTCCGTTAATATCACAAATTTATTGAGCTTTCATTTTATATGTATACATTAATTTACAGAAATTTGTATAATGATGTACAGCAAGCACCAACGTCATTGAGAACTTCAACTTGATCTTCAAACGATTTAATTTTGTAAAGTGTGAAACACAAACAAAAACAATAAATACGGGGAAAAAGGTAGCAATGATAAAAACATACTCTCTTTCTGGTGATCTCCATCAATCCATGCTTGGATAATTCCGAGACCTTGACCATGGAGCGATCCCTCTCAACTGCCTTCTTGACTTCTTCATAGACTAATCTTTTATTTGCTGGAAAGAAGACACTAGTCAGAATACCGAAAAATCAACTGATAAATATAATACATTGAACTGTACTAATTTTCTGGATAGAAGACATTAGTCTGTCTAAAATATGTTCTATCTCATTAGCTGAACTTAAATAGTCGAATTCTTTACAAGACGAAATGACATAAAATGAGTGGGGAGAAAAAAAAATTGCTTTGGCATTCGATTTTGTTTACATGGGAAAAAAGGCTGAAAAGGAAGGTTTATAAGAAATAAAGAAAAACGATAGTCCACATTTCTACAAAGTAAAATAGGATAGAAGTTAACAAAATGTTTTGATATATTATCAATACACAATCCCGGATGAGGAGGCTCCTTTTATTCATTCATCGGTACAATAAATACCCGTACCCAAATTTTGCAATATAATCATCTACCATTATACCCCAATTATAGTGCATACAAAGTTGCAAAAACATAAAATTATATTGAAAACAAGGGAGCAAGGAATGAAGGAACCATGGAAGGAGTGAACTTACATTCATCCATCATATCAATAAAATCAACGACGATAATTCCACCAATATCCCTTAGCCGCAATTCCCTGGCAATCTAGGTGCAAAAGTTTAATATTAGGAGCATCTTTAATAAAGATAGTCAAACAGTCACTTTTGACTTTACTTCAGACTTAAAAAGTAAATTGAGTTATCTTTGCTATAAATCCTAAGCTTACAGAATGTCGTAACTATTTCTTCATTAGTGTAACACCATTGCGGAAGAAATTTTGATTCTATCATGAAGTCTATTCAACATTATTACCTCAAAACAAAAAAAGTGAAAAAAAAGGTAGATTAGAAGGGAAAATTGTGCAAGTAAATGAATCACAAAACTCAAACTTTTGCCTAGCGATAATACAAATAAACACATTGATTTGTAAACCCGAATGCATAGTTCCATTTTCAAGCACACGTGATGATACACTTGTCACAAAATAAATAAATACAATAAGGTGTTACACACCTGTTTTGCAGCTGCAAGGTTGACATCAAGAATAGCTTTCTCTTGTGAGGCACCTTGACCAAACATCCCATGCCCTCCATTTACATCGATAGAGACTAACGCTTCAGTTTGTTCAATTACCAAAGAGCCTCCATTTGGAAGAGCAACCCTGTCAACAAGTTGTAGTTAGCACAACCAACATACTAAGCTTTGCTTAACGATATCAATAATAATAATAATAATAATAATAATAATAATAATAATAATAATAATAATAATAATAATAATAATAATAATAATAATAATAATTACAGTAATTAAAAACTATTTTCGACGGTTTTGAACAAATTTTGCAAAAAAAGAATGCATACACAAGTTGGGAATAAATAGAGGCTAATTTCTCCAAATATTGAATAAATGAAATCGTCACATAATTTGGGGTCTGTGTGTTGCCACCAAAATGAGACGGCAGAAAGACGAGAGCCGTGATTAACAATGACATCCACACAAGCCAGCCATGTTATTCCTTCTATCTTCATTTTCTCTCTCTTATTTCCATGTGTCCCATGGAACCAAAGATATATAGTTCTTTGGGTTCAAATTATAATGGATTAGTAAAATGGTCATTAACTCATGTGAGCTTCTTATTTATGTGAAGTTGTGCATGATAATTGCTACTAAGGGTCAATCGGAAACAACCTATTTGATAGAGTTATCATTAACAAGGGTAGGGTTGCGTACATCTGACTCCCCAAAGCACACCCTAGGTGGGAGCCACTTAATGGCATTGGGGTAATGGACTGTTGTATGGAATGTTGTTTATGCGTATTGCTTGAATGGACAGTAAACTTATGTTACACGCAGTTCATTCAAGGCTAGAGAAAGTAAGTTATGTGATTAACTGAGAAGCCATTATCATCTAGTATTGGGAATAGATTTCTTTACCTTTATGAAACTTGTAGCTCAATTTCTGTAGTTCCTATAACATTGATGAGAAGAACTAGAATATTTTGTCATATAACGAGATACAAATAGCTACAAGACATATCAGGAAGCTCTACTTGCAGGACATACAGATGTCAAGATGTATGCAATACAAACTTAAAAATGGCAAGACGACAAAAGAGCTAGTTGAGGATAATACTACAGTTATAATATAAGGATTACACAAAGTAAACGTGAACCTAGATTTCTTTACCTTTTATTGAGAATGTTATTGATCTCTTCTTCAATGTTGAAATCGTCAAATAATGGAACATTTTTCCTGTGTAATTCAACCCGATCACAAAGCTCTGGGGCAATATCTTGCAAATAATTGGTCACCTGGAAGAAAGACAGAGTCAAACTATTTTTTTTGGATAGTCATACTCTCTAAATAAATTTTTACACTACATGATGGGCAAGAAAATTCACTTTGCATAGGCAAAAAAATGTTTCTTTAGAAACTTCCCACCTCCTTTTAATAAGAACCTTGATGAGACAACTTGGAAGATGAGCCTAAATAATGTTAAAAGTATGTCTTGTTTCATACTTTCATCCATAAATAGCGGAGGGTTTAAACGTACGTAGTTAAAATCATAGATTCTATTTCCCAAAGCAAATAAAGGGGTGTCAAATAAATATACAGAACTATACAATACCAAACTTTAGGCAGCACTAGCAATCTATTTAACACCAACCAATTCTGCCAGTTACCGATAATAACTTACAATTTGAGCTAGTCTACACCTTTTGAATTGGGCTGTAACCCAACGATAACAACAAAATAAGTAGAAATCTACTAGGGGAATCAACCAATATATGGAAAATTGAGGATCGAGTATCAGACCTCATGGTATGTCCTTGGGGAGTCAACTACCATTCTCTTAACCTGAACAAAAGGCAAGCAAATTTTGATCATGAACAAAACGCTTTGCACCGAACAAATCCATGAATATTGGAATTTGGCTCCTCAAAAGAGTATGTTATAATGAGAATAAAGAGGAGAGTTTATATGGATGTTTCTAACAGACGCATCAAACCTTCTCGTTGAAATAATCCTGGACGACAGATAGTGTCTGCCCCATTGCTTGGTGCAGAATCACAGGTACGGCCCCTTCAACACCTTCATCAGCTGCAAGTGCTGCAGATTTTGCATGCTCAATGATATTTCTCCAGGTAGACAACAACCCTTCCAAGTCCTTTCGCAATTCTTCCATAGAGTGACCAGCAGCAACAGTTCTGATGGTAACACCAAAACCACGGGGCTGCAAAGATTTTGCAATGACTCTCAAGCGTGTACGTTCGACACCAGAAATTTTCTTGGATACCCCAATACTATGGCACCGAGTGATCAATACCTAAAGCATAAGAATAAATGGTAATAAATTCTCAAAGGAACACAAACTACAATGTTTAAATATATCAACATCGAGAAACTTGGGGCAAGAACTTTATTGTTCTTACCCAGAATCTGCTTCTGAGCTTTGGATAAGCAGTCAATGTGGGACCTTTAGTACCTAATCCCTCTTTCACAACTTGTACTAGTATCTTGGTGCCTTTGCGAACAAGAGCCCATGTTTCTTCAGCACTGTGAATGTTGTTAGTACTTGTACGCCTTTGTGCAAGATGAGAATCAGTATGAACTTTTGAATGGCTCCCATTCCCATTCAACTGATATGGAACAATATTGTCCCCAGTCAGATTCCCTGTTTTGATGTCTTCGAGATCCATGTAATCTTCATTTTCATGTTCCTCGAGTTCATCGTCCTCGAAATCGAGCTCCGCATCATCATCAGATAGTTCATCATCCCCTTCCAGGAATGCTTGTTTAAGCTTAGTAACATCCAAGTTCTTTTCAAGCACAAATGATGGAGAGCAAGTTTCATCGTTTTCATTTGAAGAGCCACCGAATACTGGAAATATAAAAGGTTCCTTATTATGCTTTATGTCCATAAGGGAAGGTCTAGAGCTCCCTATATTAACAAATGCACCACCCATATGAGGAACTAGTTTAGTGACAACCCCCAGGTAAACACTATCACATTGCACATTACTTTTTACTGGCTCCAATAATAGCTCGACTAGATTCCCGTCTTCAAGCACAGCTATTCTTTGCATTGTACAAATAGAGCAGTTTATTAATATCTCGGTAGAAACTGAAGCCGAAGGTGGAAGGAGATTACTCTCTGTTCCAGAAAGCAGCTTTTCTGATATTTGATGGTGTTGTTCTTGAAGCTCTAGGTGTGTTTTATCTACATGAGAACGCTCCCTGCTGATGGGAGCTCCATCAGCTGAACTCGCACTAGTTTCGGAAGGAATGAGAACGGGATATAGCAACCAGGGATCTTCAACAGGATGATCTCTTTCTGAGAAAGACCAGGTAGAACTGAAGTCACCATCAACATGATTATATATATTATCACTTTCAATGACAGAATTGGAACCATATCTACGATCATTTGTGGATGATTGCAGCTCAGAATAGACACTCGGGAAAGATTTTGAATCTTCGTCTGAATTTATTGAATGAACGTGAGGGAATTCATCATCATAGTCAAAATTACCACATGGCTGCAACAGCCAGGGCTCCTCTACAAACTGGTTCCTTTGCGAAAAGGTGCCACCCTCGTCAGTCAAACACTCGGTTTCTTGGCTTTTATAATAGTATCCATTGGTAACTATAAGATCATCTAAAAAGGGCTTTTCACTCTCAAAGAAGTCCACTATATCTTCTTGATCTGTCAAAGCGCTGAAAGCATTAAGTGTTCAGCCGCCTACTACAAGAAAAAGGTTTTGTATATCCAAAAACAATCACACCCATTATACCTCTTGACAAAGCGGTTACTGAAGGCTGAACAGGTAGGTTTTGCTCCTGCATTAGTGGACCTTGTAAACGAAACCTTGTCGTGCATAATCTTCCCAAGACAGCTCCATAATGCTTGTCATATACATGAATCAAGAGCGGAGAACGAGGTTTCACCCTTGATATTGCATCATAATAACTCCATCTACTGTCTCTTATAAAACAATTGTAATGGCAATTTACTGGACACACCATCTACAACGATCCAAAAACGCATAGAAGTGACATTTTGGTAAAGGAGTTGCGACAATGGATCTCAATTTATCACCCCAATGCCATTAGTGGCTTCAACATAAGCAGGGTTTGGGGGGATGAAAGGAAAACTTACCCTTCTTCATAGCGAAGTAAAGAGTATATGGACCCTATTAATGAAAAAACAGGGTCTAAAAATTTTTGTAAAATTTAACATTGATAAGTTTTGAAACCCTAATCACCAATATCACAGATATGCATGTCACCAATGAAGCTACATTTGAGTCTTGATTGATGAACTATAAGGAATTTGTTAATATATGAGACCCTTTTTTGGGGGGCCCTAGACGGTCGGGCACCTTAGATGGGCCTATAACCGCCCATGCCCTTATTAATGATAGGCAAGCCGAGCTTTGTAACAAACATCATTTGCAACTTACATATATAAAAAGTAACGATTAAGAATGAAAAATTATACAAACTACAAACAAAATAATCACATCACAAACAACACAATGCATATGTATAAAAGAAGCTCCAAAAATTTTGATTTTCATTGTAATGATTGTATTGCATTTCAAACATAAAGGGGTTGAATGAAGTATTAGATAGAATATAAAGTAAATCATCTCAAACACTAACAATATTCTATCTTACTTATATCCTATCTAATTGAAGGATTACATTACCTTAGCCTAAGTTATCCACAAGTTAGCATGATCAGCTGGAAACATGCCCACCCACTGCAAAAAAAACAATCCAACATACAAGTACATCACAAAGATAAGAATGACGAATTCATATTGCTCAGGAAAAAAACCCAGATGCAATTCCAAATAAACAACATTAAAATAGTTAGATTAACCCAAAAATTAGCATATCTTCTTCCCTACCCACCTAATTTTAAGGTTTCATGTACTTAAATTTAGTGTTATTTCATCAAACAGTTATGCCCAGAACCACTCAAAAACAATTTTTTCAAAGGGTTTTGCAAAAAAGATTCAAGGTTTACCGGAAAGGGGAGGTAAGAGAGGGAAAGAAACAAATTTCAGTTCAAAGCAGTGCTCAATTTGTTCAGGAAAGGAGGAGTTTAAAGAGAGAAAGAGTAGGACTGAAGGAGAGGGAAAATAAGTGTAATGGTGGTTACGGAATGAAGGAAATTGGGTGTGTATTAGTTAGTTAAACTTATCATCGGGAAAAATGGCTCCTTTTCAATGGAGTCCTGTAGTACCTGTACATCCGTCTCCAATGGCCGCCGAACTAAGATAAGGCATAACTCAGACAAGAAGAACCGTTTTGGCTAATTTACTTAAATCTTTTAGGGGGCGCTTGAAGATAAAAAGATTGGGATTAAAATTAGAAATTAATTGTTGGAAATTATTAAAATATGATTTATTTATTTTCTTGTTTGGTCTTATAATGAGAATGAGTTGTCGTTGTTCCTCCTCAGACTCTGACCATAGCTATAAGCGGAATACACTAAGTATGATGATAATGATATACTTCTATGTTAATGGGAATAAATTGAAAATTGTAGTCTCTTGTTTCATTAGCGAAAATGGGATTGAGAATAAAATAATAATTTATCTATTTACCCTTTTTATTAATAAAAATTTTCCACCTTTGTTTCTTTGTGTAGTGAGTAGTGACTAGTGAAAGAGTGCAAGTGTAGAAATGTCTTTTTATATTTTTTTAATTCTATTGTTTTTTTTTTGAAGTATGGCACTCTTATAATTATAATTCTTCCTTTATTAATAAATGATTTTCCAAAAAAAATATTACATAAAAGTAAAAAGTTTAGCGATTAAGAAAAAAATGAAAACAGAAAAGGTTTTGTGTCAGTTGGAGTTAATATCATCTCCCTCAAGTAATGCCTTAAATTCGATTCTCACTCAACTTTCTCATTCTCTCGATCTATCCTATAGTCAAATAGAAAAGTTAGAGTATGACTTTATTTTAAAAAAAATATGACTGGAATTGTAAAATTTAATCTCAATGTATAGCTATGAAAATTAACCCTATTTTATAATTTTATTGCATTTAAATACAAGGGTTTTTTATGAAAAACAGCCTTAAAGTTTATCCTTTTTATGAATTACAGCCTCAAAGTTTTTTTTTTATGAATTACAGCCTCAAACTTTTAAAAGTGACCAGTATTACGGCCAAGTGACCGTTGACCACGATTATAACCGTTGACCTTCCCTTTTTCCCAGTCACTAACCAAGGCTGGTTAACCTTCATCCCCAATCATCTTTCTCTCTCTTCCTCCTCCTTCTCCATCCTCCATTAATCTTCAAAGTCACCATTAATCTTCAACCCAATTCCTCTCCAATGTCCAAACCCTAAATTTCTTTTCACCATTAATCTCTCTTCATCACTTTCCATATTTTGTTATCCTCAAAGACCCAAATACTCAAAGACCCAATCACCCAAATTTCTCTGCAAATCAAATTGAATAAAATAACCCACATGAAGAAATCTGAAATAATCCTAAATTTAATATAAAGGTGTTATTTTTTAAAGAGAAGGGTGAAGATTTGGAAAACTAAAAACCCAATTACATTCTCTGCAAATCAAACTGAATTCCTTTGTGGGTTTTTTTGGGTATTTGATGAATTAAAATGGGTCATGGAAAGATTGAAATTAAGAGATTAAAATTTAGTGACCCATAATCGTGCATTCCATGATAGTACTGGGTTCTTTGGAGTGGCTTCTAAAAACTTGTTCAGATGGCTTAACTAAAATGGGTTGTGGAAAGATTGAGATTAAGAGAGATTAATGTGGGTTTTAATTTGATGAATTAACTAAAAACCTAGAAATTGAATTGTGGGTTTTAATTTGATGAATTAACTAAAACCCAGAAATTAAAATGGGTTGTGGAAAGATTTAGATTAGGAGAGATTAATGTGGGTTTTAATTTGATGAATTAACTAAAAACCCAGAAATTGAATTGTATGATGGAAATTGAATTAGATGAAATTGAATTGTATGATAAGTCACCATTAATCTTCAACTCAATTTCTCAACAATTAGAAGAGATTCAACCTTGAATAAAGATAAGATAAGTTGAGAATCCTGATTAAGCAACACTTACTTCAAATACTCGATGATAATTTGGAACCAGCGGCAGAGAAGGTGACGAATGGCAACCAGCGCAAGAGAAGGTGACGAATAGCCTTGTTGATTTTCTTCATTTCTTCAATTTGGAAAAGAAAATTTTAAATGGTGGAAATTTGGAACAAATTAACTTTAAAAATAAAAGTGCCAAAACCCAAATTGAAATTGAAACATGACCCATTTGATTGAAGTTTTTTGGTCTTTTTTTGAAACTAAACATACACACCAACAAGATCTGTGTTATGGGTAATGGGTTATTGTTGTTTGGTCCTTTTTTGAAGTTTTTTTTTTATTTGTACTGTAATTTCTGTAAAATCAGTTTCTTTGTACTGAATTTTTTTTTTTTCTTTTTGCTGATTACCCATTTGATTGATCTCATAATTGGAGGAGTAATATTTAGTGGATCTTTGTTGGTTGAATTATTGAGTGAGATCTTTGTTGGTGGAAAGAAATTTAGGGTTTGGACATTGGAGAGGAATTGGGTTGAAGATTAATGGTGACTTTGAAGATTAATGGAGGATGGAGAAGGAGGAGGAAGAGAGAGAAAGATGATTGGGGATGAAGGTTAACCAGCCTTGGTTAGTGACTGGGAAAAAGGGAAGGTCAACGGTTATAATCGTGGTCAACGGTCACTTGGCCGTAATACTGGTCACTTTAAAAGTTTGAGGCTGTAATTCATAAAAAAAAAACTTTGAGGCTGTAATTCATAAAAAGGATAAACTTTAAGGCTGTTTTTCATAAAAAACCCTTCATAAAAAAAAACTTTGAGGCTGTAATTCATAAAAAGGGTAAACTTTGAGGCTGTTTTTCATAAAAAAACCCTAAATACAATGACATTTTAACTTTATCTAAGAGAATATGTAAAAATTAAAATATTGGAATGGACTTTATTCATACTACTTGTGGGTATTATAAACACCCTCGTTTACTTCACTTCGTTGTGAGCTACCTAACTAGTTACATCAATTATATCGGATTATTTCCTATTTATGACACCAATTTATGCATCGAAGAGACTTAATTCATGGTGACAACATTAGATATTCTATTTTTTTTCACAAAATTAATTTCCACTTCATATTTGCAGTCACCCTTTTTATTTTGTAGCTTTTTGAAAAAAATTCCAACGTTATCCTTCCTCAAATAAATATAAATCCTTTCAATTTTAATCAAACTCATTTTATTCATCCAAATTTATCAAACTCATCTTCTTTGCACAATGAGCATCAAAATTCAAAGGAACTACCCGCCAAAAAAACATATTAAATTTACTTTATCTAGCCAAATCGCTCGATCTAGTCGAATGGATGTATTGGTTAATGCAAATAACACATCTTTATATTATTCATCTACGAGAATTAGGGAAGGAAAGTGACAATAGAGCTGTTCATGGGCGGGCGGGCGCGGGTAGCGGGGCGGGTAGTTGCTACAAAATCTACCCGCGGGCAGAAAAATTCAAATGCCCGCCCGCGATTGCGGGCATATTTTTTTGTCGCTACCCGCCCATTTTTAAAGCGGGCGGGTGCCGCGGGCGCCGCGGGTATTTTCTCATAAATACCAAAAATACAATACAAAATATAAAATTAAGTTTTAATAATAATTAAAATACAATACATAATCCAAAATACTACAAATACATAAAACGTCTCAAAATAATCAAATGTCGAAACTCGAATGTAAGTTGAAGAATGAAGACTAAAAGAGTAGAAGTTGAAGAGAATGAAGAAGTTGAGAGAATGAGGCGCCGCACAGCACAAGTTGAGAGGATGAAGACTAAAGTCTCTCTACTCTAACCCTAAGAATAGTAAGACATTGTAATTTCTAAAGTGAATGAATATTCTAGAGAAGTGGACACTTATTGGACTTAGAAGTGGACACTTATTGGACTTACTTTAAAAGCCCAAAGCATACTACTTAATATTAATATATTACCTTTCATAAAAAAAATATTAATATATTAAAATAAGCGGGCGGGCGGGTATACCCGCGGGTAATTTTTTATTGTCGCTACCCGCCCATTTATCTTGGCGGGCGGGTATTACCCGCCCAAACTTTAAATTTTTTTTAAAAATGCTACCCGCGCCCGCCCGTTTTTCGAGCCGCGCGGGCCGGGCCTAGCGGGTAGCCCGCCCATGAACAGCTCTAAGTGACAAGTCTAACTAAATCTAAACCCCGAGTTAGTGTCATTTAGTTTTTCTGAACCTAAATTAAGATTTGAACTTATGGCTTAAAATTTTTGAATATAAACCTAAACCCACTTGATCTAATGAGTCTAAAAGTCCGAATCTTAGTGTAACTGTTCATATTTTACATTTTTATAGGTTCAAATTGAATATATGGGTTATGTATAAGTCTTAAAAAGGTTTAAATGTTTTTCCTAAATATAAATAGGTAATATCAACCAATCTTGAATCGGCCGATCTCCTAAGAAACCGTCTTTCTGATAGATATCTCTTAAGCCCAGTCCATTATAGCTTAATGCTTACTTACTCTACATTTTCCTTTAAAGACTGATCCAATTAGAAATTATCTTTTAAAAAGACCGTCTCTCATAAGAATTTACGACTTAACAACCCAAAATACTAGTACATGACATTAATTGACTTCATTGCCATGTGTCAAAAGTGTGGGCTTGTCGTTTTAGTTAGGCAGTCCATTTTATAGAATTATTTGATGGGTCCAAGTTATTATTAGTATTATTATTATTATTATTAGTAGGTCACATTAAGGATATTAATTACCGAGTGAAGTTGTACAATGGACCTATTGCAAGTAGTATGTGACCAAAGTTATACAATTTTAGAAAACTATTTTTGAACCTTGTATTTCTAAATATCAAATCTATTTCATATCTATTGATACATTAATTTTGATTCTATACGCGTTTTTTTATCATCATCATCATACCTAATGTGTCAAGCTATAAATAGAATTTGAATACTACATTTTTCCTACTTTTAACCAATTTTTTTGGGTGCATGGAAGCTTTATCAAAAAAATTTTTGAATACTATTGTATACTTTCTCCGAACCAATTTAGTTGTCTCATCTGTTTGGGCATGGTTATTAAAAGTGGTGTGGGGTCCATTAAAAAGATGGTAATTGAGGTATTTTAATTGATTAAATTAATTGTGAAGATGGTAGTTGGAGTATTGTAAGTAGTAAAAGTGAGAGCATATTTAGTTAAAAAAAAATTGACAAAAAATAAAATGTGACAATTAATATGAATTTTCTAAATAGGAAAAATTACCCAGAATAATACGACCTTTCACCTATTTTCCAAGAATAATACGAACTTTCAATTAACCACCAATAATACGAACTTTGACATGTATTTTCCAGTGGTATACCTTACCTGTTTACAACCGGTTCTACAGGTCAAATTATGACCGTTGCTTCTCACAACATGTTTATGAAGACCAAAAAAGGCTGTGCAGACATGTTCCTCAACATGTTGTGAGAAGCAACGGTCATAATTTGACCTGTAGAACCGGTTGTAAACAAGTAAAGTATACCACTGGAAAATACATGGCAAAGTTCGTATTATTGGTGGTTAATTGAAAGTTCGTATTATTCGTGGGAAATAGGTGAAAGGTCGTATTATTCTGGATAATTTTTCCTTCTAAATAAGGAAATGTGACAACTAAATTGGTTCAAAGAGAGTATTTATTTACAAAGAACGAAGTTATTATAACATCTATATCAAAATTAACAACAACCAAATATATATAAAATTTTAGAACAAGTAAAAATCTAAATTAATCAAACAACAATCATTGTATTTGTAGATGATATCTAATATATTTGCATACTATTATTTACAATGTGTCAACCTAATGTTGAGGCAAGGCTTGGTGAAAATATATGCAATATACTCGGACTTATTTTTCTCTTTAAGTAGAATAAGTTAAGGTTGCGTTTGAGAGCGTTCATTTCATTTCAAATTGTAGATTTCAATTATGAATTTATTAATTAAGATTTTGAGAATGACAAGGTTTGAAGTATGTAATAAAGAGTGAAAAGAGAATAGCAGTAAGAGTGTTAAAACATGATCCACGCTATTTTAGTGTGCACCAAATCCACACAAGAGTTTCTCAAAATACAAATCTGTATCTCCTTATATAGAATATTTCAAATATTGTCAAGGAACCAACTCAACCAAATGCTTAACCTGATGGTTGAGTTGGTTCCTTGACATGGTATTAGAAGCCAACGTGACAAGAGGTCACGGGTTCGAATCTCAACCACCCCTCATTTAAGTGGAATATTTAGCACCAGGTATGAGGAGACTGGAGAGCCTGTGTTGCATCCACACTTCTAGACCAAAGGGCTCTCGTGTGAGGGAGCATGTTAGAGTATATAACATATTATGGCGCCTCAACCATTAGCTTAAGCTTTTGGTTGAGTTGGTTCCTTAACAAATATAACCGAAATAAAAAAACATAAACAATTCGATATAATATAAAAACAAAATAAATCCCTACAAAACTCCCTTTATGAATCTTCCACGTGTGCAAGTATATAAAATATCATGAAATAAAGGAAAATGCATGGCTAAAAAAAGACAGAAATAGAACAACCCATTCGTGTGCCCATATTTATATATAACCACAACATGAATAAACATAGTTTAATAAGATGTGTGATATCTCCATGGAAGTTAAAGAGTCATAATCTTACACTTAAACTTCATGGTTGTCATGATATGGATGTGTCTTGAGCCAATGTTCATTGGTTGTTGTATTCAATGCTTTTGTTTAAGTCTCAATGAATGATTTATTAAAGGGTGCCGGTGGATTCTATTCATGGTAGGAACAACACAAGTTTCATGCATCAAATCTATGCATTCATTGCCAATATTCATCTGCATCAGAGAGTCTGTGCTGCATTCACGTTTTTAGCTAGCTCAAAATGATGTTTTTCGAGTTATATATATTATATGGTGCTTCATATGTATCAATGAAGAATCATGGTAGATTAATACTCCCTTTGAACCAATTTAGTTGTTCTATTTGTTTGGGCACGGTTATTAAGGGTGGTATGGAGTCTACTAAAAAGGTGGTAGTTGGGGTATTTTAATTGATTAAATTAATTGTAAAGGTGATAGTTGGAGGAGTATTGTAAGTAGTAAAAGTGTGGGTATTTTGGTCTTTACTTGTGTGAACATAGGGTATTTAAGTAAAAAAATGGGACAACTGTTATGAATTTGCCAAATAAGAAAATGAAACAACTAATTTGGTTCGGAGGGAGTATTATAGTATTGTTGAAAAAAAACCCATATGTAATCGATCAATATCGAATAATTAATTAAGAAATATTGATTAATATATATATAAGTCGTTTGATGAGCAACTGATCTACCTACTACAAATTGGTTTTAAGATGAAATCTCGTCGGGTTTGTGTGCAATCAACTCACCTCTTGTGCAGGTCATGTTGTGTGCAAGATTATTTGAGATTAGATCGTTACTCTTATTACAGACCATCTCTCGATAAGTTTAGTTAGGTCATTCAGCCCATACATAAAAAGCGTCTCACAATAAAATTAACGGTCTTACACAAGAATTTATGTTGAGATTATAAGGTTATATTTGTTGGGTCAATGACATGCCATGATGATAAATTAAAGCCCCATAATTATAGTAGCCACCCTGGATTCACATGCTTGTTGGACACCACAGTTTTCTAGTCTATTATTTGTGACCTTACTTTATATATATGCATTTGTAATGGTCTCTAAGATAGAAGAAACATAACCTTATATTCATTTCTTTGAATCAAATACATAAAACTTAGGGTTAAATAGTGCACAAAATATGGTAGGTTTCTTTTTAAAGCCAAACTCTAAAGGCCATCATGCTAGATCGATTAGTTTACCAGCAAGATCGCATCCTACCACCCTTAAAATCGAGGAAGAGCTCAACAAACTTCGTAATCTTGAAGTTTGTTCTTCAAACAGTTTCGATTTCACTAAGCTCCGCATGGCCATCCCTGGCCTTGCGGAGCTCTACAAATCGATAGGAGATCTTCTAAAGCTACCCCAAACCCAACAAGCCCTAAATAGGCATAATGATTCTTCATGGGTTGATGAGATTTTAGAGGAATCAATATCATTCCTTGATGTTTGTGAAAACATAAGGGAAAACTTGTTCCAATTAAGGAAAAATATTGCACAACTTCAATCTAGCCTTAGGAGAAGAAACAATGTTAATGGTATTAGTGAATTGGATAATGATAATGAAGATGCTATAACAAAATATGTTTCCTTTGTGAAGAAATTGAAGAGAGAAATGGGTAAATCTATAGTTTCTTTGAAGCAAATAGATAATAAATTATTAGAGTCATTAATATTTAATAAGATAAATAATAATCAATATGTTATTGCGATTGTTAGGGTTCTGAGAGAGGCAAGTTTCATTTGTAACTTTGTTTTTAGGTCAATTTGTTGGTACTTTTCTAGTACCAATTCCCATTTGCTGCCTAAGGGTAGCAAATGGGGTTTGGTACTAAAATTGGTACAAAATAATAGTAAAGGGCAGAGTGAAGATGAGCTTAACGAATTGGAGGATGTAGAAGCTGTGTTAAACAATTTGATGGTTAGAAAAATGAGTACAGATAATACAGGGCGGATGGTTCAAGTTGCATGTAAGAAACTAGATGCGCTTGATACAACAACTCAAGGTTTTGAGAACGATCTTGAGTGTTTGTTTAGACAACTAATTCACTCTCGAGTTTCTCTCTTGAATCTACTTTCAGATCATTGATTTAATGTCGGAATTCAAACTTAAGTCAATGGTCATACTCCATGATAACTTTTTGTGCTAAAAATTTCGATGCACAAATCCTTTTCATATTTGAAGGTGTTAAATATTTTAGACGATATTTTATTTAATTTTTATATTTCAAGGATGAGTCATTCACTTAACAGTACCCAAATTTTGAAGGATTTGTTAAAGGATTATCATTGTTTTTTCATCTTGATATGTATCATGTATGTAGATGATTATGTAAATAAAAAGTAGTATATTATATGGAAAATGGTGAATATCTTTGTATTATTTCATTAATTGACTTAATTATTAAAATGTAAATTTTGATGTATCACCTTAAGATTGACTATGTTTAAATCTTTCAACCATGAATCTAAACAAATTATAATTTTTATAGTTTTTATTTGGAAGTACAAATTAATAATAGAATAATGAAATAGATTAGTTTGTATATCTGGTAAATCTTTTATATTCTGGTAATTATTTTGTAGATATTTAGTTATCTAAAACATTAGTTTATTTGGTGTATTTATTATTAAAGAATGATTAATAAAAGGCAACCAAAATAATAAAAGATTTACGGGATATACAAACTATTCTATTTCATTATTCTATTAAATAACACTTATATGAAACCAATAGAAGCCAAATATATTGTTTTATAAAATGATTCGAGTTCTGCCTTAGATAGGTCTGGACTTAAATTTCATGTGATTAAGTGTCAGTACTCAGTACAAGGGCGAGAATAAATGGAATACAACAATTATAATTTATTTTGATCTCGTAAAAGAAAAGATTAATTTATAAGGATAATAAATTTGTTGCTGGGTTTGTAAACAGTTATCGAGTTTGTATCGAATTCAAGTTGACCAAACGGGTCAAAGATTTAGATATAGATATAATTATGCTAATCAAGGTTGTCAATATCTGATTTTGATTTGTTAAGAAAATACTTAATTCATTGTTTCTAATAATTCTTAAAATGATTTTATTTCATGCATGTTTTGGTTGTTAATTAGTTGCTTTGACAACCTGGTGTAATCCATAATATAGAAAGATAATTATATAATTTGATTTTATGTATCAAGGAAAAAACTTGGAAACCGGGGCTATAAAAATATTCACACGAATGGGTTTAGTTTTTTTTTTTTGTTATATATAATTTAATCTGTTTAACAAATGATTGTTGATTGTTGTCTTTTTAGTAGACTTGTTTTGAGTAATTGTAGGTTTTGACTATTTTTGTCAGACTTTTAGCTAGCTTAATAAACCAGCTAAGCGGGAGATGTTTGGTGAAATTAGATATTAATTGTTGGTCATTGTTTATTAGAGGAAAAGTGGGCAAACAAGCTAAAAATCATTTAAAAAGCAAACAAAATTTCCTTTTTATTTTGGCTTAAAAGCCAACTAACATAAAAACCATTTACAAAATATTTTTTTTGTTTTTTTACCGGCAGACAATGAGCAAGTTAAATGTCAAAATTGAAAAGCTAAAAAATAAAAATCAAAATTTATTGATTAACCGAAAAATGTCTATTTTATATGTAGACTGTAGAGTAAAAATTATTATTAGCATTTTGGATACTTTTTTGAGGAAGAGGTCAGGTAATTTTTATCAGAGCAAATCTTACATGAGACCATTTCATTGTGAAACAAATTCACTAGAAAAACATCAATTTAAAAGTTAGTACTTTTATATCTATAATGAATTTAATAATTAGTTTGATTAGACTTTTTAACCTAATTTAAAATTATCTCATTGTAATATCGTCTTAAATCAGAGTTGTGGTAACCTTTTCTCAAATAGTAAATCTCATGGGAGACGGTCTATTCTATAGATGGAATCCATGAAGCCCATCCCAAAATATAACATAGTATATTTGGGGTTATAATAAATTATTTGGGGTTATAATAACTTATATTTGGGGTTATAGAATAGTATATTCGAGGTTATAATACCTTACATTTAGGATTATAACATAATATAATTGATATGATAATAAAAAAATCAGTTAAGGGAAATGGGCTGGCCCAATTTTGTGGTCTATCCTATAGACTGTCTCTTGTGAGATTTTGTGTAAAAAAATCAGTTAAGGGAAATAGGCAGGCCCAATTTTGTGGTCTATCCTATAGACCGTCTCTTGTGAGATTTTGTGTTTCTCAAATTGTAGAATCCTGGATGAATGGATAAATAAACATTAACCAATCTAGTGAGATATAATTTTCCAGTGTAATAATCTCAAAATAAAAACATATATTTTAATAATTCTATTTGCTAGGCTATTTAACTATTATATGAGCGCAACTCATAATAAGGCGGTCTTGTATACAATAATTTATTAATTTGTGTTAAAAGATATAAATAGAATTCTCGTTTTTAAGCCCAATGGGCCTACAGGCCTCAATTAAGAAGTTTATTTTAACATGCCCTTTTCGTTAATGTGGCCGTGGTCTGATTCGGGTCAGGCAACATGGTTTTGGGCCGTCCAAACCAGCTGACCAACACAAAATGTGCATTTTGCAAAATATTGTACTCCTATTTTTTAAGAGACGTCTCTCAAGCCCACTCCATTAAAGATTAATTAAACTAAAATCACAAATTTTTACTATAGACCGTCTATAGCATAGACAGGTAAATATAGGTTAGCCATTTTGCAAAATAAGTGACTGCTTAGTCATCAGCCAAATTTTAAAATTTTAAATTTTAAATTTGACTATTAGCATACTTTTTCTTCTATGAACAATTAACGACCAACAAATAATTCATAATTAAATATTTCGTTATAATTAATTTAATTTGTTAGCGCAAACAATTAACTTATTAGTCTATACTTCACACCAGCCAACAACGTCAACTAACAACTGTATCTAACAATTATATGTCAACCAAACCAAATATTTCTGACTCTAGTAGGCATAAAACATGGTAAAAAGGGTAAAATAAGCCGAGTAAGTAGGGAGTAGTAGAGCGAAACCCTTTGTCTCCTTGTCCCTCATGCATCATGTGCTATACCTTAAGATATGGTGACAATATTAATAGCCCTCCATATCATCATCATCACCCAACTCAATTTATCCCGCACATAGAAAATTATTGATAGAATCTGGAAAGAAAAGAACGACGGCAATTCATACTTATTATAAAGAAGAGGCGATCAAAAGGAGTTCCCGGCTCGAAAAAGATATTAATAGTTAGGAAACATTTTTACTAGAAATTTGTGAAGATTACGATACATAAAAGCTATATCAAGTTGTACATATACTGCCCGTTTGGTTAGTGGTACTAAATAGTAGTAATGGGAATGATTTATAATGTAAAATTTCATCAAAACTTTCATGTCATTCCCATGGTAATGAAACTTTGATCACAAAAAAGTTTTTTTGTTCACAAATTTCCATTACCACCTAATACTACCTCTCCTATTGGTAATGCATTGGAATGAATTTTATGAACAAAATGAAATGATTGACGGTTGTCAAGCATGGCTATTAAGATAGCTAAAAGATTTTTCAACCAAAATTATACTAGTTTTTCATTTCATTTGCCGCGATTTATTACCATCTACCAAACGGGCTGATAGTGTTCTTAAAAAAAAAGTTGTATATATTGTTCATTTATGGTGGCATCTGGCATTTCAATTTTATAAAATATATATATAAAAAAATAATCTTACTGAGAAAAATACTAAAATAATACCACTAGTGAGATGGGTTTTAATGAATAAAAAAACCAAGATGAGAGAAAAAAAAAAGAGTAAAGTAGATATATATAATTGTTATTGTATAAATTTAATCCCTTTGAAGTAACATGCATCAAACTCATTTTCTTAATTTTACTATATTTAAATCACTTATTTTTATTTTTTTAAAAGATATATTCTATTTTATCGATTAAATCTATATAAAACTTTATCGTAAAACTGAAGAACTGCTATATACTTCCTCCGTTCCATATTAGTTGTAACATTGGCAAAAATGACAGTATTCATTCACTCTTAATTTGTGATTAGTTTTTAATCTATAGATTAAGATATAGTCAAGTAAGATCTTATTTAATTCGTCACATTGTAAAGATTATTAATATTAAATATTTATAATTTTTTATCATACATAACTAGAAATATTAAAAATTAAATTAATACATTAGATTACGTAAAAAAAACAAATATTACAACTAAACTGAAACAGAAGAACTATTGAAGTACTTCCTCCGTTTCATTTTACTTGCAACACAAACTATTTTTGGAAGTTTCATATTGCTTGCAACATTACAATTTTTGGCAAAAATAATCTATTTATTTTATCCTCACTTTATTCCTACCACATATCACCATCAATCATACATTATCTCATTAATTATTTAATATTCACACAAGTCATAACCACTATCTAATATCTATTTATAATAAATTTTTTTATTTCTACCCCACATATTACCATCAATCGTACATCATCCCTATATTTATCATACTGATTTGACAGCCCTTAAATATTATGCCAAAACCCAATAATACAACTAAAATAAAACGGAGGTAGTACTAGCCAGCAGAAATCCATGTGACCGTAAGTCACCGTACAATGGATAGTAGGAAAAAGTTGTCCTTACCTTCACATATCATGATTGATATATTGGAGTTCATTATTGTTAAAAGATTAGATACTTAGATGTCTTATCGTTGTATTCTGATTTCTGAGCATGTTTAACCGGTCTCGAAAAATTAGAAGACTTAATATCAAAATACTTAGTATATGTTACGTGTTTAAACATGTAAAATTGTAAAAAATTATCATAATTTTTAAAATTGCACCGAACCTTCATAGAATTTGTGAATTTTTGCTCAGCTCCTGATATTAACAATTCATTTCTGACATAGGTACAATTGTTTTGTACTAAATGTAACTTATTTCTCCTTTTTATTATTCCCTTTGTTGCTTAATAAAGTTGTACATAAAGAATGATTACAAAAATTTTAAAAAAAAATCTTTTAGATATTGTTTATTTTTTCATTTAATAATAAATTTAATAGAGAAACAATACAGACTATGAACATTAAAAATAAAATTTAATGATTTATTCATCATAAATGCTATAAAATTATAAATTTGATCAATAGGTAAAGAGTAGCGATCCGTTTAAAGCTAATGACCTGTATTGTTTAAAACCGATCAAGCTTATCATATAGATAAAGGGGTGGGCTTTTAACGAATCGATTTACGTAAAAATAGATTCTTACTGAACTCATTTAATTTTCAACATGTTAATTTTCGATACAAAGCATTTTAACTTAAACGCTGCAAAATGAGTGAGACAGATAAGTTGCCAAAAGTAGATTGGGTGACATATGATGTTGATTAAGCCTAACCCGTAAAGACTCTTACCAAACCCAAGTTGGAAAGCCACCCCACCCTACCTGCCTATCGTGCACCAGCACCACACCCCGTTCAACATGTTTTTTTTTTTTTTTCCATACATGTGCTCTAATATATAGCCTTGCTATTTTTAGATCTCAAAAAGGTTTAAAACTTTTGATAAATGATAAACAATGGAGTACAATAATTTTTAATAATCTGTTTAAGAGGTATTTATTCGGATCATCGGGTTAATTTTGGATTAGGTATTTCGAATTGGTTCAAAATCGGATCTTGTGTCCAAATTGATTTATACATTATTTTAAATTCATTTTGAAGTCGGGTTTATTTTAAGATCGGGTAAATATTAGATCATCGGGTCTGTTGTTCTGAAAATATCTAGTCTGTTTGATTGTTAGCACTAAAAGTGGTAAGAACTAAGGGGAATGACTTATAAAATGTTAATTTTTGTGAAATATACCATTCATTTCTCTTCAAATATAAGATCTATTTATCTTCAAAAAAAAAAGATCTTTTTGTACTTTGCTTATTTTATTACTTTGTACTTTGTTTTGGATTTATGAAAATTTTTATTTTTTAAAAAATAAAAGAAGTTAAATGAGAAATTAGTGAAATTTGATTATCGTAGTGGTAGAAGAATGGCTGCAAAGTAATAAAAAATGAAGTGAACTCTCAGATTTATAGGATAAATATTTACCCTGAAGGAGGGTGGAGAAATGTATTACCTCCGTAATAGAAATCATATTCTTTTCACATCATTATTTTTATTTTATATTTATTTTACCTTTTTTCACAATATTTCAACTACTTCAAATTTATCTCTATTTGCTTTTATTCGGTAGTAAGATACAAAGTATGAGCAAAGGAAGCTAATATGTTTTTGTCTTTATTAAGTAGGTACATTTTCCATGTCAGAACTCAGAATTTGCTTCAATACTCGCAAACATCTCCATGTTTCACATTCAAATAATATAATAATATATGTTTATTAGAGTTAAGTTCGTCTTTAGACCACCAAAATCTTATAAACGAGTGTTCTTAAAGAGAAGTAGTAGATACTATAATCGCTAAATCCACACATGAAAGGTGTTTGTGTTGCTCATACCCATTTCTTAAATTCTAACAGCGTTTAGTTAAGGGCTCGGAGCATATTGGTGACAAAATGCATATCGATGCGACAATGTTTGATTGTACGCAATCTTACTCTTGTAACACAAAGAGGTTGTTTCTAAAATCTAAACACTTTATATAAAACTAATTCACAATTCCGCATACATAATAAATACACATTAGATAATAAGGGTATGTTTGGCCTAGCTTTTGGAAATCAACTTTTGTTTCCTAAAAGTAATTCTGTAGAATCTGTTTCTAGTGAAACACTTTTTAGAAACATATGTGTTTGGCCTCATATTTTAAAAAAGAGTTTTTGGAAAACAAATACATTTGTGTGTTTGGCTTTTTTTTTTCTTATGTTTATTTAATGTTAGTGTTGTTATATGATAGAAAAACCATATAACATACATTAAAAAATAGTCGAGTCACAAAGCATCAATTTTAAGAAAAACACCCAAAAATATATAGCATACACGAAAAAATAATCATTATAATATTAGAAAAAAACATTCAAATACACTAAATTAAGGAATTGAAAATAAATCCCAAATTTGACAATATGTTAATAAATTTAAAGATAAAACATATATGAAATTTTGATGTAATTTAATCGCATAATATTCAATAAAAAAAATAATTGGGATGTTAGTTGTGATAACAAATTAAATTATACAATGAAGTAAAAATTTTTGAATTATGGTGGAAAATATAAAAAAAGAAAAATAAAATTAATAAAAAAAATTCATAGTTAATTGAAGAAAATATAGGAATTTTTTAACATATAAAATGAGAAAAGTATGAAGCTCTTTGAGAAGTTAGGAACAGAAGTTACAATTTGTAGCTTCTCCTCTTGACCCTTGTAGAAGCTGTTTTTAGCTTTTGTCAAAACTGTTTCAACTTTTCAGAAACACAGTGTTTGGCCAAGTTTTAGCTTTTCTGTTGCAGAAGTTGTTTTAATAGCTTGGCCAAACACTACCTAAGTTAATTTTCTACACCCTCTGTTCTTTTAAATTTGTCTACATTACTATAACAGACAGTTTCGCAAGTTTGTCCTATTTAGAAAACTTTCCTATTTTGAAAAGTTTTTATCTTCCATATACTCTCTTTATCCTTCATTTAACCCTCATTTCTCTCTCATAATACCAATACAATCATTAATTCACACCACTATTTTAATAAAATAATACCCACTTACAAAGATCCTACCTTTCTTAATAAAATAATATCCACTATCTACAAAGATTTCACATTTCATAATAAAATAATACCTACTATTAGTATCTACAAAGATTCCACCTTTCTTAATTTGTGTGAAATCTTCAAATAGGACAATCAAAAAACAACGGAGGGAGTATAAACCAAACCAAAATCTTTAGCTTTAATTCCATCATATAGACACACTTATACACAATTTAAAGAATAGACAATGGAAAAATCATTGCCAAAATGAATAAAGTAGACAAAAGTATGTATGTATGTATCTCTACTACTATTAGTACACTCAATGAGTAAGAATGTTCAAAAGAGACACTCTATTTTTCACCAAGCACCTAAACAAGATCCCAAGTTCACCTTCTAGAACTTGCAAGCTAGTATTAAGAGCTTCAATGTTGTCTCGTACAAGCATGACATCGGTTTTCGTATAATCATTCAAGGCTAAATCAAGCCTAGCAACCTCGTCAAGGATTCTGTTAACCTTCTTGTTAGAACCATCCCCTGAAGTTTTTGTTACAATTCTCGAGATCAATGACCATCCGCTTGCCTTTGTTGTCATAGACAATAACATAAATATCGACTTATAAACAACAATTGTAACACTATAAACTTCCCTAAAAATCGTAACCAAGTTCAATAATGACTGATCCTTAATCTCAAGTAAAGCAACATTAACTCCAAATTTTCCCTCTGCTTGTTTTAACACCTTAAGACTTTTCGCAACATCTTTGGCAACCATTTTTCGCATTCTCATATACACGTTTATTTCGTTGTCAATATTGGAGTACCCCTTCCTACGGAGCGCAGATTGTAAGTCACACACTTGATTTTTGAACACTAAGATTAAGTCCCTTGCTTGGCTACACGAATCGAGTAGTAAAACCGAGCTTTCTAAGGCTTCTTCAACAACGTTTCCTTGATGGGTCGAAAAAGAAAGGACTAATTCTTGTAAATGAGCATATAATTCTACAAGATTAAGAAGATTAAGTTGAATTTCCTCAACTCTTGATGAACAAGAGACTCTTGATTTTAATTTGTTTATTGTTTCTTGGATTTTAAGAGTTGTTGGATGAGATCTAGATGGTAAACTAATAGACCTTATAGGTTGGGAAAAGGTGTAAGCCATTTTTTGTGAGGCAAATGTAAGAAATGTTGATAAAAAAAATTGCACTCAAAAGTAATGATGGTTTGACTCAAGCTATTTATAAGGACAAAACATGTATTTTTCCATTTTTTAAGTTTGCTATAATTGACATATTGTCTATTATATTTAGTTTACTCTTTTTCTATTTGTTAATACTATTTAAATATTTGAAATTTTGTCTTATTCTTATAACAATTAGACTGGACTTATTGTAAATGTCAGCACAATAAACAGGAACACGAGGTGCACACACTTCATAAGCTAAGGAGATATATATGTTATCCCAAAACCATATGGCTATGGGAAGAAGGTCTCTAATAGCTTATAAACTGTGCACACCATTTTCAATTTGTCGATGTGGGACAACTCATCCCAATGTTTCTTAACAGTGGTGTCAATATCCTAACCAGTAAATTCGGAGGAGGGAGGAGTATAACATGTTATGAAACTCAATGTAAGATAATTCGCTAGATACTTTACTTTTTGAATTTGTGACTTGTTCAAAAATAGCTCAAACTAGTCTAAAACAGACCATAATTCACTTTTGATGATTTGCCAAGAGATTAACGAATTATGTGACGTTGATGATGGTGCTAAACCTAAAAGCTTAAGTGGATGATTTTATTCTCAGAAATATAATATATTATACTCCCTAAAACCCGTAACCTAATACTAAATATTTCAATCAAAGTGAAAAATTAATGAGATCGAACACATAACAGTTATATTACATTGACTTCTAATACTATGACCACCTTAATATATTATGTACACTAATAAAAATAGACAAACGCACAGCAAGATTATAGCATGTGAAGACGACGTGGGCTTTTCCAGACTCTTCATTAATCTTAATAAACAGTTAGTCTGACATATTGCCTACTCTTTTTTAATTTTTTTTTATTAATTATAAATTATTATTTTATTATTTTATGGTTATAAATATAAAATTGATGACGACGAAATACTACATTTTTGTTAATACATTTCCTTGCCTACTAAAAACCAATCATTAGATGGTGAACTAACATTATATAGTACTCCATATACTTAAATACCCAGCTCTGTGTACGGATTAAGTCGGTAAAAATAAGAATTATGGAAAAAAAAAATGGTCTTTTTTTAATTCCGGTTTACAGTTTGATTCCGAATTTTTTCAGATCAGACTAAAGCAGACCAAAAACCGTATTAAGATTGAAAATCATAGTTTTTTAAAAACAAAATAATAGGTTGCTATTTAGATATTTCGAAATGTTATTTTTTATGATACTCCATATATACTTGAATGATGTTAATTTCATCAACTAATTTCAAATTATTATATTTGGTAATTATAGGTGCAAATTTTATCATAACGTACATTGAATTGCAAAAAATAAAAATAAAGAACCTTAAATCAGACCAGATCAGACCGTTGTAGAGCAGTTTGGTTCAGTTCAATCTAGTGATTTAAACAGTCCAATCTAGTCTAAAAATTTGTCAGATCGTCATTTTTAGCTTGGTCTTATTTTAGTGTCAGACCAAACCAAACTGAACCACATACACCTGTAGATGTGAGCATAATTTATGGAATAGAGTAATAACAAAAATACATCAAAACCCATGAAATGATGGTGATATGATTAAAAAAATGCATTTTATTTAATTTGATCACTATAAAATAAAAAAAAATAGTAGTACAAAACTTAATAGGAGTAGTAGGGACAGAATCGTTAACAGATTTAACTGTTACGCCTTTTGGAGGACTAAAAGATTGTAATGAGGAACAGCAGGGTAGTTGGAGAACATAAATATTTAGTAAAACAGTAATTAATTTTTAAGGAAACAAGGGATACTAAATTAAGATAAAAGTGGAGACAATGTTGCAAATTATTGAATAAATTGGAGATTGTTTATGTTTTTTAAATCAAGAGAGTAGATTATTGTGGTATACCTTCATTTGGACTTAAGGTAATATTCCTCTCACGAGTCACGACCCATTTGATAGGTGGTAATAAATAATGGTAATGAAAATGAATAATTAGTGTACTTTTAGTTTAAAATTTTATTTACTACCTTGATGATCGTGCTTGTCCAACTTCAACCATCTCATTTTTTTTACCTTTTGTCTTAGTTTACAAAAACGTTTGACTAAATAAATATCGTATGTAAAATAAAATAGTCTTGTAATTTTACTTTATTAATTCTTTAAATAAAATAAAGACAACTTTAAATACGAGTCAAAATAATTATTAAAAGAAATTATCATCTCGAAAATAAAGTGCTATAACACAGGTGTACCATTGATAATTTCTCTTACCATTAGAATTAAAAAAAAACACAGGGATACCATTAATAAAGTGCTATAACACAAGAATACCATTGATAATTTCCCTAAAAAATACTACCTCCGTTCAAAAATACTTGCAACATTTGTCTTTTTCACGCAGTTCAATGCACTAATTCAATATATTTATAATTATGTATAATATAAAATTATAAAAATTTGATATTAATAATCTATACGTCGAGATGAATCAAACAAAATCTCACTTGATTATGTTTTAACTTATAGATTACTTACCAATTACAAATTAAAGGAGATAAGTAAATAGCGCTAATTTTTGATATGTTGCAACTATATTAAAACGAAGGAAGTATTAGACAAGAAGGTGGTTCAAACCTAAACCTAGATTCCCCTCACATGCTCACATTCTCTTGTCACCTAAATCAAACAATCATAGGTTAGACCTAGAAATGAAGGTTATATGGGAATGAATTCAATAAAAGTGATATATGCTCCAGCTGAAACATAATGCGATTTTCGTATTCGTGTACTTTATTATAAATTAAATGGTAAACGTAGATAAATATAAATACTTATGTAATTTTAATTGATAATTAAATGTGAATTTCATATTCATTCTTGTTTAACTACATAGAATTCTTATGCTTTTTGTTATAGAGAATACAATGAGATGGCGCATAGACTAGCTCGATGGGCACCATCTGATACATGTGAGGATATATGGCTTGATTCAAGACCCTTTTGGTTTGGGGTTCGATCTCTATCAGATGCAGGTATCTGTAGGGGGGTTTCTTAACTGCGCGCATCTCTCTTTCCTTTCTCTTTGGGAGAACGGGTATGATTTGTCCGTATCTTTCAGGAGAAAAAACCCCACCCGAACCCTGCCTTGTACGGGATATTGGGAGTGTCCTTTTCACTCAGGACCCTCTTAGACCACAAACATTAAATTTTCGGATATTTCTACTTAATAATAAAGCCTGAGTTTATATTCATTCTTTTTCAACTACAAAGATTTTTTCTTTAACTCATAGAATGCATTCTCATTCGAAAACACATACAAATATGGCATTGAATGGAAATGAAATTGGCATAATATTTTTCATGAAAAAATGACACTAAAATATATTATCATACATTCATACCACTATTTTATGGCCGACTTCAACTAGTTGCCAAACAGGTCCTACAGTTTCACCAAGTTGGGTAAACACAGGCAGCTACTGCATAAGAGGAGCAATAACATCATGTGATCAGAAAAGTGGGCAAGAATAATTGCTTGCTTCATTCAATTCAACCAAAGTTTATGAAACAACTGTATAAAATAAACAAGAAAAGTTTTCCCATGTTAAACAGGAAGGTTCATCTTGGAAAGCATGACATGGGGTGATGGGGATTGAGCATTGAAACGTATTAGGGGAACAAAAACAATGTCAGAGTCTTAATCTTACAAGACTGGAGTCGACTACATGAAAGAAATACATTAATTGCTTGCGTCTAGAAAATTGAATTAAAGTTCCCAAAAGAACATGATAAGAACAAAGGGACTTTCAATTTCTGACAGAACTGGTAGTGGTACAGGTGCAGGTGCAGGTGCAGCTATTTGCACAAACATGAAAGGATGGAAATACTCTAAACTATCTATAAGATGAAAGTTAATTCAGCCATCATTAATAGCTATGTCCAAGGTTGTTAGAATCGGGATTCTACGTAGGATCGTTGAGGGGGTAGGATCGAAATCGGTAGAATCGGATCGTAGGATCGTGTGATCCTACAAATATGCATTTATATGCTTTAGATAACTAATTTTCAATTGTATTTGTTCTTTTTTATGTTTTAAGGTTTAAATTAACACTTATTTGACTTCAACTATTAAGTTTTGTAAAAAATACCTTTAATAATCATTATTAAAATTCGAATCAAGAAAAACGTGAATTTTAGTCAAATTGATATAATTGTTTAGATATATTCATATATATACATAAGTAAAATCTGGATTATATGAAATTTTTATACGATTGAAATTACCCTAGTAGGATCGGATCGTAAGATCGTAGGATCGTGGAATCGTGTTATGATCCTACCACTTAAATCCGGGAGCTAAGTAGGATCGTACGATTCTACCAATTTAAGATCCTACCTACGATCCGGATCGGTCGCCTGATTTTGAATCGTAAGATCGTAGAATCGGTGATCAGGATCGAGATTCTGATAACCATGGCTATGTCCTTATCAGATAGTCCCATGAATCAAATCATTTGGTTTTTTTATTCTACTGCAGTCTGCAAGTTTCATGTAATCCAAGCCAATTTAACAGTGCCAGTGCCAGCACTCCAAATAGTATCCTATTCATCTAGAGACAGGCATTGAATGAAGAATTTACGGCCCGTTTGGTTAATAGTACTAAATGGTGGTAATGGGAATGATTTATAGTGTAAAATTTCATCAAAACTTCCATGTCATTCCCATGGTAATGAAACTTTGATCACAAAAAAGTTTGTTTGTTCACCAAATTTCTATTACCACCTAATACCATCTCTCCCAATTGTAATGTATTGGAATGAATTTTTTGAAGAAAATGAGATAATTGAAGTTGAACAAGCATGACCATCAAGATATCCAAGAGATGTTTTGAACCAAAATTACACTAATTTTTCATTCCTATTACCACCGTTTATTACCATCTACCAAACAAGTTGTTAGTAGCATGGGTGATGGGTATGAAAACTTTAGATGGGTTTGATAATGAGGAAGGGGATACTCACATCCACCAGGCCCATTTTGACATCCCTATTAATAAATAACTTCTAAGAGCTGTCAGTCATAGAGCCGAGTTGACACAACTGGAAGCTGAGTTATAGTATATACGGAAAAATTAGATGTGGAAAATTCGATGGAATAAAGGGAGTAAATCTAGAGTGCCAGCACTCCAAATGGTATAGTATTTAGAGGCATGGGTGATGGATTGGCGGCGGGTATGAAAATTTTAGATGGGTTTGTGGATGAGGGAAGAGATACATACTCGCACCCACCTGTCCATTTTAACATCCCTATTAACAAATAACTTTCTAAGAGTTGATAGTTATTAAATGATACAGGCATAGAGTCGAGTAGACACAAATGGAGGCTGAGTTTTAGTACATAGTGGGAAATTAAATGTGGAAAGTTCGATGAAACAGAGGGAGTAAATCTAGAATCGGCACAACTAATCAGTAATCGTGAATACATTTAAACACATGGTTCTATATACCGCTTCTTCAAAATATCCATAGCAAAGAGTTGCACCCCCTCCTAAAATTACCGAGTTCATCAGCCTGATCAACGGTTCACAATCTAAGGATCAACCCATGGGCTGCAATATGTTTCCTTCTATTGCACCCCTCAATTTGTATCCTAAGAAAATAAACTAAGAGAAGCTCATAAAAAGATAGGTTGTAGTAATGGGACCATTAAATACATTTTCTGGAATTTTTACTTGCTCTAAAGGCCCACCATTTCTTCTCACAAAATGATAGGTTTGTAGTTATTGTAAACAGAGAAAAAGAAAGTATTTCGAGATAAGTTCAGCAATTAAAACGTAGATTTACCAAAAACCCAAGGTTCTTTCCCCCACATACTAAAAAACACCAAAGAAAATCCAAGAAAAGGATAGTCAGGGGAGCTGAGGTGATGGATGAAAAGCAATGGAAACAGTCCAAAAACTAGTCTGCATAAGACAAAGGAGGCAGAAATGGTCAAGAAAAATATACTGGATACATGAGCATCCTTGGTATTTCGAACCCTTGTTTTTAAATAATATAATCATACAGAGATAATTTAGAATTTTGGAAGAATCAACAACCGGATTGCATACGTGCAGTGGATACAACATAAGCAGAAACACATCTCAGATAACAAGCCCATATTGTTATGTTTTGGTATCTTTTGTACAGACACAACATATCCAATGCACTCTAGAGGACGTGCTGAAGATTTGGTCAATCAACGAAAGGTAATTGTGTCCATATGGTCAAGCAATGGGCGACATTTAACAAATCATAATTCGGCTTGTGAATATAAAACCCAAGGGGTAAAAATCAAAATTATAGTCCCGTATAAAAAAAACAAAACTTTAATCACGGAAATATTAAAAAATCTTATAACCAAATAAAAGGGATAGAAAAAGTGACATATAATCATCAGATCGTTTTGGAAGATTGATGTGTTTTCCTTCCAAATCTTTCCAATATTATATGGATATGTCGACTAAAAAATGTGAAGAGTAACATTCATACAATCATACTTGACTATATTCTGATTGACTATAACATTTCATTGGTATTTTATAATGTTAAAAGCAATGAAGTTATCCAAAATGTCTGATAAGATAATTGCAAAAAAATATATATTTTACAATAGGGAATGACACAAATCAATGTGGAAAAATGACAAGGACTTCCAAAGTGCAATGTCACAATGCAAAATCACAATGAAATGTAGGGATTTATAAATTCCTATGCTTAATATCAAGACGATCTCATCCTAATCAAGTTAATGCACAATGAACTGTCAAACACAAAACCAATTTTAAAATTAAAGCTTTATCCAGAAATTGCATAGGTTATCTAATATAAGACAGAAGTAAACTGACCAAAATCAATAAAAAAGATGACAGTAGCAACAAGCTGAGTTCCATTTGAAACTCTTAACGCTTACTGACAATCTCATTAGCAAGTTAATGCCTATAGACATTAAGTAAAAGAAGTAATTATACTCTTACCTTAACTAAACGACTCCATGAGCTAAATCCATTGAACTCATACGGCTATATTTCAAAGATGGGAACCAACTATAACATACCGGAGCATGCTGCAAGTCTGCAAAAACAAGGCTGCATTGGTTAGATTAACATTCTATAGCAAGAGAGAGAGCTATTGAACGACTGTAATGCACAATGAGCACCTTGTTTGTTCATTCGTTTGGATCAACATTTTTTGTAAATCAAGCAGCAGCTCTACCCAAGTATCTATAGTAATAATTTCGGAAACTGGGCAGCCAAAGATCAAAATTAGTCATGTACATATTAAATTGCTAATTGATATAGATCAAAACAAAAATTCCAGAAATTATAACCAAGTTTGATAAAGAAACAAAACTTAATGCAAGTATATGTTACTGGATTTCAGATAAACAAAGTAACAAAACCTTGAAAGACTAGTTGTATACATGTTGAATTCCAACAATGCAAAAGAAAATTTCTTCAAGAAAACGTAAATAGATATAATAAAAAAAAGGACATGTAGCTTATAAAGTACAGAAGTTGGTAATATGCAAAACAACCTTAGAACAGAAACTACTTAAAAAATTGGATCATAATTTAAGTACATAATTTTTGTTGACCATAGAGTACAAGGAGTGAAAAACAAATGGATCCAATGTAATATTGTACTAAACTCAAAAACTTTGGTTAAATCCAAATTCTATGTGCATCTGAAGAAGCAGTCGTGTGTACAAAGAAAGAAAACTTTTGCATAGTTGATGGTTGTAATGCACCCAACCAACTCGAGAGCATGTAGCTTAACTGGCAAAATTTGGTAAGTTTATTTATCACTCGACTCGACTATGTCAAGTTGAGGTGCTTGGGCAAGCACATACCACCTCCAAGCTTAAGAAACAAAATACAAGCAACAGCTCAAACAAGTCAAGCACACATGTTATATTTAGCCCCTGCACCAGAAGAATTAAAAACCAACATTTAACTTGAGCTCAGGTCAATCGAGCAAGATCACTCCATAGATTGAAAGCATTAGCCAATACGAACACTAATGCGTTTGACCTAATCAACCTGGATTGCTTGATCAAGTATTCAAGTGTAGTACTAGTACTGTCTATTTCATCACTCCTTCACCTTACATCATCATCGCACTAGTTCTTTCCCTCAAAAATTAACCCACATCAAATCAATTTAAAACCCTAAAATTCTTTATCAATATTATATCTCCACCATTTCCACCACCATAATAGTCATGAGTTCCTTTCTCTTCAAAGTTAAATTTTTTGAGTTTTTAATTCTCCTTTCACTAACAAGTTTTACTCAATAGAGTAACGTTGTTGGGCTTTCTTTTTGTTGATTATTTTCAAGGAAGATTTTTTAGAATGGCACCCCACAAATTTGATCAAACAAGCATGTCATTACCACCACACATAGAAAACTGGATTAAAATTTCTAACAATCCAACGGACATCTTTCGAGATTACGAACAAAGAAATTGTTTCCAAGTCTACAAAAAAAGAAAATAATTCCCATCCAATTTGTTGGTCTACTCCAAATTTTCTAGAATTTCATGAATACACAGCAATTTTGTTTAAAAATTGAGGAAAACATAAGTTGTTTAAAATGCATTGAGAAACCTAACCTGAATTAACATATATTCTTGGATTAGTAGCGAATTAATAATAAATATAGGGACTCCTAATACTTAAAAATCCAACAGGAGAAGTCAAAAATGATTGTTAATTACTGGGCCATCTATTTTGGCATAGCTAACACAGAAGCTAGAACATGACAACTGCCATCTATCTTAAATTTAGCCATAATTTGATCATCGAGTTTATATGTGAATATAGTTAACAATCAACTATCCGCATTTAGTTCAAAAATTCATGGCCTTTTCCCTTATAGCCAAGTGTGAGTGGAATAAAGTCAACGGTCATGACCGCAACATCCTCATTATTGACTCGTGAACCTAGTTTGGCTACTCTCAAACACTTTTCACCATTGTATTAATCCTCATGGCCTCCATACAGTTTGACGTCCTCATAACCTACATCGCCTTAAGCATGGGTTTTGGAGGTTTGGGTTCAATCTGAGAGACTAGGAGCACAAGCTCATTAGTCATTACTATATTCCATCTAGCTGGTTCACGTGGTTGGGCACCACTTATGTTGTAAGTGGAAACTCCATGGTCAACCGGTTGTCTCATTAACTTGCACTACCTTAAGCACTCTACTCCATGGCCTTCCCTTGAATTTATTTCCTACAAGGAGAAACCCAACACCAATTGCTACCAACCCGTCCCACATCCAACATTATTCCAATTTCCAAACTACTTCTACGGTAGTAGATATAGGTGTTATAAAGTTAAACCCAAAGTGTAATTGAAATTGACATACTACATCAAGATATTGTACTCTATAGTCCCCGCATTTCCCTAGAATCATTGTGTAAATCTCTTGTTGGAAGCCATGTCAATAAGGTGTAATCTATTTAGAATCTAGTTGATAGAAAGACCAAATATATCTCATGGGCAGCAAATATAATCATCAACAAAGCAATAATTTGCAGCAAACAAGAGAAACCAGACGTCCCAACAATAGCACTAGATCAAAAATAGAGCACAGACCCATTACACAAATAAACATGAAATGATGATGTCCTAGCAAGTAAAGATGTTATAAGAGCAATGCCTTATTAATTGAACTATCATGTTCTGATGCTTTTTATAAAAAAAATTTGCGTGATTTGATGTCATATGCTATACACATTTCTACATTTTATGATTCCATTCAATAACTAAAACTAAAGATCCATATATTCCAACCACTTTAGTCTATTCTGCAATGTAGTGTAAACAGTGACACGTTTGCTTTCAACAGCATAATGAAAAACCTCATAAGCATCTGCATTTCTGCCTGTTCTGCATAATACTCTCAGAAAAGTAGCATAAGGGGCAATATCAAGCTTTGCACCTCGTCCTTACATCAATCCATACAAAAATACAATTCCATCCCCTTATTCAAAACCTTGATTTCTACAATTCCTTCCCCATTCAGGTACATCGCTAACTTGGCCTCCTCACTCAGAAATTACAAAACCCCTAGTGCATCTCCTTCTCCACAAATCCCATTCATAATGACTTACAAGCTATCGCACCAAAAAATGGCCCATTTCTACCACAACATACAAATATTTCCTAGTCTCTTTAACTATTCAAAAATCAGCATGTAGTGAAGACCCTTTGATGAATCTTGATAGTAATATAAACATACAATCAGGCGGATTCTCATCAAACTTTCCCAAAAACAGAATTGCTCGCAAAGATGACTCTTAGCGTTACACACATTATCAATTAATATAGTATAACTATAAGTAACTTAATCTGGTTTCAACCAACTGCATTCTCCAACCCATAATCACATCGTAAAGTGTAAACACCATACTCATTACACAACTACTAAAACAGAAACTTAAGAGTAAAATTATCCGGGATAATAGAATTCTTACAGTGCAATTCAAAAACAAGTTTCACAACATCCCCGTCAATCTGCATGACAGGAGGCAAAGTGCCCGTACAAAAACACCAGATTGACCAACACGAGCAAAAACAGCATCACGTGTAATGGAAGTCCAGGAGCGTGAAAGCAAAATGTAGAAGGTGGAGCGATTGGGGAAACAAGAACGGAATGATTTGCATCATTTTAAGGGGCATTGAGGAATGAGAATAAAGAAGAGAGTTATAAAATTGAAGATCAAGAAGAATTTTGGTTGATTGAAATTAGAGATTCGATTAGGGTTTTTACATCAAGGATTTGGGGAAGTGGTTGGAGGGAAAGATGGGAGGAAGAATTAGGGCTTTGGAAGGGTTTTGACTTTTGAGAGGCGCCAGATTGGGAAGGTTTTAGTAAATAACGGACATTTTTAAGGTTAATCATTCTTATGTGGTAGGATTTAATAAGGTGGAATTTTTCTGATTTTATTTATTTTATTATTATTTTTTTGTCTTTTTAATGGTGATTTACAAATCATGGTTATTGATTGAAAATTTTTGCGTCAGATTAACTCGTTGGCTGAAATGAAATACTCCCTCTTAACCTTAATAAAGGATCACAAGAATGTTTATGAGAATTAAGAAAAAAAATTAGATATTAAATATATTATTTTATTATATAATAAATTTGATAAAGAAAAACCGAGAAACATAAACATTAAACAAATTATCTAAGGAAAGTTCGTAGGAAAATATAGTGACTATAACTAATAAAAAAAATTCATAAAGTTAGTTGAAAACATATGAGAATCATAGGAAATATAAAAAATAATTATAATGAAGATAGTAGAAAATATGTGGAAATTATAATCACTATTGATATAAAGTATTAAATTGAGGATGAACTAGATTATTTGTCCAAATTTTGTAACATAAATAGATAGATTCTTTATGAGAATAACAAATAGAACACCCAACAATAGCAAATAAAAATTTCTTCAAGAAACGGAAGGTGTATAACTTTTTTTTTGAATACTTGAAATAATTCATATATATATATAATAATATTATAAAAAGATAAATTAAATTGTCGTGATATTTACTTTATAAATAGAAATCGAAGTTGACTCAAACACTCAAATATAAAAAATTCTAAAAATTAAAAGCTCACCCTCTTTTGTTTATCTAATAATTTATGATGAACAATGATCGCTATTTAGGTGAATTTTTAAAGACGAAATAAGGGAAAACTGAAAATGAGTAGGTATTACTAAAAGAATAAAATGAGAAAAAAATGTTTGAGATTGTATATGCATGTGACGATAGAATATGAAGTAATTTGTTTATAGCACGTCATTTTAAATGCTAAATTAACATTTTGAATATTAAAGCATTTATTTTGAATTCTCAAAAGGAACACTAATGGGAATTAGCGTCTTATTTTTTTTGTCGAAAATATATGCTATTTCTATGCTTTGTTCCTTATTTTTTAGGGGTAGAGAATCATTTGTGTATATAGACATTTAAATATTTTATTTTTTTTTATTTCATTTCTTCATTAGATATGAATATCTTCAATTGCTTAAGTAGTTGTGGTAGGGAGGTTGATCTAGATTTTATTGAGTAGATCTTAAAATTGTTAAAGTCAAAGTCAATATGTTATGAACTAACTCTACTATTTGAGAGGAATGATGAGTCTTGAGTACGTAGATGGTAAGGATCGCTACGTTATGAATTACTCTAATTTAAATTATGCAGCTGATATGGATATTAGAAGGTCTATTGCTCAATAAATACTTTTTACGTGGTTCTAAAGTGACTTAGAAGTCTAGTTTATAGTCTTTAGTGATTTGGTCTACCATTAAGACGGAGTACATGACCTTAACTTTGCAGCAGAGGAGTCAATATAGGTTTTTGTTTGTTAGTACATTTGATGTTACCCAAGAAGTTTCTACTACGTACACTAATCTTTTAAGTGGAATATACTTTACCAATGCAAAGATCATGTCCATTATAGTCATATGAGGCACATTGATGTCAGGTATCATTCCTTACGTGCTAAATAAAGGTTGCTAGCGTCCATAGTGATTTTCGTTTTGTATAGAATGGGTTTGAATTATTTTGTAATTGATTCTCCAATAATATTTAAAATTATTCTCAAACCTGATAAGCGTGTAGCTATCACATCGCTAACACATCATTAGTCAATTATCAAGTCTTCTTTTCTTAACTGTTGATTTTTCTATTAAAAGTTTCGCATAATTTTGCATTTCGCTTTCGCTATTTCCACAATTGTCTTATCCCCCACCAAATCTTCTTGATTACGTATTATAAAATTCATGAAAAGTTTCATGAACAGATAGGAAACACTATCTTATCTTCAATAGTCTTTTCTATCTACAAATAAACAAACGATAAGATACCATAATAAGAAAATAAAGATTAAGACAAAAGCTAACATGAAAACAAAAATTCTCAAATGAGACGATTTCACACTAAGACCAATTCTATTGAGCTGACCTAACGTACACTTATTGTCTTATAACGATCACTAAAAATCTTAAAGTGATAAGTGTGATAACTCCAATATAGTCTTAGAGCGATCAATTATAATCTTATATGAACTCGTCTTAAAATGAAACGGTCCCTTATAAAAAGTGATACAAAACCAAACTATATTTAGAAATTACCAGAAAGTACAATTAAGTTTTGATATAATAAGATAAGATACAGGTGCTCTCTTGAGAGACGGTCTTTTATAAAGACGACTCTCAAAAGTCCAGTCCAAATCTATATTTAGAATTGTAACAATATATATATTTAGAATTAAATTGGGCTGTTAAGAGTCGTCTTTACAAAAGACGGTTGCAAGTAAGAATTTGTGATAAGATAAAGCACGCAGACTAATTAAAATACAGGTGGTCTCTTGAGAGACCGTCTTTTGTAAAGACGAGTCTCAAAAGTCCAACCCAAATCTATATGTAGAGTTATAACAATATATATTTAGAATTGAATTGGGCTTTTGCAAAAGACGATCTCAAAAAAGAATTGGTGATTAAAATAATCTATTTATAGTATAGATAGCAAGTGATTTATACGTAGACCCGTATAAAACGGGTCAAGATGGTTTAAAATTAGAATTAAGAATTTTCTAAATCAAATTGGGGGGCAAAACAATAAATAAAAACCCGCCCATATATTGGAATGACTCGGCAGCAAGTTGGATCCCATTTTCTACGCTTATGCCAAATAAGATGACGCTTACTATATGACGTTTTTTGACGCTTGACATTGACTTTGACGCTTTAGTAAGTGCCTTTAATTTTTAAGTCATTACATGTAAATACACTCTGGCCATGTTCTTCTTACGCGTTTATGGTTTACTTCTTGCGTTTTCAATGGGCTAATTCCTTTTTCACATTTTTTATTTTTAGCTGTTTTATTTGTTGTTTTCATATATTTCATCATATTTATACATAATGAGACATTTGAGTTTTGCACCAAAATCGAGGAGAGGTGGGGGACCACTTAAAAGTGAGTGAAAAAATCTTTTTTTTTTTTCATAAAGGGTATTGATATTTATGTGTTGTTATCTTGTTGTAGTCAGGGACGTCTCGTTTATTTTTGGGCCCCAGTGCAAAAGATAAATGGGGTCCCTAAAAACTAAAGATATAACAAATAATATAAAACACTTTTTATTTTTTTATTGTTGATATTTAAACTACTTTATAAAAATGCACAAATCACACATTATCACTTAACAAAAAATATAAGTTATATCTAAATTTAATTCAAATTAATAACTCATACATAAAATAAGTTTTTTAGGGCCCTTAAAAATCTGGGGCCCTGGGCGATAGACCGCTTTACCCTTGCTAATCGACGGCCCTGGTTGTAGTAAGAGTAAAAGGGAAAAAAAAATGACAAAAATAGAAATGAGACATTTTCAGTGAATTGACCCAATAAAAAAATGTCTCATTCTCTATGAATAAGAGAGAGTATTTTTCTCTAATTATGTTATGTCATTAATTTAAGACATAGTTAACCTTATGTATTCTTATTTAAAATTTTGAATTTTGAGAATACTTTATTCCTTATATTAGGGTTGGTTCCTAGGTCATCCGGGATAGTCGACCGCCTAGGATACCCAAAAATAAGAGTGCTTATTAAATGGTGCTATTCAGACTCTATTTTGAGCAACACTTTTTAATTGATTTATTTATAAATCTTTTTTTTGAAAGAATTTATAAATCTTTTTTATATTTAAAGTTACGATACATTTGTTAATATTGAATTATTTTTCTTGACGTGGAATTTTTTATCTTTAATATATTGAAAGGCCCCAGTTTTAAAAATATTGCAAAAAATGATAGAATCTCCAGAATTTTTTCTCCCTGTGTCTGATATATTTTTCATTAACTTCATTCTAACACTTTTATATTGATAATGATTACCACATCTTTTCCACTAAATTTAAATATTTTTAAGAGTTGTTGTGATTCCTATATTTTTTCCATTGACTTTATTTTAATATTTTTTAAATATTTATGTACTAATTAATCGATTTCTTAATATGGTATCAAAAGTTCAGATCTGATAATAGGTTTGAAACTTCGAATAGATCTCACCCACGCACCCTTTTATTTCAAATGAAATATTCCCTCAAATTCACTAGTAATTATGGGTTTTTCACAAATATTAAGAAAATGTCATGGGACCACTAGAAGGGTAGTGAGTAAATATCATTCGGCAAAAGTAAAAAAAGGAGAGACTTTAGTAAGGGTAAAATGGAAAAAAAAATCATTACTAACACAGGATATGAGACATTAGTACTGAATTGACCTAATATAAAAATGGGACATTCATACTGAATTGGAGTGAAAATGTCGCATCATGTATATGAAGGGCATGAATAGTCTATTGTGGAAGAAAGCGAAATAGACTATATAACATACTCCCTCCTATAATCCTATTCACTAAAGTTGTCCCATTTGAGTTGGGCACAGATATTAAGAGTGGGATGAGGTCCACCAAAAAGGCGGTAGTGGTATTTTAATTGATTAAATTAACTGTAAAGGTGATAGTTGGGATATTAAAAGTAGAAAAAAGTGGGGTATATTGGTCATTACTTGTGTAAACATGAGATATTTATGTAAAAAAGTCATTAACAAACAAGGAAATAGGACAACTTGAATAAATAAGAGATATAGTTTAAGGTTTCAATAAAGAATACTACCTCTGCCCTATTGAAATTGCAGCATTTTCCATTTTGGTTAGTCCCACTTGATTTGCAACATTTCTATTTTTGGATAATGACCCACCATTTTTTTTAATCTCATCCATTTATTTTAACTCTCTTTTAATATCATCCCCACAATTCATTCTCTCTCTTCATTTATCACCACTTTCTTAATATTCACTCATTTTCTCTTTGCTACTAACTCATCAGGACCAACAGATAACATTTATTTAGAAGTGTATATGTATATATATATTCATATATAAGAGCTCCCAACTCTAAGAAAAGTACTTAGAAGTTGGGAATAAATGGAAGGTCTAATGCAATGTGGGGCCAACTATGTGGCTCTTAGTCCCATTAGCTTCTTGGAAAGAGCTGCAAAAGTGTTTGGTGATCAAACTTGTATAATTTATGGAGAAATTACTTATACTTGGAAACAAACTCATCAAAGATGCATGCAATTGGCTTCTTCACTTTCTTCTCTTGGCTTATCTTATGGCGATTGTGTAAGTTTAGCTAATTTAGTATTATTTATTCTTTTATTTTATTTAATTTATTGGGTATGATGATATTCATTTAATTTATTCTGATCAAGTTGAGCGGGATATTGGGTATATGATGATGATATTCATTTAATTTTTTAATCATTTATCATTTATTTAGGAAAAATTGTCATCAATAATCTTTCTTTTACTTGTTCGTTGTGAATAATTTTACGTTTAAATTATTTTATAATAATTTAACATTTTCCCCTTAGTTGGTTGTTGATAATTCAATATTTGTATTAGTTTGCTAACATCATAAGATTATTATCTATCATTATTCATTAGTAATATGGTAAGTTATGGGCAAATATATAACAGATGTTACACTATTAGAAATTACAACGAATGAGTCAAAGATTGAACTATTAATCTCTCCATTTAATCTTACAAAGTAAGAATTTTTGTAATTATTAGAGAATGAAATAGTCTAAAGGAATGTGTTGGGATAATTTATTTTACATCGACAAATTAAAGATGGTGTGCACAGTGTCACAGTTTATAAGTAATTGATATTACAGTACTTCTTTCCATTTGTCATATGGTTTTGGGATGGTATATATATTATTGCTTATCAAATATGCACCTTGTGCTTTCTCCGATAATATGACAATAAATCCAGTTTAATTTAACAGACCAATTAAGATGCATGAGTTGCATATTGCCTATCGGTTTTTTTGTGGCCGTGGAACGTGGGTGGTGTGAATTGAAACGTGTTGTGTCATGCATGTTGCAAATCCTTATTTTGCCTTGTGTCTAATAGTTTGGTAAAGGTGGCCCAAAAATACATGCAAAGATGCAAGTCTACATGCCTTGTTGTATGGATTAACTATTTTGTCCTTTTTAGTTTTTAAATTCATTTATTGGTAACAGTGCCGCTGCGCCCAATATATGGGCCTTAGGCAAACTGTAAGAAGAAGGTCCTCTGATAAAGGGTCTATTCTAAACTTAAATGGGTGTTTGAAAAAATAACAAAGATGAGCCCTATAAATTGTAAATTAAAATGTGTACTTTTATTAACTAGCACTTTCTAATTTTCGGGCCTTTTCTGACTCTAGGCTTTAGGCAAATGCCTATCTTACCTATGATCAGGAACTGCCATGATTGGTAATGATAATTTCATTTGTAAATATAGATTTGACTTAAATTAAATTCAGTGTTTTGATAAATAATAAAAATTTAAATTTGAATTTGAAACAAATTCAACATTTGTTATAAAGTGGTTGAAGATGAGAATTTGAAAATGACATCCCAAATTTTGTTATCTCAATCTACAATTTTTGAAATAAAATATTTGTTTTCAAATGCATCCTTACTTTCTTTGGTCTTTGTCCCATTAAAATTGAATTACAAAGAAAGTGAGAGTTTTCTAAGAAAAAAATGGATAATTATAATAAATAAAGAGACGGAATTAAATATGTGTATGAAATTAAAAGAAAGTTAAAATGTATGAATGAGATTAAAAAAAAATTATAAGCCACAGTCCAAACATAATCAAAATAGCACATCATGCGAATTGAATGGGACATAGGGTGAATTGTTTTACCAACTCAATTATATCATAATCATTATTATGAACACATGTAAATAATTTGAAAAAATAATAACGTTAAAAATATAAATTTAAATTAGTTATATTATGAGAATACATACATATAGAATATTCAACGCTATATAATTAACAAATTAAATAACAAGTAGTAATATATATGTATTAATGAGAAATATAAATAATACTTTATTTATTGATAATATCAGTAGTAGTACACAATTGACACGAGGTACCAACTAAGATAAGAAATTAATTATATAAAATAAAATACCGTCTTTATTAATTAAGAATCTTTTGCCAAATTAAAACTTTTTATTAACTTGATTCTCACTTTATCTTCAAGACTTCAACATAAAAATAATTATGCCTACACTGTCCATGTAGGATGACGTTTGTTTTTTATATTTTGATTCAGCAATAACCTAATGTCACATACTCCCTCCGTCCCTATGAGATAGTAGCAAAGAGAAAAATGTTGAGAATTAACAAAGTAGTAATAAATGAAGAGAGAGAATGAATTGTGTAGATGAAATTAAAAGAAAGTTAAAATGTATGAATGAGATTAAAAGAAAGTGGTCGGCCATAGTCCAAAAATAGAAATGCTGCAATTTAAGTAGGACGGACGGAAATAGAAAATGCTGCAGCCTGCAAGTTATAAGGGACGGAGGGAGTAACGATTTAATAAAAGGTAAAACACTACGGTTTATTTATGACTTTAAAAGTACGTGTTTTTTTTAAAAAAAAATTTAGTACATAAATTGTTGTATGAGGGTTATTTGACAATTGGTTGTTGTCTTTTTAGTTAACTTGTTTGACTAGCTGAAAATATTAGTTGTTTTTTTTGGCTTTTAACTTAGCTGATAAATTTAGCTGTTGGTGTACATGTTTGGTTGAGTTGGTTTCTTGACAAACAAGTCATTAGTATCATATACTCCCTCCGTTAAATATTATGTGCAACCGCAGTACAATTCGCGGTTGCCAATGCATTTTTGTAGGGCTTTAATTAGAGTAAATAGGGATATGCAATTAAAGGAAATAAGGAGAGAGAAAATAGAGGGAGGACCACTTTCCTTCCCATTAAAGGGAGAGAAGGAAAGAGAAAATGGAATGAGAGAGAAAAACCAGATTTGTAAATTAGGGGTAAAATTGTAATTATACATTGGTTATTTTTAGCTAAAAAAAGGAAACAAAACAGTGAGTTGCAGATAACCCTGATCGGACAAAAAAGGCAAAAGTTGCAGAAAATATTTAAGAGAGGGAGTACTTATTCACACAATTCATTATTTAATCCTATTCATAATGATCATTCTCTTGTAGGTTGTTGCCATACTTTCAAATATCCCACAGCTCTATGAATTACACTTTGGAGTCCCTTTTGCTGGAGGTGTTCTTTCTACACTTAACCCCAAGATTGACACACCCACCCTATCCTCAATGTTCGAGGAATTGTCGCCCAAATTCATTTTTCTCGACTACAAAAACCTCGAACAAGTGCTCCAAATACTTAATCGTTTCGATTATAAAACAATCAAGCCCCCTATTGTAGTCCTTACTTCAACATCAAATTGTGTCAACAAATTGCCTAATCACATGTACTATAATGAGCTCCTTTGTATGTGCCAATCGGATTCCTACAAACCCGTTTTGCTCAAGGATGAATGTGATCCAATCCTAGTGAACTACACGTCTGGTTCGACTGGTCGTCCTAAAGGTGTCGTGTATAGTCATAGAGCTGCCTACCTCAACACACTAGGAGAAATTCTTAGGAGTGACTTAAGGGAGAAAACTAAGATTGTTTTCTTATGGACAGCCGATATGTTTCGAGCTAATGGATGGGGATTTACGTGGGCTATTGCTGCGCTTGGTGGAACGAATGTGTTCTTATACGACACTAACATACTTCGTTCTATATGTATGTATAAAGTCACTCATTTATCGGGTCAACCAAGTATTTTAACAACCATACTCGATGAACTTCACACAAACCCGAGTGAGGTGATTGTGTCACATAAGGTATATGCACATATTGCTGGTGTAATGCCGAGTAGCGATACAATGGAAAGGGTACAGAAGTTGGGGATCGAGGTTGTGTATAGGTATGGAATGACCGAGATTTTAGGCCCTCCGATGATTACAAAGTTGCATAATAATAGAAGATTGAGAAATGAATTGAATATAGTGGATCATATAATGGATGAATTTGATGTAAAGGATCCAAATAGTATGGAAAGTGTAGCATTAGATGGTAAAAGTATAGGTGAAGTTATGTTTAGAGGAAATGGTTTGATGATGGGTTACCTAAATGATCTAACTAAGACCGAAAAGGCTTTCAAGGGTGGATGGTTTCATACCGGGGATTTGGCTATTAGGCATAAAGACGGGTCTATACAACTCAAAGATCGATTAATCGATGTGATTGTATCGAAAGGAGAACGTATAAGTAGTTTGGAAATTGAAGCGGTGTTATTGACTCATCCGAAGATTTTAGAAGCGGCAGTGGTTGCTATGCCTGATACAAATCGCGTGTTGAGTGATGATGAAGTACCTTGCGCGTTTCTTAAGCTCGAAAATGGGAGTGAAGCAAGCCAAGGAGAAATTATTCAGTTTTGTAGTGAAAGATTGCCTAATCAAATGATACCTAAGCTTGTTGTTTTTGGAAATTTGGCTATAAGTTCTACAGGGAAAGTGCAAAAGTTTATTCTAAGGCAACTAGCAAGAAATTTAAGTAGCCAACTCGTATAGAATCAGAGTTATCAACCTAATATCCCGCATGAGTCAGAGTTCAAAGGAGGAGAATAGCGAACATATCATATCCATGCCCTTTTCAAGAAAAAGACAAGGAAAAATGCGCGTAGTCAGTTGCTTCAGTATAGTATGATTTGATAGTTTGTATGTGTACTCATCTTTTATTATGTGTATGTGATGAAACAATATCGGGCTATTATAATATATATCTTTCACATACTTTTTTAAAATAGGGTTCTTAGCTCGAATATTTTAGAGTTTACGAGTAAAACTTAAGAAATATGCCCTATGTATATTAATATATCTTTCACATAAATTTTTTTAAAAATGAAACTGAAAATATAATTTTAAAAAAAACCAATATTGACACGATATTCATTCGACCTTTTAATAGAACTCGATTTGACCCGACTTAAAATGAATTTACAATTACGTAAAAAACAATTTGGATAAAAGACTCAATTTTGAACTGACCCTAAATATCTAACTCGAAATTGACTCAATGACTTGAAGGAACACCTCTGATTAGTATTTCTTTTTTAAATCTTAACGACAAGAGTGCAATTGTCCAAAATTGACATGATTAATGGAAACTAAAATCATTTCACTCGATCTAAAATAACCTGCATATATAAAAATAAAATCAGATTCTCAAGATATACATAATAATCACAATTAAGGTGTAATAGGGATCATAAACATTTGCCACCTAATGGACTAACCTCTTTTATTGCACATTTGTACATTGTTAGAGGGTTTCGAAACCATCCATCAATGATCTCACGAACTTTTACTTGATACCGTCTTTTGTAAAGACGGCTCTCAAAAACTTAGTCCAATTCTAAATATATATTGTTACAACTCTAAATATAGATTTGGGTTGGACTTTTGAGAGTCGGTTTTATAAAAGATGGTCTCTCAAGAGAGGACCTGCAATGATATTAGTGTATAAAGAGCTTGGGCTTGGATTTAAGTCCTCCTTTTGGGCCATTAGGCTGGGTCAATGGTCATTGATATTCCATGGGCTAGGATTGGTCTTCAGGCTTTTTGATATCAATATTTTTAGAGAGACGAATTGTTTTTAAATATGCAATTTAGAGAATTTTTTATTGAATTAGTGTGCTGATGAATGTGGAAAATTAAATAATCATATACAATCTAATAAAAAGAATGTGAAATTCCACGTGTTATTTCCATATTGATTTGTCATATAAAGAAATTTTTACCAAAATTGATATCAACTTATATTCCTTAATATTTGAGTTGTACTTCTTGCAACAAGATATGCTCTTATAAATTTGCTTGAAATATTATATTTTTGAATTTAAAAGCTACATAAATTTTCAAACTAGAGTTTCTTAAAAATTTTTTATTTATAGTATAAACAAATTAATAAAGTTTCTTCCTTAAATTTTTAATTTCTAAAATATTTTATCAAAAAATAAAGTTATATACATGATAATAAAAAATGTTTTGAGAATGACAAATAGTCATTATGATTACGCTAAAAGAAGATTTTTCATATTTGTCTTAAAAAGTATGAGAGCTTTAATTAATAATTATTAACAACCATTCTTTTTAATAAAGGCACTTCTAAAATATTTTAGATATTTTATAAAAAATTAATATTATATTACTTTTATATTGATAGCATGTATTTGCATTTCCATTTAAAATTTATATTTATATATACTTTTATACTAATAAATTCGTGCATTGCACGAGTATTCAATACTAGTACATGAATAAAAGTCTTCCTCCATTCCACTAGACTTTTTATATTTGACTTTATACACAATCTAATGCTTTATTTTGATAATATTTATATTGAACTAACACATGTAAAAGTTATAAAAAGTCAATATTATGAAAGTATGCGATCAGATGATTAAAATAAGATCTCACTTAACTATATTTTAACCTACATATTAATCGTAATATATAAAATAAACTTAAATAATAAATAGTGTCAATAATAAAAATATAGCGATATTTCATAACATAGAAAGTATATTATGTTGTCCATGAATATGCTCTACCCGCCGACGGGATTACAGCTCATTAGAAGATTTCGTACCATATCATTTATTATTAGAAAAATAAACTCGTGAATCTCGAGTGTTGTTTCTTCACAAAATAACAAGAGTTTAATGTAAAAAAACTATTAATAATTTTTCAAATCAACGAGTAGTTGGAAGAAATTCACCCCCTTATCGCCACTACACCAGCACTACACGCTATATTTACTAGGGATGACAACGAGTTAGATATAAACTGAATTTAAATAGACCTAAAGTTAAATAGTTTTTGAAAGTAGGAGTCAGATCTCGATCTGTGAGTTCAATTTGTCAAGACCCAAATTGAATTATATTTATCGTGTTGTGATTGCGATAAAGTTTAAAACTTTATTTAATAATAAATAATACTCTCCAATTCATATCTATTGTCCCATTTGGTTGGACGTGGATATTAAGAGTGAGATGAGGTCTACCGAAAATGTGGTAGTTGGGATATTTTAATTGATTTAATTGATTGTAAAGGTGGTAGTTGTGATATTGTGAGTAATAAAAGTAGATGTATTTTGGTCATTACTTATATGTGAATATGGGGTATTTAGGTAAAAAAAATCATGACTAAAAATAAAAATGGGACATTTGAGGTGACTTGGAGGGAGTATATAAAAAAAATAAGTAAAATGTAAAACACATCCATTAGTATTATACTCCCTTCAATTTACATCACTCCCTTCAATTTACATCAATTGTCTCATTTAGTTTTTACAATCTAGCTATCTAATGCACTTCAATTCTAAATATCTTAATTGTGTAAAATTAAAAATTATAAAAATTAATCATTATTATATTATCATCATCATACCCAGTGTATCCTGCTCATGAAAACCATGGTCAGAGTTTGAGAAGGAAAGAAAGACGAGAGCTCATACTTATAGAAGAGACTGCGGTCAAAGGGTCCCTCGCCTCGAGTAGGGTCTTGAAAGAGAGAAAAACATGCGGCTACCAATAAGCCTGCAACTTACAACTCACATTGACCATGAATAATAATCAAATAACTAAAAACACATAATAATGAAACAAAGAAAAAATATACTCCTTTCGTTCCATAAGGTTGTCTTTATAAGGAATGTTCAAGAAATCAATAAAAATAAAATCTTTTAGAAGATAAATATGTTACTTTATTGAATAATAAATTGATATGAAGGAGAAAAAGTAAGGATTGAACCATGAATAAAATATTAAAATAATTTTAATTTTAGTGGCCTGAAAAATTATTAGGACCACAACTATTAAAAAATATTATAATAAAGTTAGTAGGAAATATAAGAGAACCATAAACAATATAAAAATGTTAAAATAAAATTAGTGGACAATATGTAAAAACCATAAAAATTATTAAAAATCAAATAAGGATAAATATGGTTGATTATATCAAAAATTTAAGATTTAAATAGAAAAATTCCGAATGACAACAACAAATTAAAACAGCTTTAAATCATTTTTCTCGAGCCGTGGGATGAGAAAACCTCCTATACATTTCCATTTTCCTTAATCAAACAAAGTTCACTTAATAAACTAAAAAATAATGATAATGTGGTGGTAATTAGGTAGAATTTTTTATTCTTTTTTGATTTTTGTAGCGTTAATCAGAAAATGACAAATGAGGGAGCAGAATTTTGATAACATTTAAATAAATCGATAATAGTAAATCATATAATTATCGTCATATTATAATAAAGTAACTATGATGAGGGGATCACGTTATTAAGGTCTATAGAAAATGATTAGATAAATTCTCATGTAAAACACGGATATATTTATTGATATGAAATAATAATATTATTTCATAAAATTAATTATGTCATTTACAATGGTAATTAAACTTAATTATTAAATTTTTGTATTTATTATGATATTATCACTATCAAGTGATCGAATAAATAATTTATTATACACAATATTAAAACATTTATACTCATAGTAATTATTGATTATAAAACAAATAAACTTTAAAAGTCTTCAAGCATGATAGATATGAAGGAGAATCTAGTTGAAAAATAGCCAAATTAGTTCGCTTATTTATTAATTTAAGTTAAAATAAAGATGCACATGTATGGTTTTTTGGATTGTATAAGGAAGTATATATAGTATATTTCAATAAAAAATCATTTATATGTTTAATGAGTAATTATTTTATCAAATATCAAGTCAAATATCAAAGTTTCCTTGTCAAATTCTCAAAAAAAAAAAAAAGTTTCCTTGTCAATGATAGACGCCGGAAAATTTTTAATGATGGTGTGACACGTGTCTTAAGTCGTTTCTTAATTTATACTTCATATTTAATGTTTTTTTACATATCAAGTCAAATATTAAAAGTTTTTCTATCAATGACAGAAAAAGACGGAAAAATTATAATTAACAATATGACATGTGTCTCAAATTTTCTTTATTAGTTTATTTTATTGATTATTAATTATTGATTCATTCTATTACTAGGAATAGAGATGGACGTTTTGATTATTTCGTTAAGCAACAATAATTAATTTATAATCATGATTCATGATCCAGTCTTTGTTGGAAATGCTTCATATGTGAGACAAGATCCCACATCGATAAAAAAGTGGGTTGTGGACTTGCATATATACTTGGTGAGCTAATCCTCCTATTGTCATATGGTTTTGGGAATCAATGAACCTCACCGAGTGTATATGCAAGTCCACGCTCTTAACCCGTGGGTTTTTGGGCCCGAGCCCACGGGTGTCCCGTGTCCCCACGAGTGGGCCACGGTGAGATTATGTGACGAATTGTCACGGCCTAATAGTCTCCCCTTCTCGAATACGAAAAATGTGAACGCAAAATCTTCTGAGCTTTAAATGAGCACTAGAAGTCTAGAACCCGGTCTTCTCTTGAGCTGTAATTAGATGTTGTTTTACGAATAAATCTTAAAATATTATTTTAAAATAAAATTAAAATATTCTGTATATAATTTCCTAAATATATTATTTCCTACGATATTAATGATACATGTCTGACCAGGAATAAGGTGTACGAGGAGAAGTCCAATCTGATATTGCTTTCTCGGAAGATTTCTTGATGATCTGCTTACAATTATTTTTCTTATTTGAAAAATATAAACTCGTGAATCTTGTCTAAACGAATTCCATATTTCTATGCTAAGATGTTCAATTGTTATACTCCAAAATTATCGGAGTCTTTTACTCTATTCTATTTGGACACTTCCAGTATCCCGCACAAGGTAGAGTTCGGGTAAGGGATTTTCTTTTTCCTGAAAGATGCGGACAAATCATACCCGTTTTTGCTCTAAGGAGAGAGTAAAGAGAGATGCGCGCAGTCAAGAAACCCCCCAATTGATACGTGCGCCAAGTAGGGGTCAAATCCCAAAGCTTCTGCTCCACATGCAGATAATCATCGTCATCATCAACAGCCCAATATTCCGCTCGAAAATAGGGTTTAGGTGAGGGAATGTAATGGACAATCCATACCCGTACTCCCTTAAGAGGGAATACTGGAAGAAAGGGGTCAATTTACCCCCATAAGGTGAGAGCCCTGCATAGAGAGGAATTGATTAACATTGTTGTTTGGAGATCATTAACTACTTGCATAGGGACTACAATAGCTAAAACAAAGATTGAAATAGCATAAAAGGCCATAGAAGAAAAGAAGTTTTCACAAGGTGGATATAATTTTATTGAATAATAAATTTGATGGAGAAAAAGTAAAGACTATAAACATTTAAATTAAAAAATACTCCCTTTTTGTTTTTTGTTTTTTTTTCTTTTGTTTTTCTCATTTACTTTTTTCAAAGTTTTTAAAGTAACTTCTGAGCCACAATATTTCTAAATACGACATTATGAAAAATATATGATAAAAAAGTATACATTAAGACGAATCTAACGAGATTTCATATGGATATATTTTATCATCTATATATGTCTTATAAGTCTGAATCAAATTTTCTCTCTCTAAAATAGAATATTTTAAACGGGAACAAATAGGAAACACATGGAGTATCAAAAGAAAGTTAGTGGAAAAAAATAGAGTCCATAATTATTAAAAATACTCCTATTTTAATAAAGCTAGTGAAAAAATGTCGGTGTCCTAAACAATATAAAAATGTTAAAATAAGATTAGTGGAAAATATATGATGACCGTACCATAAGTATTATTAAAATATTAAAATGAAATTAAATAAATAAAATAAAGCTTTAAAAAATTATACATTTTGTCTATGTTCCAAAGGAGACAATTGAATGACAAAAAACGACCGATTCTTCACAAACATAACTCAATCATGTTGGTAGGCCATAAAATTATTGTACTAATATACTAATAAAATATTGTACTAATATATTAAAAAAAATAAAAGAAAAAAAATTTGAACCTACAAGTAATTTTTCTTTATTCCCATGCAATCGCCTATAAATACATACGTAACGTAACTATTCGTAATTCATAACCAACTTTTTTTAGCTTTCCAAACCCTAAATAGCCTAATTCTTAAGGTACATTTCTAGTTATATTCCCAACCATGGATAACACAACACTTGCTATAATTGGTTCTATATTGTTTGTGAGCTTTCACCTTCTAATCAAATCTTATATAACCAACTCTTCGAAAACATCTTATAAACTCCCTCCCGGACCCAAACCGATACCAGTTTTTGGTTATATTTTTAGCCTGGGTGACAAGCCACATCGAACATTTTTCGAGCTAGCCAAAATCTATGGCCCTTTGATTAGGGTAAAGCTAGGAAGTGTCACAACTATTGTGATATCTTCTGCATCTGTAGCCAAAGAAATGTTCCTTAATGATCAGGCACTTTCTAGTCGAACTATCCCTGATTCAGTAAGAGCATGCGATCATAGTAAATTTTCTTATGCTTGGATCCCCATATCCCCAAAATGGCGTAACCTTAAAAAAATCTCAGTCATTCAATTGCTCTCGAACAAACGCCTTGATGATAGTCAAGACCTTAGGCTAGCCATGGTTAAACAACTTCTTGCACATGTGCAAGATTGTTCAATAAAAAAGCTACCCATTGACATAGGTAAGGTGTCATTTACCACCACACTTAACCTATTATCAAACACAATATTCTCAATGGAACTTGCGAGCTATGAGTCTAATACCTCCCAAGAGCTTAAAAACCTAGTGTGGAATATTATGAAAGAAATGGGTAGGCCGAATTATTGTGATTTTTTCCCTATTCTTAGTTATATGGACCCTTTTGGAGTACGACGTCGTATGGCTAGCCACTATAGTAAGCTCTTGAATCTTTTTAAAGATATTATTCATGAAAGGATAAAGATTAGATCCACTAATCCTTTAGAAGCAAAACCAACAAATGACATATTAGACATTCTTCTTAACCTCCATGAAGAAAATGAGTTGAGTATGGATGATCTTCTTCATCTCCTAGTTGTAAGTATAATTTCTATCTTCATTGTTACTTTTATTATTTGTGCTCTAATATATATTCTAGATAGGTAATCTAAATCCTAGTGGAAAAAAATTATCTACCACGCAAAATATGCTGCGCTTTTTAATTACATAATATAAAACTAATTGAAAAATTAGACAAGAAAAATGGGACTTATATGCTAGAGTTCCAAAAAACCGCAACATATTATACTCCTATGTACTAGTCGTTTAGCCTTAGCATACTTGGTTTTAGAATTCTGAGAAATTGGATATAATGAGTTAAAGTAGCTAGTCTGATATTTAAAAATAAAAGAGGATATAGATAATAAAGTGATAATATTCAAAATAAAAATATGAAAAAAATCATTGGGATAAACTAATATTGGTTTATACTCCCTTCAATCTTTTTAGTTGTACCATTTTCTTATTTGGCAAATTCATATCAATTGTCTCATTTCCTTTTTTGTCTATCTTTTTTTACCTAAATATCCTCACTTTTACTATTCCTAATACCCAACTACCACCTTTACAATTAATTTAATCAGTTAAAATACCCAACTACCACCTTTTTAATGGACCCCACACCACCCTTAATAACCGTGAAAATGCAAATGGGACATCTAAAATGATTCGAAAGGAGTATAATTAGTGGCAGATCTACTGATCTAGTATGAGTTTATAAACAACAAATTTGATCGGTATGAGTTTACTATTAATGTAGAATGACTGAACGAGTGGATAAGATATAATACATACCCAAATAAATTATAAAAAAAAAAAAAACAAACGTAAGTCAAGAATTTATAGAATAATAATTAAGTGAATTGCACCATAAAATATAGTAATCGACGATAATTTGTAAGAAAACTTTAAATCTTTATTTTAATGTATATTCAATTCGATCAAATAATAATTCTAATATTACGCTTCTAATTTGAAATCACTATAATTGTGATTTTAAATGTGTCTTGATTCATAAAAATAATTCATCCAACTTATTAAGCGAATAATAATATCGAAATATGTTTTTTGGTAGGACATGTTTGATGCTGGAACAGATACTACTGCAAACACGTTAGAGTGGGCAATGACCGAGCTATTGAAATCTCCGAAAATTATGCTTAAAGTTCAAAATGAAATTGATAATGCTCTTGGGAGTGATTGTTCAATCGTTCAAGAATCTGACATCTCTAAACTTCCTTACTTCCAAGCCGTTATCAAAGAAACATTTCGTTTGCACCCACCTACAGCGTATCTCTTACCACGAAAAGCAGATGCTGATGTTAAGTTATGTGGCTACATTGTGCCAAAGAATAGTCAAGTCCTTGTTAGTCTTTGGGCCATTGGTCGCGATCCAAAAATATGGAAAAACCCAGAAGTATTTTCACCTGAAAGATTTTTGGAATGTGATATTGATTTTAAAGGTCAAGATTTCGAACTCTTACCTTTTGGAGCAGGTAGGAGGATATGTCCCGGAATCGCCTTATCATATAGAATGTTGACTTTAATGATGTCTAATCTACTTTACAAGTACAATTGGAAACTTGAACATGGCATGGATTTTAATGATTTAGACTTAGATGAAAAGGTTGGGATGACATTGCAGAAAGTTAATCCTCTTCAAATTATTCCCATCCCAAGGAATAATTAAGATCTAATACAAATATGCATGAGCTTAGAGTTTGCTATATGAGTGTGTTATATCATATATATAAATAAGGACGTTATTATCTTTTATATTATTTTATCTGTCCTTTTGATTTTGTCCCTAATTATAGAATTAGTGACAGCATAAAAATGTGAGTTTTGTATTCGATTGTAATATGTTGTGTGAAAAAGTGTCAGTAGTAAAGAGATATAATAAAACAAAGGTATGGAATTGCTTTATGTTTTTAATGAATGTATTATAAGAATAAAAAAAGAAATATTGGCCATTTTTATCATTACATTGTTGTTGGATTAGTTATTTCGAAAAACAAATAACGAAAGGATTAAAAATTGTTATCTTAAGGTAGCAAAAAGGGTGCGAATCGTGCGATTGATTCAATCATGTAATATTTTCCATTATAATTAACTTCAATTGATGTTAGGTCGTGACAATTCATCACATAATCACCTCATAGGCCCACTCATTTGGATACACCCATGGGCTCAAACCCACAAAGTCACGGAAAATGAGCGTTAGGAGGATTACCTACCAAGCATTATATACAAGTCGAAAAGCCCACTAGTTTAGTAATGTGGGATCTGCCTCACATGTGAAGTATTACACGGAAAATGAGCGTTAGGAGGATTACCTACCAAGCATTATATACAAGTCAAAAAGCCCACTAGTTTAGTAATGTGGGATCTGCCTCACATGTGAAGTATTTCCGACAATTGAACTACGTATAACCAGCCCACCTACTGAATTACATATTTAACTACCCAGAAAGCCAATATATTTGACATTGATTCCTCAGCAAGTCCTTATATTACATGATTTACACATACCAAATCTTCTCCTTACTGTTCGAAATCATTACAAAAAATCGAAGATCGATAAATGTATCTTACGTTTCGAAGTCTTGTTTGTCTAAGACAAGCTTCCCATATTCTTCGCCTTTTCTCTAAGAATAAACTTCTGAATCTTTCCTGTTGCGGTCTTGGGGATCTCCTCAAAGACGACACTCTTAGGAGCCATGTAATGAGGCAAGTGATCACGACAAAATTTCATTACTTCTTGCTCGTCTAACTCATACCCATCCTTCAACTTTACGAATGCACATGGTGTCTCGCCCCAATGCTTATCAGGCCTTGCTACAACGGCAGCCTCAAGAATCGCTGGGTGACTGTACAACACTGTCTCTACCTCAACTGTGCTTATATTCTCTCCACCGGAAATTATAACATCCTTCAACCGGTCCTTGACTTCTATGTAATTGTCGGGGTGTTTTACAGCGAGGTCGCCTGAATGAAACCAACCGCCTTTAAATGATTCCGTTGTTGCCTTTAAATCATTCAAGTATCCACTCATCACTGTATTTCCTTTGAACATTATTTCTCCCAATGTTTTACCTGTTCAAAATGAGTTAGTTTTTCCTATATTCACACATAAAGTAGACTACAAAAGCCCTTTATTGCGCCATTTCCATTAAGTAGCTCCCACCTAGGCGGGGTTTAGAGGGGTCAAAAGTATGCAATTTTACTTATGTTAGCAAACATCAGTTACAATTTCACATAAATAAAAAAAAAATTTGTGGTTTAGTGAACATTACCATCAGCGGGAACACTTTCCATTGTGACGGGATCTCTAACATCAACATCTTCCAACCCTAGATGTTGTACACCTTGTCGAGCTTTGATCCTCGATTTTTCATCACGGGGTAGAGAATCCCACTCGGGCTTCCAAACACAGTAAGTCCCTGGGCCATAAGTTTCAGTAAGACCATACAAGTGAGCAACATCAAAGCCCAATTCTTCCATCTTTGACAAAATTTGAGGCGGAGGGGGTGATCCACCGGTAAGTACCTTCACCTTATTAGGAAGGTTCCTTCGATCACCAACAGGGGCGTTCACAATCATGTTCAAAACAGTCGGAGCTGCACCCATGTGAGTCACATTGTGGAGGACAATATTATCAAATATAGCCTTTGGGCTGACCTTCCGAATACAAATGTTGGTGCCCCCTTGAGCTGCGACTCCCCAAGGGAGGCACCACCCGTTGCAATGAAACATAGGGACGGTCCAAAGGTAAGTCGGCATAGGACCCATTTCGTGCAACAAAAAGGTAGAGATGGCATTAAGGTAAGCTCCACGGTGACTGTACACAACCCCTTTAGGCCTCGAGGTGGTGCCAGATGTATAATTTACACTAATAGGGTCCCACTCATCTTGGGGCATTCGAGGCTGAAATCGTTCATCCCCATTGTTTAAAAGATCCTCATATTCATAATCACACCGAAAGTTTTCATCCTCATTTGAGTTAGAATCTGTAATAAGCACAATTAATGGTGGTTTTACCCCGGTTTTAGACAAAAGATCGATGGCTTCTGAAGCAATGCTGATTAACTGATAGTCAACAAATAAGACCTTAGCTTCGGAATGTGCAAGGAGGGTAGAAACCATGGATGAATCGAGGCGCGAGTTAAGAGTACAGAGGATGGCTCCGGCCATTGGTGCTGCGAAATGCAGCTCGTACATAGCAGGAACATTTGGAGCTAGAGTTGCTACCTACACCATGAAAGCAAGCTTGTAAAAAGTTATTGGATAATTATTGGTTTGTAATGCAAAACAAGTCATAATCATCCCAATGAGTCTCGCCAAAGGCGGGATCTGGGGAGGATAGGGAAGAAGGCAGACCAATACCCTCATCACGAGGAGGTCGCAATTGAGGGAGCTCTTCAAATAATGCAAAACAAGTGAATGCACAAATGTAGCATCAGACTGTACTATCTTGTATAGAATCACTCATGTTATTGAATCTTGCCTAAAAAATAGAGGGGTAAGAAATAATTTTTTGCTATATATCTACAGGACAGAAAGGTAATTATGTGAGTTAAGTGGTTGAAAAGTAGACATGCGGGTCGGTTTCGAGTCTACGTGTTGGGTAAGATTGATACCAGATCAAGATATTTCAGATCGGGTTATTTTATGTTTGAGTCAACCTGACGCTTTTTATAAATTTATCATTACAAAAAAAGAAATACTAAAGATATACTAATTTCTTATAAAATGGATTTATATACGCTTTAATACTTTAAAAAATAAATTTTGACTCAAATTATAAAAATTAACAAGAAATATAGTGGATTTAAATTAAAATATAATGTAATAGAATTAAAAAATTAAAAAACATCAAATGGGTCAAATTGGACAGCCTTTCTTATATTTTTGGGTTGGGTCAATAAGTTAAGCATACAAATTATGCTTAAGAGTTTTTATTATCGAAATAATTTAACCAATGTATACGCCATACGGTACATCTCACGGTCAGATCATTTCATAAAAGAATTTGTGTTGGTTTTACAGCTCAATAACTTCCAATTGAATTGCGGGTCAATTTTAAATCAGGTCCAAAATCGACATATTTATTGAAAAATAACTCTTTAGAGGTGTTTGGCGAAATTGTAAGCCCAAAACGTAGGACTTGATTGGTACGAGACTTCTAGTATGTTCCATACTTCCATTCCATTGTTGGTAGGATTGTCCAAACAAGGTAGAAATTAGGCCCGGTTCTGAGCCCATTTCGAGTACGTTCCATACTAGAAATAAAAATTTTATATAATAAAATGCCCATGACGTATATCCTTCCTCATCTTACCTACCTATCCTATCCTTAAATTTTACCTATAAAATAATCATTATACATATTTTAAAAATGTCAAATGTGATTACGTAATGTAATAATTAAAAAATTGAGCAGCTAATGGCGGATTAAAAAAATTTCTTAAGTAGAATCAAATTAAAATTGTTAGAAAATAATTAGTCTTACATAAATTTGGCAAGATTATCATATTTAATACATGTAATTCTTAGAAAAATCGACAATAAAAGTTTAACCGATTTAAATGACATCACGTTAAATTCACCAGTGCCATCCAGAGTAGGGATGGCAATGGGTCGGACTCGGCTTGGATTATACATACTCCAACTTTGCTCCGGATAATAGTCGGACTTTATTTTTCAGTCCACCTCCACTCGGAGTCGGATCAGGCATACTCCATGTTTGCCCTGACTCGGACACTCGGATTCTCGGATCTCCAATGGAGTCTGATTCTTATCAAATAGTATCGTTATGATATTGTACTAATGATTTAAAGCATACAAAATTAATAAAATATATTTTTCAAATACAATTTAACAAAAAATATGTACTTTGAATTCAAGTTTAACAAGAGAACTAGTCTAATGACTACAATTTAAAAAATTTTCTCGCGTTTTGAGTTGGCGTATTTTATTTCTCTTGATCAGATTTGTCGTATTTTGATTGATTAATCTAATTAAAAATGCCAAGTAGTTTTTCAAAATCGAAAACTACAATTGGTATGAAAGAGAGCATGAATTAGTCATGTCTAGAGTTTTAAATGAAACAAAATATTGGTGTAAAATTCAAATTCAAAGTCCGATGTTCTTTAGGGTCGGAGTCGGGTCGGAGTATCGGATTTTTTATAAGGTCCAACTCCGGTCCGTCTCTAACTCGGAGTCGGATCGTAAAGTCGGAGTCGGAGTCGGATGGCTTTTTCCTCAGACTCGAATCGGATGATTTTTCTCGGATCGAGTCGGACCAGGATCGGATTCGGACTGAATTGTCATCCCTAATCCAGAGGATGATCAATGCCCATTCAAAAATATCAACTAACTCAAGGTACGTATAAACTATTTCATTAAACAAAATTTTTAAATATTATCGACATAATTTGATTTTTCTTAATCCGATAACAACAAATGAAATGAGATGAAAAGGACATATATATCAAAAATAGTGTTTACCCATTTCTAACGCAATTAACAACAAATAAGACCGTCTTTTTGGTAGACGTCTCTCAGACTCAATATATTAGAGTTAAATTATTATCTTATTTTATATTTTTATTTATGGGCCGATCAAATTCTCAAAGGGACCGTCCCTCACAAGGAATTGTGTTAGTAAATAAATTGTGGAGGTAAAAAAGGAAAAAAAAACGTACGAGTTGGCCAGGAGAAACTCGGAGAGTAGAGGTAATTGCAGAAGCGAGTTTGAGGCAACGTAAACGGGTCTGAGACCAAGTAAAACGGGTAGTACCGTATATCAATGAAGTCCGACCCGGAAACACCTTAGCGGATCGATCAAGGAAGGTGATCGGCGTCAATGGAGAGTAGTTTGCCGGGCAACGTACTAAACCGGACTGTGACCCGCCGTTTTCCGACCCACTTAATGATGAGTACAATAAGGAGAGATTTGATGCAATATTTAGGGATTTATGAAATTTATGGGCATGGGTATAAATTGAATTTAATAAATGAAAATATTTGTGGGGTTTCATTTTTTAATTTCAGGATTAAATCAATAAAAGGAGAAAATTAGGTCAAAATTGAATTCACGCCTTGTTGATTACTTTGCTGCTGGAAAGAATACTGAAAATTAATGGGGGTTTGATTTCACTCCTTGAGAAAGAATTTGGGCTAAGTACATGAAGTTGTCCATTTTTTTATGATTTTTTTGTTTGATTTTGACGTGGCTGTTGAGATTGCCTTATCCCTATTCCCTAATCAAATGTTCAAAATGTTGGATAGTGTAATGAATTAACGGTCTGTTTGGTTAGGGGTAATAAATGATGGTAATAGCATAATAATAATGATTTATAATGTAAATTTTCACCAAGAGTTACATATCATTCCTATGATAATGAAATTTTGGTCACAAAAAAGTATTTTTGTTTACAAATTTTCATTATCATCTATTACCATATTTCTCAATGGTTATGCATTGGAATGAATTTTATGAAGAAAAATAAGATGATTAGAGTTGGACAAGCATGACCATCAAGGTAGCCAAGATTATTCAATTAAAATTGCACTCTTTTTTCGTTTTCATTACCTCCGTTTAACCTACCAAACAGACCGTAAAAGGTAAAGGACACTCTCAATAACCCCCACAAGGTTGGGTCTAGATGAGGAGTGTTTTCCTCAGCTGCAGATAAGTTATAGAACAGACACTCTCTTGAGAGACCGTCTATACTATAGACGTCTTTCAAGAGCCCAACCTATATCTCTTTTTAACTTACAAAACTACCGATTAGTTTTTTTTAATTTATCAACTGGGCCAGCCCCAAAACTTGAGACGTCTATTGTATAGACAATTTCAAGTAAGAAAATGTGATTATAAAATTATAAAGGATGAATTCGAAAATGATAAAGTTTAATTAATAACTATGCTCCAATCCTCAACTATTATACTTCTACAAGAATGATCAAATTCACTTGCATTTAAATTTATTCTAAATTTTCAAATGAAATTATTTTGAGCTACTTTTATAAAAAATTATTTTTTTAGTGGGACAATTTTATTGAACTCTAACTCTTGAATAGACCGTTTTACGTGATAATTTGTGAATTATTTTTGGCAACATAAACTATTGTCAGAGACGATTACTCGGAAAGATACATTAAATATATGGGCTGTCTAATTAACACAAGTTATCTTGTTTTGGCAAACCCATCAGTGTCGTTCCTGGAATTGTATGGACCTTAGATAAACTGAAAGAAGTGGACCTCTCTATGGTCTGTGGGGGGATCAATTCTGAACTTAAACGGGTGTTTGGAAAAATAACAAAGATGAACCCTATATATTATGATCAGTATTAAAAATGTAGACGTATTCTTAAATGAGAAAAAAACTACTCATAAACTGCAAATTTTTATATGTGTACTCTTATTAACTGTCATTTTTTAATTTTAGAGTCTTTTTAACTCTGGGCCTTAGGCAAATGCATATTTTGCCTATGGTCAGAAACGGCTCTCAACCATGTCACTTTGCTTCTCAAGAAATTTCTAGGCTATTCGATCAAGGGGCACACAAAACGAATAAAATCGTATGAATTCTCTTATCATTCGGCAAAACTCGAGAAGGTGATCGAAACTCTACAAGCAATAACCAAAATAAATCAACTCGATACGCAGAAGAAAAGGGTTAAATCGAAGGAAAAAAATGGCGCAAAATCCTCAATTATTTCCCAATGGTATGCCCGTCCCTTTCTATGGCGAATTGTTTGTCTTGGCCAGAGATGGCGTTGAGTTTGAAATCGACAAGATTCCTGGGTGAGTTTGCTTTCTTTTTTCGTTTTTTCAATTTTCTTATTTTGCTTATTTGTTCAATTTTTATTTATTAGTTTTTGTTTTCGTTTTCACTGATGAAATTGAGCGCCTTGTTCTTGCTTTCTTCCCCATTTTAGGGAGTTTTTTGTTTTGAATTTTAGTGATGATGCAATCAAAATTAGGAATTTGGGTTCTTTTTTTCCTTTTTTTCCTTTTATGTGTTGCTTTACATGTGATTCAAAAATCTCTTAATGTTAAATTAATAGGATTTACTGATATAATATTGGAAATTAATTGAAATTAATTTTAGATTGAAGATATCTTCTCACATCCAACTTGATTTTTTCCGAAATGGGTGATAGAGAGAATTGATGTTCCTTTGATACAAGATTGAGGGAATTTCTTAATTTTTTAGTCGCCATTGCCTGTTGAACCTGAGAGATGGGTGAGGTTTACATTGAGGTCGGCTACATAAACCTAGTGACAGTCATCGTTTATATGAATTTTACTTCTTCATTCTTTTTGATTTGATTGCTACACTTTCTAGCCATTTGAAACTTGGTGATATGTTCCATCATGGATACTAGGGAAGTTTTCTAAGGTCATAGGATGAAAGAAACTCCTCTACAATATTGCTGATGATTTCAAATTTTCTGCCCCTTGGTGTGCCAAAATTGTGGAATTTTCTGTTCATCATGGATACATTAGGCTTAGTAACATATTATGCAAGTGGACTTTGAGATCACTATGTTTTGTGCGACTTTCCATGGAATTGCAGATGATTTTCTGTCCTTTGTACATTGTCATCTTGAGCTTCCAGAACAAAGTTTTATTGCTCAGTGTGGCCTATTTCTTAATTTCTATGAATTATTTATAAGAAGCATTTGAGATATACATTGTTTGATTGGGATTTCCTTTGCATTTTGTTCAAGAACTTTGTGTTATGATGTTAGTGTAAGAATTTCAAGTTAATATGTCTACCTCTGGCGACTAGGATCGTACTTATGCTGTAAGTGATCTTCTCTTGGGCTGTAGAGCGGCACTTGTCCATAAGCTGTATAGGATCTCATATGGTCATATGAGTCCATTTGCAGTTTTCTCTTCGAGTCGTTGTGAATTTATTACCTGGAACGATATTCGGTTTGGAACGTGAAAGGGAACGGGAACAAGGAGAGCAAACTAGATAGACTTGGGAACAATTGTGTACGAGATATATTATGTATTAAAAATTATATTTGAAAGCAAATAAAATTAAATTGATTTTTTGTTTTTGCTCTAAGAAATTGCTTTTGAGTGGAATTTATGGTTATCTAGGTTTTGTCTTGGCTTTTACCTCCTTTTTCTTTACTTTTTTGTAAATGAAGCCCAACCTTTTCTAAAAATCTTCTGCACCAGGATGTCACCTTGAGCAATTTGGGCTGTGTTTTGTCGTGATTGGTGATGCACATTCTGGATTGTTGAACGTGACTACGTCCCATGTTCCATACGTACTATGCTTTGAGTAATAGATTATATTCACTTCCTTAATATTAGAAGAATATCATTTTGAGGAATTCTTTTTGCTCTTACATTGAAGGCAGAGACTTGGATAATTTTGGAAATTATAGCTGCAATTTGAACTTAATAACCTTTGATTAAGTTAATAGATTGTGGTCTTAGTTCTTTCAATAATATATTGCCTTCAAATTGATTATCAAATCCTTTATGCAACAGAATTTGGCTCACTCTAGTTATTGTTGTGTCTTGTAGGAGCGGAAAAGTGAAAACAAAGGGGACTATCTACTTGTCTAATGTCCGCATGGTTTTTGTTGCTAGCAAACCTGCAGGGAATTTCTATGCCTTTGATATGCCTCTGGTATGCTGACTTTATAATTTATGTAGCATAAATCATATTTTTCATTTCCAGTGAAGTAAAAAGGCTTTTCATACGTAAATTTCAACTCCTCTTCGTATGCGGCCAGCAATTCTAATTTCACCGTCTCAATTTTAAAATAGACTGTTTTTGTGACTCAAGGTCGTCATTTTTCAAATGCTATCTATTTTTTTCCGTTCCCTTATCCAATTTGAAATATACATCGTTTCTGTGGATTCATGGACCCTGCTGCCTCGTGTTTTCCCTTCTTTTGAATTACCTTAAAGAAAGGTGTTTTTGTTAGGAAAAGTTACAATGAATAATACAAATTTTTATTGATTTCCCTACAATAATACCGATTTTTGATTAACATGAATAAATAATACCAACTTATTGAGTGTGTTTTCCTAGAATAATACCAATTTTTATTTAACAATTAATTTACCTTTGTTTTTTTTCGAATAGTCTGCTATAAACAAGTTAGTATTATTCTAAGCAAATACCCTCCAAAGTTGGTATTATCTACTGTTAATCAAAGTTGTTATTATTGTAGGGAAATTTGTGAAAGTTTATATTATTCACGGTTTTTTTTTTTTTTTTTTTAATTTGGCATTTGAAATCTAATAGGTATGGCTATATTTATGAATAAGACCAGCTAAAAGAGTAATGTTTTTTGGACTAGACAGATTTGAGTGTTGTATGTAGCTGTAATTTTATGCTACTCTGATGATTTATATTTCCTCTCTGCAGTTGCATGTTCATGGGGAGAAATTCAACCAACCAATCTTTCAGTGCAACAATATTTCAGGACATGTCGAACCAGTGAGTTATCAACTGATATATGGTACTATTGGTCACACTCGTTTTTGAACTGTCGTTTTATTCAGAGCTTTGGACCTGCAGGTTGTTCCTGAAAGTGAGAATAGGGCTTTGTACTCGACCCACTCGTTCAAAATACTTTTCAAGGAAGGAGGCTGTGGCACATTTATCCCATTGTTCTTCAACTTAATCAACTCTGTGAGACAGTATAATCAACACGCTGCACCTGCTCCCGAGCCTCGTGTTGATCCATTACGTGCAGCTCAAACTCCTGTGGATGAAATGATGAGACACGCGTAAGTATCTTATTCTCTTCTCATTTTCATCCTTTGCGAAGATTTCCATACTCAATATCAAATGCATCGCTTTGTGACCTTGAATTCACAAAGTCGAGTTCTCATTAGTGTAACTTGGACGCGGGGTTAACGAGGATTGGCCTTACTCTGCCCCTGAATTGTTCTGGCTTGCGAGTTAGTATGTTCTTCATAAAAAAAATGACACGTTTACGAAATGGAAACTTAATTTATGCAGGTATGTTGATCCAAACGATCCGACAAAAATCTTCCTACAGCAACCTACACCAGAGTCAAATCTCAGGCGGCGTACATACCATTCTCAAGGGGACAACGCTATGTAGATACTACATACGAATCTTCTTATATCGTATCTCGAATGATGCTTCCCTGGCTGTCTATAATTGTTACACTTTTTTTTCGCGTATGGAGTTGGAAGTGTGATTTTACTATATAAATTATGCTCTATAATAATGTATTTGTATATACTATCGTATTAAAAAGACTCCTATCTCCTTATATATGTTACGCGACATTTAAAAATATATTTTTATTGCGTTAAACGGATCAGAAAAAGAATACTTCATTAGCCCTTGATAGTTCTGCAGTTGTACCAACTCAAAAAGAACGAGTCAAAACTAAACATAAGTGAATCCCATGAATGATGATCTTTTTACATCATTCACGACCTAAAACCATTGTTTCTTTCACGTATCACTTGCTTACATTTTAGTCTTCTTGCCGTTAGAAAGCATGGAAGGTATGAATTTGTACATCATTCTTCTTTATAAACACCCTTTTCCCATTTTCAACATCTCAATCACCAAAATTTACACCACTTTCATATTCGCGGGTTAGGGAAAGAGGCAGCGAGAATCGAAAGGTTTATGCGTTAGCTGAATGACTACTATTGTTGAAAATGTCGATTTCTCTAAGGAAAGTGCAGAGTCATCAACATTGATGAGATCGTCTTCGAGCCCTATTATACTTCGCATTCCTCCGCCTCCATGGCGAGCGTTTCAAACTCGACAAAGCTCATCCATGGTGAAGAGATTCTTTAAGGGTTGTGAAGAAGATCCTTTCCTTGTAGCCATGAAAGAATGCACCAAAAAGAGCAATAACAATGTGGATGGTTCAAAGAAAAATGGGCTTAAGTCTTTGATTAAGAGAGGGAAAACTACATTTTCATGTAAGAATGAATGTGATGTTAGGGAAGATGGTTTAGTGAGATTGTCTAAACTTCCCCCTCTTCTTCCTAGAAATGCTTCACATATCATTAACTAGAAATTTTTAGATATTTTAATGTTGAATTTATCTAGTAATTGTGGTCAAGCATTTTCATTTTTAGTCTTATAATATCTCCTCTTTTTAGGTGTGTTTAATTTGAAAAAATATTTCTCGGAAAAAACATAGTTCGTACGAATAAAATTAAAATATTTTCCAAGAAATATTTTCACAAATTAATTTTCTCCAAGAAGTATTTTCACTATCATTTCATAGTTTCATTTCATTTTAGAAAAATAGAAGCTATATTTGTCAATATATTAGTCATGGTAAAACTTTGTATGATAATATCGCTATAGCCATACAAATATAAATTAAAGTTTTAAAATAAAATAATTTTGAAATTGCAACATTAAAGTTTAGACCTTTTGTAAATTACAATATTAATGTATTTTTTTGAAAATTGTCAAATAACATAACTCTACCCACTTTATCTAATATTTCGACCACTAAAATGGTCAATATTCTATGATTAGCCTGAGTGCCGAAGACATTGATACTTTAATGGTAGTAAGTAGTAACTAACAAAAAAAACATTAAGATCTCCAAAAGACCTAAACTTTAAGGTTATAATTCGCAAATAATTCTGAAGTATCATTCGATAACTCCAAAAAAGGATACTTATAAGTTGGTATAAGCCATAAGGCCTTCAATATTCATGAAGGTCCTCTTGTGTTTCATTAAATGTTATACAAGAGCATTCAGGTAGCTCATTTAAGCACAAATTGGCAGTAAACATACTGGGAAATGGGAATAAACTCAACAGCTTCAAGCACTTGGCTATAATGTACATCAACTTCCGGTGTCGTATAGTCGAACGACATCTTGGATTGTGCAGAATGAAGAAACGGAATCAGAAAATTCGGAAATAGCTTCCATAAAAAGTAATAAATATCCTATTATATCAAAATTAAATAAATTATTTATTCAAAAATCGAAGTATTTGCCAATCTCGAGAAGATCTTGATCGTTTGGACCATAAAAATTGGGCGTTGGAGTTGGGAACCAGGGAGAATATTAGTCTAGAGATGCTATAATGGCATCAACTACCTCTTGGGTAGTGCTGTTACCTCCGAGATCTGGTGTTCGGTACTTGCCCTCGGCTATCACTCTTTTTACGGCAGTCTCCAATCGGTCAGCAAACGACGGAAACTGAAGATGTCTTAACATCATTGCAGATGAGAGTAAAAGAGCAACTGGGTTTGCTTTCTTTTCTTTCACGATTTCATAGCTCCCGACGTTTCCTGCTGAAGCACCTTGCTCGAAAACAGCATGTTCTGCTCCCACATTGCCTTCGGATACAAACAGTAAAATAAAATAAGACCTCAGTTTAGCTAAACATTCAAGTTGAACCAGTGTCACACATGATTCACTAACGCTAATCTCCTCAGTGACACATGATTCGCTAATCGCCTCGCGAATCGAGAACCGAAAAAAGCGAATTATGGTCCGTTTTAGACTATCTTTTAACCATTTTGAGCGAATCGCGAATTCAAAAGGCGAATTAACTAGTGAATTATGTTTCATTGCTCCTCATGATCGTGAATCAAAAAAAGTGAAAGTATGGTCGGTTTTGGGCTATAATTTGGACCATTTTGAGCAAATTGCGAATTTAACAAGCGAATTATGTAACACTGGGGTCTGGGTGAAACTAAAGTACCAACTCTTGTGTTTCAATAAAGCATCGGTTTTGCATCGACTGCTTCAATTCTGGTAGCACTAAAACCAGTAACAGTACTATTCTCTTTCAGTACGTCACATACATGCAGTTTGGAAGAATGGTTGTGTGTGGAGGAGAAACACCAACAAATACAACCAGTGATCACATACACTTGAACAAAAAGAACGGTTACCAAACTGAAAAAGGTTCATTCGTGACAGAAAAGGTAGGTGCATTCGACATTTGAAAAGCAAAATTTTATTCGTGGCTATTTTGCTTGCAATTAATTCAGCAAAAAACAAAATTCTAAATAAAAAAGTTTACCTCCAGGCATTACTCCTGTGCCACCAGCTATACCAGCAGCAGTATTTGCCACGAGATTTCCATATAGGTTTGGTGTCACCTACAAAATCAAGACGTGCAAAATAGTGAATACAATAGAGTTACAAAAAAATCTCTTTTCAATTCGCAATTCCCTCAAAATGACACAAATGACCAATACCAACCATAATACGCCTTCCTACGATTCACAATTCGCGAGAAGATCAATGAATCATGTGACATTGGCTCAAAATCAACAATATCAAACTATGACCATGAGAAAACAGTATTATACGGTATTCAAAAATGGTCATGATTGTGGTCACAACAGAGTGATGCGGTAACGGGACCGTCAAGTATCGTCCAAAATCATGAGATGCACAAATACACTAAAAACCCTTGAGCAAAGGAACAAGCCAAAAGGGCGTCTTCATCTTTTTTTCTTTTATGGAATAATTTAGCAAACAGGAGTAACTTGAGAGGAACGAAAGTAAATAAACTTCTAGCAGATAGTGGGGGCCAGTTCTCCTGCATCACATGACTTGCTAGTGTAGACAGTAAATCACTTACCATGACATCAAACTGTTCAGGCTTAGATACGAGCTGCATGCAGCAATTGTCCACAATGATCTCATTATACTTGATGCCAGGGTATTTCTTAGCAACTTCTCTACAAGACTCCAAAAAAAGACCATCGGCTAGCTTCATGATGTTGGCTTTGTGTACAGCAGTCACTGTCTTTCTGTTGTTGAGGTAAGCATATTCGAATGCATATTTCGCAATACGCTCCGAGCAAAACTTTGTTATCACCTAACAAAAAGGTGAAGTGAGTTCAAACATTGCCAAACCATGCAGTGACACAGATGAGGTTAGAAAGAAAATATTGTAAGGCTCAAAAACCTTCAAATGTAGAAATCAATTACAAGAGCCATCACTCCAAATATGATATTTATGCAGCCAAGCAATAAAAGATTATGAGATTAAAAATAAAAAAATAAAAATAAAAAAAAAGAGACCCATCGCTTTGATTGAATAAAAAGTGCCTTCAACTTGTATTTTTCCCTTTTGAAACTATTGTCGACCTTGAAATGGACAAATAAACATATCTAGCTAAATAATGACGCCAAAGCCTCAATATGATAATATGCTTGGTTGCAGTTTCATAATTTCAGGGTGGGCAAGAGTAACTTTCATAATCAAGGATACCAGAAATTTTGACTTTCTCTCGTTAATGAACGCAATTTGATTGGGACATATTCATATAGTAACTTTGACCAATGTTAACCAAGTGTCAGTGTCCTTTTTGTGCAAGACTTGTCCACGAGTCAAACTCGTCATTGCTTCAAATTTTAGACATGGCCATCGTCCGAAATTATGAACAAAAGGCTAAAAAGGGTGACAGGAAAAAGAAAATTGAAGAACAGGATCTGCGGAGCAGGAAGGATTTCGAAGTCATTAAACCAAATTTAGAAAATAAACAGAGACAAAAAAATATTAATGGTAGGTAATGTACCTAGAACACGCGGTAGAGCTCTAGGAAGCATGGTTATTTTAGGCAATGGTATACGGGTGATAACACAACATATACTTGTGGTGATAGCCTGATAAGTTTGATATACTACAGCCAGTAAGAGTATAATAGAACTGAATATATCTATATTAGATATATTAATTGTTTTTCTAAATGAAAATAAAAATAAAAAATGGAAGTCCCTCTAGGCCTTTGAACTGGCTAACTATTCTCACCGGATCACACCCCACTTTGTAGTTTACAAGCATACTACAAATCAAGTTCACCTTCTAAGAAAAGGTCAATATCTCAAAATATCAATGGTCTTAGGCGAATGATGACTCTCACAATATCTCACCCCCATCTAATTCAAAGTAAAATGCTCGATACAAATCAAGTCCAACCTCCAAAAAAGCTCCATATCTCAATGTTCATGACACAACTCCAGGTGAACAATGACTAATAGTCTAAGGCAAGAGACAAACTCGTCAAGTCATTGGATTTGTGGCCTTAAGCTACAGCACATCTCACATTTCACCTACAGGTATGCAATGAACATTACATCTAATAATCTATGATACATTGATACAACTGCAGAAATGACTAGGGCTATTCCGATGCATTTAGGAGAAATGACTAGTTCTCTCCACCTCTCCACTTTTGATTTATTCTTACATTTCAATCTCATACAGTGTTCGTCCAAAAACCACCCTTAGCATAAGACAGTAATTTAACAAAATTTTTGCCCATAGAATGACACCAACTTCTCTCATTTCAACCTCATGCAGTGTCGTCCAAAAACCACCCTTAGCATAAGACAGTAACTGTAGCAACCTTCAATAATCAGAGGAAGTATGATGCTTGGACACATAGTCGTGTATGATACGAGTAACCAAGTCCTTGTCACATAAATGTGCATAACATATGCCATAAAATTAGTGCTTCAGAAGATAGAAATAGAATTAATCTCCCTCAATCAACTGTAGGTTTTCTCATATTAAAGCTAAAGGATTCACAATCCAACATGCACTAAGTCCCCAGAAACCCCTTCCCCTCTAAAAAAGGGAAAGGTACGCATCCACTTATAGAGATGCAAAGAATCATTTCATAAGTAATAAATATTTTCTCGCTCCCTCAAGGTATGCATCTACTTCTAAAGATGCAAAGAATCATTCATGTAATATTAAATTTGCTCCCTCCCTCATCATCTCCAATAAATACTGTGGTCATCTCCACCTTTGATTTATTCTTTCATTTTGTTCAAAATCCTATACATAACAAAGAAATTAACACAAAATATTGGGGATGAATCACCGTCAACTTTGCAAAGAATCATTCCATATGTAATATTACACTTGCTCCCTCCCTCATCATCTCCAATAAATACTGTGGTCATCTCCACCTTTGATTTATTCTTTCATTTTGTTCAAAATTCTATACATAACAAAGAAATTAACACAAAATATTGGGGATGAATCACCGTCAACTTTTCCCATGACACACCAAAAACCAACCAAACAGACATCGGCTGCAGCGGTAGAACTAAAGACAACTTAGATTCCTAATAGGAAAAGCACTTGCCACCTCAAGCTTTAGCCATTATATTTCTACTTGAATGTAGAAGTTTACAGTTGCATCCTCCAAAGGAACAAAAAGCAGTTCTGATTCCATCAATGATGAAGTTCATGAAAATAAACTTTCATACACTAACAATTGAAAACCATTACATAACCATTCAATCTACTTCAAATCATATCTATGATCACAAAAAATTCAAGATGGGCTTCAAATTCAGCAATTCATCATAATGAAACCAAAAAAACATAGACGGGCGACTAATTCCTCATTCAATCATTCCATCAAAATGAAACACCATATCACAAAACATTCAAGATGGGCTTCAAATTCAGCAATTCATCATAATGAATCCAAAAAAACATAGACGGGCGACTACTTCCTCATTCAATCATTCTATCAAAATGAAACACCATTAAAATGGTATTCTCCTACTCCAACTAAAGCTACACTTCCAAGTTCCAACAAGACGGTACCTCGAACTCATCATAATCTTCAACACAATAGCAAATACTAGTAGCAATCAACTGTTATATCCTAATAATTCAGCACAATTTCATAATTTAATAAATTAAACCATATTCATAATTCAATTTTAAGAATTCAAAAGTCAATATAAACAAAAAAAAAAAAAAAAAAAAAAAAACTCAATTGCCCAGTAAATATCAAAACACAGATCATAATAACAATTAATAAACCTACTAATCAACACCTAACAAAGATTCAGCAAAAATAATAACAAAAAGAAACCCACTAATCAACACCCAGCAAATTCAAAAAATCATCAAAATGAAATTACCTTAAGACTCTCGACGACGCCAGGAACAACCTCATGTTCAAGTCCAGAATACTCCCCTTCAGTATTCTCTCTAATTACAACAATATCAACATTCTGATGTCTAGTTGGTAACCCTTCAAGATTAAAACAATCGACCAAAGAAGCATACAAATCAAGCTCTTTTCTCAATTGTACATTCAAAGAACTGACACCACCACCCACGGGAGTAACTAAACCACCTTTCAAACAAATCTTATTCCTCTTAATTGAGTCCAAAACTTCTTCTGGAATCTTCTTCATGTGTCCATGTACTTCATGCTTCTCAAAGTAAACTGGGGCGTGCATAGCTTCCATAACTTGTTCGACTGCGCCTGTTACCAAAGGTCCGATACCGTCACCCGGAATTAAGGTGACTTTTCGAGGGGCTCCATCTCCGGGTCGGGGCATGTAGGTGACGGATCTTGAGCTTGGAAGCCATGGATTAATGGGGTTTTGGCCTGGAGAGGTTTTGATAAGGTGCTTTAAAAGGGATGGAGTGGATCTCCTAGCCATGGACGGAGGAAGAAGAGAGAAAAGGAGAGTTTTTCGGATGGCGAAAAATTTGACCGTAATAGAATTAGACTCTAGTCGATGTCCTTTCTTTGTCTCGTAAGTCGCAATTCTAGACGTTTTCATTCGGGTTATCGGTTTAATTTTAAATTAGAAGTTTTAGTTTAGTTTAAAAATCAAATTTTGTATTCACATTGAATTTTATGTTATTTAAAATTTATTTTGAAGTCGGGTTAAGTATAGTTTAGAAGATGTTTTCAATGGTTTTTGGTTCGATTTTAAATTTATTTCAAAATTATATGATTATGGACAATAACGAATAGCTGATTGATGGAAATGACTGAACTAAACATTTGATTTCATGAACGAATTTGAACTGGTGATTTTAAATACGTTGATAGAAGCAAATTGTATAAATGGTTGAGGCATAGTTTAAATTGTTTCAACAATAAGGTAAAATTTTTTTGACCAAAAAATTTTTTTATAGACAAACTTAAAGTCTTAATTGATTAATCTATATTCTCAATAGAATTTGCAATAATTTTTTGTTTTTTGTCCCATAAATTTCATATAATTTGTTACATTTTATTTATGGGTATATCCTACACTCTTTAATTCTCAATCACTAAAGCATATTGTTATCTTTTTATCATATCCACATGGTTTACTTTCTTTTAGCTCTCTACATAGTGTACACTTTTTATCCATGGCCTAAAAAAACACTCACTTTATATTGAGAGTATTTTGATGGAGTGTATAGCTCAAATATACTCCATATAAGCTTGTCAAACTAAATCCATACAACCAACAAAAATATACGGTATACCAACATGATACCAAAAAAATACAGTATGATCTGTCTACTACCATCTTTCAACCTCTGACACCCGATATGGGTTCTGTGAGCGAGATACAGTATGCATGATGATAATATTGAAAATGCAAAAAAAAAAAAAAAAAAAAAATGGAATCACCAAAGATTTAGGATCATAATGCAAGAAAATACAGCTCCACAAGAGAATATTAACAATACCACTAATTTACATTCCAAAACTTACAACAAAAATATATTTACACACTATTACATAAAGTTACAACAAAGTACAGGATACACAGCAATCCTACATAGTAACATCCGGGGAGTCGTCACTTGCCTTGACAAATCGACCCTTCACTCGTTGTCGATTATCAGCTCTAGCCTTCCTTGATTCATATCGAATGTGTTTTTCGTATCTGTTTGAGATTAACGACAAATTTTAGTAACTAAGCGAGGTAATGAGAATGAAAATGAATCACATAAGTTACGAGATATAATTGCCTTCGAGTTTTCTTCTTTTCCTTGTAACGCTGCATAGCTTTTCCTCGGTTTTCTGCTAGTTGTTCCATGTCGACTTGACTCAACGGGTTTCTCCAGTAAGGCCATTCCATTACCTGGAAATTTTGTTCGGTGTCAATGGTCTCGGGTTTTATTGATTTATCATCGAGTGTGTTTCCTACATAAGGGACTACGCTGCAGTTGTCTACTGTCACAAATACTTCATCGCCTAATGTAGGATTTTCGGTATCCTGCAGATTATACACAAAAGAGTATATGAAGATACGAACAGTTAAGAATCGGTAATGACATTACAAGATTTACAAACGAGATGAAACGACATATATTAAGTAGGAAGGCACGTTCTGGTACAACGTGAAGCGACTTGGTATTGTTCGACTAAGGTTTGCAAAAATTAAAAAAAGGACAGTTAAAAGTACTCCTCTCTTGTTCACAAGGCCACCTTTTGTGTACTAGGCACTAGGGATTTCGGGTCTAGGAGGGGGCGGGAAGCTGGGACGGGGAAGAGCAAAACACAATTTATCTAACCCGTGTCCAAGGATTAAGGACACGGGATTTTAGAATTCTCGATAACAAATGGTTTTTGAAAGCTCTAACGGCCCGTTTGGTAGATGGTAATAAACCGCGGTAATAGGAATGAAAAGTTAGTGTAATTTTGGTTGAAAAATCTCTTTGCTTCCTTGATGGCCATGCTTGACAACCTTCAATCATCTCATTTTGTTCATAAAATTCATTCCACTGCATTACCAATGGGAGAGGTGGTATTAGGTGGTAATGGAAATTTGTGAACAAAAAAACTTTTTTGTGATCAAAGTTTCATTACCACGGGAATGACATGAAAGTTTTGATTAAATTTTACGCTATAAATCATTCCCATTACCACCATTTAGTACCACTAACCAAACGAGCCGTAAGAGTAAAACTCAAAATAAGCTTTGTATTCACCGTCTACTTCTTTGTGTGGTAATTACTTCGAATGGATAATCGAAAGTTCAGAAGACAAAACACACATGAAAATACTATGAGGGTGTTTGGCAAACGGCTGATAGCTTACAGTGACTAATTTCACCAGCTAATTTTATAAACCGGTTTGACCAGTTGTTTTCAACAAGTTGCTCATTAACCTGCTGCTATGAGCAGCTTGTTCAAAACTGCTTATTTATAACAATAAGTTGATTCAACCAGCTAACTTACCAAGCATTTGCATTGGTTGGTTTAACCACCTAACCCTCTAATTGAATCAAAATAAGTTAAATTGCTCAATAAACTATTTTGCCAAACACCCTCTATAACAGCTCGAGTAAACAATATCCCGAGACTGGAGATGTTGGTAACACAATGCAGATTGTAATCAGATCTACTCACATCTCTTAACTGGGAGCCTTTGAGAACTTTCGACTGCATCTCGCACACATTTTCCGGTACCCCAGTCGACGTACATGCAGGTTCTTCAAGATCAAATGGTTTTCCCCACTGATTATCCCATGCCTAAGTCACAAAATAAAGAGTAGCATTAGCAAGTGTACTCATATTTCAGTGGTCATTCAGGAACATTATAACTTGATGTTTACTATGCATCTATTCAGACCTCTCTAATCAGATTGTTCCGTTACACACATCATTTCACTTCAAAAACTCGTGTTGGATCCTAAACACTTGGACCCACGTATGCAAATTACACTTGGATGCATACTCGTATCTGACACGAGTGACTAAGTGTAAGTAACATAGCTACTAAACAGAGCGTGTAGCACGGCATGAAACAATAACCCATTATTTGTGACTCACCTAGGCACCCACCCAGGCGAGATTTGTAGAGATCGGATGTATGCTACCTTACTCTTGAAAAAAATGTTTCTGACTGACCTTCGATAGCAAAGGTCATTAGGAACTTCACATTAATAAGAAGTGCACATGACTTAACGAGCATGTAAATGGAACAAAAATAGTAACAAAACTCGTCTCCTTTCACTTCAATGTAGGAAGTGTTCTATATTGCAGACAAGAAAGATAATTGAACCCACATTAAGCCAAATAAGAAGATGCAAAGATTTGATATATGCAAGATTTCAGTATGATTGAAAAAGGGCTTAGAATTCAGCTAACAGAAAATTAGTGTTAAAACGGATGTCATCATCAAAGAAGTAGACTAGATCAACCATAACTCATTTCTACACTCTTAATCTTTATCAGCATCTACTCATCATAATCATCTTCAACCACCCATGATTAAAAAACCATAACCATCACTTTCGTCGTTAAAGGCAACAAGACTTTTTAGCTTCATGATTATATATGTGCTTACGAGGTCAGAACGAGCCAATAGTCCTCAGTTCCTCACGAATACTCGAACAAACTATGCATTTTTGGAACACAACAAGGAGATATTGCAAAGATCTTGCTAACTAATCTCATTCGATTGCCAACCAAAACGAAAATATAGGTTAACTCATAGCAGCAAGTTCAGGTAGAACAAGTGAAAAATCTCAAATAATCCACTTTCCAATAACACATCCTTTCAAGTTTCAAGTGCTCTAAACTAATTATCCCCACATAAACAATCATATAAAGAGCCATGTACAAATTATCCTAAGAGAAAAATACTCTTCAACCATTGATAATCTATCAAATAAAACATTGCAAACAAAAATTGATCTCTTAGTCATTGAGGCCTAGTTTAAGTTGAATACCCTAGATTTTAGCTTGTTTCAAACAAACAATTTAAGGCTATAAATCATGACCACATCATCATCATCAACCCAATATCCCGTCTGTAAACAGGCTCTAAGTGATGGAAGGTGACATACACTCCATTCCGTACTCCTTTCAAAGAGAGCACTAAGAGCAATGCGGTCAATAATCATATCCACAATATCACCAAAATTAACAACCACCACTTTCCATCACAAATCATACAAGCATCCACCTTCCATCATGAATCTAGGCCCGGCCTGCCATACCATAACTAGATCATTCGATTAAAAATTCTATTAATATTAAATTGCGTAAAAATAACACATATAGAGATAACTATTCAGCACACCACATTCTAAAACTTTAGATATAAAATACCCTTGCATACAAGATAAACTTAAAGTATGCAACATCATTTAGCATCATCATAAAAGTATATTATTATATATCTTCACTATTACTATAGAGAAGTTTGATTTAAGATCATAACAAACCATCAATAGAAAGTATAGAACCAAGTCAACCAACCAATATTATACTCCAAATATGAACTAACTTTATGAGTAAAAGACATTGAAAAACCCAAAAAAAATTATAAATAAATCCAAAAAGGTTAGTTTGTACTTATTAATTATTATAATAAAAAATTAGGCACAGTTAATTGTATGAAAATCAAATAATAAAATAATCAACCTGAGTTGCTTGATAATCAGGGTCAAAACCCCACAAAAATTCTCCATCTTCAACAAAATCAGTATCCCCTTCCTTCATCAACAAAGAAGTAAAAGGGGTATTTTGCAACAATAACTCAGACCCATCAACCGCATCAAGACTGGGAGTACCCGGCCCAAACTCAGCACTATTTTCACCTTCCTCCAAATCCCATTTACTTAAGTTCACCAACTGTTGATAAACACCCACTTTTTCATCATCACCCAAACACGGCACTACCAAATCAGTAATCCCCCAAATGGGTGCGAGCTGAGAAGCAGATGGGCATCCATCAATGGCGGATTTGGAATCAGAATTCGGATCGGAAAGTTTGTAAGTAGGGATCCGAAAATGCTTAAGAGAAAGAGAGTTAGCAGAGTGAATTTCTCGATCGCATAGTAGACAGAGATTAGCAGAATCAGCTTCACAGTATAAAACGGCAGCGTTTTTGTTGCAGAAATCACAATCTGGGTACATAGTTTAGATTACAGAGAACAAAAGGGTTGTAAAATTTGAAGGAATTGAAGATGAAGAAGATGAAAATGGAAGAATTTGACAGGAAATGGAGTAATGCAGAATGCACATGATAAGCATGGGCCAGTTCAAGACAGGAGAGGAGACGTGACATTTGGGGAGAAAGAAAATGAAATTAAAAAGGGTTTGGTTTTGTGGGACCCAATTGCTTTATTTTTAATTATTTGCACTTTTTGCCAATCTGTCATAAAAAGTGCATTAAAAATTGGGTATATCTTCTTTTCTAAAAAAAAAATATATATTTTCTAAAAATTTCTAATCAATAATTGTGATTGGTGAATCGCTGAATCACGACAAAAAAAAAACTAAAAAAATAATGTTAAAATAAACAAAATCAAAAAAAGATAAATGGAAACTCTATCGCATCTTACTACTTTATATAAAGGTGATTTGTTAACGTTATAAATAACTGTTATTTACTGAGACCTAGTCGTATATGTTCTGATCTTTGGGGATGGTTGACTGTCCACTATTCATTTATTCATTCATTCCTCTAATCTCTGATTTTGGGTGAGAGATAATTCCAAATTCCAAATGTCACAATCCCACTAGATTATCCATATCTACCTTGATGAGAAGATATTTTCAATTACTATCTTCTCTTCCCCTTTAATGTTTCTATTTAATACTCCCTCCTATTTAAGCTATTAGTCTTATTTGTTTCTGGGCACTATTTATTTAGTCTTCTTAATTTGTATTTTACTCTTAATCTATAAGTGGAAACATAGTCATGTGGGATCTTGTTTGATTCATCTCAATACAAGGATTATTAATATCAAATTTTCATAGTTTTTAATTAAGAGTAATTAGATATGTTAAGGGTTAAAATATTGCATCGGCAAGTGTGAAAAAGTAAATGGGACTAGTAGCTTGAATAGGGGGAGTACCGGTGTTTGGTTTACATTACAGCTTTTTGCTTTATTTTTTAATTGACTTTTTATTTTTGATTTATTAGTTGATAAAATAGTTTGGAATATAGCTTCTAAGCCAAGTGAAATTTGAAAAGCTACTTTAATTAGCTTTTTCAGCTAACTTAAAAGTCAACAAAAATAATCAACAATTTTAGCTGGTCAAACAGGTCAACTGCCAATATCAACGGTCAATTGACAAACATCACCTATTTATAAGTGTTTCATTAATCTTTTATAAAGAATTTTCTATTTTAATCCTATATTTTTTATTATAATTAATCATAATTATAATTACTAGACATTTAAAATTAACAAAATTTATATTTGTGGTCCTTATATGTTTCTCACTGGCCACCATAATCAATATAAAAATATTCTCAGTGGCATATTGTCGTAAAGACTATGAATAACCATGAAAGGTAAAAGTATAACATATAATAAACCTCTTCAATATAGGGATTGTGGTTGTTCTTACTTCTTATATGATTGTTCCATGGTATAATAAAAATCATAAAGGTACGAATCAAAAAACGCAAATTTAAGTACTCTTCTCGTCATTGAGAAATTGCGAACATTTTAATTTTGATTCGTCGTTTTACTTTACAACATAAAAAATCGTATTTAGGCATCTTCTACCATTTTTTCACATTTAGTTTTACGGTCACAGTTTGGTTGTTTTCACTATTTTCTTAATAGTTGTGTAATAGCGTGATGTAAAAATCTTTTCAAAAATATGTAATATATTGTCAAAGAATTATCTAAGAATCAAGTCTAAATACTTTTTTAAAAATATAACTTAGATCCAATTAAAACAAAGAAAAATACCTAGAAAATGAAACATGAACTAAAAAATCACAAAAGTAACATATTACCTATATAACAAGTCATTTTGCATTTAAAAAAAATAAGTAAAATTACAAAATTAAATTCTAAAAAGTAAAAAAATTTAACAAATTAAAAAAGAAATCAAGTAAGTTACTAAGTTTTTTTTATTTTAACTTTTAATTTTTAATCATACATATACTAATTTACAAACATTGTATGCCATGTGTCACTATTACAATACATTTTACAATGAAGACTTTAACTAATTTGAAGTGTTTGTAATTATAAATATATAATAATAATAATAATAATAATAATAATAATAATAATAATAATAATAATAATAATAATAATAATAATAATAATAATAATAATAATAATAATAATAATAATACTCCCTCCTATTCAGCTTAAATGTCCCATTTAGTTTTCTCACACTTGCCGAGGCAACATTTTAACCGTTAATATCTCAAAATATTCTTAAATAAAAATTATAGGAAAAATTACTCAGAATAATACGACCTTTCACCTATTTTCCACGAATAATACGAACTTTCAATTAACCACCAATAATACGACCTTTGACATATATTTTCCAGTGGTATACCTTACCTGTTTGTAACCTATTGAACCGGTCATAATATTACCGTTACTGCCTTCTCCCTTATTTTGCTGCTTCAAGCTTCTTCCTCACCCATTCACCTCCATTGTTAGCTTCCTCACTTCCTCCATTGTTATATTTAATTTTTTTTAATTACTTCCTCTAATCTTCCTCGAAATGCTCTGTGTATAATCAAAACAGACCAGCATAATATTCCAGTGTATAATATTCCAGTAGACCTCAGCTAATCATCACATTCAAGTACAATTCGAAACCAGCACATAATCATCACATATTCCAGTGTATAATATTCCAGTATCAACTATACACATAATCATCAACTATACACATAATATAGCACAAATCAGACCAGCAACATTTCAGTATAAATCACATAATCAGTAGCAAATCAGTGTATTCCGGCATCACATATATCAGCAAATCAGACCAGCATACCAAAACTTCAATGGTTTTGCACATACCACTTAAATACTCAAAACCCACCCCTCTTTTTTTGAATGTCCCACCATACCAAAACTTCAATGTAATGAAATCAAAATTGGCCTAAAAACAATCAAAAAACACTATATTACAAAGAATTTCGAGTAAAAAACAACTATTAATCATAAATGAGAATAATCAATTTTCGAAAATCATGAACCCTAATTTTCGGGTCTTTGCAAAATCAGATGAAAAATTATAAAATTGGGAAGAATAAACTAACCATTATAGAAGAATCTTGGATCAGTAGCTGTTTTCACTTGAAATTCGTGGTTGTTTGAGGGTGGACGAAGGTCATGAATGGCGTGAAGGAGGAGCACAGTTGCTTCTTGCTGTTTTGAGAAGAAAGACAGGAGAGAGAATAATGAATGAAGATGAGTTTGTCATGGTCTATTAAATGTTGTTTTGTTAAAAATTAAATTCCAACCGGTAAAGGGTTAAACCATATACCACTGGAAAATATATGTGAAAGGTGGTATTATTGGTGGTTAATTGAAAGGTCGTATTATTCGTGGAAAATGAATGAAAGGTCGTATTATTCTGGGTAATTTTACCAAAATTATAAAAATTTGATATTAATAATCCTTGTATTGAGACGAATCAAACAAGATCTCACATGACTATGTTTTAACTTATAGATTAAGAGTAAAATACATATTAAGAGTCATGAGTGAATAGTACCAAAAAATCAAATGGGACATTTGAGCTGAATAGGAGGTAGTAATAATAATAATAATTATTATTATTATTATTGATGACATAAACTCTACAAATTCATACTAATATTAAGATATGAATATTAATCTAACCCACAAATTCATGTAAGACTAATTAATGTAAGGTAATTATTTTTTAACCTCTCCCTTCATATTCCCAAACATAATGCACTATAAAGTGAGAGTTTACTAGAGAAGGTGACAAATTTTAAAAATAAAGTTATGAGTAGTTTATGTAATTTTATCTTATCTAATTATCTTATATATTATAAATTCTCAACAAAAGAGACATTCAAGATATCCATAGAAAAAAAAAGAAAAAAATATCCATAGTATATAATATGCAAACAAAACACACATGTAGCAACATTGTATGGTACGATTAAATATTTTTCAATTACTACTACTTTCAATCATTATTAAGAACATACTATGTTATACCAGCATCATTATCATCATCATAACCGTTTCTCGCTCATAGAAACTATAATTAGGGTATAAGGAGGAATGGAAGGCGGCAACTCATACCCATAAAGAAGAGTGCGGCTAAAAAGTTCTTCGGCAATTTCCGTATATCCTTCCGAGTTTCGACTATAATAACTAATCATAGTATCTTTTCAAGTGTATCACTATAATAACATCATAAGCTTTTTATATATTATGATTACATTTAGTATAAAATTGCTAATGCTTAAGCCGTAATCGATAATTATCATTCATGCATATCTAAGAAGTGGTAAAAGGTATTATATTAAGACTTCGCTAAATTTTGTCAAATGCCCTACATGTTATGAACCCAAACAATCTATTAAAAAACAAAAATAGTAAACCTCAACCGTGCATAGCACGGGTATAATCCTAGTATATATATATTTTTTGTAATAATAGACCTCTAAGGCTCTAACAATCGATCACCATTTAAGGCTTGAGTAACAATATTCTTAAGTAATAAATGACCCTTTTTTTTTGACAGGTAATAAATGACCCTAAAATTGAGATAATTCATAGTAGTTGATAAAAAAATTGAGATAATTATGAAAAAATCAATAAAAAATTAAATTATCATAAAAGATAATTTTTCCTTAAAACAACACATGATTCTCAAATAGATCCATTGATTGATGTTCAATTGGTATACTGAACCCGAGACATAGAAAACCAACCCAGGAATTCTCCGCAAACCGCAGCTACATCAATGGCGGATCGACTTCTGCATGCTTTACTCTTCATCTCGTTTTCTCTTCTCCTATTCATCTCATCTGCAGTCGCATCCTCCGACGCTCCGTTTATAGTCGCACACAAGAAAGCAACTTTGAAGCGTCTCAAATCTGGTGCTGAACGTGTTCTTGTCAATATCGACATTTACAACGAAGGATCTGCGTAATCATCTTTATCTTCCACTCCTTCCTCTCCCTTTTGGATCTGGATTTATTTGATTGTGTTTCAGTTTATCGTTCTTCCGTCAATCTCTACTCTTCTTTGTTTTTAATTGTTCATGATTTGATGTATGTTTTTGTTTTTAATTTTGGCCTTGGAAGGGAATGCTTTTCACTCTATTGTTTTTTTGTTAGGTTTTAATAGGAATTTGAATTTGAATATTTTAGAATGAACTATTATCAAGCTATGAACTGAATGTTTTCTGTATGCGATTTGAATTTTTTGGTTGAGTGTAACTGATAATGTGTTTTTACAGCTTCGTTGTGCATTATGTTTAGAAAGGGTGATAGAGGGAGTAGCGTAGGACTAATCCTGGATCTTTTGTTTATAATTTACTGCTTGAATTGTCAAGTTATTACAGTTCTGATATAGATTCTTATTAAGATTGGGGGAATATTAGGGTTGAAGTGAACATACATAAACAAACACAACAACCAAAACCTCTTCAACAAGAATAACACAGCACGCAATTATGAGGAACTTTGTTACCTTTCTTTAACCAACACAAGCTTTTCTATTAATGTATTATGTATTCAACAACTACATTAGTAAAACCATGATGAGACAAGCTCACTCTTAGCTCTCAATAGCTCTTTATGTGGATCATTGATTCTCTTTCTAAAGAATTGAAAACTATTCTGTTAGTTACCACAAAAACCCTTGAAGATTGATTCGTTTCTTTCTCTTGGTGGCTCTTCCTTTTTGCACACTCTCTAGAGTTTATCTTGAAAGTAACACATACCGATGTACTCTCCATTTGGCCCTTTTCAAGCCCCTTTGAACACTAGGTTTTCAACAAAATTCATCTTCAGATTTTGCGTGGGCACATGTGCTCAAGGAAGAAGCATCAAACACAAACTAGATTGTGCACCATAGTGTTGGCATGCTTATCAAAGAACAAATCAGTTCACAACTTCTTCCTCATTATTCTGATTTCTTATCTTGGGCACCAAGCTTACTCATCCTTGATTTGACTCTTGATTCAACGATCTCCCCTAGAGACTGAATTACCTCTTTTCGTTACCAATCACCTTTCATGGTGGTGATGCTCCAACAACATCCCTTGAATGTCACCCTCCTTGGTGACTAGAGTTTCATATCGTTCTCATTGTCGTGCGAGATTCCTTTTTAATTGCAGCACATAATTATTATTGCTCTTTGCAATCTTCTTTGATTGCTTCTCATAAGTAGGTATTGTGGCTTCATAGCATATTGTAAAGGTCAAGCATAACTGCAGATGATTAAGGAACTAATGCTGTTGATTTTGCTTGTGGTTCATAATTATTCTTATAGGGCTTTTTGTAGTTGTCATTGTGCTCAATCTTCTGATCTAATCCTTTAGCATGTTGAATTCCTCTAGCTTTTTGCTTGCTTGTGAGGATTATCAGAATTTGATGTTAAATTGTCTGTCACTTGTTTTCTTTACTTGATAGTTCTTAACCTCTATTTTGTGTTTGCAGTAGTGTAATAGCTTATTGCCATTAGTGTGATTGGCTTTCTTCTAGGTTAGATTATCATCAATGACACTTTATGTTTTGTATGCTTTTAGGGCGGCATATGATGTAAGCTTGAGTGATGATAGTTGGCCTGCAGATGCTTTTGATGTCGTCGATGGAAAAACGTCATCTTCATGGGAAAGGCTTGACGTGTTAGTTGTCTATTATCACTTCTGAAAATTTGTAAAATTAATACACTTTATGAACTGTACAGTTAATATGATTGATCCTTTTTATTGGTTTCCAGTGGTGCCCTTGTTTCGCTCTCTTTTGAGTTGGAAGCCAAAGTGAAAGGGAAGTTCCAAGGTGCTCCGGCTGTTGTCAAATATCGTGTTCCAACTAAAGCTGCTCTTCAGGTTTGACTGTTATACTTTGATAATTGGGAAATTCGTCCTTTTTTCTTACTAATTAAAACCTTCTTTCATTAAAAACGAGACGGATTTGATTTCAATGTGTCATAGGAGCAAAATGGCTCACCTGGTCTAAATTATCCTTGGCATTTTGCCACATACACGTATGCCACACGTGCCAATATTACTTGTCATAAGATGTTAATGTGGGTTATGTTCAACTGAGTAGCTTTGATATGATACCTATTTATAACCTCCAAAATATCTCTACTTGAAGATTTAAAATGAGCTAGCTAGCAAATTTCACTCGAAAAGAAGTAGCTACATTGAAATATTGTGCTTCTTCAACTTAACCCTATGAATAAGGGTTTATACAGTTTGTTGGGGAAAATTGTATATATTTAATGCTATAAAAAATTAGTATGAGAAATTTCACGTGGTAGCCAAAGCTTTTAATAAATACATGCGGTTATCCTGAAGTTTACCAACTTCTTCCATTGTGACCTTTTTGCATAGAAAACGTTAGCAAATGTTAATTTTGAAGCTTAAAGGTTGTTGTACGCCTATTTATGCGACTCACCATTTCAAATTCCATTAGTTTCAACCTTTTCCCCTAAAATATAAACCCTAGCTCTACCATATGTCCATATTTCATCCAAATCACATTTTTTTCCCCGAAATTAGGTTTATGTGATTTGGATGAAAGATGGTAGAGTTAAAATTTATGTTTTGGGGGAAAAAGTTGAAACTGATGGAATTTGAAATGGTGAGTCGCATAAATAGACGTACAACAACCTTAAAGCTTCGAAATTAACGTTTTCTAACGCTTTCTGTGCAAAAAGGTCTCGGTGGAAGAAGTTGGTAAACCTCAGGGTAACCACGTGAATTTTAAAAGTTTTGGTTAGCACGTGGAAAACCCAAAACCTCAGGGTTATCACGTGAAATTTCCCAATAAGTATACAGCCTATGGTCAAACTTTCAAATGATTTTCCCTTTTGGGGAATTTTAAACCGGGTGCACCATGTTCACACTACAACTACCCGCATTCGGAGCTTACACTCCTCTTCTCTATTCACCTGGAGTCTGGACAAATCGAATTGTGGACTTAAAAAGGAATAACTATATTTGTCCTGTCCTTGATGGTTGGACAGAATGCGTGTGAGTGAACACTTTGTCTTGTGTTGGGGAGACATTTGATGGTTTAGAAGAAAACTAATCACTCACAATCACAATGTTCAAATCATCCATAATAGGTTTAGCAGCAAAACAAAGACACTATAAAGAGCACTAATTAGTTAGCTCATAGCTGATACGGTGTTTGATTGTTCAAGAATTAAGTGCACTACTTTGATTGTACTGTGTAGGAAGCATTTTCCACACCATTATTTCCTTTGGATATCCTTGAGGACAGGCCTCCGGAGGCCAAGTTTGATTGGGTGAGTGTCTTTGCTCACATTTATTCGATTCCCTAAAATGATATATTTATTTTGTTACTGATGATTGTTTATTTCCCTTGTGTTGATGAAAAATGATCGGCCTCTTCATCTTTCAGGTTAAGGTAAGGAGTTCATTACCAGTCACCACGGTTTTTGTATTATTGTTTATTTAAGTGAAACTCATACATTTTTTTTACTGTTATTTGCAGAAATTACTGGCAAAATATGGTTCTTTAGTCTCAGTTATTTCCATAGTTGCTCTTTTCGTGTACCTTGTTGCGAGTCCTTCTAGTGTTGCCAAAGCAAACAAGAAAAAGCGTTAGTTTCTGCTCAACAGACAACAGAACGGCTTCTTTTGCCGCTTGCCTTTTGCAGTTTCACGAGTTCATAGTTAAAAAAGTCTGCTAACGAGAAGCAAGGACCGAAGACACTTGTAATTGATACTTGAAAGGTAGGCAGATAGTGTTGTAGACTTGTAGTTCGGTTCATTTGCTCTTTTATAGTGCTATACTTTTCACGGCAGAAATGGTGTTGAAGACGAGTTTGAGTTATTTATTGATGTGAAGTACGTTTTTGTTATCGACAGTAACCTTTTGTAGTCCTTCTCTTTATGTTCCTTTCTTAATGCATAAAGGTTCTCTCATTGTTACCAATCACGATTCACATACGGGATCGTATTTTCCTATACTATTCGGCCAATTTCTTCAAAATATAGTTTCCCTTATTTTGCTTGAACATCTGTAACAAGAAAATACTTGTATATGGCAGGCCTTAAAGTTTTATGACATTGTGGATACTGGATAGTGTGTTCTAATGTTAGGCCAGGATTAGTTTTCAAAAGATGAATGTTTTTGGCTGTAAAATGTTGCCTGATTTAGGGCATGTCTGAATTGATGAAGCTATAAACATGTTAATTAGCCTTTCGTTTTATGACATTTGTCGAGACATAAAAGATTGAAGAAAATTCGTTTAAAATGTTGCGTAAAACACATTTGACACAATAGCAATGTCGAAGTCTAAATCCAATCTTAAGGTTAAGTGATTGAAAGTTGGTAATCAAAATCTAGTTCGTCAAATAAACATGTTACATGGCTTTTTTTTGTCTTTTAGAGGCTAGAACAGGGAAGAAAAGAGTTAGGTGAAAATCGAAATTAAGATCTTGCTTTGAAGAAGTGGTATTTGCTTCAACTAAGATAAAATCTAACTCTCAGCTAGCAATAGCATAACTAATAACTAAATATGTTGAAACGTGTATTATATTGAATATATATTTTTGTTAATTTTGAATTTAGTGGAGCAAAGGGCGTGAATATCCCTAAACTAAAATCTTAATCTTCAGACTATGAACATTAAATTTTCACTAATTTTTATTATTTTTTTATTATTTTAATTCGATTAAAACTCTATTCATGACTATAATTAAACATGGTAGTGATGGTACACATCATTAATTAGTCTTTTATCAATACTATCCCTAAGACAAAACTAGGGATATTTGGAATTCGTACCTCCTATTCATTGATCACTACTCAGCCTAAATGTCTCATTTAGTTTTTTGACACTATTTATCGATCACTCTTAATTTGTATTTTCCTCTTAATCTATAACTTAAAACATAGTCATGTGGAATCTTGTTTGATTTACAAGGATTATTAATATTAAATTTTTATAATTTTTAATTAAGAATAATTTGAGATATCAAGGCTTAAAATATTAACCCGAAATGTATAAAAAAACTAAATGAGACATTTAGATTAAATAGAAGAGAGTATAAAATTACACAACCTCATAATCCGATCATATAAATTTGACTAAATAAAAGAGAGTATAAAATTACACAACCTCACAATCCGATCATATAAATTTGGTTATGCCTATATCAACGATTCCAAGTAGAATACCGATTCATAGCCCATAACCTTTTCCCATCTCTAATTTTTTTTCTCCAACACCAAACCTTCAGACCTTAACCTAACCCAACCCCCAGAAGGCCATAACAGTACTATATGAATTTAGGCGTATATAAATCGGATTGATTTCACAAAAATCAAGAACAATTGAAGAGACAGATACATCAAACTATCATGAGCTATCAGCCAGTTCCCCCAAATTCCTACCCACCTCCAGGTAATCTCAATTCTCGATTAATTTCCCTAATTTTCTTCTGGGTTTTTGGTTTGAATTCTGTTTAATTGAGTTTGATATTGTCGTTGATGATGATGATGATGATGAATTAGGGTATGGTACACAATATCCGGCGCCTACAGCACCACCACCACCACCACCACCAGGGTATGATGGATACCCTCCACCTCAAGGGTATAGTGGATATCCTCCACCACAAGGGTATGGCGGATATGGTCAGCAGCAGCACAGACCCGATGGGTATCAGGGATACTTCAATGATGGGTATCCTCCACCTCCACCTCCCCCTCCCCCTCAGCCTTACCCACCTACCCAGGTTTATCACTCCGGACATTACTATCATCACGATGATGGTTGTTTCTCTTTTTTGAGGGGATGGTATGTTTTCAAGTTCTCCCATGTTTGTTTAATTTAAAGTTTTCATGTATGCCTTAGACTTTCATGTGTGCATTTCATTAGATTTGCAAATTGGGTATATTGAGATTCACAATTTCTCAAATAAGATGTCAAACGGTGAGCCTAATACACATTTTCCGTCTTAAAGTGATCACTTGTAACCTTAGACTCATAACCTTACGCAATTGATTTATAATTTTAAAGTGATCACTTTTTATAGTTTAGATCGATAATATATTGATTGTGAGACAGTCTCATACATGACTTGCTGGTTGCGATTTGTTGCAATGATGGAATCCGTTCTTGTATGTTAAGTGGGATTTGAGTTGTTAGTATGATTAGTATGTGGATATGATTCAATAATATAAAGTCAAAGGCTAATTACATAAGTTTATGGTGGACTACATGAACCATAATCAATCCTAGTGGTCTTCCACATGAATTCTCCTTCTCCGTTCATTGTGATTATCTATCATCTTAACTCGTATATTTAGGTTCTTCATATCGTATTACACGTTCTAATTACACCCAATATCATCTTTGGTCTTTCTCTCCCTCTTTTTGAATGACTTACTTCCATCTTTTGAATTATTATTAGTTGAAATGTCATGTTATGTGGTTCATAAAATTTTGAAGATGATTCTGCAAACCTTTATATGACTTCGTTTACCATTTTGTTTGGGATTTTAAGATTTTGGTGCCAAGTTTACTTGTTAAAATGATCTATCATACTGTAAAAATGTGATTTTGGTTGCGGTAGCGGTACACTATGATGTAGAAGTAGGGGTGATACAGTTGTTTTTAGCCAAATTTTATGAAATTAAATATGTGGGTTTTCTGGTTTTTCTTTTTTTGGATTTTTTCGTAACATTGAAAAGAAAACTAAATCCAGAATCAATGAGACAAGAAATACTTGAGGAATTCTTGTATTAAGCCACTGCTGAAGTGGGATTGGAGTAGTTTTGTGTTTTTAATGCTAGAACCCTCAGGGCTGGCCTTAAGGGTGGGCAAGAGGGGCCGTCGCCTAGAGCCCCATGTTAAAAAAGCAAAATTAATGGTTCTTAAAGGGTCCATATAGATTATAAATTGCGAAGGAAAAGGGCCCTGATGTGCTATTTTCCCCAGGGCCCAAAATATCTAGGACCGGCCTTGAGAACCCATAGTATATGTTGTAGCATTGAGCGACGACTATCGGTGTGAACTGCCATTTTTTTAGAAGATGAAAAGGAAGAAATGTTAATTGAGATAGAAAATGGAAGAGGTTAGTATAATATTGTAGAAAAAGGTAGGAAACTTGCAAACATGAAGAGGTTTGTTTCCCCTAATGACTTATGAATTCAATACAAATATTTTGATGATCTATTCTCATCTTCCTATTGTGTATTGATAACAATTAGGATCGAAAAATTAGCAGCTCAATGCAAGCTCTCTAGTTGAGGAAAGAATGAAATAAATTGGATCGAAAAATGAACAATTAGTGTGAAAGAGTTTGTATTTGGATTCTATTTGAACGAAGAGCGCGTTAGCACTTAGGAACAATCTTTGCCAGTTGCCATAACTCAATATAACTATGTTAAGCATTCTTCGGTACATAGAAAAAAATCCTGTTGCGTTGCTGTTGTAGTTCTTGGATTTCACGATACGGGTTTCCTCATCATATGCTCAACTTTATTGCAGTTTGGCTGCCCTCTGTTGCTGCTGTGTACTCGAAGAATGCTGCTTCTGAGTCGCCCTATTCTTTTGGGTTCTCGTTGATATGCATTTACTAACCATGGCTCTCTGAATGTCATGTTCGATTACGAGCAACTTTGCCCGTGAATCTTGATATCTGCTATCTCAAATCTGTATATGTTGTGCCGTGTGAGGTGTACCGAAAATTTGTAAGTAATCCTAGAATCTATGAAAATTCTTGCATTTCCCCATTGTATAAATCTACCCAAGACCATGTTTATCTGCAAATCAGCTCTGGTGCTGTTACTTTTTAGGATTAAGTTTCATCAATACTGTTTAAGAGAGTAATATTTATCCTAATTACTTACTAGTACAAGTACTCTGTATTTTACATCATTAGAGTTACTTTATGTACTTGTATGTGATACATGAGCATGGTGATTTTGACGCATCTTTCTCTCGGGGTGGTGCGACCGTGCAACTCTAGGATCGACAATTCGAATTTGGAATCATGTTCCGGTTTTGGTACCTGTTCCTAATCCATGATCTTTAGCTGAAGGGCCTCGGTGGTATTCAAAGCATCGTTAGGTGCTTGAGACTCGGACTTGTAGAGTCGGTCACTACTCGTAAAAGATACTCCGTCTGTTCATATGAAATTACATTTATTTTCATCAAATTTGTCGGATACAACCTAAAGGAACGTGATTTAATTTTGATTTTCGAAAAATACTTTGCATAAATTTAGTTAAACTCCCATTTTATTACCCCTAGGGGGTGTTTGTTTAGGGGGAATTGAGGGAGGGAATGGGAAATTTTTTGGTGAGACTTTGATGTCCCTTGTTTGGTTGTGGGGAAGGGACATGAGACTTTAAGTGTCATCCCCTCCAAGTCCCACCATTTCATGTTCTAGGGGGGAGAAGGACATTGGGGTTGGGACTTAAAATTTGCTTAAAATGACCAATTTGCCATTAATGAATCAATTATATAAGTAAATAAGTAAGGGTAAATTCGTATTTTTATTGTATTTGTAAACTAATTTTCAGTTTATTCTCATTACTTACCAAACAAAGACATGAGACATTTTTTCTTAAAGTCTCACATAAAGTCTCATCCTAAGTCTCAACTTTAAGTCTCACAATTCCCATTCCCATCTACCAAACACCCCCTAAAGTCTGAATAAATTTCACACTTATAGGTGTAAACTCTAAATCACTAGTCAAAATATATCTTTATTTGGATTCATTACACATTTTAAATATTATTAGCATTAGTAATAAAATAATATAATTGTACAATTTAAGATGTAAATAAATAATAGTATGTAAAATAATACTCCTTTCGTTCCTTAAAGAAGCTCCTACTTTCCATTTTGGGGTGTTTCAATTGTTGTTTTCATAAGGAATCTTTCCATTTATATCACAAAATTTAGACCAAAATAACCTTACTCATCTTCATTTTAATATTTTAATAATGATTATGGGCCCACATATCTTCCATTAACTCTATTTTAGCATTTTTATATTCCTTATGGTTACCACATGTTTCCCATTAACTTAATAAAAATATTTTTTTATTAGTTGTGGTCCCCATATTTTTCCACTGTTTTTTTAAAATACTTTTCAATATTTATGGTCCCCATTTTTCCTCCATCAAACTCATTATTCAATAAAATAATATCTCTACTATCTAAAAAATTTCATTTTTCTTAATTCTCGTGAACATTCCTTATGGAAACATCAATAGGGAACGAAGGGAGTATAATACAATATTTATTTTGAGTTTTAGATCTATAATCATCTTTGATAATTAAATGAACTGTGCAAAGTTACATTGACACTATTAACAAGAGTCGAAATGTTGAATGACTTTCGTTAGCGGGTAGCATTCGGAAAGAAACTATCTTTTAGGTAGTAGTTTTTGAAAAATAATTGTCGTTTTAAAAGGTAGGGAGAATATAAAGATAATAGTAGTGTAAGGGATTGATATCAAATACGTATATCAGTGTATTTGCATACATTTACATTACAAGAGTGTTGCTTTTATACTAAACATAACAACACTATTCACATACTATTCATTGAGATAGAATTGATGCTCTCAATGCATTCAACACTGTTTTTGTCTACTTCTAACACGTCGTAAGACGTAAGTAGTTTCTGACAAAAACTTGCTTTTACCTAGTAGTTTTTATCAATTGTTTCCATTTTTACTGGAGATTCTGCATCGTAGAAACTTTTGGAACTTGTTTTAGGTGGTGTGCTCGTTCTAGAGCACCTGTTCGCGATGCAACCCTTTGTTTTGTTAAGACGTGAGTTTTCATATTTAACCATTATTTGTAGTTATAATGCCCATAACACGTCTCTATATAAATAGAGACGTGTTATGGGCACTATAACTACAAATAATTGTGAGCCGTGAGGTAAACCGTATTTATGTGTATTTCATTACATTTCCTAATACCGTCGTAGAAAAAAATAATACAAACGAAAAGTACAAGTTGTAAGTCTAATAATTGTACCATATGATTCGAAAAACTGAAACATATGGGAGACTTATGTTGCAAACTCAAACGGACATAGGAGTAGAATTTATGTGGCTATGCCAACGCCGATGAAAATCTTCATCAAAACAACAAATTTTGGTATCTTATCCCTTATTCCTTTGCATGTTCCCTTTAGCTTCCGCTAGCGCGATATAAGAAGGCATCACCGAGAGTGTTGCAAACTAAACAGAAGCAAATCTAAACACACTACATATTGTAATAACCTGCACTCCCACATCATGAAAACCCATGGAAGATCAATCTTTCCTTTATCGATCACACTTCCTCCGCCCTTTATGAAATTCACGTTGGGTTGTACATATTAAAAGAATGACTAGCGGGAAAATACAAGGGGATACATCCTAAGCGGATGGTCATTGTTCAATCAATCTTCGATAAACTGAATACAAGGTAAACTGCTCATGCCTAGTGGCATTTAGGCGTTGTTTGGATGGAAGAAAATGGAGAGAAAAGAAGAAGAAAAAGAATTTGAAAGGGTTAAAGAATTGAAGATCCCTTTGTCTGGATATCAATAAGGGAGGCAGAGCCGCGGAGGGGTTTGGAGAGAAATGGAGGGATTAAATCCCTCAAAATCTCTCCATAAGAAGAAAGATTCGGGAGGAAAATGCAATTTCCTTTCATTTCCCCTTCCTTTCTTTTCTCTCATAATTTGCTATCCAATCATAGAGTTAACATCCATTTCATCCTTCTTATACTGGCATTCTAAGGATGAACGGCCAACGAATGGAGCTAACTTCCTAAAAACTCCGAGTTTAAAATATGAAGCTTTATTCTGAAATGTAATTCAATTAATGTTCATCAACTCATTTCTCCTAATCATAATGTGTTTTATTAAGCTTTCATAGAGGATGCAAGTGAACCATCAAATTAACAATTTATCCATCAAACAACGAACAAGGAACAAGAAAAGACATCAATAGAGATTTGATTTTACCTAGCAATCTACACTTCAAAAAGGACACATTCAAATTAATGAGCTGCTAAATGCTTTTCCCATCTCACATGGTTAGAACTAGAATACAACAATCGAACCAACGCCAAAGCCTAAGTCTCGATCATATATGGTTAACTAGATGAACCAAGATTGCACCTCATGTCATCTTTATCAATAGTTCTCATCTACATTCATTCCGATTGTCTATCATATGCACTTGGAAATACAAATTCTTCACATCCCTTTACAACCCCATCATCAAAGTCTTCTCTGATCTCCCTCTTATTTTAAACTCCCTACAGTTCCAACCTTCAATTTCCTTGTCTAACATCTATTACTCGAACACTTCATTTTGCGTCATGTACCCGTATCCGATCTTTGATGCTCGGACATTGATATGGCACCCAACACTTGGACACTACCTATCTGACATCGGTACCCGAGTCTAAGTAACATAGTCTAATATCTACTATCTAGTGAACGTCATTCACCATACCAAACCAACGTAACCGATTTTCTATGACCGTGAAATCATCGACTAACCTAGCAACGAGTCAAACGAATCGAAATCATAATACAACACCCTACCAGATGGAAGAAATAGGATCATTTCTTCTCAAACCCTAATGTAAATCCTCTGTAATACAGCAATAGAAGACATCTGATTGGTTTTTTTCCTAAGCTCACTTCCATTCATAAGACAAGGATAACAACATTCCTATAAACCAAACAATTGTCCCTTCTCATCATAAAAAGGATATAAACTTGAATGTAAAACCCTAATTTCCATCAGCAAAACAAATTGAAAAACAAACAAGATCATAAAACATCTAGATACATAATAATAGCTGAAAATCCATTAATAATTAATTAGAAAACTAAAAATTGTGTTATTTTCACAACATATATTCTAGATTATACCTAACAAAATAAATCATCCACTCATCAAGAACTACCGACTAATATACTTTCCTCAATAACTCCAAAAAAAAAACCCTAGGAGGCTCGGATTGATGACTGAAAACCCACTAGAAATTCAGTACTAACCTTAGAGGGGGGAAAATCTAAGCATCAGGATCATCACTCTCATCGGAATCCTCTTCAGGGAGATCAGTAGCAAGGTAAGCTCCAGGGTTAATAGTTTTCCGGCGAGTTCTCGAGGGAAGGATGTTATCTAAATCAACTTCAGCCAGTGGGTCATCGGCGAAATCGCTTTCGTCTGATAATTCCGCAGCGATTGAATCATCTGAATCCGAATCTGAATCCGTATCATCATCATCGTCATCCTCATCGTCTTCTTCAATTAGAATACCCTTACCTTTTCTGTCAATTTCAGGTTTCCCATTAGAGGGAAGTTTTGGTTCTTGTTCTTCTTCAAATGTTGGTTTATTTTGATCTGGGTTTTCCAATTTTTCATCCAATTCTGCTTGGTGCTTTTCTATGAGAGGTTGGGGAGTTTGTTTACCATTGTTGTCAGGGTTGTCAAGTTTTGGCTTCTTGGGCTCATTGGGGGTTTCTCCGGTGGTCAGATCTGGGATGCGCTTGGTGGGTAATGCGGGTTCGGCGCAATCATTGGCATCCGCCATTGAAGTTAGCTCCAAGTTTGCCAATTTTGAGGTATGGCTACTGTAAGCGATAGGAACAGTCACAGCGGTATATGAAGGGTTCAGGTGTGGTAGATGCTACATAAAATAGCACAAAGAAAATTCGGTACCCGGCCCAACTTAGAAAAAGTTGAGTTAGGCATGTCAAACAGATCAGGTTGGGTCGGGTTTGAATTTGGATTATATATAAACAAGTTAGAAAACCCTTGACCTTGATCCATATCCAACCCATTTATTAATTGAGTCAAAAATCACAATCTTGACCCGACCTGCAACAGATCAGGTTGACTTAATTTCGACCCACTTAACCCGTTTATAATTTTTTTTGTTTTCATTTTAAGATTTTTAACGTTGATTAAATCTTATTTTTTAGGCTTTAATTTTAATTTTATGTTATTTTTGTTTATTTTGTATTTACTATGAAAAATAAGAAAATTTTTAATGAAATAAGTTTAGCTTATACTAATTTATTTAACTCGAAATTAACACATTTAATTAAATGGGTTATACGGGTTTTTTTTCAGATTTCAAATTAACAAACTATATATGTCGACCCATTTAATTAATTGGGTCAAAAGTCTCAACCCAAACTCATTTATATCGGGTTAGGTTCAGGTTGGGTCAGTTTTTGCCAGTCCTACTTTGAGTTTACACAAAAATTTGTATGTACAGATTGCATAGGTGCAACCATTCATAAATGGGTCAAATAGTCTACAACCTAATTTTTTAATACTTTTGATTCAAATTTAAAACTTAAAAGATCGAACTCAAGATTTAAAAGGCCAAATTTAAGACTTAAAAGTCTAATATCAAGACTTAAGTTGATTTTTAGTATAATTTTATTTAAAAAAAAAATTAATTTCAAGATTTAAAAGACCAATTTCAATGTTATCTTGAATTTGACCTTGTAAGTCCAAATTTGAATTGAAAAAAATTATACAAAAAAATAAAAAATTAGTACAGGTTTGGCTTTTGTTAAGGTTAGTGCTTGCAATTGACAATTTAACTATTTAAGTAATGAAATTGGCTTTTTACATTTTATAATGAACAATTAAAAATTTCGTTTTGAGTGGTTTAAAAAAGCTTATTGTGCTAAACTAGTGGTGGTGGCCTTATGCATGAGGTCGTTGCATAGGAGAATTGCTGTTAAGTTTATAATAACTAAATAAGTGATCCACTTAATCTCACAGTTGATAACTTTAAAAGTGATCACATAACCGATATAAAAAATACTTTAAGATTGTATATGATCAACTTAAAAGTGTGAGTGATGATTTTAATTGATCACATTGAGATTATAAATAGTCACTTGGGCTTTAGGGCATTATTATTTGTCGCCACCCTTTTACTAAAATCGCCACCCCTAATTTTTTTTTTGTTTTTTTTGTACAATTTTCTTTTTTTTTTATTTTATTTATTATAAATGTTATTATTATTATTTGTTATTGTTATTTAAATTTTATTATAAATTTTTTTTTATTTATTTAATATAAATGTTATTATTATTTGTTATTGTTATTATTTGTTTATAAATATTTTTATTTTTATTTGTTATTATTGTTATTTGTTTTGAAATATGTTATTGTTTATTTGTTTATAATTTAATAATGTTATAATATTTTTTTGTTTATAATAATTTTAATTAATTTAATATAATATTGTTATAATTTTTATTATTGTTATAATAATTAATTAATCACAAAACAATTGTATAATTATAATATTTGAGGCATTATAACCTAGACTTCAAGATCTTTCCAATGATATATTATATGCCCAATTTCGATAACCGAGCGAGAAATGACAATTGTTTGAAGTTTATTTGTGCTGAAATTTGATATATGTTCATTCTTTTGATCATTACTTTTTATAGAAAAATCGTATTAGGGCAAGGTTTGCGGCATTAGAAACTAGACTTGAAGAGATTTCCAACGACATATTATATGTTCAATTCCGATAACCGAGCGAGAAATGACGATAGTTTGAAGTTTATTTGTGCTGAAATTTGATACATGTTCATTCTTTTGATCATAACTTTTTATAGAAAAATCGTATTAGTGCAATGTTTGCGGCATTAGAAACTAGACTTCAAGAGCTTTCCAACGACATATTATATGCCCAATTCCGATAACCGAGCGAGAAATGACGACCGCTCAAAGTTTGCAGTAATTTCTAACGATACAATCGCACAAAACGTGCGATGGTTGAATCGCACAAAATGTGCGATAGTGGAATCGCACGTTTTGTGCGATTGTATCGTTAGAAATTACTGTAAATTTTGAACGGTCGTCATTTCTCGCTCGGTTATCGGAATCGGGCATACAATATGTCGTTGGAAAGCTCTTGAAGTCTAGTTTCTAATGCCGCAAACCTTGCACTAATACGATTTTTCTATAAAAAGTTATGATCAAAAGAATGAACATGTATCAAATTTCAGCACAAATAAACTTCAAACTATCGTCATTTCTCGCTCGGTTATCGGAATTGAGCATATAATATGTCGTTGGAAAGCTCTTGAAGTCTAGTTTCTAATGCCACAAACTTTGCACTAATACGATATTTCTATAAAAAGTCATGATCAATAGAATGAACATGTATCAAACTTCAGCACAAATAAACTTCAAACAATCGTCATTTCTCGCTCGGTTGTCGGAATTGGGCATATAATATATCATTGGAAAGATCTTAAAGTCTAGGTTATAATGCCTCAAATATTATAATTATACAATTATTTTGTGATTAATTAATTATTATAACAATAATAAAAATTATAACAATATTATATTAAATTAATTAAAATTGTTATAAACAAAAAAATTATTATAACATTATTAAATTATAAACAAATAAACAATAACATATTTCAAAACAAATAACAATAATAACAAATAAAAATAAAAATATTTATAAACAAATAATAAAAATAACAAATAATAATAACATTTATATTAAATAAATAAAAAAAACAAAAATTTATAATAAAATTTAAATAACAATAACAAATAATAATAACATTTATAATAAATAAAATAAAAAAAAGAAAAATCGTACAAAAAAAACAAAAAATAATTAAAAAAAATTAGGGGTGGCGATTTTAGTAAAAGGGTGGCGACAAATAAAAATTGGGCTTTAAAATTGTAAACAATCATTCGAAAATTGTAAGTGATTATTATGTGGCTATAAAAATGATCACTTTACATATATAGTTGGTAACTTTAAGGCAGGGACGTCTTGTTTATTTTTGGGCTCCAGAGCAAAATATAAAAACGAACCCCTAAAAAAACTTAAGGCCTAACGCATAATAATAAAGACTTTTTGTTTTTTATTGTTAATAGATAAACTATATAAAAAAAACACCAAAATAACTCATATTACTTAGCAATAAATATCAGTTATCTACAAGTTTAATTTAAATTAATATCACTTATGTACATAAAATAAATTTTTTGGGTCCTAAAAAACACGGGGCCCTAGACAGTAGTCCGATTTACCCTTGCTAATCGACAACCTTGCTTTTTAGATTATGAGTGATGGAAGTATTGATCAACCCTAAGATTGTCTTATTGAAAATTTGTGATATAATTATGAGATAAGTTTATAAAAAAGCCTAAGTTCAACAAAAGAGTGTTTTATACTTCCTCCGTATTTGGTTATTTGCAACTTTTACCAAAAATGGCGTATTCTATTATTTGCAACTTTCTTTTTTTTTCCATTTATAGAAAGTTTTTTATTACTTTTTATTATCTCTCTCTTACTTTTTTATACTCTCTCTTACTTTTTAATACTCTCTCTCATACTTTTTAATACTCTCTCTTACTTTTTAATATTATAATACTATAATCCCACCCTATTAACTTCATTAATCTATTTTAATACACTACTAAAACTCTAAAAGTTTTGCCTAGGAGTCCGTGAAGGACCCCAAAGTTGCAAATAATTAAATACGGAGGAAGTATTTAAATTTAGACCTTCCTAAATAAGTATTTGCGTAAAATAAATAAACATTTATATCTACACTCACTTCAAAAAATTTAAAATACACTATAAAAAATGTACCTTTTAATTGGTTATTTGGTGGATTTTTTTTGATGTAATATTTGTTGGAAGTTTATTTACTTAGATAGATTTATTATTTAACTTATTTTAATGAATAATGTTAAATTCTTAAGAACCAAACCTAAGATATTATTTTACGCAAATAATTGTTCTCTAACTTAAACAAGACAAGCTAGTTTCATCTTTTCCAAACAAGACAAGCTAGTTTCATCTTTTCCAAACATTCGTAACATTGCAACTTACGTAAAATGTTTAAAATGGAACAATTTTACTATAATTTTACCAAATATTTCAAAAATTATAAAGTAAATCTTGCATGAGGCCGTCTCACTATAAAAAAAGTTCGTATAAATAATTTATTCAAAATTAATCACTTTAGGATTATAAATTATTACTTTAAAATTGTAAGTGTATATTGGACTAGCCCAATACAGATGGTCTCATTTGAGAATTTGCGAAAATTAACTTATTTTATATTAATATGAGACAGATTCATATAACTAACTCTTGATCACTTTAAAATTTTAAAAATAATCATATATATGAGTCAATCTAATAAAAAATAATCTCACCATATAACCGTCTCATCTAAAAGTTCGTAATACAAGAAAGAAATAAAAAAAAAATGGGTAATATAATGCAGGCGGGAAAAAGGCTTAGTTTCCTCAAGGTGGTTTGGGCCTATCATTTTCCAAAATCTAATGGAGCGGAAGTCAAACTGCAAACTTGGATATCTTTAGGATGCTTGATAATTTTTTTTATAAATCACTTTTTTTTTTTTTTTTTTTTTTTTTTTTTTTTTTTTTGTCGATTTTAGCTTATTGACAAGGTAATAGGCCAAAAGTTGTTTGGTAAATAATTTATGAGTCAGTTGAAAACATATATTTTGACTCAATGAAAAAGAACTTTTGAATTATTGGCATATTTTTTTCAAATAAATAGCTAACAGTCAATATATGATTATATCAAATATTTTCTTAACACATACTCCCTCTATTTCTTTTAATTACACTTCTTTTCATTTTAGTTTGTCCCACTTATTTTACACCTTTTTCTTTATGAAAATGGCCCCACTTTCTTTATTTACTTTCACTTATTTTTGTCTTATTCTCCAACTCAATTTCACTTTCCACTAAATATACCCAAAATTTATGAGTGCATTCTCATAGGAACGGAAAAAGTATAATCTATCTTGTTAGCTTAAAAGACAACAAAAATAATCAATAATCTTAGTCGGTCAAAAAAAATTATTGTACCGAGTATATTACCCATTTTTTTTCTCCAACTCTATTATTTTTGTATAAGAACGAAGAAGAAGAAGGAAAACAGAGAAAAATTCTTTTTTCTGTCAAATTTTCTCTTATGGAGAAATTTAGATATTAACAAAATAAATTGACTTATCTTCAAATTTCTTTCTTCCAAATCCTCTCATTTTCTTTTTGCCATTAAACATAGGGATCTTTATTTTTCCAAATCATGTCCCTTCTTTTCCTTTCACTTCCTTCCATTCAAACAAGGTTTAAATAGTTTAGATTTTAAACACCTTTTCAATTTCATTCACCCAAATTATTCTCCCTTTATTTATCACTAATTTTTTATTTTTTTTTATAAAAAACATACTCTCTCTGTTTCTTCTTGTTCCTATTTATTTTTTGCACAGTTTTCAATACAAATTTTAAACCTTTATATCTCTAAATATGCATAGTATAAATTTTCTTTAAAAATATAGTAGTAAAAAAGTATACATTAAAATAAATCTAACGAGATCTCACATGGATATATTTATCGTTTAAATATATATAAAAAACATTAATCAAATATCTCCCTCCTTAAGATGAATATTCTAAACAGGAAGAACATTAGAGAACGGAAGGAGTACAATATTTTTCTTTGCTACTAATTCATTAAAAAAATAGTACATTATCACTCTCGAGGTTCGACCCTTGACCCGTTAGGTCGACCCGTTCCATTGAACACCTCTAAACGCAAGTATCAATTGTAGTGTTTCTTGACTGCGTGCATCTCTCTTTACTCCCTCATTCAACAAAGAGTACAATTTGTCCACATTTTTCAAAAAAAATTTCCCATCCACACGCACACCCTACCCTGTGCGAAACACTGAAAGTGTCCTTTACTATATCATCACTCTAGAGTCTAGAGTCAAAAGACTGAAAACACGATAGTTGCGCGCGACAAAATAAAAACAGTTACACAATTTCATTGTCTCCTTCCTCACTCTTCAACCCTCCCTTAATTCTCAACAAATAACACTCACCATTTTTCCCCCTTTTCTCATTACCAGAAAATCATTCAACCCTATTCCCCAATACCCATTTACCTATAATCACTAATTCAAACAACAAAACAAACAAAAACCCAAAAAAAAAATAAAAAATAATAATAATAAACTCCATTGAATTCAGTTGGGAGTCATGAGGATGATAGTGTAAGTTACAGAACTTTTTCAACACCTGTTCGTTTCTCTCTCCTTCCGCCATTCGTCTCCTTCTTCCACCGCCCTTTTCCTTTAACCATGGTTAAATCCCTTAATTTCTTTTTCTTTTTTTATTTCGATTCTTTGATTATTGGAAATATAACTTTCTTTGATGATCAACTCATACATTACAAATGTCAAAACATTTTTTCTTCTTTTTTTTTCCCCAAATTAATTGTGGGGTTTTCTACATTGCTATTTTTAGCAGTAAATCTTATACTTCTTTGTAAAAACTCCCACATTTTTCAGTGGAGTCAGTCAGATAGAGAGAGAATCTCATACTATTTCTCCTTCTCTCTTCCTTCTCTCTCTTAAATCAATTTCTACAATCCGTCAAACCCTAAATTAAAAAGGGGGTTTTTAGGTTTTTGGGTTTGGGGGTTTGGATTTTGATCATGATGATGATGGAAGAGATAGATAAAACACTTACCCAGAAACCAGACCCGATTACGAGTTTCGGGTCGAATGCGGGTTCGGGTCTTCTTCTGTTTAACTCGTCTACTGGGAATGGAACAACTCATTCGAACTCGGCTGAGTCAACTAGGCCGAGTCATCAACAGTTGGCTGTGTTGGGTTGTTTTGGTGAACATAAGATTCAGAGGAAGAAAAGAATGGCGAGGCAAAGAAGATCATCTGTTACGCTTTTACCCTTTGCTTCTTCGCACGTGCCGACCCACCCTCTCCCCGCACGTGTAAGCTTTTCTCTAATTAATCTCGTCTTAATTAAAATTAAGCACAAGATTACTGATCTATTAGTTTATATAGTCGATCCCGATAAAAATTTGTTAGTATTAGTTGCAGATTATAATTATACCACCGTATACTAGCCGTTAGATTCTTCTGTCTTTCAAAAATTTTCCTTTCCTTTTTTGTGTTTTATTTGATTTTCCATTTTTAGTATTATTTCAGATTTGGCTCTTAATTTTAAATGATTTCCATGTTATTTTGGGTGCACCAAAAAAATTCTTCTTTTAATTATGAATAGTAAAAAATTATAAAAATTTAATATTAATAATCTTTGAACGAGACGAATCAAATAAGATCTCACTTGATTATGATTTTACATATAAATTAAAAGCTAATCACAAATTAAGAGTAATGGATGAATAGTGTTATTTTTGCGGATTGGAGAAAGTATTAATTTTGTTGTACAATTATTTAAATGGGAGATCTGGATAATTTGTTGAAATATTAGCTGCAGGTTAAAAAAATAATTAAAAATAAAAAATTAATGGAAAAAGTTGACCATATACTTTAGTAGAATGAGTGATCTGGGCACAAAATTAATTAGATTTATAATTTTGATGCATTTTCTCATTGATCTTAATTAGATGATAACAATCAAGAGAAAATAAAAGAAATATATAAATTAAATAAGACTAAAAAAATTTAATTAAAAGACAAACTAATACTTTATGTGGCAATGGGAAAAACTTTGTTTACCCATGACTAAACTATCCACTTCAGATAGTATTGAAAATATAAAGATTTTATGTATTTAATTATTTATTTATTAATTATCAATTGTCATATAACACGGGTTATTAGATAGGTAGGTATAGCTAAACTCATTTTCACTAGTTTTATTTAGGTTCGTCTCACTTATTTTTTTTTTTTTGATATTCGTCTCACTTATTTTAAATTGTATTTTAATTGGTCAAATTATTTTCTTATAATCTCATCCATTTATATTTCGCCTGATTCCAACTACAAAGTAATATAAATATTTCATAGGGAATTAAAGAGGGAGTAATTAATATTTTTTTCGAAATTAGTGGCTAAATGCAGAATAATCTTGTATCATTAATGACATTGCAAATTAGATGTATAAAATAGAAGTATATCCATTAGTTTTGGTTTTAGTTTTTTTTTTTTAGAATGAGATTAGATGAGAAAACACCCTGGCAATGTTGCATTGGAATTATTTAGGTCCGGGTCCGGGTCCGGGTCCGGGCCCGGTATTGAAAGAGCACGAGTCTAAGTGTAGGTGGCCCGTGGACCCCAAACGGTGAAACCTGTCTGGTAGTGCGTAATCGGCTTTCTTCATTTCTTTATAATACTGACGTCTTAACTCCTATCTATTTGTGGAAAAAGTCTAACACTGACTTAGTCAGTTAGTCACGCTAATATTAGTATGGACCAACTCTTACACCTTACTTCACTGCATTCTCCCCCGCGCTCTTCTACCCCACTCTTCCACCCTATTTCGCTCTACTTTTATATTCTCACACTCTATCTACTCCACTCTTATAATAGAAATTTTTTAAAAATTAAATTTTAAAAAAATTAAAAAATAAAAAATTAAAAAATGTAAATTAAAAAATTAAAATTTAATAAACTAAAAATTTTAATATAAAAAATAAAACAATTAAAATTTTAAAAATTAAAATTAAAATTTTTTTAAAAAATTAAATTTATTTTTTCAAAAGGTTTTTTAACATGTACTTTGGAGTATGTTATAAAGAGTGAAGAGGGTGAAGTAAAGACTAGAGAGACTAGAGGGTAGGGATAGTAGTGTTAAAATTTGGTCTATACTATTTTAGTGTGCACCAAATCCACACAAGATTTTCTCCTATTTGTGGCTCTTGTGCACAGTTTTTAAACCAGTTTATTACCAAAATTTAAATTTTTAAAAATACTACTACTATGACAAAAATATACTAATTCTTTTTAAAAATAAGAAAAAATTATTAAAATTAAAATATATTCCCGAGATTTCTAAAAAAGATGTCTTAAGCAATTGCTAACCTTGGTCATGCCTTTGAGATTTATTTCTTTGATTCGCACTCGACCTTCATGGCAGGTTCTTAGCACATTTCGAGTAACCGACCGCTTAGAACCCAGAAAATAAGAGACCTCAAATATTAAATAGTTTAATTTAGGCCCATTTCTAGCAACACTTTTTAAGTAATTTGTTTGTAAATTTTTTTTATTTGGTCAAAGTAATTTTAGAATATTACGTTACAATACATTTTGTCTTGCGGACAGGGCCGCCTATTTTTTTGAAAGACATTATAAAAATAAATAGTGCCTCTAAAATTTTTGCTACGTCCCTGTCGACCTTAAACCAACCAACCAAGTGTCATCTTTTCAGTTGAACAAACTGGTATGTATAGTAATTGGTGCATTTACATGTATATATACATTTATAGCTTCTCTTATGTTACTCTACAAGTCTACATGTGTTTTCTCCTTATTTACAGCTTAAAAAAATATATATGTGCTTCCATTATCTCGTTTAAGGCAGGGTTCGAGTGGGGTTTAATTTTCTTTTACCTAAACGATGTGGACAAATTATACCCCTTCATCCCGAAGGAGTAAAGAGTAGGGATCGAACCCCAAACCTTAAGCTCCACATGCAGATGCTTAAAGTGTTGTTTGTGTCGAGTGTTTTGAAATGGTGAAAGTGAATTTTGTTAACATTCATAGTTGACTTTCAAGAGCCGGCCTTTCTTATAAGAGATTTTTTTAGTTTATGAGATTTTTTTAGTTTATGAAATTATTTCTTTTAGTCAACATGCAGATTTTTTTAGTTTATGAAATTATTTCTTTTAGACAAATTATTCAGGGATAAAATGAAACGAAGTCATTTGGACGTATCTAACATCGTAACTTTGACATAATATCGCACTAAAAGACACTAGTTCCAAGAAAAAAAGTCGTGTTAGAAAACGATAAAAAGAACATTTTTTTCGATCATATTGGATGATAGTGTAACTTATTAATGAAATCATAATCAATAGTGATCTCGAATGAGAGTTCTATAAATAGAAAATGTCATTATTATTGCTATGTATTACTTATCTAACCCTCAGACACTGATTATAGTTTTCTATGAGCGAGATACACTGGGTATGATGATGATTATTTATCTAACTGTCGTGTGAGGTAGAAGAATAAATTTTTCTTTTTACTTTGGAAAGTAAATTTTCAAGATTGATCCTTTGTTACAAACATCATGTTGAAGATTCAACTCGCTTTTTCTCATAGAAGCGGATTAGTGGTCGAGGGATTAAAGGAGTAGCTAGTTATTAGAAAGTCTTGATTTCGGTACTCATCTAAAAATGGGCATTCCTTCAGTTCTCTAGGTGATTAGGTAGTAATGCAGTTGTTCTTTGATCTTTTTTATATGTTAATCTTCACTCGTTTCGAAATTTTCAGGTTGTTGATCCACGAAGGTTGAGATTTTTGTTCCAAAAGCAACTTCAGAATAGCGATGTCAGCTCCTTGAGGCGGATGGTGCTGCCGAAGGTTTGATTCATCAACTTCATAATGAAAATACAAAAACTTGCAAGATAAATCTCACTTATGATCATATCTTTATTTCAGAAAGCAGCTGAATCGCACCTTCCGACTCTAGAAACTAAGGAAGGAATTTATATTAGCATGGACGATATGGATGGCGTGCATGTATGGAATTTTAAGTACAGGTATATATATGCTACCAGATCTTGCATATCTATAAAACGACATTGTATATGGTGATAGCATCGTACAAGTTGAGTAATAAAGAAGACGATTAGAGTTGAAGTTGATAAAATTTCGTTCTGATCATTGGAGCTGTTTTGTAAGCTCGTTGTTCAATTCTTGATTCATTCTCTTTGAGGATCTTATTTGAGCCGAGGGATCTTTGACTGCATTCTCTATTATGTGTATGAGTTGCCGTCTTTCTTCCCTCCCCAGACGGCTAGCCCCGATCATAGTTTTCCTATGAACGAGATATACTGACTATGATGATGATGATGATGTTCAATTCTTGTCTTTGGTGATCTCCGCCTTAGTCTTAAGGCGTTATCTTTTATTTTTCGGAATTTTTTTATAATTCCTAAAAAAAGGCAAAAGGGAACGCGTACTTCTTGTGATCGAGATAAGAATATATAGACAGTTGTGCCGTTGTTTCCCTTTCTGATCAATATGATCTGTTTTACCATATTTATATTTTCCCTTTTTTGTGTCCTAAATTTTCCGATTCAGGTTTTGGCCTAACAATAACAGCAGGATGTATGTCCTCGAAAACACTGGTAAGATCGAGCTAGCATCCAAACTCTATTCAGTGACAACTCCTTTTCTTCTGTGAATGCACTGATATATGCTGTTTTGTCTCGAACTAGGGGACTTCGTTAATGCACATCGCTTGCAGCTTGGCGACTTCATAATGGTCTACCAAGACATTATTAACCTTAACTATGTAACTCGTGAATTCATCGCACTTCTTCTTTTTCCCAATACTATTTTATGATTAATCAGTCGAGGGTCTCACTGACTACAACCCCTTATCTTATTTGATATGGGTATGATCTAGACCCGATCATCGGTTCAATGAGCATAGTACGATGATGATGAGTATTTGAATAATCCCATAAGTCGGTCATTCAAGAATCACGACTTTGGTTATGATTTTTTCAAAATCCTGCAGGTGATTCAAGCTAAGAAGAACTCACAGGAAGAGATATACGACGACTATACAGCTAAAGCCGTTACTGATTACTTGCAAGTTCACAACTTCGAAATAAGTAGGTACAATCAATTGAGCTGGAACGACCCAGGAAACATGGAGGATATTAACACTAACACCTGCATGTCATTCGTTTACGAGACAACAAGCTTCTCGAATGATTCACCATTCGACTTTCTTGGTGAGTCGATGACAAACTACTACTCGAGGATGGGCGGGTTCGATAGCTTTGGATCTGTTGACAATCTGTCCCTTGACGAATTCTACTAATGTTAATGTTGTTCGATCATATAACTGAAGTTGCTCTTTTGACGGGCCTGAAACACTTGTTTTATCGGGTCAAAACAATGTCGTTTTTTGCTGGGTAAAGCTCGCTCCATGACGGGTTTTTGGTTGTTAAATGTAGCTATAAATAATGGGGCTTGAAAGTAAAGAAAGGGGAGGGGATTACCTATGCTTGATATCTTGTTCTATGTGATGGATGCTCAAGTAAACTATTTGGTAAATTTTTTGTTGTATTAATAAACTATGCAACTTCTGTTAATTTGTCCCTTATAATGTGAAGAACTATGCTCATAAGCATATTTTGTTGGCTTCTAAAAGATTTTTTTTTCCTATTTGTCTATTCCATTGAATTAGAACATTTTTATTTATATATGATACGATTACTTAGAATAATCCATCTTTTTCATGATTTTACTTCTATAATCCCACATATTGATTAACCATAAATAATCTCAACTTTTGGGGTATTTTTCTATTGTAAACTCGTGTAACTGCATAACAAGTTATAGTAGGTGAATTCATCAAAAAATTAAATTGAAAATTAATGTAAAATGAAAAATCTTAAAAATTTACATACAAATTTTGAATAATAAATAACTCAGAACTTTTTTTTTTAATATTTTGATATTTTATTTTAATTATCTTTTTTTAAAATAGAACTTGGTATGACAAGCTATCCGGTTACCAGGTTTGGATTGTTCATGGTTAATCAATAAGTGAAATTATTGTAGAAAAATCATAAAATTTTTTATGGGCATTTTTTATAACATATTAAAAACTTACAAAAATTCAAAAGTAGCAAAATTAGGAAGGGACAAATGATGTATAAGGTATCTTTCAAAAAAAAAGAAGGGAGTATGTGTTAAGGCTTTCCTTTCCCCATCAATCATCATCCCCAAAGGTGGTGGTGATAGATAATGGATATGAATCTGGCATTGGTTCACTGCAATCCATCATAACATATTAACTTTCAATTTCAGCTTCCTCACGTAGTTATTGATCTCCAAGCAACAGTGTTAATCAATTTCATTCTATTTAAGGCTCTCACTTTTTGGGGTAAAATTGATCGCTTTTCTCTAGTATTCCCTTTCAAGGGAGTACGAGTATACATTGTCTGTCAAATTTCCTCACCCATACCCTATTTTCAAACGAAATATTGAATTGGTGATGATGAATCAAACTTCAAATTGAACTTTTTTATCGTTGATGTAGTCAGAATTTTAAGGAGTATTAACTTTTGATGAATAGTAAAATATACTCCCTCTGTATCTTAAAGAGATTCTCATTTATCATTTTAAGTGTTTTATTTGTTGTTTCCATAAAAAACCTATCTATTTATATTACTAATTTTGAACAAAAATAACATTATTTATCCTCAATTTTTTATTTTGATAATGCTTATAGTTTCTGTATATTTTTTACTATCTTTATTTTAACATTTTTATGTTTCTTACGATCCTCACATGTTTTCCCTAATTTTATAATAATATTTTTTTATTAGTTGTGGTTATATATTTTTTTACTTTCTTTTAATATTCCTTCAATGTTATAGTCCTTAATTTTTCTTCATATTATTTTTTTTGAACATTTCTTCATATTATCTAATAAAATAATATATCTAATATCTAAAAGACTTTATTTCTCTTAATTCTCTTAAAATTTTTTATGGAAACTTAATTAAGAAACGGAGAAGACAAATGTCAACGTAAGCTTGGAAAAGGGTCCATACTAGATTGTCCGTCTCCCCCGTTTGATATGTATTTTTTGAATCTTTAAAGGTCGTGCCTTGTGAGTGGAAATGTGGAACCATTCTATATTGCTCCTATTCCTTTCCTTTTTAAATTTTACTCCTATAATTTTATTTGGTTTTTTTGTAGCAATAATATTCCTCTTTATAAAAAATGTAACATGATATTCTTAACAAATTTAAGTAATTAAATGGAGTTTAGAAATATATGAAATTGAAAACATCTTTTAAAAATTCTCAAATGAGATAGTTTTAGTATTTCTATTGGATTGACCTAATGTATATTTAGATTTTAGTCATTTATTGTCTTGAAAAAATACATGGTGCTAATTAAGAGAGCATCTCAAAAAAATAAAAAACTAAAAGAGACATAATAGTGAAACGGAAAATTAAGTTGAATAATAAATTAAAAAAGAAATAAATGATATATTTGATAAATAAGTCTGTAAATGAAGTTAAAGAAAAATACGTGAGACCCTTATAACAAAAATATTGCAAAATCAAAGAGAACCTAAATTAAAAAGTGAGACTTAACTGAAAGAAACAAAAAAAAGTATAATTCATGAATGTGCAGCATTATTCATTTTTGACAATCTTAGGAATAGTAACATTTTTAATTTTTCATTTTTGACCATCTTGATGATTTTCAATATGACATGGATGGATCCATATTTTCTCCTAATCTTAAACCTACAAATATTCATCTATAGACATTGATCCATGACAAGATTCCCCAACACATTACATGCAAATAAAACTCGGTCACTATAAGAATTTCATCTCATTGATGAGCATTGGCCATCAATCATAATTCATAACAGTATGTTCATCCGTCCTAATAAAATTGCTACATATCGATAAAAAGGCTCTCGTGAGAAATAGATAGTAATATTTATCGAGTGATATAGTGAATACATAAAAAGGCTTCACTGGCATCGGGTAGGAACACTGTGATTGTCTTATTGGGGAGGCAGAGGCCACAATCACAAATTCTTGAGAGACGGTCTTTTAAAGAGACCATTTCTAATTAGCCCGACCCATAAAGAATAATGTAGAGTAAGAGTAAGCATTAAGCTTTAGAGGGCTGGGCCCGAGAGATATCTCTCAGAGACACCGGCCTGGCCACAATATTGACTTTAAAGTTTAAACAAGCAAAATCACATAGCAAGGTAGAGAGCAAAAAGATAAGATGCAAAGCAAAGATATTCCATGCTTTCCCAGATTAAATTAGAACAAAATTACTGTCAGTTTAACAGCAACACAGCTGTAGTAAAGAATTGAACAAAGTATAATCCCCAACTTTTATCCTGTCATTGCTTGATGGCAGTTCCTAGCGGGGCGAAACAATAAAACCGAGACCTCTGATATCGTAATATGCATAATTATAAGAATCTTCGACTACGATATGAGGATAAAGTGGTTGTTTATTAACACTCCTATGCAACATCCAAAACTGGTTGACTGACCTTTTTATTCGATCGTCAACATCATCATCCCTCGGAAGGGGCAGTCTCAGTGGCAGCTGCCGGAGGAGTTACACCACCAGTTGTTGGCCTAGATGATCATATGCATAGAAATGATTTGAGTCAGTTACACATAGCTAAAATACTTCATTATTTCCTTGAACAAGTGTAAATCTTTGAAAGAAAACAAAGCAAAAGATCTACTACATAAGTTGCCATGACACTTACAGGCCCACGAAGACTTTGAAGGCATCATAGATACCCCATTGCGCTCCGGTGAGGGTACCAATCATGACAATACGAATAGGAAGCCCGCGAGTGCAAAGACCCAACAAACCCATTTTTTTCACAGCCTGCACCCAACATGAGAATATATACATATATTATACACAAAACAAATTAAGATAACAAGCAAAACCAAAGAAATGATACCCAGACAATGTTTTGTAGATCAATAAAGGAAAATTATGTCTAACTGCAAGCACTTACATCACCAACAGTAGCTCCCTTTGCATTGTTCAGGAATGAAACAAGGTTGTCAGCAGGATGAGAGACAACAGCACACAAAACACCAGCAATGTATCCACCAGCAAAGCTCACTCCAAGCTGCAAACTCTTGCTGCACTCACTCTTTGGGATTGGGATAGCATGTTTATAAATAAGTTCAACAACAGTCTCGAATGATGCAAATTTCATCATTGTGTCTGCATAACAGATAAGAACATATATGGATATTGGAACTTCCCATGATTAAAGCATAAGTATGAAAATTCGGAGACGGGTAAATGAGATAACATCCTAAATTTTCAAACCCTAATAGCAACTACTAACTTACTGCGACTGATATATTCTATCAATCAAGGAATGATACCACCACCAAGCCCCAAGGTGAAGAATTGATAGCAAAAAAGAAAAATTGTACCTCAAGCAATCAAAGGTAAAAGAATTGAACTAGAAGTAGAAACCAATGCATGCCAACAAAATCACAGGATTAACATATATAACAATGTCATGGAAAAACTGCAATGCATAAGTAAAGGACCAAAGAAGAGCATCAACTAATATACTCACATGGAATCTGGCGACCCCAAAGTGGACCCAATCCCCTGTACAACCTGTAAATCAAGATTACCATGGGTTATGAAGTCTGAGAAAAGAGCAAGAGATCATTGTATTATGATAATCAAATGGGAGAACAAACAAAAATCCACCCGCCAAAGCCATCAGACTTGACAAACTTGGGGAGCCCATCCGACAATCCTCTGGCAAAACCAGGCTGAGTTTGCACCCTGACCTTTACAGCCTCAAAGGGACAGAGGGCAACATCGGCAATCACTTCAGCTGAAGCTGAACCGGCAAGGTATATCAATGTCTTATACTTGGCAGCATACTCAGGGCCAGCAATATCAGAATAGTACTTCTTGAAAAATTCATAGAACCCAAATTTACAGGCACCCTGAGCACTGTAACCAAGAAGCGTAGGAACCCATCCCCTAAAGAAGCCCCTGACTCCCTGCTCCTTGAGCAAAACACCAAAACCAGAGCTGACACTCTTGTACTTGGCTGGGTCAATCTGAAAGCAAGAGATTCCAAACAATTTCAATCGCTCGCAATACAATTTTCAAAGCAAAAGAAAATGAAATTCTTCAAGTATCCAAACCAAAACTAGGTTATGAACTTAAATGCCAGGACAATTAACATTGCAGGCACAAATAAACAAATTATCAAAAAAGGGGGAGGACACATCTAAATGCACCCTTGCCCAAAATTCTACCACCAGGAAATCTCTACTCCACCTATCATATGTCATTTGTTAACATACGAGCACATTAACAAATTGCTTAGAATGTAATTTCAAGGTTCAAACACACATATAAGAGCCAATAGGCTTGCAAAATCAAATCAAACCCTCCTTAACTTAGCCTTAACAAATCCCAAAACCCATGCTTAACTTATATTAGTTGTACTTGTACTAAAGGGTAATTTAAGATTGGTTGCTTTAGTATAATGAATTCAATCAAATACAAAATTATCAAACTTAAACTTTAAATTTGAGATTATTGACAAATACCTAAAAAAAATTACTCCCTCTTATTCACCACTAGTGTTCCATTTACTTTTTGAATATTATTCATCTCTTACTCTTAATTGTCTTTTATTATTAATCTATAAGTTAAAACATAGTCAAGGGGATCGTGTTTGATTCGTCTCAATGCAAATATTGTTCATATCAATTTTTCATAATTTTTAATTATGCATAATTAGATTATTTAGGATTGAGTAAGCGCATTGTATAGACATAAAGTAAATGAGACACTTGTGGTGAATAGGAGGGAAGTATTTATTTATGTCAAAATAAAAAAATTGTCATTTGCTATCTTTAAATAATTTGTCACATTTGTTTTGTATTTTATTCAATAAGAATCCATGACTCAGATGTCATAATAGAATATACAGAATGGTAGCTTTAATGGCCTACCATTCTTAGAATTGCACATACCAAAGTACTTTCTCCTTCCGTAGGGTATTGCCACACCTTCTATTTTAGATTGTTCTCTGCCTTTGCAAAAATTCAATTTAGATAATTGTCCCCATCACTTTTTTTAATAATCACACATTTTCTATCATTTTTCTCACTTTTTAATTCTACCCACACATGCCAATTCTTAATACATTCCACTCCGTCCCTTATAGATTGAATTTATGAGAAAATTGAAAGTATTTTTTAAGAAAAAGGTGGAAATAGTAATAAATGAATAGAGAGAATGAATTGTGTGGATGAAATTGAAAGAGAATTGAAATATATGGATGAGATTAAAAGAAAATGATGGTCATTGTCTAAAAATAAAATGATGCAAATTAAATAGGACAAATAAAAATAAAAATGCTGCAAATTCAACGAGACAGATAGAGTATGTCACTAAGGGAGGGAGGGAATATCTCATTGATAGCATACACAAAGAGAAGCAAAATAAATACGCTGAATATAAGGCACGGAAAATTATTCATAGGCATCAAATCTCACAAATGATTCCACTTCTAGTTCTTCGGTTCCAATTTATTTGTAATATTTGTTTTTTAACGCAGTTTAATTTAATGCATTATTTCAATCTTGATTATGAATAATAAAAAATTATAAAAATTTTATATTGACAATCTTTACGATGAGATGAATCAAATAAGATTTCGTTTAGCTATATTTTAAACTATAGATTAAAAACTAATTTAAAATGAAGAAAGTATTTAGATGACTTCTACAAATTATTACATGGACCCTGTACCATCGTCATCAACATTGAATGAATAAAAATCCAAAATCCCCTCGATTTTCCTTAATTCAGACAATAAAATACGATTGGATCATTCCTTCCACAAACTGACACAATCACACAATTGACTCCGATGTAAAAACAACTAGAAAATCGCCATAAACAATTATAAAATACCTAAATTTACAACAGAAAGATAAATGATAACGGACCTGAAAATTCCAGAATAATCAAACGGAAATGAAAATCCAACTCATAAAATGAAAAACACAAGTATATTAAAGAAACCGAAATTATACCTGCATATTACATTTCACAAGGTCAAGAGGAGTGACTCCCATATGAGTAAGTCCACAACTAAGAACACCACCAACAGAACAGGCACCATAAAACTGAGTCGAATACATCTCGATCTTCTTGGATGGTTCACTTGCCGAAGGAATCAAAAAGCTATTCATTTTGGTTATTCCATTTTCCGCCAAACTAGTGTTTGAAGCACGGCTATTGACAGAGAATTGGTCAAGTGATGAGAATCCCTTGGTGGAGTAAAGGTAGCTTGGAAGTAGAGAATGCCTGGTGTATTCTGAAACCGCCATGAGAGGCTAGGTTCAAGGTTTACTACTGTAGATTTCTGTTTCTTCGAATTTCACTGAAAATCGGGTTTTGGTCATTTTATACGGGGCGGGATGAGGATTTGTGTTAACTTAGATACGACAATATGCATGTACCAAAAGTTGTCTAAATGGAGTTGTGGGGTTTTTCCCTTTTTTCATACTACCATATGCTCATTCTAGACCAGAAAGTCTTAGTAAATAACGGTTATTTGTGTGATTGATAAATTACCCTTGTATGATAGGATGTGATAAAATGAGAGATTTGTTATTTTAATTTATCTTTTTTGATTTTGTTTGTTTTAATATTATTTTTTTTCTTTTTGTGGTTATTTACAAATTACGGTTATTAATTAGACATTTTTGCACTCGAGACTAGTATGGACTTGTTTCACACTAATATTACTATGAATAATAATTTCTCCGTAATCTAATGTTCTATCCATTTGAAATATCCCATTTAAGGGGGGAAATTTAATTAATGTTTTGACACATATTTAAAAGATAAAATATATCTTTATGAGATCTTGTTAGATTCGTTTTAATGTAAACTTTTTTATTATGTATTTTTTATAACTTTTTACTATATATATTTGGAGTTATTGAAGTTTAAAATTTGCATTGAAAATTGTGCAAAAAGTGAATGAAGAACAAAAAGAAATGGAGGGAGTACTCTCTTCTATTCAAGCTACTAGTCTTATTTATTTTTTCACACTTGTCGATATAATATTTTAACCCTTAATATCTCTAATTATTCTTAATTAGAAATTATAAAAAGTTGATATTAATAATCCTTGTATTAAGACGAATCAAACAAGATCCCGCATGACTATCTTTTAACTTAAGAGTGATAATTGAATAGTGACCAAAAACAAATGGGACAACTAGCTTGAATAGAAAAGAGTAATATTTACTAGGTATTTACCCGTGCAATGCACAGGTTGTATAAATTTTTTATATGCGATTAAAGTTTATTGGTACTGATTTAAATTTGTTGATGAATGTTGTTAAATTTTTAATTTAATGTAACGATGTAAGGATTGTTAATGGAATAAAAAACAAAGATTGTTGAAAACATATCAAAGGTTCCAAGAAGTTACAAATCATTCAAATCTTTTGTTGAATTATAGAGATTATGTTGTTAAGAGTTAAATTGTATTAAGAGTTTTAACTTGTAAATAAATAAATTGTATGTATAGTAACATTAATCTTTATTAAAAGTTTTAATGCCAAAGAACAAATGTAGAGGCATACTAAAGAGTGTTTCAAATTAATGGAGGTTTACTTAAGGAGTTGTAAAGTCTTACTTATAGTAGTTATTATTATAATAATAATTATTATTATTAGGAAAATTTGATTCTAAAGATGTGAACTTTGCCTGATTTGCTTCTAAAGGTGCGAACTATATATCGTTTGTCTTTTAAAGTTTCGAACTTTAGGGGTCATCCGCATCTAAAAATGTAGCCGGTTTTGGTAACCTAAAACAGCAGGTTTGATTTTCGGTGCAAAATATACAAATCAGTGCAATTCCGTCTATTTGGTTCAATTTAGATTGATATTTTAAAATTGGGTTCATTTCAATTTGGATTATAAATATATGATTTGAATTTGGACTGAAAATATCAAGACCAAATTTTATTCGATTGGATTTGAATTTGTATCGAATCTAAACCAAAAACCAAACTTTCACCTCTAACTGTAAGATAGCTAATAGGAGTTTGAGTAATTGTGAAAGCAATAGCTAGGGGGTAGCAGAACTTGTCTAAGTGTAAGTAGCACTAGTTGTCTAGCATTACCTAAAGTCAAAATGAGAGGTATCCACAAACCAAAGAATCTTGGCCGAATAAAATCAAATTTTATTATTTGTTGAGAAAAATATAAATTTATAATATTTTTTAAAAAAATTGGGATATTAATTTTTCTTAAATGCTACATTGTTTTCTTTTGTTATTTCAAATGCTATAATTATCTACATCTTGTAAACAACCAAAACTATAAACAATACTTAAAGCGCTATTTTATCAAACAGTAATTTTTTAATTACGTCTAACCAAAATTTACCGATAAACACTACTTAAAATGTTGTGCCAAACACTTAACATTTTTATATCTTCAAATTTTTCTAATTGAGATATAATATATTATAATTAACTTTTTTTTTTTCTTTTAATAACTTCAATTTTTTGTTGCAAAACATGACTTTTCATATTTGTCTTCTTTTTATCGAACTTCACTTTCTTTATTAAGTTGTTAATCTTGCTTTGTTGATCGAACTAAACTTTTTTTCCTTGTAAATACAATTTATTTTACTTAACATATTTCTATAAATTGATGAAACAATTACGATTTATAATTAAAATTATTCGGAGAAGATGATGTTTTAAATTATTAAAATAAATACTTGTATGCCCTCCAAACATTGAGTTAGACATAAGCATAGAATCCAATTCCCACCTTCTTCACAAGCATGAAAATAACATATATTTGCATTGGTTCCACACTATCATGACATCTCAACAAGTCTTGTGTGTTTTCCTCATACTTAAGCAATTACAAATGCTATCGACTTTTGAGAATCATAAGTTATCCTAGTGATTAAATGATCTGTTTTTTATGCGTCTAAAAATTACAAAAGTTTGATTTTCACTACTTATAGGAAAGAAGAATTTTCTCTTCTTTTTAGCTATAGAGAAATCTTCAGCCCTAACCCCGATAAAAAATCATATTAAATCAATGAAATTCTCAATTTATTATCATCATCATCATCATCATACCCAGTGTTCCCGCACATAGATACTCTATGGCCAGGGTCTGGGGAAGGAAGGTCGACGGCGTCTCATACCCATAAAAATTCTCAATTTATTATCATTTTCTAATTAACATTATTACAAAAAAACAACACAATCCAGTTCATTCTCCCAAATAAAAAATCAGATCTTATTTCAGTTGAAAAATAAATTCTACTTGTACAGATAAAAATTTAGGTTCGGAACTACTGTAGCCACTTCTTTCCTCCGTCTAACCTGTAATAAAAAGATCAAAAAATAAAGAAAAAAAGGTTCAACCCCCAATCTTTAATTAATTCTGTAATTAAGAACTAATAACGCTAAATGGCTCAATAAAAGCAACGGTTACATAAATTGTACCAAATATTTAATCCATTTTAAGAAGCAGCAAAAATTAAGCACCCCAATAACGGATATTAATCTAAATTAAAGACTCCAAAACAAATAAATTTAAATCTTAAATTTGAAAAAAAAAAGCTATAAGTATGAAGAAATCATAGCCAACTGACAAGGGAAGTTTGCATACTTTGAAGTGCATCTTAAGTTTCTTGACAGATCCATCAAAGATTTCACCATGGAAATAATTGAATCCCCTGCACAGAAACCTTCCGGTTGCACCGATCAGTCGCCTCCGGGAATCATCTCAGGTATGCATCCTCATTTTATGAGCATGGATAGTAAAACGATAAAACTTTTGTTTATGTGAAGTTGCCTGTGATATTTGTGATCAAAAATAAGTCGGAAACAAACTTTTTGTGATTACAATGTAAGGTTTTGTACATCTATACATACCCAAATCCTTCCTAATGCAGGGGTGAGTTCAACGTTCAACATACCAGTATAAAGTAGGCCGAAAACTCATTTCTACATGTACAATTAGCCAATTTGGTTGCCATTTTCTCTTTGTTATATGTCACGAAATTCAATATAAATAGGCTGTCTTAATGCCTAGGTAGTAGCTACCCAAATCTGTACTAAACAAATTTCTTTGCCATTTTCTCTGTTATATGTTACTCAATTTGATATTAATACGCACGCCCGAGCCTATATTATCTGTCTTAATGCTTGTACATAATGTTTGATGGTTAATCCTCCTAAAACCATATAATTTTGGGAAAAGGTGAAACTCATCATGTGTTGTGTGTAAGTCTAACGTTCATTGTTGGAAATACTTCACATGTGAGACAAGATCCCACATCGATAAAAAAGTGGGTTGTAGACTTGCATATATACTTGGTGAGCTAATTCTCCTATTGCCATATGGTTTTGGGAAATAATGAACCTCACCGAGTGTATGTGCAAGTCAACGCTCTTGACCCGTGGGTTTGTAGGCCCGAGCCCACGGGTGTCCCGTGACCCCACGAGTGGGCCACATTGAGATCATGTGACGAATTGTCACGGCCTAATATTCATTACTCGTGGGTTTGTGGGCCAAAGCCCACGGGTGCCCCGTGGGCTTGTCCACACAAGTGGGCTCATGGTTTGCTAAATCAGGAACATAACACTAATAGCTCTTATGTAACTAAATCAGGAACCACATATACATACTGAGACTTATATATTTGCCGATCAACTAAATATTTTAATATATGTCAAGATTTCCAAGGAATCAATCAATGCATAATGGTTTGCTAAAATCATATAATAGGAAAGGATGGTAATAATGCATGGTTCTATAATCTATCCTACTGAGATAAGTTTGACAGGTGTGGATGAAAAAATTAAGGCCGTTCTAGATCTATTAGAAGATATTGATTCTTCATTGCTGAATGCTGGACTATATGCGAAACGAAAAGAAATACTTACAGAAGCAGTTCAAGATCTCTGCGTATCATATCGCTCCATAGCTAGTGAATATGGAAGGTTGAGCCTTGCTGCTTCAGAATCATCGTCTCCTTTAAGCATTAAAAACAGGGAAGTCTTTAGAACCCGAGATTTAGAGGCTACTTGGTCCAATCCCGAATCCACTGAGGACGATACTGATATTGAACGTGAAGACACTATGATCGACCTTGAACAAATGAAGAGAGTCCCAGACAGGTCGGTACCCCAAGATGGAAGCAACATTATGTTGGTTGAAAATGCCTGCTCTGATAGAGTGAAGTTCAAATTTTCTAAACTTGTTGAACAAAATACACAGCTACAGGTGGAGTTGATTAGAAGGAATACTGAGAAAAGAGAGACCATTATAAAGCTTCAAAATCAGGTGAGGCGATTGAAGGCTGAAAATGACACCCTGCAGCGTACTCTAAGTTTCTTTGATCATAACAAACAGCACATCCAAGAGAATTCGCCTAGGAGGAAAGCCTTACTTCTGGAGAAGATTTTCAGAGGATGCTCTCCGTGAATTTATAACTCATCTGAAAAAATCCTTATCAGAAACATATAATTCACCAACTAAATAGCTTTTTGAATTTGCGATTCGCTCCAAATGGTCCAAAAATAGCCCAAAACCGACCTTTTGTATTTTCGGATTTGTGATTCAGGAGAAGATTAGTAAATCATGTGACACTGATCCTTATCAAATTTCTTATAAGTTATAATATTTGCACAACGTTATTCATACTCGGGCTAAAGTTTTTCAAAAATCTATTCAATACTATATCATGTAAATATCCCATAACTTATTGCTGACTATAATACTAAACTATTGGGAATTTCTATTTTTGTGAGATATTCTTACAACAATGTCATAACCTTAATCCCAAAAAGATACGGGTTGGCTACATGAAGCAATATATAAGTTCCAATAATCGTCCACATACCTTCAAAATCAGCAAGCTTCTTTTGGTAATTGGTTTGCTCTTAATCCTCAGCGTTTATGCCAATTGCTAATGATGGAAATAATCAGCAAACTATATCTTATGACAACAAATCCAGTAGTTCATGAATTCAAATTAATCTGCTTTCTCTACATCAAGGTCGTATGTCTTTATCAATCACCAGTAGTCACAGCAGGAGCATGTGCCATCTTTAAAATGATGGAAACGCTTAGAGTCTCTGACTACAATTTCTCGGTTCACAATTTTGGATATAAGCTTTATCACAGTGTGGCAATCACCACAAACTCTAAGGTTTTTGATGACATGGATTGTAGTCCCAGGAACAGAATTCATAATACCATACGCAACTGCAAGCTTCTCGCTGTGAACTCGTAGGATAATTTCCTTCTCTTCATCATCAACGTCATGAAGAACAGAAGTCTTATCAGATACATATCCAACTTCCTTTAATTTCATATAAAGTTCGTCCAGGTACTCATAAATTTTCTTATGTTCAGGGTGCTCTTTGTCTCCAACCAAAAATACATGAACTTTTCCTTTTGCTTCTAACAAGCTAAATCCAGGTGGTTTAATCAATCCATTACTTTTCATGAGGATTCTAATTCTTTCAACATCTGCCCATCTTCCAGCATCAGCATACATATTAGAAAGAAGGACGTAATAACCACAATTGCTCGAGTCCAACTCAAACAATTTCTGTGCAGATATTTCCGCTAGCTCTAAATTTTTGTGCATCCGGCACCCAGCCAAGAGAGCTCCCCAAATCACAAAATCAGGCACAACTTTCATTCCTTTGATTAAATCATATGCCTTCCCAAGTAAACCAGCACGAGCAAAAAGATCAACCATACAACCATAGTGCTCGACCCCAGGTTCTATATCGAATTCTCTTTTCATGCTAGTGAAACAGTCCCAACCTTCTTTAACAAGGCCAGCATGGCTACATGCAGTTAAAACTGATATATAAGTTACATAATTTGGCTTTACCCTTAACCTTTTCATATCATAGAAAAGATCTAGAGCTTCTGTGGCATACCCATGCATTGCATAACCAGATATCAATGCACTCCAGGACCTTACGTTCTTATTCTTCAAGCGATCGAAAACTCTTCGGGCCGTTACAACTCTCCCGCATTTGCAATACATGTCAATGATTGATGTGCCAACAAAGACATTCTGTTCCAAGCCCATCTTAACAACCTGCAAGAAGATATAATGCAACATGAGCAAGATAATGCAAGGAATTTTAAAAAGAAAACAAACATTACACTTAAGAATTAACAAATATTACCATGAGGATTCGTTCTTTTAATGTACCTGATCATGTATACACTTGCCAAGAACTAAAGCTCCAGCATGAGAGCAAGCCAACAGAACAGCAGATATTGTCACAGCATTATATCTGACAAGTCCATCATTTACCATGGCACGAAATACATCAATAGCTTCAGTTGACAGTCCATTTTGTCCAAACACTGCAATCATTGAGTTCCAAGAAACAGCATCTTTCTCTGTCATACTATCAAAAACCTTTTTCGACATACCCAATTCACCGCACTTGGCATATGCATCAATCAAAGTATTCCTGACCCCCATAGACCCTTCAAAACCTCGTTTTATGGAAAAACCATGAACTCCTTCGGTCACAAACTTGTTTGAAACCCGAGCACAAGCTGACAGAACCGAAACCAAAGCCACAGAATCCACACAATAACCCTCATTTCCCTTAATTTCACTTTCTTCAGCTAAAAACTCATTGAACAACACCAAAGCCTCATGAGACTCATCATTTTGAACACAACCCGTGATCATTGACGTCCAAGACACAATATTTCTCATGGGAATTTCATCGAACACCTTGCGGGCATCCCATATCTGACCACATTTACAGTACATATCTATCAAAGCAGATGACACAAAAAGATCAGATTCAAACCCAAATAACAAAGCCTGCTGGTGAACTTGTCGGCCGCAGAAAATGTCAGAAAGAGAAGAACATGACTTGATGGTGCAAGGTAATGTGTTGCGGTTAGGGATGAGACCAAGTTTACGCATTGACGAAAAGGCCCGAAGTGCTTCAACTGAGTCACCATTACGCGCCAACTCGGCGATGATTGAATTCCAAGAATACACATCTGTGTGATCAACGTATTTATTGAATAATGTCAAGAGGTTGGGATTGGGAGATAACGATGAATAATAGCAATAACAATGGTGATTAATATTGGATCTTATGCTGTGATTAATGCTCGATATAGAGCGATATTGAGAAGAAATCCTCATTCATTCAGTTCAATTTCTAGGGTTTCACCGGCCAATTTGATTACTAGTTTACTTCATTGAAATTGGTAATATTATTTATAGTTTGGGAATGCGCGGGAAAAGGTGTCCAAATTTTTCATGGGAAAAATTAGGTCAACTTTGTAAGATCAAACTCCCTCTTTCTCATCATCATCATCTTGCCGGTTGATCTCGCTCATAGAAAATTAAGGACATGGTTTCGGAAGGACGGCGACAACTCATACCCGTAAAAGAGAGCGCGGCCAAAACGAGTCCTCCGACTCGAAAAATGTTAAGATATGTTCTTGCCAGGTGAGAGATACTTTTCTATTTAGTTTATTTTTTCTTAATTTTTATGGTCTTTTTTTATGAAAATATATGTATTATATTTTTTTATTCTTGTGCATACATTTTACTTTTTATTCTCTTTTTAATTCAAATGATTCCATCATTTCATAATCTTTATGCAATATACAACTGTGACAATTTGTTAAAGATAGATGGAATAATTAACAAGGGTGGTGATGTAGTACTAACCGGGTAAAGCTAGACATGTGCAAGATGCACGTTGGCACAAAGTTTAACTGAAGGATTAAAATTTAATTTATATTTTTTTGCAGTTTACTTTAACTTAATTGTTTAATAAGATTCTAAAATAGTTACTATAAAAGGCGAAATAAAATGCCATTAAATTATTTTGTAGTGGAATTTTAAATAAAAATCAATTATTATTGCACCAAAAGTATAAATAAGTGATTTTTTTAGTGCCACTAAATTCAATATGACAAAAAGTTAAATTTACTGTAGTGTACCCGTCACCTTTAAACAAATTTACTAAAATTTCTATACCAAAACAAATGAATGATTACACCATTTGTGCAAAGGCAAAAAACATACACAATTCACTGAAAATGTCTCATTTCTATTTTTGTCATTCTTTTTTACCCTTTAACCCTTACTAAAACAATATAACAACACATAAATATCAATATCTTTGTGTATAAAGAGAGTTTTCCACTCACTTTTAAGTAGTCCCTCATGCTTTCTTGGTTTTGGCGCAAAATTCAAATGTCTTATTCTCTATTAATAGGAAAGAGTATTATTACTCAATCATATGTAGGAGAATCAAGTATGAATAAATTTGGTTCTTTGTGATTGGCATTCTAAGATTCCATGAATTTAAGTGTGTTGTATATACTCCATCATTCCAATTAAATTTACTAACATTTTTTATTTTAGTCTGCTCTACTTAGTTTACATTATTTCTATTTTAGGATAATAGTTCACAACTTCCTTTTGATCTAATTTACCTATTTTTAATTCTCTTTTAATTTCATTCTTACATTTTATTCTCTATATTTATTCATTATCACTTTTTAAAAAATTACCCTCTTTCTTTTTAGTGCAGATCGAATGGGACGGATGAATCAAGTGTTAGGTGATGTATGATCCCAAATTCCCAATTCCTATTAAGTGCGCAGGTGAAATTGGAAGCTAGCGCACGGTTGGTTGATAATAGAGACACATGGTTGGATCACCGGCTTTGCACATGATATACATGTTATGGTCTTATGGGTGAGAGGGATGTTTAAAATCAATCGAAATCGAGTATAACTTAATCTGACAATAAATAATTCGTACATAGATATTAAAATCTGATTGTAAAGATATTTGAAATTAACATGACTCAATATATTATACTCGATACTTGCCTGAACATCTGAATGGACATCTTTATGATCAGGGTCATTGGGCAATCACAAAGATTTATGATCAGGGTCAAGCTTGTGTTATAAGAGGTAGGCTAGCGAATTCAACTTCACTCAACCCTTTTCGTTACAAAAATCTCTATTTCTGATGATCTTTCTTGAGCCGAGAGACTCTTTGTCACATTCTATGTGTGTTCGTCTTTCTTTTCTTCCTAAACCCTGATCATAATTCCTATGAGTAGGTGATGATACTTGATAGGCAATCACAAAGATTATTCCCATTCCCTAATTGTGTAACTTCATGTCTTTATAACAAAATCCCTCTGTTAAAGAATGTTTACACATTGAAAACAATTACTCAAGAAAATACCCAACTCCATTGCTTAATATGGGGTTGAGGAATCATGAAATAAATATGGGTATAAGGTTACACTAAGAACAAAAGATGCAATTACATATGCAAAACATGGAGAGTGGGAAAGCAAAAAAAAAAAACCAAGCAATGGCTCCTTGCAATATCGGGCTTTGTCCAAAATCGGAGTTTCGGAGGACTAGAGAAGCCTTAGGTGCGCAGTATCGTTCAATCGTTTTATCTGCCAACCAGTTCTCCAAGAATGTTGCAACACGGTCACAGATGACTCCTCTACACATAGCTTATGGGACATCAATGGGCCGCAACCGAGGATACCCGTTAAAAGGCACTTGATAGGAACCGAGTGACTAAAAACTCCGATACAAGTCGAGGAATTCCTAGAATTCATTTCATTAATCGAGTTTTGACGACTTGGCTCTTTGGGGGACATCTCTTCCTCATGGTAGTTGTTATCGCCTGTTGTGGTAACCACTTGCAGCCTGCTTTTCCCGGACTTTTTCCTGGATAATTGTCGGTGTCTGTAGAGCAAATCCCATTGGGGTGGTGGGTAAGACGGCCCATCACGATCACTAATAGAGTTGGTATAGTTGTGTGAGTTCTGCTGTGGAAACCCGCCATCATTTGGGCGAGGTGAAAGAAAATCTGAACGGAGTTTTTCGGGCAGTACGAGTAATGTTGCATTCAAAAACTGAACCACTCGGAATTCCACTTGCCTTAGTGACTCTCCAGAAGGTGCAGAAAAATCTGGCTGGAGTTTATCAACTAAATTCAGTATGTCGGGAGTATATATTTCGGAGCGTGGACATCCCTCCCAGTGGCCCTGGCTCATATCCGAGAGTGCATCAGCTGTTTGTATCTGTTGTTCGGGAAAACTCATCTCCTGTTCAGTAACATAATGAGAAACTGTAAGCATACGCATTTCACGTACTAGTAACACATATGCAACTTAACATGCATTCAAAATGTCGACCAAGGATGAATATACGTCATTTAAAATCAAATAGAAGTAGCTCGTATGGGCTAGGTGCCCGACTTTAGACTGCTTTCAGTCTCCACGCGCTCTAGTCGAATGATAAACTGCAAGACGCAATGATTCAAGATACCTTGCGTCCGAGGTTGTAATTTAAGATACTCAAAAATCATGTAACAGACCGTTTTTCTTCTTGACTTGTGTTTCAATCACTCTTTCAAGATTCTTGTAACATACTAGCATCTTAGCAGTGAAAACATTGTTCGTGAATTATGCATTAATGTTGAATAAAAGTGACTCCTAATAAGAGGTGCAAAAGTGCCACAAGTTGGTCAAGCCAAAACGAAAGCGCATGAATCCGTGAAACATAATTCGCAAGTTAGGTCGCCTTTTGAATTCACGATTCGCTTAAAATAATTCAAAAATAGCTTAAAACCGACCAAAATTTACTTTCTTTGATTCACGATTCACGAGGCGGTTAGTGAATCATGTGACATTGACAAGATGTTAGAATGATTTCAGTTCTGTACCCGTCAACTTATTTCTCTCTATTTTTACTGCCATGGCCCACGAGTCGTGCAAGTTAGCAAGAAAACCCAGTATACCCTTCGCCGAGTAAAAACAAAGGAGTTGAACACATAAAATTCGACATTAAGATGATTAGATTTCTGCTTTTTCAACTTACTTTCAGCAGTAACAAGTTCAAATAAATTCAACCCAGCACTATAAGTTTAGCTAATAAAGTACTGTCCTTTACTCCCTTTGGCCATCTTATTGTGCCAGAGATGGTTACCCTATCTTTAACTTTGTCGGATTTCCACTCGGTTGATGGGAATGTTTGGCAAATTGTTTGGTGGTTGTTGGATGGTTCAATTGGCTTATTTAACCAGTTGGTCGAATTGGGTTCTTTTTTTGTTTGGTAAAAGTTAGTCGTGGGTTGTTTATTATAGAAAAAAGTGGGTCAAAAAGCTAAAAGCCCTAATTTGCTTCCAGAATATTGGATAGAACTCTTACGGAACTTAAGAAATTAACTACGAGTAAGCACAGGTGACTCAAATGGGCATCTATGAGATCATAATATATGGACCCTCAAACAGGATCACATTAAGATCAATATAGTATACCGGAGAGAAACAAGAAAGATTTTTAGTCGGAGTTGCTAAGGATAAGTGATGTAAGTGTGATTAGAAAGAACACACTTAGATTTAAAAGTTCACTGGATTCGAAAACCTTTTAAAACTCACCCGGTACAATACGTGGCGGATTTGTTTTGACACTAGTGTGCACTTCCTAACATGAGTACCAAAATCCCACCAAAATAGACGTTCTACAAATGAGAATATATAATTCACTAATAATCTACAATGATTTCTGTTCATGGACGTTCCGAAATGTTTGTAAGGTTTACATTACCGTATTTCAGGCTCAAACAAAGGGACGGGATCGAGTAATACTGTATTAACTGGAAGCTAACTTTCCATATTCAGACTCAATAACCTCCAAAGAATTAGCTAAAGAAATCAGGAATTCTGAAATTGTACACAAAACCATGTCTAACACCGTATCACGGGTAAATTGAGACCATATTCATCAACTAGCATGTTTAACTGATGAACATCTTAGATATAGCTTTACTTTACCTTAAAGAATCAAAACCCTTTAAGCACAGATATGAAATTTTCATATGAATTATGAAAACATCCATCTACCTACTTGTGACCCACTAGTTTTACGGGTGATTTGTGCTCCGAATGATAGATTATGTGACTAAGTTTTGTGCACATTGTCACCTACCTAATGTAAGCCCCAGGTGATACTCTTCATTTTCGTCGTAAAAACTTCAACACATGAAATTTTACATGGATTCCATAATTTGGAGCATTAGATATCTAAATCTTCAAGCACCTAGATTTGAATCAAAGTTACCGAAGTCCAACAACGGCAAAGGTATCTACCCCCCATCTATGACACCAAAATACTATTGTGCATAGCTTTCCAATATATAGTCCTAACTAGCTAAGATTTTTATCATCGGACTTTCATGTAAACGCCTTATGCAAGTCTATAACTATCTCAATAAGTAAGTCTTTTAGACTTATGGCTCTTCTACATGATTTTACTGTCGAAAAAACTTCCAAAGATCGATCGGAGACAGAAAAATATTCATTACTTTCTTTTAAAAATTAATTCCATCACATACTTTACAATGATTTTTTACTAGACTTGGGGTTTTTTTCCTCTAAGCTTTTGTCAGACTGTAGATAAAATCAAACATACATAACAATCTACCAACATGATCCCATCGAAAATAGAAAACGAAATGTCCTAATAAAGTCATAATACCTTAAAAGAAGACATGGTTCTTCCGCTGTATGTATTGAGTCCAAAACTCCAAGTCACATTTGGTTTTGACATACTAGCTTAAATACTCTCCTGCTTTCTACGACGAGCCTAATATACTAATCAACGCATACTAAGCAACGAAGCTCTTTGCTTATACACAATTGCTAGCGACATTAAACTATGGCTGAATAAAGAGTTCAATACTCGGTATATTTCATAGAAGCTGCATTTCCGAATCTAAATAAATGAAAGTCGGCCTCTCGTCACCAATTTACCATATTGAGGGTTGTAATTATTAGGATTATATTGATAAAAGAATCAAGTATAGTTACTCCTACAACAATAATGTGCATTTAAGGAATATAACCCACAAAAGTTTTTTCACAACTGAATCCAACCACATTAAAATCCCAATAATTCATTTCTAAATAGTACAGCAAAAGAAAAGCAACACCTTTTGTAGTTACAAGTAACAACTATCATTTCCACCATGTTAATCATATGCTATAGACCATTAATAATTGGTATGACCTATATTCTTTATGTCACATCCTCCTTTATGGGTATAGATTGCCGTTTTCCTTCCTTCCCCAGACCCTGATCATATTTTCTATGAGCAAGATACACTGGGTATGATGATGATCTATATTCTTTACCAAATGATGTGGGATCATCACTTAGTATCATTAATTTAACACTTACAGTTTGTTAATTACAAAATCTCTCTAATACTATGTTTGGATAGAGGAAACGAAGGGAAAGAAAGAGGAGGGACCTCATTTGGACGATAGTAGGGGAAGAGATTGAAAGGAGGAATTCCTCCTTCACATTACAAACAAAACAAATCCTTCTAGCATTGAAAGATTTGGAAGTAATAACTAAGAACACACCAATCGCCCCTCCCTTCTTCCCTCCCCTCCTCTTTCCTTTCCTTTACTCTGCTTTCTTTTCCTTACCCCTTTGAAAAGTTTATCCAAACATATTGCAAATGTGGAAAGAATTGGAAGGAAAACATTAAGTTTCTTCCGCTCTCTTCCTTTCCCACCTAAACAAACAAGGGAGATCCCTCCCCTCGCTTTCCCTTCCCTCTCTTCGTCTTCCCTTACTTTCCTTTCCTTTCCCTCCGAATTGTTCGCGAAACAAAGTGTTAAACACTTACACTAACTTTCTTGAAAATTCAACACATACAACAAAAAGTTTAGTCATCCCAACACAAGAAAATCCTTAACTAGGGGCCTATAGAAACTCAAACAAGAACTCATATAAGCCCATCAAAGTGACATCATTTCACAACTAAATTCCTCCAACATACCATAATAAAAGTCAATCAAAAACCCAGAAATTCCACAATCCACATTCAAAACAAAGTTATCTTTATTTATTAGCATCAAATTCAAGCTCAAAACTTTACCTGACAAACAGAAACAGCAGTAGATTTAGCTCGATCCAAAGGGGAAGTATAAACAGCATTAAACCTAACACCTTGAGAATTCAAAAAAACAGCCAAAGCCCTAGCTTGTCTCTTCCCATTATTAGTCAAACCAGAATCTGGGCATCTCCCATTTATCAAATCAGGCCTTAAACTCATCTCACTTTCTCCATGGCTGATCAAATAAACCTCCAACAAACTCCCTCTTTCTTTCTCATCTTCCATAATCAACATCCCATCAGATGAGTAACTGCGCCCAAAGCTCACAGAAGGTGGTGGAGGAAGTGGCGGCGGCGGTGCAAGAACATTGTAAGGGTCCCACACCTTGATTGAGGGTCCCATCCTTGGAGTTCCAAGAGAGGATAACTGTGGAGAAAGAGGTGAAGCTGAAGCATAACATGGTAACATCTCTGGTTCTTGTTCTAGAACCTTCTTTACAGTGTGTGAATCTCCTTGTCCTGTTACTCCATGTTCATCTTCTTCTTCATCTTCTTCCTCATCTTCTAGAGTTTGGACTGATTGATTAGAACCCATTTGGGGATTTAGGAATTAGATTGTGATATTGAATGGGATTTTAGCTTATCTTTTCAGATTACAATCTGGGTTGATTGCATAATGCAAAAACAAGTACAATTTTGAAGCAAGATTGAAACTTTACACTGATTTGACTATAGGGTTTGATAACTTAATTGAAATTCTAATAATTTGGATGATTTTATCCCTTTTTCCCCTTTTATACAGCAAAATGATACTGAAGATTGAAGGGTTATAAGGGGAAGAAGGGGTTTTTCGGGATAGTGTGCCGGAAATTGAGGAAAATGGGAGATTGGAGAAAGTAAAATGGGCAGATCTGATGACAGATCTTAAAATAAATTCCTGTTGTGGATTGGTAAGAATCTTTGAATTCAAAGTTTCTACAGTTTATGCAAATTTCACTGTTTGATAGTGAAGTTAGAGGGGTCAAATTCAAATAACTGAAATGTTTGAAGCAACAAGTATGGAGTAAATACCTTTACTTGGTCGAGCAACCAAGTACTTTCTTCGTTTCATAATACTTGCAACAGAGGTTGACATATTATGTAAAAAAATATCACGATCATTGATAAGTACTACTTCCGTTCCATTATAGTTGCATCATTGAGTTTAGGCACAATATGTAAGGGTTGTCAAATCAGTATAGTAAAAGTAGGGATAATGTATGATTAATGGTGATATGTGGGATAGAAATAAAAAAAAATTATTATAAATAGATAGTGGTTGTAACTTGTGGGTATATTAAATAATTAATGAGATGGTGTATGATTGATGGTGATATGTGGTAGGAATAGAGCGAGTATAAAGTAAGTAGATTATTTTTGCCAAAAATAGTAATGTTACAAGTAATATAAAACTTCTAAAAATGGTAAGTGTTGCAAGTAAAATGGAACGGAGGAAGTATTATAGAAGAGGGGAAGTATGTAATAATGTGATGATATACTCGTAGTAATTGATTTTTATTAATTGTTGTCGATTTTTATTGACAAAACTTCATTTATGTTGATTGTAATTGATTGTTTTTTTAATGTGTGTGATTTTTTGTTATAAATTATAATTGACTTATACTAATTAAAATTGATTTTTATTAGTAGTAAGTAGTAACTGTTTTTTTATTTACTACCTCCTATTCAACTCATTAGTCCCATTTGGTTTTTTCACACTTGTCGAGACAATATTTTAACCCTTAATATCTCTAATTGTTTTTAATTAAAAATTATAAAAAGTAGATATTAATAATCTTTATATTAAGACGAATCAAACAAGATCCCACATGACTATATTTTAACATATAGATTAAGAATAAAATACAAATTAAGAGTGATAAGTGAATAGTAAAAAAAAATCAATGGGACTAATGGGTAGAATAGGAGGGAGTATAATCGAGTAAAATTTGTTTTTGTTGATTACTTGTTTTTTAGGTGGATTAGGGTTTAACTTGGGTATGATTTTTGGTGTCTCGTCTAATTATTCTTTTTACTAGCCCTACGCTATATCTAAGAGGTTGTGAAACCAATAATAAAATCAAGAATAGTGGTAAAATGCTTTTGAAAAAGTATACGCTAAGTAGCAAGGTCAGAATAAGTGATAAACAAGCATTATTATAGCTCTCTCCAATAAAAGGAAATAGGAATGTGGTCAAAGAAACCCCCTAGGCGACTAGGCCCCAAATAAAGCATGGTCTACAAATAGCGGTGATTGGTACCAAATATGCACTAGAAAAGTACCCTACAAAATCAATTAAACTAAGGTCATATATATAGAAAGTATAAATACTTAAAACACAAAAAAATAGATAGATAAAAAGATAAGATAACTACAAATACACAAAAGAATTAAAGATGCAAGCACTAAATAAGATTAATTATAAAAAAGCACAAAATAAGAGCAAAATGAATTTATTTTCAAATGTAAGCGCCTCCAGCCCTAGAGCTCAGGTTCGGTGCTGTTCGCAGTTAGTAACTGCGACCTAACTGCAACAGAGGCAAACTGGTCAAAAAAATCAAACAAGCTGTTTCCCACTTACTAAGTGCGGATAGGGAAAACCTAGTCAAACAGGGTCAACCCTTTCCTTTGTTCCGACTTAGTAAGTGGAAACAACTTGTTTGACTTTTTTTTGACCAGTTTGCCTCTGTTTACCGAAAATGAGCTGTGGAGCTGAAGGCGCTTACATTTGAAAATAAGTTCATTTTGCTCTTATTTTGTAAATTTTTTATAACTAATCTTATGTATTTCAAATTTTTCCTTTTTATAGATTTAACTCAGAGACGATCTCATACAACACTTGCTGCGAAGCGGGTTTGTAGTGGGCCTTGTTTTAGGAGGGTATGGATTTGTGATCCGTAATACCGAAATCATAAATAGCTCCATAGTCGTTCGCTTTACTTTGAAACCAAACCCTAATTTTCTAGGGTTTAGCGGTACATCTCTCTAATTCTCAACCTGCAACCACAAATCCCAAATCAATGGCGTGTACAATCGATTTCCGCCGTCTGGACGAGGGTTTTGGCGGTAAGACCTACAAGCGTAAGCGCGAATCTCAATCTCTTCTCTCCGAACCTGTTCAAAATGATTCATCAATGGAGGTCGACAATCAGAACGAAAATCCTCCAGCAAAAAGAACTGCGATTGCATCATCTGATGACCCTAACAAACCTGTTTTCGGTCGTCCTACTTACGATGGAGTTATCGCCGGTAGAGTTTCTGGAAGAAATTGGAAGCAGCCGAGAAAACATCGATCGTCTGCAATGGCGGTGAGTCGAAAACCTGTATCGTTGGAGCAAAGGATGAGAGAGAAGGAGTTGAAGAAGGCTTACAAAGAAAGGAAGGAAGAGCTAAAAGAAGAGATTCGAAATCATAAGATTGAGAAGAGGAAACAAAGAGAAGAAAGAGAGAAGAAGAAGCAAGAGAATATTTTGAAGTCTGGAACAAAACTTCAAAAGATTACAAACCCTAAAACTCTTAAAAAGATTGCTAAATCCAAAGATCGTAAGCTGCTTAAGGTCGTCCCTGATAATCTCGTTAAGAAGTAGTTTGGATTATCAGAATTGAGGTTTTGTTGCTATTTTAATGTAATTTTCTCTTTTTTACTCAGTTTAATCAAATTTTTGATTTCAAATTGCTGGAGAATCAAACCCTAGTTAAGAACTGAAAACTTTGTTTAAATTATCTGTTAGAATTCTTGTTCTAGTTGTATTTTTGTTTGAAATGAAAGGTTTAAGCTTTGTATTTTCTCAATCTTTGATGAAAGAATTTATTGATTGTAAATTGTTGGCAACAATTTTCAGTGGAATCGCACACTTTCATTCGTTTTCATTGAAGGGTTTGATCAAGAAAAACTTTAGTATCAAGAAGTAACTTGACAATATTACAAGGACTACACGTTTTCGCCACCATTCTTTCCTGTGCTAAACAAGACTTTTTAACACCCATCGAAATTCGCTGCCCGTATACGAAATCACCAATAATCACGACAAGAGCAATGGCCATCTTTAAAATGATGAAATCGACTAGAATCTCGAACTATAATCTCTCTTCCAACTATCTTAGAGATGATCTTGATCGCTGCATGGCAATCAGAACAAGCCCTGAGATTCTTGAACACTAATATGGGTGAACCTTCTGGAGTGTTGATCAATGCAAATGCTATAGCTATGCGTTCGCTATGGTATTTCAGCGATTCTGCTCGGGTATCTTCATCCCAATTATGAAGAGCACAGCTCGTATCTGGTTTATAGCCTTCTTCCTCCATTCTTTTAGATAAAGACTCGATTTTTCTTCTGATATCTTCCCATCTTGGATGAGCTCTGTCATTTGCAGAAAAAACATGCATCTTATGGTTAATTTCCACCCAACTGTAAGCGGGCGCCTTCCTTACTCCTTGTCGTCTCATCGCTTTCTTCACTACTACAACTTTGTCCCATTCTCCTGCTACTGCATAGATGTTAGACATGTTCACATAAGCAGCAGCATCTTTCACCTCCATTTCGAATAGTCGTTCTGCAACTTTTTTCGCTAGCTCATGGTTTTTATGGATCCTACACGAGTTTAAAATCGATGAGAGCATAATCTCATCGGGCGTGAAGGGCATTTCAGCCATCAGTTTTTCGGCTTGTCCAAACCGCCCATTTCTGCACAAGATATCAACCATTGCTATATAATGCTCTCGTCTAGGCTCCATTTTGTGCAACTCGGTGATGTTATTGAAATACCTCGTTCCTTGATCAACAAGGCCGCAATGACTACAAGCAGTGAGGACATTAAGAAAACTTATTTGATCGGGAGAAAGACCTGTTGAAATCATTTCCTCAAATAATTTGATCGCGCCTTCACCATCTCCGTTCTGAGCATAGGCAGAGATCATGGCATTCCATGTGACGGTGTTTCTATAAGGCATTTCTCGGAAAGTTTTGACAGCATCTCCCATTGAACCACATTTTGCATACATATCAAGCAATGCACTTCCACAATGCACATAGGAATTGAATCCCGACTTTAATATCAAAGCGTGCAATTGTTTTCCCAGCGAGAGTGAGGATAAACTTGCGGTAGCTCTTAAGATACTGGCAAACGTGGCTTGATCTGGATTTACATTCGCCTTGCACATTTCAGTGAATACATCCATCCCTTTTTCATGGTACCCGTTTTGTACAAGAGCAGACATCATTGTTGTCCAAGGGATCGTGTCTTCGTCTGAGAGTTTCCGAAAAATCAGATTGGCTTCATCAAACCGTCCACATCTAGCATACATGTCTAGGAGTGCATTTCCTACTTTAAGTTCCGACAATGCGCTTGTCACAATACTCTGGCAATGAATTTGTCTACCCATTTCTAAATTAGCAGTGTCAGCTGCTATACTTAACATAGTAGCAAAGGGAAAGTTTTTCCTGTCAAATTGTGTGCCCTGCAACTCCTGGAAAAGGGCAAGAGACTTCTCATACTTCCCTTCCCGGGCATTGCCAGATATGATAATATTGTACGAAACACAATCAATCTCAGTCATCTCGTCAAAAAGTTTCTCGGCTTCTTGTACTTGATCATGCTTTGAATAAACATCAAGCAACGCGTTCGCTACGAAAACGTTCCAATGGAAGTTAGTCTTCATTACAAAAGCATGAATTTGCTTGCCGAAAAATAAGTTCCCTAACCCGACACAGGTGCTTGATACAGCAGCAAAGGTATATTCAGAAGGTCTGAAATCCATTTTCAGCATTTTCAAGAACAGATCAACAGCTTCTTCATTCATCCCATCATTTGCATACCCAGTAAGCAATGCATTGAAAGTAACTGAATCTTTTTCTGACATTTCATCAAAGACCCTAAAAGCCAAGTCTAAGCAATGACACTTGCAATAACAATCCACCAAAGTATTCGACACATTACGGGCTGTTAGAAATCCCAATTTTACGACATGAGTATGAACTTGGATCGTTTGATTCATATATTTTCTATCATCAAAACCCGACAATAATGTGGCAAAAATAACAGTATCCAGCATAATCATAGAGCTATACATATCCACATAGAGCTTGAAAGCATCCATAGGGTAGCCATATTTGGCGTAAGCACCAATCAAAATGGTCCATGTAACAGTGTTTCGAACGATCACACGATCAAACAAGTGTCTAGCAGTAACAAGATCCCCAGACTTCACATAACCCGAAATGAGGGTGTTTACAGAGAAAACATTTCTATTAGGCATTTCATCGAACAACTGGTGTGCCATAGTAAGCTGACCATTTTTGATGAGCTTTTCCATTTGAAAGTTAGTACGGCTAGTTCCAGGGTTAAAGCCCGTTTTAATGATACGGGCATCAATGACATTTTGGCTGATGGATTGCAATTTTGGGGATTTGATGAAGGAGGAAAGTTTGTGGACTGTATTAGTCCAGTACTTCTGGTTCATGGGGATCTCTCAAACTTCATAAATTCCATTGTTTCCATGTCCTATTTAACATTCTACAATAATCAATAAATAATTCTTGGAGGAAATGAATTTGGAAATTGGAATGTGTGCTGTTTCCATGCTCTTGTTCTTATGGAATAATATTTGGAAGACCTAATTCAACAAATCCGTTATTTATAGGGTCTTTCACGTAATTCTGCACGGTGCACCTTCTTATTGGATTGAATTATAAATTTAATTAACTAAGTTTTTATTAGTAGAATAAAATATAAATTAAATGTGAACGATGAATAATGAAAAAAATTATTCAAAAATGGTGCACTTGAAAAAGGAGGAAATATAATAGTCCTTTCTATTCTACTCATTAGTCCCATTGATTTTTTTTCGCTATTTATTTATCACTTTTAATTTGTATTTTATTCTTGATCTATAAGTTAAAACATAGTCATGTAGGATCTTGTTTGATTTGTCTCAATACAAAGATTATTAATATCTACTTTTTATAATTTTTAATTAAAAACAATTAGAGATATTAAATGTTAAAATGTTGTCTTAACAAGTGTGAAAAATCAAATGGGACTAATGAGTTGAATAGGAGGAGGTAATACTTTTTTTGTTGAAGGATCTTATTGATAGTTGAATTATTCTCTTATTTTACTATTAACTCAATCTTACAAGGGTATATAAAATTAATACGCGAATTGTTTACACTTTTACACCAGGAGGAATATTGTTTTGGTCTTACTGAAAACTTTTACAACATGATTGATGCAATACAATACTTGATCATATTACTTATATCAGCTTCTATGTATTATTGATTTCAAGAAGTTGATGTCTATAATTGATTATTTTCTTCAAATATTATAGAGCTTTATTAGATTAACTATAAGGGTTTGTCTTTAATCCAGAATAATAAAAAATACCCGCATTAGATAAACCAAAATAAATCAACGTGAAAACCATTACTATCAAATGATAATCTATAATTAAAATTATATTTGAATAATTAATTATCTACATATTCTCCTCCATATTCACCTCTTCCTCTCCTAAACTCGTCGAAGTTTTTAACTTTTCACGGATGCATTTTTTCTCGTATTATCTTAGATATTGTTTGTTTATTTTGTTTATTATTTATTTGATATTGTTAACTTTGATTGACTAACTGTAGTCATGTAATTTGTTAATCCTACAGCAAATGTTAATAGAAACAACATTCAAGATATTGTGGCCAGCGGCATGGAGTATGGGTAATGGAAACTGGAGTTGGACACAAATATGCTCCAAATCTTCACTTTTTATTTTATTGTACAAGAGTGTATAAGATTGAGCGATCGATGTTGGCCTAAAGGCGCAGCCAACATCTCTGATCTCGAGGTTTTGGAATCGAGTTACACCCATGGTTGTGTTGGAATTTGCCCCTAATTCACCCAACTTACCGCAGTTTCAACTAGCGAAAAAAACACAAACAAGCATCTACGACATTACATACACTAGTGGCCTTCATCCCGGGAGGAAAGTTGTGAAATCTTCAAAGCAGTGTCAGGTTGAATGCCAGCTGAGGGTCACGACTAACGGGGCGTAATACCTGATTTTCAAATATCAAAGATTCTGTCAGATTTCTGGCTGAATTCAATCAGCATTGTACGAATTTCCATTGGGGCAAGTTCCACAATCAGATCTGTAGGATCAATTGGTCCGCCCCGTGTCACTTTAGATGCCTTTGCAGAAGAGCTTTGAGACTTCCACACCAGTCTCTTCTTCTCCATTTCTGCTCGCTCTTGATTTGCCGAAAGATTCGTCTCCATTATTTTTTCAATCTGGGCAATTTCACAAAATTCCCATAAGCATGATTCATAGCTGCCGATCAAGACGATGGAAAGTTAAGAATTAAAGCACAAATGTTAAGAAATCTTATCTACCTTCTTTGACGAGAATAGTTTTTTCAGTTCTACCTTTGCCGTGCCTGAAAGGTCCTTGTCTTCTCCAACCTTAATATCAACCAGACATGAAAGTCAATGATATTAGAAATACAAATACACATATACTACATAAAGAACAGAGAAGCCATGGATAACTAGTTTTAAGGGGAACATATAAGATTCTAAAAGAGCATATATTGAGCAAAAATAGTAATAACATAGATTGACGCGTGATTTACCATCGGTTTTCAATTTAACAGCATTTAAGCATTTTAGGTAATATGAACAATGTTCATGCATGCAAGGGTTCAGTATGTATATCAAACAACTGTAGTATAAATATAACTGACAAATGAAACAACTCATTGTAGACGGCAGGTGTACCATAAGATTAGCCAAACAATATGTTTCATTTAGCCAATAAACTTGAGCACTGATTATAACTGTTAAAATTCAATTAGCAGAAGTTGGCGTACAACAGGTAGTAGATGGAAAGAGGAAAAAAAAGGTAGTATGTATATCAAACAACTGTAGTATAAGTATAACTGACAAATGAAACAACTCATTCTAGACGGCAGGTGTACCATAAGATTAGCCGAACAATATGTTTCAATTTGCCAATAAAATTGAGCACTGATTATAACTATTTAAATTCAATTAGTAGAATTTGGCGTAGAACAGGTAGTGGATGGAAAGAGGAACAATAAGGTAAGAGTTGTTACCATAGAGTGTAGATACCACAGCTTCAAAACAGTGTCATTTAGAAGGCACTTGTTTGTGGGACAAAGGATTTTAATATTGTGGATTTATACTTGAACATTTTTAGTACTACTAAGTGAAAACAAAACCCATATATATTCATTACAATAATGGCAATGTTGGTAGGAGATATATGGCTTGATTATCAAATAGCAGTCACCCGTTGATACGTATTGAAATAGATTTTCCAATATTTCCCATGAAGATGTACCAGAAAAATACTAAGTGCTGGATGTTCCTTTTTCTTTTTTTCTGGTACACAAGATTTAGGCCCTAAATCTGGTGAATAATAAGAAGATGATAAATGGTCTGATTATCAAAAAATTATCATCAGTTGGGTGTACATTAGAAAATAGGAGAAAAGATGTAAACAAACATTTCCTTTTTCATATTTCTGCTACATCAAAGATTTAGGTCTTAAGCCTGATAAGTAGGAGAGTATCTAACATGTCATGTCCTTTAATCACGTCTCTTAAAAAATGCCAAAAGAGTTACTCGAAGATGTGTACGTGGGTCCTTTTTCTTTTACCGTTTAGATAGGTAACAAGAAGCCAGATACTTGATAGTTGTGTCGTACTCATGAGTGTTGCTCTACAATACAACTCGAGATGAAGTATTCGGTAGTTAATACTGCATAGTTGTGTCATGACTCATGAGTGTTATTTAACAAAACAAGTCCGCAAGAACTGCTTGCATATACTTCCTCACAAAGTTGGGCTTTTCAACCTTACTGGAAGCTCCAGACACTATGCCAATAAAATGTTTGTGAGGAGAAAAAGTATGACACAAAACTGACCAGAACTGTGGTCATGCAGCTCACATTGACATGTTCAACTACATGAGATTTTGCAATCATCAAATACAACAGAACGACATTGATGCGGCAAACTGAAAATATTTACTGAAGGAAAAAATTCAGCAAATGCCAAGAATATACCTCAAATAGATGAGCCAAGCGAAGTAGGACTTTTCCATCATCAAGTTCCTATCCAAAAAAATTAGAAAGAATAAAACTTGTGGTCACCTTGCAAAGCCATTTCAAACCTCTGATGCTATTCATAATCAAATCACTACTCACAAGTGAGCCATAAAGCAGGATCCATCATAAGGAATGTCTATTACCTGAAGGGTGATCATCGCGACATTTTCGGGTAAACTGTAAGTTGAATCCATTCCTGAAAACATTGGTATACGAGTGTTCAATCTGGTGTCTTCATCCTGCACAGAAGAAGTTAACACTAGTGATAACAAAAACAAGAACAATGCTACAACCTTAATCCAAAAATATGAGGTGTACAACACGAACCAAAGCAAATCAAGTATGTGATCTTTGTAACTCCAGTGACAAGTTTATCCTAATTCATAGTAGCTACCAAAAGTTCTTTGGTTCTTACCTGTTCACTGAAGGCCAAGAGAAGTGGAGAGTATATTTGCTGACCGAATGAACGCCTCCATTTGGCACCCTCTCCTAGAGGATCAATTTTGATATAGAACTTTCCTTGGGCCTGCAGAATTTTAAAGCACATAGCACAATTGTAAAACTATTGGCTTTTAAAATAACGTAATAAATTTTAAATACTAATGGAGAGGGTTTCTTTTGAAGTGAATAATCAGGCATCAACCCAAGATTTAGTTGGAGCTTCCCTGTTAGCTGTAACATTGAACATCCCTTATAACAAAAATTGGTTCAATTAATTACTTGGCCAAATTATATTTTCTAGGATGTGTATCAATTAGTGCGTTTTCCGTGGCCAAAGAGGGTACGTAGGAAATATGAATGTAGGGTATGTGTCCAATTTCTTGAACAAAATATGCGTTTTTGTTTTTGTTTTTGTACTTGAACAACATTTTGTTAAATAATTACAAGTACCGTTTAACTTGAAATATATTATACATCTGATTCTGAATACCTGTTTTTTTTATTGCACTGCATTTTATATTATTTGATACCAATTTAAACTATATTTTATTTATTAATAGTCACTTGCATAAATTGCAAGTTCCTTCAAAATATATGCAAGTGGTTTTGATTTGAAAAGATGGCCTGAATAGAACCTTTGGATCTTTTCTCATATTAAGCACCTTCGTAAATGACTTACACATACAGACAGTATGCTGCTCATGAGCTCTAAGCCTCTCACCATCAAATACTCAGCACTCTTATTATTGTGAAGCTATTTGGTTATGGGGTGAATATTCACAACAAATTTCAGCATAAAAGTTAAATTTTAATTTTACTTAAGTATTTAAAGTGCTTCTGGTGTCTGCCGAAAATCAACCAGCAGTAAACAAATAAGAAAAAGCTAACTACATTGTTTGGTAATTAGCTGTATTCAGATATTTCGGGCACAAAAGTTTCTTGACACCATTACCTAGGACATTGTATGCATACGGATCCAGAATATATTTCTACAAGAAGCTAGGAAGTGAAAACAAAAAGAAACAATAGAAACAGTGTAAAAATTCAATCCCACTAAATTTTATAAGATAGCTTACTTACAACTAAGCCTATGCACTTCTCAAGAGCACAAACAGTTTCATTTAGAGCTTCATCAACACCTCTACCATCGTCTTTGAGCAACCGTCTGCAAGAGAGTTAAACTAAATAGTTAAATCTATCGCAAATAACTAGAGTTCTTTATCAGAAAAGGGAGAATGGTTTGGTATACACTTAGAAGACTTGTTTCACAAACCAGTTGTATATCAAAAGCAGTATACCTATGAAGCATGAGCTCTATCTGACCATCCAATATGCTAGACCCAGCAACAGATCTATCTACCAAAACAGAGAATTCGTTCATGCCATCTTGCAAATATATTCCAAGATTGATCTGAGAAAATCATCAGAAAGAATGGTGTGAAGCCTGTGAGATTATAAAGACAAATGATGTGAATGGCTTTATTTCCTTATACTTTGTACAAGCTGCAACTGAGCTTAAAGGTTCAAAAACTGAAGATATCCATTGTAGTCAAGCCTGACTCTCCTAGGTAACAAAGTACTTTTGAAAGAGTATAAAAAGTTGAAGAGACTTGAATATTATGATAACTGGCAAACCATTAAAAACTATATCAACAAAACTATACCATAACAATATAAACGATTTTAATAAATGCAAATACATAAGCACTGAGGTTCTACATTTGCACTTTTCTTTGAAGCATTCTTTTCTCCCCACTAATAGATAATAAATCGAGAAAAATTTCCCTGATCATATACCCAATTCAAGCTAAGTAGCTCAATAATACAAATTTTAAACATTATATGGAAAAAAAAGTTCATATTCAACGAGACAAATATTTATAGTTCTTTGGATCTTGATTATTATGGACTATCTTAAAATAGCTTATTAGAACCTATGCATTTCTTATTTATGTGAAGTCAGATGTTGTTTTCTACCAAGGAGTTAATTGGAAACAACTTCTTTGTTATCACTAACAAAGGTAAAGTTGCTACATCCGACCCCTCCAAATACATTGGGATAATGCAAAGTTGTATATTGAAAAAAAGAAATAGATATTCAAGGCACAAGAAAAACACGTTTGACACATTATTCATAAATCCAATCAACAAGGAAATTAATACAGAAAGAAAAAAGCAAGTTGAAAAAGGAACATACAGGATAATAGTTTCCAGCAACTGGTTGATTTACTTGCAAATCCCAGTCTGATCTATAATCACGAATCTGTAAAACAATAAAGACCTTACTAAACAGTGTAAGAAGTTCTACAGGAAAACGTGCAAAAATCGGTAAGATTTAACAGCAAGTCTAGTATGAGACTGTCTCAATATAAGACGAGTCCATATAATTCTCTAACTGAACACTTTCAAATTGGTAGTGATCACGTGATCCCTTCAAGCTTATATTTGTCACTTAAAGATTGTAAATTATCACTTTAAGTTATAAGTGATCACTTTGAGAACGTAGACGTACTTTGGACCAACCTAATAGCGATGTGAGACCATCTCATTCGAGAACTTGTCAAGATTTTAACAGAAAGAAAAAACAATCACAGATCTTCCACTAGGTGGCTTGCCACAGTTGACCATATAAAGAAATCAATAACCAAAAACCTATCAGAATCAACTACCAAGAACTTGACAATTATACCCTTTCAATGAAATCACGTCCATTTGAATCCGTATAGAATTTTTTATTTGACTGTATGTCCGTAGTCAATTTAGCTACAACTTCTTTTCCAATCCCATCTTCAACTGGTATAGGCCCAACCTGAAGCACATTACATCAATGAAGTGTCAGATATATCGATGTAGAAGATTGCAAGAAGCCTTGCTCCATTAACCTATGGTGAAGTAAAAAATGTAGAGTGCCAAAAAATTACCCTAGCGACCTTGCATGACAAGCAACATAGATAAAACAGGTCTAACTCCATTTTAATATTATCTCTATTAAAGAATATATCATGCTACCTTAATTCATTCGATCTTCTCAACATTCATTTTAAAAAGATAGTGATGCAGTAAATATAATAAGTAGAAAGGTTGTTTAAGCTTACTGTGTATTCAACTTCAATATACTCGTTATCCTTGTAAGCCCTGGTGACCTAAACAAATATATCAAAAGACATCTAATCAACATAGGTCAAAATCATACAAAAATAATAATGCTGCCATATAGGCCATTATAAACAGAACATCCACATATGGAATCATTCCACAAAAAACTCATCGAGTGAAAATCTTCGGTAACATATGAGATCTGAATTGTCTGAAAAGTTAAACTAATTGAAAGCTTGAGTAAAACATGATCTTGAATAGTGTGCTTTTTGTAATGATAACTGTGGAATTGCAGGCCAGAAGATTTGATCACTTTGAGTTATCACAGCTGGTCATAGACTCAAAAGCATAGTTAATTATAATTACAGATACACGGAGAGCCAATTTATACATCAAGCAGGAGACAGAAAGACTAGTAATCCTAGTACAGTAGGTGAGAGAGCTTAATTGATCTATTAACCCCTCGGCAGTTGCCCACATGTGCAGGACAAACTCCTTAACTTGCAATGCGTCCAAATTCATTACAAGCCACAAGGAGACATAAAGACTTAGCGGGAACGTTGAAAACAATTATTGCAACAAAGGAAATGTAGAAACGCAGGGAAGGAGTCTAGAAGAATGCACAAGGAGAAACAAAGAAGAGTCTAGAAAAAACTCCACACAAGTTGGGGATGAAAACTAGAGATTACAAATTTTCGATGGACAAACAGAATATCTAATAGCAAACTACAAGTGCGTACCAGCTACCAAGAGCTTAAATAATCATAGACCTTTTCTTGATCACTCAAAGAATAAGAGAAAAAGAAAAAAACGACCCAAGTAATTTGTTAATCCTGAGCCCCCTCTTATACAAACATAAATGCTTACTTTTTTAACACAAGAACAACATCAAAAGAGGGAGGTATCTCCAAAATCAAAATGTAGAGAAGTGTGTGCCAAGAAGTGCGTCCAAACAATCAAATATGTCAAATGTTTCAGGATTATTCGGCTTTAAAAAGGCCCACTTTAGTGTCGTCACAAGTTAACAAAAATCTTTTGTAACCAACACATTCAATCAATGCAATAATAATGAGGACTATGCTAGGTCAATATTGACGGTTAGGAGAGAAGGGGCAAATAAATGTCGTTTGTCAGAAATTTTAACATAAAATGAAATCCATAAAGAGCTTACGCTTAGTCATTCAGTCTAAAGGGGTTAAAAGATGAAGAACATGTGCACAAAGAAAAATGGAATTTGATAACTCCATGTCCGAGAAGAATAAATTCACGAAGCAATAGGCAAGAAGCTGTTATTGCGTTCCTGTTATGTATTAACTACTAATATAGAATTTTTTTTGTTTGTTTGTTACTCCTTAAAACCCCAAAATTGTTCCTTACAATAGGAAAAAACCAGATTTTCTTTTTTCAATATAAATTCAATTATATTTCTTACAAAATAATTCTCGTTAAATTATTATGCTTTACTGGATACACTTGTGCAATTTTATGCAAACCAATTTCATCCTGAAAATTCCAAGTTACAAAGTGTGGCAGAACATTTTCCTTTTCTTATGTCGTCGCGTCTTTGTACTGCAGGATACTTTTTTTGTACTATGTCAGTTCTAAAATTAATAAAGCACAGCATCTCATAGATATCAAAGGGGAAACAGAGTATAGAAGTACAACAATCAAAAGCACCTGATAAATCCATGAATTTATCTGCTGATGAACTTCATCAATCAAAGGACCGCGCATAACAGTTGATTGAACCTGATCAGGCAGAGATTTAAAGTTATTTCCATCAAAGATTAACACAGAATATAATATATCCAAGAAGAATTAAGAACCTTTCCCTTAGATAGCATCATAAACGTGCCATTTGGACGGAACACATAGGCACCGGAAGCCTGAAACAAACAAAATTGATTTGGTGACGAGTATTAAAAATGATACAGAGGTAGCTCGAATTATGAGTACATTGATGAGAGCTGCAAGGCCTACCTGGGGATATTTTTCAGTTTCATTGTATTCGTATCCAGCATAAAAACCATAAGATACTTCAATAGATTTCTTACCCTTCATGAAAAGATGGATTATCTCAGAGCATTTACAAATAACAATAAAAATTGACCAACAGTGAAAGGAGATAAAAGAACTTCAAAGGTAAGGTTATATTAAGACCAGTTGAGCACAAAATGTGATGTGAAAGTTACACAAACTGTTTAGCATGGAATAGTAGATCAATCATTATACATTAAAGTAAATGAGGTCACTTTGACTGATCATCCATACATTATTGAAAACAAGGTCATTTTGATCATTTTAGTGGAATGAATATATCAGAATTATATGCAAAAACACAGACATAACAGAGTTGGCATACCAACTTTCTCTTTTTGTTATCATAAATCAACTTTCCATTCTCAGAGAGTTGAACTTTCAGAATCTCTGATCCAATGTCAAAAGTAAACTTCTTATTTCCTTGATGTGTGTTAACAGATGATCTTGTCAATTTAGAACCTGCAAAATGTTGATCAAATTGAAGATAATTAGCTCACCAGCACACAATTGCAACGGAATTGTGCAGAGTCAAGATTAAGAAGCTTATCATACCTTTAACACCAGATATAGTATACGTGCTGAAACCAAGAGGTGGTACAGATGCTCTAAATGCAAGCCAAAATTTAGGTTCATCTCTTACAGTTACCCCCAAGTATGAAGTCACAAAAAATTTACTTAAGCTCAATTGCACATCAGATATAGGAAGTACTTGTGACACAATCTCCCTTCCTTCATAATCACGAACTACGACATATTCACTCTTAACCTGCACCAGGTATAATCTTCTCAGAGGACACAAGAAAAACCTTGATAGTGGTAGACGTAAAAGTAGCAAAGGATCCTTTTGAAACATATGGAACCAAAAGCAATTTGAATCCAAGTAGCCTGAGTCAAAATTGTCAAGATCTGTATCCTAGTTACTTATAAGTGCTCGGTGGGGAAGGATCGAATCAATAGGATCAAATCGTAGGATTGTATGATCCAAACTTAGCATGCTCATATATTTAGTACCCAACCAAAATTATACTTTTCAAAAGGTTAAATTTACGATTCATTTTTTCTTTGACTTAATAATCTTTTAGAATAAAATGCCAAAACTTTCAATAATTAGTTTAAAACTCCATATCAATAAAGAGCTCATTGAAATTTTATGACAATAAAATATTTCAAACATGAGGATAGTGAAACAGGGTGGATAAGAAATTTTTATATTTTTATATACTTCCTCCGTATTCAGTTATTTGCAACTTTGGGGTCCTTCACGGACTCCTAGGCAAAACTTTTAGTAGTGTATTAAAATAGATTAATGAGGTTAATGGGTTGGAATATAGTATTATAATATTAAAAAGTAAGAGAGAGTACTAAAAAGTATGAGAGAGAGTATTAAAAAGTAAGAGAGAGTATAAAAAAGTAAGAGAGAGATAATAAAAAAGTAATAAAAAACTTTCTATAAATGGAAAAAAAAAAAGAAAGTTGCAAATAATAGAATACGCCATTTTTAGTAAAAGTTGCAAATAACCAAATACGGAGGAAGTATTTGAGACTAAATTTAATCGTGTTTTAATCCCACAACATTTCATTGCCTCAATGACATTAAGTAGCTCCCAACCAGGATGGGGTTTGGGGGTCGGATGTACACAGTCACAACCTTACTGTTGTTATATACTGTTAGTGCTAATAAAAAAATTGTTTCTGACAGCAACTTCATATAAATAAAAAGTGAACATGATTAAATGAGTCATTTTACTAGAGTCCATTATAATCCAAAACCAACGAACTATAAATCTTTGGTCCTATCAAAACAAGGGACGTGTGTTCTAATCCTACCTCTAAAAAATTTAATTCTATTTGGATCGTAAGATCCTACCAACATCACGATTCTTCCTATAATCCAAATTGGTCACTTATTTATGGATCATAAGATCATAGATCAGAATCGCGATTTCAATAACAATGGTCTGAGAATTGATATCAAAACAAATGCTAATTATTTGCATGAAATTTCCATGAGACCAAAAGAGTGCAACCATACAAGAATTATCCAAGGGATGCACGATAGCAAGTCCATTAAGATTTACTTACCGGAACGCGAATAATATCTTCTCTCTTCCATCCAAGAGGATTATAGACTACAATAACCTTGAAAATTGACAAATTAAGCAGTGACATGTTTCCAATCAGATCAAATGAATCAATACACTAATATAAATGAATGTAAAGTATAGCGTCCAATAGTACCAAATTTTTCCCATGAGACAGGTCAGTTTCTGATGCAGGACAGTAACTTATATTTAACAGAGGACACTGCAAAGAAAAAGAAATGTTCAGACATTTTATGCGTTTATATTTACTCAATTTAAAAGTTGGAGCCTAGAGCCATTTCTTTTACTATTACTTGAATTGTTCACAAGCTAAGTACTACAGTCCACATGAGTAGGTCCTAAACTCCTATTTGTCCAAAGACTTTGTCAAAGTAACCAGTTTACAACTTTCATTCAGACAACTGTGAGATAGTGCAAAGATACAGTTTTGATTACGCTTGCAGCAGCAATTGCGTAATAGATTTTGTGGTCAATGCGGATGGTTTCGAGAATGTCTCTTCCTAATTTTAGTCACAAAAAGCTCAAAAGCTTAACAATATGGTCGACTACTGTGACCAAGAATCTTAAGTTTTAATTTTCATACATCTGAATTTTATATGGATACCATAACCATGTGAAACCTGATTTTCTTTATAAGGCCATCTTTTTAACCATTACAGTGGGTAAAAGTCGGAACTCAAAATTTTGAAATTGCAATACGAACACAAAAATAATTATAAATTGGTAGTAAGTAAAGAATTTGTTTTAGTTTGCCTGTTGAAACTTTGTTGTTGGCTTCTGACAACCAGTAGAGGGGGAAGATTCAGTAAGGCATCCAATTGATAATGCAACCAATGCCTCAGCCTGCAGATAAAGAGAAACTATTGTATGAAGCTGAAGTTCAACTGAGCCAAAAATATGATGAGATAACAGAGTAGTATGCACCTCTTGATAGCCAATTGAAAGTCTCTTTGCATAATCATTAGCTACATGCTGCTTTTCAGTACCAGTAACTGCGTCATGGTGTTGAGCTATAGCTAAAGCATCTGCTAATGCATCAGTATTAGGGCCTAATTTACGCCTTCCTATAAGATATTCCAGTTGCCTTGCTGCCTAAGATTACATCAAAATACGATATTTCAAGTACTACTCAAAATTAGTTTTACAAAAGCTTTAAAAATTGAGACACTATAATCAAGAATTATACCATATAGTAGGCACTCATCTCTCTAACGTAACGCTTCAAAGTTGGTCTGCTAGTAAAGTATCCAGTCCAGTAACCATTAACTCTATCTGCATATCTGGTAAGAGAAGCTTCTTACAAAATAACCTGACTTAATGTAATAGGATACTATATACAGAGAATTCCATGGACCTGCACTACTTACGGGAAGAAATCATCAGTTTTTGTTGGCCAGATTTCTTGAGTTGCATGTTTTGCGTCCGTGTATATTGATGCGGTCGAGTAGAGCGCATTGACACGTCCATCCTAGATGAGTTAGCAGAAGCAAGTTACACAAGACATGCTGATTACATGAATCATTCCTCATACATAGATCTCTTTGACATGTTCACATAGTTACTCATACAAGACATGCCGACCACACTAGGAAGATATTAATCTTGTTGGACTTGAATAAGTAAAGAAAGAACAACCGTTGACATAGACAATTACCAAGTTAACATAATGAATCAGCTTGTCCATTTGCCGGAACCATGAATTAGCGTATTGGTACTTGAAATCAGTTCCCATAGTCCACATAACATGATTTGTTCGAGTAACATTTGACTGCAAATGAAAAATATGCATATAAATATTACAATATCAGATAGGACAACCTAGGTTGTCAAGAAGCACAGGCAGATACTTTTTTCCTACCAAGACTTGAGATAGATGTTCCGTAAGATCAAGTGAACAATTTTAATCAAAATAATATCAGATCACCTAAACATAGTAACATATCACTATCTAAGTATCTGTTCAAAATGAACAAAATTGTTTTTGAACAGCAAGTTCGAACATTGTACCCACCTAAAGCAAAATTATCAGCTGGGATAGAAAAACAACAGCATGATGCAAAACAGATAGAAGTAAAGAGATAACTGGAGTAACTTGGCTAACAGATTTATTCGACAAGATTTGGAGCGCAACATGCCCAGCGAGTCAGCGGCTAGAGAAAAATTATTTTAATACCCATTTACAAGAAAAAAATTGAGAATAAAAGTCATGAGCAAAACTACAACGTTATGAGAAAGAGTTATAGAATTACATATAAGGAGATTTACTGGCATATAAGAGAATCAATTTGGATTTATGCCTTGGAGTAGATCGTCAATATTTGAACCTGTCAAGGAACCAACTCAACCATAAGCTTAACCTTATGGTTGAGGCCCCAAGATATGTTATATACTCTAACACGCCCCCTCACACGAGAGCCCTTTGGGCTAGAAGTGTGGATGCAACACAGGCCCTCCTCATACCTGGTGCTAAATATTCCACTTTTTTAAATAAGGGGTGGTTGAGATTCGAACCTGTGACCTCTTGTCACACTGGCTTCTGATACCATGTCAAAGAACCAACTCAACCAAAAGCTTAAGCTTATGGTTGAGGCCCCAAGATATGTTATATACTCTAACAGAACCAACTCAAAATTGACCAAGAACTCGACCAAAAATTAGTGGGTCTCAACCCAAAAGGTTCAACCTGTATTCTGTAAATGACCTGAACTCAAAAGTACCAGAAAAATTGGCCAGATTTCTTGATTTTGTCAATTTTTTTGTTCCATGTCATCATTCGCAATGGGGATTCACTAGATTTATAGTCAATTTTAGTATTTTGAGTTAACATTTCTTTGTTGAAGCCTTAAAATTAGTATATTAGTCTTTTTTATACAAAAGTATTTTCTTGATATTTTTTAAATATAGTACTTCCTCCGTTCTTTTTTACTTGCAAGTTGCAATATTGTTGAAGCGGTACTATTCATCTAACAAATTGACTTCTATATTGTCGGTAATCTAAAAATTAAAACATACGCACATGAGATCTTGTTTGAATCGTCTCGATTCAAAGTTTATTAATTGTGAGTTTTTATAATTTTTCGATGTGTATAATTAGAGATATTAAAGGTCGAATTCGTACATTGGAAAGTGTGAAAAAGCAAATGGTGCAAGTAATATGGAACGGAGGAAGTATTATTTTTTAAAATGCTTGATCATTGACCAAAAGCAAACCTAATTTGAAACTCGCCCAATTGACTACCTAGGAGATCTACAGAGGAACCAATTCATCTGATACAACAAATGATGGAGTACTATAAAGGTAGGAAAAAAAAGACTTGCACAAGGTTTTCATGGACAGGAAAAAAGCATACGATAAAGTACCAAAGTACTTTGGTAGTTTGGTTGGCAATGATTAAAAGGGATATTTCAAGAAAATACATTAATATGGTGCATGATATGTATGAAAAAGTGAAAACAAATGTTAGGACATTTGGAGGGGCAAATGACTTCTAAAGCCAATTACCATTGGTTTCTCTTACCAATCATGGATCTGCATGGAACTAACTACAGGTAAGATAATGTTCGTCAATTAGCAAGGGCAAAGCGGGTTATCGCCCTGGGTCCCAAATATTTTAGGGCCAAAAAAACATATTTTCATGTACAAAATTAATATTAACTTAAATTACATTTAGGTATAATTTACATTTTTTTTGCTAATTAATGAGTTATTACGGTTTTTTATAAAATATTTAAAATATCAACAATTCAGAACAAAACGCATATTATATTATTTATTACACCTTAAATTTATAGGGTCCCTTTTTATCTTTCTCTATGGGGTCCAAAAATGAACAACACGCCCTAGTAAGATCATTAAAGTTTCATGAATAGGTTGAAAAAGGGGCTTGTCAATTGAGACAAAAAGAGAGTTGAAATGAGAGATTGTATAGGAGAATCACAAAATCTCATATGAGACGGTCTATAGGATAGACTATATAATTAGGCCAGTCCATTTCCCTTACCTGATTTTTTTATTATAATATCAATTATATTAAGTTTTAATTTTAAATGTAAGGTATTATAACTTAGAATATACTATTCTATAACCCCAAATATAAGTTTTTATAACCCCAAATAATTTATTAAAACTCAAATATACTACGTTATATTTTGGGCTGGGCTTTATGGATTCCGTCTATAGAATAGACCGTCTCCCATGAGACTTACTGTAGGAGAATAGAGAGAAAGAGAAGGCATCATCACATGAGTGTATTGAATTTCTTAAAAACTAGAGGCCTCATGAAATCTTGAAAATCTATCTTTATTTACTGTGTAATCAGTTCAAATCATAATCATGTTTCTTCATAATTACCCTTTGCACATAGCCATATCAGTTCATCATGTACATGCACGAATAGACCAACAAATTACACACTGATTAAAACTGTAAATCTTTCAAATTTTAAGATATCATACGGTCTTTGACACAATACAGTTATAAAGAAGATAGATCTTGACATTTAATTTCTACAAATCAAAGTTATGTTATACACCTTTTACAACTATGGTAGCCAAGTGGGAAGTACTTAAGTCTTAATGACTTATTGTCCATGAGCTGTAAAGTTAAAATTCAGGTTTCATACCAATGTGGAAAGTCCTGAGACTGAGAGTTTCAGCATACATAGTTTAGTTCCAATAAACTAAAATGCTAATAAAGCAAACCATTAACTGATACCTGTGCTAATGCAGCATCAACAAAGGCATTGACACGATCTTGAACATTGTAGTCGAACAAGGTAGGGTCATCCTTCATAAGAAGAGAAAATTACAAAATTTTACACATGATTTAGCTTTACTAACTTAAGCTTGCTTAAGGGAGAAAATACTTGGACAATTGGAGAGTCATCGTTAACTTCAAAATGAAAACCATCCGGAGGTTCATAGTTTCCTTGCCAAAAAGCACCGGTAAAGATCTACAAAACAGAAAAAAATAGTCCTCTAATAGACACACATTAACTAATTAGTGAATAGTTAACAAAGGAAAAGGTATGATGTTTACCTCAGCACTGGCCCCAAGACTCTTAGAACCCTGCCAGACAACTTCAAGGCTTTTGTCAGCCATACGTTTTTCCCTATCTTGGTAGTCTATTCTAGCGAAAAATAAGGAATCAAATCCAACCTGCAGTATCACACAAGTACATACACAGTAACATGAGATATATAAAAAGTTGTCACAATCCATAGACCAAGACAGTTGTAAAGGGTGGTTATAGTGCAATGAACAAGGGTCTTTGGAGAAAAAGGAGACCAAAATTCGAGGGAAATTCTTTTATTGTAAACAAAACTTTTTCCATATGATTGAGTAATCCGTGACTTACCATATCGTCCTATGATCAAAATAGCATGCATGTTTTCAATTTGTAAAAGGGAATACTTTATCTACTAAAAAATTAATCGCCTAAAACTTGAATGCACAAAATGATAATTGACCCTCTTGGCATAAACAAAACAGTTAAGGTAAGCATCAAATAGTAGCACAAGAAGCTACAAGGCATAACAGACCAACCTCAGCCCCCAACAAATAAGCCTGAACAGCTGAATGCCCAAAAGGGTCGATTTGCCAACCAATTCTGGGTGTTAGCCCAAATTCTTTCTTCAAGAATCGGTGTCCAAGTGTTGTTTGATCAATCATATCAATGTAATGTGTAGCTGCCTCATCATGCATGACCATGCCCCCATTTCTGCAGGCAGTTCGGGAAAATCCTTAAACAAAACCCCATGTAATATACAAAATTCACATGCTACTGATTCAATATAACAATTATCTGTTTTCATTCAATTCTAGTAAATTAATGCCTCATTAATCGGGGCTAATTTTGAACATGTGCAATGTGCCCAATCAAAAGCTAATTTGAGATAATAATTTACATTCCTCTTCCTTATGTTTAATTAATTGTTCTTATCCTCAAAATGAAGAAGAAAAAAAAAATTTAAAACCAAAAGAGGTTATTATGTATTTTTGCTACACCCATGTCTAATAAATTTCCTTTCATGCAAGTTTCCAAACAAATTGTTTTTCAACATAAATTCATAAGCCTTTCACAAATTTCAGAAATAATCGAAAGAAAAGTGGAGTATAATAACTACATGAATTCAAGTTGACCAGATTTGACCAAGTCTCTGACTATGTGTTGCATGGCCTCACTCTGATCTCTCCACCACCGCTCGAAAAACGCCTGCATTACAGCAAATTACTCCATATAACAACCCACATTTTCCTTAATCTTTCAATACACAAAAAAAAAAAAAAAAAAAAAAAAAAAAAAAAAAAACTCACCTGCTCAACATAAACAAATTTCCTATTCTTATCCGCTAGTAATGCCGGAATTAAAGAGTCCAATACATTCTGAACACATGCTCCCTGCATTACATCATTTCTCACAAAAAATCAGAAATCAATAAAAATCATTCAATCATCATCCAAATCGATTAATAGTTCAAAGAGAAAAACCTGAATGGAGTTATTAGAACCAACGTAGTACTGGTCAACGGTTTTCAACCAACCAGCATCATCGTGAGTGTGAGGAACTAAATGAACGTTGAGTTTTCCCGGAACTATTTTCGCCGATGTATTGTAAACCATAAACTTCGATTCTACTAAATTAACTGACATTATTACCATCGCAGCAATAATTGCTGCTACTAATTCCGCCATTAACGAAGATTTTGAGACTTTCACCATTTGATTAAATAGTGGAATTAATCATACATTAGTAGAAACCTTGAATTTGAATTTGAAAATCGAGAGATTTCAGTGGATTAAAAATGGCGGAAGGGAGTGAGCAAGTAGAGAGTTGGTGTTGGTGAGAAGGTGAAGGGGGTGGATGATCGTTATCTGAAGAAAATGAAATGAAGTTCATTATTAAAGTGATACGCTACGTTTTGGGAGTAAGAAACAACAAGTCACGTCGTTTCATTGGACAAATTGTGGTGACCATGTGGGGACACAATGAAACGTGAGACTTGAGATATAATTTTAATACGAAATGGATAGTGGATATTTAGATAGTGGGATATCCCTTCTTTACTTTTGTCCAACTTTATGCTATTGAGGTTTTTTTTTTTTTTATTCCTCATCATCATGTCCAGTGTATCTCGTTTATAAAAAATTATAATTAGAGTCTGGGGAGTGAAGAGCGACGACACCTCATACCTATGAAGGAGAGTGCGGTCAAAGAGTACCCCGACTCGAAAAAGGTCTTCCAAGCGAGAGAAACCTACAACTTACAAAAATAATAAATTTTCTTTTTCTTTGTTTTTCTTTTCTTTTGGGTGCTTGCCATATGGAATACCTTTTTGTTTATTATTAAAGTTCTTATAAGGAATATTCACACAAATTAAAAGAATATAATTTTATATATAGAGAGTATAATATTTTATTGAATAATAAACTTAAGAGGAAAAATAAAAATTATAAATATTAAAAAATATTAAAGGAAAGTTAGTGGGAAAAATATAGAGATCATAACTAATAAAAATGTTTTTATAACGTTAATAGAAAATTTATGGGGACCATAAAGAATATAAATAATGTTCAAATGAAGGTAGTGGAAAATATAGGAAGACCATAAACACTATTAAAATATTAAAATGAGGATAAATAATATTATTTTTGTTTTAAATTTGTAATATAAATAAAAAGATTTTTTACGAGAACAATAAATGGAATACCTAAAACTGGCAAATGAGAATTTCTCTAAAGAACGGAAGAAGTAATAGCATGAATATTAATGTTCCTAAAAGATTGAGGCACTTTAAAGTTTTAAATGTTATTACTACTTTTTATATGTGCAATATACAATTGTTGTATATTTTCTTGGAGACCTATGAGGTTGTTTTTTTTTTTGAGCTTTTTATAATTGTAGTTTGACTTTTACCCACATATTTTTTAATAATCAACCAAAAGCCAGGAATCAATTTTAACCAAAAACATATCCTTAACATTTGGATTTTTTTTTTTTTTGAGCTTTTATAATTGTTTTTTGGCTTTTACCCTTATATGTTTCAATAATCAACCAAAAGCCAAGAATTAATTTCTACCAAAAAATCTTCTTAACAGTTGGATTAATTAGTTAGCTCAAATATATCATTTGTATTTCTTTGAATAGTTATTTTAAGGCATTGACTTTTGTCGCCATCTTTTATACTTCCTCCGTATTTAATTATTTGCAACTTTGGGGTCCTTCACGGACTCCTAGGCAAAACTTTTAGTAGTGTATTAAAATAGATTAATGAGGTTAATGGGGTGGGATTATAGTATTATAATATTAAAAAGTAAGAGAGAGTATTAAAAAGTATGAGAGAGAGTATTAAAAAGTAAGAGAGAGTATAAAAAAGTAAGAGAGAGATAATAAAAAAGTAATAAAAAAACTTTCTATAAATGGAAAAAAAAAAAAGAAAGTTGCAAATAATAGAATACGCCATTTTTAGTAAAAGTTGCAAATAACCAAATACGGAGAAAGTATATTAAATTTTTTAAATTGCCCTTTGTTTATTTCACTCTTTCATCCCTCTAATTTCTCTTTAAAATGAACGCTATCAACTAAAATTCAACATTAAAACAATATGAACGATCAATATAATTCAACCCCAAAATATCGATGTAACTTGTAAGCATTGATTTTATGCTTGTAGTTGTATTTCGTAAACATTTCGAAAAAAATAAGAAGCATGTTTTGTACGATTTGCGTCTTTAAACAAAATTAATTTTTTCTTATTTAAATTTTTTATTATCTTTCATTTTTTCTTAATTTAATTTTTTAGTAATATATATTTTTTTAGCAACAAAGTAACAACTATGTGGTTTCAACAGATATGGATGGCAAACCCAATATCCATTGATCAGTTTCTTCATACATGGCCGTATTATATTGTCTTGATCGACATTACATAGAAAAATATCGATCTTTTTTGGCAGGTATGTAATCTCTATCTTTCTTTATCTTTTTCGCAGTCAGGGGACTCCTTTCTTTGGCCATACTCTTCTTACGGGTATGAGTTGTTGCCGTTCTTCCCTCCCCAGACCCTGCCCATAGTTTTTCTATGTGCGGGATATACTGAGTAGGATGATGATGAATTGATGATGATCGACATTACATACAAAAACAACAAGATGCGGGCACTATGTAAGATTGTTGATATGACCTCAACAAATCATAACTCCTTATTAAAAAAATATTTTTATTCATCAAAAGTTTAGTCGAAAATCTATAGGAAAAATAAAATAATTTTTTAAAAACAGAAATTTGTCATGTTCATTATCATTATCATCATCATCATCCTACTCAGTATATCCTACTCATAGAAAACTTTGAACATAGTTTGGGGAGAGAAGGACACCAACAACTCATACCATAAATGAGAGCGTGACCCAAAAGGAGAGAAATTTGTCATGTTCGGACGGAAAAAATTCAGAAAAAAAAACTTTCGACTAATAAAAAATTGGTGTGAAATTCAGGTTAAATAAACCGCCAGGTGTTCATACGGGTCATCGGGTTGATTTCAGGTCAGATGTTTCGAGTCGGTTCAAAATCGGGTTTTGTGTTCATATTGATTTTTACATAATTGTAAATCCATTTTTAAGTCGGGTCAAATCGGGTTCGGTTATAAAATCGGGTGTCTATCGGATCATTGGGTCTGTTTTGAACACCTCTTAATAAACGAATTTTTATAAAAAGAATAGTTTTAAAACAGAAATTGTTAGTATGAGCTCAACAAATCACCGTTCTCTTATCCGAACTCATGACCAATAATGAACCGAATTGGTTATTCATAAATGAGCCCAATACCCAACCCCCAATCCCTAAGTATCTCGGCCGACGACATATACGTGTACTCCACATGGGATTGATATCCAAAGCCGTCGGCCATCCCGTTTATTTTTGGGTCCCAGAGCAGTGGCAGAGCCACATTAGGTCACCTGGGGTCATGTGCCCCTAGGCGTTTTTTTTTAAAAAAATATTTAAAGCAAACTATTCTATTGGTAAGAGTAAAAGTGTAAAATTAATACTGAAGTCTTTTGATGATAATTACTCCCTTATTTTAGTAATTTTGTCTTATTTATTTATTTTATCACATTTTTTAAATTAAGTTAGTTAATTTAATTTGTTCAATATCATTTTGTTGTAATGTCGTATTTAAAATTTTAGCAAATAAGAGTAAAATAATTGTTAATTTTGCGAATAAAACTCTGCCGAAATCTCGTCCACTAGTTGGTGCCCCTGAGACTCCGGACCCTAGATACGCCACTGTCCCAGAGCAAAAGATAGAAGGACCCCTAACAATTTACGGCGTAACGAATAATAGAATATACATTTTATTTTTTTTATTATTGATATTTTAACTACTTTATATAAAAGCACTAATAACTGATATTAATTAGCAAATAATATAAGTTATATCTGAATTTAATTAAAATTAATATTTCTTATATGTATATATAAATAAGTTTTTTAGGCCTTAAAAAAATTGAGGTCCTGAACGGTAATCTGCTTTGTCCTTGTTAATCGGCGCCTCGGCGGCCATGTTAATGATATCTACTATAACAAGTTGCAAAAGACCGTACAATATCACAAGTCTAGTTGTGCTTGAGAGAAGTTGGGAGGCCTACAACTTGCAAGTGGTTACCTGGCGACTGAGTTATAGTACATACTCCCTTCGTTTTTTTTATTGTTTTGTTTGAAGATTTCATATAAATTAAGAAAGGTGGTATTTTTGTAGATAGTGGATATTATTTTATTAAAAAAGGTAAAATCTTTATAGATAGTGAGTATTATTTTATTAAGAAAGGTGAAATCTTGGTAGATAGTGGATATTATTTTATTAAAATAGTAGTGTGAATTAATAATTGTATTGGTATTATGAGAGAGAAATGAGGGATAAAGAGAGTATATGAAAGATAAAAACTTTTCAAAATAGGAAAATATTTCAAATAGGACAAACTTATGAAACTGCCCGTTATAGTAATGTGGACAAACTTAAAAGAACAGAGGGAGTAACAGTTATTTATGAAGATGTGAAGTTAACAAATCATCTTTATGCAGTAGGAGTCGATAGGGGGGGGGAGTTATGTGATATTAATTTATCTTTTTTGTTTTGTTTATTTTATTATTATTATTATTATTCTTTTTGTCTTTTTGTTGTGATTTATAAATTACGGTGATTGATTAGGAATTTCTGACTATAAATGGTAGGGAATACATGATGTTGGCTCTTTTGTAATCTATGTAGTTGTTTACATCTATATATAATAGGAGTATATTTCATTGAATTGCAATCTATGCTTAATCTACTAACTCATATAGTAGCCTAAGTCTTATAATAAATACAATTGTTGATCTTTCTTTATATATAATTTGGTGATTTTAAGAGTTGATAAAAAAAATAGATGGAGTTATTGATGAATAAGATAGCATTTTCGGTACATTTTTCAGCACCAAATAAAAATTTAGGTGTATGGAAAATAAACAAGTCAATACTTTATTCGAGAAAATTTGTTGTAAATAATATGAAGATGGATCAAATACTTCACATGGAAGGTGGAGACGGCGATTTTAGCTACACTAACAACTCTCTAGTTCAAGTAAGTTTTGTTAGATGATTCGTTAAGTTGAGTTGGACTTATAGTCAATGTCAGCATACATATATAATCGGAAAAATACGAGGTGTATACACTCCATAAGTCAAAAAGATACCTTCTCAAAACTATATGGCAGCGGAAAGAAAGGCTCCTATGACTTATGAAGTGTGTACATTATTTGTAATTCATCCATGTGGGATAAACCATCCAAACACACAATTTTCCTTCTCACTAAATTTCACCCATTTTACAATAGGTACAAAATGAGAAGGACAGAGCGAATATCTCTTGATTTATTTATCTTTTTAATGAATTCACTATAAGCAATTTCCACATTACATATTATTAAGATATATAATATTTCATGGGGTCTCAAACATAGACTTAAGCTTTTGGTTGAGTTGATTCATTGACATGGTATCAGAAATCAGCGTGACAAGAAGTCATGTATAAAAAGAACATGTGTTGTATCCACACTTCTAGCTCAAAGAACCCTCGTAAGAGGGGGCGTGTTAAAGTATATGACATATCCCGAGGCTTCAACCACATAAGTTTAAGCTTTTGATTGAGTTATTTCCTTAACACATAATCATTATTAGAAATAAATTCAAACAATCATGTATATTCCACAGTAATTGTAACACCCCTGAATTTCCTACCATCCATTACGGTTTTGGTTTCGTATAAGGGGTCGGAAATTCAGGGGTGTTCGAGAATACTTTCTTCGTTTCATTGTACTTGTAACTAATACAGTGACACTTTTATCAGTTGCATGGACACTTATATATACTACATATTTAACAATTTTTTTGTTTTTTTTTTTTATAATTTTTGTTAAAAACAGAAAAGAATAATAATAAAGAGCAAAGACATGATAGAAGAAAGTGTGAAGCAAGTATGCAAGACAATCCAAGACGGGCCAGAATTTTTTACAATAGCAGATTTGGGCTGCTCATCCGGGCCTAATGCTCTTGAAGCAATTTGGGAAATTATTAATATTAGCACTCATTTTTACCAAAATAAAAGGGTTAAATTACCACAATATAACATTTTTTTAAATGATCTTATGGGTAATGATTTTAACACCCTTTTAAAATTATTGCCTAAATTCTACAAAAACCTCAAAAAAACTAATTTTGGAAATAATTATTTTGTGTCTGCTACACCTGGTTCTTTTTATGGAAGGTTGTTTCCTACCAATTCCCTTCATCTTGTTCATTCTTCTTCTAGTCTTCATTTTCTCTCTCAGGTTAGTATTTTTTACCGTTATGATTTTAATTTGACAATTTTTTGACGTGATATCAGAAGTCTAATTAACGAGGTGACAGACTGTGGTGTCAAATTAATTGCATCCACCTCATTATTTGAAATATCTAGGCTCCTATACAAGGGAATATGTACGTACTGTAAATGTACTTTTAACCTAAATATATGGATGAAATTAAAAGATAGATTAAATATGTGGATGACGACTAGAATTATTAAAGAGAAGTATTGGGTCATTTCCAAAATAACAAACTTAGAATAGTTTGAGGGACGAATAATATATTTTTTATTACGTGATTTTTAAAATATCAGCTTAAATTTTTAGTTAGTTGGTTATTAACGATAAAGATTAAGAACCCCTCATGTTGAAAATAAAAATAAAATCAAAAATGGATTAATAATTATGGAAACAGATTTGATAACTCAATATTTACTCAATCTTGTAATCGAATCAGATTTGACCCAACATAAAAAATGGATTAATAATTATGGAAACAGGTGCTCTCTTGAGAGACCGTATTTTATAAAGACGACTCTCAAAAGTCCAGCCCAAATCTATTTTTCGAGTTGTGACAATATATATTTAGAATTAAACTGGGCTTTTGAGAGCGCCTTTACAAAAGACGGTCTCAAGTAAGAATTTATGTTATGGAAAACCCAACATGATAAAAGACTCAATTTTAAATTCGACCTGAAACACTTGATCCGAAATCAACCTATGCAGGCACCGGAAGGGCTAGTGAGCAAAAATGGAAAAGGAGTGAACAAAGGAGCCATATGCATAACTAATGATAGCCCACCAAATGTGCACAAAGCTTATTATCAACAATTTGCTGATGATTTTACACTGTTTCTGGACTCACGTTCAGAAGAAATAGTAGCCAATGGGCAGATGGTTTTAACTTTCAGGGGTAGTACACTAAGTCATCAACCTGATTTTTTATGGGATTTTCAGCTGCTTGGAACTGCACTTCTTTATTTGGTCCATCAGGTAATTTATTAAATAGAATAGAAAGTTTCCTGAAAGACCGTCTATGGCACAAACGACTCTTTCAATAGCCAAGCTATATGACTATTCAATTACTCATTTAACAAATGGGTCAGCCCATATTTACTCGTCTATACTATAGACGGTCTATAGCAAGAATATGTGTTTATTAAAAGTTTGTTGGTTTTTAATATTAAAAAAAGGATTATCATCTTAATAACAAGCTTATATTATATGTCGAGGGCGATAGTTAGGGTGAGCGAATTCGAATATTTGATCCGAAATAATCAATTGATCATCAGAAATCTGATTTTTAAAATATTATCATTTTTCGATTCAAATATTTGATATTCAATATTTGAAATAATATCAGGTATTTGATTTTTTGATAAAACTAGATTTTCAAATGTTATATCCAAATTGATATCATATATTCAAATTCTCAAACAGGGTATCTAATCCAAACTAGATTTTTGAATCGGAATTCATATATCATAAAACTCAAATCAGATCTCAATCAAATCAACGAATTTTCAAATAATCAAACACTTTTGCGCAACACTACTGTTATAGCCCAAAAAGTGATTTTATATTCTAATCATCATCAACTATTTAAATGCATTTCTTATTTATATGAAGTAGCACATGACGTTTGCTACCAATAGTAAATCGTAAACAACATCTTTGTTAATTTTATCACTAATAAGGGTAAGACTGCGTATATCTGATCCTCTCAAACATCAGCCTAAGTGGAAGCCAATTAACTTCACCCTATGTTATAGCCCAAAAAGTGATTTTATATTCTAATCATCAATTCATCATTAACTAATTAAGTGCACTTCTTAATATATGAAGTAGCATATGACGTTTGTTTCATATAGTGAAATGTAAACAATCTCTTTGTTAATTTTATCACTAATAAAGGTAAGGTTGCATACATCTGACCCATCCAAACTGCACCCAACATGAAAGTCACTTAACAGTATTAGGGCAACAGAATGTTGGAATTCTAAACAAAAAAAGTAATACTTCAAAATAATGGTTATACAGGGAAGGATAGAAGAAGAGAAGTTGGATGAGTACAATGTGCCATTTTATACACCATCCATAGAAGAAGTAGAAAGATTGATAGAAAAACAAGGATGTTTTGTGATAAACAAAATTGAAACATTCAAAGTAGATTGGGGTTTAAAAGATACAGACATGAAGATGTCATTGGATGAAAGGGCTAAGCATGTTTCTCATGGGTATAGGGCTGCTACTGGCCCATTATTGGCCACCCATTTTGGTATAGCCCTTATGGATGACTTGTTCAATCACTTTGAAGCTTTGGCTAAACAGTATTTACAAGTTGGGAAATTAGAAATGTTGAATTTTGTAATTTCCATCACAAGAAAATAAGTTTGCTAGCTAAATTATGTACTAGTTCTTAATTTTGTTGTTTGTTTTTTTTTTTTTTTTGGTACTTTTATTTATAGGTTATGATATGAATTGCATTAAGGTGATGTTTTTCTTAATTTTTATAAAAGTATTTCGAGGTATTTCTTTATGTAAACGCAAATACAACATATCTTGCGTTAATTTTGTAATTTCCTTAACAAGAAAATAAGTTAGCAAATTATGTACTAGTTCTTAATTCTGTAGTTCTTTGGCTTGTTTTATTTATAGATTATGATATGAATTGCATTAAGGTGATGTTTTTCTGAATTTCAATAAATTTATCACCAAATCCGAGTTATTTTATGCAAACGCAAATAAAACCACATACCAATGTCAAAGTCTTAATTCTAAAAGATTGAGATTGACTATATAAACCAATATCAGCTTTAAAAAGTTTGTTTTTCAACAAGTATATGACCAACAAACAAATAAGATGACTAAAAGGTCATTTATTAAACAAGGGCAATGCCACATTTCCAGAAACTCAAGAACAAATGACAAGTAGCTTGCACAACCTAAATCAAAAGATTTGAAACAACTGTACTCTACCAAAGATAGAGCCTGGTAAGCAAACATTTACAACTTCACTTAAATAAAATGTGTACATACCTTAAAGAGTCCTGATATTTTAGCCCGTTATAATCTGAAACCAAAAACTTATACGTCATTAGCTCCATCAACAATGGACAGATGCAAAGTTATACAAACAAATATCATACAAAATTTGGCTTACCAAGTTTCCCATGAGCCCATAAAATGATAGCTCCTATGTTAGCCTCTAATCGATACACGATTCCGTTAAAAGCGCAAACCCAAAATACAGTCGCAGAAGTCGAGAAACAGCCTAAAACAGCCGCTTCCGACAACCTTCAGCACCACAATAGAAATTTGACACCCTCAATGACAGAAGCCAGCACTAGTGCTTACTGACAAGCTTTAAGGAAAGGTGCAAGCAGCAAGAGTACCCTTCCAAGTTCTAAGGTAACTGGAAAAAAGGTAAAAAGGGGCTGTTTGTGCTTGTTTGAAACCGATGACCAGCTATAAATAAGTCATGTTTTCACAGTTTTGGGCTCGATAACAACACCTTGAATTTCAAAGCCAGGCTCGATTCCTGCTAGTCTGAAGATTAGAGTCTGTTGATAACTTGCAGGAAATGTCATGAACTCACCAATAGCAAGTTGTATCCACTCATCTCTTGGCTTGTCATGCAAATTGAGTTCCTGCGCATTGGAATTTCCAGAAGCGTAGGAGAAATAAGACCGTACACCCCTAAGACACCTTTCAGATGCTGTTAGAGGAAACTTTATCACAAATGTAATTTCATATGTGATTTCTGGGGAAAGATTTCCTGCATCAAAACCCCCTTCCACATAGAAAAACTTGTCACTGAAAGCTCGTGGCTTTATTTTTCCAACTGTTATCAGTACACCCTCGCTGCAGCACAGAAATTACCCGAGTAAGATAAAAATAATAATGTTTTGAGCATAGCCATATACATTAAAAATTTCCTAGGTTTGAGCTTAAGTAATGCATGGATTGGAGATATTAAGAGTGTATGGTTGTTAGCTCAAAGAAGAGCAAGCTATGTACTTGTATCATCGCATGTCTACATCGCAAGTAAATGTTGGAATGATTTGTCTGGAAGGGTGGAGATTACACTTTTTCGGAGGAACACTCCTATATGAAGTGGACAACAGGAGCACAGACTCCCACATATTTTGGTTTTGGGCTATGAATATTGGAACAAAGGTGTTTGATTGGTCATTAATTTGGGTTTGGGTTAGGTATTTCTGGTTCGGGTCAAAAGTCGGAATCGGTTATACAAAATTGGATACATATCGGGTCGGTTCTATTTTGAACACCTCCAAATTAAAATGTTAAGGTTTCTATAAACTATCTTAGTTAGGGTCTAGCCGTCTAGGATGCTTGGAAGGTGGTTATGCATTAAGATTGCTGATATACTTAAGAGGGCATAATAACGCACATCTCAGAAATTCTAAGCACAACTACTCTCTTTCGTTCTAGTTAATTGCAATTGAGTACAAAACATCTTGAATTTGGTTGATTAATTTTGAAAATTGGGTCTGGGCAATCCAAACGAGGAGATTAGGTAACCTACATATAAACCCAAAGGAGATTTATAATAAAACAATTGGTAGTAGTAGGAATTACTCCTCAGTTAGATAAAGTGGCATATCCTCTTCCCTTTCTCCAACTGGGACAACTCATATGTGGGTAATAATGGCAATTAAACACACCCCCTCACATATGACCTATGAGTGTCCTTAGAGTTTCAGCCCATCAAAAGGATTACAAACTTCATTGGGATTTGAGAATGAACATCCATTTTAAGGCCCCTTAACCAATGGGAAGATTAAATGCCTAATTTTAAAGATCCAACAAGACGGGCTCTGAAACCACGTTAAAATTTAGAAAATGGCTATAGGCAATTCAAATAAGGAGCATAAGAGGTAACCCACATACAGACTCAAAGGAGGGTCACTACTCAAAACTAATTGGTAGTAGTAGGAGTTACACCTGAAGTTTATAAAGTTGTTATCCTCTTCTCTCTCTAACGTGGAACAACTTATATGTGTGTAATAATGACCACTTTAACACATTCATAGCCCTAAGGTGTGACAAGTTCTCTGTGTATCTATTAATAATTGGAAAAGAATGCACATAAAGAAAGGAAAACAAAGTTCAGGAAGAGAATTGAATAAGGAAAAAAAGTGTTGATGCAGAAATTGAACAGCAAGCATCATCATCTTACGTTTGTTATTAAAATCAAGTGGGAGCTCAACAGTAAGAGCTCCCACCTTCTTACCACATGGCAGGGAATTCAATCAAGTTCTTGGTTGTGTTATTATGGTAGCTTTTACCTCTGGGAAAAATTCCCATTTTTCAGTTTAAGCTGGACGTTCCTAGTAACATGAGATGTCTTTATCTCAGGTGGCATTTAAGTAACAAACACTGGGAAACAAGCCATTGATTGCACATATGTCCAATTCACATCACAACCTTTACAACAACTAATTTTCGAACCTTTATTCTTTCCGGAAACAACTTACCTTTCTTCAATTAAATTCCATTCCCAACAATTATCCAAAGAATGATGGGTGAATGGATTACACTCGGTCAAATGGAGGTCTGTTGCATAAAACATAAAGCAGTTGCAGTATCGATCATTTTGCTTCACAACCCAGTATTTCTGTTTTGATCAAGTTCACAAGATGAATTGTATTAGTCCAGCTGATTCAAACACAAACCACAAAATTTCTACAATTAAAGAAAGATTAATATGTTAATAATATTGGAAGATTGCTGTACTTGCCTGCGTTTTATTATTCAAGAACACTCCGACACTGAGCTGTTCATAGAGCTTGCTAACAGAAACGAAATCAACAGGAATGTCAGACTGCTGAATGATGGCCTCAAAATTATGAGGAAGCTTAAGAATTTGTCTTGACCATCCACATTCCTCTGCTTTTTGGACAAATTCTTGAGGAACTCCAAAACACTCAAGTTCTTGAAGGGTGGCAACAAATGGCAAGCCGAGAGGAAACATGTGAAGCTTTCCACACTTTATTATTACTAACTTCTTGATACACGGCAGTGCTCCAGACTGTACTTCCCACACGTTCAAGTTTGGAAGATTTGCCAAGTAGAGTTCTTCAAGCGCAGGAAACGAGCTATAATTGCAGACAAAGGAAGTCCCTGAGTAAGAATTTGACAATTTCAGGAGCTTCAAGTGGGTCAATGCCCCAATGGCTACCATGGGGTCCTCGAGTTCAATAATGCTATCCTTCAACTCTAAAATCACAAGGTTAGAAGGCAATACAAATGACAATCTGTTGACCCGCAGTTTTCCAACCAACACCAACTTATGTAGGTGTTGGTTGTGAGAGAAGATGGGGTTTGCAAGCTGTAAGGCTACTCCACTCCATTCACAGTGAAATGTATGAAGCTGACCAGATGTTAGGCTTGGGCAATTAAAGGCGGCCTTTAAATCCTTTTCTGTCGTCACTACTACCTTCAATTTCTTCAAGCCACTGCTTAGTTTCGGAACCTCTCTTGAAAACCAATCATGTTCTCCACTACATTTTACACCCCACAAAACTTGCAAATTTGGCATAGAACTCAGCTGCAATTCTTTTAGTTTCCAAGGAGAATCAACAGGCAAATATAGATGCCTAAGTAACGCCAACTTCCCAAAGATATTGGGAAGTTGGACAGGAACATTGTTATCAAAGTCAATATTCCTATAATCTAAAGTCAACAAATTCCTTAAATTTCCAATCGAAGTGGGAAGTTTTACAATATTTGAGGCTCGAAATCCAAGATAACGCAAGTGAATGAGGTTCCCGATTTGTGCAGGTAAAGTACCAGAAGGAATCTTAATCCCCCAAAGATTCAACAATCTTAGCAACTTGATATTGTGGTGTACAATACCTGAATCTAAATTCTTGGATACATAGGTATTCTGTAATGTGCTAGATCTTGTCAGCAATATAAGTGACCTTAGATTCGAAACATGTGTAGGAAATATGATACTGAAAAAGTCAACGGGGAAAATAAAGACTATCAGTAATTTTTTAATAAAATACTGTATAATAAAAGTCAGACAAAATATGATGTGCAAATATAACAACATCAACACTGTTTAATCTTTTCTGGTTACCTGGAGTGAAAAGCAGCCCTGCGTGGTTGCATATGTAACATGGATGCATTGGTAGTAGCTTGATCTCTTATACATGGATATACTTGAAGAAAGCTCTCTTCTTTAGCTTTTATGAGACAAAGATCACGCAAAAGATCATGCAAGTGCAATACCTTTATGGCTCCCTTATAGTTGGTCCGTACAACTTGGATCATGAACCGGTGGCTCAAATCTTCTAAACACTGCACTGCAACATCTTCAGGGCACATCTCTCCATGAGCAACAACAAGACCTTCAGCTATCCACATCCGAGTGAGCATCCCAGCTGCAATTCGACAGTCTTCGGGAAATACACCAAGATAAAGAAAGCACGGCTTCAAATCATAAGGTAAATCCTCATAGCTCAGAGATAACAAATCTTGTACGCTTGTACAAGTATCCGTGGAGGTACTTGTACCCTCCATTACTCGTGATCGCACTGTATCACTCACAAGCTGCCATTCCCCAATGCCTTCTCTTGTGTTTAAAATGCCAGCTAATGCAACTATAGCCAAGGGAAGTCCACTACATTTCTTTAGCATTTCCTTGCCAAGCCTCTCAAAACTTTCTATGCTGCAATTTCTATGATGACTAAGGGCAAGCTTACTCAATAAATCCCAACCCTCGTCTTCACTTAAAGGTTGTGGCTCATGGATATACAAATGTTTCTGGAAATTTTGGCCCGTAATAATTTTTCTATTACGAGTTGTGATGATAATCTTACTTCTGCTATTCATATTACCCCATGGAAGTGCTGGAAGTATTTGTTCAAGAGCCTCCTGCCTCCATACATCATCCAGGATTACCAAGTATAGCTTCTCTTTAAGAATGCTATAGAGTTTGTCCATGAGTTCCCCCACATTCAATTTAGCATGCAGTTCAGAAGTTTCCCTAGGACCACCCACCTTCCTCAAAATTTCAGACAGAACATGCGAAGTGTCCCATTCTTGAGATATAGATACCCATGCCATACAATTCATAAAGCACTTTTTGATACTTGGATGATTATATAGCTTCCTTGCCAAGGTAGTTTTCCCACAACCACCCATTCCAACAATGGCAAGGACTTTTAAATGGGTGCTCCCTTCACCAATAAGCACTTCCAACATTAGCTTTTGCATGTCATTCTCTAGGCCCACAACATAATCAAAGTTGTCATCGTAGTAGTAACTTCTTCGTTGTGGCATCCTACGACGGGGGTGTCTATAATCTTCTAATAGTGCAGGGATTCTTCTTAATCCCGATTTATTTAATTCTTCAATTTTTTCCTTCACTTTGTCCTGTGTCTCTTGTATTAGCTTCCCTATCTCATAGTTCTTTGGAGCACTATACATGAAACATACCATTTTCATAATAAGATTTCTATAGCTCTCTTCAGATTTTGCTTGAATGTTCACGATGTAATTGTCAATTACATCCTCGGCATCATAGGCAAGCTTTCTAATATGACGTAATAGTGTGTGAATTTCTCCGCTTTCTTGCTTAGTATCTGCATCTTTTAGGTATTGCTGCATCAACTCAAGCTCCTGCTGCAGGCCTCGTACTTGATCTGCAACATGGAATAATGAGCTTGCCTCTTGGATCAATATAGAGCCAATCCACTGAACAGCTGATGCAACATTGGACTCTGCCATAACTTTGTAGTTCTGCAGTTTAAATGAAACAAATGGATCAGTCAACATCTTGGATACTTTCACTTCAAACAAGATTGTATTTCATTACTTAATTAACATTAAATTAATGAAACAAACCCTTAGAGTCTTGAGAGCAACCTCTCAAGCACAAAGATCACACCTTTAATGGAGATCACACAAACTCACTAATACAAAGCACTCTAGGTTTCCCAAACCCCTTTTCCCTTGTATTAGCCTCCACACACTCTTCCCAATACTGATTCAGTCTCTTATATAGGCCCCTAAAATCAGAGGAATAAACCCTAGGACAACTAGAAAACTTGCCCCCAAGTATCGACCAAAATAAAATAAAAAGTCGTATCTGGCCCTGTAGGGTGCTAAAACAAGCACTATATGTGCTTGAACAAGCACCAATGTGCTTTTGGTGTTTACTGAACCTGCAGCTGCATGCCTCATTCATGGTACCTTCCTTCCCCATCATGCTTCGTTTAAGGCATACCCAATGTGCACCTTTTGCCTTACTTAAGGAACTCTATATGCACCTCATGAAATGATTCCAACCTCAATCACCCATGTCCAATTCCACACACATCATCCTCTTCCAAAGTGGAACTGTGGAAGCCATAGAATAGGCTAGAAGATGATCAAAATCATCTCCCACACTAGGATTATTTGCCCTTGCACTAACAACAACAATTACTTTTGAATACTGACAAATAAGCTTTGTAATTGATTTTAAAAAGATAGTCTTCCTAACATCAATTAATAAATAGGAGAGCAAAGTCAACCGCAGAGGCGGCTAAAAATTGACAACTTCCTTCCTTGCAATTTCAAAAAAAATATACTCCCTCCACTTTATCACTCTTATTACGTCATGTAGGATCTCGTTTAATTCATCTTTTAGTAAATTTTATTAATATCAATTTTTTATAATTTTTACTAATTCGAAATATTTAATACTCCTATTAAAAATGTGCATCGGCAAATAGCCAAAACCAAATTTAACGAGTAAAGAGAACAGGCGGGACTAATATTTTTCCAACAACTTTGTATTTTTAAACGATTAACATATATACCCTAATTTTTTAGGCTTTTGTTAAACATACTCAAAACTTACTCTATAGAACTGCAAGCAACAATCTAACAAAGACAATAAGCAGAAAACAAAGATACCTAAAATTGAGACGATAATGTAAAAGCGAAAACAAAATTATGAATTGAATAATCCAAAATCAGAATTCAGAAGAACACTTACCTATTAGTGAGTGAAAATGAAGAATTGCGGATTCATATTGGATGGTCATCTCGCTTTTTAATGACGATGATAAGAGAAGAAAAGTCGTTGATCCAGACAGTCTCCACTCAACACTGGTGAAGTAATTTCCGTTGTCTCGTTCGCTGTGCTATAATATCCACTTATCCTATTTTTTTATTAAGATATTACTCCCTCCGTTCCTTTATGTTCTTCCACCTTACTATAACGGGCAGTTTCAAAAGTTCTTCCACTTTAGAATACTTTCTATTTTTGGAAAATTTTCAACTCACTTTTACTCCTTAAAACCCCACTTTCCTTACTTCACACTACTATTTAATTATTTTCTCTCTCATACTTCCAATACAATCATTACTTCACACTACTATTTAATTATTTTTTCTCTTATAATTTCAATACAATCATTACTTTCCACTACTATTTAATTAAAATAATACCCACTACTACCAAAGATTCCATTTTTCTTAATCTTTGTGAAAAACCCAAATAGGAAGATCAAATAGAAACGGAGGGAGTATTTGATTTGATTTAATTTTTCAAACAAAGTAAACTTTTGTTTGTGTTCGGCCGTAAAAATTCCTAATCTATTATCGTAATTTGTAAATCACGGTAAAAAGACAATAATAATAATAATAATAATAATAATAATAACAATAATAAACACCAATAACCTCTCCTACCCTATAGTCACATCACCGCATTTTATTACCATAAGAAGAATCGACCATTATAGTTAGATAGGGTGGAGGAAGGTAATGAAGATTAGATTATTTGTACAAATTTTATTGAACATTTGTATTTATTTTGTTGTATATATATTTATATTACGTTTATTATGTTGTATTTTGTATTTGTTTGATTTATGAATGTCGAAGGTTTCGGCATTGAATAATTCCGCCTTGAACTATACATTGGTCTATAATGAATTATAGTTTAGCTTTTAAAAAACTTATTTATTCCAATTACATCAAATAAACAATCAAAATAATATAGGCAAAAAAGTTGTTTGAAATACGATACAATTTCATAAGTGATTCACTAGAACAAGTTACATTATATACTCATAGTCATAGAATAGAATAAAAATCACACTACATAACATTACTTTGTAAACTTTTTCATGATCCTCTACCTCTCTTCCGTCCCACGCGACATCATATGTTTGTCTCATCAAGCTAAGTAACACATTTTTAAAATCTTCTTTCTCTTTTGGGTGCCCACAACACAATCCTTAATCAGGGTAAAATGGACAAACAACAAATTGATGATCAGGATCTAAATCGTTTCAATATTATTGATACTCAAATGATTCTTGACATACATCGAAAAGGAATATAATTAAAATTAATTAATATTATCAACAAAACAAATAATACAATTTAATAATTATTAAAAATAATGAGTAATTAACCAAAATCATAGGATTATACCTTTTTTTACTTTAAAATTGTTTTGTATAATATTTGAATGGAATAAAATTAGACAATCTGATCTATTTGTAAAGAACACTTCTTCGCACTTATGGAAGATGAACAGACAAACGACTGGTTTGACCAATCACAAAGACTAGTTTAATAACTAAGAGATTTAGTTTTTTAAAACAAGTCTTCCTTTGTTTGCCGAACAAAGGAGTTTTTTTTTTTTTTTTGAATGTCCGAACAAAGGAGACTTAGTCAAACAAATCTAACTTATTCGTAATTACAAGAAACAAAGAAAGGCCGACTTTCTTTTGACTAATATACTAGCTAACTTTATTTTATTCTATTCGTCATTACTCTTAGTAACAACAAGCAAATCCCTAAGCTTAGCTTTGGGCCGAGAGACTCTTAATTTGAGAATTAAGTTTTTCCCAAATTGGCTTTCACAAAATCTCACAAGAGACGGTCTATAGGATAGACCACAAAATTAGGCCAGCCCATTTCCCTTAACTGATTTTTTTAATTATAATATCAATTATATTATGTTATAATCCTAAATGTAAGGTATTATAACCTCGAATATACTATTCTATAACCCCAAATATAAGTTATTATAACCCCAAATAATTTATTATAACCCCAAATATATTATGTTATATTTTGGGCTGGGCTTCATGGATTCCGTCTATAGAATAGACCGTCTCCCATGAGACTTACTGATTTGCTTTAGTTAACTTATATATATATATATATATATATATATATATATATATATATATATATATATATATATATATATATATATATATAAAGATTTATTAATTTCAAATTTTCCAACAAATGACAAGTAGCTTGCACAGCACAACCTAAATCAAAGATTTGAGCCCTACCAAAAATAGAAAGCTTTTACAACAACCGAAAGTAGCACATGCTAAACATATCACTCAATGGCATCACTCATACTTGTAAAAACAATAAGAAAATGTTTCCAAATTCTGATAGAACTTGGTAAGCAAACATTTACAATTTCACATAAATGAAATGTGTACATACCTTACTAAATTAATAGTATATTCCATTATAATCTGAAAACAAAAAACTATACATATTAGCTCCATCAGCAATGGACAATGCAAAGTGATACATACAAGTATCATACAAAAATTGGCTTATATAGTTATATACTCTTGTTTTTATATTTTATCTCAAAGTTTCCCATGATAGCTCATAAAATGATAGCTCCTATGTTAGCCTCTAATCTATACATCATTCGGTTAAAAGTGCTAACCCAAATACAGCCGCAGAAGTCGAGAAACAGCTTAAAACAGCCGCTTCCGACAACCTTCAGCACCACAATAGCAAGGCATCTGCTTTACCTTTCCATCAGGCCCAATGACACTGTCGAGTGCATACCCATAATCATACGTGAGTTCCTGCCAATAACAATCGGTTAGGACATATTTAACAAAAAATAAATCCCATCAGCTTTTGTGCTGATAAGTATTATGAATTCGGTTTCCTCAGATGTTCAAACATTTCCACAAGTCATACATTTTACAATAACTTTAAGCAAACACCTAATATTTGAACCTAAATCAAATCATCTCGACAAAAGCTTTAACAATGCCCTTGCTTAATTGATGAATTTAAGATGCATGCCAAACAAAACAAAACAACATAATTACAACTTGAATACAATCAATAAACATGGTCATAGTTATTAATCCAATATCCCGCTCGAAAATAAGTTGACCGGGTGGGGGAAGGTAACGGACAATCCCTACTCGTACCACTCCAAAGAGTGGACCAAAGGAAAGTGGTCAAAATTACCCACAAAAACATAGAGCCCTGCATAGAAAAATGAGCGGCATCGGGATAAACATGAGCTGTCACACAGGTTCTAGTTCTTTGGCTAGGTTTAAACTGGTAAAAGAAGATTGTACTAGTGATAAAAAAAAAAGAACAAGGCTCTGAATTCAAAAGTTAACAATTATTGTAAATTTGTAACCAAACAATACCATAACTTCAAAATTCAATCCCAGCATATGGGGTCGACTACATGTACCCAAACAAATTTAGCATGAGAGACTGTCACACAGATTCCATTGCCCTAGCGTGAGAGATTGTTGCTAACAGAAGTTCTTCAAAGATTCAACCAATCGCTTTTCTAAATGGTGAATTTTCAGGTCTTCTTTGCACATGACCAACCCAAAATAAACATGAATGGTCTTCTCTCATTTTTTTTCAGTAACGACGACACAAGGACCATTTCTCATATCTTCACAAAGAATTCCCCACAGTAGGTTTACAGATTAAACTTGTGGCACATTGCAAAAGCTATATACTGTCAGAATAAGAAACTGTCTTGAACTCATTGAGGGCCCAAGCATCTCATAACATTAAGGTGTTCTAAAAAAATGTGCTGATGTGCACTCATAAAAGTAAAGTTGTTGATATAGTGTAAAAAAAGCCGCAACAAAGACTTTGGGACCGTCTTTGCTTAAGCTGTAAGAAGCTCATTGCTACATTCTTTATCTATTATCTGGAGCTCTGAGCTTCTCTTTTCAGATAAGAGTCAATTATCAATTTATTTACCTAGTTCAAAATTCAAATGGAAGAAAAACAGAAAGCCCGGAATCAGTCAGAAAAAGTGCAAGTCACCTGCAAAGGAGGTATGTTATCAGCAGCAAAAAGCATCACCCTGGCCAACTTGATATCATGGTGCAAACTCAAAACGCACTGCACAAATAGATTGGGTTCACAGCTATGGTTGATGAATCTTGCAAGGTTTCCACTAATCCCAGCATCAATGCAGAACTCCACCATGCTATCCACAACTTTCTCCTCGGAATCAGAAGGTATAGACACATCTTGCAGTCTCATCTGTTGACAAATAGGGTAATAATCAAAAATCTACATCAACATTTTTTGCAATCAACATAGTTATGCACAACTTCTACATTGAATGCAATGAGTCAGAAGAACTCAAGAGAAAAAATATTGGTAAAGAATATACCCGTATACCGTATACAAAGAAAATATGAATCATAAATAGAAACAACAAAAAACTTTAGTTGAATAGGATACAAGTAAGTTCAAAGTTAGGCTGCATGCTGCATCATAACTCATAAGTTAAATATACCTGTCTTCCGTCAAGTCCCTTCATTGTTTGAAGGCAATCGATGTCGAATATAAAATTATTTTCCAACACACTATCTGCTTCATCCGATCGCTTGAGTACCCCAATATACTCGCAAATTGGTGCACCAGCTGGTATGTAGTCCCACGACCTGACAGCCCACCCCTTTTTTGGTGTTCTAAAAACCTATAAAGATTAAATTGATGTCAACCATGTAGAATAATAAAATATAGTGAGCACATGTAACATCTATTATTGTCTAAAAAGCAGCACCTCAAAGCGGTATCTTAAGCCTTTTTGGGAGGTCCGGTTGATGCACGTGCATTCACAGGTACACTTCGGACCACATTCAAAGATCACAGCCTTCGCTTCAATAAGCCTAAAAAAGATTCATTAAAAATTAATCTTATGCGTAAACAAGATCTTTCATAATTACTCAAGATACTCCTTCCTAAGCTTCAACATACGAGTCCTTGAGCAAGGGATGATCTAATTACCTGCCACCATCCCTCTGAACATACGGGAAGTCTGAGCCGTTTAGCCTAGCACAAGCACAGATCTCCGGATCTGTGCATCTTTCGCTGCAATCACACCCACGTGTCGGAGCAGGAATTTTCACATTGTGGGCAACTTGGATAGATTTCATATACTTGAAACCTACAAAAGTTTTCATCTCAATTGTAAGCACAAAGAAATATTGTTCTAGCCTACTTGAGGAAAATCAGGTTAATAACATGTTCCCTGTTTAAGTAAATGAAAATCACTCAAAAACACTGTCAATTCCATACGAAAACATGATCTAGCACCAGCCAACCTAGCTAATGATGACTGATGTATAGCCCCACATCAATAGATGCTCTTCCCTTGAATGGGATGAGTGGAAGAGCTTAATCCAACTTAAAAATTTTGGCTCATACTTATATCGTTAGCTTCGAAAAAGTTGACAAAAGACAAAAGTCACAAAACATAAGAACATTGCAACATCTTTCAATACAAAGTTACATCAGTGATTTCAGATATAAATTATAAGAGAATAGCATGACAAAAATCAAAGAAGCCAGAGCAATTCAAGCAAGAAAGGTAGACTATATTAGAAAATGCGGGCTGACAGCGTATGGAGTCTTGCCCATGAAACATTTGCAAGAAAAAAAAATCAGTAAAAACACTGCAGTTTTACAACATAGGGGTTCTGCAAAACAATAGAATATTATAACGATAATGAGTGCAGTGACAATTTAGAAGTATAACCTAGAAACAAGCATATAAAAAGAAATTTCTAAATTCAAATTTTCAAAGATCGATATAATTAAGAGAACAAATGGCAGACTCTTAACACCTCTGAAAAGCATCATAAATCATAATTCAAACAATAAACTGGGGAAAGAACAAACCCAAATATAACATTTTAGCTTCATTCAGAAAAACAGTTCTTTGTTTGATTCTCAAGCCATTTGCAAAAGTAAATTTATCTATTTAACACACTAGGTTCCAAAAGTACCAAGGCATGCATGTATTGCATCCTTTCGGTCATATTTCAGCTCTTTAGCTAGAGCCTAGAATTATGCTCAAAATACATCGTATTGATCAGGGATGAAAAAATCTAGGAATTCTAACACCCAAGCACAGTGCAAAAATAAATTTCCGGTCATGGTCGTGATGATGATCACGAAATGGATTATGTAGTCAATATGGGTGATTTCGCGGTCAATGCGGCCCACATTTTGGTCGCGGTAAACTCAAAAACCTTTACGATACGGTCACAATACTATGATGCAGCCTTGTATTTGTACTATGCTCCACAATAGACAAACAATTCGTTGAAACATTTAAAATGTAGCCCAACACACTATTGACAAAGATTAATCCATAATTCGTAACTCACTAAGGTCATAAAAATTACTCCCTTTTCCTCTATCCCTTATAAATTGATGCAATTTTTTTAGCAGCCTCAATTTAAATTTTACATCTTCTATGGAGGGATTTTCTCCCTTCAATCCTAAATCCTAACCTAGTTTAATGCATTTACACTATATCTAATCAAAAAACAACTAGGAGTTCTTTAATGTATTTATATTTTATACTACCCAAACTTAACTTTGCAATCCCAAAACCTACTATCCAATTAAAGCCAAAACCCTTATTATCAATTATTTACAAACGGAGGGAATAATTCCTTCAACTTGCATTATGTGGCAAGAGACGAGTTGATGAGCACTATTTTATCGTTATCAAAAGTAACATAAATGATGATAAAGTGTAAATGAAAGTATATCTTATGGTAATACTAGTGTTAACTTCTTCTACAGCAGGAATAGAGTGAAGGATCACTGTAATTTATACAATGGTCCGCTGATACATGACAGTTGAGATGCTTGAATTCACGAGAAACAACATTTTTAGAGGCATTTGAATACGCAAAGCTAGCACCTACAGCATGTACCACAAAGTTTGAACTTTATAGAGCTCATATGTGATACAGCTAATATTTAAGTTCTTCTGCGTTATGTTGGTCTCGCCAGTTAAGTGGTCATTTCCTATGAAAATCAACTATCAAGAAACGATCAACATCATTCCATTATTTCAGTTTCAAGAAAAAAGATCAAAAACTAAAAAAAGTTAGTGACCAAGTAGTCACACAGAGCCACAAACTCTAAGCAACCAGGATTTAGAGCAAGGGAAGAAATGAAGAAAGGAAAGACCAAAGAGAGGTGGTAGACGAGAATATAGATGGGAACAAAGGACAATCAAGAAGAAGATAGGAAGAGTACGATAGGATGGGTTAAAACAAGTTTCAGAATGGAGGTTACTAATAGCCAAACTCATGATTACACTTGTACAAAATCAAACATTAAATTTAATTCAAATACTGGCCATGAGTTGAAAATAGTCACGTCTCCTAATTTATTTTTCCAACCACACATACAGACATTCAGCGATGAAGACAACTAAAATGCAGAAAGCAATATAGAACAGGAACATAACCGAACAGTCAAACTTACCAGTTGGTGGTACAGGCGGATCGTCAACCAAATTTGTTGCAGGGATAGGAATATTCTCCTGGCCCTCAGAGATATCTTCACAAACCAATCTTTACCCAAAAAACAGAATTAGAAACATATAAATATAGTATACCCAAGAATTACCACAAAAAGGAATAGATACTAAGAGATTAGCAATAGTTACCCTCGAACTTCAGAAACAGAATCTGGAATACGTCCTCTAACATATTGAACCTGTCACGTGAATTGAAGACAAATAAAGAAAAAGGAAAAAGAAATCATATTCAATAACTGACACATAAGTCACAAAACATGAAACATCACTAAAGTTCAGAAATGGCAAGCAAGTAAGAGGAACAGTAACCACGCCAGAGCTTTCATATGCAGTAGCCACATTGATAGAGGATAATGCCCTTAAACATTCTGAAGACAAATACTACATTTAAAGCTCTTAATCAAGAGCAAAAAAATTTTCTGCGACATATATAACAAGCAATTAGATATCCAGAGAGTTTCATACACAAAAAATTGACCTGATGATGTAGTAATTTCTTATGCTAAAACAAATGTTCATAGAATCAAACGGAAGTCTACATTCTACAACACCCGAAATTTTCATAAATCCTTCACTGGAAAGGAAAAGGATTCTTTGAGAGCTGAGAACGAAAGTTGGGGAAAGTGCACTGCTAAGAAAGTACTAAGGTACAGAAGATAAAAAATCATGTATCAGAATATGCACAGCATAGCAGTGCCTATTCCGGTTTCACAAAATTATCAATTAAGAGAATATTGTGAAATGCCTCGAATCTTCAAAGCAGTAACTGTCTGATGACCCTAATAATCTAATAGATTATTTTTGGATACTGTCAAGTGTAAAGATGAGCAAAGCTATAGCAACTAATTCTCAGAGAATCACTCAGTCATACAGTGAAGTCTTGGTTGAGAAGCTATATTATATAAAAACTTGCAACAGGTGATACAAGAACAAAGCCAAAATAATCATATGATCAGCATGAAGTATCATCCACAACGAAATCCACACTGCACATTGTGTATAAGCCTTAACGCTAAGCAATTCAGGCTGAATCAATCAATAGACAAAAGTCTGAGAGAGTGCAAACCTGATTAGTCGTCAACTCAGGCTGGCCCTCAATGCGCTTCATACGAAACTTGAAAACAGTAAAACCAGAAACTCCTTTCTCAGCCCAATAATTCACAACCTGCCCAGGATAGCAATCACATATTTCAACTCAAAAGTACCCCACGCAAAAACAAGTACGCAGAAAACCAAATAAATCATCACAAAAGAAGTATAAGTTAGAACAAGGGAAAGGAAAACATCGTCTAACAGTTACATGTCAACGAAATGCTTGCATGATACCAAATGCCAGACAATAATAATGTCAACTTGGCTGACAGTAAATCAGACCCAAACTAACCATAAAACAGCCCACCCCAGAGTGTATCTGTACACTTTTTTTCCTATTAATTAATAGATCCATGTTGACAATTTTGGTGAATAAAATAATTATGTGCAGTGATTGACTTATATTTAAATTCATAATAAAAATAAAAATTACAAAAAAAACTGATGGAATAATAGCATAAAACATCAAAATATTATCATTTGTCACCAAAACTTGACAAGTAATTGAAATTTGTTTCATCAATCAAAACAAGCAAAAAAAGAAAAGGAGGCAATATGGCTAACAATAATTATAAATATGAAACCATATTATAAATCAGAGGTGTCCCTCAAGAAACTACTATAGGTCTATAGCAGGATCAAGCATCTATTCAAATATGCCAAAATGCAATCGTATCCAGTTGATACAATTGCAAAGTTCAAAAGGTTACAAGACAAGAATAAGTTGAATTGAAAAACGAAAGAACTTGAAATGATTTTAAATGGATAGCATAATTATCAAAATTTCACTATACAACATATAATAGCTAAAAATCAGTATAATGGGCCAAAATCATAAATGATAATAACTAAAAAAATAATAATGATGATAATAATAATAATAATAATAATAATAATAATAATAATGATTATAAAAATAAAAATAATAATAATAATAATAATAATAATAATAATAATAATAATAAGAGTAATAATAATAATAATGATGATGATGTTGATGATGATAATAATACTAATAGTAATTATAAGTCTAGAACGGTTGTTGAACTAGATTCGATAAAACTTTTACAATTACAATTAAATTATATAAAGCTAAGAATCCACCTTAAGTTTACAGGTATTTTAATACAAGATCCTTACATAAAGTGTCTATACAGGACTACTTTATAAAGTCCAGTCACCACATTCCATCATATACCATGGCTTAAACAAGAGACGAAGAGAGTGTACAAGCTCTCTTCACCAGAATCTGACTTGATTTGTATCATCCCTATCTGAAAATTTTTCAGTTTTAAATAACTTGCATCGTATTGAAACTAGTCTAAGTTGTTAAAATCAATCTGAATTTATTTTACGGAAACAACTAACAAGTATATTCCAAGTTAAAAATAATCAAAAAGAAAATAAACAGACATAACGATAGAAGAAATACAAATGCAAGATATTGAAAGTAAAAGAATTATTTTCCAAATTTGTTCACATGAACAGCTTCATATCATCCAGAGCTCAGTCGCTAGCCACTTTATAGAAAAGAGAACACCTAGCTGGGTAGCCATTCTTTTTTTGAAAAGATAACAAAGAATGTGCATCAACTAAATGCAGCAGCTGATAGTTAATATTTTTGGAGATTAAGAAACTTCCACTTTCATTAATATTTTATAACTATCAAACGTACCCACCAACCCCTCTCCCATCTTGACAAATCAGAAATTCAGTACAAGCCAATAGCCAAAAAAAAAAAGAAAAAAAAAAAGCAAAATGATAGCCAAACCAGGTAATTACCTTATATAAACCATCATAAGTGTAAACTTTGCCAGCATAACTACTTTTTGAGAGATGACCACGAATTACACGCACAGGTAGGCCCTCTTCCATGCTGTTCTGTAATGAGCAAAATTTACCAGTATTATCGGCCCATAACACCTAATTCCTTATTAATGTTTTAAAACAATCTAAAAGGGACGTTAAAGATTAACTTATTTACACATCTTATAAACATTATAAACATTAAAGATCTGAAATATACAATTTGGGGGCAGTGAAAATACTTCAGGTTACAGTTCAAACAGATTACTTTACTTGAACACAAAAACCAGCATGTCTCACCAACAATAAGAACTAAGCAACACAGAACAGATGCATAAGAGAGACTGAATTTTTTTAATAGTTAGATGAGGTGAATCAAACTAGACTTGAACAATCACAATTCCTTGGATTAGTTTTAGTTGGACGTCATTCTCGGTGGTGAGGGGGAGCGCCAAGAGAACACTAGTACACTACCCCCAGCAGTCAAAGCGATTCAAACTTGGCGCCTTAAGGTCAATAAGTATCCAACCAAGTAGCTGCACCAAGTTTGGCTTGGTATAAGAGTGACTGAATATAGACATAGTTGGACTCAAAACATTCTGTACTTTTCAGAGTTGACGATATCCTACTATAGAAATTGCAACAGCAATTATCCAAATCATTTTTCCTAGAAAAAAGCTTTTCCTCAATGAGAGACAAACGATTAAAAAGAACCAGAAATCCTCCAAACACTAAATAGACACCACAGCAGCACTAAAATCCATTGTTTGGACAAGAAACAAAACTCTGGGCGATGCAACATGAACGTGTAAAAATGAATGCACTGCCCTTTCGCACATTCAAATGTGAATAGACACTAGGTTGTAGAAAATGTTATCCAAAGCAAATAATGGAAGAGTGTATATTAGGAAGGAGGGAAGAGTGAAGAATTGCACATTTCCAAAAGCAAGGTCCTAGACCCCTATCAACTCCATACCTTGAGTATTTCAAAGCATTTTGGTCATACATCAATGATGCTCAACGGCCATATAAATCAGAAGCAATGAAGCATAATAGATGATAAAATTCACGAATAGCAATAAAATAACAAATGAAACTGAAAGGGGCAATAGACAAACAAATTGAGGCTATCTGGGAAGAGGTGCAGAAGGTACTGCATTTCATGATGTGTAAAAAGATATTATTCAAACAAAACTCATTACAGCAGTAATAATAAAAGAACACTACTCAATAGCAGGACTTCATTATTGATGAAACAAATATTATAAACTATGTTTCTTTCATTATTGAAAAACAACTTGCAATTTCACGATCATTTGTCTCTAAACACTACCATATAAGACATGCAGCCATGACTATGTCATTTCTAAAAAGAAAAGCTAGTGAAACACATCAAAGAAAGATTCAATCAAAATCATCTTTTAAAATAAACCTTTAAAGCTAAATTTCCACGTAACATCTTTTGATCTCCCACTTGCTTCTTATCACCCAACAAATTATTTCCACCTTGGCCAGTATATATGACATCCTCTGAGTTGTCCAAGTCATCTTCATACTGGCCTGAAAGGACAATCGCAACAGCAAGTGGAAAGGTATATTTGCTGTATTCCTGTATAATAACACAAAGAGTTTTCTTAAAAAAGGCAAGTAAGAAAACAAGTGCATATCTAAATGTAGCTTTTAACCTTTACAAAAGATCACATAAATAGTCTTTACAAGAACATAGAACATCCTTGTTCATTCTTTTTCAATTAGAACACCCATCTTTCATTGTGCTTGGGTAATTAATATAAACAGGAATGCTGCTTTTAAAATGAGTCATAGAAGATTACAATGTTTTAATTATTAAACAGTTCATTCACAATTCACGCATTTTAATAACATAAATGGACAATATCCAATAAACCCATATACAAAAAGTATTTTTCCAAAGAAAACCTGTTTCACAATCAAGTCTCTCCATGGTGATCATAGATAGATTCCTTGAGTGCTTCAAGCTCCTAATTATTTACATATAAGAAATGATAACTGATAATAATCATAACGACAATCATCAAAACTGCCGATACTAAAAAGTGAAAAAATAAAATAATAATAAGCAGTGTATAACAATTGAAGCACCACAAAGAATACAAGAGCAGTTTTTATATCTCTATCTTGCCTCTTTTTTTTCCTTTCTTGTCATCGTTTTTTAAGTGTGAATATTAAGTTATTGTCCATAAAACAAAATTGAGCAATTGAGATGAAAAAAAGTGATTTACCCCTTTGCAATATGCCTGCCCCATATAATCAATTCCATTCAGCCAATGGCTATGGAAACCTACTACAACCATTTCTGCTCGCGAAAAGAATTGGTGGCCAACATCAACACCTTAATCATAGACATAGTAAAGGAATAACTATGGATTTCATGGTTAAGACTGCACTCTGCAGGATTGAAATCTACAAGATTTTAAAACTTAAATCAAAACATACCAGGTATGTCACCAAATCTCTTCATGGGAAATAGAATTTTCCCAGCTTCCATCATCTGCCACATTTTGTAAACAACGATCACATTGAAGTAAGCTTCCAAATAAGGAAAGATCACAAAAACAATTGACACTTTTATATTCCCCATAACTAAAAACTCCAATAACAATTTCTGTTAGTTCAATGCCATTAAGTGGCTCCTGCCAAAATGGGGTTTTGGGGGTCACGCTAACCTTAAACAAAGAGGTTGTTCTCAAACCAAATAATCTTAGCTCCATCAACAATGGACATTTAGACTCCATATTAACAAGAAGCAAACTCCTAAATAAAACTGCACGTACAGAGCTTAAAAAATAGCAATGCCTTCATTCTATAAGTGCCAAAATAGTACTCGCCTACATGTCAACAGTAACAACTCATTCATCGCTAAAATCATTACCGTCATACCTGTGAAAATGTGCAAATAACCAGGAAAACAGACACCACAAACGGACACATTTTTATACAAATCTATTAATCAAATCATAGAATGAAAGATTACAGTAGATGCATTATCCATTGTTCAACAGCTTGATGAGTTTGTAGAACAGACAATCAAGAGTGGAACAAAGCAGTCACAGTTTGTCCTCTTTTACTTCACTGCACCGATTGGTGGTTGATGTAATTAGAGACACGGGTTAAGGAGGGCAAATTGCCGATACAATACTTGCAAAACAATTATAATAGAATGACAGATACAACAGCAATATTAGAACATCTACTATCAGCAGCTCAAAACAAAAGGAAAGGAATTGACAATTAAATCTCATATACCTTACTAACTGCCTTGAGGTCAGGACGCTTATGAGGGGATTTATTGTCCACTATGCCTTTCTGAGAAGCAAATCAAGTGATTTAAAATAACAAGCAGGAGAAATAAAAACACTACAAGATGAAAAATAAAAAACAAGTACCTTTTTCTTTTCCTCTTCAATCGATTTGCATCTATTCTCTTCCTCCTACAACACAAATTAACATTTAACATACAAGGTAAAACCCAAAAAAAAATTTTTTTTTTAAAAAAACATTTTAATTATTATTATTATAAAAATAAATGTAGAAAAATACATACCTGAATGAGATGCAGATAATAATTATTGAAAATTCGAAGTGTTTCTTTAACTTTCAAATGATCGCTCTTTTCAACTCCATGAGCAGAAGCATCATCTTGAACAGCTTCCAACTTAAGACCCAAAGCCATCAACCCATCTCTTTCATTCGGGCACTCCATCAAACCCCTTGCAACCTCAATATCATCGACATTACTCTGCTCCGGCTTCGAAATTTCCCGAACCTTCGACTTTCTACCAGCGCCATTACTACGCTGACATTTAACCCTTTTTTCAGGCCTAACTACAGTAGACTTTGACAACTCTTTTTCGTTGTAAGTTACTTTTTTGCCTCTCGTTCTCTCACTCGTCCTCCTCACCTCAGCAATTGGCTCCTCTGAGAACACCTCCATTCCCGCCATTGTAAGAAACCTAACATTCACATAATCAAACAAAATTAATAAACAAAATTGAAAACAAAAACGAGAATTCGATAGCAGAAATCTCACGCGAAGTGACAATGACCAAATTTGGGGGTAGATTTTAGGGTTTGAAAGAAAAGGGAAAGGAAGAATGTGAATTAACTATTGAGTAAACAAGTATGGAGAAGAGTGTAATCAGATGAAAATTGAAGAAGGCGGGGAAATTTTGAAGAAAATGGCGAAAATTCAGCAAAGTTGTCTGTGTTTATCTGCGAAAATTCTGAAAAAAGAGCCTTTCAGGTGTTTTCTTCTTGCAGTCTGTGAAAGGAGTGATGGAAAGACAAGACCTGGGTTGCATGTAGAATTGTAGATCTAATAGTTGCCTAGTTGGCGCCTTGGTGGGTTGCCCGCTAGGCTGGATTCATTCGGCTTGAAAAACGAGCGGACTTGAACAACATTGTCAATAAAATATAAAATTAAAATGAAAAAATGGACAAGTAGGATAAGATATGCGTGTGTTGATGTAAGATTTGCGCTATTAGAAATTAGATTTCAAGAGTTTTTCAATGATATGTTTTATGCCTAGTTTCGACAATCAAGCTAGAAGTGATGATTGTTTTAAGTTTGTTTTGATCTTTAGTACACGGATAAATGGACTCGGTCGCACAAGACGTGTGACGGGGTTGCGGTTGAGTCGCACAAAACGCGCAACGGACCTCGGTGGAGTCGCGTGTTTTTTGTGACTCTACTGCAATCTGTTCACGCTTTTTTTGACTCTACAAGGGTCCAGTCACGCGGTTTGTGCGACTGGGCTCATTTGTCCATGTACTAAAATTTTAAAAAATTAAACGGTCGTCATTTTTCGTTTGATTGTCAGAATTGAGCATATATAATTGAAAAGCTTTTGAAGTCTAGTTTCTAATGTCATAAATCTTTGAATTAATGTCGCAAAAAAGCGTTCAATGGGGCAGGACAGGGCAATTTTTAACAGAATGAGTCAAGTCACCTTATTTTTGAAGTAGACCGAAGCTGGGGCAAAGGTCCATTTGACCTGCCCGACCTAGCTCATTCATATAAAAATGCTCATTTTATTAACTAATGATAATGATAATCAAGATGATTCAAATTAAATAGATGTGAGGTTGAGCATTTGATCCATCATATCCTAGTATCATAGATTATTCGCCCTTAGTTGTCATTGAGGTATTAGTATTCTACTATTAAAACGAACACAGTCCATTTAGGGTGTGTCTGGTATGCATTTTTGGTATCAAGTAAGGAAAACGGATAAGCAAATCCATTACATTCCATTCGTTAAGATAATTAGATAATCGTTTCTATTTCCTTTTGATAATTAATTCCTCCAAACAACTAACAACAATTAAACCCTAATCATTTTTCTAACCCTAGACCCTAGTTGCCTTTCCAAATTCCAATCACTTTCCCCTTTTATATATCAAACATCCCCTACGCCCCGTTTGGTAGTTAGTAATAAACGGTTGTAATGAGAATGAAAAAATAGTGTAATTTTTATTTGTAAAACTCTTGGCTACTTTGATGACCATGCTTCTCCAACTCCAATTATCTCATTTTCTTCATAAAATTCATTCCAATGCATTACCATTAGGAGATGTGGTATTGGTGGTAATGGAAATTTGTAAACAATTTTTTTTTTTGATCAAGTTTTATTACCATGGGAATAAAATGAAAATTTTGATGAAATTTTACACTATAAATCATTTTCATTACCACCATTAAATACCACTAACCAAACGGACCGTTAAAGCACTAGTTACCAATTTACTACTTACTAGATTAGAAAATAAGCACTAATTTTCTCTATACCATTATTATAGAATTGGGTTTCATGAATTCTCGTGAGAGACGGTCTCTTTGAGAGACTATCTCTAAATGAACTGGCCCATAAAAGAAAATGTAAAGTAAAAGTAGATATTAAGCTGTAATGGATTGGGCCTTAAAGACGTCTTTCAGAAAGACGGTCTATCAGGAGACTAGCTGTGTTGGTTTATTTCTTGATTAGTTTGGGCAAAAACTGAGATTTTATGATGGCACATAATATAGTTCCTCTTTCTCCCCTAATTCTAATGGCTTCCTGCTTATCATTTCCCCTTGTTACTGTTTAGTCGTCTGTCGTCACTGTTGGGTAATTCTCGAATTTTTCCCACTTTCAATTTTGAATCAAAAATCTTTGATCTTCATAAAATTTGCCCTTCTTTCGGGATTTTCATCGCATTTATTTGCTGCCAATTTCAGTTTGTATTTTTTTTTGATTCATAAATTGTTACGAGTTTCCACATTTTCGGATTCGGCCTTTCTCCATTTTTGGGAAAGTTTCGATTTTGGCTGAAGTAAATTTGTTTTAGTGGGGGAATTTGATTAATTATACTGCAACTCCATTGCTATAGAAAAAGTTGGCATTGTTTTGATGTAATTGTTCGTTGGAATGTTGAAATTTGTGTCAGGATTGTTTGAATAGTGTTTCTTTGTTTCTGTATTGTTAGGGTTCTTTCTCAAGTTTTTAGTTCCTTTAGGGTTCGGAAGTAAAAATGATTGAATTGGTAATTTGGTATGATTTTTAAAACTTAACGGCATTTTTGGACAGAGTTGACTATACTTTACCTATGGCTATATGCTTGCTACTTGCTACTTTAATGGTGAGAAGTTTTTTAGTGTTTTATGGGTGGATTACAGGGAATTCCTGTGTGTTTTGGCCAGTGTCACATGATTCGCTACTTAATTCGCATGCCTCGATTCGAGATTCGCTCAAAATGGACCAAAAATAGCCCAAAACCGACCAAAATTCGCTTTTTTCGATTCGCGATTCGCGATTCGCAAGAGAGATTAGCGAATCATGTGACAGTGGTTTTGGCATATTTGATTCTTTGCATTATACTGCTTACTCATGTTCCCATTTCCCAATGGTGGTTTCCTTTTTTGAAATCTTTTTTTTTTTTTTTTTGAGATATGACTTGCACAACCTTGATCCGATCCGCACCCATTGAATGACAAAATGACTAATACAGTGATCTTTTATATTGAATTACTAGCCTGCTTGGTGTTGTGGTGTGTTGATCAATTGTTAATGTCGATAGGCATTAGTGGTGCGTTGAACTATGTGAAATCTATTTATTCATTAATGCTTTTTTAATGTGATCTTTTTCATTGTTTCTGTATGAAATAATGAACCGTTCTTCATGTCTGGATTAAGTATCTTAAACGAGAATGGGGATTCTTAAAGAGTGCGAGATTTTGAGAACTACTTCATTGTAATTGAACTTTTAGTGACACTTTTACGACTTCACTTTTGTATTAGTGTCTCCTTGTAAGGCCGGAAGATGTTGTTTGACACCCTTGTTAAATCATTATTTGGTTGGTGATGGGGAAGCTAAAAGATAATGAATTATGTGTAGTGTATTAGTTACTAGTTCACCTTGTATCTTTCATTCCTCTTGATATGCAAATTTAGATGTGTCCTTCACCTACCACGCATACATCGAATCGAAGGTATTGGTTGATCAACTTAGTTTCTGGTAACAAAGAAGATACACTCTACTTACCTTTTACTTCTCCCCCTTCCCATTTCTTTTGGTAGAGATTCTCTAAGGAAGTGGGGCGAACTAAACCGGATACTGTTAATTCACTATATTTTGGTAGAGCTTCAACTCACGGAAATGTTTATTTTTGTCATGGTCGTTTCAATTCCTAACTCACTGGGATGTTCGTGCATTAGGTCACATTGATACTAGCACAAGCCCTCGATACAGAAGTCTTGCAGATTGAATAATGCTGAAGGCTTCGAATGGAACCGGTCTTTCCTTGTCTGCAAGTAATCAACATGTCAATTCAAATTATACAATTCCCCCACCTGATCAGGACAAAGTTCAGGAAGGTGAAACTGGTGCTGGGAATGAGATTGCTGGATACATATTCATGTGCAATGCTGAAACAAAACCTGAATGCTTTGTGTACAGGGTTTTTGGTGTTCCAGCTTCAAAAATTGGGGTTGTACAGAAAATTAAGCCCAACACTAAGTTGTTCTTGTTTGATTTTGATGCGAAGCTTCTTTATGGGATATATGTTGCTGAATCTAGTGGAAATTTGGCAATAGAGCCATATGCTTTTGGGGGAAGGTTTCCTGCTCAGGTATGGAGTTGCTATCCTTTTTGTGGCTTTACTTTATTTTTGTAGTAAATAGGGATTTGGCTTGTTGTGTTTTACTTTTTTTTTTTTGATGATATGGCGTATTCTTGTTCTAGGGAACTGTCTCCTTTTATAGAATGTTGTAGTATCTTTGGTATGATTAGTGCTTGCATGTTAACCCTTGTTCGTTTCTGTACTTGATTTTTCTTTTTCACCGTTCGAATCAAAGGATTAAGGGAGGGGTGGGTGGTTGATCTACCTTTCATTTAGTCCTCTCTCCTCTTACAAGACTATGCATTGTAAATAACCTCCATATGCATAGTTAACAATCTTTACCGTCCACATTTTATCGTTTTTTCATCTACCTTTCAATTTTGATTTAGTCCTCTCTCTTCTTACATTACTTCTATCATATCCCAGTCATAATTTGGTGTTTTTATTGCAAGATACTCGCGTGTTAGCCCAAAATGCTAATTCACATGTTTTATATTAGCTGATGACCGTTGTCGTTTGTTAGGTGAAGTTCGCTATAGCAAGGGACTGTTTACCTTTGCCAGAGGTGGCTTTTAAAGACGCCATAAAAGAAAACTATTATAGTGTCTCCAAGTTCAAGCAAGAGCTTAATGGTTGGCAAGTAAGTCTGTTTGAGACATCATCTTCTATATGTTACCGTGATTTAGTTTAATTGTGTCAATTACTTTTCATGAAACTAGGTGAATGAATTGGTTTCACGATTTCGCCCAATCTTTGTACCATCATCACCAAAACAGTCATCTCTTGCCTTTCACGGTGGTGTGAGAAATCTGTATCATAACATGGAGCCAAGCCAACAACAAGTTACCAGGTTTTCCTCTCATAGCCGATTAATCCTGTGAATTGTGCGACCTTGAAATAACAGATAATTGTTTCTGCCTTTCTGGTTTTTACTTGTAGTTACTTGGACTGTATCTACTGAGCTAAAGTAATTCTGAAAGCTTATATCACACACACACACACACCCATCCACACGCACACGCGCACGGCACGCGCACGGCACGTGCACACACACACGTTTAATCAATAAAAAGAGTTCATCAGGCATTTAATTCAACTAATATATTCCGATCACATGAAACCATTAACTTAGAAATTAATGATCATAATGAAGGGATATAGACACATTACTCCTTTGTTCTCCTGAGATTTTGCTCCTCAGGGGATGGCACAAGGATTAAGAAAAATGATAAAGTGGGCATTTTAGTGGGGAATTGTTGTTGGGGACATGCCATTTTGTGAAATATTTATAGGATTTGATGTAGGAAAGAGAAATTAAGTCTAGACTATAGTGGGGTATTATAGGTGGGGTCATGTTCAAAAATAGAAATGGAGAAGATTTAGTGGGATGGACTAAAATCGTATATGTGGGAAATTCAGGGAGGCGAACGGCGCAAGTATTTTGTAATAATCGTACTTGCCATCTTTGAATAATTTGTTATTTATTAGAAGTGGCCATCTTTCAATGTTGTACTCAACTATGAATATGTATGTCTGTATCTGGCATGTTTCTAACGCTGTCTATTTGAAGTATTGGTTTACCCCAAGAAGATGACTTACTGTTACTGACATAGCTATGTGTACAGTAATGGAAGTGCACCAGAACCTCCACAAGTTGCCTTAGCAAGGGGCTATTATGGACAAAATCAAATGACTGGGTCCACCATGGCACCCCCATCTTCTATGCTACCACAAACTTTAAGTGCTTCTCATTGGGTTGCCGTGGCTGCTAAAGCCCTGACTTCCGAAGGTCAAGTGATACCATTACGAAACGAATCGGGTGTGAGAGATGCACATGTTTCATACAACAGTTCCGATACAAGGGGAGTGGGCTATGGACATCAGATTCAAAGATATCCTGATTCTTCTAAAGCAGTATCAGGGATAACTGATCAAGCTGTCAATGGGAGACCCGTCCATGCATATGAGACCCACCCACAGTCTGCTTCTCATCAAATTCAATCAGTGACCACTGATCAAGGAGTCTACAACACGTCCATGCCTGTCTATGAAACGCACTTGCATCCTCCGAATAGCTATTATACCCAGACTCAAGGTGTTTCAACAGTTCCTCAGACACCAATACCTGGAAGCAATGGTCTACATGTTGTTGATTCTTATTCGTACTACAACAGCCAAGTCTGCCCAGCTCCCATGAGTGCCGTCCATGGTGATGTACATTTGTCTCAAACACAACCATCAGTGAACAGTGGAGTGGGTGTTGATAATTCATATCAATATTACTATGGTACCGACGCTGCATATTTGACCTACGATTATGGGAATCAAATGTACTATAGCACCTATCAACCAGCAGCGGTAACCAATGTTCAAGACGTCAGTAGTAACCCTGCCGCTGCCCCTGCCCCTGCCCCTGCCGCTGCCGCTGCCCCTGCCCCTGCCTCTGTCGCTGCCCCTGCCTCTGTCGCTGCCCCTGTCCCTGTCCCTGTCCCTGTTTATGGATCCGAAATGTACCAAACCTATTGGACTGCACCTCCTGTTTAACTGAATCAAGAGATCTGACTCTGCTTACATATGTTAGCCTTTGGAAAATCTAACCTAGTAGTCATAGATAGTTTTGGGTTGAAAGAAATGTATCCGATGTGCATGAAAGCATCTGTTTTTGGCTCTAGCTACAAACTATTGACGGAATTGCTTGCTTGTTATGCCATTTTCAGCTTCTTGCTGAATCTCCAATGTAGTTAAAATCTAATTCGAGAGATTATGGTAGTTAGAAATTATGCAAACCCTGTTAACTTGTGCTGGCGCTTTGCACACACCATGGCCTTTCAAATCATTTTTGTGCCTATTCCAAATTGTAGTGGATCTTTTTGATTGCATAGTTATTGGGTATTTATGTATTGAATTAAGTACCGACTTTAATACTGATCCTTCGAGCTGATAGTGAGACGTACCATTCATTTTTTTGTCTTGAAATTCGACAAGTCCCCATTCCTTTGACGATTATCAAAACTCGACGGTTGAGGAATCCCAAATTGATGGAAAAACACTGTAAAAGCTTGAGAAGTTTTTGTTTCTTCACACAAAAGGGATACAATAATCAAATACAATCAATAACTTATGACATTTTCGTATTTAAGATACATTTCTTTACCGGATGAATATTGATGCGAAAAGCCTAAAATAAATACCTTTTTCAACAATTATTAATAAAAATAGGGGTTATTACTACTACAACCTTCTATTGGGATTTGATGATAATCATGCTCATCTTTGCTCGAGAATGTATGAAAAGACGGTTGCATTTCTGGACGAGGAAATAACAATTTAAGCCGAAATGCATCAACCCCGTTCAAGTAGTATCTAAACAGCCTTTTGGCTCTTATAAATCCAAGACGACCATACAATGCAAGGGCTCCTTTATTTGTGACTTCAGCCTCTAAAGTTACCTACAAAAATACGAAATAAATAATTATAACTAGTATATTGGGAAAATGCTTAAAAGAAAACGAATTATACATCGTGTTCTTAGAAATGGAAAAGGAGTTCTCAGAGTTGAATATAAGGGCTGGGCAATTTTACGATTGCTTTAATATTGGAACGTAAATGTTTTTGTCGATCACGCGCAAATGCACCTCATCATTGAAACAAAAAATTTCAGTGTTGGACAAATGTGGGTGTTCTTGTTTCAGGACGGTTCAAACAAACTAGATCAAACCCAAGAGGATTAATTATTTGATTCACAAGTCATTACGAAAATCTCGAATATAAGAGACAATTTTTTTCTCTTGAAAAAAGACGCCAACAGGATCAGCATAATTTAATATTAGAAAAGTTCAAAAACGAAGGCTGATTTTCCTAATGTATCTTCTTTGGGTGGGGAGGGTGCATTCAAATAATTTACTGCTGCATTTAGAAGGTAATATGAGCGCGCAGCAGTGCATGCTGCATATATCATCCATAAAACAAAGTTGTTTTTTTCTTCATACAAAAACAAACAAGGGCTCTCATTTCTCATTATGCTGCTCTCGATTCCAAGTTTCCAACTATTCGGAGTTTTGATAATGTAACCAATGTCAAAGTCAACAACCCAAATCAAAGACAACATCATCCTCATCACGGGATGGATACTATACTCATCATCAGTAAGAACAAGGGTGAAGTGGTGAACAGCCGCTACAGGACAACTGGACAAGGAATACTATTGCTAAGTCGTAGCAATTTGCATAGGTTACACTGTGCATCAAACATTTTAGACGACAAGTTGGTACTTGGAAGCACAAATAAACCTGATACCCAGCTCATAAATCATAACCTAGCTTAGATAGATGAAAATACAGCTGAGTTTCTAGCCAAAACAAAGAATCGTTGTATTGCTAAAAAGATGAAGTACCTCTTCACAACCAGATTGCATCATCACCTTGATTGATCTTGTAACTAGTTCAGTAGCTGCCAAACCAAAAAAAAGATCGATGAAAACCAAGATCCTAATAGACGTATATAAAAAAAGAAAACACCATCGAGAACCAAATCTGAAATGTTTAAACAAAATCCTCATCAAGAAAGGTAACAGTAAATTTAACAGCCAACAGCAAACTTGCAATCAACATGCAGGGTAGCAATATCTACCAGCCACGCTATACTAAATTTTAGTGCTCTATATTGGTTTAACTTGCAATGTTCTTAAATAAAACTAGTACGCCCAACACAATAATTTCCTTGCCTAAAAGGTATGTAAATATGTAATTTATCACATTATTGAATGTAAAAATCCATCTCGGAAATCAAGTTCTAAAATGAGGATGCAACACTTATCCAAATGTAATATCTCTCCCAATGCCGGAAAATTGTCACGTCCATCATAAACAATTCAAATAATCTTTTTGACAAAATATATATGTATTCCTCTACACATGTTCTTAGAGCCTAATCCCAATGAGAAGCACATAAGACAATGGACTAATAAACAAGTTTTGTATGAGCATTACTCATCCACGATATACTAGTTTGACATCAACTCAGAACTATTTGCTCAGTCAACATAACCCCCTTAAGAGAGTGATTTGAGAGAGGAAAATGGCATGCAGAAGTTCACAATGCCTCCAACTTCTCTTAGGCTGAAAGTTTAGACCATGACCATTCGCAACGATCTCCAAAAAAACAAAGAATGACAAAAAGCTCAACAACAAGATTGGAGCAGGAGCAAGAAAGAGTTTCCTTACACCCTTCATCAAGTTCACGGCCTGACACAAACCATCTTAGATTGCCGACATATCTAGTAGAAACTAGTAACTAAACAGAAATAATGCCAAAGACTTATTACCAAAAGATTTGGACCGACTATAACCATTAGTCAGTCCCAATGGTCATCAACATAAATGTTCCTTTTACAATGCTATCAATTATCTATCACCTCTACTCTTAATCCTTTATATCCTTTTTCAATCTTGTCTAGTGCTCTCCAAGTATCTTTGATCTTCCTTTCCCTTTTAATTTTTCCCTGCTAAGTTTTAACTTTCTATCTTTAATATCCATTCACCAACACTTCGTCATTGCACATGCCCAAAACCTTTACACCATCACATGATATCCAATTTTTGCTCCCCAGACTCCACTATTCCACCAACATTTAATCATATGGGTCACATCCTAGTGAAAATCTCCACTGCTCTGGAATACTGATCTTAAGTATTGAAAGTAGTTCACTTTTGTCATTTGTGCTTTTTAAACCCCCATAACTCCAACTCTTATCTCCATCATTCTAATTCATTAACTCCTCTCCAGTCTCATTTACTAAAAAAAATATTGTAAGCAAACAACATACACCAAGATAGATCTTCCAGAAAAGATGGAGTCAACTAGTTTAATATCACAAAAAGATATGGGTTAAGAGTCCAACCTTGGTGAAGAAAAATTGTAAATGGGAAATCTTTTAACATCCCTCCACATGTGCTAACATTTATCTTCACTCATCGAATCATATCTTGCACTATATTAATGTATTTCATGGGGATATTCTAAGTCAATGAAACCATGTGCAATACCATTTTTCTAATCCTCTAATGCTCGATCAATTATCTCATCAGATGTATTGCTTCCACTAAAAGTTCCTCCAACAAAGTTTAAGGAATACCCTGATAAAAAAAACTTTCTTTGACTAATTTTTGTGAATTAAAGTGGCATCCCAACCTAAATCTTTGGAGGGTAGACATGGGCAATTCCAAATTTGAAGTAACAAAAATGAATGACTAGAGTCATTGCAACTATCTCCATATCAAACATACAAGTAACCAATAATCATCATCAATTCCAATGAATTTGTTCAAAATCAAATCAATGTAGCCAAATTCAACAAAGAAGAAAGTTTCAGGGAAATACCAATGCCTTTGCCTCTATAAGGTTTAATAACAACAAGCATAGCAATGTAGCCTCTGAAAGTATGACGATGATCCCCCATTTTACACACAACTGTACCCACACATCTTCCTTTATGAAACGCCTAAACAGAGAACACAACCATTAATCAAGCATACAATTAGTATTAAACAATACTTCAGATTGAAGAAGCGGAAAAGGAAGGAAGAGAAAAACAAACGAGGAAGCAGAGCTGAGGCCAAAGATAGACGAAGTAACGGTAAGTGAAGATAGAGTAGGGTTCGCTGAGTTCTTGGTCCACAAGACGCATGATTAGAGGAAGGTGATGTTCACCTCCATAGCTAACGTATTCGATCTCTGATGCATCAATTTCCGCCATTTCTGCTTCTTCCTTAACATCTGCCATTGTTACGCTCTCTCAACGGTATCAACGGCGGAGAGCCCCAATTGGAGTAGAGTCGCGTGATTATAACTGGAAGTCCAATGGATTCTTTTTCTTTTTTTTTTTTTTGTAATTATGGATTATTAATAAAAAAAATCGCAATTTTAAAATTAAAAAATAGTTAAAGAAAATAAAAAATTAAAAAAACAAAAAGAAATTTAAGATTTCAATCATACAACAAAAAAAAAAACAAATGAAAAAAATTGAAATTTTTATGTATAAATGAAATTTTATCATCTAAGAAATAAATATGAGATTTTTCAATTTAATTCCCAAAAAAATATCTCAAAGCTATTTGTACTATCTTTTTTTAAAGTGATCACTCTACAACATTATTTATATTTTCTACACCTAAGTAAAAAATACTACTATCTTTTCTCTTCAAAAAAAAAATACTATCTTTTTTAAAAAAAGTAAAAAGTACTCATTTTTTTAAAAGGTTTTAAGTCAAGTTAATAATTATCACTTGTTTTAAAGATAATCATTTTATGAGTTTTCTTTATGAAAATTATGTCAAAAACATAATTTTATTAGATTTTGAAAATAGTTATAAAAATAGAATACAAAATAATATTAGTTGAATATTTTTAGTAATATTTTGACTTAAGTTAATATAATCAAAAAAGTTTTTAAAATAAAAAAGTAGACTAAGAAAAGAGATATTCCTGGGATTTAATTCTAAAATACTCTCTATTTATTTTTGTTTTTCCCATTTATTTTTTGCAAAACTTTAATGTAAATTAAACGTCAATATCTCTAAATACAAATAATAAAAAATACATAATAAAAAAATATACATTAAAACAAATATAACGAGATGTCACATGAATACATTTAATCTGTAAATATGTGCCAAGATTAATTAGATTTTTCTTTTCTTAAAATGAAATATTTCAAATAAGAAGAATATTAGAAAACGAATGGAGTATGATAATATCACTAAACATATAGTACATCTCAACTTCAAAAAAAATGAACATGTCTAAATTTTTTCAGTTTCTCAAAAATTAACTTAATTTTTTATTAAAAACTATATATATTTCAGAAAAAAAGATGAACATGTCTTAAAATTTTCATTTGGTCAAACTTTTTCATTTTGTCAAAAATCAACTTTAAAACATTTTTCTTTTTTCCACAAAATAAACTTCCTCCATTCAAATATACTTGCTACATTTGACTTTATCCGCAATCCAATGCGTTATTTTGATCATTTCTATATTGAATTATACACGACTAAAAATTAAAAAATATTAATATTATGAAAGTATACGATTAGACGATTCAAACAAGATTCTACATATCTATATTTTTTCTTACACATTAACCACAATATATAAAATAAGCTTAAACTGTAAGTAGTGTCAATAATAAAAATAAAACAAGTATTTCAGAACGGAAGAAGTATAAATAAATCTTGACAAAAAATCACCCAAATTAACTCCATTTTTTTGCACTACTCAAAAAAAAAAACTCCATTTTTTCATTAATTACCTTGACCTCCTCCAACAAATTTTCGCTTTTCCCATTTTCCTCTCTCTTTCATACGCATCAGCTCATCTCACCACCCAACCCTTCTTCCTTTCTCCTTCCACAACCATCATTCAAGGAAGAAATCCATACCCATCATCAGAGCTTTGAAGATGTTGCGAATGGCGGCAAGGAGACTCTCGTCTCTTTCCTCTCCTTCATGGCGTCCCGCCGCCTCGTCTTCCTCCGTCTTCTCTAAGCACCCTTCCTCTTCCGACGAGGATTCTAGATCTACTTCCTTCTCAGAGTCCTTCAGATTCGCACCCCATTTCTACTCCCATCACCGAGGTCAGATGTTTCTTTCTTTTTGATTAAAAAAATTGATTTTGTTATTTTTTCTGAAATATTAGGGTTTTCTTTGACTTGTTCGTTGTTTAATCGGATTTGTATTTCGCTGCTATTACAATCTTTTTTTCTTTTCCGTTTGTGCAATTTCGTAATTTTTCGGAAGCTTTGATATTTTGATCGGTGATTTTAGTAAGTGAATTAAGACTTTAGTTTTTTGTAGCGTTGTTTAATAGCGCATTAAAATGATTTTCATGGAGGCTCGGGTTAGTAACTCGTTTATTGGAGCCTGTTCCGGAGATCTTGTGTTTTTTAGGTCTTGTTAGGTTAATTGATACGGAATATTGAAATAGGAGATGTAATGAATTGATTGCTGAAGTTGGGGCTAAAGTTATCTCTTTGTTATTTCAAACTTCCGTGATTGATTTATTTTATATGATTAACTGCTGTTTAGGTAAAAGTCTCTAGTTTATCAAACCAATTTTGAATTTCTTTAGGAGTATTGGTTTGGTTGCCTTCCAAATAATTCCACTAATGTAAAGATTTGTTTTGTTCAAAAGATGTGATGGATTTCTCCCCTCTATTTACATCCTCTACAGAAATGTATTGTTCCATTTTTTTTTCCTCCTTTCCCTCCACTTCATTCCATCAAACACAACATAGAAGTCTTTGAGATGAGCCTGGTTTCTTATACCTCTTATCCTCTCTCCTGGGTGGTTCTATTTGGGCATTCTTACTCTTTGAATTGAAATTGGGTTATTTTCTTTCTAGTAGCGTATGCGTTTAGGTTAAGATGTTTGTTATTATGCTAAACCATATGTAATAGTACAAGATACTATTCTATAGAAGATTTTCCCCCCTTTTTGCATTGCTGTGGGGGTTGTTTTTAGAACAAGAGTTTTTCAATGGTGTGTAAATACTTTGTAAAGATTATTGCTTTATACGATATCATTGTCATCATTTGTATATTGTTAAAGGCATTAAGAACTATGTTACAGGTATATTGTGAAATGCTTCATTTGAATTCTGAAAGGTGCTTTAGCTTCTTGATGCCCCTTGTTTTTTACTCTGGTCCAAATAACTCTGAGTATTTGTCATCATTGGTCCTCTTGAACTTCTTATATTGACCCTCCTAGGTTATTTTTAGTGTGCGTAATGAAAGTTAGATAGATAGTATAGAATTCGTAGGTACAAGTCCGCCCAAATTTATTAGTATCCTTACAGTAAATGCTTGAACATTGCCTAAATGTGGAGTATTGCTAAGAATTATGATTAACGAGAATAGGATGAACGATCAGGAAAATCCATCTTGTACTTTTTTGTATTTGATTAGCTTGTTATGTTTGGCTTGTGTGAGTACGAATGATGTTATCTGTTGGCTCATTTTTCCCTTTGTTGCTCGACGTCTGACTTACTTCATATGGGAATGGGCAGTTAGGGTTGATTATCAGGTACACAAGATCTATAGCTATCATTAGCTTTCACTGTTGTCTTTGATATTTGTAGGGTTTTTTTATAAAGAAAAGCGTATAATGTCTCGTTGTCTCTGGTTTTGCTATATGCTTCATATTTTTGCTCTTGTGTCACTTTTTTGTGTTGTTTTTTTGTACTTTTCTCCAGTGCTATATTTAAGAAGATAATTATATTGTAATTATTACTTTGGCATATTTTATTTTTGGTTAACTTGTTAAATTGGTAAGAGACGAGCTTATGTACTATTCTTTAATGCAATATGTAAGAAGGTAAGTACTTTGCAAATGATCACTTAACTGATTGATATTTAAATGACTTGTTAATTTGGTGAGATTTGAGTTGCTGGGAGACTTGTTTGTACTTTGTATGTGGTTTTTGCATGACTTTTGATTTTTTTTCTTTTGAATGGTATGTTGGGCAAGAAGAGTAGTATACTAGATTGGCTGGTTGTATTACTGGAAATTTTGCCACTGTATTATGTTGCTGGCAATTTTTCGTTCTCTCTTATTGAACTTTTGGTGGTGAATAAATGTATTGATCTATTGGGCTTTGATTGTTAAATTGCAGGATTTGCCACTGAACATCTCATTCCGAAAGCCGAACACGGCATTGGGATTGTCCCTGATGTTCCTGCCACTGTAGCTGCTATTAAGAACCCTTCATCAAAGATAACCTATGATGAATACAATCATGAGCGATATCCACCTGGTGATCCCAGCAAGAGAGCATTTGCTTATTTCGTTCTCACCGGAGGAAGATTTGTGTATGCTTCCCTTATTCGCTTGCTTGTCCTCAAATTTGTGCTGAGTATGTCTGCCAGTAAGGATGTCCTTGCTTTAGCATCAATTGAGGTTGATCTCTCAAGCATTGAGCCAGGCTCTACTGTGACTGTGAAGTGGCGTGGAAAGCCCGTCTTCATCAGGCGCCGAACTGAAGATGACGTTAAGCTGGCAAACAGTGTTGACCTGTCCTCTCTCCGGGACCCACAGAAGGACGAAGAAAGAGTTAAAAACCCCGAATGGCTTATTGTGATTGGTGTCTGCACTCATCTGGGTTGCATTCCCTTGCCAAATGCTGGGGACTACGGTGGCTGGTTTTGCCCATGCCATGGTTCTCACTACGACATCTCTGGTAGAATTCGGAAGGGTCCTGCTCCTTACAATCTCGAGGTACCCACTTACTCTTTCTTGGAAGAAAACAAGCTGCTGATCGGTTAAGGAACAGGTCGATACTCGATAGTTCCCATCCCCCCCGGGATAATGATGATATTTAGAATTCTTTTTTGTACTCTTTTAGTTCTGAAATTTGGATTTCAGAAATTTTCTGATGACATTTCCTGATAAATTTAAATTTCTTTAGAGCATGCCAAGAAATGCTTGTGTAATTTTGAGTTTGTAACTTATAACTGGTGGAGTTGGTGTTGGCATTATTCATAAAAATAATTTGCAGTGCAATTTGCTTTGTATGAATGTTTGCTGCAATGGCTATTGTTTGCACTTGTCTGAATATGTTAGTAGTACATGATTCATGTAACATAATCCGTCAGTTAGTTTGCCTTTTGAATTCACAATTCTTCTAAGCTAAAAAATCGCTTTGGAGTTTTTTCAATTTGCATTTTGCGGATACGTAGAACGGTTGAAGTTTAAAGCCCATATGGCTATGTTTACACAGATATCATCTTTACGAAACGCCCTTGACGACTGATGTAGACCAACATGATTTTTACAATGAATACTAGATTATTTTAGGTAGTGTTTGGCAATATAGAATTCATTTAAAAACAGGAAATTTAAATTTGATATTCAAATTCCAGAATTGTAATGACACCTAAACACTTGAAATTTGCAAATTTTAATATTTGACCAATTTTACATTACTATTGAACTTTTTATGTAGCCTTTTGATTATGGCTTAAAAGTCATTTTAGTCGGTTGGCTCGAAAATTATTTACCAAATATATTTTTTCTTTTTTTTCCAATTAAAAAATAAAAAGCCGAAAACAAATAAAATTGAGCAAAAAAAACCCATTTACTAAAACCACTGAATAATAATAATCTATAAACAACTAGCCAACAAAAAATATAAAAAATACTTGCCAAACATACTTAATTTAGCTTCAAATCCAATCGACCTAACAATTACTTTTTGAAAACAACCTAACAATTACTTCTATTTATTAAATAATTTTAAATTAGTAAACAAAACATTGTTGATTTCATCACTATTTAAAATTGCTTACGTGTCACAACCTTAATAAAAATTTTCCATCCAACACTCAATAATGATGTTATTGTTTTTATGACTACTTTTTTTTATCTTTGACTTTATGATTCATATCATTCAATATATTGAAAAATCATATATATTATTTCTTTTTTTCAATTATTTATAAAATATTTTTTATTAAATAAGTACTCCATTATTTTCTCTCAAAAAGTACTCCATTATTTAGTGCATTGCATATTTTGAGATGGTTAAAATATAATATATTTTTCTTATGATTTTTTTCTATTTTAACAATTGGTTACCTAAATGCAATGCTTATGTTATGATTCAGATTGTGACTATTTTATGTAAGTCAATTATATTTTTCATAACAAAAACTATTTATTTCGTTTAAACAATTTTATAAAATAACTTTACATATTTTTTTTTGTTAAAAATGTGTTTTTAATAGTTGTAACACTTTGTATAAGTTAAATTAATATCATTATGCGACTCACAATTTCAACCTTTTTCCCCCTAAGCATAAACCCCAACTCTAAATACAACCGTCAAAAGCTATCATAAAAACACTACTATCATTTTTTTTTAAAAAAAAAAAAAAATCATTTATTCCGTAGAATAAAAACAATACTTCAAGACTCAAGTATCGGTTTACAAGGAGAAGCTTATTTTTCAAAATAATTTGCTGGAGAGTAAAAAAGTTGTATTTATACTCCTCCTCCTTCATCTTTATATACAACCGTGAAAAGGCTATCATACCACACATTTGCAAATAATCCCATCAATATAGATACTATCTGTTTTCTGTGTACTGGTTTGGCAATGAAGAAAATCAAGACTAGCACCTTCATTGAAGACCCTTTACCCTATCTTCCATTTGACATAATTGGCCTGATTTTGGGTTTACTTCCTGTCCAAGACCTGGCCATTTTCAGGACTGTGTGCCGATCTTGGCGCGATTACATCGATTCCCCTTATTTCATCTCCGAACATCGAAATCTTTACAATAAACAACATTCGAAAAATACCCATTTACTCATTCAAAAAACTAATATTCTTGATCCTAGACGACATTGCCTATATCTTGTTACCAACGGTCAGAAATTAACCACTCTTCCTCTGTTTCCTCCTTTACATAATCATAATCTAATAGCATCGTCTAATGGAGGCTGTAATGGGTTATGAGCCCGCCATGGCAGTTTATTCACTTAGAAATCACGTTTGGACTATCAAAAACAATCCAACAAATGTCGATGCTTGGACTTCATTAAAGCCCCCTAAAGCTTGGACCAATTATGTTTATTGTGGATGCGTAGTTTACTGGTTTTCTAAAGGTGATATCGAAATTATCAACTCTTTCGATTTTGATACACAAGAGTTCAATAAAGTGGCAGTACCCGAGCCACCGAAAGAATGTAAGAATTTAATTCTTTTCACCATTGGTGACTTGTTAGCTGTTATGTCATCGTCTTGCATATTGGTTATGCATAAGCATGATGGAGAGTTCACTTGGAGGGAATGGTGTTCGGAATCTTGGATCAAATATTTTTTTGATTGGAAAAGAAAAGATCGGAATACCTATTTCCATTAAGTCCTACGGTTTTTTTTTATTGAGCAGAATCGAACATTTTTAATCATTTGGTATTGGCGTGGCCGTGGAGTACAATTTTTTGAAGTTACAAGCCAGAAGTTAGTAATGTTGGCGGGTAGACAGTTTGATTTTCGTTTCTATGGTCCTTATGTGGAGACCTTAGCGTTGATTACAGGAACGGAAGGGATGGTATTCAAACGTTATCCTTGATTGATGTGAATTGATTCATAAGAACTCATGGCTATAGCCTATAAGTCTACATTTGCACTAATATGTCATTTCTTTTGTCCGTTATTAGATATTAAACTGATTGTTGTAAATAGTTTATGGAATTAGAAATAAAAATGATTTTAGAAGAATTTCATGTATATTCACAAATATTGTTCATAGAATTAATTAGGCATTCTTGCATTGCCTTAATTCAATGAAAAGACAGAGTATAACAGTCAATATATACACAATTTTGGTGCTTATCATTGGTGTGCAAATACAAAAATGATATTGATGTATTGACAATAGAATATCGCCACCTTTAAAAAGATTAATTCTCTTTGCTTCGTCACTCATTAGTCTTAGGCTCTGAACCCTCACAAGATAATGTGGTTTGGTGATTAAGAGTAGAAATGATAATAGGTCAGACTCGCTTCGGATTATGCATACTCTGATTTTGCTATAATTAAAAGTTGGACTTTTTCACCTCCACCTTCAACTTATACTCAGATTTTACATCCTTCGACTTTGTTCTAACTCGATATCTCGAACATCCGTCGAGTTCAAATTAAGGACTAATTTTTCGAAAAATTAAAAATTTTCAATAGTGTTAATTCATAAAATAATTAACGTCATTTAAATTTTTTATGATTGTCTATATTCAAAAAACAAAAAATTTTATGATTGTCTAAATTCCACTTGGCATATAAAATTACACATCATAATGAAAATTAATAAAATAAAATAGGAAGCTTGGTTAACATTGTAATCTAGTTGCCAATTTCAATGTGAAAGAAGTGCGACTTGAGTATTGGGTTAATTAGTCATATGATTAAATGACAATTAATGTGTAGAAGAATTATGGCTTAAAGGTTAAATTAATTAACTAAAATTATTAGACCTTAAGCATTTTGATAATGGTAAAGGACACAAGTACTATGTTTTGATTGGGTGATCGGGTATCTTACAAGTACCATAGTACATTGTACTAATGGTAGTGGAAACTTGGATGTAAGAAGCTTCGGAGGTGCACTACTTGGGCTCCAAGGAAGTATTCCAGAGCTAGTACAAAGTATTGGGGACCAAGGGACAAGTGGCACACTCAATTTTTTCCTTTACCTATATATTGTAGTAGCATTGCGTATGTAAAGTAGAGCCAAGCTACAAGCTTGAGCCTCCCAATATTATCCTTACCATTCTCCTATAATTCTCTACTCTATGTAATGCTTACACAGACTTCATTGATGTAATTCCTTCAACATGTGTAATGAGCTTTCAAGCTCTCTATCCATTAAACACATGATACACTAGCCTAGGATGGTGGATGTAGCCTAATTAATGGTGAACCACTTTAAATCTTGGTGTTATTGTTTTTACTTACTTTTATTGTTTTAATCACCCTAATACATTTTAATAAAGATGAAGCAAAATGACAAATGTCGCAACCAGAATAATTTTGACAATTGGATAAATTTGATTGGATGAATATGCTGACGAAGCAAATTAAGTATTAAATTTTATTATTTAACTAATACGTTAAATAAGGAAATCTAGCAATTAGTTTTAATTTGATATTAAATTGCCTCAATTGGATGATAGTATATGAGTAATTAGTCATTAATAATTAATTGATACATGTTTTAGAAAGGAAATTATTTATTTAACTAATTCGTTAAATAAGGAAATCCAACAATCAATTTTTAATGTGATATTAAATTGTATTAAAAGGATTAGATTAAATAGTCAATAAAAAATTTTCATTGATTGATTGAAAAAAAAAGTTATATTGCGTCAATAAGATAACAATTTGATTTTTTTTTATTAATTGAATAAAAATTAAAAACGAAAAATCAGTTTTTGAATTTTAATACTAATAACCGTGCATTGCACGGGTTTTTATACTAGTATAATATATTTTTCTTATGATTTTTTTCTATTTTAACAATTGGTTACCTAAATGCAATGCTTATGTTATGATTCAGATTGTGACTATTTTATGTAAGTCAATTATATTTTTCATAACAAAAATTATTTATTTCGTTTAAACAATTTTATAAAATAACTTTAGATATTTTTTTTGTTAAAAATGTGTTTTTAATAGTTGTAACACTTTGTATAAGTTAAATTAATATAATTATGTCAAAAAATTTATTAAAATTATGCATCGCACGGACACTATCTAGTATTTAACTAAACTAAAAAAAAACTAAAAACTAATTTAAAAAATCATTTAGAAGATATTGAATTAAATTCAATTTTCTAAAAAAAAAAAAAAAATTCAATTATCCAATCTAATGGTTAAAATTAAATCTAATTATCTTGTTCTTGTCCATTTACATCTTTCTAGCATATCAACCTCAAAGTCAAAACGACATAAAAGTATATAGTACACGTTGAACACGAGCTCATTTAATAATAATTAAATATCCAAAACTTCAAATTCTTTTCCCTACTACACTTTCTGGAGTGTATAAACTCTATTGAATACACAACACAAACTCTTCCGCCATTATCGATTAACGAGCTCCATTATCGCTACATGGATTCAAACTCCTATTCTCACTCTTTACCTTTGGTTCTCCCATTTTCCTTCCTTTTCCACCTTTCATTTTTATTTCCGATTTTTTGCAATTTTTTTGGCCAACACTTTGTCAAATTATTACATTTCTAGGTTCTTAATTTGTTCATTTTTGGTATTCTCATCTCAGCTAATTTGGGAGTTTGATCAAATGGGAAAGAAAAAGAAAGAAGTTATTCAATTAGATCGTGAGTCGGTAATTCCCATTCTTAAACCTAAATTGACACAAGAATTGACAAAACTCATTGGTAATTTCTTGCTCATTATACCTCAAATGAGAAATTCTCTGACATGTTTTTCAATTTCTTTGATTACTTATTTTTTGAAATTTGTTTTGTTTGGCAGAAAATAAGACAGACCAAGAGGATTTTTTGAGGTTCTGCAAGAAAGTTGAGTATACAATTCGTGCTTGGTATCTTGTATTTTTCGAAGAAATGATGGTAATTTCATGCTTTGCTCTATTGATGCAATATTGTAATACTTTGGTTAAAGCAATTTATTTTACATATTTTTTGAATTAAAATCATAAATTGTGTAATTTTTTACTGAACATTAATTTGAATTTTGTTGGTAGCAATTGTTCAATCTTTTTGAACCTGTTGTTGGAGCTCGTAAATTGGAAGAACGAAATCTTAGTGAGGATGAAATTGATGAACTTGAACAAAAGTTCATTTTTCTTTTATTTAAGGTATTACTTTTTGCTTTTATCTACAGGTAAATAGTGGAATGCATATATTTCGAATTTTTTCTCAAAGTAAAACCACAATATACTCAATGTTCCAAAGTATCGCCCAAAAACATATAATTTCACGCAATAATATCAATGTAGGCTCGGTTATTTGTGGCAGAACGGAGTAAATAAAACCAAGATTCTCAGCGGTTTTATGTACATTGAAAAACTTGAATGGAATTGGGAACTAGACTTTGACTTAATGGATTCTGGCTCCTGCTTGCTGCAACCGTAGCCTAGTATACATAGGGCCTAATCGGCGTAGCGTAAAGTAGTTGTGCGTGTAACTTTCAGATGTCTAAGCAAGCTTTTTCTCTACAACTGTTAGATATTTAGTTGTCTAACTATAGTAATTTTACACTGTACTTAAAACCGTCGAAAACCTCTTTAGAATTATAATTTATTTTTTTCATTATTTGGGAGAACGTTATGATATTTCTTTGTGGTTATCAGTGTTACCTACTTACCCAATTGGCTTTTGGCATTCATAATTCGTCTAGCATGGGCCAAAAAGTAAACCAAAATCGGGCATAATTAGCTTGTCTCAATTCACAACTTCGCAGGGTTAAGTAAATTAAGTGCAATGGTCATTTAATATTACTATTCACTGCTTGTACTACTCCATTTTGTGGTTTAGTTTATGATATTAACCTTTGTTCATGATTTATATGCTATTCTGGCTTCATCATTTGTATTTCTCCTAAAGGTCTAGCAAAGTTTTCTTAGAACTCACCAATCAGTTTTGGTTTGTTACATAATTATGCTATTTTACTATGTGAACTGTACTCCTTTTGGTTCTTCAAACTCACTAAATTTCAGTGATTAATTGTAAAGATGCTGTAGAAGATAGTTATTCGGAAAGAATGTTGTGAATTATTGTATATTTTATTGATGTGACTATACAAATTGATAGAGATTTAGCAAGTTCAATTTTATTATGAGGAAATACTAAGCTTATAGAACTTTCCTGACAGCATCCGTTTTCCAATTTTGTCTTTCAAGATGATCCATAAGAGCAATTTCAAGATAGTTACAAATGAGGAGAATGAAGTTGCTACATCCGGGCAATATTGTCTAAACCTTCCAATCAAGGTTGAGGAAGCTAAGGTTTGTGGAGTCTTTGCTCTCATCAAATTTTTAATGAGCATACTACTTTGCATCATTATTATTCTTAAGTTTCGTAGTTAGCTAAGATAGAGAAGATATAAAGTGAAAACATAATAAGCAAAATGGGGAAGATTTCGAGAGTATGCTAGAGAATTAAGTACTAAGTTATCTTCCTCTTCTAAACTTTTTCCAAATTGGTTGCATTTTCCTAGCTAAAGATGTACTCCTTTGTCCCTTAAGTTGGTTATTTAGGGGTTTGCCACAAACATTAAGGAATAGTTCAGTCATTGGAGAATAAAATAAAAAATTTGAATTGTGTGAATGGTATTGAAAGAGAAAAGAAATGTGTGTATCAAAATTATAGAAAGTGATGAGGATCATTTTCATAAAAGAAAATATAGCAAGTTTAGGGGACAGAGGCTGTATTTATCAATTGCTGAAGTCCATGATATCAGGGGTAAAAATGCTTTTTCATAGCTAAAAGAAAAAAATAGTGAAATGATGGTCCCAACCAGAGAACAGTAGGTGGAGCATATTATACAGTTTTTGTCTTGCACTGTAGAAGTACTAGTATACTTGTCACTAGAAGTATTTATTTGGCTAAGATGCTATCTTGTATTGCTTTGCTAGATTTGCCAGAATCATTTGTAGGTGTATATGGCTAATATTTATTATTTGTATATGACTAAGATGTTATTAAATGGACTTCCTGTTTACTGTTCAATTTTCCTAACTACAAAATTTTTTTCGTTATGTAGCTTGATACAACACTTTTAAGGAGGTTTTTTGCCGAGCACCCTCATGATAATCTTCCTTACTTTGCAGACCAGGTACATTATACGTGCCACTGATTCGTTTGTCTCATCCTTCCTAGTATAAACTTAGGGGTTCAGTTGGCATAGTTTTCATATATTGAATGGAATGGAAATAATTGATGGAAATGGTAATGCCGTAATGATAAGTATTAAGAATCGCTTAATTTTGATTTTCTTGTGATTTGGATAAGTAGGGAAGGAATAATTCACAATTATAAATTAGTTACCTAATGTTCACGGAAAAATATAATCTATAGGGAATATTAAACATTTAACACGATAATCTTCTAGAGGTATTTTCTAGTGTAAAAAAGGATATTCAATATGGTGAGCATTTTAAAAAATTAATTAAATATCGAGATAAAAATTTTACTTCCTTGAGAAGTACCCAAACCTCAATCACCCCTGCCCGACACCCCTGCCATAAAACCCTCTCCTGCTGGAAATTGGACAGAAACTTTTAGGAGGTAACAGAAACAAAACTTAAGAAAACTTAGAGGTAGTTGTACTAAAAAAGGGAGCAGGTATTCCACAACATGTGGAGCATAATTTTATAAAACTTAACACCACATAAACCCAGAAATGTCAGAGTGAAAAGCAACTCCAAAACCAATAAATATGATAGCAACAAACAATCAGTATCCATCACAAAGTGTTCTGTGTAAGTTCTTGATTGTTTTACAGCTGCTTGTTTAGCCAGTTTCTTGCAGTGTAATAATGAAAAATGTAACTTTGCAAGCATGTTTACATTGGGCATAAGATGGACTAGAGCTTTTACAGTGTTGGCTTTAGGTTGTTTAAGTCAGGTCTATACTCCATGTTATTTTGGAGTATAAGTAATGATATATGGTGTAATGCTGACATGGTTGATGCTACTTTATTCAATAACCCTGGATGTGAATTATACGTATGTAGAAAAAATATATTTTTGAGAAGCCTATTAAATTCTACATAGTATTCAATGTTTTCCCTTCCCAAAGCAATCTGGTTGTTTTATTCAATGCAGTATATAATTTTTCGTCGTGGTATCGGATTGGATCAAATGACAGCATACTTTATTCAATGGAAAATTGATGCTATTCTATCACGGCTGTGGCAAGGCTTTTTAAGATTGACCGGGTAAGTCTAGAAAATAGAAAAACTGTAATATTCTTGATTTTTGCCTCATCGAATGTCAGTACGAGTTTGACTGAAGTTAACAAGGTTCTTGTTGAACTCTTATTTTGATTTATCAAAGATGAACTTCTTAGTTCAATGTCAGCCACTACTTTTTATTCTTTTTGATGCTCATATGTGAAATATTGCTTGTGTTCCTGTGTATTTGAAGATCTAATGTTGTGAGACTATGCCTACATATGAGCTCCCTTGCTGTCACGGTAGAAAAAAAAATTGTAGGTTTAAAAAGGCATATTTGGCAGGATTTCCAGCATACGGAGTTTTTTTAATCTAGCTTCAAGCTGCTGCTTTGATTCAAAAAAAAAAAAAAAAAAAAAAGAAATTGCATGATAAAATGATTTTGGTGTAAAAAAATGGCATGTAGGGCCTTATCAAGGGAAATCTTATGATTTTGACAAATATTTAGGCGTTACAATAACCGCATCATTCTCGTTGCCACATCACCGTTCCATTATTTCATTATTGCGATTGCAACCGTGACCGCATTTTTCCAATATGACGTGAGTTTGACATGAAGTAGTGTACCCAAGAGTTCATTGTCCATCTTAAATTAGAAAAGTTGTAAAGAAATAGAAATTGACATACATGGAAATCGAGAGAAGTGGTAGAGGCTTATCTTGCTTTCTCTTTCACAAAATACGCAATGTCCCTTTGATTTTGCTACGATGTAGTATTGTTACTTTTTTAATTATTAGTATGGAGTTGTGTGAGAATAAGACGAAAAACAAGTGGAAGGAAAAATATGCAGATGAAATGAAAATAGAGAATGACTTTGTGGCTGATGTAAGAAGATAATATGAGACAACAACCAAAAATAGAAAGGCAAAAAAATTAAACCGATGATCTTAAGGTAAGGTATAGTAGAATAATATGGACAAAGGGAGTATAAATCACTTTTTTCTACTTCCACACATTAGAAAATAGTCTAGACTCAAGTTCACTTTGAGATGTTGGTGCAAAATAACTTCAAAAATATGAGGTTAAAAAGACTTCAAAAATCGGACCACTAAAGGGGATGGGTTTAGATTCAATTTTCCCTTACAATAAAGTGATAATGAGGATAGCATCAATCTTGTAGAATGATTCTTTTTTGAATTATGTGATTAGTAAAATGAGAAATATATTGGATTGGAAAAAGTTTGTAATGCGCTTTGCTAGACTTTCTAAAATTTTATATCTGACCATAATTTAATCATGGTAGAGTCTTTTTGGCAAGAATGAATTTGTTCAACGTTGTGTGGTAGCTTAGGCGGCCATGCTTCCAAGATATTTTGGTCACTAAATTGGAACTTTCATAGCATAATACAGATTCTGGTATTATCGGAGGTCATAAGACTGATTTTGTGCGAGTTCTGACTCCTTTGCAGCTAGCTGTTAATGACTTTTCCACTTTGTTATTTTTTAGACATATTTGCAGTTTGCACTCTAGTTAACTAGCTCCTTTCTTTTATCTTTAGGGAGGCGAGCCTATAGTCACTTCATTGTTAAATGCTGTTTTTCTTTCTTAATGAAAGAGTGATTACTACTCCGCCATTTTCCATTTTAGTCTGTCCGAATAAATTTGCTCCATTTATATTATTTTGGATATGACCCCACCACTTTTACTCTCTATATTCTCTCTTATTTCTAAATACTCCACTACTTAAATCCATTATACCGAACTCCTTATATGGAACAGAATGGTTGTGACGGAGGTGTGTAGTCTTACTGTGTTGGGCTGGATAATCTTCCTTCTAGAAGTTTTTGTTCATTATTTGGATCATCCCTTGATTTTCTCTTGTTTGCATTGTAACTATATTAAGCATGACTCCTCCTTTGACATTCTATTCACACAACTTTTTCCGTTATGCTATCTATGGTGATGCAGTTTGAGATGGTTCTTTTCGAGAAAAAGAAAAGTGCGGTATGTGGGAAATCAACAACAGCTGGTAGATGAAGATGAAGATGAAAAGTACATTGATGAAGATGGTGATGAACATGACTTGTACATTGAAAGGATTCGCATTCAGAATATGAAACTTAGGTTTGAACTCTTGTTTCTAGTGTATTAATGTACTGTATTGTATACTCTTTAATACTTCGTAGAGCATGCAAAAGTTTTAAATGTGTTCATTGGTCTGCGTTTATCACTTAATTATGAAAGATACGTGACATTTAAAAACTTGATTAACTTTGAGTTGCTAAGTTTAAACTTTAGTCATTAAAAGCCAAGTTTGTGTTGCTTTCAGGGACAATGTTGCCAATTTGTGCTTTTAAATGGGTAAACTAATGGTTGGATGACTTTACATCAAAAAGAAAATTGGTTGGATGGCTGAGATGATGAAATATGTCTTTTGATAAAATTATTTATTTTTCTCATATAGTCTTGGCCATAGTGTAAAAACAAGGTACATTGCATCGCCTCGGTTGTGTTGTAAAAGTTTTCAAAACAAACGAATCAATAATTCCCGCGTTGTAAGGGTTTAAAAAACAGTGTTTTGGGCCGTATCAAGGGATAACTTAGGATTCAAATGACATTTAGGCGTTACAATAACCGCATCACTCCCGTTACCACATCATTGTTCTGTTACCGCGATCGCGACCGTTACCGCATTTTAAATAATATAATTGGGGGTATTGTGGTTTTTACTTGTGTCATTGTGTGAACATAGGGTATTTAATAAAAAATCTTTGCCAAAAAAGGAAAGTGTTTTAATAAAGTGAATTGACCCAAAAAGGAAAGTGGACAATTAATTTGAGTTTGAGGGAGTATTAATTTTAGTAATAGCTGGGATTTTGTGTCAGATATATAACGACTACCTTGTCTATGGTGTAAAGCTTGGTTGATAGTTTATGATAGTCTTACCTGTGATTTCAAATTCTGTTTTTGGGATTGTGAAAATCTTCTTTTCCTTTTTAGTGTTGGCAACCTGTTCAAAAAAACAACCATTCAAGAGCCGACCTTTGAGAAGATAATCATTTTATACAGGTAATGTATTCTAAATTCTTGTGCCTTTTCCTTCCTCATCCCCCTCTCCTTAAAAATTACCCATGCAATTATCGCAATCCAAAACATACGCTTTTTTTAAATTCATCTAGAATTAGTTGTCACATTGCCTAAACCTCTCTTAGTTACAGTATAACAAAAATGCCCGTGTTATTACACTATTATCTTCCCAGCAGTTAGCGTAAGTGAACAATAGAAAGTTAAAGAATAAATGAGTCCTACAACTTTCAGAAAGTCAGCAACTGATCTAAACATGGTAATTTGTATGTGTGACCAGTAATTTCTGAAGGAGGCAGTATGACTTCGAGTATTTCATTTAGCTTAACTGTTGCGAAGAATGCTGAGGATTTGAGTTTAATGAAATTTTGGATTGAAAGGATGTATTGTAACAGAACAAATTATTATAAATCCGTTTTAGCAGTAGTTCTATTGTTGGTTGTTAGAGAGGTGGGAGAGGAAGCATCACCAATTATACAAATTCATCTGCAACAATAGAGAAATAAGCCTTACAGTTCACTTTAGAAGTTTGAAATTCTGTTTCCAATAAACTACAACACAACATTCCATTATCCTTGTTACCGATAACAAAGAGGTTGTTACTAATTGACCTTTGGTAGCAAACATCATCTACAACATCATAAAAAAGTTGCACATGATTCACATACATAAACTACATAGTATGTTTATTTTAACTTCTTACTGTAGAAACTCTGCAGATTACAATCTACTGAGGACCCTAGGGCAATTTATGTGAAGCACTTCAAACACATCCCCATGGCTGATATGGAAATAGTTCTTGTATGTTTCATTTGATCTCCTTTCTTTTCCCCTATTGCTGTGAATCTTGTAGCATGATATTTTGTTGTACCCCTTTGACGATTTTCGTATTTCTTTGTAGCCTGAAAAGAAGAATCCAGGCTTAACTGCACTTGACTGGGTTAAATTCCTTGTTTCAGCTGCCATCGGACTGGTGAGTGGTAATCGCTACCTCATTTCAAAGTAATAATATGCACATTGACTTTGATGGGGAAAAACTTGCAATTGCTAGTTTTTTTTTATTGAAATTTGAAAGTGTTTGAGATTTTTTCTTGTACTATATGAAATATGACTATTTATGTAAGCTTTGTCTTTACCTGTTCTCTTCAGTTGGGTCCCACACTCGCCTACTTATTTTTTGATCTCTACTTCCTTGAAACTATATATCATGTGATGAGCTATGAGGCTCTTGTTTTTTTTACAGACTGCTCAATGCTCATCCAGCCATACTGTGCTATACACAGGTGACAGTAATAACTCAAGTCTGCAAGACTAAAGCTGATATAAAAGTGTTGGCAACTGTCTGCTCTGCCGTGATTGGTTATTGTGCGAAAATATATTTCACGTAAAGTTCTGCTTCCTCTGAGTCTCAATTTATGTAAATCTCGGTTAGATATGTACCAAGTAATTTTTCATTTTTCAGGGCATGCTTGGATTAGATGTAAATATTTAAGGGGTAAAAAAAGTCAAATTAAGAAAATGAAGTTGATAAATGAGTAACTAGTGAAATTTGATTGTTGTAGAGGTGGAAAAATGATTGCAAAGTAATGAAAAATGAAGGGAGCTCACAATTTTGTGGGGTAAATATTCATCCTAGGGGAGGGTGAGGATTGTATTACCTCCATTATAGGGGAAGTCATCTTCTTTTTCCTTCATTATTTTTATTTCATGCTCATTTTACCTTTTACAACTATCTCAACCACTTCAAACGCGTCTCTATTTGCTTTTAGTTTGACTTTATTCCCACTTTAAATATTTACACCAAATCCAAGCATGCCCTCAGTCTAAAGAAAATTCTTGAAATTCTCATCCTTTGACACACATTTATTTTTTCATCTCAAATGTTTTCGGATGAGTAAAATGGAAGGGAAATGGAGATTAGGGAATAATCCTCCCTTATTTGGATTATTTGGATATGAATTTGGTGAAGGGAAACGACTTCAAGGATCCATTTCCCATCCCATTTTTATTTAATAAAACTTTTCGGTATATACTTCTATTAAAAAGACTGGAAGGAATATATAAACCCACTCCTTCCCTTCTCTCAACTTCCTCCCTCTTTCCTCTCTTTACCGTTCCTCTTTTAATGCTAACCGAACACACCATTAATGCTCCCAGGTTCCAGAATAATTTGAATTCATATCAGAGTTTGATCACTCGGTCCATGTATGACAAACAACTGGACAGTGGGAGAGGCACTCTACTGCATCTGTGTGACGATGTAATTCAGCAGGAAGTAAGTTTCTGTGGCTAATTTTGTGTTGGTCTCTTGACGCGCTAGAATCCAGAATCCTTTGCTGGAATTGGTTTGTAGTTGTTTTTTACCGAATCTAAATGGTCTTTCTGTGTAATAGGTTAAGGAGGTCATTGTTGCGTTCTTCGTGTTAATGAAATATGGGACGTTTACTCGCAGGGTAATTATCACAATCGACTCTTTTCTTATATTTATGAATTCAATCATTTACTGCCTAATTATTCATCAATGTGACTCGGGAATTCTACAACAGGAGCTAGACGAAAAATGCGAGCTGCTGATAAAAGAACAATTTAACGAGAACTGTAATTTCGACATAGATGATGCTATTCAAAAGTTAGAAAAACTGGGCATTGTTTATAAGGTGAAAACTTTTTCATTTCGACTTATGTTGCTGAACAATAAATCAATAGCAGAGTCAAACGCCAATTATGGTTTAGCATAGTGAATCCTTTTATCATGGTGACAAGGCTTTGATTCTCACTACCCCTTGCATGTACCTGTTAGGCTGTGACATTTCGTCACATAATCACCCTGTGGACCCACTCTAGTGGACACACCCACTAGGCACCTGCGGGCTCGAGCCCACAAACGCATGGATAGTGAGCATTGATTTGCATACACACTTGATGAAGTTCACTCTTTCCTAAACCATATGGTAATAGAAGATTACCCACCAAGTATTATATGCAAGTTCACATCCCACTATTTTAGTGATATGAAATCTTCCTCACATATAAAATAAAAATATTTTCAACAATACCCAAATAAATTATAGAACAAACAAATGTCAAGTTTAAAGACTAAATGTGTGTGTTTGGTTGTGTTCAGGATGAAATGGAACAGTATTCATCTGTAGATGTGAAAAAGGCTAATGAATTCATTGGCACCACTACTGAGGAAATTGTTACAAATGCAACTCAGGGTATTCGGTGATGTGCTGCTTTTTTCCGTTTGCATCACTGGAGATTCAGATTGAAAAACCCATGTATTGTCTACTAAGTATTTTAGTGCTAACTGTCCGTTTGGCGTTTAGTTGTTGATATTAAATGTAGTTGTATAGATAGTATTTAACGTAATTTAATAGTAAAGTTATTTGGTAATTTTTATGATCATATTTTTTATAGAATATTTAACATGTAGTATTTATTGACAAAATATATTCTCATTGATTACCGTTTGGAAGTTGATAGTATGATATTAGGTGATGATAAAAAATTATGAATAATTTCTGTTGTAAAACAAATCATCACAAATAACAAAGCAAGTGCTTTTATGCTTCCTTTCATCAATTAAATAAGGAAGCAAATTTCATTACAAATACGGTTGCACATGCTTCTATCTTCTTAATATGATTCTTTTAAGGAAATATTTCCAACGTAACGGGCGTTGGACGATTAACTTTTATTTGTTTTTGGTTGGTTTTGACTTTTGATTTTTAGTTGGTCAAATAGCTAAAAAATTGATAATTAACTTTAAGCTAGCTAAAAAAACTAGCTTTTAAGCCAAAATTAAAAAGATATTTATTGTAGCTTTTCACATTGACTCTTAGCTTTAGGCCTAATTTTCTTTAAAGAATGACAATTAGCAAATAATTTTTATCAAATATCATAACAAATTGCTGAAACAACTGGCTTTTTAGCTAATATTAGTCAAATCAGCCAATAATTATTTGGAATACAAACCCAACAAACTTTTCACAAGTTACATCTAATACACTCAAAACGAAATACATTTCAAAAAAAGTTGCTTTAACATAGGTAGAACTAGAAATAACTACATCTTCAAACTGTAACTTTCAATGCAAATGAACGACAAACACACAAACACAACTAATAGCTAAGAGGAACGCTATGAAGCACCACCGTCTCAACAGTAAGGCCCGGTCCAAACCCGAACAAAACCCCCCAATTAAAACCTTCGCCTGTAGTCGCCTTCCCTTCCTCGGACGACTTCTTCCTCATCTCATCTAAGATAAACAAAACACAAGCACTAGACATGTTACCATAATCCCTCAACACATTACGTGTAGCACTCAATTTTTCTTCACTTAGTCCCAACTTTTGCTCAACTTGGTCCAAAATAGCGGGCCCACCCGGATGGGCTATCCAAAAGATGGAATTCCAATCGTTGATTCCAAGTGGTAAAAAAGCATCCTCAAGAGCCTTATTAATATTGTTAGAGATCAAACCAGGAACATCTTTCAATAAGTGAAATGTGAGTCCTACTTCTCGTAGGTGACCATCTATTGCTCCCTCAGAGTCAGGAAGTATTGTTTGAGCTGTCCACACCATCTTAAATAAGGGCCTTTCAATTAACTCATCTGGGTCTGCTCCTACTATCAAGGCTCCGGCACCATCCCCAAATAAGGCCTATATTATGTACGATATCGTAAATATTAATATTTTAGTGGTTGTAGTTCGTTAAAAGATATTGATGTTTGTTGCGCTTAGGCAAAATCACATGATTTCGATTGTTTTAGTGGTCGGAATTTTAGATTAAGTGGTCGAAATCATGTGATTTGACATGAGTGATTAGATATTGACACTTTGGTGGCTGTCATCATTATCATACCCAGTGTAACCCACTCATAGAAAACTATGGTCAGGGTCTGGGCAGGGCCGGCCCTAGATATTTTGGAGTCCTGGGCGAAATGGCACATTGGGACCCTTTTTCGTTGCAATTTATAACCTATGTAGACCTTCTACAACTATTAATTTTGTTTTTTTGACATGGGGCCCTGGGCGACAGCCCCTCTTGCCCACCCTTAGGGCCAGCCCTGGGTCTAGGGAGGGAAGATATACGAGACGACAGCTCATACCCATAAAGGAGAGTGCGGTCAAAGAGTCCCTAGTGCTTGAGACACTTTGTTAGTTGTAATTCGCAAAAAAAGAAAAAAAATAGAATAATAATTCGCAAAAAAACTAAACTTTATAAGGCTATAACTTGTGGATGTTTCAATACCTGACCGACCATAGAGTCCAAATGAGTTTCAGTGGGCCCACGGAAGCAAATAGCCGTGATCTCGGAGCAAACCACCAAGACACGAGCCCCACGGTTGTTCTCAGCGAGGTCCTTGGCAAGGCGAAGGACAGTCCCGCCAGCAAAACAACCTTGTTGGTAGAGCATAAAGCGACGGACAGACGGACGAAGGCCGAGGAGTTTAGTGAGCTGATAGTCCGCTCCAGGCATGTCCACACCTGAAGTTGTGCACATAATGACATGGGTGATTTTTGACTTAGGTTGGCCCCACTCCTTGATGGCCTTAACAGCAGCTTCTTTACCCAACCTAGGAACTTCAGTCACCACCATATTTTGCCTTGTGTCTAGGGATGAACCCATGTATTCACACATATTTGGATTGTCCGATAAAATATCCTCCGTTAGATACATGTAACGTTTATTGATCATTGATTTGTCACCTACAATATTTTGTTAATTCAATATTTTTAGAAAATACTCTAATCAGAGGACCGCACATGGGTCCTCTTTCTCCCGTATATGAAAAAGTTAATAAAAAAAAGAAATATGTTAAATTTATTGATAAAATATATTATATTTACTATAAATAAGACACACAACAAATTTAGCACAGGGACCCCAAATTTTTCAAGACAGCTCTGACTCTAATCATAATAATAGACCATAATTAGGGGTGAATACAGTCCGATTTGGTCTGGTCTGACACCAAAATCTGACCAAATCAAAAATTTCGGTCTGAAAATTTTAAGCAAATTTTAAACCTTAATATTTGTAAATAGGTATCATAAAAATTATAAAGATTATATATTAAAAAACTTTATATCTAGACAAATCTAACAAAATCTCACATGAATATATTTTGTCTTTAATATATACTTCAAAAATTTAATTTAAATTTATTTTTTTTTAAAGTGGGCAAACAGAAAAGATCAAAGGGAGTACTAAATATTTTGCTATAATTCAATAATTATTAATGGAATTTTCAAGAAATCAAAAATAAAACTATCTCAAGCTTTTATTCCATAAATTCAAAAAATGTCAATTCCCTTATTAATAATCTTTTTAATCCTATGAAAAAGACTCTTCACTTGTCATATTTAATACTAACTTATAATACTTTTTCTATGATTATATGTTGTTTACTATTACTATAGCTTACACAAGTTGGTCATTTTCTCTACCAATAAAATAATAAGTATCCTTAAATGATGATATTTAGAAATTTTAAAATTAATATAAATGCTAAAATTAGTTTCTATTTTATATATAGAAATCAAAATATTTGATCTAGAGTAAACTGACCAAATATTTTGATATTCACATCAGAAAACATTCCCTTTGTTTTTTATTTATTTGGCCAAAAAAATTTACATATTTAATTTTTCAAATTAGAAAAAAAAGGTGGAGTAATTGTTGATACCATTTTTTGTACTATTTATGTGCAACTATAAGATTGAGATTTCTTTTATATATTGCGTTCACTAATATTTTGTCCCTTTTTCATATGGACTAGTAAAAAATTTATGGTATTTTAAATTAGATTATATAGTGGACTATAATCTATATACTTCATATTAAAATGATTCATTAAATAATTTAATGTACTTTTTATTAATTTATGTGAAATTAAAGATAATATTTTTACTAACTCTTTCGTTATTATTGATCACTAATAATAATAAAATTGCATAAATTTAAATTTTTAAATTTTATTTACGTGGGAGTTACTTAATGGTACGGTATTTCCGTCTTCGGTAATGAAATATTGTCTACAAAGTGAGGATATTTTCATATTTTGCATATATTACCACACAAGCTTGACCCTTAATCATAAAATTAAAAGTAAATAAAACACATAAAAATGAAAATAACACAAATAAACGAAGCAGAGTATATACTAGCTAGTAGGGTGCATGCATGATGCAACATGAAATAGAAGAAAAAGAGAAATCTTACACATGCGCTTAAACTTCTCTTTCAACTGAGTCATATGTTCACTTTTAGTAACACGAAAATAATAATCAGGGTAATCAGCCTGATACACGCAATTCGGAGGCGTAGCAGTGCCGATGGCCAAGATGGTCGCAGGTCCATCGGCACGCTGAGCTTGGCGGATCTCATCAATGTTTGATGTGGCCATTTCAAACGAAAAGACGTAGTACAACTATTAGCTATCAGCTATTAGCAAGTATTAGTAAGTAGTAGAACTCGTGAGTGTATTAAGAAGGTTAGAGAGGTGAGAAATTTATAGAAGATGGAACAAGATTGTGGTAGGTTTAATGGACGGGTAGATGGATACTACGTGGTTAAGTGTTTGACCCTTGCTTAACTATTGGTAAATGTTGCAATTTCGTTAGCTTATAGTACCTTTTGTACTTGCCTTTTTGATTCACGTCTTGATTTGTTGGAACGATATTTTATCTGTTTTGAAATACTCGCTATATTTTTGTTATCGACACTATTTATCGTTCAAGTTTATTTTACATATTGCGGTTAATGTATAACAAAAAATTATAGTCAAGTGAGATCTTGTTTGAATCGCCTAATCACGTACTTTCAAAATATCAATTTTTTTTATTTTTTAGACTTGTATAATTTAATATATAATGATCAAATTAACGCATTTGATTGCGTAAAAAAGTGAAATGAAGCAAATTTAGTGGGACGGAGGGAGTATTTTTTCCGTTCTACACTTCTACTATACTTACTACATTTGACTTTTTACGCGATTTAATGTGTTATTTTGATTGTTTATATATTGAACTATGCACATCTAAAAGTTATAAAATGGTAATATTATGAAAATATACGATTAGACAATTCAATCAAGATCCCACTTGGCTATGTTTTTTCTTACACATTAATTGTAATAGATAAAATAAGCTTGAACAATAAATAGTGTTAAAAACTGTTATGGAGTGAGTGTTTTAGAACGGAGGAAGTACTTTTTTTGTGAGATAAAATCATTGAGGAAGTACTTTTTTGTTCTCATTTGTTTTAATATGGGGATTAAAAATATAAATATAGTAGGTTAAAATAATAAATATTTTTCAATAAATTAATAAAAGAATAAAAGTGGTGAGATTAATAAACATAGAATAAATTCATTAAAGTACTCTTAATGGTGACCAAAAAAGGTCATTACACTATTTTTAAATTTTTTCTATCTTTCTATTTAATCTTATTAACAATGATCTCTTTTAAAAGGTCATTATTTTCTCTCTTTTATTCTTTTTCAACCTACTTTTTCTCCCTTAGTTTATTTAACAATTACCTTTATTTTCTCATAATAACATTTCATGTACAATTTTAATATAATTTTCTATACGATTAAATAATTTAATATTTTAGGCTTTTCTGATGATTTTTTTTATGTTTTTTAACGAAAGAAAATAGGTAAATTTTAAAATGTGTCGAAAAAATATCAATTTTTGGTCTCATTTAATAGATCTCGAAAAAATATGCATGTTGGTGTAATTTTTTTTAAAATTTATTTAATTAAGAAAATAGTCATTTAAATTAATAAACGACTATTTTCTTCATCCAATTGCAAGGCGACACTTGGAAAGGGACAACATCGGTGTCGGGTAGCAACGTGATGCTGATTTCTTCAACCAATCACACCTTGCCACATGACGCTTTCTTATAAAGAAAAAAAAAGCGATCGTTCGAATGAACGGACCGGGTCACTTAGTGATCTATTTTGCCAATTTTTTCCCCAACTCATCTTAAATTAGATCACTATTAAGAGTATATTTTCTCTAGTTTGGTTACATGATCTTAAATTAGGTTACCATTAAGAATACTCTTAGAATAAATTAAAATAAAAAAAAATACAAACTCTTTACAATGGATGAGCAATAGTAGTAGTTTTTCTCCTTGAATTTAACTGATTGATCGAACAACCTTTTGAATTCAGGTGGTCACTTAAGAGATCGTCTTTTGTAAAGATGACTCTCAAAAAGTTCAGTCTAAATCTATATTTAGAGTTGTAACAATATATATTTAGAATTGGACTGAGTTTTTGAGAGCGTCTTTATAAAAGACGGTCTCAAGTAAGAATTTGTGTTTTGAATTTAGAGCTTTAACCGACAATAAACTAGACATGGGCATTGAACAGTAAATTTTTCGGTACCTAAATTTTTTTGTCTTAAAATGAATTTAATATAATTGACAAAT